>CM042398.1:32539372-33934372 GCA_023634145.1 Thymallus thymallus | reverse complement strand
AATTAGCAATTCCCATTTATATCGTTCTTTATATGATTACTGTGTTTACAAGAGTATGCTAAACTGGTAAAAAGCTTACAGCACCTGGTATTCCCAAGTAGTCTCCTAACCAAGTACTAACCAAGCCTGACGCTGCTTAGCTTCTGAGATCGGACGAGATCAGGTGTATTCAGGTTGGTATGGCCGTAATGAACTAAATTAGCAATTCCATTTTATATCTTCCTTTATATGATTACTGTGTTTACAAGAGTATGCTAAATGGGCAAATGCTTACAGCACCTGGTATTCCCAAGTAGTCTCCTAACCAAGTCTGACCCTGCTTCGCTTCTGAGATCGGACGAGATCAGGCGTTTTCAGGTTGGTATGGCCATAAGCCATGGAATAATATTAGGATAGACTTTTTCATGTTCATGTAACTCAAAAAACGTGGATGAACTAAATTTGCAATTCCATTTTATATCGTCCTTTATATGATTACTGTGTTTACAAGAGTATGCTAAACTGGTAAAAAGCTTACAGCACCTGGTATTCCCAAGTAGTCTCCTAACCAAGTACTAACCAAGCCTGACCTTGCTTAGCTTCTGAAATCGGACGAGATCAGGCGTATTCAGGTTGGTATGGCCGTAAGCCATGAAATGATATTAGGATAGACTTTTTCAAGTTCATGTAACTAAAAAAACGTGGATGAACTAAATTAGCAATTCCATATCGTCCTTTATATGATTACTGTTTACAAGAGTATGCTGAACTGGTAAAAAGCTTACATCACCTCGTATTCCCAAGTAGTCTCCTAACCAAGTACTAACCAAGCCTGACCCTGCTTAGCTTCTGAGATCAGACGAGATCAGGCGTATTCAGGTTGGTATGGCCGTAAGCCATGGAATGATATTAGGATAGACTTTTTCAAGTTCATGTAACTAAAAAAACGTGGATGAACTAAATTAGCAATTCCATTTTATATCGTCCATTATATGATTACTGTGTTTACAAGAGTATGCTGAACTGGTAAAAAGCTTACAACACCTGGTATTCCCAAGCAGTCTCCTAACCAAGTACTAACCAAGCCTGGTCCTGCTTAGCTTCTGAGATCAGACGAGATCAGGCGTATTCAGGTTGGTATGGCCGTAAACCATGGAATGATATTAGGATAGACTTTTTCAAGTTCATGTAACTAAAAAAACGTGGATGAACTAAATTAGCAATTCCATTTTATATCGTCCTTTATATGATTACTGTGTTTACAAGAGTATGCTAAATGGGCAAAAGCTTACAGCACCTGGTATTCCCAAGTAGTCTCCTAACCAAGTACTAACCAAGCCTAACCCTGCTTAGCTTCTGAGATCAGGCGTATTCAGGTTGGTATGGCCGTAAGCCATGGAATGATATTAGGATAGACTTTTTCAAGTTCATGTAACTCAAAAAACGTGGATGAACTAAATTAGCAATTCCATTTTATATCGTCCTTTATATCATTACTGTGTATACGAGAGTATGCTAAATGGGCAGAAAGCTTACAGCACCTGGTATTCCCAAGAAGTCTCCCAACTAAGTACTAACCAAGCCAGACTTTGCTTAGCTTCTGAGATCGGACGAGATCAGGCATATTCAGGTTGGTATGGCCGTAAGCCATGGAATGATATTAGGATAGACTTTTTCATGTTCATGTAACTCAAAAAACGTGGATGAACTAAATTAGCAATTCCATTTTATATCGTCCATTATATGATAACTGTGTTTACAAGAGTATGCTGAACTGGTAAAAAGCTTACATCACCTGGTATTCCCAAGTAGTCTCCTAACCAAGTACTAACCAAGCTTGACCCTGCTTAGCTTCTGAGATCAGACGAGATCAAGCGTATTCAGGTTGGTATGGCCGTAAGCCATGGAATGATATTAGGATGGACTTTTTCAAGTTCATGTAACTAAAAAAACGTGGATGAACTAAATTAGCAATTCCCATTGATATCGTTCTTTATATGATTACTGTGTTTACAAGAGTATGCTAAACTGGTAAAAAGCTTACAGCACCTGGTATTCCCAAGTAGTCTCCTAACCAAGTACTAACCAAGCCTGACGCTGCTTAGCTTCTGAGATCGGATGAGATCAGGTGTATTCAGGTTGGTATGGCCGTAATGAACTAAATTTGCAATTCCATTTTATATCTTCCTTTATATGATTACTGTGTTTACAAGAGTATGCTAAATGGGCAAATGCTTAAAGCACCTGGTATTCCCAAGTAGTCTCCTAACCAAGTCTGACCCTGCTTCGCTTCTGAGATCGGACGAGATCAGGCGTTTTCAGGTTGGTATGGCCATAAGCCATGGAATAATATTAGGATAGACTTTTTCATGTTCATGTAACTCAAAAAACGTGGATGAACTAAATTAGCAATTCCATTTTATATCGTCCTTTATATGATTACTGTGTTTACAAGAGTATGCTGAACTGGTAAAAAGCTTACATCACCTGGTATTCCCAAGTAGTCTCCTAACCAAGTACTAACCAAGCCTGACCCTGCTTAGCTTCTGAGATCAGACGAGATCAGGCGTATTCAGGTTGGTATGGCCGTAAGCCAAGAAATGATATTAGGATAGACTTTTTCAAGTTCATGTAACTAAAAAAACGTGGATGAACTAAATTAGCAATTCCATTTTATATCGTCCTTTATATGATTACTGTGTTTACAAGAGTATGCTGAACTGGTAAAAAGCTTACATCACCTCGTATTCCCAAGTAGTCTCCTAACCAAGTACTAACCAAGCCTGACCCTGCTTAGCTTCTGAGATCAGACGAGATCAGGCGTATTCAGGTTGGTATGGCCGTAAGCCATGGAATGATATTAGGATAGACTTTTTCAAGTTCATGTAACTCAAAAAACGTGGATGAACTAAATTAGCAATTCCATTTTATATCGTCCTTTATATCATTACTGTGTATACGAGAGTATGCTAAATGGGCAGAAAGCTTACAGCACCTGGTATTCCCAAGAAGTCTCCCAACTAAGTACTAACCAAGCCAGACTTTGCTTAGCTTCTGAGATCGGACGAGATCAGGCATATTCAGGTTGGTATGGCCGTAAGCCATGGAATGATATTAGGATAGACTTTTTCATGTTCATGTAACTCAAAAAACGTGGATGAACTAAATTAGCAATTCCATTTTATATCGTCCTTTATATGATTACTGTGTTTACAAGAGTATGCTAAACTGGTAAAAAGCTTACAGCACCTGGTATTCCCAAGTAGTCTCCTAACCAAGTACTAACCATTCCTGGCCCTGCTTAGCTTCTGAGATCGGACAAGATCAGGCGTATTCAGGTAGGTATGGCCGTAAGCCATAGAATGACATTTGGATAGACTTTTTCATGTTCATGTAACTCAAAAAACGTGGATGAACTAAATTAGCAATTCCATTTTATATCGTCCATTATATGATAACTGTGTTTACAAGAGTATGCTGAACTGGTAAAAAGCTTACATCACCTGGTATTCCCAAGAAGTCTCCTAACCAAGTACTAACCAAGCTTGACCCTGCTTAGCTTCTGAGATCAGACGAGATCAGGCGTATTCAGGTTGGTATGGCCGTAAGCCATTGAATGATATTAGGATAGACTTTTTCAAGTTCATGTAACTAAAAAAACGTGGATGAACTAAATTAGCAATTCCCATTTATATCGTTCTTTATATGATTACTGTGTTTACAAGAGTATGCTAAACTGGTAAAAAGCTTACAGCACCTGGTATTCCCAAGTAGTCTCCTAACCAAGTACTAACCAAGCCTGACGCTGCTTAGCTTCTGAGATCGGATGAGATCAGGTGTATTCAGGTTGGTATGGCCGTAATGAACTAAATTAGCAATTCCATTTTATATCTTCCTTTATATGATTACTGTGTTTACAAGAGTATGCTAAATGGGCAAATGCTTACAGCACCTGGTATTCCCAAGTAGTCTCCTAACCAAGTCTGACCCTGCTTCGCTTCTGAGATCGGACGAGATCAGGCGTTTTCAGGTTGGTATGGCCATAAGCCATGGAATAATATTAGGATAGACTTTTTCATGTTCATGTAACTCAAAAAACGTGGATGAACTAAATTAGCAATTCCATTTTATATCGTCCTTTATATGATTACTGTGTTTACAAGAGTATGCTGAACTGGTAAAAAGCTTACATCACCTGGTATTCCCAAGTAGTCTCCTAACCAAGTACTAACCAAGCCTGACCCTGCTTAGCTTCTGAGATCAGACGAGATCAGGCGTATTCAGGTTGGTATGGCCGTAAACCATGGAATAATATTAGGATAGACTTTTTCAAGTTCATGTAACTAAAAAAACGTAGATGAACTAAATTAGCAATTCCATTTTATATCGTTCTTTATATGATTACTGTGTTTACAAGAGTATGCTAAACTGGTAAAAAGCTTACAGCACCTGGTATTCCCAAGTAGTCTCCTAACCAAGTACTAACCAAGCCTGACCCTGCTTAGCTTCTGAGATCGGACAAGATCAGGCATATTCAGGTTGGTATGGCGGTAAGCCATGGAATGATATTAGGATAGACTTTTTCAAGTTCATGTAACTAAAAAAACGTGGATGAACTAAATTAGCAATTCCATTTTATATCGGCCTTTATATGATTACTGTGTTTACAAGAGTATGCTAAATGGGTAAAAGCTTACAGCACCTGGTATTCCCAAGTAGTCTCCTAACCAAGTACTAACCAAGCCTAACCCTGCTTAGCTTCTGAGATCAGACGAGATCAGGCGTATTCAGGTTGGTATGGCCGTAAGCCATGGAATGATATTAGGATAGACTTTTTCAAGTTCATGTAACTCAAAAAACGTGGATGAACTAAATTAGCAATTCCATTTTATATCGTCCTTTATATCATTACTGTGTATACGAGAGTATGCTAAATGGGCAGAAAGCTTACAGCACCTGGTATTCCCAAGAAGTCTCCCAACTAAGTACTAACCAAGCCAGACTTTGCTTAGCTTCTGAGATCGGACGAGATCAGGCATATTCAGGTTGGTATGGCCGTAAGCCGTGGAATGATATTAGGATAGACTTTTTCATGTTCATGTAACTCAAAAAACGTGGATGAACTAAATTAGCAATTCCATTTTATATCGTCCTTTATATGATTACTGTGTTTACAAGAGTATGCTAAACTGGTAAAAAGCTTACAGCACCTGGTATTCCCAAGTAGTCTCCTAACCAAGTACTAACCATTCCTGGCCCTGCTTAGCTTCTGAGATCGGACAAGATCAGGCGTATTCAGGTAGGTATGGCCGTAAGCCATAGAATGACATTTGGATAGACTTTTTCATGTTCATGTAACTCAAAAAACGTGGATGAACTAAATTAGCAATTCCATTTTATATCGTCCATTATATGATAACTGTGTTTACAAGAGTATGCTGAACTGGTAAAAAGCTTACATCACCTGGTATTCCCAAGTAGTCTCCTAACCAAGTACTAACCAAGCTTGACCCTGCTTAGCTTCTGAGATCAGACGAGATCAGGCGTATTCAGGTTGGTATGGCCGTAAGCCATGGAATGATATTAGGATAGACTTTTTCAAGTTCATGTAACTAAAAAAACGTGGATGAACTAAATTAGCAATTCCCATTTATATCGTTCTTTATATGATTACTGTGTTTACAAGAGTATGCTAAACTGGTAAAAAGCTTACAGCACCTGGTATTCCCAAGTAGTCTCCTAACCAAGTACTAACCAAGCCTGACGCTGCTTAGCTTCTGAGATCGGATGAGATCAGGTGTATTCAGGTTGGTATGGCCGTAATGAACTAAATTAGCAATTCCATTTTATATCTTCCTTTATATGATTACTGTGTTTACAAGAGTATGCTAAATGGGCAAATGCTTACAGCACCTGGTATTCCCAAGTAGTCTCCTAACCAAGTCTGACCCTGCTTCGCTTCTGAGATCGGACGAGATCAGGCGTTTTCAGGTTGGTATGGCCATAAGCCATGGAATAATATTAGGATAGACTTTTTCATGTTCATGTAACTCAAAAAACGTGGATGAACTAAATTAGCAATTCCATTTTATATCGGCCTTTATATGATTACTGTGTTTACAAGAGTATGCTAAACTGGTAAAAAGCTTACAGCACCTGGTATTCCCAAGTAGTCTCCTAACCAAGTACTAACCAAGCCTGACCTTGCTTAGCTTCTGAAATCTGACGAGACCAGGCGTATTCAGGTTGGTATGGCCGTAAGCCATGAAATGATATTAGGATAGACTTTTTCAAGTTCATGTAACTAAAAAAACGTGGATGAACTAAATTAGCAATTCCATTTTATATCGTCCTTTATATGATTACTGTGTTTACAAGAGTATGCTGAACTGGTAAAAAGCTTACATCACCTGGTATTCCCAAGTAGTCTCCTAACAAAGTACTAACCAAGCCTGACCCTGCTTAGCTTCTGAGATCAGACGAGATCAGGCGTATTCAGGTTGGTATGGCCGTAAGCCATGGAATGATATTAGGATAGACTTTTTCAAGTTCATGTAACTAAAAAAACGTGGATGAACTAAATTAGCAATTCCATTTTATATCGTCCATTATATGATTACTGTGTTTACAAGAGTATGCTGAACTGGTAAAAAGTTTACAACACCTGGTATTCCCAAGTAGTCTCCTAACCAAGTACTAACCAAGCCTGGTCCTGCTTAGCTTCTGAGATCAGACGAGATCAGGCGTATTCAGGTTGGTATGGCCGTAAACCATGGAATGATATTAGGATAGACTTTTTCAAGTTCATGTAACTAAAAAAACGTGGATGAACTAAATTAGCAATTCCATTTTATATCGTCCTTTATATGATTACTGTGTTTACAAGAGTATGCTAAATGGGCAAAAGCTTACAGCACCTGGTATTCCCAAGTAGTCTCCTAACCAAGTACTAACCAAGCCTAACCCTGCTTAGCTTCTGAGATCAGACAAGATCAGGCGTATTCAGGTTGGTATGGCCGTAAGCCATGGAGTGATATTAGGAGAGACTTTTTCAAGTTCATGTAACTCAAAAAACGTGGATGAACTAAATTAGCAATTCCATTTTATATCGTCCTTTATATCATTACTGTGTATACGAGAGTATGCTAAATGGGCAGAAAGCTTACAGCACCTGGTATTCCCAAGAAGTCTCCCAACTAAGTACTAACCAAGCCAGACTTTGCTTAGCTTCTGAGATCGGACGAGATCAGGCATATTCAGGTTGGTATGGCCGTAAGCCATGGAATGATATTAGGATAGACTTTTTCATGTTCATGTAACTCAAAAAACGTGGATGAACTAAATTAGCAATTTCATTTTATATCGTCCTTTATATGATTACTGTGTTTACAAGAGTATGCTAAACTGGTAAAAAGCTTACAGCACCTGGTATTCCCAAGTAGTCTCCTAACCAAGTACTAACCACGCCTGGCCCTGCTTAGCTTCTGAGATCGGACAAGATCAGGCGTATTCAGGTAGGTATGGCCGTAAGCCATAGAATAACATTTGGATAGACTTTTTCATGTTCATGTAACTCAAAAAACGTGGATGAACTAAATTAGCAATTCCCATTTATATCGTTCTTTATATGATTACTGTGTTTACAAGAGTATGCTAAACTGGTAAAAAGCTTACAGCACCTGGTATTCCCAAGTAGTCTCCTAACCAAGTACTAACCAAGCCTGACGCTGCTTAGCTTCTGAGATTGGACGAGATCAGGCGTATTCAGGTTGGTATGGCCGTAATGAACTAAATTAGCAATTCCATTTTATATCTTCCTTTATATGATTACTGTGTTTACAAGAGTATGCTAAATGGGCAAATGCTTACAGCACCTGGTATTCCCAAGTAGTCTCCTAACCAAGTACTAACCAAGCCTGGTCCTGCTTAGCTTCTGAGATCAGACGAGATCAGGCGAGATCAGGCGTATTCAGGTTGGTATGGCCGTAAACCATGGAATGATATTAGGATAGACTTTTTCAAGTTCATGTAACTAAAAAAACGTGGATGAACTAAATTAGCAATTCCATTTTATATCGTCCTTTATATGATTACTGTGTTTACAAGAGTATGCTAAATGGGCAAAAGCTTACAGCACCTGGTATTCCCAAGTAGTCTCCTAACCAAGTACTAACCAAGCCTGACGCTGCTTAGCTTCTGAGATTGGACGAGATCAGGCGTATTCAGGTTGGTATGGCCGTAATGAACTAAATTAGCAATTCCATTTTATATCTTCCTTTATATGATTACTGTGTTTACAAGAGTATGCTGAACTGGTAAAAAGTTTACAACACCTGGTATTCCCAAGTAGTCTCCTAACCAAGTACTAACCAAGCCTGGTCCTGCTTAGCTTCTGAGATCAGACTAGATCAGGCGTATTCAGGTAGGTATGGCCGTAACCCATAGAATGACATTTGGATAGACTCTTTCATGTTCATGTAACTCAAAAAACGTGGAAGATATCAATTCATAATTCCATTTTATATCGTCCTTTATATGATTACTGTGTTTACAAGAGTATGCTAAACTGGTAAAAAGCTTACAGCACCTGGTATTCCCAAGTAGTCTCCTAACCAAGTACTAACCAAGCCTGACCCTGCTTAGCTTCTGAGATCGGACGAGATCAGGCATATTCAGGTTGGTATGGCCGTAAGCTGTGGAATGATATTAGGATAGACTTTTTCAAGTTCATGTAACTCAAAAAACGTGGACGAACTAAATTAGCAATTCCATTTTATATCGTCCTTTATATCAGTACTGTGTATACGAGAGTATGCTAAATGGGCAGAAAGCTTACAGCAACTGGTATTCCCAAGTAGTCACCCAACTAAGTACTAACCAAGCCAGACTCTGCTTAGCTTCTGAGATCGGACGAGATCAGGCATATTCAGGTTGGTATGGCCGTAAGCCATGGAATGATATTAGGATAGACTTTTTCATGTTCATGTAACTCAAAAAACGTGGATGAACTAAATTAGCAATTCCATTTTATATCGTCCATTATATGATTACTGTGTTTACAAGAGTATGCTGAACTGGTAAAAAGCTTACAGCACCTGGTATTCCCAAGTAGTCTCCTAACTAAGTTCTAACCATGCCTGGCCCTGCTTAGCTTCTAAGATCAGACGAGATCAGGCGTATTCAGGTAGGTATGGCCGTAACCCATAGAATGACATTTGGATAGACTCTTTCATGTTCATGTAACTCAAAAAACGTGGAAGATATAAATTCAAAATTCCATTTTATATCGTCCTTTATATGATTACTGTGTTTACAAGAGTATGCTAAACTGGTAAAAAGCTTACAGCACCTGGTATTCCCAAGTAGTCTCCTAACCAAGTACGACCCTGCTTAGCTTCTGAGATCGGACGAGATCAGGCATATTCAGGTTGGTATGGCCATAAGCTGTGGAATGATATTAGGATAGACTTTTTCAAGTTCATGTAACTCAAAAAACGTGGACGAACTAAATTAGCAATTCCATTTTATATCGTCCTTTATATCATTACTGTGTATACGAGAGTATGCTAAATGGGCAGAAAGCTTACAGCACCTGGTATTCCCAAGTAGTCACCCAACTAAGTACTAACCAAGCCAGACTCTGCTTAGCTTCTGAGATCGGACGAGATCAGGCATATTCAGGTTGGTATGGCCGTAAGCCATGGAATGATATTAGGATAGACTTTTTCATGTTCATGTAACTCAAAAAAACGTGGATGAACTAAATTAGCAATTCCATTTTACATCGTCCTTTATATGATTACTGTGTTTACAAAAGTATGCTAAACTGGTAAAAAGCTTATAGCACCTGGTATTCCCAAGTAGTCTCCTAACCAAGTACTAACCAAGCCTGACCCTGCTTAGCTTCTGAGATCTGACGAGATCAGGCGTATTCAGGTTGGTATGGCCGTAAGCCATGGAATGATATTAGGATAGACGTTTTCATGTTCATGTAACTCAAAAAACGTGGATGAACTAAATTAGCAATTCCATTTTATATCGTCCATTATATGATTACTGTGTTTACAAGTGTATGCTGAACTGGTAAAAAGCTTACAGCACCTGGTATTCCCAAGTAGTCTCCTAACCAAGTACTAACCAAGCCTGACCCTAATTAGCTTCTGAGATCGGACGAGATCAGGCATATTCAGGTTGGTATGGCCGTAAGCCGTGGAATGATATTAGGATAGACTTTTTCAAGTTCATGTAACTCAAAAAACGTGGATGAACTAAATTAGCAATTCCATTTTATATCTTCCTTTATATGATTACTGTGTTTACAAAAGTATGCTAAACTGGTAAAAAGCTTATAGCACCTGGTATTCCCAAGTAGTCTCCTAACCAAGTACTAACCAAGCCTGACCCTGCTTAGCTTCTGAGATCTGACGAGATCAGGCGTATTCAGGTTGGTATGGCCGTAAGCCATGGAATGATATTAGGATAGACTTTTTCATGTTCATGTAACTCAAAAAAAGTGGATGAACTAAATTAGCAATTCCATTTTATATCGTCCATTATATGATTACTGTGTTTACAAGTGTATGCTGAACTGGTAAAAAGCTTACAGCACCTGGTATTCCCAAGTAGTCTCCTAACCAAGTACTAACCAAGCCTGACCCTGCTTAGCTTCTGAGATCGGACGAGATCAGGCATATTCAGGTTGGTATGGCCGTAAGCCGTGGAATGATATTAGGATAGACTTTTTCAAGTTCATGTAACTCAAAAAACGTGGATGAACTAAATTAGCAATTCCATTTTATATCTTCCTTTATATGATTACTGTGTTTACAAGAGTATGCTAAATGGGCAAAAGCTTACAGCACCTGGTATTCCCAAGTAGTCTCCTAACCAAGTCTGACACTGCTTCGCTTCTGAGATCGGACGAGATCAGGTGTATTCAGGTAGGTATGGCTGTAAGCCAGAGAATGACATTTGGATAGACTCTTTCATGTTCATGTAACTCAAAAAACGTGGATGAACTAAATTAGCAATTCCATATTATATCGTCCATTATATGATTACTGTGTTTACAAGAGTATGCTGAACTGGTAAAAAGCTTACAGCACCTGGAATTCCCAAGTAGTCTCCTAACCAAGTACTAACCAAGCCTGACCCTGATTAGATTCTGAGATGGGACGAGATCAGGCGTATTCAGGTTGGTATGGCCGTAAGCCGTGGAAAGATATTAGGATAGACTTTTTCAAGTTAATGTAACTCAAAAAACGTGGATGAACTAAATTAGCAATTCCATTTTATTTCGTCCATTATATGATTACTGTGTTTACAAGAGTATGCTAAACTGGTAAAAAGCTTACAGCACCTGGTATTCCCAAGTAGTCTCTTAACCAAGTACTAACCATGCCTGACCCTGCTTAGCTTCTGAGATCGGACGAGATCAGGCGTATTCAGGTTGGTATGGCCGTAAGCCATGGAATGATATTAGGATAGACTTTTTCAAGTTCATGTAACTCAAAAAACGTGGATGAACTAAATTAGCAATTCCATTTTATATCGTCCTTTATATGATTAATGTGTTTACAAGAGTATGCTAAACTGGTAAAAAGCTTACAGCACCTGGTATTCCCAAGTAGTCTCCTAACCAAGTCTGACCCTGCTTAGCTTCTGAGATTGGACGAGATCAGGCGTATTCAGGATGGTATGGCAATAAGCCATGGAATGATATTAGGATAGACTTTTTCAAGTTCATGTAAGTCAAAAAACGTGGATGAACTAAATTAGCAATTCCATTTTATATCGTCCTTTATATGATTACTGTGTTTACAAGAGTATGCTAAACTGGTAAAAAGCTTACAGCACCTGGTATTCCCAAGTAGTCTCCTAACCAAGTACTAACCAAGCCTGACCCTGCTTAGCTTCTGAGATCGGACAAGATCAGGCATATTCAAGTTGGTATGGCCGTAAGCTGTGGAATGATATTAGGATAGACTTTTTCAAGTTCATGTAACTCAAAAAAACGTGGACGAACTAAATTAGCAAATCCATTTTATATCGTCCTTTATATCATTACTGTGTATACGAGAGTATGCTAAATGGGAAGAAAGCTTACAGCACCTGGTATTCCCAAGTAGTCACCCAACTAAGTACTAACTAAGCCAGACTCTGCTTAGCTTCTGAGATCGGACGAGATCAGGCATATTCAGGTTGGTATGGCCGTAAGCCATGGAATGATATTAGGATAGACTTTTTCATGTTCATGTAACTCAAAAAACGTGGATGAACTAAATTAGCAATTCCATTTTACATCGTCCTTTATATGATTACTGTGTTTACAAAAGTATGCTAAACTGGTAAAAAGCATATAGCACCTGGTATTCCCAAGTAGTCTCCTAACCAAGTACTAACCAAGCCTGACCCTGCTTAGCTTCTGAGATCTGACGAGATCAGGCGTATTCAGGTTGGTATGGCCGTAAGCCATGGAATGATATTAGGATAGACTTTTTCATGTTCATGTAACTCAAAAAACGTGGATGAACTAAATTAGCAAATCCATTTTATATCGTCCTTTATATCATTACTGTGTATACGAGAGTATGCTAAATGGGCAGAAAGCTTACAGCACCTGGTATTCCCAAGTAGTCACCAAACTAAGTACTAACCAAGCCTGACCCTAATTAGCTTCTGAGATCGGACGAGATCAGGCATATTCAGGTTGGTATGGCCGTAAGCCGTGGAATGATATTAGGATAGACTTTTTCAAGTTCATGTAACTCAAAAAACGTGGATGAACTAAATTAGCAATTCCATTTTATATCTTCCTTTATATGATTACTGTGTTTACAAAAGTATGCTAAACTGGTAAAAAGCTTATAGCACCTGGTATTCCCAAGTAGTCTCCTAACCAAGTACTAACCAAGCCTGACCCTGCTTAGCTTCTGAGATCTGACGAGATCAGGCGTATTCAGGTTGGTATGGCCGTAAGCCATGGAATGATATTAGGATAGACTTTTTCATGTTCATGTAACTCAAAAAAAGTGGATGAACTAAATTAGCAATTCCATTTTATATCGTCCATTATATGATTACTGTGTTTACAAGTGTATGCTGAACTGGTAAAAAGCTTACAGCACCTGGTATTCCCAAGTAGTCTCCTAACCAAGTACTAACCAAGCCTGACCCTGCTTAGCTTCTGAGATCGGACGAGATCAGGCATATTCAGGTTGGTATGGCCGTAAGCCGTGGAATGATATTAGGATAGACTTTTTCAAGTTCATGTAACTCAAAAAACGTGGATGAACTAAATTAGCAATTCCATTTTATATCTTCCTTTATATGATTACTGTGTTTACAAGAGTATGCTAAATGGGCAAAAGCTTACAGCACCTGGTATTCCCAAGTAGTCTCCTAACCAAGTCTGACACTGCTTCGCTTCTGAGATCGGACGAGATCAGGTGTATTCAGGTAGGTATGGCTGTAAGCCAGAGAATGACATTTGGATAGACTCTTTCATGTTCATGTAACTCAAAAAACGTGGATGAACTAAATTAGCAATTCCATATTATATCGTCCATTATATGATTACTGTGTTTACAAGAGTATGCTGAACTGGTAAAAAGCTTACAGCACCTGGAATTCCCAAGTAGTCTCCTAACCAAGTACTAACCAAGCCTGACCCTGATTAGATTCTGAGATGGGACGAGATCAGGCGTATTCAGGTTGGTATGGCCGTAAGCCGTGGAAAGATATTAGGATAGACTTTTTCAAGTTAATGTAACTCAAAAAACGTGGATGAACTAAATTAGCAATTCCATTTTATTTCGTCCATTATATGATTACTGTGTTTACAAGAGTATGCTAAACTGGTAAAAAGCTTACAGCACCTGGTATTCCCAAGTAGTCTCTTAACCAAGTACTAACCATGCCTGACCCTGCTTAGCTTCTGAGATCGGACGAGATCAGGCGTATTCAGGTTGGTATGGCCGTAAGCCATGGAATGATATTAGGATAGACTTTTTCAAGTTCATGTAACTCAAAAAACGTGGATGAACTAAATTAGCAATTCCATTTTATATCGTCCTTTATATGATTAATGTGTTTACAAGAGTATGCTAAACTGGTAAAAAGCTTACAGCACCTGGTATTCCCAAGTAGTCTCCTAACCAAGTCTGACCCTGCTTAGCTTCTGAGATTGGACGAGATCAGGCGTATTCAGGATGGTATGGCAATAAGCCATGGAATGATATTAGGATAGACTTTTTCAAGTTCATGTAACTCAAAAAACGTGGATGAACTAAATTAGCAATTCCATTTTATATCGTCCTTTATATGATTACTGTGTTTACAAGAGTATGCTAAACTGGTAAAAAGCTTACAGCACCTGGTATTCCCAAGTAGTCTCCTAACAAAGTACTAACCAAGCCTGACCCTGCTTAGCTTCTGAGATCGGACAAGATCAGGCATATTCAAGTTGGTATGGCCGTAAGCTGTGGAATGATATTAGGATAGACTTTTTCAAGTTCATGTAACTCAAAAAAACGTGGACGAACTAAATTAGCAAATCCATTTTATATCGTCCTTTATATCATTACTGTGTATACGAGAGTATGCTAAATGGGAAGAAAGCTTACAGCACCTGGTATTCCCAAGTAGTCACCCAACTAAGTACTAACTAAGCCAGACTCTGCTTAGCTTCTGAGATCGGACGAGATCAGGCATATTCAGGTTGGTATGGCCGTAAGCCATGGAATGATATTAGGATAGACTTTTTCATGTTCATGTAACTCAAAAAACGTGGATGAACTAAATTAGCAATTCCATTTTACATCGTCCTTTATATGATTACTGTGTTT
Organism: Thymallus thymallus; assembly: GCA_023634145.1. Taxonomy (NCBI): domain Eukaryota; kingdom Metazoa; phylum Chordata; class Actinopteri; order Salmoniformes; family Salmonidae; genus Thymallus; species Thymallus thymallus. The sequence continues at coordinate 33,919,547 of CM042398.1, read as the reverse complement.
ACAAAAGTATGCTAAACTGGTAAAAAGCATATAGCACCTGGTATTCCCAAGTAGTCTCCTAACCAAGTACTAACCAAGCCTGACCCTGCTTAGCTTCTGAGATCTGACGAGATCAGGCGTATTCAGGTTGGTATGGCCGTAAGCCATGGAATGATATTAGGATAGACTTTTTCATGTTCATGTAACTCAAAAAACGTGGATGAACTAAATTAGCAAATCCATTTTATATCGTCCTTTATATCATTACTGTGTATACGAGAGTATGCTAAATGGGCAGAAAGCTTACAGCACCTGGTATTCCCAAGTAGTCACCAAACTAAGTACTAACCAAGCCAGACTCTGCTTAGCTTCTGAGATCGGACGAGATCAGGCATATTCAGGTTGGTATGGCCGTAAGCCATGGAATGATATTAGGATAGACTTTTTCATGTTCATGTAACTCAAAAAACGTGGATGAACTAAATTAGCAATTCCATTTTACATCGTCCTTTATATGATTACTGTGTTTACAAAAGTATGCTAAACTGGTAAAAAGCTTATAGCACCTGGTATTCCCAAGTAGTCTCCTAACCAAGTACTAACCAAGCCTGACCCTGCTTAGCTTCTGAGATCGGACGAGATCAGGCATATTCAGGTTGGTATGGCCGTAAGCCGTGGAATGATATTAGGATAGACTTTTTCAAGTTCATGTAACTCAAAAAACGTGGATGAACTAAATTAGCAATTCCATTTTATATCTTCCTTTATATGATTACTGTGTTTACAAGAGTATGCTAAATGGGCAAAAGCTTACAGCACCTGGTATTCCCAAGTAGTCTCCTAACCAAGTCTGACACTGCTTCGCTTCTGAGATCGGACGAGATCAGGCGTATTCAGGTTGGTATGGCCGTAAGCCATGGAATGATATTAGGATAGACGTTTTCAAGTTCATTTAACTCAAAAAACGTGGATGAACTAAATTAGCAATTCCATTTTATATCGTCCTTTATATCATTACTGTGTATACAAGAGTATGCTAAATGGGCAAAAAGCTTACAGCACCTGGTATTCCCAAGTAGTCTCCTAACCAAGTACTAACCAAGCCTGACCCTGCTTACCTTCTAAGATGGGACGAGATCAGGCGTTTTCAGGTTGGTATGGCCATAAGGCATGGAACAATATTAGGATAGACTTTTTCATGTTCATGTAACTCAAAAAACGTGGATGAACTAAATTAGCAATTCCATTTTATATTGTCCTTTATATCATTACTGTGTTTACAAGAGTATGCTAAACTGGTAAAAAGCTTACAGCACCTGGTATTCCCAAGTAGTCTCCTAACCAAGTCTGGCCCTGCTTAGCTTTTGAGATCGGACGAGATCAGGCGTATTCAGGTAGGTATGGCCGTAATCCATAGAATGACATTTGGATAGACTCTTTCAAGTTCATGTAACTAAAAAAACGTGGATGAACTAAATTAGCAATTCCATTTTATATCGTCCTTTATATGATTACTGTGTTTACAAGAGTATGCTAAACTGGTAAAAAGCTTACAGCACCTGGTATTCCCAAGTAGTCTCCTAACCAAGTACTAACCAAGCCTGACCCTGCTTAGCTTCCGAGATCGGACGAGATCAGGCATATTCAGGTTGGTATGGCGGTAAGCCATAGAATGATATTAGGATAGACTTTTTCAAGTTAATGTAACTCAAAAAACGTGGATGAACTAAATTAGCAATTCCATTTTATTTCGTCCATTATATGATTACTGTGTTTACAAGAGTATGCTAAACTGGTAAAAAGCTTACAGCACCTGGTATTCCCAAGTAGTCTCTTAACCAAGTACTAACCATGCCTGACCCTGCTTAGCTTCTGAGATCGGACGAGATCAGGCGTATTCAGGTTGGTATGGCCGTAAGCCATGGAATGATATTAGGATAGACTTTTTCAAGTTCATGTAACTCAAAAAACGTGGATGAACTAAATTAGCAATTCCATTTTATATCGTCCTTTATATGATTAATGTGTTTACAAGAGTATGCTAAACTGGTAAAAAGCTTACAGCACCTGGTATTCCCAAGTAGTCTCCTAACCAAGTCTGACCCTGCTTAGCTTCTGAGATCGGACGAGATCAGGCATATTCAGGTTGGTATGGCCGTAAGCTGTGGAATGATATTAGGATAGACTTTTTCAAGTTCATGTAACTCAAAAAAACGTGGACGAACTAAATTAGCAAATCCATTTTATATCGTCCTTTATATCATTACTGTGTATACGAGAGTATGCTAAATGGGCAGAAAGCTTACAGCACCTGGTATTCCCAAGTAGTCACCCAACTAAGTACTAACCAAGCCAGACTCTGCTTAGCTTCTGAGATCGGACGAGATCAGGCATATTCAGGTTGGTATGGCCGTAAGCCATGGAATAATATTAGGATAGACTTTTTCAAGTTCATGTAACTCAAAAATCGTGGATGAACTAAATTAGCAATTCCATTTTATATCGTCCTTTATATGATTACTGTGTTTACAAGAGTATGCTAAACTGGTAAAAAGCTTAAAGCACCTGGTATTCCCAAGTAGTCTCCTAACCAAGTCTGGCGCTGCTTATCTTCTGAGATCGGACGAGATGAGGCGTATTCAGGTAGGTATGGCCGTAAGCCATAGAAAGACATTTGGATAGACTCTTTCATGTTCATGTAACTCAAAAAACGTGGATGATATAAATTAGAAATTCCATTTTATATCGTCCTTTATATGATTACTGTGTTTACAAGAGTATGCTAAACTGGTAAAAAGCTTACACCACCTGGTATTCCCAAGTAGTCTCCTAACCAAGTACTAACAAAGCCTGACCCTGCTTAGCTTCTGAGATCGGACGAGATCAGGCGTATTCAGGATAGTATGGCCGTAAGCCATGGAATGACATTAGGATAGACTTTTTCAAGTTCATGTAACTAAAAAAACGTGGATGAACTTAATTAGCAATTCCATTTTATATCGTCCTTTATATGATTACTGTGTTTACAAGAGTATGCCAAACTGGTAAAAAGCTTACAGCACCTGGTATTCCCAAGTAGTCTCCTATCCAAGTACTAACCAAAACTGACCCTGCTTAGCTTCTGAGATCGGACGAGATCAGGCGTATTCAGGTTGGTATGGCCGTAAACCATGGAATGATATTAGGATAGACTTTTTCAAGTTCATGTAACTCAAAAAACGTGGATGAACTAAATTAGCAATTCCATTTTATATCGTCCTTTATATGATTACTGTGTTTACAAGAGTATGCTAAAAAGTTTACGGCACCTGGTATTCCCAAGTAGTCTCCTGACCAAGTACTTACCATGCCTGGCCCTGCTTAGCTTCTGAGATCGGACGAGATCAGGTGTATTCAGGTAGGTATGGCCGTAAGCCGCAGAAAGTCATTTGGATAGACTCTTTCATGTTCATGTAAATCAAAAAACGTGGATGAACTAAATTAGCAATTCCATTTTATATCGTCCTTTATATGATTACTGTGTTTACAAGAGTATGCTAAACTGGTAAAAAGCTTACAGCACCTGGTATTCCCAAGTAGTCTCCTAAACAAGTACTAACCAAGCCTGACCCTGCTTAGCTTCTGAGATCAGACGAGATCAGGCGTATTCAGGTTGGTATGGCCGTAAACCATGGAGTGATATTAGGATAGACTTTTTCATGTTCATGTAACTCAAAAAACGTGGATGAACTAAATTAGCAATTCCATTTTATATCGTCCTTTATATGATTACAAGAATATGCTAAACTGGTTAAAAGCTTACAGCACCTGGTATTCCCAAGTAGTCTCCTAACCAAGTCTGGCGCTGCTTATCTTCTGAGATCGGACGAGATGAGGCGTATTCAGGTAGGTATGGCCGTAAGCCATAGAAAGACATTTGGATAGACTCTTTCATGTTCATGTAACTCAAAAAACGTGGATGATATAAATTAGAAATTCCATTTTATATCGTCCTTTATATGATTACTGTGTTTACAAGAGTATGCTAAACTGGTAAAAAGCTTACAGCACCTGGTATTCCCAAGTAGTCTCCTAAACAAGTACTAACCAAGCCTGACCCTGCTTAGCTTCTGAGATCAGACGAGATCAGGCGTATTCAGGTTGGTATGGCCGTAAACCATGGAATGATATTAGGATAGACTTTTTCAAGTTCATGTAACTCAAAAAACGTTGATGAACTAAATTAGCAATTCCATTTTATATCGTCCTTTATATCATTACTGTGTTTACAAGAGTATGCTAAATGTGCAAAAAGCTTACAGCACCTGGTATTCCCAAGTAGTCTCCTAACCAAGTGTGACCCTGCTTAGCTTCTGAGATCGGACGAGATCAGGCGTTTTCAGGTTGGTATGGCCATAAGCCATGGAATAATATTAGGATAGACTTTTTCATGTTCATGTAACTCAAAAAACGTGGATGAACTAAATTAGCAATTCCATTTTATATTGTCCTTTATATGATTACTGTGTTTACAAGAGTATGCTAAACTAGTAAAAGCTTTAATCACCTGGTATTCCCAAGTAGTCTCCTGACCAATTACTAACCAAGCATGGCCCTGCTTAGCTTCTGAGATCAGACGAGATCAGGCGTATTCAGGTAGGTATGACCGTAAGCCGTATAAAGACATTTGGATAGACTCTTTCATGTTCATGTAACTCAAAAAACGTGGATGATATCAATTAGAAATTCCATTATATATTGTCCTTTATATGATTACTGTGTTTACAAGAGTATGCTAAACTGGTAAAAAGCTTACAGCACCTGGTATTCCCAAGTAGTCTCCTAACCAAGTACTAACCAAGCCTGACCCTGCTTAGCTTCTGAGATCGGACGAGATCAGGCGTATTCAGGTTGGTATGGCCGTAAGCCATGGAATGATATTAGGATAGACTTTTTCAAGTTCATTTAACTCAAAAAACGTGGATGAACTAAATTAGCAATTCCATTTTATATCGTCCTTTATATGATTACTGTGTTTACAAGAGTATGCTAAACTGGTAAAAAGCTTACAGCACCTGGTATTCCCAAGTAGTCTCTTAACCAAGTACTAACCATTCCTGACCCTGCTTAGCTTCTGAGATTGGACGAGATCAGGTGTATTCAGGTTAGTATGGCCGTAAGCCATGAAATGATATTAGGATAGACTTTTTCAAGTTCATGTAACTCAAAAAACGTGGATGAACTAAATTAGCAATTCCATTTTATATCGTCCTTTATATCATTACTGTGTTTACAAGAGTATGCTAAATGGGCAAAAAGCTTACAGCACCTGGTATTCCCAAGTAGTCTCCTAACCAAGTACTAACCAAGCCTGACCCTGCTTAGCTTCTGAGATTGGACGAGATCAGGCGTTTTCAGGTTGGTATGGCCGTAAGCCATGGAGTGATATTAGGATAGACTTTTGCATGTTGATGTAACTCAAAAAACGTGGATGAACTAAATTAGCAATTCCATTTTATATCGTCCTTTATATGATTACTGTGTTTACAAGAGTATGCTAAACTGGTAAAAAGCTTAAAGCACCTGGTATTCCAACGTAGTCTCCTATCCAAGTACTAACCAAAACTGACCCTGCTTAGCTTCTGAGATCGGACGAGATCAGGCATATTCAGGTTGGTATGGCCGTAAGCCATGGAATGATATTAGGATAGACTTTTTCAAGTTCATGTAACTCAAAAAACGTGGATGAACTAAATTAGCAATTCCATTCTATATCGTCCTTTATATGATTACTGTGTTTACAAGAGTATGCTAAAAAGTTTACGGCACCTGGTATTCCCAAGTAGTCTCCTGACCAAGTACTAACCAAGCCTGGCCCTGCTTAGCTTCTGAGATCGGACGAGATCAGGCGTATTCAGGTAGGTATGGCCGTAAGCCGTAGAAAGTAATTTGGATAGACTCTTTCATGTTCATGTAACTCAAAAAACGTGGATGAACTAAATTAGCAATTCCATTTTATATCGTCCTTTATATGATTACTGTGTTTACAAGAGTATGCTAAACTGGTAAAAAGCTTACAGTACCTGGTATTCCCAAGTAGTCTCCTAAACAAGTACTAACCAAGCCTGACCCTGCTTAGCTTCTGAGATCAGACGAGATCAGGCGTATTCAGGTTGGTATGGCCGTAAACCATGGAATGATATTAGGATAGACTTTTTCAAGTTCATGTAACTCAAAAAACGTTGATGAACTAAATTAGCAATTCCATTTTATATCGTCCTTTATATCATTACTGTGTTTACAAGAGTATGCTAAATGTGCAAAAAGCTTACAGCACCTGGTATTCCCAAGTAGTCTCCTAACCAAGTGTGACCCTGCTTAGCTTCTGAGATCGGACGAGATCAGGCGTTTTCAGGTTGGTATGGCCATAAGCCATGGAATAATATTAGGATAGACTTTTTCATGTTCAGGTAACTCAAAAAACGTGGATGAACTAAATTAGCAATTCCATTTTATATCATCCTTTATATGATTACTGTGTTTACAAGAGTATGCTAAACTGGTAAAAAAGCTTACAGCACCTGGTATTCCCAAGTAGTCTCCTGACCAAGTACTAACCAAGCCTGGCACTGCTTAGCTTCTGAGATCGGACGAGATCAGGCGTATTCAGGTAGGTATGGCCGTATGCCGTAGAAAGACATTTGGATAGACTCTTTCATGTTCATGTAACTCAAAAAACGTGGATGATATAAATTAGAAATTCCATTTTATATCGTCCTTTATATGATTACTGTATTTACAAGAGTATGCTAAACTGGTAAAAAAGCTTACAGCACCTGGTATTCCCAAGTAGTCTCCTGACCAAGTACTAACCAAGCCTGGCCCTGCTTAGCTTCTGAGATCGGACGAGATCAGGCGTATTCAGGTAGGTATGGCCGTATGCCGTAGAAAGACATTTGGATAGACTCTTTCATGTTCATGTAACTCAAAAAACGTGGATGATATAAATTAGAAATTCCATTTTATATCGTCCTTTATATGATTACTGTGTTTATAAGAGTATGCTAAACTGGTAAAAAGCTTACAGCACCTGGTATTCCCAAATAGTCTCCTAACCAAGTACTAACCAAGCCTGACCCTGCTTAGCTTCTGAGATCGGACGTATTCAGGTTGGTATGGCCGTAAACCATGGAATGATATTAGGATAGACTTTTTCAAGTTCATTTAACTCAAAAAACGTGGATGAACTAAATTAGCAATTCCATTTTATATCGTCCTTTATATCATTACTGTGTTTACAAGAGTATGCTAAATGGGCAAAAAGCTTACAGCACCTGGAATTCCCAAGTAGTCTCCTAACCAAGTCTGGCCCTGCTTAGCTTCTGAGATCGGACGAGATCAGGCGTATTCAGGTTGGTATGGCCGTAAGCCATGAAATGATATTAGGATATACTTCTTCAAGTTCATGTAACTCAAAAAACGTGGATGAACTAAATTAGCAATTCCATTTTATATCGTCCTTTATATGATTACTGTGTTTAAAAGAGTATGCTAAACTGGTAGAAAGCTTACAGCACCTGGTATTCCCAAGTAGTCTCCTAACCAAGTACTAACCAAGCCTGACCCTGCTTAGCTACTGAGATCGGACGAGATCAGGCGTATTCAGGTTGGTATGGCCGTAAGCCATGGAATGATATTAGGATAGACTTTTTCAAGTTCATGTAACTCAAAAAACGTGGATGAACTAAATTAGCAATTCCATTTTATATCGTCCTATATATGATTACTGTGTTTACAAGAGTATGCTAAACTGGTAAAAATCTTACAGCACCTGGTATTCCCAAGTAGTCTCTTAACCAAGTACTAACCATGCCTGACCCTGCTTAGCTTCTGAGATCGGACGAGATCAGGTGTTTTCAGGTTGGTATGGCCGTAAGCCATGGAATGATATTAGGATAGACTTTTTCAAGGTCATGTAACTCAAAAAACGTGGATGAACTAAATTAGCAATTCCCCTTTATATCGTCCTTTATATGATTACTGTGTTTAAAAGAGTATGCTAAACTGGTAAAAAGCTTACAGCACCTGGTATTCCCAAGTAGTCACCTAACCAAGTCTGGCCCTGCTTAGCTTCTGAGATAGGACGAGATCAGTCGTATTCAAGTAGGTATGGCCGTAAACCGAAGAAAGACATTTGGATAGACTCTTTCATGTTAATGTAACTCAAAAAACGTGGATGATATAAATTAGAAATTCCATTTTATATCGTCCTTTATATGATTACTGTGTTTACAAGAGTATGCTAAACTGGTAAAAAGCTTACAGCACCTGGTATTCCCAAGTAGTCTCCTAACCAAGTACTAACCAAGCCTGACCATGCTTAGCTTCTGAGATCGGGCGTATTCAGGTTGGTATGGCCGTAAGCCATGGAATGATATTAGGATAGACTTTTTCAAGTTCATGTAACTAAAAAAACGTGGATGAACTAAATTAGCAATTCCATTTTATATCGTCCTTTATATGATTACTGTGTTTACAAGAGTATGCTAAACTGGTAAAAAGCTTACAGCACCTGGTATTCCTAAGTAGTCTCCTAACCAAGTACTAACCAAGCCTGACCCTGCTTAGCTTCTGAGATCGGACGAGATCAGGTGTATTCAGGTTGGTATGGCCGTAAGCCATGGAATGATGTTAGGATAGACTTTTTCAAGTTCATGTAACTCAAAAAACGTGGATGAACTAAATTAGCAATTCCATTTTATATTGTCCTTTATAGCATTACTGTGTTTACAAGATTATGCTAAACTGGTAAAAAGCTTACAGCACCTGGTATTCCCAAGTAGTCTCCTAACCAAGTACTAACAAAGCCTGACCCTGCTTAGCTTCTGAGATCGGACGAGATCAGGCGTATTCAGGTTGGTATGGCCGTAAACCATGGAATGATATTAGGATAGACTTTTTCAAGTTCATGTAACTCAAAAAACGTGGATGAACTAAATTAGCAATTCCATTTTATATCGTCCTTTATATCATTACTGTGTATACAAGAGTATGCTAAATGGGCAAAAATCTTACAGCACCTGGTATTCCCCCAACTAAGTACTAACCAAGCCAGACTCTGCTTAGCTTCAGAGATCGGACGAGATCAGGCATATTCAGGTTGGTATGGCCATAAGCCGTAGAAAGACATTTGAATAGACTCTTTCATGTTCATGTAACTCAAAAAACATGGATGATATAAATTAGAAATTCCATTTTATATCGTCCTTTATATGATTACTGTGTTTACAAGAGTATGCTAAATTGGTAAAAAGAATACAGCACCTGGTATTCCCAAGTAGTCTCCTAACCAAGTACTAACCAAGCCTGACCCTGCTTAGCTTCTGAGATCGGGCGTATTCAGGTTGGTATGGCCGTAAGCCATGGAATGATATTAGGATAGACTTTTTCAAGTTCATGTAACTAAAAAAACGTGGATGAACTAAATTAGCAATTCCATTTTATATCGTCCTTTATATGATTACTGTGTTTACAAGAGTATGCTAAACTGGTAAAAAGCTTACAGCACCTGTTATTCCCAAGTAGTCTCCTAACCAAGTACTAACCTAGCCTGATCCTGCATAGCTTCTGAGATCGGACGAGATCAGGCGTATTCAGGTTGGTATGGCCGTAAGCCATGGAATGATATTAGGATAGACTTTTTCAAGTTCATGTAACTAAAAAAACGTGGATGAACTAAATTAACAATTCCATTTTATATTGTCCTTTATATCATTACTGTGTTTACAAGAGTATGCTAAACTAGTAAAAAGCTTACAGCACCTGGAATTCCCAAGTAGTCTCCTAACCAAGTACTAACCAAGCCTGACCCTGCTTAGCTTCTGAGATCAGACGAGATCAGTCATATTCAGGTTGGTATGGCCGTAAGCCACGGAGTGATATTAGGATAGACTTTTTCATGTTCATGTAACTAAAAAAACGTGGATGAACTAAATTAGCAATTCCATTTTATATCGTCCTTTATATGATTACTGTGTTTACAAGAGTATGCTAAACTGTTAAAAAGCTTACAGCATCTGGTATTCCCAAGTAGTCTCCTAAACAAGTACTAACCAAGCCTGGCCCTGCTTAGCTTCTGAGATCGGACGAGATCAGGCGTATTCAGGTAGGTATGGCCGTAAGCCGTAGAAAGACATTTGGATAGACTCTTTCATGTTCATGTAACTCAAAAAACGTGGATGATATAAATGAGAAATTCCATTTTATATCGTCCTTTATATGATTACTGTGTTTACAAGTGTATGCTAAACTGGTAAAAAGCTTACAGCACCTGGTATTCCCAAGTAGTCTCCTAACCAAGTACTAACCAAGCCTGACCCTGCTTAGCTTCTGAGATCGGACGAGATCAGGCGTATTCAGGTTGGTATGGCCGTAAGCCATGGAATGATATTAGGATAGACTTTTTCAAGTTCATGTAACTCAAAAAACGTGGATGAACTAAATTAGCAATTCCATTTTATATCGTCCTTTATATCATTACTGTGTATACAAGAGTATGCTAAATGGGCAAAAATCTTACAGCACCTGGTATTCCCAAGTAGTCTCCCAACTAAGTACTAACCAAGCCAGACTCTGCTTAGCTTCTGAGATCGGACGAGATCAGGCATATTCAGGTTGGTATGGCCATAAGCCGTAGAAAGACATTTGAATAGACTCTTTCATGTTCATGTAACTCAAAAAACATGGATGATATAAATTAGAAATTCCATTTTATATCGTCCTTTATATGATTACTGTGTTTACAAGAGTATGCTAAATTGGTAAAAAGAATACAGCACCTGGTATTCCCAAGTAGTCTCCTAACCAAGTACTAACCAAGCCTGACCCTGCTTAGCTTCTGAGATCGGGCGTATTCAGGTTGGTATGGCCGTAAGCCATGGAATGATATTAGGATAGACTTTTTCAAGTTCATGTAACTAAAAAAACGTGGATGAACTAAATTAGCAATTCCATTTTATATCGTCCTTTATATGATTACTGTGTTTACAAGAGTATGCTAAACTGGTAAAAAGCTTACAGCACCTGTTATTCCCAAGTAGTCTCCTAACCAAGTACTAACCTAGCCTGATCCTGCATAGCTTCTGAGATCGGACGAGATCAGGCGTATTCAGGTTGGTATGGCCGTAAGCCATGGAATGATATTAGGATAGACTTTTTCAAGTTCATGTAACTAAAAAAACGTGGATGAACTAAATTAACAATTCCATTTTATATTGTCCTTTATATCATTACTGTGTTTACAAGAGTATGCTAAACTAGTAAAAAGCTTACAGCACCTGGAATTCCCAAGTAGTCTCCTAACCAAGTACTAACCAAGCCTGACCCTGCTTAGCTTCTGAGATCAGACGAGATCAGTCATATTCAGGTTGGTATGGCCGTAAGCCACGGAGTGATATTAGGATAGACTTTTTCATGTTCATGTAACTAAAAAAACGTGGATGAACTAAATTAGCAATTCCATTTTATATCGTCCTTTATATGATTACTGTGTTTACAAGAGTATGCTAAACTGTTAAAAAGCTTACAGCATCTGGTATTCCCAAGTAGTCTCCTAAACAAGTACTAACCAAGCCTGGCCCTGCTTAGCTTCTGAGATCGGACGAGATCAGGCGTATTCAGGTAGGTATGGCTGTAAGCCGTAGAAAGACATTTGGATAGACTCTTTCATGTTCATGTAACTCAAAAAACGTGGATGATATAAATGAGAAATTCCATTTTATATCGTCCTTTATATGATTACTGTGTTTACAAGTGTATGCTAAACTGGTAAAAAGCTTACAGCACCTGGTATTCCCAAGTAGTCTCCTAACCAAGTACTAACCAAGCCTGACCCTGCTTAGCTTCTGAGATCGGACGAGATCAGGCGTATTCAGGTTGGTATGGCCGTAAGCCATGGAATGATATTAGGATAGACTTTTTCAAGTTCATGTAACTAAAAAAACGTGGATGAACTAAATTAGCAATTCCATTTTATATTGTCCTTTATATCATTACTGTGTTTACAAGAGTATGCTAAACTAGTAAAAAGGTTACAGCACCTGGTATTCCCAAGTAGTCTCCTAACCAAGTCTGGCCCTGCTTAGCTTCTGAGATCGGACGAGATCAGGCGTATTCAGGTAGCTATGGCCGTAAGCCATAGAAAGACATTTGGATAGACTCTTTCATGTTCATGTAACTCAAAAAACGTGGATGATATAAATTAGAAATTCCATTTTATATCGTCCTTTATATGATTACTGTGTTTACAAGAGTATGCTAAACTGGTAAAAAGCTTACAGCACCTGGTATTCCCAAGTAGTCTCCTAACCAAGTACTAACCAAGCCTGACCCTGCTTAGCTTCTGAGATCAGACGAGATCAGGCGTATTCAGGTTGGTATGGCCGTAAGCCATAGAATGATATTAGGATAGACTTTTTCAAGTTCATGTAACTAAAAAAACGTGGATGAACTAAATTAGCAATTCCATTTTATATCGTCCTTTATATGATTACTGTGTTTACAAGAGTATGCTAAACTGGTAAAAAGCTTACAGCACCTGGTATTCCCAAGTAGTCTCCTAACCAAGTACTAACCAAGCCTGACCCTGCTTAGCTTCTGAGATCGGGCGTATTCAGGTTGGTATGGCCGTAAGCCATTGAATGATATTAGGATAGACTTTTTCAAGTTCATGTAACTAAAAAAACGTGGATGAACTAAATTAGCAATTCCATTTTATATCGTCCTTTATATGATTACTGTGTTTACAAGATTATGCTAAACTGGTAAAAAGCTTACAGCACCTGGTATTCCCAAGTAGTCTCCTGACCAAGTACTAACCAAGCCTGGCCCTGCTTAGCTTCTGAGATCAGACGAGATCAGGTGTATTCAGGTAGCTATGGCCGTAAGTCATAGAAAGACATTTGGATAGACTCTTTCATGTTCATGTAACTCAAAAAACGTGGATGATATAAATTAGAAATTCCATTTTATATCGTCCTTTATATGATTACTGTGTTTACAAGAGTATGCTAAACTGGTAAAAAGCTTACAGCACCTGGTATTCCCAAGTAGTCTCCTAACCAAGTACTAACCAAGCCTGACCCTGCTTAGCTTCTGAGATCAGACGAGATCAGGCGTATTCAGGTTGGTATGGCCGTAAGCCATAGAATGATATTAGGATAGACTTTTTCAAGTTCATGTAACTAAAAAAACGTGGATGAACTAAATTAGCAATTCCATTTTATATCGTCCTTTATATGATTACTGTGTTTACAAGAGTATGCTAAACTGGTAAAAAGCTTACAGCACCTGGTATTCCCAAGTAGTCTCCTAACCAAGTACTAACCAAGCCTGACCCTGCTTAGCTTCTGAGATCGGGCGTATTCAGGTTGGTATGGCCGTAAGCCATTGAATGATATTAGGATAGACTTTTTCAAGTTCATGTAACTAAAAAAACGTGGATGAACTAAATTAGCAATTCCATTTTATATCGTCCTTTATATGATTACTGTGTTTACAAGATTATGCTAAACTGGTAAAAAGCTTACAGCACCTGGTATTCCCAAGTAGTCTCCTGACCAAGTACTAACCAAGCCTGGCCCTGCTTAGCTTCTGAGATCAGACGAGATCAGGTGTATTCAGGTAGCTATGGCCGTAAGTCATAGAAAGACATTTGGATAGACTCTTTCATGTTCATGTAACTCAAAAAGCGTGGATGATATAAATTAGAAATTCCATTTTATATCGTACTTTATATGATTACTGTGTTTACAAGAGTATGCTAAACTGGTAAAAAGCTTACAGCACCTGGTATTCCCAAGTAGTCTCCTAACCAAGTACTAACCAAGCCTGACCCTGCTTAGCTTCTGAGATCAGACGAGATCAGGCGTATTCAGGTTGGTATGGCCGTAAGCCATGGAATGATATTAGGATAGACTTTTTCAAGTTCATGTAACTAAAAAAACGTGGATGAACTAAATTAGCAATTCCATTTTATATTGTCCTTTATATCATTACTGTGTTTACAAGAGTATGCTAAACTAGTAAAAAGCTTACAGCACCTGGTATTCCCAAGTAGTCTCCTAACCAAGTACTAACCAAGCCTGACCCTGCTTAGCTTCTGAGATCGGACGAGATCAGGCGTATTCAGGTTGGTATGGCCGTAAACCACGGAATGATATTAGGATAGACTTTTTCAAGTTCATGTAACTCAAAAAACTTGGCTGAACTAAATTAGCAATTCCATTTTATATCGTCCTTTATATCATTACTGTGTTTACAAGATTATGCTAAATGGGCAAAAAGCTTACAGCACCTGGAATTCCCAAGTAGTCTCCTAACCAAGTACTTACCAAGCCTGACCCTGCTTAGCTTCTGAGATCAGACGAGATCAGGCATATTCAGGTTGGTATGGCCGTAAGCCATGGAGTGATATTAGGATAGACTTTTTCATGTTCATGTAACTCAAAAAACGTGGATGAACTAAATTAGCAATTCCATTTTATATCGTCCTTTATATCATTACTGTGTTTACAAGAGTATGCTAAATGGGCAAAAAGCATAAAGCACCTGGAACTCCCAAGTAGTCTCCTAACCAAGTACTAACCAAGCCTGACCCTGCTTAGCTTCTGAGATCTGACAAGATCAGGCATATTCAGGTTGGTATGGCCGTAAGCCATGGAGTGATATTAGGATAGACTTTTTCATGTTCATGTAACTAAAAAAACGTGGATGAACTAAATTAGCAATTCCATTTTATATCGTCCTTTATGTGATTACTGTGTTTACAAGAGTATGCTAAACTGGTAAAACGCTTACAGCAACTGGTATTCCCAAGTAGTCTCCTAACCAAGTACTAACCAAGCCTGGCCCTGCTTAGCTTCTGAGATCGGATTAGATCAGGTGTATTCAGGTAGGTATGGCCGTAAGCCGAAGAAAGACATTTGGATAGACTCTTTCATGTTCATGTAACTCAAAAAACGTGGATGATATAAATTAGAAATTCCATTTTATATCGTCCTTTATATGATTAGTGTGTTTACAAGAGTATGCTAAACTGGTAAAAAGCTTACAGCACCTGGTATTCCCAAGTAGTCTCCTAACCAAGTACTAACCAAGCCTGACCCTGCTTATCTTCTGAGATCGGACGAGATCAGGCGTATTCAGGTTGGTATGGCCTTAAGCCATGGAATGATATTAGGATAGACTTTTTCAAGTTCATGTAACTCAAAAAACGTGGATGAACTAAATTAGCAATTCCATTTTATATCGTCCTTTATATCATTACTGTGTTTACAAGAGTATGCTAAATGGGCAAAAAGCTTACAGCACCTGGTATTCCCAAGTAGTCTCCTAACCAAGTACTAACCAAGCCTGACCCTGCTTAGCTTCTGAGATCGGACGAGATCAGGCGTTTTCAGGTTGGTATGGCCATAAGCCATGGAATAATATTAGGATTGACTTTTTCATGTTCATGTAACTCAAAAAAAGTGGATGAACTAAATTAGCATTTCCATTTTATATCGTCCTTTATATGATTACTGTGTTTACAAGAGTATGCTAAACTGGTAAAAAGCTTACAGCACCTGGTATTCCCAAGTAGTCTCCTGACCAAGTACTAACCAAGCCTGGCCCTGCTTAGCTTCTGAGATCGGACGAGATCAGGCGTATTCAGGTAGGTATGGCCGTAAGCCATAGTAAGACATTTGGATAGACTCTTTCATGTTCATGTAACTCAAAAAACGTGGATGATATAAATTAGAAATTCCATTTTATATCGTCCTTTATATGATTACTGTGTTTACAAGTGTATGCTAAACTAGTAAAAAGCTTACAGCACCTGGTATTCCCAAGTAGTCTCCTAACCAAGTACTAACCAAGCCTGACCCTGCTTAGCTTCTGAGATCGGGCGTATTCAGGTTGGTATGGCCGTAAGCCATTGAATGATATTAGGATAGACTTTTTCAAGTTCATGTAACTAAAAAAACGTGGATGAACTAAATTAGCAATTCCATTTTATATCGTCCTTTATATGATTACTTTGTTTACAAGAGTATGCTAAACTGGTAAAAAGCTTACAGCACCTGGTATTCCCAAGTAGTCTCCTAACCAAGTACTAACCAAGCCTGACCCTGCTTAGCTTCTGAGATCGGACGAGATCAGGCGTATTCAGGTTGGTATGGCCTTAAGCCATGGAATGATATTAGGATAGACTTTTTCAAGTTCATGTAACTCAAAAAACGTGGATGAACTAAATTAGCAATTCCATTTTATATCGTCCTTTATATCATTACTGTGTTTACAAGAGTATGCTAAATGGGCAAAAAGCTTACAGCACCTGGTATTCCCAAGTAGTCTCCTAACCAAGTACTAACCAAGCCTGCCCCTGCTTAGCTTCTGAGATCGGACGAGATCAGGCATTTTCAGGTTGGTATGGCCATAAGCCCTGGAGTAATATTAGGATTGACTTTTTCATGTTCACGTAACTCAAAAAACGTGGATGAACTAAATTAGCAATTCCATTTTATATCGTCCTTTATATGATTACTGTGTTTACAAGAGTATGCTAAACTGGTAAAAAGCTTACAGCACCTGGTATTCCCAAGTAGTCTCCTGACCAAGTACTAACCAAGCCTGGCCCTGCTTAGCTTCTGAGATCAGACGAGATCAGGTGTATTCAGGTAGCTAT
The DNA here is from genome assembly GCA_023634145.1 of Thymallus thymallus. Taxonomy (NCBI): domain Eukaryota; kingdom Metazoa; phylum Chordata; class Actinopteri; order Salmoniformes; family Salmonidae; genus Thymallus; species Thymallus thymallus. The sequence continues at coordinate 33,902,863 of CM042398.1, read as the reverse complement.
GGCCGTAAGCCATAGAAAGACATTTGGATAGACTCTTTCATGTTCATGTAACTCAAAAAACGTGGATGATATAAATTAGAAATTCCATTTTATATCGTACTTTATATGATTACTGTGTTTACAAGAGTATGCTAAACTGGTAAAAAGCTTACAGCACCTGGTATTCCCAAGTAGTCTCCTAACCAAGTACTAACCAAGCCTGACCCTGCTTAGCTTCTGAGATCAGACGAGATCAGGCGTATTCAGGTTGGTATGGCCGTAAACCATGGAATGATATTAGGATAGACTTTTTCAAGTTCATGTAACTCAAAAAACTTGGCTGAACTAAATTAGGAATTTCATTTTATATCGTCCTTTATATCATTACTGTGTTTACAAGATTATGCTAAATGGGCAAAAAGCTTACAGCACCTGGAATTCACAAGTAGTCTCCTAACCAAGTACTTACCAAGCCTGACCCTGCTTAGCTTCTGAGATCAGACGAGATCAGGCATATTCAGGTTGGTATGGCCGTAAGCCATGGAGTGATATTAGGATAGACTTTTTCATGTTCATGTAACTCAAAAAACGTGGATGAACTAAATTAGCAATTCCATTTTATATCGTCCTTTATATCATTACTGTGTTTACAAGAGTATGCTAAATGGGCAAAAAGCATAAAGCACCTGGAACTCCCAAGTAGTCTCCTAACCAAGTACTAACCAAGCCTGACCCTGCTTAGCTTCTGAGATCTGACGAGATCAGGCATATTCAGGTTGGTATGGCCGTAAACCATGGAGTGATATTAGGATAGACTTTTTCATGTTCATGTAACTAAAAAAACGTGGATGAACTAAATTAGCAATTCCATTTTATATCATCCTTTATGTGATTACTGTGTTTACAAGAGTATGCTAAACTGGTAAAACGCTTACAGCAACTGGTATTCCCAAGTAGTCTCCTAACCAAGTACTAACCAAGCCTGGCCCTGCTTAGCTTCTGAGATCGGATTACATCAGGCGTATTCAGGTAGGTATGGCCCTAAGCAATGGAATGATATTAGGATAGACTTTTTCAAGTTCATGTAACTGTAAAAACGTGGATGAACTAAATTAGCAATTCCATTTTATATCGTCCTTTATATGATTACTGTGTTTACAAGAGTATGCTGAACTGGTAAAAAGCTTACAGCACCTGGTATTCCCAAGTAGTCTCCTAACCAAGTACTAACCAAGCCTGATCCTGCATAGCTTCTGAGATCGGACGAGATCAGGCGTATTCAGGTTGGTATGGCCGTAAGCCATGGAATGATATTAGGATAGACTTTTTCAAGTTCATGTAACTAAAAAAACGTGGATGAACTAAATTAGCAATTCCATTTTATATTGTCCTTTATATCATTACTGTGTTTACAAGAGTATGCTAAACTAGTAAAAAGCTTACAGCACCTGGTATTCCCAAGTAGTCTCCTAACCAAGTACTAACCAAGCCTGACCCTGCGTAGCTTCTGAGATCAGACGAGATCAGGCTTATTCAGGTATGTATGGCCGTAAGCCATAGAAAGACATTTGGATAGACTCTTTCATGTTCATGTAACTCAAAAAACGTGGCTGATATAAATTAGAAATTCTATTTTATATCGTCCTTTATATGATTACTGTGTTTACAAGAGTATGCTAAACTGGTAAAAAGCTTACAGCACCTGGTATTCCCAAGTAGTCTCCTAACCAAGTACTAACCAAGCCTGACCCTGCTTAGCTTCTGAGATCGGAGGAGATCATGCGTATTCAGGTTGGTATGGCCGTAAGCCATGGAATGATATTAGGATAGACTTTTTCAAGTTCATGTAACTCAAAAAACGTGGATGAACTAAATTAGCAATTCCATTTTATATTGTCCTTTATATAATTACTGTGTTTACAAGAGTATGCTAAATTGGTAAAAAGAATACAGCACCTGGTATTCCCAAGTAGTCTCCTAACCAAGTACTAACCAAGCCTGACCCTGCTTAGCTTCTGAGATCGGACGAGATCAGGCGTATTCAGGTTGGTATGGCCGTAAGCCATGGAAAGATATTAGGATAGACTTTTTCAAGTTCATGTAACTAAAAAAATGTGGACGAACTAAATTAGCAATTCCATTTTATATCGTCCTTTATATGATTACTGTGTTTACAAGAGTATGCTAAACTGGGAAAAAGCTTACAGCACGTGGTATTCCCAAGTAGTCTCCTAACCAAGTACTAACCAAGCCTGATCCTGCATAGCTTCTGAGATCGGACGAGATCAGGCGTATTCAGGTTGGTATGGCCGTAAGCCATGGAATGATATTAGGATAGACTTTTTCAAGTTCATGTAACTACAAAAACGTGGATGAACTAAATTAGCAATTCCATTTTATATTGTCCTTTATGTCATTACTGTGTTTACAAGAGTATGCTAAACTAGTAAAAAGCTTACAGCACCTGGTATTCCCAAGTAGTCTCCTAACCAAGTACTAACCAAGCCTGACCCTGCTTAGCTTCTGAGATCGGACGAGATCAGGCGTATTCAGGTATGTATGGCCGTAAACCATAGAAAAACATTTGGATAGACTCTTTCATGTTCATGTAACTCAAAAAACGTGGCTGATATAAATTAGAAATTCTATTTTATATCGTCCTTTACATGATTACTGTGTTTACAAGAGTATGCTAAACTGGTAAAAAGCTTACAGCACCTGTTATTCCCAAGTAGTCTCCTAACCAAGTACTAACCAAGCCAGGCCCTGCTTAGCTTCTGAGATCGGACGAGATCAGGCGTATTCAGGTTGGTATGGCCGTAATCCATGGAATGACATTAGGATAAACTTTTTCAAGTTCATGTAACTAAAAAAACGTGGATGAACTAAATTAGCAATTCCATTTTATATCGTCCTTTATATGATTACTGTGTTTACAAGAGTATGCTAAACTGGGAAAAAGCTTACAGCACGTGGTATTCCCAAGTAGTCTCCTAACCAAGTACTAACCAAGCCTGACCTTGCTTAGCTTCTGAGATCGGACAAGATCAGGCGTATTCAGGTTGGTATGGCCGTAGGCCATGGAATGATATTAGGATAGACTTTTTCAAGTTCATGTAACTCAAAAAACGTGGATGAAATAAATTAGCAATTCCATTTTATATTGTCCTTTATATCATTACTGTGTTTACAAGAGTATGCTAAACTGGTAAAATGCCTACAGCACCTGGTATTCCCAAGTAGTCTTCTAACCAAGTACTAACCAAGCCTGACCCTGCTTAGCTTCTGAGATCTGACGAGATCAGGCGTATTCAGGTTGGTATGGCCGTAAGCCGTAGAAAGACATTTGAATAGACTCTTTCATGTTCATGTAACTCAAAAAACATGGATGATATAAATTAGAAATTCCATTTTATATCGTCCTTTATATGATTAGTGTGTTTACAAGAGTATGCTAAACTGGTAAAAAGCTTACAGCACCTGGTATTCCCCTAACCAAGTACTAACCAAGCCTGACCCTGCTTAGCTTCTGAGATCGGAGGAGATCAGGCGTATTCAGGTTGGTATGGCCGTAAGCCATGGAATGATAATAGGATAGACTTTTTCAAGTTCATGTAACTCAAAAAACGTGGATGAACTAAATTAGCAATTCCATTTTATATTGTCCTTTATATAATTACTGTGTTTACAAGAGTATGCTAAATTGGTAAAAAGAAAACAGCACCTGGTATTCCCAAGTAGTCTCCTAACCAAGTACTAACCAAGCCTGATCCTGCATAGCTTCTGAGATCGGACGAAATCAGGCGTATTCAGGTTGGTATGGCCGTAAGCCATGGAATGATATTAGGATAGACTTTTTCAAGTTCATGTAACTACAAAAACGTGGATGAACTAAATTAGCAATTCCATTTTATATTGTCCTTTATATCATTACTGTGTTTACAAGAGTATGCTAAACTAGTAAAAAGCTTACAGCACCTGGTATTCCCAAGTAGTCTCCTAACCAAGTCTGGCCCTGCTTAGCTTCTGAGATAGGACGAGATCAGGTGTATTCAGGTTGGTATGGTCGTAAGCCATGGAACGATATTAGGATAGACCTTTTCAAGTTCATGTAACTAAAAAAACGTGGATGAACTAAATTAGCAATTCCATTTTATATCGTCCTTTATATGATTACAAGAGTATGCTAAACTGGTAAAAACCTTACAGCACCTGGTATTCCCAAGTAGTCTCCTAACCAAGTACTAACCAAGCCTGACCCTAATTAGCTTCTGAGATCGGACGAGATCAGGCATATTCAGGTTGGTATGGCCGTAAGCCGTGGAATGATATTAGGATAGACTTTTTCAAGTTCATGTAACTCAAAAAACGTGGATGAACTAAATTAGCAATTCCATTTTATATTGTCCTTTATATCATTACTGTGTTTACAAGAGTATGCTGAACTGGTAAAAAGCTTACAGCACCTGGCATTCCCAAGTAGTCTCCTAACCAAGTACTAACCAAGCCTGATCCTGCATAGCTTCTGAGATCGGACGAGATCAGGCGTATTCAGGTTGGTATGGCCGTAAGCCATGGAATGATATTAGGATAGACTTTTTCAAGTTCATGTAACTAAAAAAACGTGGATGAACTAAATTAGCAATTCCATTTTATATTGTCCTTTATATCATTACTGTGTTTACAAGAGTATGCTAACCTAGTAAAAAGCTTACAGCACCTGGTATTCCCAAGTAGTCTCCTAACCAAGTACTAACCAAGCCTGACCCTGCTTAGCTTCTGAGATCGGACGAGATCAGGCTTATTCAGGTATGTATGGCCGTAAGCCATAGAAAGACATTTGGATAGACTCTTTCATGTTCATGTAACTCAAAAAACGTGGCTGATATAAATTAGAAATTCTATTTTATATCGTCCTTTATATGATTACTGTGTTTACAAGAGTATGCTAAACTGGTAAAAAGCTTACAGCACCTGGTATTCCCCTAACCAAGTACTAACCAAGCCTGACCCTGCTTAGCTTCTGAGATCGGAGGAGATCAGGCGTATTCAGGTTGGTATGGCCGTAAGCCATGGAATGATAATAGGATAGACTTTTTCAAGTTCATGTAACTCAAAAAACGTGGATGAACTAAATTAGCAATTCCATTTTATATTGTCCTTTATATAATTACTGTGTTTACAAGAGTATGCTAAATTGGTAAAAAGAAAACAGCACCTGGTATTCCCAAGTAGTCTCCTAACCAAGTACTAACCAAGCCTGATCCTGCATAGCTTCTGAGATCGGACGAAATCAGGCGTATTCAGGTTGGTATGGCCGTAAGCCATGGAATGATATTAGGATAGACTTTTTCAAGTTCATGTAACTACAAAAACGTGGATGAACTAAATTAGCAATTCCATTTTATATTGTCCTTTATATAATTACTGTGTTTACAAGAGTATGCTAAACTAGTAAAAAGCTTATAGCACCTGGTATTCCCAAGTAGTCTCCTAACCAAGTCTGGCCCTGCTTAGCTTCTGAGATAGGACGAGATCAGGTGTATTCAGGTTGGTATGGTCGTAAGCCATGGAACGATATTAGGATAGACCTTTTCAAGTTCATGTAACTAAAAAAACGTGGATGAACTAAATTAGCAATTCCATTTTATATCGTCCTTTATATGATTACAAGAGTATGCTAAACTGGTAAAAACCTTACAGCACCTGGTATTCCCAAGTAGTCTCCTAACCAAGTCTGGCCCTGCTTAGCTTCTGAGATCGGACGAGATCAGGCGTATTATGGTAGGTATGGCCGTAAACCGTAGAAAGACATTTGGATAGACTCTTTCATGTTCATGTAACTCAAAAACCGTGGATGTTATATATTAGAAATTCCATTTTATATCGTCCTTTATATGATTACTGTGTTTACAAGAGTATGCTAAACTGGTAAAAAGCTTACAGCACCTGGTATTCCCAAGTAGTCTCCTAACCAAGTACTAACCAAGCCTGACGCTGCTTAGCTTCTGAGATCGGACGAGATCAGGCGTTTTCAGGTTGGTATGGCCATAAGTCATGGAATAATATTAGGATAGACTTTTTCATGTTCATGTAACTCAAAAAACGAGGATGAACAAAACTAGCAATTCCATTTTATATTGTCCTTTATATCATTACTGTGTATACAAGAGTATGCTAAATGGGCAAAAAGCTTACAGCACCTGGTATTCCCAAGAAGTCTCCTAACCAAGTACTAACCAAGCCTGACCCTGCTTAGCTTCTGAGATCGGACGAGATCAGTCGTTTTCGGGTTGCTATGGCCATAAGCCATGGAATAATATTAGGATAGACTTTTTCATGTTAATGTAACTCAAAAAATGTGGATGAACTAAATTAGCAATTCCATTTTATAACGTCCTTTATATGATTACTGTGTTTACAAGAGTATGCTAAACTGGTAAAAATCTTACAGTACCTGGTATTCCCAAGTAGTCTCCTGACCAAGTACTAACCAAGCCTGGCCCTGCTTAGCTTCTGAGATCGGACGAGATCAGTCGTTTTCGGGTTGCTATGGCCATAAGCCATGGAATAATATTAGGATAGACTTTTTCATGTTCATGTAACTCAAAAAATGTGGATGATATAAATTAGAAATTCCATTTTATATCGTCCTTTATATGATTACTGTGTTTACAAGAGTATGCTAAACTGGTAAAAAGCTTACAGCACCTGGTATTCCCCTAACCAAGTACTAACCAAGCCTGACCCTGCTTAGCTTCTGAGATCGGGCGTATTCAGGTTGGTATGGCCGTAAGCCATGGAATGAAATTAGGATAGACTTTTTCAAGTTCATGCAACTCAAAAAACGTGGATTAACTAAATTAGCAATTCCATTTTATATCGTCCTTTATATGATTACTGTGTTTAAAAGAGTATGCTAAACTGATAAAAAGCTTACAGCACCTGGTATTCCCAAGTAGTCTCCTAACCAAGTCTGGCCCTGCTTAGCTTATGAGATCAGACGAGATCAGGCGTATTCAGATAGGTATGGCCGTAAACCGTAGAAAGACATTTGGATAGACTCTTTCATGTTCATGTAACTCAAAAAACGTGGATGATATAAATTAGAAATTCCATTTTATATCGTCCTTTATATGATTACAAGAGTATGCTAAACTGGTAAAAAGCTTACAGCACCTGGTATTCCCAAGTAGTCTCCTAACCAAGTACTAACCAAGCTTGACCCTGCTTAGCTACTGAGATCGGACGAGATCAGGCGTATTCAGGATGGTATGGCCGTAAGCCAGGAAATGATGTTAGGATAGACTTTTTCAAGTTCATGTAACTCAAAAAACGTGGATGAACTAAATTAGCAATTCCATTTTATATCGTCCTTTATATGATTACTGTGTTTACAAGAGTATGCTAAACTGGTAAAAAGCTTACAGCACCTGGTATTCCCAAGTAGTCTCCTAACCAAGTACTAACCAAGCCTGACCCTGCTTAGCTTCTGAGATCAGACGAGATCAGGTGTATTCAGGTTGGTATGGCCGTAAGCCATGGAATGAAATTAGGATAGACTTTTTCAAGTTCATGTAACTCAAAAAACGTGGATGAAATAAATGAGCAATTCTATTTTATATCGTCCTTTATATGATTACTGTGTTTACAAGAGTATGCTAAACTGGTAAAAAGCTTACAGCACCTGTTATTCCCAAGTAGTCTCTTAACCAAGTACTAACCATGACTGACTCTGCTTAGCTTCTGAGATCGGAGGAGATCAGGCATATTCAGGTTGGTATGGCCGTAAACCATGTATTGATATTAGGATAGACTTTTTCATGTTCATGTAACAAAAAAAAACGTGGATGAACTAAATTAGCAATTCCATTTTATATCGTCCTTTATATGATTACTGTGTTTACAAGAGTATGCTAAACTGGTAAAAAGCTTACAGCACCTGGTATTCCCAAGTAGTCTCCTAACCAAGTAATAACCAAGCCTGACCCTGCTTAGCTTCTGAGATCGGACGAGATCAGGCGTATTCAGGTTGGTATGGCTGTAAACCATGGAACGATATTAAGATAGACTTTTTCAAGTTCATGTAACTCAAAAAACGTGGATGAAGTAAATTAGCAATTCCATTTTATATCGTCCTTTATATCATTACTGTGTTTACAAGAGTATGCTAAATGGGCAAAAAGCTTACAGCACCTGGTATTCCCAAGTAGTCTCCTAACCAAGTACTAACCAAGCCTGACCCTGCTTAGCTTCTGAGATGGGACGAGATCAGGCGTTTTCAGGTTGGTATGGCCATAAGCCATGGAATAATATTAGGATAGACTTTTTCATGTTCATGTAACTCAAGAAACGTGGATGAACTAAATTAGCAATTCCATTTTATATTGTCCATTATATCATTACTGTGTTTACAAGAGTATGCTAAACTGGTAAAAAGCTTACAGCACCTGGTATTCCCAAGTAGTCTCCTAACCAAGTCTGACCCTGCTTAGCTACTGAGATCGGACGAGATCAGGCGTATTCAGGTTGGTATGGCCGTAAGCCATGGAATGAAATTAGGATAGACTTTTTCAAGTTCATGTAACTCAAAAAACGTGGATGAACTAAATTAGCAATTCCATTTTATATCGTCCTTTATATGATTACTGTGTTTACAAGAGTATGCTAAAAAGTTTACGGCACCTGGTATTCCCAAGTAGTCTCCTGACCAAGTACTAACCAAGCCTGGCCCTGCATAGCTTCTGAGATCGGACGAGATCAGGCGTATTCAGGTAGGTATGGCCATAAGCCGTAGAAAGACATTTGGATAGACTCTTTCATGTTCATGTAACTCAAAAAACGTGGATGAACTAAATTAGCAATTCCATTTTATATCGTCCTTTATATGATTACTGTGTTTACAAGAGTATGCTAAACTGGTAAAAAGCTTACAGCACCTGGTATTCCCAAGTAGTCTCCTAAACAAGTACTAACCAAGCCTGACCCTGCTTAGCTTCTGAGATCAGACGAGATCAGGCGTATTCAGGTTGGTATGGCCGTAAACCTTGGAATGATATTAGGATAGACTTTTTCAAGTTCATGTAACTCAAAAAACGTGGATGAACTAAATTAGCAATTCCATTTTATATTGTCCTTTATATCATTACTGTGTTTACAAGAGTATGCTAAATGTGCAAAAAGCTTACAGCACCTGGTATTCCCAAGTAGTCTCCTAACCAAGTGTGACGCTGCTTAGCTTCTGAGATCGGACGAGATCAGGCGTTTTCAGGTTGGTATGGCCATAAGCCATGGAATAATATTAGGATAGACTTTTTCATGTTCATGTAACTCAAAAAATGTGGATGAACTAAATTAGCAATTCCATTTTATATTGTCCTTTATATCATTACTGTGTATACAAGTGTATGCTGATTGGGTAAAAAGCTTACAGCACATGGTATTCCCAAGTAGTCTCCCAACTAAGTACTAAACAAGCCAGACTCTGCTTAGCTTCTGAGATCGGACGAGATCAGGCATATTCAGGTTGGTATGGCCGTAAGCCATGGAGTGATATTAGGATAGACTTTTTCATGTTCATGTAACTCAAAAAACGTAGATAAACTAAATTAGCAATTCCATTTTATATCGTCCTTTATATGATTACTGTGTTTACAAGAGTATGCTAAACTAGTAAAAAGCTTAAATCACCTGGAATTCCCAAGTAGTCTCCTGACCAAGTACTAACCAAGCCTGGCCCTGCTGAGCTTCTGAGATCAGACGAGATCAGGCGTATTCAGGTAGGTATGGCCGTAAGCCGTAGAAAGACATTTGGATAGACTCTTTCATGTTCATGTAACTCAAAAAAAGTGGATGATATCAATTAGAAATTCCATTTTATATCGTCCTTTATATGATTACTGTGTTTACAAGAGTATGCTAAACTGGTAAAAAGCTTACAGCACCTGGTATTCCCAAGTAGTCTCCTAACCAAGTACTAACCAAGCCTGACCCTGCTTAGCTTCTGAGATCGGACGAGATCAGGCGTATTCAGGTTGATATGGCCGTAAGCCATGGAATGATATTAGGATAGACTTTTTCAAGTTCATGTAACTAAAAAAACGTGGATGAACTAAATTAGCAATTACATTTTATATCGTCCTTTATATGATTACTGTGTTTACAAGAGTATGCTAAACTGGTAAAAAGCTTACAGCACCTGGTATTCCCAAGTAGTCTCCTAACCAAGTCTAGCCCTACTTAGCTTCTGAGATCGTACGAGATCAGGCGTACTCAGGTAGGTATGGCCGTAAACCGTAGAAAGACATTTGGATAGACTTTTTCAAGTTCATGTAACTAAAAAAACGTGGATGAACTAAATTAGCAATTCCATTTTATATCGTCCTTTATATGATTACTGTGTTTACAAGAGTATGCTAAACTGGTAAAAAGCTTACAGCACCTAAGATTCCCAAGTAGTCTCCTAACCAAGTACTAACCAAGCCTGACCCTGCTTAGCTACTGAGATCGGACGAGATCAGGCGTATTCAGGTTGGTATGGCCGTAAGCCATGGAATGATATTAGGATAGACTTTTTCAAGGTCATGTAACTCAAAAAACGTGGATGAACTAAATTAGCAATTCCATTTTATATCGTCCTTTATACCATTACTGTGTTTACAAGAGTATGCTAAACTGGTAAAAAGCTTACAGCACCTGGTATTCCCAAGTCGTCTCCTAACCAAGTCTAGCCCTACTTAGCTTCTGAGATCGTACGAGATCAGGCGTACTCAGGTAGGTATGGCCGTAAACCGTAGAAAGACATTTGGATAGACTTTTTCAAGTTCATGTAACTAAAAAAACGTGGATGAACTAAATTAGCAATTCCATTTTATATCGTCCTTTATATGATTACTGTGTTTACAAGAGTATGCTAAACTGGTAAAAAGCTTACAGCACCTAAGATTCCCAAGTAGTCTCCTAACCAAGTACTAACCAAGCCTGACCCTGCTTAGCTACTGAGATCGGACGAGATCAGGCGTATTCAGGTTGGTATGGCCGTAAGCCATGGAATGATATTAGGATAGACTTTTTCAAGTTCATGTAACTCAAAAAACGTGGATGAACTAAATTAGCAATTCCATTTTATATCGTCCTTTATATGATTACTGTGTTTACAAGAGTATGCTAAACTGGTAAAAAGCTTACAGCACCTGGTATTCCCAAGTAGTCTCTTAACCAAGTACAAACCATGCCTGACCCTGCTTAGCTTCTGAGATCGGACGAGATCAGGTGTATTCAGGTTGGTATGGCCGTAAGCCATGGAATGATATTAGGATAGACTTTTTCAAGGTCATGTAACTCAAAAAACGTGGATGAACTAAATTAGCAATTCCATTTTATATCGTCCTTTATATGATTACTGTGTTTAAAAGAGTATGCTAAACTGGTAAAAAGCTTACAGCACCTGGTATTCCCAAGTAGTCTCCTAACAAAGTCTGGCCCTGCTTAGCTTCTGAGATCGGACGAGATCAGGCGTATTCAGATAGGTATGGCCGTAAACCGTAGAAAGAAATTTGTATAGACTCTTTCATGTTCATGTAACTCAAAAAACGTGGATGATATAAATGAGAAATTCCATTTTATATCGTCTTTTAAATGATTACTGTGTTTACAAGAGTATGCTAAACTGGTAAAAAGCTTACAGCACCTGGTATTCCCAAGTAGTCTCCTAACCAAGTACTAACCAAGCCTGACCCTGCTTAGCTTCTTAGATCAGACGAGATCAGGCGTATTCAGGTTGGTATGGCCATAAGCCATGGAATGATATTAGGATAGACTTTTTCAAGTTCATTTAACTCAAAAAACGTGGATGAACTAAATTAGCAATTCCATTTTATATCGTCCTTTATATCATTACTGTGTTTACAAGAGTATGCTAAACTGGTAAAAAGCTTACAGCACCTGGTATTCCCAAGTAGTCTCCTAACCAAGTACTACCCAAGCCTGACCCTGCTTAGCTACTGAGATCGGACGAGATCAGGCGTATTCAGGTTGGTATGGCCGTAAGCCTTGGAATGATATTAGGATAGACTTTTTCAAGGTCATGTAACTCAAAAAACGTGGATGAACTAAATTAGCAATTCCATTTTATATCGTCCTTTATATGATTACTGTGTTTAAAAGAGAATGCTAAACTGGTAAAAAGCTTACAGCACCTGGTATTCCCAAGTAGTCTCCTAACAAAGTCTGGCCCTGCTTAGCTTCTGAGATCGGACGAGATCAGGCGTATTCAGATAGGTATGGCCGTAAACCGTAGAAAGAAATTTGGATAGACTCTTTCATGTTCATGTAACTCAAAAAAAGTGGATGATATCAATTAGAAATTCCATTTTATATCGTCCTTTATATGATTACTGTGTTTACAAGAGTATGCTAAACTGGTAAAAAGCTTACAGCACCTGGTATTCCCAAGTAGTCTCCTGACCAAGTACTAACCAAGCCTGGCGCTGCTGAGCTTCTGAGATCAGACGAGATCAGGCGTATTCAGGTAGGTATGGCCGTAAGCCGTAGAAAGACATTTGGATAGACTCTTTCATGTTCATGTAACTCAAAAAAAGTGGATGATATCAATTAGAAATTCCATTTTATATCGTCCTTTATATGATTACTGTGTTTACAAGAGTATGCTAAACTGGTAAAAAGCTATACAGCACCTGGTATTCCCAAGTAGTCTCCTAACCAAGTACTAACCAAGCCTGACCCTGCTTAGCTTCTGAGATCGGACGAGATCAGGCGTATTCAAGGTTGATATGGCCGTAAGACATGGAATGATATTAGGATAGACTTTTTCAAGTTCATGTAACTAAAAAAACGGGGATTAAGTAAATTTGCAATTCCATTTTATATCGTCCTTTATATGATTACTGTGTTTACAAGAGTATGCTAAACTGGTAAAAAGCTTACAGCACCTGGTATTCCCAAGTAGTCTCCTAACCAAGTCTGACCCTGCTTAGCTTCTGAGATGGGACGAGATCAGGTGTATTCAGGTTGGTATTGCCGTAAGCCATGGAATGATATTAGGATAGACTTTTTCAAGTTCATGTAACTCAAAAAACGTGGATGAACTAAATTAGCAATTCCATTTTATATCGTCCTTTATACCATTACTGTGTTTAAAAGAGTATGCTAAACTGGTAATAAGCTTACAGCACCTGGTATTCCCAAGTAGTCTCCTAACCAAGTCTAGCCCTACTTAGCTTCTGAGATCGGACGAGATCAGGCGTACTCAGGTAGGTATGGCCGTAAACCGTAGAAAGACATTTGGATAGACTTTTTCAAGTTCATGTAACTAAAAAAACGTGGATGAACTAAATTAGCAATTCCATTTTATATCGTCCTTTATATGATTACTGTGTTTACAAGAGTATGCTAAACTGGTAAAAAGCTTACAGCACCTAAGATTCCCAAGTAGTCTCCTAACCAAGTACTAACCAAGCCTGACCCTGCTTAGCTACTGAGATCAGGCGTATTCAGGTTGGTATGGCCGTAAGCCATGGAATGATATTAGGATAGACTTTTTCAAGTTCATGTAACTCAAAAAACGTGGATGAACTAAATTAGCAATTCCATTTTATATCGTCCTTTATATGATTACTGTGTTTACAAGAGTATGCTAAACTGGTAAAAAGCTTACAGCACCTGGTATTCCCAAGTAGTCTCTTAACCAAGTACAAACCATGCCTGACCCTGCTTAGCTTCTGAGATCGGACGAGATCAGGTGTATTCAGGTTGGTACGGCCGTAAGCCATGGAATGATATTAGGATAGACTTTTTCAAGGTCATGTAACTCAAAAAACGTGGATGAACTAAATTAGCAATTCCATTTTATATCGTCCTTTATATGATTACTGTGTTTAAAAGAGTATGCTAAACTGGTAAAAAGCTTAGAGCACCTGGTATTCCCAAGTAGTCTCCTAACAAAGTCTGGCCCTGCTTAGCTTCTGAGATCGGACGAGATCAGGCGTACTCAGGTAGGTATGGCCGTAAACCGTAGAAAGACATTTGGACAGACTTTTTCAAGTTCATGTAACTAAAAAAACATGGATTAACTAAATTAGCAATTCCATTTTATATCGTCCTTTATATGATTACTGTGTTTACAAGAGTATGCTAAACTGGTAAAAAGCTTACAGCATCTAAGATTCCCAAGTAGTCTCCTAACCAAGTACTAACCAAGCCTGACCCTGCTTAGCTACTGAGATCGGACGAGATCAGGCGTATTCAGGTTGGTATGGCCGTAAGCCATGGAATGATATTAGGATAGACTTTTTCAAGTTCATGTAACTCAAAAAACGTGGATGAACTAAATTAGCAATTCCATTTTATATTGTCCTTTATATCATTACTGTGTTTACAAGAGTATGCTAAACTGGTAAAAAGCTTACAGCACCTGGTATTCCCAAGTAGTCTCCTAACCAAGTACTAACCAAGCCTGACCCTGCTTAGCTACTGAGATCGGACAAGATCAGGCGTATTCAGGTTGGTATGGCCGTAAGCCATGGAATGATATTAGGATAGACTTTTTCAAGTTCATGTAACTAAAAAAACGGGGATTAACTAAATTTGCAATTCCATTTTATATCGTCCTTTATATGATTACTGTGTTTACAAGAGTATGCTAAACTGGTAAAAAGCTTACAGCACCTGGTATTCCCAAGTAGTCTCCTAACCAAGTACGAACCAAGCCTGACCCTGCTTAGCTTCTGAGATGGGACGAGATCAGGCGTATTCAGGTTGGTATTGCCGTAAGCCATGGAATGATATTAGGATAGACTTTTTCAAGTTCATGTAACTCAAAAAACGTGGATGAACTAAATTAGCAATTCCATTTTATATCGTCCTTTATACCATTACTGTGTTTACAAGAGTATGCTAAACTGGTAAAAAGCTTACAGCACCTGGTATTCCCAAGTAGTCTCCTAACCAAGTCTAGCCCTACTTAGCTTCTGAGATCGGACGAGATCAGGCGTACTCAGGTAGGTATGGCCGTAAACCGTAGAAAGACATTTGGACAGACTTTTTCAAGTTCATGTAACTAAAAAAACATGGATTAACTAAATTAGCAATTCCATTTTATATCGTCCTTTATATGATTACTGTGTTTACAAGAGTATGCTAAACTGGTAAAAAGCTTACAGCACCTAAGATTCCCAAGTAGTCTCCTAACCAAGTACTAACCAAGCCTGACCCTGCTTAGCTACTGAGATTGGACGAGATCAGGCGTATTCAGGTTGGTATGGCCGTAAGCCATGGAATGATATTAAGATAGACTTTTTCAAGTTCATGTAACTCAAAAAACGTGGATGAACTAAATTAGCAATTCCATTTTATATCGTCCTTTATATGATTACTGTGTTTACAAGAGTATGCTAAACTGGTAAAAAGCTTACAGCACCTGGTATTCCCAAGTAGTCTCTTAACCAAGTACTAACCATGCCTGACCCTGCTTAGCTTCTGAGATCGGGTGTATTCAGGTTGGTATGGCCGTAAGCCATGGAATGATATTAGGATAGACTTTTTCAAGGTCATGTAACTCAAAAAACGTGGATGAACTAAATTAGCAATTCCATTTTATATTGTCCTTTATATGATTACTGTGTTTAAAAGAGTATGCTAAACTGGTAAAAAGCTTACAGCACCTGGTATTCCCAAGTAGTCTCCTAACAAAGTCTGGCCCTGCTTAGCTTCTGAGATCGGACGAGATCAGGCGTATTCAGATAGGTATGGCCGTAAACCGTAGAAAGAAATTTGGATAGACTCTTTCATGTTCATGTAACTCAAAAAACGTGGATGATATAAATGAGAAATTCCATTTTATATCGTCCTTTATATGATTACTGTGTTTACAAGAGTATGCTAAACTGGTAAAAAGCTTACAGCACCTGGTATTCCCAAGTAGTCTCCTAACCAAGTACGAACCAAGCCTGACCCTGCTTAGCTTCTGAGATGGGACGAGATCAGGCGTATTCAGGTTGGTATTGCCGTAAGCCATGGAATGATATTAGGATAGACTTTTTCAAGTTCATGTAACTCAAAAAACGTGAATGAACTAAATTAGCAATTCCATTTTATATCGTCCTTTATACCATTACTGTGTTTACAAGAGTATGCTAAACTGGTAAAAAGCTTACAGCACCTGGTATTCCCAAGTAGTCTCCTAACCAAGTCTAGCCCTACTTAGCTTCTGAGATCGGACGAGATCAGGCGTACTCAGGTAGGTATGGCCGTAAACCGTAGAAAGACATTTGGACAGACTTTTTCAAGTTCATGTAACTAAAAAAACATGGATTAACTAAATTAGCAATTCCATTTTATATCGTCCTTTATATGATTACTGTGTTTACAAGAGTATGCTAAACTGGTAAAAAGCTTACAGCACCTAAGATTCCCAAGTAGTCTCCTAACCAAGTACTAACCAAGCCTGACCCTGCTTAGCTACTGAGATCGGACGAGATCAGGCGTATTCAGGTTGGTATGGCCGTAAGCCATGGAATGATATTAGGATAGACTTTTTCAAGTTCATGTAACTCAAATAACGTGGATGAACTAAATTAGCAATTCCATTTTATATCGTCCTTTATATGATTACTGTGTTTACAAGAGTATGCTAAACTGGTAAAAAGCTTACAGCACCTGCTATTCCCAAGTAGTCTCTTAACCAAGTACTAACCATGCCTGACCCTGCTTAGCTTCTGAGATCGGGTGTATTCAGGTTGGTATGGCCGTAAGCCATGGAATGATATTAGGATAGACTTTTTCAAGGTCATATAACTCAAAAAACGTGGATGAACTAAATTAGCAATTCCATTTTATATTGTCCTTTATATGATTACTGTGTTTAAAAGAGTATGCTAAACTGGTAAAAAGCTTACAGCACCTGGTATTCCCAAGTAGTCTCCTAACAAAGTCTGGCCCTGCTTAGCTTCTGAGATCGGACGAGATCAGGCGTATTCAGATAGGTATGGCCGTAAACCGTAGAAAGAAATTTGGATAGACTCTTTCATGTTCATGTAACTCAAAAAACGTGGATGATATAAATGAGAAATTCCATTTTATATCGTCCTTTATATGATTACTGTGTTTACAAGAGTATGCTAAACTGGTAAAAAGCTTACAGCACCTGGTATTCCAAAGTAGTCTCCTAACCAAGTACTAACCAAGCCTGACCCTGCTTAGCTTCTTAGATCAGACGAGATCAGGCGTATTCAGCTTGGTATGGCCATAAGCCATGGAATGATATTAGGATAGACTTTTTCAAGTTCATTTAACTCAAAAAACGTGGATGAACTAAATTAGCAATTCCATTTTATATCGTCCTTTATATCATTACTGTGTTTACAAGAGTATGCTAAACTGGTAAAAAGCTTACAGCACCTGGTATTCCCAAGTAGTCTCCTAACCAAGTACTAACCAAGCCTGACCCTGCTTAACTACTGAGATTGGACGAGATCAGGCGTATTCAGGTTGGTATGGCCGTAAGCCATGGAATGATATTAGGATAGACTTTTTCAAGTTCATGTAACTCAAAAAACGTGGATGAACTAAATTAGCAATTCCATTTTATATCGCCCTTTATATGATTACTGTGTTTACAAGAGTATTCTAAACTGGTAAAAAGCTTACAGCACCTGGTATTCCCAAGTAGTCTCCTAACCAAGTACTAACCAAGCCTGACCCTGCTTAGCTTCTGAGATTGGACGAGATCAGGTGTATTCAGGTTAGTATGGCCGTAAGCCATGAAATGATATTAGGATAGACTTTTTCAAGTTCATGTAACTCAAAAAACGTGGATGAACTAAATTAGCAATTCCATTTTATATCGTCCTTTATATGATTACTGTGTTTAAAAGAGTATGCTAAACTGGTAAAAAGCTTACAGCACCTGGTATTCCCAAGTAGTCTCCTAACCAAGTCTGGCACTGCTTAGCTTCTGAGATCGGACGAGATCAGGCGTATTCAGGTAGGTATGGCCGTAAACCGTAGAAAGACATTTGGATAGACTCTTTCATGTTCATGTAACTCAAAAAACGTGGATGATATAAATTAGAAATTCCATTTTATATCGTCCTTTATATGATTACTGTGTTTACAAGAGTATGCTAAACTGGTAAAAAGATTACAGAACCTGGTATTCGCAAGTAGTCTCCTAAGCAAGTACTAACCAAGCCTGACCCTGCTTAGCTTCTGAGATCGGACGACATCAGGCGTATTCAGGTTGGTATGGCCGTAAGCCATGGAATGATATTAGGATAGACTTTTTCAAGTTCATTTAACTCAAAAAACGTGGATGAACTAAATTAGCAATTCCATTTTATATCATCCCTTATATGATTACTGTGTTTACAAGAGTATGCTAAACTGGTAAAAAGCTTAGAGCACCTGGTATTCCCAAGTAGTCTCCCTACTAAGTACTAACCAAGCCAGACTCTGCTTAGCTTCTGAGATCGGATGAGATCAGGTATATTCAGGTTGGTATGGCCATAAGCCATAGAATGACATTTGGATAGACTCTTTCATGTTCATGTAACTCAAAAAACGTGGATGAAATAAATTAGAAATTCCATATTATATCGTCCTCTATATGATTACTGTGTTTACAAGAGTATGCTAAAAGGGCAAAAAGCTTACAGCACCTGGTATTCCCAAGTAGTCTCCTAACCAAGTACTAACCAAGCGTGACCCTGCTTAGCTTCTGAGATCGGACGAGATCAGGCGTTTTCAGGTAGGTATGGGCGTAAGCCATAGAATGAAATTTGGATAGACCTTTTCATGTTCATGTAACTCAAAAAACGTGGATGATATAAATTAGAAATTCCATTTTATATCATCCTTTATATGATTACTGTGTTTACAAGAGTATGCTAAATGGGCAAAAAGCTTACAGCACCTGGTATTCCCAAGTAGTCTCCTAACCAAGTACTAACCAAGCCTAGCCCTGCTTAGCTTCTGAGATCGGGCGTATTCAGGTAGGTATGGCCGTAAGCCGTAGAAAGACATTTGGATAGACTCTTTCATGTTCATGTAACTAAAAAAACGTGGATGAACTAAATTAGCAATTCCATTTTATATTGTCCTTTATATGATTACTGTGTTTACAAGAGTATGCTAAATGGGCAAAAAGCTTACAGCACCTGGTATTCCCAAGTAGTCTCCTAACCAAGTACTAACCAAGCCTGACGCTGCTTAGCTTCTGAGATCGGACGAGATCAGGCGTTTTCAGGTTGGTATGGCCATAAGCCATGTAATAATATTAGGATAGACTTTTTCATGTTCATGTAACTCAAAAAACGTGGATGAACTAAATTAGCAATTCCATTTTATATTGTCCTTTATATCATTACTGTGTA
Source organism: Thymallus thymallus (assembly GCA_023634145.1). Lineage (NCBI taxonomy): Eukaryota > Metazoa > Chordata > Actinopteri > Salmoniformes > Salmonidae > Thymallus > Thymallus thymallus. Next base: position 33,883,496 of record CM042398.1, on the reverse strand, counting down.
TACAAGAGTATGCTAAATGGGTAAAAAGCTTACAGCACCTGGTATTCCCAAGTAGTCTCCCAGCTAAGTACTAACCAAGCCAGACTCTGCTTAGCTTCTGAGATCAGACGAGATCAGGCATATTCAGGTTGGTATGGCCGTAAGCCATTGAATGTTATTAGGATAGACTTTTTCAAGTTCATGTAACTCAAAAAACGTGGATGAACTAAATTAGCAATTCCACTTTATAATGTCCTTTATATGATTACTGTGTTTACAAGAGTATGCTAAACTGGTAAAAAGCTTACAGCACCTGGTATTCCCAAGTAGTCTCCTAACCAAGTACTAACCAAGCCTGGCACTGCTTAGATTCTGAGATCGACGAGATCAGGTGTATTCAGGTAGGTATGGCCGTAAGCCGTAGAAAGACATTTGGATAGACTCTTTCATGTTCATGTAACTCAAAAAACGTGGATGATATAAATTAGAAATTCCATTTTATATCGTCCTTTATATGATTACTGTGTTTACAAGAGTATGCTAAACTGGTAAAAAGCTTACAGCACCTGGTATTCCCAAGTAGTCTCCTAACCAAGTACTAACCAAGCCTGACCCCGCTTAGCTTCTGAGATCGGACGAGATCAGGCGTATTCAGGTTGGTATGGCCGTAAGCCATGGAATGATATTAGGATAGACGTTTTCATGTTCATGTAACTCAAAAAACGTGGATGAACTAAATTTGCAATTCCATTTTATATCGTCCTTTATATGATTACTGTGTTTACAAGAGTATGCTAAACTGGTAAAAAGCTTACAGCACCTGGTATTCCCAAGTAGTCTCCTAACCAAGTACTAAACAACCTTGACCCTGCTTAGCTTATAATATCGGACGAGATCAGGTATATTCAGGTTGGTATGGCCGTAAACCATGTAATGATATTAGGATAGACTTTTTCATGTTCATGTAACTCAAAAAACGTGGATGAACTAAATTAGCAATTCCATTTTATATTGTCCTTTATATCATTACTGTGTATACAAGAGTATGCTAAATGGGTAAAAAGCTTACAGCACCTGGTATTCCCAAGTAGTCTCCCAACTAAGTACTAACCAAGCCAGACTCTGCTTAGCTTCTGAGAACGGACGAGATCAGGTATATTCAGGTTGGTATGGCCGTAAGCCATGGAATGATATTAGGATAGACTTTTTCATGTTCATGTAACTCAAAAAACGTGGATGAACTAAATTAGCAATTCCATTTTATATCGTCCTTTATATGATTACTGTGTTTACAAGAGTATGCTAAACTGGTAAAAAGCTTAAAGAACCTGGTATTCCCAAGTAGTCTCCTAACCAAGTACTAACCAAGCCTGGCCCTGCTTAGCTTCTGAGATCGGACGAGATCAGGCGTATTCAGGTAGGTATGGCCATAAGCCATAGAATGACATTTGGATAGACTCTTTCATGTTCATGTAACTCAAAAAACGTGGCTGATATAAATTAGAAAGTCCATTTTATATCTTCCTTTATATGATTACTGTGTTTACAAGAGTATGCTAAAAGGGCAAAAAGCTTACAGCACCTGGTATTCCCAAGTAGTCTCCTAACAAAGTAATAACCAAGCCTAACCCTGCTTAGCTTCTGAGATCGGACAAGATCAGGTGTATTCAGGTTGGTATGGCCGTAAGCCACGGAATGATATTAGGATAGACTTTTTCATGTTCATGTAACTCAAAAAACGTGGATGAACTAAATTAGCAATTCCATTTTATATCGTCCTTTATATGATTACTGTGTTTACAAGAGTATGCTAAAAGGGCAAAAAGCTTACAGCACCTGGTATTCCCAAGTAGTCTCCTAACCAAGTACTAACCAAGCCTGGCCCTGCTTAGCTTCTGAGATCGGGCGTATTCAGGTAGGTATGGCCGTAAGCCATAGAAAGACATTTGGATAGACTCTTTCATGTTCATGTAACTAAAAAAACGTGGATGAACTAAATTAGCAATTCAATTTTATATCGTCCTTTATATGATTACTGTGTTTACAAGTGTATGCTAAACTGGTAAAAAGCTTACAGCACATGGTATTCCCAAGTAGTCTCCTAACGAAGTACTAACCAAGCCTGACCCTGCTTAGCTTCTGAGATAGGACGAGATCAGGCGTATTCAGGTTGGTATGGCCGTAAGCCATGGAATGATATTAGGATAGAATTTTTCAAGTTCATGTAACTCAAAAAACGTGGATGAACTAAATTAGCAATTCCATTTTATATTGTCCTTTATATCATTACTCTGTATACAAGAGTATGCTAAATGGGCAAAAATCTTACAAAACCTGGTATTCCCAAGTAGTCTCCTAACCAAGTACTAACCAAGCCTGACCCTGCTTAGCTTCTGAGATCGGACGAGATCAGGCGTTTTCAGGTTGGTATGGCCATAAGCCATGGAATAATATTAGGATAGACTTTTTCATGTTCATGTAACTCAAAAAACGTGGATGAACTAAATTAGCAATTCCATTTTATATTGTCCTTTATATCATTAGTGTGTATACAAGAGTATGCTAAATGGGCAAAAAGCTTACAGCACCTGGTATTCCCAAGTAGTCTCCCAACTAAGTACTAACCAAGCCAGACTCTGCTTAGCTTCTGAGATCGGACGAGATCAGGTATATTCAGGTTGGTATGGCCGTAAGCCATGGAATAATATTAGGATAGACTTTTTCATGTTCATGTAACTCAAAAAACGTGGATGAACTAAATTAGCAATTCCATTTTATATTGTCCTTTATATCATTACTCTGTATACAAGAGTATGCTAAATGGGCAAAAATCTTACAAAACCTGGTATTCCCAAGTAGTCTCCTAACCAAGTACTAACCAAGCCTGACCCTGCTTAGCTTCTGAGATCAGACGAGATCAGGCGTTTTCAGGTTGGTATGGCCATAAGCCATGGAATAATATTAGGATAGACTTTTTCATGTTCATGTAACTCAAAAAACGTGGATGAACTAAATTAGCAATTCCATTTTATATTGTCCTTTATATCATTAGTGTGTATACAAGAGTATGACAAATGGGCAAAAAGCTTACAGAACCTGGTATTCCCAAGTAGTCTCCCAACTAAGTACTAACCAAGCCAGACTCTGCTTAGCTTCTGAGATCGGACGAGATCAGGTATATTCAGGTTGGTATGGCCGTAAGCCATGGAGTGATATTAGGATAGACTTTTTCATGTTCATGTAACTCAAAAAACGTGGATGAACTAAATTAGCAATTCCATTTTATATTGTCCTTTATATCATTACTGTGTATACAAGAGTATGCTAAATGGGTAAAAAGCTTACAGCACCTGGTATTCCCAAGTAGTCTCCCAACTAAGTACTAACCATGCCAGACTCTGCTTAGCTTCTGAGATCGGACGAGATCAGGCATATTCAGGTTGGTATGGCCGTAAGCCATGGAATGATATTAGGATAGACTTTTTAAAGTTCATGTAACTCAAAAAAAGTGGATGAATTAAATTAGCAATTCCATTTTATATCGTCCTTTATATCATTACTGTGTATACAAGAGTATGCTAAATGGGCAGAAAGCTTACAGCACCTGGTATTCCCAAGTAGTCTCCTAACCAAGTACTAACCAAGCCTGGCGCTGCTTAGCTTCTGAGATCGGACGAGATCAGGCTTATTCAGGTAGGTATGGCCGTAAGCCAGAGAATGACATTTGGATAGACTTTTTCATGTTCATGTAACTCAAAAAACGTGTATGATATAAATTAGAAATTCCATTTTATATCGTCCTTTATATGATTACTGTGTTTACAAGAGTATGCTAAACAGCTTACAACACCTGGTATTCCCAAGTAGTCTCCTAAACAACTACTAACCAAGCCTGACCCTGCTTAGCTTCTGAGATCGGACGAGATCAGGCGTATTCAGGTTGGTATGGCCGTAAGCCATGGAATGATATTAGGATAGACTTTTTCATGTTCATGTAACTCAAAAAAAGTGGATGAACTAAATTAGCAATTCCATTTTATATCGTCCTTTATATCATTACTGTGTATACAAGAGTTTGCTAAATGGGCAAAAAAGCTTACAGCACCTGGTATTCCCAAGTAGTCTCCTAACCAAGTACTAACCAAGCCTGACCCTGCTTAGCTTCTGAGATCAGGCATATTCAGGTTGGTATGGCCGTAAGCCATGAAATGGTATTTGGATAGAATTATTCATGTTCATGTAACTCAAAAAACGTGGATGAACTAAATTAGCAATTCCATTTTATATCGTCCTTTATATCATTACTGTGTTTACAAGTGTATAATAAACTGGGCAAAAAGCATACAGCACCAGGTATTCTCCAAACCAAGTACTAACCAAGCCTGACGCTGCTTAGCTTCTGAGATCAGGAGTATTCCCTTAACACAGAGGTCCAACGATCAAAACCTTTTTCTGCTATCCAGTTGGTTTTTAGCTATGAAGTGTATTCAGGGATTATTAGCCTAAACCTTTTTTTCATGAGCAGGTCTCAGTTCTTTCAATGCTGAATATTTTTCACTGCTTCTGTCAGTTCATGTAGTTCATATTGATTATACAGTTCCCCAGTGGCCTAAAAAGGCACCAAACTCCTAAAACAGGGATGGTGTCCAACCTGGGTTTTCTGAAAGCAGAGTAGCGCAGCGGTAGCGTGCTGGGCCCATAACCCAGAGGTCGATGGATCAAAACCATCCTCTGCTATCGAGTTGGTTTTTAGCTTTGAAGTGTATTAAGGGATTATTAGCCTAAACCTTTATTTCAGGACAAGTTTCTCAGTTCCTTCAATGCTGAATTTGTTTCACTGCTTCTGTCAGTTCATGTAGTTCATATTGGTTATTCAGTGCCCCAGTGGTGTTGAGGTCCCTTAACACAGAGGTCGATGGATCGAAACCATCCTCTGCTATCGAGTTGGTTTTTAGCTTTGAAGTGTATTCAGGGATTATTAGCCTAAACCTTTATTTCAGGACAAGTTTCTCAGTTCCTTCAATGCTGAATTTGTTTCACTGCTTCTGTCAGTTCATGTAGTTCATATTGGTTATTCAGTTCCCCAGTGGTGTTGAGGTCCCTTAACACAGAGGTCCAACGATCAAAACCTTTTTCTGCTATCCAGTTGGTTTTTAGCTATGAAGTGTATTCAGAGATTATTAGCCTAAACCTTTTTTTCATGAGCAGGTCTCAGTTCTTTCAATGCTGAATATTTTTCACTGCTTCTGTCAGTTCATGTAGTTCATATTGATTATACAGTGCCCCAGTGGCCTAAAAAGGCACCAACCTCCTAAACCAGGGATGGTGTCCAATCTGGGTTTTCTAAAAGCAGAGTGGCGCAGCGGTAGCGTGCTGGGCCCATAACCCAGAGGTCGATGGATCGAAACCATCCTCTGCTATCCATTTGGTTTTTATCTATGAAGTGTATTCAGGGATTATTAGCCTAAACCTTTTTTTCATGAGCAGGTCTCAGTTCTTTCAATGCTGAATTTGTTTCACTGCTTCTGTCAGTTCATGTAGTTCATATTGGTTATTCAGTGCCCCAGTGGTGTTGAGGTCCCTTAACACAGAGGTCAATGGATCGAAACCATCCTCTACTATCCAGTTGGTTTTTAGCTTTGAAGTGTATTCAGGGATTATTAGCCTAAACCTTTATTTCATGAGAAGTTTCTCAGTTCCTTCAATGCTGAATATTTTTCACTGCTTCTGTAAGTTCATGTAGTTCATATTGATTATACAGTGCCCCAGTGGCCTAAAAAGGCACCAACCTCCTAAACCAGGGATGGTGTCCAATCTTGGTTTTCTGAAAGCAGAGTGGGTCAGCAGTAGCATGCTGGGCACATAACACAGAGGTTGATGGATCGAAACCATCCTCTGCTATTGAGTTGGTTTTTAGCTTTGAAGTGTATTCAGGGATTATTAGCCTAAACCTTTATTTCAGGACAAGTTTCTCAGTTCCTTCAATGCTGAATTTGTTTCACTGCTTCTGTCAGTTCATGTAGTTCATATTGGTTATTCAGTGCCCCAGTGGTGTTGAGGTCCCTTAACACAGAGGTCCAACGATCAAAACCTTTTTCTGCTATGCAGTTGGTTTTTAGCTATGAAGTGTATTCAGAGTTATTAGCCTAAACCTTTTTTTCATGAGCAGGTCTCAGTTCTTTCAATGCTGAATATTTTTCACTGCTTCTGTCAGTTCATGTAGTTCATATTGGTTATTCAGTGCCCCAGTGGTGTTGAGGTCCCTTAACACAGAGGTCCAACGATCAAAACCTTTTTCTGCTATCCAGTTGGTTTCTAGCTACGAAGTGTATTCAGAGATTATTAGCTTAAACCTTTTTTTCATGAGCAGGTCTCAGTTCTTTCAATGCTGAATATTTTTCACTGCTTCTGTCAGTTCATGTAGTTCATATTGGTTATTCAGTGCCCCAGTGGTGTTGAGGTCCCTTAACACAGAGGTCCAACGATCAAAACCTTTTTCTGCTATCCAGTTGGTTTTTAGCTATGAAGTGTATTAAGAGATTATTAGCCTAAACCTTTTTTTCATGAGCAGGTCTCAGTTCTTTCAATGCTGAATATTTTTCACTGCTTCTGTCAGTTCATGTAGTTCATATTGATTATACAGTGCCCCAGTGGCCTAAAAAGGCACCAACCTCCTAAGCCAGGGATAGTGTCCAATCTGGGTTTTCTGAAAGCAGAGTGGCGCAGCGGTAGCGTGCTGGGCCCATAACCCAGAGGTCGATGGATCGAAACCATCCTCTGCTATCGAGTTGGTTTTTAGCCTTGAAGTGTATTCAGGGATTATTAGCCTAAACCTTTATTTCATGAGAAGTTTCTCAGTTCCTTCAATGCTGAATTTGTTTCACTGCTTCTGTCAGTTCATGTAGTTCATATTGGTTATTCAGTGCCCCAGTGGTGTTGAGGTCCCTTAACACAGAGGTCCAACGATCAAAACCTTTTTCTGCTATCCATTTGGTTTTTAGCTATGAAGTGTATTCAGAGATTATTAGCTTAAACCTTTTTTTTTATGAGCAGGTCTCAGTTCTTTCAATGCTGAATATTTTTCACTGCTTCTGTCAGTTCATGTAGTTCATATTGATTATACAGTGCCCCAGTGGCCTAAAAAGGCACCAACCTCCTAAACCAGGGATGGTGTCCAACCTGGGTTTTCTGAAAGCAGAGTGGCGCAGCGGTAGCGTGCTGGGCCCATTACCCAGAGGTCGATGGATCAAAACCATCCTCTGCTATCGAGTTGGTTTTTAGCTTTGAAGTGTATTAAGGGATTATTAGCCTAAACCTTTATTTCAGGACAAGTTTCTCAGTTCCTTCAATGCTGAATTTGTTTCACTGCTTCTGTCAGTTCATGTAGTTCATATTGGTTATTCAGTGCCCCAGTGGTGTTGAGGTCCCTTAACACAGAGGTCGATGGATCGAAACCATCCTCTGCTATCCAGTTGGTTTTTAGCTTTGAAGTGTATTCAGGGATTATTAGCCTAAACCTTTATTTCATGAGAAGTTTCTCAGTTCCTTCAATGCTGAATATTTTTCACTGCTTCTGTAAGTTCATGTAGTTCATATTGATTATACAGTGCCCCAGTGGCCTAAAAAGGCACCAACCTCCTAAGCCAGGGATGGTGTCCAATCTGGGTTTTCTGAAAGCAGATTGGGTCAGCGGTAGCATGCTGGGCCCATAACCCAGAGGTCGATGGATTGAAACCATCCTCTGCTATCGAGTTGGTTTTTAGCTTTGAAGTGTATTCAGGGATTATTAGCCTAAACCTTTATTTCAGGACAAGTTTCTCAGTTCCTTCAATGCTGAATTTGTTTCACTGCTTCTGTCAGTTCATGTAGTTCATATTGGTTATTCAGTTCCCCAGTGGTGTTGAGGTCCCTTAACACAGAGGTCCAACGATCAAAACCTTTTTCTGCTATCCAGTTGGTTTTTAGCTATGAAGTGTATTCAGAGATTATTAGCCTAAACCTTTTTTTCAAGAGCAGGTCTCAGTTCTTTCAATGCTGAATATTTTTCACTGCTTCTGTAAGTTCATGTAGTTCATATTGATTATACAGTGCCCCAGTGGCCTAAAAAGGCACCAACCTCCTAAGCCAGGGATGGTGTCCAATCTGGGTTTTCTGAAAGCAGAGTGGGTCAGCGGTAGCATGCTGGGCCCATAACCCAGAGGTCGATGGATTGAAACCATCCTCTGCTATCGAGTTGGTTTTTAGCTTTGAAGTGTATTCAGGGATTATTAGCCTAAACCTTTATTTCAGGACAAGTTTCTCAGTTCCTTCAATGCTGAATTTGTTTCACTGCTTCTGTCAGTTCATGTAGTTCATATTGGTTATTCAGTGCCCCAGTGGTGTTGAGGTCCCTTAACACAGAGGTCCAACGATCAAAACCTTTTTCTGCTATCCAGTTGGTTTTTAGCTATGAAGTGTATTAAGAGATTATTAGCCTAAACCTTTTTTTCATGAGCAGGTCTCAGTTCTTTCAATGCTGAATATTTTTCACTGCTTCTGTCAGTTCATGTAGTTCATATTGATTATACAGTGCCCCAGTGGCCTAAAAAGGCACCAACCTCCTAAGCCAGGGATAGTGTCCAATCTGGGTTTTCTGAAAGCAGAGTGGCGCAGCGATAGCGTGCTGGGCCCATAACCCAGAGGTCGATGGATCGAAACCATCCTCTGCTATCGAGTTGGTTTTTAGCCTTGATGTGTATTCAGGGATTATTAGCCTAAACCTTTATTTCATGAGAAGTTTCTCAGTTCCTTCAATGCTGAATTTGTTTCACTGCTTCTGTCAGTTCATGTAGTTCATATTGGTTATTCAGTGCCCCAGTGGTGTTGAGGTCCCTTAACACAGAGGTCCAACGATCAAAACCTTTTTCTGCTATCCATTTGGTTTTTAGCTATGAAGTGTATTCAGAGATTATTAGCTTAAACCTTTTTTTTTATGAGCAGGTCTCAGTTCTTTCAATGCTGAATATTTTTCACTGCTTCTGTCAGTTCATGTAGTTCATATTGATTATACAGTGCCCCAGTGGCCTAAAAAGGCACCAACCTCCTAAACCAGGGATGGTGTCCAACCTGGGTTTTCTGAAAGCAGAGTGGCGCAGCGGTAGCGTGCTGGGCCCATTACCCAGAGGTCGATGGATCAAAACCATCCTCTGCTATCGAGTTGGTTTTTAGCTTTGAAGTGTATTAAGGGATTATTAGCCTAAACCTTTATTTCAGGACAAGTTTCTCAGTTCCTTCAATGCTGAATTTGTTTCACTGCTTCTGTCAGTTCATGTAGTTCATATTGGTTATTCAGTGCCCCAGTGGTGTTGAGGTCCCTTAACACAGAGGTCGATGGATCGAAACCATCCTCTGCTATCCAGTTGGTTTTTAGCTTTGAAGTGTATTCAGGGATTATTAGCCTAAACCTTTATTTCATGAGAAGTTTCTCAGTTCCTTCAATGCTGAATATTTTTCACTGCTTCTGTAAGTTCATGTAGTTCATATTGATTATACAGTGCCCCAGTGGCCTAAAAAGGCACCAACCTCCTAAGCCAGGGATGGTGTCCAATCTGGGTTTTCTGAAAGCAGATTGGGTCAGCGGTAGCATGCTGGGCCCATAACCCAGAGGTCGATGGATTGAAACCATCCTCTGCTATCGAGTTGGTTTTTAGCTTTGAAGTGTATTCAGGGATTATTAGCCTAAACCTTTATTTCAGGACAAGTTTCTCAGTTCCTTCAATGCTGAATTTGTTTCACTGCTTCTGTCAGTTCATGTAGTTCATATTGGTTATTCAGTTCCCCAGTGGTGTTGAGGTCCCTTAACACAGAGGTCCAACGATCAAAACCTTTTTCTGCTATCCAGTTGGTTTTTAGCTATGAAGTGTATTCAGAGATTATTAGCCTAAACCTTTTTTTCAAGAGCAGGTCTCAGTTCTTTCAATGCTGAATATTTTTCACTGCTTCTGTAAGTTCATGTAGTTCATATTGATTATACAGTGCCCCAGTGGCCTAAAAAGGCACCAACCTCCTAAGCCAGGGATGGTGTCCAATCTGGGTTTTCTGAAAGCAGAGTGGGTCAGCGGTAGCATGCTGGGCCCATAACCCAGAGGTCGATGGATTGAAACCATCCTCTGCTATCGAGTTGGTTTTTAGCTTTGAAGTGTATTCAGGGATTATTAGCCTAAACCTTTATTTCAGGACAAGTTTCTCAGTTCCTTCAATGCTGAATTTGTTTCACTGCTTCTGTCAGTTCATGTAGTTCATATTGGTTATTCAGTTCCCCAGTGGTGTTGAGGTCCCTTAACACAGAGGTCCAACGATCAAAACCTTTTTCTGCTATCCAGTTGGTTTTTAGCTATGAAGTGTATTCAGAGATTATTAGCCTAAACCTTTTTTTCATGAGCAGGTCTCAGTTCTTTCAATGCTGAATATTTTTCACTGCTTCTGTAAGTTCATGTAGTTCATATTGATTATACAGTGCCCCAGTGGCCTAAAAAGGCACCAACCTCCTAAGCCAGGGATGGTGTCCAATCTGGGTTTTCTGAAAGCAGAGTGGGTCAGCGGTAGCATGCTGGGCCCATAACCCAGAGGTCGATGGATTGAAACCATCCTCTGCTATCGAGTTGGTTTTTAGCTTTGAAGTGTATTCAGGGATTTTTAGCCTAAACCTTTATTTCAGGACAAGTTTCTCAGTTCCTTCAATGCTGAATTTGTTTCACTGCTTCTGTCAGTTCATGTAGTTCATATTGGTTATTCAGTTCCCCAGTGGTGTTGAGGTCCCTTAACACAGAGGTCCAACGATCAAAACCTTTTTCTGCTATCCAGTTGGTTTTTAGCTATGAAGTGTATTCAGAGATTATTAGCCTAAACCTTTTTTTCATGAGCAGGTCTCAGTTCTTTCAATGCTGAATATTTTTCACTGCTTCTGTCAGTTCATGTAGTTCATATTGATTATACAGTGCCCCAGTGGCCTAAAAAGGCACCAACCTCCTAAACCAGGGATGGTGTCCAATCTGGGTTTTCTAAAAGCAGAGTGGCGCAGCGGTAGCGTGCTGGGCCCATAACCCAGAGGTTGATGGATCGAAACCATCCTCTGCTATCCAGTTGGTTTTTAGCTTTGAAGTGTATTCAGGGATTATTAGCCTAAACCTTTATTTCATGAGAAGTTTCTCAGTTCCTTCAATGCTGAATTTGTTTCACTGCTTCTGTCAGTTCATGTAGTTCATATTGGTTATTCAGTGCCCCAGTGGTGTTGAGGTCCCTTAACACAGAGGTCCAACGATCAAAACCTTTTTCTGCTATCCATTTGGTTTTTAGCTATGAAGTGTATTCAGAGATTATTAGCTTAAACCTTTTTTTTTATGAGCAGGTCTCAGTTCTTTCAATGCTGAATATTTTTCACTGCTTCTGTCAGTTCATGTAGTTCATATTGATTATACAGTGCCCCAGTGGCCTAAAAAGGCACCAACCTCCTAAACCAGGGATGGTGTCCAACCTGGGTTTTCTGAAAGCAGAGTGGCGCAGCGGTAGTGTGCTGGGCCCATAACCCAGAGGTTGATGGATCAAAACCATTCTCTGCTATCGAGTTGGTTTTTAGCTTTGAAGTGTATTAAGGGATTATTAGCCTAAACCTTTATTTCAGGACAAGTTTCTCAGTTCCTTCAACGCTGAATTTGTTTCACTGCTTCTGTCAGTTCATGTAGTTCATATTGGTTATTCAGTGCTCCAGTGGTGTTGAGGTCCCTTAACACAGAGGTCGATGGATCGAAACCATCCTCTGCTATCCAGTTGGTTTTTAGCTTTGAAGTGTATTCAGGGATTATTAGCCTAAACCTTTATTTCATGAGAAGTTTCTCAGTTCCTTCAATGCTGAATATTTTTCACTGCTTCTGTAAGTTCATGTAGTTCATATTGATTATACAGTGCCCCAGTGGCCTAAAAAGGCACCAACCTCCTAAGCCAGGGATGGTGTCCAATCTGGGTTTTCTGAAAGCAGAGTGGGTCAGCGGTAGCATGCTGGGCCCATAACCCAGAGGTCGATGGATTGAAACCATCCTCTGCTATCGAGTTGGTTTTTAGCTTTGAAGTGTATTCAGGGATTATTAGCCTAAACCTTTATTTCAGGACAAGTTTCTCAGTTCCTTCAATGCTGAATTTGTTTCACTGCTTCTGTCAGTTCATGTAGTTCATATTGGTTATTCAGTTCCCCAGTGGTGTTGAGGTCCCTTAACACAGAGGTCCAACGATCAAAACCTTTTTCTGCTATCCAGTTGGTTTTTAGCTATGAAGTGTATTCAGAGATTATTAGCCTAAACCTTTTTTTCAAGAGCAGGTCTCAGTTCTTTCAATGCTGAATATTTTTCACTGCTTCTGTCAGTTCATGTAGTTCATATTGATTATACAGTGCCCCAGTGGCCTAAAAAGGCACCAACCTCCTAAGCCAGGGATGGTGTCCAATCTGGGTTTTCTGAAAGCAGAGTGGGTCAGCGGTAGCATGCTGGGCCCATAACCCAGAGGTCGATGGATTGAAACCATCCTCTGCTATCGAGTTGGTTTTTAGCTTTGAAGTGCAATCAGGGATTATTAGCCTAAACCTTTATTTCAGGACAAGTTTCTCAGTTCCTTCAATGCTGAATTTGTTTCACTGCTTCTGTCAGTTCATGTAGTTCATATTGGTTATTCAGTTCCCCAGTGGTGTTGAGGTCCCTTAACACAGAGGTCCAACGATCAAAACCTTTTTCTGCTATCCAGTTGGTTTTTAGCTACGAAGTGTATTCAGAGATTATTAGCTTAAACCTTTTTTTTCATGAGCAGGTCTCAGTTCTTTCAATGCTGAATATTTTTCACTGCTTCTGTCAGTTCATGTAGTTCATATTGGTTATTCAGTGCCCCAGTGGTGTTGAGGTCCCTTAACACAGAGGTCCAACGATCAAAACCTTTTTCTGCTATCCAGTTGGTTTTTAGCTACGAAGTGTATTCAGAGATTATTAGCTTAAACCTTTTTTTTCATGAGAAGTTTCTCAGTTCCTTCAATGCTGAATATTTTTCACTGCTTCTGTAAGTTCATGTAGTTCATATTGATTATACAGTGCCCCAGTGGCCTAAAAAGGCACCAACCTCCTAAGCCAGGGATGGTGTCCAATCTGGGTTTTCTGAAAGCAGATTGGGTCAGCGGTAGCATGCTGGGCCCATAACCCAGAGGTCGATGGATTGAAACCATCCTCTGCTATCGAGTTGGTTTTTAGCTTTGAAGTGTATTCAGGGATTATTAGCCTAAACCTTTATTTCAGGACAAGTTTCTCAGTTCCTTCAATGCTGAATTTGTTTCACTGCTTCTGTCAGTTCATGTAGTTCATATTGGTTATTCAGTTCCCCAGTGGTGTTGAGGTCCCTTAACACAGAGGTCCAACGATCAAAACCTTTTTCTGCTATCCAGTTGGTTTTTAGCTATGAAGTGTATTCAGAGATTATTAGCCTAAACCTTTTTTTCAAGAGCAGGTCTCAGTTCTTTCAATGCTGAATATTTTTCACTGCTTCTGTAAGTTCATGTAGTTCATATTGATTATACAGTGCCCCAGTGGCCTAAAAAGGCACCAACCTCCTAAGCCAGGGATGGTGTCCAATCTGGGTTTTCTGAAAGCAGAGTGGGTCAGCGGTAGCATGCTGGGCCCATAACCCAGAGGTCGATGGATTGAAACCATCCTCTGCTATCGAGTTGGTTTTTAGCTTTGAAGTGTATTCAGGGATTATTAGCCTAAACCTTTATTTCAGGACAAGTTTCTCAGTTCCTTCAATGCTGAATTTGTTTCACTGCTTCTGTCAGTTCATGTAGTTCATATTGGTTATTCAGTTCCCCAGTGGTGTTGAGGTCCCTTAACACAGAGGTCCAACGATCAAAACCTTTTTCTGCTATCCAGTTGGTTTTTAGCTATGAAGTGTATTCAGAGATTATTAGCCTAAACCTTTTTTTCATGAGCAGGTCTCAGTTCTTTCAATGCTGAATATTTTTCACTGCTTCTGTAAGTTCATGTAGTTCATATTGATTATACAGTGCCCCAGTGGCCTAAAAAGGCACCAACCTCCTAAGCCAGGGATGGTGTCCAATCTGGGTTTTCTGAAAGCAGAGTGGGTCAGCGGTAGCATGCTGGGCCCATAACCCAGAGGTCGATGGATTGAAACCATCCTCTGCTATCGAGTTGGTTTTTAGCTTTGAAGTGTATTCAGGGATTTTTAGCCTAAACCTTTATTTCAGGACAAGTTTCTCAGTTCCTTCAATGCTGAATTTGTTTCACTGCTTCTGTCAGTTCATGTAGTTCATATTGGTTATTCAGTTCCCCAGTGGTGTTGAGGTCCCTTAACACAGAGGTCCAACGATCAAAACCTTTTTCTGCTATCCAGTTGGTTTTTAGCTATGAAGTGTATTCAGAGATTATTAGCCTAAACCTTTTTTTCATGAGCAGGTCTCAGTTCTTTCAATGCTGAATATTTTTCACTGCTTCTGTCAGTTCATGTAGTTCATATTGATTATACAGTGCCCCAGTGGCCTAAAAAGGCACCAACCTCCTAAACCAGGGATGGTGTCCAATCTGGGTTTTCTAAAAGCAGAGTGGCGCAGCGGTAGCGTGCTGGGCCCATAACCCAGAGGTTGATGGATCGAAACCATCCTCTGCTATCCAGTTGGTTTTTAGCTTTGAAGTGTATTCAGGGATTATTAGCCTAAACCTTTATTTCATGAGAAGTTTCTCAGTTCCTTCAATGCTGAATTTGTTTCACTGCTTCTGTCAGTTCATGTAGTTCATATTGGTTATTCAGTGCCCCAGTGGTGTTGAGGTCCCTTAACACAGAGGTCCAACGATCAAAACCTTTTTCTGCTATCCATTTGGTTTTTAGCTATGAAGTGTATTCAGAGATTATTAGCTTAAACCTTTTTTTTTATGAGCAGGTCTCAGTTCTTTCAATGCTGAATATTTTTCACTGCTTCTGTCAGTTCATGTAGTTCATATTGATTATACAGTGCCCCAGTGGCCTAAAAAGGCACCAACCTCCTAAACCAGGGATGGTGTCCAACCTGGGTTTTCTGAAAGCAGAGTGGCGCAGCGGTAGTGTGCTGGGCCCATAACCCAGAGGTTGATGGATCAAAACCATTCTCTGCTATCGAGTTGGTTTTTAGCTTTGAAGTGTATTAAGGGATTATTAGCCTAAACCTTTATTTCAGGACAAGTTTCTCAGTTCCTTCAACGCTGAATTTGTTTCACTGCTTCTGTCAGTTCATGTAGTTCATATTGGTTATTCAGTGCTCCAGTGGTGTTGAGGTCCCTTAACACAGAGGTCGATGGATCGAAACCATCCTCTGCTATCCAGTTGGTTTTTAGCTTTGAAGTGTATTCAGGGATTATTAGCCTAAACCTTTATTTCATGAGAAGTTTCTCAGTTCCTTCAATGCTGAATATTTTTCACTGCTTCTGTAAGTTCATGTAGTTCATATTGATTATACAGTGCCCCAGTGGCCTAAAAAGGCACCAACCTCCTAAGCCAGGGATGGTGTCCAATCTGGGTTTTCTGAAAGCAGAGTGGGTCAGCGGTAGCATGCTGGGCCCATAACCCAGAGGTCGATGGATTGAAACCATCCTCTGCTATCGAGTTGGTTTTTAGCTTTGAAGTGTATTCAGGGATTATTAGCCTAAACCTTTATTTCAGGACAAGTTTCTCAGTTCCTTCAATGCTGAATTTGTTTCACTGCTTCTGTCAGTTCATGTAGTTCATATTGGTTATTCAGTTCCCCAGTGGTGTTGAGGTCCCTTAACACAGAGGTCCAACGATCAAAACCTTTTTCTGCTATCCAGTTGGTTTTTAGCTATGAAGTGTATTCAGAGATTATTAGCCTAAACCTTTTTTTCAAGAGCAGGTCTCAGTTCTTTCAATGCTGAATATTTTTCACTGCTTCTGTCAGTTCATGTAGTTCATATTGATTATACAGTGCCCCAGTGGCCTAAAAAGGCACCAACCTCCTAAGCCAGGGATGGTGTCCAATCTGGGTTTTCTGAAAGCAGAGTGGGTCAGCGGTAGCATGCTGGGCCCATAACCCAGAGGTCGATGGATTGAAACCATCCTCTGCTATCGAGTTGGTTTTTAGCTTTGAAGTGCAATCAGGGATTATTAGCCTAAACCTTTATTTCAGGACAAGTTTCTCAGTTCCTTCAATGCTGAATTTGTTTCACTGCTTCTGTCAGTTCATGTAGTTCATATTGGTTATTCAGTTCCCCAGTGGTGTTGAGGTCCCTTAACACAGAGGTCCAACGATCAAAACCTTTTTCTGCTATCCAGTTGGTTTTTAGCTACGAAGTGTATTCAGAGATTATTAGCTTAAACCTTTTTTTTCATGAGCAGGTCTCAGTTCTTTCAATGCTGAATATTTTTCACTGCTTCTGTCAGTTCATGTAGTTCATATTGGTTATTCAGTGCCCCAGTGGTGTTGAGGTCCCTTAACACAGAGGTCCAACGATCAAAACCTTTTTCTGCTATCCAGTTGGTTTTTAGCTATGAAGTGTATTAAGAGATTATTAGCCTAAACCTTTTTTTCATGAGCAGGTCTCAGTTCTTTCAATGCTGAATATTTTTCACTGCTTCTGTCAGTTCATGTAGTTCATATTGATTATACAGTGCCCCAGTGGCCTAAAAAGGCACCAACCTCCTAAGCCAGGGATAGTGTCCAATCTGGTTTTCTGAAAGCAGAGTGGCGCAGCGGTAGCGTGCTGGGCCCATAACCCAGAGGTCGATGGATCGAAACCATCCTCTGCTATCGAGTTGGTTTTTAGCCTTGAAGTGTATTCAGGGATTATTAGCCTAAACCTTTATTTCATGAGAAGTTTCTCAGTTCCTTCAATGCTGAATTTGTTTCACTGCTTCTGTCAGTTCATGTAGTTCATATTGGTTATTCAGTGCCCCAGTGGTGTTGAGGTCCCTTAACACAGAGGTCCTACGATCAAAACCTTTTTCTGCTATCCATTTGGTTTTTAGCTATGAAGTGTATTCAGAGATTATTAGCTTAAACCTTTTTTTTTATGAGCAGGTCTCAGTTCTTTCAATGCTGAATATTTTTCACTGCTTCTGTCAGTTCATGTAGTTCATATTGATTATACAGTGCCCCAGTGGCCTAAAAAGGCACCAACCTCCTAAACCAGGGATGGTGTCCAACCTGGGTTTTCTGAAAGCAGAGTGGCGCAGCGGTAGCGTGCTGGGCCCATAACCCAGAGGTCGATGGATCAAAACCATCCTCTGCTATCGAGTTGGTTTTTAGCTTTGAAGTGTATTAAGGGATTATTAGCCTAAACCTTTATTTCAGGACAAGTTTCTCAGTTCCTTCAATGCTGAATTTGTTTCACTGCTTCTGTCAGTTCATGTAGTTCATATTGGTTATTCAGTGCCCCAGTGGTGTTGAGGTCCCTTAACACAGAGGTCGATGGATCGAAACCATCCTCTGCTATCCAGTTGGTTTTTAGCTTTGAAGTGTATTCAGGGATTATTAGCCTAAACCTTTATTTCATGAGAAGTTTCTCAGTTCCTTCAATGCTGAATATTTTTCACTGCTTCTGTAAATTCATGTAGTTCATATTGATTATACAGTGCCCCAGTGGCCTAAAAAGGCACCAACCTCCTAAGCCAGGGATGGTGTCCAATCTGGGTTTTCTGAAAGCAGAGTGGGTCAGCGGTAGCATGCTTGGCCCATAACCCAGAGGTCGATGGATTGAAACCATCCTCTGCTATCGAGTTGGTTTTTAGCTTTGAAGTGTATTCAGGGATTATTAGCCTAAACCTTTATTTCAGGACAAGTTTCTCAGTTCCTTCAATGGTGAATTTGTTTCACTGCTTCTGTCAGTCCATGTAGTTCATATTGGTTATTCAGTGCCCCAGTGGTGTTCAGGTCCCATAACACAGAGGTCCATCGATCAAAACCTTTCTCTGCTATCCAGTTGGTTTTTAGATATAAAGTGCAAACAGGGATAAAAATGCCTCAATTCATGGGCAGGTCTCAGTGCCGGTCCATGATTTTAAATAAAATCTATGCTTCTTTAAGTTCGTAAAGGTTGCTAAGGGTAGGCAGTGCCCCAGTGGCCTAATGGATAAGGCACCGGCCTCCTAAGCCAGGGATTGTGGGTTCAAGTCCCATCTGGGGTGGCAGAAAGCAGAATGGTGCAGTGGAAGTGTTCTAGGCTCAGAAGTTGATGGATTGAAACCATCCTCTGCTGTTCATTTGTTTTTTATCTATGAAGTGTATTCAGGAATTATTAGCCTAAACCTTTATTTCAGGACAAGTTTCTCAGTTCCCTCAATGCTGAATTTGTTTCACTGCTTCTGTCAGTTCATGTAGTTCATATTGGTTATTCAGTGCCCCAGTGGTGTTGAGGTCCCTTAACACAGAGGTCCAACGATCAAAACCTTTTTCTGCTATCCAGTTGGTTTTTAGCTATGAAGTGTATTAAGAGATTATTAGCCTAAACCTTTTTTTCATGAGCAGGTCTCAGTTCTTTCAATGCTGAATATTTTTCACTGCTTCTGTCAGTTCATGTAGTTCATATTGATTATACAGTGCCCCAGTGGCCTAAAAAGGCACCAACCTCCTAAGCCAGGGACAGTGTCCAATCTGGGTTTTCTGAAAGCAGAGTGGCGCAGTGGTAGCATGCTTGGCCCATAACCCAGAGGTCGATGGATTGAAACCATCCTCTGCTATCGAGTTGGTTTTTAGCTTTGAAGTGTATTCAGGGATTATTAGCCTAAACCTTTATTTCAGGACAAGTTTCTCAGTTCCTTCAATGCTGAATTTGTTTCACTGCTTCTGTCAGTCCATGTAGTTCATATTGGTTATTCAGTGCCCCAGTGGTGTTCAGGTCCCATAACACAGAGGTCCATCGATCAAAACCTTTCTCTGCTATCCAGTTGGTTTTTAGATATAAAGTGCAAACAGGGATAAAAATGCCTCAATTCATGGGCAGGTCTCAGTGCCGGTCCATGATTTTAAATAAAATCTATGCTTCTTTAAGTTCGTAAAGGTTGCTAAGGGTAGGCAGTGCCCCAGTGGCCTAATGGATAAGGCACCGGCCTCCTAAGCCAGGGATTGTGGGTTCAAGTCCCATCTGGGGTGGCAGAAAGCAGAATGGTGCAGTGGAAGTGTTCTAGGCTCTGAAGTTGATGGATTGAAACCATCCTCTGCTGTTCATTTGTTTTTTATCTATGAAGTGTATTCAGGAATTATTAGCCTAAACCTTTATTTCAGGACAAGTTTCTCAGTTCCCTCAATGCTGAATTTGTTTCACTGCTTCTGTCAGTTCATGTAGTTCATATTGGTTATTCAGTGCCCCAGTGGTGTTGAGGTCCCTTAACACAGAGGTCCAACGATCAAAACCTTTTTCTGCTATCCAGTTGGTTTTTAGCTATGAAGTGTATTAAGAGATTATTAGCCTAAACCTTTTTTTCATGAGCAGGTCTCAGTTCTTTCAATGCTGAATATTTTTCACTGCTTCTGTCAGTTCATGTAGTTCATATTGATTATACAGTGCCCCAGTGGCCTAAAAAGGCACCAACCTCCTAAGCCAGGGACAGTGTCCAATCTGGGTTTTCTGAAAGCAGAGTGGCGCAGTGGTAGCGTGCTGGGCCAATAACCCAGAGGTCGATGGATCGAAACCATCCTCTGCTATCGAGTTGGTTTTTAGCCTTGAAGTGTATTCAGGGATTATTAGCCTAAACCTTTATTTCATGAGAAGTTTCTCAGTTCCTTCAATGCTGAATTTGTTTCACTGCTTCTGTCAGTTCATGTAGTTCATATTGGTTATTCAGTGCCCCAGTGGTGTTGAGGTCCCTTAACACAGAGGTCCAACGATCAAAACCTTTTTCTGCTATCCATTTGGATTTTAGCTATGAAGTGTATTCAGGGATTATTAGCCTAAACCTTTATTTCAGGACAAGTTTCTCAGTTCCCTCAATGCTGAATTTGTTTCACTGCTTCTGTCAGTTCATGTAGTTCATATTGGTTATTCAGTGCCCCAGTGGTGTTGAGGTCCCTTAACACAGAGGTCCAACGATCAAAACCTTTTTCTGCTATCCAGTTGGTTTTTAGCTATGAAGTGTATTAAGAGATTATTAGCCTAAACCTTTTTTTCATGAGCAGGTCTCAGTTCTTTCAATGCTGAATATTTTTCACTGCTTCTGTCAGTTCATGTAGTTCATATTGATTATACAGTGCCCCAGTGGCCTAAAAAGGCACCAACCTCCTAAGCCAGGGACAGTGTCCAATCTGGGTTTTCTGAAAGCAGAGTGGCGCAGTGGTAGCATGCTTGGCCCATAACCCAGAGGTCGATGGATTGAAACCATCCTCTGCTATCGAGTTGGTTTTTAGCTTTGAAGTGTATTCAGGGATTATTAGCCTAAACCTTTATTTCAGGACAAGTTTCTCAGTTCCTTCAATGCTGAATTTGTTTCACTGCTTCTGTCAGTCCATGTAGTTCATATTGGTTATTCAGTGCCCCAGTGGTGTTCAGGTCCCATAACACAGAGGTCCATCGATCAAAACCTTTCTCTGCTATCCAGTTGGTTTTTAGATATAAAGTGCAAACAGGGATAAAAATGCCTCAATTCATGGGCAGGTCTCAGTGCCGGTCCATGATTTTAAATAAAATCTATGCTTCTTTAAGTTCGTAAAGGTTGCTAAGGGTAGGCAGTGCCCCAGTGGCCTAATGGATAAGGCACCGGCCTCCTAAGCCAGGGATTGTGGGTTCAAGTCCCATCTGGGGTGGCAGAAAGCAGAATGGTGCAGTGGAAGTGTTCTAGGCTCTGAAGTTGATGGATTGAAACCATCCTCTGCTGTTCATTTGTTTTTTATCTATGAAGTGTATTCAGGAATTATTAGCCTAAACCTTTATTTCAGGACAAGTTTCTCAGTTCCCTCAATGCTGAATTTGTTTCACTGCTTCTGTCAGTTCATGTAGTTCATATTGGTTATTCAGTGCCCCAGTGGTGTTGAGGTCCCTTAACACAGAGGTCCAACGATCAAAACCTTTTTCTGCTATCCAGTTGGTTTTTAGCTATGAAGTGTATTAAGAGATTATTAGCCTAAACCTTTTTTTCATGAGCAGGTCTCAGTTCTTTCAATGCTGAATATTTTTCACTGCTTCTGTCAGTTCATGTAGTTCATATTGATTATACAGTGCCCCAGTGGCCTAAAAAGGCACCAACCTCCTAAGCCAGGGACAGTGTCCAATCTGGGTTTTCTGAAAGCAGAGTGGCGCAGTGGTAGCGTGCTGGGCCAATAACCCAGAGGTCGATGGATCGAAACCATCCTCTGCTATCGAGTTGGTTTTTAGCCTTGAAGTGTATTCAGGGATTATTAGCCTAAACCTTTATTTCATGAGAAGTTTCTCAGTTCCTTCAATGCTGAATTTGTTTCACTGCTTCTGTCAGTTCATGTAGTTCATATTGGTTATTCAGTGCCCCAGTGGTGTTGAGGTCCCTTAACACAGAGGTCCAACGATCAAAACCTTTTTCTGCTATCCATTTGGATTTTAGCTATGAAGTGTATTCAGGGATTATTAGCCTAAACCTTTATTTCAGGACAAGTTTCTCAGTTCCCTCAATGCTGAATTTGTTTCACTGCTTCTGTCAGTTCATGTAGTTCATATTGTTTATTCAGTGCCCCAGTGGTGTTGAGGTCCCTTAACACAGAGGTCCAACGATCAAAACCTTTTTCTGCTATCCAGTTGGTTTTTAGCTATGAAGTGTATTAAGAGATTATTAGCCTAAACCTTTTTTTCATGAGCAGGTCTCAGTTCTTTCAATGCTGAATATTTTTCACTGCTTCTGTCAGTTCATGTAGTTCATATTGATTATACAGTGCCCCAGTGGCCTAAAAAGGCACCAACCTCCTAAGCCAGGGACAGTGTCCAATCTGGGTTTTCTGAAAGCAGAGTGGCGCAGTGGTAGCGTGCTGGGCCAATAACCCAGAGGTCGATGGATCGAAACCATCCTCTGCTATCGAGTTGGTTTTTAGCCTTGAAGTGTATTCAGGGATTATTAGCCTAAACCTTTATTTCATGAGAAGTTTCTCAGTTCCTTCAATGCTGAATTTGTTTCACTGCTTCTGTCAGTTCATGTAGTTCATATTGGTTATTCAGTGCCCCAGTGGTGTTGAGGTCCCTTAACACAGAGGTCCAACGATCAAAACCTTTTTCTGCTATCCATTTGGTTTTTAGCTATGAAGTGTATTCAGGGATTATTAGCCTAAACCTTTATTTCAGGACAAGTTTCTCAGTTCCCTCAATGCTGAATTTGTTTCACTGCTTCTGTCAGTTCATGTAGTTCATATTGGTTATTCAGTGCCCCAGTGGTGTTGAGGTCCCTTAACACAGAGGTCCAACGATCAAAACCTTTTTCTGCTATCCAGTTGGTTTTTAGCTATGAAGTGTATTAAGAGATTATTAGCCTAAACCTTTTTTTCATGAGCAGGTCTCAGTTCTTTCAATGCTGAATATTTTTCACTGCTTCTGTCAGTTCATGTAGTTCATATTGATTATACAGTGCCCCAGTGGCCTAAAAAGGCACCAACCTCCTAAGCCAGGGACAGTGTCCAATCTGGGTTTTCTGAAAGCAGAGTGGCGCAGTGGTAGCGTGCTGGGCCAATAACCCAGAGGTCGATGGATCGAAACCATCCTCTGCTATCGAGTTGGTTTTTAGCCTTGAAGTGTATTCAGGGATTATTAGCCTAAACCTTTATTTCATGAGAAGTTTCTCAGTTCCTTCAATGCTGAATTTGTTTCACTGCTTCTGTCAGTTCATGTAGTTCATATTGGTTATTCAGTGCCCCAGTGGTGTTGAGGTCCCTTAACACAGAGGTCCAACGATCAAAACCTTTTTCTGCTATCCATTTGGTTTTTAGCTATGAAGTGTATTCAGGGATTATTAGCCTAAACCTTTATTTCAGGACAAGTTTCTCAGTTCCCTCAATGCTGAATTTGTTTCACTGCTTCTGTCAGTTCATGTAGTTCATATTGGTTATTCAGTGCCCCAGTGGTGTTGAGGTCCCTTAACACAGAGGTCCAACGATCAAAACCTTTTTCTGCTATCCAGTTGGTTTTTAGCTATGAAGTGTATTAAGAGATTATTAGCCTAAACCTTTTTTTCATGAGCAGGTCTCAGTTCTTTCAATGCTGAATATTTTTCACTGCTTCTGTCAGTTCATGTAGTTCATATTGATTATACAGTGCCCCAGTGGCCTAAAAAGGCACCAACCTCCTAAGCCAGGGACAGTGTCCAATCTGGGTTTTCTGAAAGCAGAGTGGCGCAGTGGTAGCGTGCTGGGCCAATAACCCAGAGGTCGATGGATCGAAAACATCCTCTGCTATCGAGTTGGTTTTTAGCCTTGAAGTGTATTCAGGGATTATTAGCCTAAACCTTTATTTCATGAGAAGTTTCTCAGTTCCTTCAATGCTGAATTTGTTTCACTGCTTCTGTCAGTTCATGTAGTTCATATTGGTTATTCAGTGCCCCAGTGGTGTTGAGGTCCCTTAACACAGAGGTCCAACGATCAAAACCTTTTTCTGCTATCCATTTGGTTTTTAGCTATGAAGTGTATTCAGGGATTATTAGCCTAAACCTTTATTTCAGGACAAGTTTCTCAGTTCCCTCAATGCTGAATTTGTTTCACTGCTTCTGTCAGTTCATGTAGTTCATATTGGTTATTCAGTGCCCCAGTGGTGTTGAGGTCCCTTAACACAGAGGTCCAACGATCAAAACCTTTTTCTGCTATCCAGTTGGTTTTTAGCTATGAAGTGTATTAAGAGATTATTAGCCTAAACCTTTTTTTCATGAGCAGGTCTCAGTTCTTTCAATGCTGAATATTTTTCACTGCTTCTGTCAGTTCATGTAGTTCATATTGATTATACAGTGCCCCAGTGGCCTAAAAAGGCACCAACCTCCTAAGCCAGGGATAGTGTCCAATCTGGGTTTTCTGAAAGCAGAGTGGCGCAGTGGTAGCGTGCTGGGCCCATAACCCAGAGGTCGATGGATCGAAACCATCCTCTGCTATCGAGTTGGTTTTTAGCCTTGAAGTGTATTCAGGGATTATTAGCCTAAACCTTTATTTCATGAGAAGTTTCTCAGTTCCTTCAATGCTGAATTTGTTTCACTATTTCTGTCAGTTCATGTAGTTCATATTGGTTATTCAGTGCCCCAGTGGTGTTGAGGTCCCTTAACACAGAGGTCCAACGATCAAAACCTTTTTCTGCTATCCAGTTGGTTTTTAGCTATGAAGTGTATTAAGAGATTATTAGCCTAAACCTTTTTTTCATGAGCAGGTCTCAGTTCTTTCAATGCTGAATATTTTTCACTGCTTCTGTCAGTTCATGTAGTTCATATTGATTATACAGTGCCCCAGTGGCCTAAAAAGGCACCAACCTCCTAAGCCAGGGACAGTGTCCAATCTGGGTTTTCTGAAAGCAGAGTGGCGCAGTGGTAGCGTGCTGGGCCAATAACCCAGAGGTCGATGGATCGAAACCATCCTCTGCTATCGAGTTGGTTTTTAGCCTTGAAGTGTATTCAGGGATTATTAGCCTAAACCTTTATTTCATGAGAAGTTTCTCAGTTCCTTCAATGCTGAATTTGTTTCACTGCTTCTGTCAGTTCATGTAGTTCATATTAGTTATTCAGTGCCCCAGTGGTGTTGAGGTCCCTTAACACAGAGGTCCAACGATCAAAACCTTTTTCTGCTATCCATTTGGTTTTTAGCTATGAAGTGTATTCAGGGATTATTAGCCTAAACCTTTATTTCAGGACAAGTTTCTCAGTTCCCTCAATGCTGAATTTGTTTCACTGCTTCTGTCAGTTCATGTAGTTCATATTGGTTATTCAGTGCCCCAGTGGTGTTGAGGTCCCTTAACACAGAGGTCCAACGATCAAAACCTTTTTCTGCTATCCAGTTGGTTTTTAGCTATGAAGTGTATTAAGAGATTATTAGCCTAAACCTTTTTTTCATGAGCAGGTCTCAGTTCTTTCAATGCTGAATATTTTTCACTGCTTCTGTCAGTTCATGTAGTTCATATTGATTATACAGTGCCCCAGTGGCCTAAAAAGGCACCAACCTCCTAAGCCAGGGATAGTGTCCAATCTGGGTTTTCTGAAAGCAGAGTGGCGCAGTGGTAGCGTGCTGGGCCCATAACCCAGAGGTCGATGGATCGAAACCATCCTCTGCTATCGAGTTGGTTTTCAGCCTTGAAGTGTATTCAGGGATTATTTGCCTAAACCTTTATTTCATGAGAAGTTTCTCAGTTCCTTCAATGCTGAATTTGTTTCACTGCTTCTGTCAGTTCATGTAGTTCATATTGGTTATTCAGTGCCCCAGTGGTGTTGAGGTCCCTTAACACAGAGGTCCAACGATCAAAACCTTTTTCTGCTATCCAGTTGGTTTTTAGCTATGAAGTGTATTAAGAGATTATTAGCCTAAACCTTTTTTTCATGAGCAGGTCTCAGTTCTTTCAATGCTGAATATTTTTCACTGCTTCTGTCAGTTCATGTAGTTCATATTGATTATACAGTGCCCCAGTGGCCTAAAAAGGCACCAACCTCCTAAGCCAGGGACAGTGTCCAATCTGGGTTTTCTGAAAGCAGAGTGGCGCAGTGGTAGCGTGCTGGGCCCATAACCCAGAGGTCGATGGATCGAAACCATCCTCTGCTATCGAGTTGGTTTTTAGCCTTGAAGTGTATTCAGGGATTATTAGCCTAAACCTTTATTTCATGAGAAGTTTCTCAGTTCCTTCAATGCTGAATTTGTTTCACTGCTTCTGTCAGTTCATGTAGTTCATATTGGTTATTCAGTGCCCCAGTGGTGTTGAGGTCCCTTAACACAGAGGTCCAACGATCAAAACCTTTTTCTGCTATCCATTTGGTTTTTAGCTATGAAGTGTATTCAGGGATTATTAGCCTAAACCTTTATTTCAGGACAAGTTTCTCAGTTCCCTCAATGCTGAATTTGTTTCACTGCTTCTGTCAGTTCATGTAGTTCATATTGGTTATTCAGTGCCCCAGTGGTGTTGAGGTCCCTTAACACAGAGGTCCAACGATCAAAACCTTTTTCTGCTATCCAGTTGGTTTTTAGCTATGAAGTGTATTAAGAGATTATTAGCCTAAACCTTTTTTTCATTAGCAGGTCTCAGTTCTTTCAATGCTGAATATTTTTCACTGCTTCTGTCAGTTCATGTAGTTCATATTGATTATACAGTGCCCCAGTGGCCTAAAAAGGCACCAACCTCCTAAGCCAGGGATAGTGTCCAATCTGGGTTTTCTGAAAGCAGAGTGGCGCAGCGGTAGCGTGCTGGGCCCATAACCCATAGGTCGATGGATCGAAACCATCCTCTGCTATTGAGTTGGTTTTTAGCCTTGAAGTGTATTCAGGGATTATTAGCCTAAACCTTTATTTCATGAGAAGTTTCTCAGTTCCTTCAATGCTGAATTTGTTTCACTGCTTCTGTCAGTTCATGTAGTTCATATTGGTTATTCAGTGCCCCAGTGGTGTTGAGGTCCCTTAACACAGAGGTCCTACGATCAAAACCTTTTTCTGCTATCCATTTGGTTTTTAGCTATGAAGTGTATTCAGAGATTATTAGCTTAAACCTTTTTTTTTATGAGCAGGTCTCAGTTCTTTCAATGCTGAATATTTTTCACTGCTTCTGTCAGTTCATGTAGTTCATATTGATTATACAGTGCCCCAGTGGCCTAAAAAGGCACCAACCTCCTAAGCCAGGGATGGTGTCCAATCTGGGTTTTCTGAAAGCAGAGTGGGTCAGCGGTAGCATGCTGGGCCCATAACCCAGAGGTCGATGGATTGAAACCATCCTCTGCTATCGAGTTGGTTTTTAGCTTTGAAGTGTATTCAGGGATTATTAGCCTAAACCTTTATTTAAGGACAAGTTTCTCAGTTCCTTCAATGCTGAATTTGTTTCACTGCTTCTGTCAGTCCATGTAGTTCATATTGGTTATTCAGTGCCCCAGTGGTGTTCAGGTCCCATAACACAGAGGTCCATCGATCAAAACCTTTCTCTGCTATCCAGTTGGTTTTTAGATATAAAGTGCAAACAGGGATAAAAATGCCTCAATTCATGGGCAGGTCTCAGTGCCGGTCCATGATTTTAAATAAAATCTATGCTTCTGTAAGTTCGTAAAGGTTGCTAAGGGTAGGCAGTGCCCCAGTGGCCTAATGGATAAGGCACCGGCCTCCTAAGCCAGGGATTGTGGGTTCAAGTCCCATCTGGGGTGGCAGAAAGCAGAATGGTGCAGTGGAAGTGTTCTAGGCTCAGAAGTTGATGGATTGAAACCATCCTCTGCTGTTCATTTGTTTTTTATCTATGAAGTGTATTCAGTGATTATTAGCCTAAACCTTTATTTCAGGACAAGTTTCTCAGTTCCCTCAATGCTGAATTTGTTTCACTGCTTCTGTCAGTTCATGTAGTTCATATTGGTTATTCAGTGCCCCAGTGGTGTTGAGGTCCCTTAACACAGAGGTCCAACGATCAAAACCTTTTTCTGCTATCCAGTTGGTTTTTAGCTATGAAGTGTATTAAGAGATTATTAGCCTAAACCTTTTTTTCATGAGCAGGTCTCAGTTCTTTCAATGCTGAATATTTTTCACTGCTTCTGTCAGTTCATGTAGTTCATATTGATTATACAGTGCCCCAGTGGCCTAAAAAGGCACCAACCTCCTAAGCCAGGGACAGTGTCCAATCTGGGTTTTCTGAAAGCAGAGTGGCGCAGTGGTAGCGTGCTGGGCCCATAACCCAGAGGTCGATGGATCGAAACCATCCTCTGCTATCGAGTTGGTTTTTAGCCTTGAAGTGTATTCAGGGATTATTAGCCTAAACCTTTATTTCATGAGAAGTTTCTCAGTTCCTTCAATGCTGAATTTGTTTCACTGCTTCTGTCAGTTCATGTAGTTCATATTGGTTATTCAGTGCCCCAGTGGTGTTGAGGTCCCTTAACACAGAGGTCCAACGATCAAAACCTTTTTCTGCTATCCATTTGGTTTTTAGCTATGAAGTGTATTCAGGGATTATTAGCCTAAACCTTTATTTCAGGACAAGTTTCTCAGTTCCCTCAATGCTGAATTTGTTTCACTGCTTCTGTCAGTTCATGTAGTTCATATTGGTTATTCAGTGCCCCAGTGGTGTTGAGGTCCCTTAACACAGAGGTCCAACGATCAAAACCTTTTTCTGCTATCCAGTTGGTTTTTAGCTATGAAGTGTATTAAGAGATTATTAGCCTAAACCTTTTTTTCATGAGCAGGTCTCAGTTCTTTCAATGCTGAATATTTTTCACTGCTTCTGTCAGTTCATGTAGTTCATATTGATTATACAGTGCCCCAGTGGCCTAAAAAGGCACCAACCTCCTAAGCCAGGGATAGTGTCCAATCTGTGTTTTCTGAAAGCAGAGTGAAGCAGTGGTAGCGTGCTGGGCCCATAACCCAGAGGTCGATGGATCGAAACCATCCTCTGCTATCGAGTTGGTTTTTAGCCTTGAAGTGTATTCAGGGATTATTAGCCTAAACCTTTATTTCATGAGAAGTTTCTCAGTTCCTTCAATGCTGAATTTGTTTCACTGCTTCTGTCAGTTCATGTAGTTCATATTGGTTATTCAGTGCCCCAGTGGTGTTGAGGTCCCTTAACACAGAGGTCCAACGATCAAAACCTTTTTCTGCTATCCATTTGGTTTTTAGCTATGAAGTGTATTCAGAGATTTTTAGCTTAAACCTTTTTTTATGAGCTGGTCTCAGTTCTTTCAATGCTGAATATTTTTCACTGCTTCTGTCAGTTCATGTAGTTCATATTGATTATACAGTGCCCCAGTGGCCTAAAAAGGCACCAACCTCCTAAACCAGGGATGGTGTCCAACCTGGGTTTTCTGAAAGCAGAGTGGCGCAGCGGTAGCTTGCTGGGCCCATAACCCAGAGGTCGATGGATCAAAACCATCCTCTGCTATCGAGTTGGTTTTTAGCTTTGAAGTGTATTCAGGGATTATTAGCCTAAACCTTTATTTCAGGACAAGTTTCTCAGTTCCTTCAATGCTGAATTTGTTTCACTGCTTCTGTCAGTTCATGTAGTTCATATTGGTTATTCAGTGCCCCAGTGGTGTTCAGGTCCCATAACACAGAGGTCCATCGATCAAAACCTTTCTCTGCTATCCAGTTGGTTTTTAGATATAAAGTGCAAACAGGGATAAAAATGCCTCAATTCATGGGCAGGTCTCAGTGCCGGTCCATGATTTTAAATAAAATCTATGCTTCTGTAAGTTCGTAAAGGTTGCTAAGGGTAGGCAGTGCCCCAGTGGCCTAATGGATAAGGCACCGGCCTCCTAAGCCAGGGATTGTGGGTTCAAGTCCCATCTGGGGTGGCAGAAAGCAGAATGGTGCAGTGGAAGTGTTCTAGGCTCAGAAGTTGATGGATTGAAACCATCCTCTGCTGTTCATTTGTTTTTTATCTATGAAGTGTATTCAGGGATTATTACCCTAAACCTTTATTTCAGGACAAGTTTCTCAGTTCCCTCAATGCTGAATTTGTTTCACTGCTTCTGTCAGTTCATGTAGTTCATATTGGTTATTCAGTGCCCCAGTGGTGTTGAGGTCCCTTAACACAGAGGTCCAACGATCAAAACCTTTTTCTGCTATCCAGTTGGTTTTTAGCTATGAAGTGTATTAAGAGATTATTAGCCTAAACCTTTTTTTCATGAGCAGGTCTCAGTTCTTTCAATGCTGAATATTTTTCACTGCTTCTGTCAGTTCATGTAGTTCATATTGATTATACAGTGCCCCAGTGGCCTAAAAAGGCACCAACCTCCTAAGCCAGGGACAGTGTCCAATCTGGGTTTTCTGAAAGCAGAGTGGCGCAGTGGTAGCGTGCTGGGCCCATAACCCAGAGGTCGATGGATTGAAACCATCCTCTGCTATCGAGTTGGTATTTAGCCTTGAAGTGTATTCAGGGATTATTAGCCTAAACCTTTATTTCATGAGAAGTTTCTCAGTTCCTTCAATGCTGAATTTGTTTCACTGCTTCTGTCAGTTCATGTAGTTCATATTGGTTATTCAGTGCCCCAGTGGTGTTGAGGTCCCTTAACACAGAGGTCCAACGATCAAAACCTTTTTCTGCTATCCATTTGGTTTTTAGCTATGAAGTGTATTCAGGGATTATTAGCCTAAACCTTTATTTCAGGACAAGTTTCTCAGTTCCCTCAATGCTGAATTTGTTTCACTGCTTCTGTCAGTTCATGTAGTTCATATTGGTTATTCAGTGCCCCAGTGGTGTTGAGGTCCCTTAACACAGAGGTCGATGGATCGAAACCATCCTCTGCTATCCAGTTGGTTTTTAGCTTTGAAGTGTATTCAGGGATTATTAGCCTAAACCTTTATTTCATGAGAAGTTTCTCAGTTCCTTCAATGCTGAATATTTTTCACTGCTTCTGTAAATTCATGTAGTTCATATTGATTATACAGTGCCCCAGTGGCCTAAAAAGGCACCAACCTCCTAAGCCAGGGATGGTGTCCAATCTGGGTTTTCTGAAAGCAGATTGGGTCAGCGGTAGCATGCTGGGCCCATAACCCAGAGGTCGATGGATTGAAACCATCCTCTGCTATCGAGTTGGTTTTTAGCTTTGAAGTGTATTCAGGGATTATTAGCCTAAACCTTTATTTCAGGACAAGTTTCTCAGTTCCTTCAATGCTGAATTTGTTTCACTGCTTCTGTCAGTTCATGTAGTTCAAATTGGTTATTCAGTTCCCCAGTGGTGTTGAGGTCCCTTAACACAGAGGTCCAACGATCAAAACCTTTTTCTGCTATCCAGTTGGTTTTTAGCTATGAAGTGTATTCAGAGATTATTAGCCTAAACCTTTTTTTCATGAGCAGGTCTCAGTTCTTTCAATGCTGAATATTTTTCACTGCTTCTGTCAGTTCATGTAGTTCATATTGATTATACAGTGCCCCAGTGGCCTAAAAAGGCACCAACCTCCTAAGCCAGGGATGGTGTACAATCTGGGTTTTCTGAAAGCAGAGTGGGTCAGCGGTAGCATGCTGGGCCCATAACCCAGAGGTCGATGGATTGAAACCATCCTCTGCTATCGAGTTGGTTTTTAGCTTTGAAGTGTATTCAGGGATTATTAGCCTAAACCTTTATTTCAGGACAAGTTTCTCAGTTCCTTCAATGCTGAATTTGTTTCACTGCTTCTGTCAGTTCATGTAGTTCATATTGGATATTCAGTTCCCCAGTGGTGTTGAGGTCCCTTAACACAGAGGTCCAACGATCAAAACCTTTTTCTGCTATCCAGTTGGTTTTTAGCTATGAAGTGTATTCAGAGATTATTAGCCTAAACCTTTTTTTCATGAGCAGGTCTCAGTTCTTTCAATGCTGAATATTTTTCACTGCTTCTGTCAGTTCATGTAGTTCATATTGATTATACAGTGCCCCAGTGGCCTAAAAAGGCACCAACCTCCTAAACCAGGGATGGTGTCCAATCTGGGTTTTCTAAAAGCAGAGTGGCGCAGCGGTAGCGTGCCGGGCCCATAACCCAGAGGTCGATGGATCGAAACCATCCTCTGCTATCCATTTGGTTTTTATCTATGAAGTGTATTCAGGGATTATTAGCCTAACCCTTTATTTCAGGACAAGTTTCTCAGTTCCTTCAATGCTGAATTTGTTTCACTGCTTCTGTCAGTTCATGTAGTTCATATTGGTTATTCAGTGCCCCAGTGGTGTTCAGGTCCCATAACACAGAGGTCCATCGATCAAAACCTTTCTCTGCTATCCAGTTGGTTTTTAGATATAAAGTGCAAACAGGGATAAAAATGCCTCAATTCATGGGCAGGTCTCAGTGCCGGTCCATGATTTTAAATAAAATCTATGCTTCTGTAAGTTCGTAAAGGTTGCTATGGGTAGTGGAAGTGTTCTAGGCTCAGAAGTTGATGGATTGAAACCATCCTCTGCTGTTCATTTGTTTTTTATCTATGAAGTGTATTCAGGGATTATTAGCCTAAACCTTTATTTCAGGACAAGTTTCTCAGTTCCTTCAATGCTGAATTTGTTTCACTGCTTCTGTCAGTTCATGTAGTTCATATTGGTTATTCAGTGCCCCAGTGGTGTTCAGGTCCCATAACACAGAGGTCCATCGATCAAAACCTTTTTCTGCTCTCCAGTTGGTTTTTAGCTATGAAGTGTATTCAGAGATTATTAGCCTAAACCTTTTTTTCATGAGCAGGTCTCAGTTCTTTCAATGCTGAATATTTTCACTGCTTCTGTCAGTTCATGTAGTTCATATTGATTATACAGTGCCCCAGTGGCCTAAAAAGGCACCAACCTCCTAAGCCAGGGACAGTGTCCAATCTGGGTTTTCTGAAAGCAGAGTGGCGCAGTGGTAGCGTGCTGGGCCCATAACCCAGAGGTCGATGGATCGAAACCATCCTCTGCTATCGAGTTGGTTTTTAGCCTTGAAGTGTATTCAGGGATTATTAGCCTAAACCTTTATTTCATGAGAAGTTTCTCAGTTCCTTCAATGCTGAATTTGTTTCACTGCTTCTGTCAGTTCATGTAGTTCATATTGGTTATTCAGTGCCCCAGTGGTGTTGAGGTCCCTTAACACAGAGGTCCAACGATCAAAACCTTTTTCTGCTATCCATTTGGTTTTTAGCTATGAAGTGTATTCAGGGATTATTAGCCTAAACCTTTATTTCAGGACAAGTTTCTCAGTTCCCTCAATGCTGAATTTGTTTCACTGCTTCTGTCAGTTCATGTAGTTCATATTGGTTATTCAGTGCCCCAGTGGTGTTGAGGTCCCTTAACACAGAGGTCCAACGATCAAAACCTTTTTCTGCTATCCAGTTGGTTTTTAGCTATGAAGTGTATTAAGAGATTATTAGCCTAAACCTTTTTTTCATGAGCAGGTCTCAGTTCTTTCAATGCTGAATATTTTTCACTGCTTCTGTCAGTTCATGTAGTTCATATTGATTATACAGTGCCCCAGTGGCCTAAAAAGGCACCAACCTCCTAAGCCAGGGATAGTGTCCAATCTGGGTTTTCTGAAAGCAGAGTGGCGCAGTGGTAGCGTGCTGGGCCCATAACCCAGAGGTCGATGGATCGAAACCATCCTCTGCTATCGAGTTGGTTTTTAGCCTTGAAGTGTATTCAGGGATTATTAGCCTAAACCATTATTTCATGAGAAGTTTCTCAGTTCCTTCAATGCTGAATTTGTTTCACTGCTTCTGTCAGTTCATGTAGTTCATATTGGTTATTCAGTGCCCCAGTGGTGTTGAGGTCCCTTAACACAGAGGTCCAACGATCAAAACCTTTTTCTGCTATCCATTTGGTTTTTAGCTATGAAGTGTATTCAGAGATTTTTAGCTTAAACCTTTTTTTATGAGCTGGTCTCAGTTCTTTCAATGCTGAATATTTTTCACTGCTTCTGTCAGTTCATGTAGTTCATATTGATTATACAGTGCCCCAGTGGCCTAAAAAGGCACCAACCTCCTAAACCAGGGATGGCGTTCAATCTGGGTTTTCTGAAAGCAGAGTGGCGCAGCGGTAGCGTGCTGGGCCCATAACCCAGAGGTCGATGGATCAAAACCATCCTCTGCTATCGAGTTGGTTTTTAGCTTTGAAGTGTATTCAGGGATTATTAGCCTAAACCTTTATTTCAGGACAAGTTTCTCAGTTCCTTCAATGCTGAATTTGTTTCACTGCTTCTGTCAGTTCATGTAGTTCATATTGGTTATTCAGTGCCCCAGTGGTGTTCAGGTCCCATAACACAGAGGTCCATCGATCAAAACCTTTCTCTGCTATCCAGTTGGTTTTTAGATATAAAGTGCAAACAGGGATAAAAATGCCTCAATTCATGGGCAGGTCTCAGTGCCGGTCCATGATTTTAAATAAAATCTATGCTTCTGTAAGTTCGTAAAGGTTGCTATGGGTAGGCAGTGCCCCAGTGGCCTAATGGATAAGGCACTGGCCTCCTAAGCCAGGGATTGTGGGTTCAAGTCCCATCTGGGGTGGCAGAAAGCAGAATGGTGCAGTGGAAGTGTTCTAGGCTCAGAAGTTGATGGATTGAAACCATCCTCTGCTGTTCATTTGTTTTTTATCTATGAAGTGTATTCAGGGATTATTAGCCTAAACCTTTATTTCAGGACAAGTTTCTCAGTTCCCTCAATGCTGAATTTGTTTCACTGCTTCTGTCAGTTCATGTAGTTCATATTGGTTATTCAGTGCCCCAGTGGTGTTGAGGTCCCTTAACACAGAGGTCCAACGATCAAAACCTTTTTCTGCTATCCAGTTGGTTTTTAGCTATGAAGTGTATTAAGAGATTATTAGCCTAAACCTTTTTTTCATGAGCAGGTCTCAGTTCTTTCAATGCTGAATATTTTTCACTGCTTCTGTCAGTTCATGTAGTTCATATTGATTATACAGTGCCCCAGTGGCCTAAAAAGGCACCAACCTCCTAAGCCAGGGACAGTGTCCAATCTGGGTTTTCTGAAAGCAGAGTGGCGCAGTGGTAGCGTGCTGGGCCCATAACCCAGAGGTCGATGGATCGAAACCATCCTCTGCTATCGAGTTGGTATTTAGCCTTGAAGTGTATTCAGGGATTATTAGCCTAAACCTTTATTTCATGAGAAGTTTCTCAGTTCCTTCAATGCTGAATTTGTTTCACTGCTTCTGTCAGTTCATGTAGTTCATATTGGTTATTCAGTGCCCCAGTGGTGTTGAGGTCCCTTAACACAGAGGTCCAACGATCAAAACCTTTTTCTGCTATCCATTTGGTTTTTAGCTATGAAGTGTATTCAGGGATTATTAGCCTAAACCTTTATTTCAGGACAAGTTTCTCAGTTCCCTCAATGCTGAATTTGTTTCACTGCTTCTGTCAGTTCATGTAGTTCATATTGGTTATTCAGTGCCCCAGTGGTGTTGAGGTCCCTTAACACAGAGGTTGATGGATCGAAACCATCCTCTGCTATCCAGTTGGTTTTTAGCTTTGAAGTGTATTCAGGGATTATTAGCCTAAACCTTTATTTCATGAGAAGTTTCTCAGTTCCTTCAATGCTGAATATTTTTCACTGCTTCTGTAAGTTCATGTAGTTCATATTGATTATACAGTGCCCCAGTGGCCTAAAAAGGCACCAACCTCCTAAGCCAGGGATGGTGTCCAATCTGGGTTTTCTGAAAGCAGATTGGGTCAGCGGTAGCATGCTGGGCCCATAACCCAGAGGTCGATGGATTGAAACCATCCTCTGCTATTGAGTTGGTTTTTAGCTTTGAAGTGTATTCAGGGATTATTAGCCTAAACCTTTATTTCAGGACAAGTTTCTCAGTTCCTTCAATGCTGAATTTGTTTCACTGCTTCTGTCAGTTCATGTAGTTCAAATTGGTTATTCAGTTCCCCAGTGGTGTTGAGGTCCCTTAACACAGAGGTCCAACGATCAAAACCTTTTTCTGCTATCCAGTTGGTTTTTAGCTATGAAGTGTATTCAGAGATTATTAGCCTAAACCTTTTTTTCATGAGCAGGTATCAGTTCTTTCAATGCTGAATATTTTTCACTGCTTCTGTCAGTTCATGTAGTTCATATTGATTATACAGTGCCCCAGTGGCCTAAAAAGGCACCAACCTCCTAAACCAGGGATGGTGTCCAATCTGGGTTTTCTGAAAGCAGAGTGGGTCAGCGGTAGCATGCTGGGCCCATAACCCAGAGGTCGATGGATTGAAACCATCCTCTGCTATCGAGTTGGTTTTTAGCTTTGAAGTGTATTCAGGGATTATTAGCCTAAACCTTTATTTCAGGACAAGTTTCTCAGTTCCTTCAATGCTGAATTTGTTTCACTGCTTCTGTCAGTTCATGTAGTTCATATTGGTTATTCAGTTCCCCAGTGGTGTTGAGGTCCCTTAACACAGAGGTCCAACGATCAAAACCTTTTTCTGCTATCCAGTTGGTTTTTAGCTATGAAGTGTATTCAGAGATTATTAGCCTAAACCTTTTTTTCATGAGCAGGTCTCAGTTCTTTCAATGCTGAATATTTTTCACTGCTTCTGTCAGTTCATGTAGTTCATATTGATTATACAGTGCCCCAGTGGCCTAAAAAGGCACCAACCTCCTAAACCAGGGATGGTGTCCAATCTGGGTTTTCTAAAAGCAGAGTGGCGCAGCGGTAGCGTGCTGGGCCCATAACCCAGAGGTCGATGGATCGAAACCATCCTCTGCTATCCATTTGGTTTTTATCTATGAAGTGTATTCAGGGATTATTAGCCTAAACCTTTATTTCAGGACAAGTTTCTCAGTTCCTTCAATGCTGAATTTGTTTCACTGCTTCTGTCAGTTCATGTAGTTCATATTGGTTATTCAGTGCCCCAGTGGTGTTCAGGTCCCATAACACAGAGGTCCATCGATCAAAACCTTTCTCTGCTATCCAGTTGGTTTTTAGATATAAAGTGCAAACAGGGATAAAAATGCCTCAATTCATGGGCAGGTCTCAGTGCCGGTCCATGATTTTAAATAAAATCTATGCTTCTGTAAGTTCGTAAAGGTTGCTATGGGTAGTGGAAGTGTTCTAGGCTCAGAAGTTGATGGATTGAAACCATCCTCTGCTGTTCATTTGTTTTTTATCTATGAAGTGTATTCAGGGATTATTAGCCTAAACCTTTATTTCAGGACAAGTTTCTCAGTTCCTTCAATGCTGAATTTGTTTCACTGCTTCTGTCAGTTCATGTAGTTCATATTGGTTATTCAGTGCCCCAGTGGTGTTCAGGTCCCATAACACAGAGGTCCATCGATTAAAACCTTTCTCTGCTATCCAGTTGGTTTTTAGATATAAAGTGCAAACAGGGATTAAAATGCCTCAATTCATGGGCAGGTCTCAGTGCCGGTCCATGATTTTAAATAAAATCTATGCTTCTGTAAGTTCGTAAAGGTTGCTACGGGTAGGCAGTGCCCCAGTGGCCTAATGGATAAGGCACTGGCCTCCTAAGCCAGGGATTGTGGGTTCAAGTCCCATCTGGGGTGGCAGAAAGCAGAATGGTGCAGTGGAAGTGTTCTAGGCTCAGAAGTTGATGGATTGGAACCATCCTCTGCTGTTCATTTGTTTTTTATCTATGAAGTGTATTCAGGGATTATTAGCCTAAACCTTTATTTCAGGACAAGTTTCTCAGTTCCTTCAATGCTGAATTTGTTTCACTGCTTCTGTCAGTTCATGTAGTTCATATTGGTTATTCAGTGCACCAGTGGTGTTGAGGTCACTTAACACAGAGGTCCAACGATCAAAACCTTTTTCTGCTATCCAGTTGGTTTTTAGCTATGAAGTGTATTCAGAGATTATTAGCCTAAACCTTTTTTTCATGAGCAGGTCTCAGTTCTTTCAATGCTGAATATTTTTCACTGCTTCTGTCAGTTCATGTAGTTCATATTGATTATACAGTGCCCCAGTGGCCTAAAAAGGCACCAAGCTCCTAAACCAGGGATGGTGTCCAATCTGGGTTTTCTGAAAGCAGAGTGGCGCAGCGGTAGCGTGCTGGTTCCAGAACCCAGAGGTCGATTGATCGAAACCATCCTCTGCTATCCAGCTGGTTTTTAGCTTTGAAGTGTATTCAGTGATTATTAGCCTAAACCTTTATTTCATGGCAAGTTTCTCAGTTCCTTCAATGCTGAATTTGTTTCACTGCTTCTGTCAGTTCATGTAGTTCATATTGGTTATTCAGTGCCCCAGTGGTGTTCAGGTCCCATAACACAGAGGTCCATCGATCAAAACCTTTTTCTGCTCTCCAGTTGGTTTTTAGCTATGAAGTGTATTCAGAGATTATTAGCCTAAACCTTTTTTTCATGAGCAGGTCTCAGTTCTTTCACTGCTGAATATTTTTCAATGCTTCCTTTCAGTTCATGTAGTTCATATATTCTGAAATCAGAGTGGCGCAGCGGTAGCGTGCTGGGCCCATAACCCAGAGGTCGATGGATCGAAGCCATCCAGTTGGTTTTTAGCTTTGAAGCTTTTTGAGTTACATGAACATGAAAAAGTCTTTCCTAATATTATTCCATGGATTATGGCCATACCAACCTGAAAACGCCTGATCTTGTCCGATCTCAGAAGCTAAGCAGGGTCAGGCTTGGTTAGTACTTGGTTAGGAGAATACTTGGGAATACCAGGTGCTGTAAGCTTTTTACCAGTTTAGCATACTCTTGTAAACACATTAATCATATAAAGGACGATATAAAATGGAATTGCTAATTTAGTTCAATCACGTTTTTTTGAGTTACATGAACATGAAAAAGTCTATCCTAATATCACTCCATGGCTTACGGCCATACCTACCTGAATACGCCTGATAACGTCCGATCTCAGAATCTAAGCAGCGTCAGGCTTGGTTAGTACTTGGTTAGGAGACTACTTGGGAATACCAGGTGCTGTTAGCTTTTTACCAGTTTAGCATACTCTTGTAAACACAGTAATCATATAAAGGACGATATAAAATGGAATTTCTAATTTATATCATCCACGTTTTTTGAGTTACATTAACATGAAAGAGTCTATCCAAATGTCTTTCTACGGTTTACGGCCATACCTACCTGAATACGCCTGATCTCGTCCGATCTCAGAAGCTAAGCAGGGCCAGGCTTGGTTGATTACACAGTAATCATATAAAGGACGATATAAAATTGAATTTCTAATTTATATCATCCACGTTTTTTGAGTTACATTAACATGAAAGAGTCTATCCAAATGTCTTTCTACGGTTTACGGCCATACCTACCTGAATACGCCTGATCTCGTCCGATCTCAGAAGCTAAGCAGGGCCAGACTTGGTTAGGAGACTACTTGGGAATACCAGGTACTGTAAGCTTTTTACCAGTTTAGCATACTCTTGTAAACACATTAATCATATAAAGGACAATATAAAATGAAATTGCTAATTTAGTTCATCCACGTTTTTTGAGTTACATGAACTTGAAAAAGTCTATCCTAATATCATTCCATGGCTTACGGCCATACCAACCTGAATACCCCTGATCTTGTCTGATCTCAGAAGCTAAGCAGGGTCAGGCATGGTTAGTACTTGTTTATGAGACTACTTGGGAATACCAGGTGCTGTAAGCTTTTTGCCCATTTAGCATACTCTTGTAAACACAGTAATGATATAAAGGACGATATAAAATGGAATTGCTAATTTAGTTCATCCACGTTTTTTGAGGTACATGAACTTGAAAAAGTCTATCCTAATAACATTCCATGGTTTACGGCCATACCAACCTGAATACGCCTGATCTCGTCCGATCTCAGAAGCTAAGCAGGGTCAGGCTTGGTTAGTACTTGGTTAGGAGACTACTTGGGAATACCAGGTGTTGTAAGCTTTTTACCCATTTAGCATACTCTTGTAAACACAGTAATGATATAAAGGACGATATAAAATGGAATTGCTAATTTAGTTCATCCACGTTTTTTGAGTTACATGAACTTGAAAAAGTCTATCCTAATATCATTCCATGGCTTACGGCCATACCAACCTGAATACGCCTGATCTCGTCAGATCTCAGAAGCTAAGCAGGGCCAGGCTTGGTTACTACTTGGTTAGGAGACTACTTGGGAATACCAGGTCCTGTAAGCTTTTTACCAGTTTAGCATACTCTTGTATACACAGTAATCATATAAAGGACAATATAAATTGGAATTGCTAATTTAGTTCATCCACGTTTTTTGAGTTACATGAACATGAAAAAGTCTATCCTAATATTATTCCATGGCTTATGGCCATACCAACCTGAAAACGCCTGATCTCGTCCGATCTCAGAAGCTAAGCAGGGTCAGGCTTGGTTAGTACTTGGTTAGGAGACAACTTGGGAATACCAGGTGCTGTAAGCTTTTTGCCCATTTAGCATACTCTTGTAAACACAGTAATGATATAAAGGACGATATAAAATGGAATTGCTAATTTAGTTCATCCACGTTTTTTGAGTTACATGAACTTGAAAAAGTCTATCCTAATATCGTTCCATTGCTTACGGCCATACCAACCTGAATACGCCTGATCTCGTCCGATCTCAGAAGCTAAGCAGAGTCAGGCTTGGTTAGTACTTGGTTAGGAGACTACTTGGGAATACCAGATGCTGTAAGCTTTTTACCAGTTTAGCATACTCTTGTAAAGACAGTAATCATATAAAGGACGATATAAAATGGAATTTCTAATTTATATCATCCATGTTTTTTGAGTTACATGAACATGAAAGAGTCTATCCAAATGTCTTTCTACGGCTTACGGCCATACCTACCTGAATACGCCTGATCTCGTCCGATCTCAGAAGCTAAGCAGGGTTAGGCTTGGTTAGTACTTGGTTAGGAGACTACTTGGGAATACCAGGTGCTGTAAGCATTTTACCAGTTTAGCATACTCTTGTAAACACAGTAATCATATAAAGGACGATATAAAATTGAATTTCTAATTTATATCATCCACGTTTTTTGAGTTACATTAACATGAAAGAGTCTATGCAAATGTCTTTCTACGGTTTACGGCCATACCTACCTGAATACGGCTGATCTCGTCCGATCTCAGAAGCTAAGCAGGGCCAGACTTGGTTAGGAGACTACTTGGGAATACCAGGTGCTGTAAGCTTTTTACCAGTTTAGCATACTCTTGTAAACACAGTAATCATATAAAGGACGATATAAAATGGAATTGCTAATTTAGTTCATCCACGTTTTTTGAGTTACATGAACTTGAAAAAGTCTATCCTAATATCATTCCATGGCTTACGGCCATACCAACCTGAATACGCCTGATCTTGTCCGATCTCAGAAGCTAAGCATGGTCAGGCATGGTTAGTACTTGGTTAAGAGACTACTTGGGAATACCAGGTGCTGTAAGCTTTTTACCAGTTTAGCATACTCTTGTAAACACAGTAATCATATAAAGGAAGATATAAAATGGAATTGCTAATTTAGTTCATCCACGTTTTTTGAGTTCCCTGAACTTGAAAAAGTCTATCCTAATATAATTCCATGGCTTACGGCCATACCAACCTGAATACGCCTGATCTCGTCCGATCTCAGAAGCTAAGCGGCGTCAGGCTTGGTTAGTACTTGGT
This sequence comes from Thymallus thymallus, assembly GCA_023634145.1. Taxonomy (NCBI): domain Eukaryota; kingdom Metazoa; phylum Chordata; class Actinopteri; order Salmoniformes; family Salmonidae; genus Thymallus; species Thymallus thymallus. The sequence goes on along the minus strand of CM042398.1, from coordinate 33,842,382 downwards.
TAGGAGACTACTTGGGAATACCAGGTGCTGTAAGCTTTTTACCAGTTTAGCATACTCTTGTAAACACAGTAATCATATAAAGGACGATATAAAATGGAATTGCTAATTTAGTTCAGCCACGTTTTTTGAGTAACATGAACTTGAAAAAGTCTATCCTAATATCATTCCATGGCTTACGGCCATACCAACCTGAATACGCCTGATCTTGTCCGATCTCAGAAGCTAAGCAGGGTCAGGCATGGTTAGTACTTGGTTAAGAGACTACTTGGGAATACCAGGTGCTGTAAGCTTTTTACCAGTTTAGCATACTCTTGTAAACACAGTAATCATATAAAGGATGATATAAAATGGAATTGCTAATTTAGTTCATCCATGTTTTTTGAGTTAGATGAACATGAAAAAGTCTATCCTAATATCACTCCATGGCTTACGGCCATACCAACCTGAATATGCCTGATCTCGTACGATCTCAGAAGCTAAGCAGAATCTGGCTTGGTTAGTACTTAGTTGGGAGACTACTTGGGAATACCAGGTGCTGTAAGCTTTTTACCAGTTTAGCATACTCTTGTAAACACTTTAATCATATAAAGGACGATATAAAATGGAATTGCTAATTTAGTTCATCCACGTTTTTTGAGTTACATGAACTTGAAAAAGTCTATCCTAATATCATTCCATGGCTTACGGCCATACCAACCTGAATACGCCTGATCTCTTCTGATCTCAGAAGCTGAGCAGGGTCAGGCTTGGTTAGTACTTGGTTTGGAGACTACTTGGGAATACCAGGTGCTGTAAGCTTTTTACCAGTTTAGCATACTCTTGTAAACACAGTAATCATATAAAGGACGATATAAAATGGAATTGCTAATTTAGTTCATCCACGTTTTTTTAGTTACATGAACTTGAAAAAGTCTATCCTAATATCATTCCATGGCTTACGGCCATACCAACCTGTATACACCTGATCTCGTCTGATCTCAGAAGCTAAGCAGGGTCAGGCTTGGTTAGTACTTGGTTAGGAGACTACTTGGGAATACCAGGTGCTGTAAGCTTTTTACCAGTTTAGCATACTCTTGTAAACACAGTAATCATATAAAGGACGATATAAAATGGAATTTCTAATTTATATCATCCATCTTTTTTGAGTTACATGAACATGAAAGAGTCTATCCAAATGTCTTTCTACGGTTTACGGCCTACCTACCTGAATACGCCTGATCTCGTCCGATCTCAGAAGCTAAACAGGGCCAGACTTGGTTAGGAGACTACTTGGGAATACCAGGTGCTGTAAGCTTTTTACCAGTTTAGCATACTCTTGTAAACACATGAATCATATAAAGGACGATATAAAATGGAATTGCTAATTTAGTTCAATCACGTTTTTTTGAGTTACATGAACATGAAAAAGTCTATCCTAATATCACTCCATGGCTTACGGCCATACCTACCTGAATACGCCTGATCTCGTCCGATCTCAGAATCTAAGCAGCGTCAGGCTTGGTTAGTACTTGGTTAGGAGACTACTTGGGAATACCAGGTGCTGTAAGCTTTTTACCAGTTTAGCATACTCTTGTAAACACAGTAATCATATAAAGGACGATATAAAATGGAATTTCTAATTTATATCATCCACGTTTTTTGAGTTACATGAACATGAAAGAGTCTATCCAAATGTCTTTCTACGGCTTACGGCCATACCAACCTGAATACGCCTGATCTCATCCGATCTCTGAAGCTTAGCAGGGTCAGGCTTGGTTAGTACTTGGTTAGGAGACTACTTGGGAATACCAGGTGCTGTAAGCTTTTTGCCCATTTAGCATACTCTTGTAAACACAGTAATGATATAAAGGACGATATAAAATGGAATTGCTAATTTAGTTCATCCACGTTTTTTGAGTTACATGAACTTGAAAAAGTCTATCCTAATATCATTCCATGGCTTATGGCCATACCAACCTGAATACGCCTGATCTCGTCCGATCTCAGAAGCTAAGCAGGGCCAGGCTTGGTTAGTACTTGGTCAGGAGACTACTTGGGAATACCAGGTGCTGTAAGCTTTTTACCAGTTTAGCATACTCTTGGAAACACAGTAATCATATAAAGGACGTTATAAAATGGAATTGCTAATTTAGTTCATCCACGTTTTTTGAGTTACATGAACATGAAAAAGTCTATCCTAATATCACTCCATGGCTTACGGCCATACCTACCTGAATACGCCTGATCTCGTCAGAAGCTAAGCAGGGCTAGGCTTGGTTACTACTTGGTTAGGAGACTACTTGGGAATACCAGGTCCTGTAAGCTTTTTACCAGTTTAGCATACTCTTGTATACACAGTAATCATATAAAGGACAATATAAATTGGAATTGCTAATTTAGTTCATCCACGTTTTTTGAGTTACATGAACATGAAAAAGTCTATCCTAATATTATTCCATGGCTTATGGCCATACCAACCTGAAAACGCCAGATCTGGTCCGATCTCAGAAGCTAAGCAGAGTCAGGCTTGGTTAGTACTTGGTTAGGAGACTACTTGGGAATACCAGGTGCTGTAAGCTTTTTGCCCATTTAGCATACTCTTGTAAACACAGTAATGATATAAAGGACGATATAAAATGGAATTGCTAATTTAGTTCATCCACGTTTTTTGAGTTACATGAACTTGAAAAAGTCTATCCTAATATCATTCCATGGCTTACGGCCATACTAACCTGAATATGCCTGATCTCGTCCGATCTCAGAAGCTAAGCAGGGTCAGGCTTGGTTAGTACTTGGTTAGGAGACTACTTGGGAATACCAGATGCTGTAAGCTTTTTACCAGTTTAGCATACTCTTGTAAACACAGTAATCATATAAAGGACGATATAAAATGGAATTTCTAATTTATATCATCCATGTTTTTTGAGTTACATGAACATGAAAGAGTTTATCCAAATGTCTTTCTACGGCTTACGGCCATACCTACCTGAATACGCCTGATCTCGTCCGATCTCAGAAGCTGAGCAGGGCCAGGCTTGGTTAGTACTTGGTTAGGAGACTACTTAGGAATACCAGGTGCTGTAAGCTTTTTACCAGTTTAGCATACTCTTGTAAACACAGTAATCATATAAAGGACGATATAAAATGGAATTGCTAATTTAGTTCATCCACGTTTTTTGAGTTACATGAACATGAAAAAGTCTATCCAAATTTATTCCGTGGTTTATGGCCATACCAACCTGAAAACGCCTGCTCTCGTCCAATCTCAGAAGCTAAGCAGGGTCAGGCTTGGTTAGTACTTGGTTAGGAGACTACTTGGGAATACCAGGTGCTGTAAGCTTTTTGCCCATATAGCATACTCTTGTAAACACAGTAATGATATAAAGGACGATATAAAATGGAATTGCTAATTTAGTTAATCCACGTTTTTTGAGTTACATGAACTTGAAAAAGTCTATCCTAATATCATTCCATGGCTTACGGCCATACTAACCTGAATATGCCTGATCTCGTCCGATCTCAGAAGCTAAGCAGGGTCAGGCTTGGTTAGTACTTGGTTAGGAGACTACTTGGGAATACAAGATGCTGTAAGCTTTTTACCAGTTTAGCATACTCTTGTAAACACAGTAATCATATAAAGGACGATATAAAATGGAATTTCTAATTTATATCATCCATGTTTTTTGAGTTACATGAACATGAAAGAGTCTATCCAAATGTCTTTCTACGGCTTACGGCCATACCTACCTGAATACGCCTGATCTCGTCCGATCTCAGAAGCTAAGCAGGGCCAGGCTTGGTTAGTACTTGTTTAGGAGACTACTTAGGAATACCAGGTGCTGTAAGCTTTTTACCAGTTTAGCATACTCTTGTAAACACAGTAATCATATAAAGGACGATATAAAATGGAATTGCTAATTTAGTTCATCCACGTTTTTTGAGTTACATGAACATGAAAAAGTCTATCCAAATTTATTCCATGGTTTATGGCCATACCAACCTGAAAACGCCTGCTCTCGTCCAATCTCAGAAGCTAAGCAGGGTCAGGCTTGGTTAGTACTTGGTTAGGAGACTACTTGGGAATACCAGGTGCTGTAAGCTTTTTGCCCATATAGCATACTCTTGTAAACACAGTAATGATATAAAGGACGATATAAAATGGAATTGCTAATTTAGTTAATCCACGTTTTTTGAGTTACATGAACTTGAAAAAGTCTATCCTAATATCATTCCATGGTTTTTCGGCCATACCAACCTGAATACGCCTGATCTCGTCCGATCTCAGAAGCTTAGCAGGGTCAGACTTGGTTAGTACTTGGTCAGGAGACTACTTGGGAATACCAGGTGCTGTAAGCTTTTTACCAGTTTAGCATACTCTTGTAAACACAGTAATCATATAAAGGACGGTATAAAATGGAATTGCTAATTTAGTTCATCCACGTTTTTTTAGTTACATGAACTTGAAAAAGTCTATCCTAATATCATTCCATGGCTTACGGCCATACCAACCTGAATACGCCTGATCTCGTCTGATCTCAGAAGCTAAGCAGGGTCAGGCTTGGTTAGTACTTGGTTAGGAGACTACTTGGGAATACCAGGTGCTGTAAGCTTTTTACCAGTTTAGCATACTCTTGTAAACACAGTAATCATATAAAGGACGATATAAAATGGAATTTCTAATTTATATCATCCACGTTTTTTGAGTTACATGAACATGAAAGAGTCTATCCAAATGTCTTTCTACGGCTTACGGCCATACCTACCTGAATACGCCTGATCTCGTTCTATCTCAGAAGCTAAGCAGGGCCAGGCTTGGTTAGTATTTGGTTAGGAGACTTCTTGGGAATACCAGGTGCTGTAAGCTTTTTACCAGTTTAGCATACTCTTGTAAACACAGTAATCATATAAAGGACGATATAAAATGGAATTTCTAATTTAGTTCATCCACGTTTTTTGAGTTACATGAACTTGAAAAAGTCTATCCTAATATCATTCCATGGCTTATGGCCATACCAACCTGAATACGCCTGATCTCGTCCGATCTCAGAAGCTAAGCAGGGCCAGGCTTGGTTAGTACTTGGTCAGGAGACTACTTGGGAATACCAGGTGCTGTAAGCTTTTTACCAGTTTAGCATACTCTTGTAAACACAGTAATCATATAAAGGACGTTATAAAATGGAATTGCTAATTTAGTTCATCCACGTTTTTTGAGTTACATGAACATGAAAAAGTCTATCCTAATATCACTCCATGGCTTACGGCCATACCTACCTGAATACGCCTGATCTCGTCAGAAGCTAAGCAGGGCTAGGCTTGGTTACTACTTGGTTAGGAGACTACTTGGGAATACCAGGTCCTGTAAGCTTTTTACCAGTTTAGCATACTCTTGTATACACAGTAATCATATAAAGGACAATATAAATTGGAATTGCTAATTTAGTTCATCCACGTTTTTTGAGTTACATGAACATGAAAAAGTCTATCCTAATATTATTCCATGGCTTATGGCCATACCAACCTGAAAACGCCAGATCTGGTCCGATCTCAGAAGCTAAGCAGAGTCAGGCTTGGTTAGTACTTGGTTAGGAGACTACTTGGGAATACCAGGTGCTGTAAGCTTTTTGCCCATTTAGCATACTCTTGTAAACACAGTAATGATATAAAGGACGATATAAAATGGAATTGCTAATTTAGTTCATCCACGTTTTTTGAGTTACATGAACTTGAAAAAGTCTATCCTAATATCATTCCATGGCTTACGGCCATACTAACCTGAATACGCCTGATCTCGTCCGATCTCAGAAGCTAAGCAGGGTCAGGCTTGGTTAGTACTTGGTTAGGAGACTACTTGGGAATACCAGATGCTGTAAGCTTTTTACCAGTTTAGCATACTCTTGTAAACACAGTAATCATATAAAGGACGATATAAAATGGAATATCTAATTTATATCATCCATGTTTTTTGAGTTACATGAACATGAAAGAGTTTATCCAAATGTCTTTCTACGGCTTACGGCCATACCTACCTGAATACGCCTGATCTCGTCCGATCTCAGAAGCTGAGCAGGGCCAGGCTTGGTTAGTACTTGGTTAGGAGACTACTTTGGAATACCAGGTGCTGTAAGCTTTTTACCAGTTTAGCATACTCTTGTAAACACAGTAATCATATAAAGGACGATATAAAATGGAATTGCTAATTTAGTTCATCCACGTTTTTTGAGTTACATGAACATGAAAAAGTCTATCCAAATTTATTCCGTGGTTTATGGCCATACCAACCTGAAAACGCCTGCTCTCGTCCAATCTCAGAAGCTAAGCAGGGTCAGGCTTGGTTAGTACTTGGTTAGGAGACTACTTGGGAATACCAGGTGCTGTAAGCTTTTTGCCCATATAGCATACTCTTGTAAACACAGTAATGATATAAAGGACGATATAAAATGGAATTGCTAATTTAGTTAATCCACGTTTTTTGAGTTACATGAACATGAAAAAGTCTATCCTAATATCATTCCATGGCTTACGGCCATACTAACCTGAATATGCCTGATCTCGTCCGATCTCGGAAGCTAAGCAGGGTCAGGCTTGGTTAGTACTTGGTTAGGAGACTACTTGGGAATACAAGATGCTGTAAGCTTTTTACCAGTTTAGCATACTCTTGTAAACACAGTAATCATATAAAGGACGATATAAAATGGAATTTCTAATTTATATCATCCATGTTTTTTGAGTTACATGAACATGAAAGAGTATCCAAATGTCTTTCTACGGCTTACGGCCATACCTACCTGAATACGCCTGATCTCGTCCGATCTCAGAAGCTAAGCAGGGCCAGGCTTGGTTAGTACTTGTTTAGGAGACTACTTAGGAATACCAGGTGCTGTAAGCTTTTTACCAGTTTAGCATACTCTTGTAAACACAGTAATCATATAAAGGACGATATAAAATGGAATTGCTAATTTAGTTCATCGACGTTTTTTGAGTTACATGAACATGAAAAAGTCTATCCAAATTTATTCCATGGTTTATGGCCATACCAACCTGAAAACGCCTGCTCTCGTCCAATCTCAGAAGCTAAGCAGGGTCAGGCTTGGTTAGTACTTGGTTAGGAGACTACTTGGGAATACCAGGTGCTGTAAGCTTTTTGCCCATATAGCATACTCTTGTAAACACAGTAATGATATAAAGGACGATATAAAATGGAATTGCTAATTTAGTTAATCCACGTTTTTTGAGTTACATGAACTTGAAAAAGTCTATCCTAATATCATTCCATGGTTTTTCGGCCATACCAACCTGAATACGCCTGATCTCGTCCGATCTCAGAAGCTTAGCAGGGTCAGACTTGGTTAGTACTTGGTCAGGAGACTACTTGGGAATACCAGGTGCTGTAAGCTTTTTACCAGTTTAGCATACTCTTGTAAACACAGTAATCATATAAAGGACGGTATAAAATGGAATTGCTAATTTAGTTCATCCACGTTTTTTTAGTTACATGAACTTGAAAAAGTCTATCCTAATATCATTCCACGGCTTACGGCCATACCAACCTGAATACGCCTGATCTCGTCTGATCTCAGAAGCTAAGCAGGGTCAGGCTTGGTTAGTACTTGGTTAGGAGACTACTTGGGAATACCAGGTGCTGTAAGCTTTTTGCCCATTTAGCATACTCTTGTAAACACAGTAATGATATAAAGGACGATATAAAATGGAATTGCTAATTTAGTTCATCCACGTTTTTTTAGTTACATGAACATGAAAAAGTCTATCCTAATATCACTCCATGGCTTACGGCCATACCAACCTGAATATGCCTGATCTCGTCCGATCTCAGAAGCTAAGCAGGGTCAGGCTTGGTTAGTACTTGGTTAGGAGACTACTTGGGAATACCAGGTGCTGTAAGCTTTTTACCAGTTTAGCATACTCTTGTAAATACAGTAATTATATAAAGGACGATAAAAAATGGAATTGCTAATTTAGTTCATCCACGTTTTTTGAGTTACATGAACTTGAAAAAGTCTATCCTAATATCATTCCATGGCTTACGGCCATACCAACTGAATATGTCTGATCTCGTCCGATCTCAGAAGCTAAGCAGTGTCAGGCTTGGTTAGTACTTGGTTAGGAGACTACTTTGGAATACCAGGTGCTGTAATCTTTTTACCAGTTTAGCATACTCTTGTAAACACAGTAATCATATAAAGGACGATATAAAATGGAATTTCTAATTTATATCATCCGCGTTTTTTGAGTTACATGAACATGAAAGAGTCTATCCAAATGTCTTTCTACGGCTTACGGCCATACCTACCTGAATACACCTGATCTCGTTCTATCTCAGAAGCTAAGCAGGGCCAGGCTTGGTTAGTACTTGGTCAGGAGACTACTTGGGAATACCAGGTGCTGTCAGCTTTTTACCAGTTTAGCATACTCTTGTAAATACAGTAATTATATAAAGGACGATATAAAATGGAATTGCTAATTTAGTTCATCCACGTTTTTTTAGTTACATGAACATGAAAGAGTCTATCCAAATGTCTTTCTATGGCTTACGGCCATACCTACCTGACTACTCCTGATCTCAGAAGCTAAGCAGGGCCAGGCTTGGTTAGTGTTTGGTTAGGAGACATCTTGGGAATACCAGGTGCTGTAAGCTTTTTAACAGTTTAGCATACTCTTGTAAACACAGTAATCATATAAAGGATGATATAAAATGGAATTGCTAATTTAGTTCATCCACGTTTTTTTAGTTACATGAACATGAAAAAGTCTATCCTAATATCACTCCATGGCTTACGGCCATACCAATCTGAATATGTCTGATCTCAGAAGCTAAGCAGAGTCTGGCTTGGTTAGTACTTAGTTAGGAGACTTCTTGGGAATACCAGATGCTGTAAGCTTTTTACCAGTTTAGCATACTCTTGTAAACACAGTAATCATATAAAGGACGATATAAAATGGAATTGCTAATTTAGTTCATTCACGTTTTTTTTGTTACATGAACTTGAAAAAGTCTATCCTAATATCATTCCATGGCTTACGGCCATACCAACCTGAATACGCCTGATCTCGTCCGATCTCAGAAGCTAAGCAGGGTCAGGCTTGGTTAGTACTTGGTTAGGAGACTATTTTGGAATACCAGGTGCTGTAAGCTTTTTAACAGTTTAGCATACTCTTGTAAACACAGTAATCATATAAAGGATGATATAAAATGGAATTGCTAATTTAGTTCATACACGTTTTTTGAGTTACATGAACATGAAAAAGTCTATCCTAATATCACTCCATGGCTTACGGCCATACTAACCTGAATATGTCCGATCTCAAAAGCTAAGCAGAGTCTGGCTTGGTTAGTACTTAGTTGGGAGACTTCTTGGGAATACCAGGTGCTGTAAGCTTTTTACCAGTTTAGCATACTTTTGTAAACACAGTTTTTAAATTTTTAATTTAGTTTCCCGAGATCTACCTATCTGAGCTAGTTGAAGGCTCTACAAATAGGCTTTTCAGACATAACAGCAAAAACAAATTATGTGTTGACAAAGGAACAAAAAGCAACATGAGAGCAATGAAGAATATAAATGGAAGAAAAACAAACATGAGATAAATGAAGAATATAAATAAAAATAAATAAAAAAAAGACCAAAATTAATGGTTGCGCAGAAGGCCTAGGTAACAGACGAGAAAGCATGAAAAGACGTCCATTTCTCGGTAGTGTGGCCGAGCGGTCTAAGGCGCTGGATTTAGGCTCCAGTCTCTCAGGAGGCGTGGGTTAGAATCCCACCGCTGCCATCTTTGATGTTGTTTGTGCAAGGCTTCATTGGAAACTTCATTTTGGTCAATCCATAGTTTTGCAGTGTTTCTATATTCATGTAAGGAAAATAACAAATGTTGAGTGAAGTTTAACCCACGAGTGCAGAGCACAATAAATTGGCAGTATATCACCTTAAACACCTTGTCCTGTGCTCTAGCGATTTCCATCCTACCAGTTTCCCGAGATCTACCTATTTGAGCTAGTTGAAGGCTCTAAAAATAGTTTTTTCAGACATAACAGCAAAAACGAATTATGTGTTGACAAAGGAACAAAAAGCAACATGAGAGAAATGAAGAATATAAATGTAAGAAAAAGAAACATGAGATAAATGAAGAATTTACATTTTAAATTTTTTAAAAAGACCAAAATTAATTGTAGCGAAGAAGGCCTAGGTAACAGACGAGCAAGAATGAATAGAAGTCCACTTCTCGGTAGCGTGGCCGAGCGGTCTAAGGCGCTGGATTAATGCTCCAGTCTCTCAGGAGGCGTGGGTTCGAATCCCACCGCTGCCATCTTTGATGTTGTTTGTGCAAGGCTTCAGTGGAAACTTCATTTTGGTCAATCCATAGTTTTGCAGTGTTTCTATATTCATGTAAGGAAAATAACAAATGTTGAGTGAAGTTTAACCCACGAGTGCAGAGCACAATAAATTGGCAGTATATCACCTTAAACACCTTGTCCTGTGCTCTAGCGATTTCCATCCTACCAGTTTCCCGAGATCTACCTATCTGAGCTAGTTGAAGGCTCTACAAATAGTTTTTTCAGACATAACAGCAAAAACGAATTATGTGTTGACAAAGGAACAAAAAGCAACATGAGAGAAATTAAGAATATAAATTGAAGAAAAAGATACAGGAGATAAATCCTGTGCTCTAGCGATTTCCATCCTACCAGTTTCCCGAGATCTACCTATCTGAGCTAGTTGAAGGCTCTACAAATAGTTTTTTCAGACATAACAGCGAAAACAAATTATGTGTTGACAAAGGAACAAAAGCAACATGAGAGAAATGAAGAATATAAATGGAAGAAAAAGAAACATGAGATAAATAAAGAATATACATTTAAAAAATTAAAAAAGACCAAAATTAATGGTAGCGCAGAAGGCTTAGGTAACAGACGAGAAAGCATGAAAAGACGTCCATTTCTCGGTAGTGTGGCCGAGCGGTCTAAGGCGCTGGATTTAGGCTCCAGTCTCTCAGGAGGCGTGGGTTAGAATCCCACCGCTGCCATCTTTGATGTTGTTTGTGCAAGGCTTCAGTGGAAACTTCATTTTGGTCAATCCATAGTTTTGCAGTGTTTCTATATTCATGTAAGGAAAATAACAAATGTTAAGTGAAGTTTAACCCACGAGTGCAGAGCACAATAAATTGGCAGTATATCACCTTAAACACCTTGTCCTGTGCTCTAGCGATTTCCATCCTACCAGTTTCCCGAGATCTACCTATCTGAGCTAGTTGAAGGCTCTACAAATAGGCTTTTCAGACATAACAGCAAAAAGGAATTATGTGTTGACAAAGGAACAAAAAACAACATGAGAGAAATGAAGAATATAAATGGAAGAAAAAGAAACATGAGATAAATGAAGAATATACATTTAATTTTTTTTTAAAAGACCAAAATTAATGGTAGCGCAGAAGGCCTAGGTAACAGACGAGAAAGCATGAAAAGAGGTCCATTTCTCGGTAGTGTGGCCGAGCGGTCTAAGGCGCTGGATTTAGGCTCCAGTCTCTCAGGAGGCGTGGGTTCGAATCCCACCGCTGCCATCATTGACGTTGTTTGTGCAAGGCTTCAGTGGAAACTTCATTTTGGTCAATCCATAGTTTTGCAGTGTTTCTATATTCATGTAAGGGAAATAACAAATGTTAAATGAAGTTTAACCCACGAGTGCAGAGCACAATAAATTGGCAGTATATCACCTTAAACACCTTGTCCTGTGCTCTAGCGATTTCCATCCTACCAGTTTCCCGAGATCTACCTATCTGAGCTAGTTGAAGGCTCTACAAATAGGCTTTTCAGACATAACAGCAAAAACGAATTATGTGTTGACAAAGGAACAAAAAGCAACATGAGAGCAATGAAGAATATAAATGGAAGAAAAACAAACATGAGATAAATGAAGAATATAAATAAAAATAAATTAAAAAAAGACCAAAATTAATGGTTGCGCAGAAGGCCTAGGTAACAGACGAGAAAGCATGAAAAGACGTCCATTTCTCGGTAGTGTGGCCGAGCGGTCTAAGGCGCTGGATTTAGGCTCCAGTCTCTCAGGAGGCGTGGGTTAGAATCCCACCGTTGCCATCTTTGATGTTGTTTGTGCAAGGCTTCAGTGGAAACTTCATTTTGGTCAATCCATAGTTTTGCAGTGTTTCTATATTCATGTAAGGAAAATAACAAATGTTAAGTGAAGTTTAACCCACGAGTGCAGAGCACAATAAATTGGCAGTATATCACCTTAAACACCTTGTCCTGTGCTCTAGCGATTTCCATCCTACCAGTTTCCCGAGATCTACCTATCTGAGCTAGTTGAAGGCTCTACAAATAGGCTTTTCAGACATAACAGCAAAAAGGAATTATGTGTTGACAAAGGAACAAAAAACAACATGAGAGAAATGAAGAATATAAATGGAAGAAAAAGAAACATGAGATAAATGAAGAATATACATTTAATTTTTTTTTAAAAGACCAAAATTAATGGTAGCGCAGAAGGCCTAGGTAACAGACGAGAAAGCATGAAAAGAGGTCCATTTCTCAGTAGTGTGGCCGAGCGGTCTAAGGCGCTGGATTTAGGCTCCAGTCTCTCAGGAGGCGTGGGTTCGAATCCCACCGCTGCCATCATTGACGTTGTTTGTGCAAGGCTTCAGTGGAAACTTCATTTTGGTCAATCCATAGTTTTGCAGTGTTTCTATATTCATGTAAGGGAAATAACAAATGTTAAATGAAGTTTAACCCACGAGTGCAGAGCACAATAAATTGGCAGTATATCACCTTAAACACCTTGTCCTGTGCTCTAGCGATTTCCATCCTACCAGTTTCCCGAGATCTACCTATCTGAGCTAGTTGAAGGCTCTACAAATAGGCTTTTCAGACATAACAGCAAAAAGGAATTATGTGTTGACAAAGGAACAAAAAGCAACATGAGAGAAATGAAGAATATAAATGGAAGAAAAAGAAACATGAGATAAATGAAGAATATACATTTAATTTTTTTTTAAAAGACCAAAATTAATGGTAGCGCAGAAGGCCTAGGTAACAGACGAGAAAGCATGAAAAGACGTCCATTTCTCGGTATTGTGGCCGAGCGGTCTAAGGCGCTGGATTAAGGCTCCAGTCTCTTAGGAGGCGTGGGTTCGAATCCCACCGCTGCTATCTTTGATGTTGTTTGTGCAAGGCTTCAGTGGAAACTTCATTTTGGTCAATCCATAGTTTTGCAGTGTTTCTATATTCATGTAAGGAAAATAACAAATGTTGAGTGAAGTTTAACCCACGAGTGCAGAGCACAATAAATTGGCAGTATATCACCTTAAACACCTTGTCCTGTGCTCTAGCGATTTCCATCCTACCAGTTTCCCGAGATCTACCTATCTGAGCTAGTTGAAGGCTCTACAAATAGGCTTATCAGACATAACAGCAAAAACTAATTATGTGTTGACAAAGGAACAAAAAGCAACATGAGAGAAATGAAGAATATACATTTAAAAATTTAACAAAAGACCGAAATTAATGGTAGTTCAGAAGGCCTAGGTAACAGACGAGAAAGCATGAAAAGAGGTCAATTTCTCGGTAGTGTGGCCGAGCGGTCTAATGCGCTGGATTTAGGCTCCAGTCTCTCAGGAGGCGTGGGTTCGAATCCCACCGCTGCCATCTTTGACGTTGTTTGTGCAAGGCTTTCATGGAAACTTCATTTTGGTCAATCCATAGTTTTGCAGTGTTTCTATATTCATGTAAGGGAAATAACAAATGTTAAATGAAGTTTAACCCACGAGTGCAGAGCACAATAAATTGGCAGTATATCACCTTAAACACCTTGTCCTGTGCTCTAGCGATTTCCATCCTACCAGTTTCCCGAGATCTACCTATCTGAGCTAGTTGAAGGCTCTACAAATAGGCTTTTCAGACATAACAGCAAAAACGAATTATGTGTTGACAAAGGAACAAAAAGCAACATGAGAGCAATGAAGAATATAAATGGAAGAAAAACAAACATGAGATAAATGAAGAATATAAATAAAAATAAATTAAAAAAAGACCAAAATTAATGGTTGCGCAGAAGGCCTAGGTAACAGACGAGAAAGCATGAAAAGACGTCCATTTCTCGGTAGTGTGGCCGAGTGGTCTAAGGCGCTGGATTTAGGCTCCAGTCTCTCAGGAGGCGTGGGTTAGAATCCCACCGCTGCCATCTTTGATGTTGTTTGTGCAAGGCTTCAGTGGAAACTTCATTTTGGTCAATCCATAGTTTTGCAGTGTTTCTATATTCATGTAAGGAAAATAACAAATGTTTAATGAAGTTTAACCCACGAGTGCAGAGCACAATAAATTGGCAGTATTTCACCTTAAACACCTTGTCCTGTGCTCTAGCGATTTCCATCCTACCAGTTTCCCGAGATCTACCTATCTGAGCTAGTTGAAGGCTCTACAAATAGGCTTTTCAGACATAACAGCAAAAACGAATTATGTGTTGACAAAGGAACAAAAAGCAACATGAGAGCAATGAAGAATATAAATGGAAGAAAAACAAACATGAGATAAATGAAGAATATAAATAAAAATAAATTAAAAAAAGACCAAAATTAATGGTTGCGCAGAAGGCCTAGGTAACAGACGAGAAAGCATGAAAAGACGTCCATTTCTCGGTATTGTGGCCGAGCGGTCTAAGGCGCTGGATTAAGGCTCCAGTCTCTTAGGAGGCGTGGGTTCGAATCCCACCGCTGCTATCTTTGATGTTGTTTGTGCAAGGCTTCAGTGGAAACTTCATTTTGGTCAATCCATAGTTTTGCAGTGTTTCTATATTCATGTAAGGAAAATAACAAATGTTGAGTGAAGTTTAACCCACGAGTGCAGAGCACAATAAATTGGCAGTATATCACCTTAAACACCTTGTCCTGTGCTCTAGCGATTTCCATCCTACCAGTTTCCCGAGATCTACCTATCTGAGCTAGTTGAAGGCTCTACAAATAGGCTTATCAGACATAACAGCAAAAACTAATTATGTGTTGACAAAGGAACAAAAAGCAACATGAGAGAAATGAAGAATATACATTTAAAAATTTAACAAAAGACCGAAATTAATGGTAGCGCAGAAGGCCTAGGTAACAGACGAGAAAGCATGAAAAGAGGTCAATTTCTCGGTAGTGTGGCCGAGCGGTCTAATGCGCTGGATTTAGGCTCCAGTCTCTCAGGAGGCTTGGGTTCGAATCCCACCGCTGCCATCTTTGACGTTGTTTGTGCAAGGCTTTCATGGAAACTTCATTTTGGTCAATCCATAGTTTTGCAGTGTTTCTATATTCATGTAAGGGAAATAACAAATGTTAAATGAAGTTTAACCCACGAGTGCAGAGCACAATAAATTGGCAGTATATCACCTTAAACACCTTGTCCTGTGCTCTAGCGATTTCCATCCTACCAGTTTCCCGAGATCTACCTATCTGAGCTAGTTGAAGGCTCTACAAATAGGCTTTCAGACATAACAGCAAAAAGGAATTATGTGTTGACAAAGGAACAAAAAGCAACATGAGAGAAATGAAGAATATAAATGGAAGAAAAAGAAACATGAGATAAATGAAGAATATACATTTAATTTTTTTTTAAAAGACCAAAATTAATGGTAGCGCAGAAGGCCTAGGTAACAGACGAGAAAGCATGAAAAGAGGTCAATTTCTCGGTAGTGTGGCCGAGCGGTCTAAGGCGCTGGATTTAGGGTCCAGTCTCTCAGGAGGCGTGGGTTTGAATCCCACTGCTGCCATCTTTGATGTTGTTTGTGCAAGGCTTCAGTGGAAACTTCATTTTGGTCAATCCATAGTTTTGCAGTGTTTCTATATTCATGTAAGGGAAATAACAAATGTTGAGTGAAGTTTAACCCACGAGTGCAGAGCACAATAAATTGGCAGTATATCACCTTAAACACCTTGTCCTGTGCTCTAGCGATTTCCATCCTACCAGTTTCCCGAGATCTACCTATCTGAGCTAGTTGAAGGCTGTACAAATAGGCTTTTCAGACATAACAGCAAAAACGAATTATGTGTTGACAAAGGAACAAAAAGCAACATGAGAGCAATGAAGAATATAAATGGAAGAAATACAAACATGAGATAAATGAAGAATATAAATAAAAATAAATAAAAAAAAGACCAAAATTAATGGTAGCGCAGAAGGCCTATGTAACAGACGAGAAAGCATGAAAAGACATCCATTTCTCGGTAGTGTGGCCGAGCGGTCTAAGGCGCTGGATTTAGGCTCCAGTCTCTCAGGAGGCGTGGGTTAGAATCCCACCGCTGCCATTTTTGATGTTGTTTGTGCAAGGCTTCAGTGGAAACTTCATTTTGGTCAATCCATAGTTTTGCAGTGTTTCTATATTCATGTAAGGAAAATAACAAATGTTGAGTGAAGTTTAACCCACGAGTGCAGAGCACAATAAATTGGCAGTATATCACCTTAAACACCTTGTCCTGTGCTCTAGCGATTTCCATCCTACCAGTTTCCCGAGATCTACCTATCTGAGCTAGTTGAAGGCTCTACAAATAGGCTTTTCAGACATAACA
The DNA here is from genome assembly GCA_023634145.1 of Thymallus thymallus. Lineage (NCBI taxonomy): Eukaryota > Metazoa > Chordata > Actinopteri > Salmoniformes > Salmonidae > Thymallus > Thymallus thymallus. Next base: position 33,825,840 of record CM042398.1, on the reverse strand, counting down.
GCAAAAAGGAATTATGTGTTGACAAAGGAACAAAAAGCAACATGAGAGAAATGAAGAATATAAATGGAAGAAAAAAGAAACATGAGATAAATGAAGAATATACATTTAAAAAAAATGTAAAAGACCAAAATTAATGGTAGCGCAGAAGGCCTAGGTAACAGACGAGAAAGCATGAAAAGAGGTCCATTTCTCGGTAGTGTGGCCGAGCGGTCTAAGGTGCTGGATTTAGGCTCCAGTCTCTCAGGAGGCGTGGGTTTGAATCCCACCGCTGCCATCTTTGATGTTGTTTGTGCAAGGCTTCAGTGGAAAATTCATTTTGGTCAATCCATAGTTTTGCAGTGTTTCTATATTCATGTAAGCAAAATAACAAATGTTGAGTGAAGTTTAACCCACGAGTGCAGAGCACAATAAATTGGCAAGTATATTACCTTAAACACCTTGTCCTGTGCTCTAGCGATTTCCATCCTACCAGTTTCCTGAGATCTACCTATTTGAGCTAGTTGAAGGCTCTACAAATAGGCTTATCAGACATAACAGCAAAAACTGATTATGTGTTGACAAAGGAACAAAAAGCAACATGAGAGAAATTAAGAATATACATTTAAAAATTAAAAAAAAGCCCGAAATTAATGGTAGCGCAGAAGGCCTAGGTAACAGACGAGAAAGCATGAAAAGAGGTCCATTTCTCGGTAGTGTGGCCGAGCGGTCTAAGGCGCTGGATTTAGGCTCCAGTCTCTCAGGAGGTGTGGGTTCGAATCCCACCGCTGCCATCTTTGACGTTGTTTGTGCAAGGCTTCAGTGGAAACTTCATTTTGGTCAATCCATAGTTTTGCAGTGTTTCTATATTCATGTAAGGGAAATAACAAATGTTAAATGAAGTTTAACCCACGAGTGCAGAGCACAATAAATTGGCAGTATATCACCTTAAACACCTTGTCCTGTGCTCTAGCGATTTCCATCCTACCAGTTTCCCGAGATCTACCTATCTGAGCTAGTTGAAGGCTCTACAAATAGGCTTTTCAGACATAACAGCAAAAACGAATTATGTGTTGACAAAGGAACAAAAAGCAACATGAGAGCAATGAAGAATATAAATGGAAGAAAAACAAACATGAGATAAATGAAGAATATAAATAAAAATAAATTTAAAAAAGACCAAAATTAATGGTTGCGCAGAAGGCCTAGGTAACAGACGAGAAAGCATGAAAAGACGTCCATTTCTCGGTAGTGTGGCCGAGCGGTCTAAGGCGCTGGATTTAGGCTCCAGTCTCTCAGGAGGCGTGGGTTAGAATCCCACTGCTGCCATCTTTGATGTTGTTTGTGCAAGGCTTCAGTGGAAACTTCATTTTGGTCAATCCATAGTTTTGCAGTGTTTCTATATTCATGTAAGGAAAATAACAAATGTTGAGTGAAGTTTAACCCAACGAGTGCAGAGCACAATAAATTGGCAGTATATCACCTTAAACACCTTGTCCTGTGCTCTAGCGATTTCCATCCTACCAGTTTCCAGAGATCTACCTATCTGAGCTAGTTGAAGGCTCTACAAATAGGCTTTTCAGACATAACAGCAAAAAGGAATTATGTGTTGACAAAGGAACAAAAAGCAACATGAGAGAAATGAAGAATATAAATGGAAGAAAAAGAAACAGGAGATAAATCCTGTGCTCTAGCGATTTCCATCCTACCAGTTTCCCGAGATCTACCTATCTGAGCTAGTTGAAGGCTCTACAAATAGGCTTTTCAAACATGACAGCAAAAACAAATTATGTGTTGACAAAGGAACAAAAGCAACATGAGAGAAATGAAGAATATAAATGGAAGAAAAAGAAACATGAGATAAATAAAGAATATACATTTAAAAAATTAAAAAAGACCAAAATTAATGGTAGCGCAGAAGGCTTAGGTAACAGACGAGAAAGCATGAAAAGACGTCCATTTCTCGGTATTGTGGCCGAGCGGTCTAAGGCGCTGGATTAAGGCTCCAGTCTCTTAGGAGGCGTGGGTTCGAATCCCACCGCTGCTATCTTTGATGTTGTTTGTGCAAGGCTTCAGTGGAAACTTCATTTTGGTCAATCCATAGTTTTGCAGTGTTTCTATATTCATGTAAGGAAAATAACAAATGTTGAGTGAAGTTTAACCCACGAGTGCAGAGCACAATAAATTGGCAGTATATCACCTTAAACACCTTGTCCTGTGCTCTAGCGATTTCCATCCTACCAGTTTCCCGAGATCTACCTATCTGAGCTAGTTGAAGGCTCTACAAATAGGCTTATCAGACATAACAGCAAAAACTAATTATGTGTTGACAAAGGAACAAAAAGCAACATGAGAGTAATGAAGAATATACATTTAAAAATTTAACAAAAGACCGAAATTAATGGTAGCGCAGAAGGCCTAGGTAACAGACGAGAAAGCATGAAAAGAGGTCAATTTCTCGGTAGTGTGGCCGAGCGGTCTAATGCACTGGATTTAGGCTCCAGTCTCTCAGGAGGCGTGGGTTCGAATCCCACCGCTGCCATCTTTGACGTTGTTTGTGCAAGGCTTTCATGGAAACTTTCTTTTTGGTCAATCCATAGTTTTGCAGTGTTTCTATATTCATGTAAGGGAAATAACAAATGTTCAATGAAGTTTAACCCACGAGTGCAGAGCACAATAAATTGGCAGTATATCACCTTAAACACCTTGTCCTGTGCTCTAGCGATTTCCATCCTACCAGTTTCCCGAGATCTACCTATCTGAGCTAGTTGAAGGCTCTACAAATAGGCTTTTCAGACATAACAGCAAAAACGAATTATGTGTTGACAAAGGAACAAAAAGCAACATGAGAGCAATGAAGAATATAAATGGAAGAAAAACAAACATGAGATAAATGAAGAATATAAATAAAAATAAATTTAAAAAAGACCAAAATTAATGGTTGCGCAGAAGGCCTAGGTAACAGACGAGAAAGCATGAAAAGACGTCCATTTCTCGGTAGTGTGGCCGAGCGGTCTAAGGCGCTGGATTTAGGCTCCAGTCTCTCAGGAGGCGTGGGTTAGAATCCCACCGCTGCCATCTTTGATGTTGTTTGTGCAAGGCTTCAGTGGAAACTTCATTTTGGTCAATCCATAGTTTTGCAGTGTTTCTATATTCATGTAAGGAAAATAACAAATGTTTAATGAAGTTTAACCCACGAGTGCAGAGCACAATAAATTGGCAGTATTTCACCTTAAACACCTTGTCCTGTGCTCTAGCGATTTCCATCCTACCAGTTTCCCGAGATCTACCTATCTGAGCTAGTTGAAGGCTCTACAAATAGGCTTTTCAGACATAACAGCAAAAAGGAATTATGTGTTGACAAAGGAACAAAAAGCAACATGAGAGAAATGAAGAATATAAATGGAAGAAAAAGAAACATGAGATAAATGAAGAATATACATTTAATTTTTTTTTAAAAGACCAAAATTAATGGTAGCGCAGAAGCCCTAGGTAACAGACGAGAAAGCATGAAAAGAGGTCAATTTCTCGGTAGTGTGGCCGAGCGGTCTAAGGCGCTGGATTTAGGCTCCGGTCTCTCAGGAGGCGTGGGTTTGAATCCCACTGCTGCCATCTTTGATGTTGTTTGTGCAAGGCTTCAGTGGAAACTTCATTTTGGTCAATCCATAGTTTTGCAGTGTTTCTATATTCATGTAAGGGAAATAACAAATGTTGAGTGAAGTTTAACCCACGAGTGCAGAGCACAATAAATTGGCATTATATCACCTTAAACACCTTGTCCTGTGCTCTAGCGATTTCCATCCTACCAGTTTCCCGAGATCTACCTATCTGAGCTAGTTGAAGGCTGTACAAATAGGCTTTTCAGACATAACAGCAAAAACGAATTATGTGTTGACAAAGGAACAAAAAGCAACATGAGAGCAATGAAGAATATAAATGGAAGAAAAACAAACATGAGATAAATGAAGAATATAAATAAAAATAAATTTAAAAAAGACCAAAATTAATGGTTGCGCAGAAGGCCTAGGTAACAGAGGAGAAAGCATGAAAAGACGACCATTTCTCGGTAGTGTGGCCGAGCGGTCTAAGGCGCTGGATTTAGGCTCCAGTCTCTCAGGAGGCGTGGGTTAGAATCCCACCGCTGCCATCTTTGATGTTGTTTGTGCAAGGCTTCAGTGGAAACTTCATTTTGGTCAATCCATAGTTTTGCAGTGTTTCTATATTCATGTAAGGAAAATAACAAATGTTGAGTGAAGTTTAACCCAACGAGTGCAGAGCACAATAAATTGGCAGTATATCACCTTAAACACCTTGTCCTGTGCTCTAGCGATTTCCATCCTACCAGTTTCCAGAGATCTACCTATCTGAGCTAGTTGAAGGCTCTACAAATAGGCTTTTCAGACATAACAGCAAAAAGGAATTATGTGTTGACAAAGGAACAAAAAGCAACATGAGAGAAATGAAGAATATAAATGGAAGAAAAAGAAACAGGAGATAAATCCTGTGCTCTAGCGATTTCCATCCTACCAGTTTCCCGAGATCTACCTATCTGAGCTAGTTGAAGGCTCTACAAATAGTTTTTTCAGACATAAAAGCAAAAACGAATTATGTGTTGACAAAGGAACAAAAAGCAACATGAGAGAAATGAAGAATATAAATGGAAGAAAAAGAAACATGAAATAAATGAAGAATATACATTTAAACATTTTTAAATAGACCAAAATTAATGGTAGCGCAGAAGGCCTAGGTAACAGACGAGAAAGCATGAAAAGACGTCCATTTCTCGGTAGTGTGGCCGAGCGGTCTAAGGCGCTGGATTAAGGCTCCAGTCTCTCAGGAGGCGTGGGTTCGAATCCCACCGCTGCCATCTTTGACGTTGTTTGTGCAAGGCTTCAGTGGAAACTTCATTTTGGTCAATCCATAGTTTTGCAGTGTTTCTATATTCATGTAAGGGAAATAACAAATGTTGAGTGAAGTTTAACCCACGAGTGCAGAGCACAATAAATTGGCAGTATATCACCTTAAACACCTTGTCCTGTGCTCTAGCGATTTCCATCCTACCAGTTTCCTGAGATCTACCTATCTGAGCTAGTTGAAGGCTGTACAAATAGGCTTTTCAGACATAACAGCAAAAACGAATTATGTGTTGACAAAGGAACAAAAAGCAACATGAGAGCAATGAAGAATATAAATGGAAGAAAAAGAAACATGAGATAAATGAAGACGATAAATTATTTTTTTTTTAAAAAGACCAAAATTAATTGTAGCGAAGAAGGCCTAGGTAACAGACGAGCAAGAATGAATAAAAGTCCACTTCTCGGTAGCGTGGCCGAGCAGTCTAAGGCGCTGGATTAAGGCTCCAGTCTCTCAGGAGGCGTGGGTTCGAATCCCACCGCTGCCATCTTTGATGTTGTTTGTTCAAGGCTTCAGTGGAAACTTCATTTTGGTCAATCCATAGTTTTGCAGTGTTTCTATATTCATGTAAGGAAAATAACAAATGTTGAGTGAAGTTTAACCCACGAGTGCAGAGCACAATAAATTGGCAGTATATCACCTTAAACACGTTGTCCTGTGCTCTAGCGATTTCCATCCTACCAGTTTCCCGAGATCTACCTATCTGAGATAGTTGAAGGCTCTACAAATAGGCTTTTCAGACATAACAGCAAAAACGAATTATGTGTTGACAAAGGAACAAAAAGCAACATGAGAGAAATTAAGAATATAAATTGAAGAAAAAGAAACAGGAGATAAATCCTGTGCTCTAGCGATTTCCATCCTACCAGTTTCCCGAGATCTACCTATCTGAGCTAGTTGAAGGCTCTACAAATAGTTTTTTCAGACATAAAAGCAAAAACAAATTATGTGTTGACAAAGGAACAAAAAGCAACATGAGAGAAATGAAGAATATAAATGGAAGAAAAAGAAACATGAAATAAATGAAGAATATACATTTAAACATTTTTAAATAGACCAAAATTAATGGTAGCGCAGAAGGCCTAGGTAACAGACGAGAAAGCATGAAAAGACGTCCATTTCTCGGTAGTGTGGCTGAGCGGTCTAAGGCGCTGGATTAAGGCTCCAGTCTCTCAGGAGGCGTGGGTTCGAATCCCACCGCTGCCAACTTTAATGTTGTTTGTGCAAGGCTTCATTGGAAACTTCATTTTGGTCAATCCATAGTTTTGCAGTGTTTCTATATTCATGTAAGGAAAATAACAAATGTTTAATGAAGTTTAACCCACGAGTGCAGAGCACAATAAATTGGCAGTATTTCACCTTAAACACCTTGTCCTGTGCTCTAGCGATTTCCATCCTACCAGTTTCCCGAGATCTACCTATCTGAGCTAGTTGAAGGCTCTACAAATAGGCTTTTCAGACATAACAGCAAAAAGGAATTATGTGTTGACAAAGGAACAAAAAGCAACATGAGAGAAATGAAGAATATAAATGGAAGAAAAAGAAACATGAGATAAATGAAGAATATACATTTAAAAAAAATGTAAAAGACCAAAATTAATGGTAGCGCAGAAGGCCTAGGTAACGGACGAGAAAGCATGAAAAGAGGTCCATTTCTCGGTAGTGTGGCCGAGCGGTCTAAGGCGCTGGATTTAGGCTCCAGTCTCTCAGGAGGCGTGGGTTTGAATCCCACCGCTGCCATCTTTGATGTTGTTTGTGCAAGGCTTCAGTGGAAAATTCATTTTGGTCAATCCATAGTTTTGCAGTGTTTCTATATTCATGTAAGCAAAATAACAAATGTCGAGTGAAGTTTAACCCACGAGTGCAGAGCACAATAAATTGGCAGTATATCACCTTAAACACCTTGTCCTGTGCTCTAGCGATTTCCATCCTACCAGTTTCCCGAGATCTACCTATCTGAGCTAGTTGAAGGCTCTACAAATAGGCTTTTCAGACATAACAGCAAAAACGAATTATGTGTTGACAAAGGAACAAAAAGCAACATGAGAGAAATGAAGAATATACATTTAAAATTTTTAAAAAAGACCGAAATTAATGGTAGCGCAGAAGGCCTAGGTAACAGACGAGAAAGCATGAAAAGAGGTCCATTTCTCGGTAGTGTGGCCGAGCGGTCTAAGGCGCTGGATTTAGGCTCCAGTCTCTCAGGAGGCGTGGGTTCGAATCCCACCGCTGCCATCTTTGACATTGTTTGTGCAAGGCTTCAGTGGAAACTTCATTTTGGTCAATCCATAGTTTTGCAGTGTTTCTATATTCATGTAAGCAAAATAACAAATGTTGAGTGAAGTTTAACCCACGAGTGCAGAGCACAATAAATTGGCAGTATATCACCTTAAACACCTTGTCCTGTGCTCTAGCGATTTCCATCCTACCAGTTTCCCGAGATCTACCTATCTGAGCTAGTTGAAGGCTCTACAAATAGGCTTTTCAGACATAACAGCAAAAACGAATTATGTGTTGACAAAGGAACAAAAAGCAACATGAGAGCAATGAAGAATATAAATGGAAGAAAAAGAAACATGAGATAAATGAAGACGATAAATTTAAAATTTTTTAAAAAGACCAAAATTAATTGTAGCGAAGAAGGCCTAGGTAACAGATGAGCAAGAATTAATAAACGTCCACTTCTCGGTAGCGTGGCCGAGCAGTCTAAGGCGCTGGATTAAGGCTCCAGTCTCTCAGGAGGCGTGGGTTTGAATCCCACCGCTGCCATCTTTGATGTTGTTTGTTCAAGGCTTCAGTGGAAACTTCATTTTGGTCAATCCATAGTTTTGCAGTGTTTCTATATTCATGTAAGGAAAATAACAAATGTTGAGTGAAGTTTAACCCACGAGTGCAGAGCACAATAAATTGGCAGTATATCACCTTAAACACGTTGTCCTGTGCTCTAGCGATTTCCATCCTACCAGTTTCCCGAGATCTACCTATCTGAGATAGTTGAAGGCTCTACAAATAGGCTTTTCAGACATAACAGCAAAAAGGAATTATGTGTTGACAAAGGAACAAAAAGCAACATGAGAGAAATGAAGAATATAAATGGAAGAAAAAGAAACATGAGATAAATGAAGAATATACATTTAAAAAAAATGTAAAAGACCAAAATTAATGGTAGCGCAGAAGGCCTAGGTAACGGACGAGAAAGCATGAAAAGAGGTCCATTTCTCGGTAGTGTGGCCGAGCGGTCTAAGGCGCTGGATTTAGGCTCCAGTCTCTCAGGAGGCGTGGGTTTGAATCCCACCGCTGCCATCTTTGATGTTGTTTGTGCAAGGCTTCAGTGGAAAATTCATTTTGGTCAATCCATAGTTTTGCAGTGTTTCTATATTCATGTAAGCAAAATAACAAATGTTGAGTGAAGTTTAACCCACGAGTGCAGAGCACAATAAATTGGCAGTATATCACCTTAAACACCTTGTCCTGTGCTCTAGCGATTTCCATCCTACCAGTTTCCCGAGATCTACCTATCTGAGCTAGTTGAAGGCTCTACAAATAGGCTTTTCAGACATAACAGCAAAAACGAATTATGTGTTGACAAAGGAACAAAAAGCAACATGAGAGAAATGAAGAATATACATTTAAATTTTTTAAAAAAGACCGAAATTAATGGTAGCGCAGAAGGCCTAGGTAACAGACGAGAAAGCATGAAAAGAGGTCCATTTCTCGGTAGTGTGGCCGAGCGGTCTAAGGCGCTGGATTTAGGCTCCAGTCTCTCAGGAGGCGTGGGTTCGAATCCCACCGCTGCCATCTTTGACGTTGTTTGTGCAAGGCTTCAGTGGAAACTTCATTTTGGTCAATCCATAGTTTTGCAGTGTTTCTATATTCATGTAAGCAAAATAACAAATGTTGAGTGAAGTTTATCCCACGAGTGCAGAGCACAATAAATTGGCAGTATATCACCTTAAACACCTTGTCCTGTGCTCTAGCGATTTCCATCCTACCAGTTTCCCGAGATCTACCTATCTGAGCTAGTTGAAGGCTCTACAAATAGGCTTTTCAGACATAACAGCAAAAACGAATTATGTGTTGACAAAGGAACAAAAAGCAACATGAGAGCAATGAAGAATATAAATGGAAGAAAAAGAAACATGAGATAAATGAAGACGATAAATTTAAATTTTTTTAAAAAGACCAAAATTAATTGTAGCGAAGAAGGCCTAGGTAACAGACGAGCAAGAATTAATAAACGTCCACTTCTCAGTAGCGTGGCCGAGCAGTCTAAGGCGCTGGATTAAGGCTCCAGTCTCTCAGGAGGCGTGGGTTCGAATCCCACCGCTGCCATCTTTGATGTTGTTTGTTCAAGGCTTCAGTGGAAACTTCATTTTGGTCAATCCATAGTTTTGCAGTGTTTCTATATTCATGTAAGGAAAATAACAAATGTTTAATGAAGTTTAACCCACGAGTGCAGAGCACAATAAATTGGCAGTATTTCACCTTAAACACCTTGTCCTGTGCTCTAGCGATTTCCATCCTACCAGTTTCCCGAGATCTACCTATCTGAGCTAGTTGAAGGCTCTACAAATAGGCTTTTCAGACATAACAGCAAAAAGGAATTATGTGTTGACAAAGGAACAAAAAGCAACATGAGAGAAATGAAGAATATAAATGGAAGAAAAAGAAACATGAGATAAATGAAGAATATACATTTAAAAAAAATGTAAAAGACCAAAATTAATGGTAGCGCAGAAGGCCTAGGTAACGGACGAGAAAGCATGAAAAGAGGTCCATTTCTCGGTAGTGTGGCCGAGCGGTCTAAGGCGCTGGATTTAGGCTCCAGTCTCTCAGGAGGCGTGGGTTTGAATCCCACCGCTGCCATCTTTGATGTTGTTTGTGCAAGGCTTCAGTGGAAAATTCATTTTGGTCAATCCATAGTTTTGCAGTGTTTCTATATTCATGTAAGCAAAATAACAAATGTTGAGTGAAGTTTAACCCACGAGTGCAGAGCACAATAAATTGGCAGTATATCACCTTAAACACCTTGTCCTGTGCTCTAGCGATTTCCATCCTACCAGTTTCCCGAGATCTACCTATCTGAGCTAGTTGAAGGCTCTACAAATAGGCTTTTCAGACATAACAGCAAAAACGAATTATGTGTTGACAAAGGAACAAAAAGCAACATGAGAGCAATGAAGAATATAAATGGAAGAAAAAGAAACATGAGATAAATGAAGACGATAAATTTAAATTTTTTTAAAAAGACCAAAATTAATTGTAGCGAAGAAGGCCTAGGTAACAGACGAGCAAGAATTAATAAACGTCCACTTCTCGGTAGCGTGGCCGAGCAGTCTAAGGCGCTGGATTAAGGCTCCAGTCTCTCAGGAGGCGTGGGTTCGAATCCCACCGCTGCCATCTTTGATGTTGTTTGTTCAAGGCTTCAGTGGAAACTTCATTTTGGTCAATCCATAGTTTTGCAGTGTTTCTATATTCATGTAAGGAAAATAACAAATGTTGAGTGAAGTTTAACCCACGAGTGCAGAGCACAATAAATTGGCAGTATATCACCTTAAACACATTGTCCTGTGCTCTAGCGATTTCCATCCTACCAGTTTCCCGAGATCTACCTATCTGAGATAGTTGAAGGCTCTACAAATAGGCTTTTCAGACATAACAGCAAAAACGAATTATGTGTTGACAAAGGAACAAAAAGCAACATGAGAGAAATTAAGAATATAAATTGAAGAAAAAGAAACAGGAGATAAATCCTGTGCTCTAGCGATTTCCATCCTACCAGTTTCCCGAGATCTACCTATCTGAGCTAGTTGAAGGCTCTACAAATAGTTTTTTCAGACATAAAAGCAAAAACGAATTATGTGTTGACAAAGGAACAAAAAGCAACATGAGAGAAATGAAGAATATGAATGGAAGAAAAAGAAACATGAAATAAATGAAGAATATACATTTAAACATTTTTAAATAGACCAAAATTAATGGTAGCGCAGAAGGCCTAGGTAACAGACGAGAAAGCATGAAAAGACGTCCATTTCTCGGTAGTGTGGCCGAGCGGTCTAAGGCGCTGGATTAAGGCTCCAGTCTCTCAGGAGGCGTGGGTTCGAATCCCACCGCTGCCAACTTTAATGTTGTTTGTGCAAGGCTTCATTGGAAACTTCATTTTGGTCAATCCATAGTTTTGCAGTGTTTCTATATTCATGTAAGGAAAATAACAAATGTTTAATGAAGTTTAACCCACGAGTGCAGAGCACAATAAATTGGCAGTATTTCACCTTAAACACCTTGTCCTGTGCTCTAGCGATTTCCATCCTACCAGTTTCCCGAGATCTACCTATCTGAGCTAGTTGAAGGCTCTACAAATAGGCTTTTCAGACATAACAGCAAAAAGGAATTATGTGTTGACAAAGGAACAAAAAGCAACATGAGAGAAATGAAGAATATAAATGGAAGAAAAAGAAACATGAGATAAATGAAGAATATACATTTAAAAAAAATGTAAAAGACCAAAATTAATGGTAGCGCAGAAGGCCTAGGTAACGGACGAGAAAGCATGAAAAGAGGTCCATTTCTCGGTAGTGTGGCCGAGCGGTCTAAGGCGCTGGATTTAGGCTCCAGTCTCTCAGGAGGCGTGGGTTTGAATCCCACCGCTGCCATCTTTGATGTTGTTTGTGCAAGGCTTCAGTGGAAAATTCATTTTGGTCAATCCATAGTTTTGCAGTGTTTCTATATTCATGTAAGCAAAATAACAAATGTTGAGTGAAGTTTAACCCACGAGTGCAGAGCACAATAAATTGGCAGTATATCACCTTAAACACCTTGTCCTGTGCTCTAGCGATTTCCATCCTACCAGTTTCCCGAGATCTACCTATCTGAGCTAGTTGAAGGCTCTACAAATAGGCTTTTCAGACATAACAGCAAAAACGAATTATGTGTTGACAAAGGAACAAAAAGCAACATGAGAGAAATGAAGAATATACATTTAAAATTTTTTAAAAAGACCGAAATTAATGGTAGCGCAGAAGGCCTAGGTAACAGACGAGAAAGCATGAAAAGAGGTCCATTTCTCGGTAGTGTGGCCGAGCGGTCTAAGGCGCTGGATTTAGGCTCCAGTCTCTCAGGAGGCGTGGGTTCGAATCCCACCGCTGCCATCTTTGACGTTGTTTGTTCAAGGCTTCAGTGGAAACTTCATTTTGGTCAATCCATAGTTTTGCAGTGTTTCTATATTCATGTAAGGGAAATAACAAATGTTGAGTGAAGTTTAACCCACGAGTGCAGAGCACAATAAATTGGCAGTATATCACCTTAAACACCTTGTCCTGTGCTCTAGCGATTTCCATCCTACCAGTTTCCCGAGATCTACCTATCTGAGCTAGTTGAAGGCTGTACAAATAGGCTTTTCAGACATAACAGCAAAAACGAATTGTGTGTTGACAAAGGAACAAAAAGCAACATGAGAGCAATGAAGAATATAAATGGAAGAAAAAGAAACATGAGATAAATGAAGACGATAAATTTAATTTTTTTTAAAAAGACCAAAATTAATTGTAGCGAAGAAGGCCTAGGTAACAGACGAGCAAGAATGAATAAACGTCCACTTCTCGGTAGCGTGGCCGAGCAGTCTAAGGCGCTGGATTAAGGCTCCAGTCTCTCAGGAGGCGTGGGTTCGAATCCCACCGCTGCCATCTTTGATGTTGTTTGTGCAAGGCTTCAGCGGAAACTTCATTTTGGTCAATCCATAGTTTTGCAGTGTTTCTATATTCATGTAAGGAAAATAACAAATGTTGAGTGAAGTTTAACCCACGAGTGCAGAGCACAATAAATTGGCAGTATATCACCTTAAACACGTTGTCCTGTGCTCTAGCGATTTCCATCCTACCAGTTTCCCGAGATCTACCTATCTGAGCTAGTTGAAGGCTCTACAAATAGGCTTTTCAGACATAACAGCAAAAAGGAATTATGTGTTGACAAAGGAACAAAAAGCAACATGAGAGAAATGAAGAATATAAATGGAAGAAAAAGAAACATGAGATAAATGAAGAATATACATTTAAAAAAAATTTAAAAGACCAAAATTAATGGTAGCGCAGAAGGCCTAGGTAACGGACGAGAAAGCATGAAAAGAGGTCCATTTCTCGGTAGTGTGGCCGAGCGGTCTAAGGCGCTGGATTTAGGCTCCAGTCTCTCAGGAGGCGTGGGTTTGAATCCCACCGCTGCCATCTTTGATGTTGTTTGTGCAAGGCTTCAGTGGAAAATTCATTTTGGTCAATCCATAGTTTTGCAGTGTTTCTATATTCATGTAAGCAAAATAACAAATGTTGAGTGAAGTTTAACCCACGAGTGCAGAGCACAATAAATTGGCAGTATATCACCTTAAACACCTTGTCCTGTGCTCTAGCGATTTCCATCCTACCAGTTTCCCGAGATCTACCTATCTGAGCTAGTTGAAGGCTCTACAAATAGGCTTTTCAGACATAACAGCAAAAACGAATTATGTGTTGACAAAGGAACAAAAAGCAACATGAGAGCAATGAAGAATATAAATGGAAGAAAAAGAAACATGAGATAAATGAAGACGATAAATTTAATTTTTTTTAAAAAGACCAAAATTAATTGTAGCGAAGAAGGCCTAGGTAACAGACGAGCAAGAATGAATAAACGTCCACTTCTCGGTAGCGTAGCTGAGCAGTCTAAGGCGCTGGATTAAGGCTCCAGTCTCTCAGGAGGCGTGGGTTCGAATCCCACCTCTGCCATCTTTGATGTTGTTTGTTCAAGGCTTCAGTGGAAACTTCATTTTGGTCAATCCATAGTTTTGCAGTGTTTCTATATTCATGTAAGGAAAATAACAAATGTTGAGTGAAGTTTAACCCACGAGTGCAGAGCACAATAAATTGGCAGTATATCACCTTAAACACGTTGTCCTGTGCTCTAGCGATTTCCATCCTACCAGTTTCCCGAGATCTACCTATCTGAGCTAGTTGAAGGCTCTACAAATAGGCTTTTCAGACATAACAGCAAAAACGAATTATGTGTTGACAAAGGAACAAAAAGCAACATGAGAGAAATTAAGAATATAAATTGAAGTAAAAGAAACAGGAGATAAATCCTGTGCTCTAGCGATTTCCATCCTACCAGTTTCCCGAGATCTACCTATCTGAGCTAGTTGAAGGCTCTACAAATAGTTTTTTCAGACATAAAAGCAAAAACGAATTATGTGTTGACAAAGGATCAAAAAGCAACATGAGAGAAATGAAGAATATAAATGGAAGAAAAAGAAACATGAAATAAATGAAGAATATACATTTAAACATTTTTAAATAGACCAAAATTAATGGTAGCGCAGAAGGCCTAGGTAACAGACGAGAAAGCATGAAAAGACATCCATTTCTCGGTAGTGTGGCCGAGCGGTCTAAGGCGCTGGATTAAGGCTCCAGTCTCTCAGGAGGCGTGGGTTCGAATCCCACCGCTGCCAACTTCAATGTTGTTTGTGCAAGGCTTCATTGGAAACTTCATTTTGGTCAATCCATAGTTTTGCAGTGTTTCTATATTCATGTAAGGAAAATAACAAATGTTTAATGAAGTTTAACCCACGAGTGCAGAGCACAATAAATTGGCAGTATTTCACCTTAAACACCTTGTCCTGTGCTCTAGCGATTTCCATCCTACCAGTTTCCCGAGATCTACCTATCTGAGCTAGTTGAAGGCTCTACAAATAGGCTTTTCAGACATAACAGCAAAAAGGAATTATGTGTTGACAAAGGAACAAAAAGCAACATGAGAGAAATGAAGAATATAAATGGAAGAAAAAGAAACATGAGATAAATGAAGAATATACATTTAAAAAAAATTTAAAAGACCAAAATTAATGGTAGCGCAGAAGGCCTAGGTAACAGACGAGAAAGCATGAAAAGAGGTCCATTTCTCGGTAGTGTGGCCGAGCGGTCTAAGGCGCTGGATTTAGGCTCCAGTCTCTCAGGAGGCGTGGGTTTGAATCCCACCGCTGCCATCTTTGATGTTGTTTGTGCAAGGATTCAGTGGAAAATTCATTTTGGTCAATCCATAGTTTTGCAGTGTTTCTATATTCATGTAAGCAAAATAACAAATGTTGAGTGAAGTTTAACCCACGAGTGCAGAGCACAATAAATTGGCAGTATATCACCTTAAACACCTTGTCCTGTGCTCTAGCGATTTCCATCCTACCAGTTTCCCGAGATCTACCTATCTGAGCTAGTTGAAGGCTCTACAAATAGGCTTTTCAGACATAACAGCAAAAACGAATTATGTGTTGACAAAGGAACAAAAAGCAACATGAGAGAAATGAAGAATATACATTTAAAATTTTTAAAAAAGACCGAAATTAATGGTAGCGCAGAAGGCCTAGGTAACAGACGAGAAAGCATGAACAGAGGTCCATTTCTCGGTAGTGTGGCCGAGCGGTCTAAGGCGCTGGATTTAGGCTCCAGTCTCTCAGGAGGCGTGGGTTCGAATCCCACCGCTGCCATCTTTGATGTTGTTTGTGCAAGGCTTCAGTGGAAACTTCATTTTGGTCAATCCATAGTTTTGCAGTGTTTCTATATTCATGTAAGGGAAATAACAAATGTTGAGTGAAGTTTAACCCACGAGTGCAGAGCACAATAAATTGGCAGTATATCACCTTAAACACCTTGTCCTGTGCTCTAGCGATTTCCATCCTACCAGTTTCCCGAGATCTACCTATCTGAGCTAGTTGAAGGCTGTACAAATAGGCTTTTCAGACATAACAGCAAAAACGAATTATGTGTTGACAAAGGAACAAAAAGCAACATGAGAGCAATGAAGAATATAAATGGAAGAAAAAGAAACATGAGATAAATGAAGACGATAAATTTAAATTTTTTTAAAAAGACCAAAATTAATTGTAGCGAAGAAGGCCTAGGTAACAGACGAGCAAGAATGAATAAAAGTCCACTTCTCGGTAGCGTGGCCGAGCAGTCTAAGGCGCTGGATTAAGGCTCCAGTCTCTCAGGAGGCGTGGGTTCGAATCCCACCGCTGCCATCTTTGATGTTGTTTGTGCAAGGCTTCAGTAGAAACTTCATTTTGGTCAATCCATAGTTTTGCAGTGTTTCTATATTCATGTAAGGAAAATAACAAATGTTGAGTGAAGTTTAACCCACGAGTGCAGAGCACAATAAATTGGCAGTATATCACCTTAAACACGTTGTCCTGTGCTCTAGCGATTTCCATCCTACCAGTTTCCCGAGATCTACCTATCTGAGATAGTTGAAGGCTCTACAAATAGGCTTTTCAGACATAACAGCAAAAAGGAATTATGTGTTGACAAAGGAACAAAAAGCAACATGAGAGAAATGAAGAATATAAATGGAAGAAAAAGAAACATGAGATAAATGAAGAATATACATTTAAAAAAAATTTAAAAGACCAAAATTAATGGTAGCGCAGAAGGCCTAGGTAACGGACGAGAAAGCATGAAAAGAGGTCCATTTCTCGGTAGTGTGGCCGAGCGGTCTAAGGCGCTGGATTTAGGCTCCAGTCTCTCAGGAGGCGTGGGTTTGAATCCCACCGCTGCCATCTTTGATGTTGTTTGTGCAAGGCTTCAGTGGAAAATTCATTTTGGTCAATCCATAGTTTTGCAGTGTTTCTATATTCATGTAAGCAAAATAACAAATGTTGAGTGAAGTTTAACCCACGAGTGCAGAGCACAATAAATTGGCAGTATATCACCTTAAACACCTTGTCCTGTGCTCTAGCGATTTCCATCCTACCAGTTTCCCGAGATCTACCTATCTGAGCTAGTTGAAGGCTCTACAAATAGGCTTTTCAGACATAACAGCAAAAACGAATTATGTGTTGACAAAGGAACAAAAAGCAACATGAGAGAAA
This sequence comes from Thymallus thymallus, assembly GCA_023634145.1. Classification (NCBI taxonomy): domain Eukaryota; kingdom Metazoa; phylum Chordata; class Actinopteri; order Salmoniformes; family Salmonidae; genus Thymallus; species Thymallus thymallus. The sequence continues at coordinate 33,809,072 of CM042398.1, read as the reverse complement.
TGAAGAATATACATTTAAAATGTTTAAAAAAGACCGAAATTAATGGTAGCGCAGAAGGCCTAGGTAACAGACGAGAAAGCACGAAAAGAGGTCCATTTCTCGGTAGTGTGGCCGAGCGGTCTAAGGCGCTGGATTTAGGCTTCAGTCTCTCAGGAAGCGTGGGTTCGAATCCCACCGCTGCCATCTTTGACGTTGTTTGTGCAAGGCTTCAGTGGAAACTTCATTTTGGTCAATCCATAGTTTTGCAGTGTTTCTATATTCATGTAAGGGAAATAACAAATGTTGAGTGAAGTTTAACCCACGAGTGCAGAGCACAATAAATTGGCAGTATATCACCTTAAACACCTTGTCCTGTGCTCTAGCGATTTCCATCCTACCAGTTTCCCGAGATCTACCTATCTGAGCTAGTTGAAGGCTCTACAAATAGGCTTTTCAGACATAACAGCAAAAACGAATTATGTGTTGACAAAGGAACAAAAAGCAACATGAGAGAAATGAAGAATATACATTTAAAATTTTTAAAAAAGACCGAAATTAATGGTAGCGCAGAAGGCCTAGGTAACAGACGAGAAAGCATGAAAAGAGGTCCATTTCTCGGTAGTGTGGCCGAGCGGTCTAAGGCGCTGGATTTAGGCTCCAGTCTCTCAGGAGGCGTGGGTTCGAATCCCACCGCTGCCATCTTTGACGTTGTTTGTGCAAGGCTTCAGTGGAAACTTCATTTTGGTCAATCCATAGTTTTGCAGTGTTTCTATATTCATGTAAGGGAAATAACAAATGTTGAGTGAAGTTTAACCCACGAGTGCAGAGCACAATAAATTGGCAGTATATCACCTTAAACACCTTGTCCTGTGCTCTAGCGATTTCCATCCTACCAGTTTCCCGAGATCTACCTATCTGAGCTAGTTGAAGGCTGTACAAATAGGCTTTTCAGACATAACAGCAAAAACGAATTATGTGTTGACAAAGGAACAAAAAGCAACATGAGAGCAATGAAGAATATAAATGGAAGAAAAAGAAACATGAGATAAATGAAGACGATAAATTTAATTTTTTTTAAAAAGACCAAAATTAATTGTAGCGAAGAAGGCCTAGGTAACAGACGAGCAAGAATGAATAAACGTCCACTTCTCGGTAGCGTGGCCGAGCAGTCTAAGGCGCTGGATTAAGGCTCCAGTCTCTCAGGAGGCGTGGGTTCGAATCCCACTGCTGCCATCTTTGATGTTGTTTGTGCAAGGCTTCAGCGGAAACTTCATTTTGGTCAATCCATAGTTTTGCAGTGTTTCTATATTCATGTAAGGAAAATAACAAATGTTGAGTGAAGTTTAACCCACGAGTGCAGAGCACATAAATTGGCAGTATATCACCTTAAACACGTTGTCCTGTGCTCCAGCGATTTCCATCCTACCAGTTTCCCGAGATCTACCTATCTGAGCTAGTTGAAGGCTCTACAAATAGGCTTTTCAGACATAACAGCAAAAAGGAATTATGTGTTGACAAAGGAACAAAAAGCAACATGAGAGAAATGAAGAATATAAATGGAAGAAAAAGAAACATGAGATAAATGAAGAATATACATTTAAAAAAAATTTAAAAGGCCAAAATTAATGGTAGCGCAGAAGGCCTAGGTAACGGACGAGAAAGCATTAAAAGAGGTCCATTTCTCGGTAGTGTGGCCGAGCGGTCTAAGGCGCTGGATTTAGGCTCCAGTCTCTCAGGAGGCGTGGGTTTGAATCCCACCGCTGCCATCTTTGATGTTGTTTGTGCAAGGCTTCAGTGGAAAATTCATTTTGGTCAATCCATAGTTTTGCAGTGTTTCTATATTCATGTAAGCAAAATAACAAATGTTGAGTGAAGTTTAACCCACGAGTGCAGAGCACAATAAATTGGCAGTATATCACCTTAAACACCTTGTCCTGTGCTCTAGCGATTTCCATCCTACCAGTTTCCCGAGATCTACCTATCTGAGCTAGTTGAAGGCTCTACAAATAGGCTTTTCAGACATAACAGCAAAAACGAATTATGTGTTGACAAAGGAACAAAAAGCAACATGAGAGCAATGAAGAATATAAATGGAAGAAAAAGAAACATGAGATAAATGAAGACGATAAATTTAATTTTTTTTAAAAAGACCAAAATTAATTGTAGCGAAGAAGGCCTAGGTAACAGACGAGCAAGAACGAATAAACGTCCACTTCTCGGTAGCGTGGCCGAGTAGTCTAAGGCGCTGGATTAAGGCTCCAGTCTCTCAGGAGGCGTGGGTTCGAATCCCACCGCTGCCATCTTTGATGTTGTTTGTTCAAGGCTTCAGTGGAAACTTCATTTTGGTCAATCCATAGTTTTGCAGTGTTTCTATATTCATGTAAGGAAAATAACAAATGTTGAGTGAAGTTTAACCCACGAGTGCAGAGCACAATAAATTGGCAGTATATCACCTTAAACACGTTGTCCTGTGCTCTAGCGATTTCCATCCTACCAGTTTCCCGAGATCTACCTATCTGAGATAGTTGAAGGCTCTACAAATAGGCTTTTCAGACATAACAGCAAAAACGAATTATGTGTTGACAAAGGAACAAAAAGCAACATGAGAGAAATTAAGAATATAAATTGAAGAAAAAGAAACAGGAGATAAATCCTGTGCTCTAGCGATTTCCATCCTACCAGTTTCCCGAGATCTACCTATCTGAGCTAGTTGAAGGCTCTACAAATAGTTTTTTCAGACATAAAAGCAAAAACGAATTATGTGTTGACAAAGGAACAAAAAGCAACATGAGAGAAATGAAGAATATAAATGGAAGAAAAAGAAACATGAAATAAATGAAGAATATACATTTAAACATTTTTAAATAGACCAAAATTAATGGTAGCGCAGAAGGCCTAGGTAACAGACGAGAAAGCATGAAAAGACATCCATTTCTCGGTAGTGTGGCCGAGCGGTCTAAGGCGCTGGATTAAGGCTCCAGTCTCTCAGGAGGCGTGGGTTCGAATCCCACCGCTGCCAACTTCAATGTTGTTTGTGCAAGGCTTCATTGGAAACTTCATTTTGGTCAATCCATAGTTTTGCAGTGTTTCTATATTCATGTAAGGAAAATAACAAATGTTGAGTGAAGTTTAACCCACGAGTGCAGAGCACAATAAATTGGCAGTATATCACCTTAAACACATTGTCCTGTGCTCTAGCGATTTCCATCCTACCAGTTTCCCGAGATCTACCTATCTGAGATAGTTGAAGGCTCTACAAATAGGCTTTTCAGACATAACAGCAAAAACGAATTATGTGTTGACAAAGGAACAAAAAGCAACATGAGAGAAATTAAGAATATAAATTGAAGAAAAAGAAACAGGAGATAAATCCTGTGCTCTAGCGATTTCCATCCTACCAGTTTCCCGAGATCTACCTATCTGAGCTAGTTGAAGGCTCTACAAATAGTTTTTTCAGACATAAAAGCAAAAACGAATTATGTGTTGACAAAGGAACAAAAAGCAACATGAGAGAAATGAAGAATATGAATGGAAGAAAAAGAAACATGAAATAAATGAAGAATATACATTTAAACATTTTTAAATAGACCAAAATTAATGGTAGCGCAGAAGGCCTAGGTAACAGACGAGAAAGCATGAAAAGACGTCCATTTCTTGGTAGTGTGGCCGAGCGGTCTAAGGCGCTGGATTAAGGCTCCAGTCTCTCAGGAGGCGTGGGTTCGAATCCCACCGCTGCCAACTTTAATGTTGTTTGTGCAAGGCTTCATTGGAAACTTCATTTTGGTCAATCCATAGTTTTGCAGTGTTTCTATATTCATGTAAGGAAAATAACAAATGTTTAATGAAGTTTAACCCACGAGTGCAGAGCACAATAAATTGGCAGTATTTCACCTTAAACACCTTGTCCTGTGCTCTAGCGATTTCCATCCTACCAGTTTCCCGAGATCTACCTATCTGAGCTAGTTGAAGGCTCTACAAATAGGCTTTTCAGACATAACAGCAAAAAGGAATTATGTGTTGACAAAGGAACAAAGAGCAACATGAGAGAAATGAAGAATATAAATGGAAGAAAAAGAAACATGAGATAAATGAAGAATATACATTTAAAAAAAATGTAAAAGACCAAAATTAATGGTAGCGCAGAAGGCCTAGGTAACGGACGAGAAAGCATGAAAAGAGGTCCATTTCTCGGTAGTGTGGCCGAGCGGTCTAAGGCGCTGGATTTAGGCTCCAGTCTCTCAGGAGGCGTGGGTTTGAATCCCACCGCTGCCATCTTTGATGTTGTTTGTGCAAGGCTTCAGTGGAAAATTCATTTTGGTCAATCCATAGTTTTGCAGTGTTTCTATATTCATGTAAGCAAAATAACAAATGTTGAGTGAAGTTTAACCCACGAGTGCAGAGCACAATAAATTGGCAGTATATCACCTTAAACACCTTGTCCTGTGCTCTAGCGATTTCCATCCTACCAGTTTCCCGAGATCTACCTATCTGAGCTAGTTGAAGGCTCTACAAATAGGCTTTTCAGACATAACAGCAAAAACGAATTATGTGTTGACAAAGGAACAAAAAGCAACATGAGAGAAATGAAGAATATACATTTAAAATTTTTTAAAAAGACCGAAATTAATGGTAGCGCAGAAGGCCTAGGTAACAGACGAGAAAGCATGAAAAGAGGTCCATTTCTCGGTAGTGTGGCCGAGCGGTCTAAGGCGCTGGATTTAGGCTCCAGTCTCTCAGGAGGCGTGGGTTCGAATCCCACCGCTGCCATCTTTGACGTTGTTTGTTCAAGGCTTCAGTGGAAACTTCATTTTGGTCAATCCATAGTTTTGCAGTGTTTCTATATTCATGTAAGGGAAATAACAAATGTTGAGTGAAGTTTAACCCACGAGTGCAGAGCACAATAAATTGGCAGTATATCACCTTAAACACCTTGTCCTGTGCTCTAGCGATTTCCATCCTACCAGTTTCCCGAGATCTACCTATCTGAGCTAGTTGAAGGCTGTACAAATAGGCTTTTCAGACATAACAGCAAAAACGAATTGTGTGTTGACAAAGGAACAAAAAGCAACATGAGAGCAATGAAGAATATAAATGGAAGAAAAAGAAACATGAGATAAATGAAGACGATAAATTTAATTTTTTTTAAAAAGACCAAAATTAATTGTAGCGAAGAAGGCCTAGGTAACAGACGAGCAAGAATGAATAAACGTCCACTTCTCGGTAGCGTGGCCGAGCAGTCTAAGGCGCTGGATTAAGGCTCCAGTCTCTCAGGAGGCGTGGGTTCGAATCCCACCGCTGCCATCTTTGATGTTGTTTGTGCAAGGCTTCAGCGGAAACTTCATTTTGGTCAATCCATAGTTTTGCAGTGTTTCTATATTCATGTAAGGAAAATAACAAATGTTGAGTGAAGTTTAACCCACGAGTGCAGAGCACAATAAATTGGCAGTATATCACCTTAAACACGTTGTCCTGTGCTCTAGCGATTTCCATCCTACCAGTTTCCCGAGATCTACCTATCTGAGCTAGTTGAAGGCTCTACAAATAGGCTTTTCAGACATAACAGCAAAAAGGAATTATGTGTTGACAAAGGAACAAAAAGCAACATGAGAGAAATGAAGAATATAAATGGAAGAAAAAGAAACATGAGATAAATGAAGAATATACATTTAAAAAAAATTTAAAAGACCAAAATTAATGGTAGCGCAGAAGGCCTAGGTAACGGACGAGAAAGCATGAAAAGAGGTCCATTTCTCGGTAGTGTGGCCGAGCGGTCTAAGGCGCTGGATTTAGGCTCCAGTCTCTCAGGAGGCGTGGGTTTGAATCCCACCGCTGCCATCTTTGATGTTGTTTGTGCAAGGCTTCAGTGGAAAATTCATTTTGGTCAATCCATAGTTTTGCAGTGTTTCTATATTCATGTAAGCAAAATAACAAATGTTGAGTGAAGTTTAACCCACGAGTGCAGAGCACAATAAATTGGCAGTATATCACCTTAAACACCTTGTCCTGTGCTCTAGCGATTTCCATCCTACCAGTTTCCCGAGATCTACCTATCTGAGCTAGTTGAAGGCTCTACAAATAGGCTTTTCAGACATAACAGCAAAAACGAATTATGTGTTGACAAAGGAACAAAAAGCAACATGAGAGCAATGAAGAATATAAATGGAAGAAAAAGAAACATGAGATAAATGAAGACGATAAATTTAATTTTTTTTAAAAAGACCAAAATTAATTGTAGCGAAGAAGGCCTAGGTAACAGACGAGCAAGAATGAATAAACGTCCACTTCTCGGTAGCGTAGCTGAGCAGTCTAAGGCGCTGGATTAAGGCTCCAGTCTCTCAGGAGGCGTGGGTTCGAATCCCACCTCTGCCATCTTTGATGTTGTTTGTTCAAGGCTTCAGTGGAAACTTCATTTTGGTCAATCCATAGTTTTGCAGTGTTTCTATATTCATGTAAGGAAAATAACAAATGTTGAGTGAAGTTTAACCCACGAGTGCAGAGCACAATAAATTGGCAGTATATCACCTTAAACACGTTGTCCTGTGCTCTAGCGATTTCCATCCTACCAGTTTCCCGAGATCTACCTATATGAGATAGTTGAAGGCTCTACAAATAGGCTTTTCAGACATAACAGCAAAAACGAATTATGTGTTGACAAAGGAACAAAAAGCAACATGAGAGAAATTAAGAATATAAATTGAAGTAAAAGAAACAGGAGATAAATCCTGTGCTCTAGCGATTTCCATCCTACCAGTTTCCCGAGATCTACCTATCTGAGCTAGTTGAAGGCTCTACAAATAGTTTTTTCAGACATAAAAGCAAAAACGAATTATGTGTTGACAAAGGATCAAAAAGCAACATGAGAGAAATGAAGAATATAAATGGAAGAAAAAGAAACATGAAATAAATGAAGAATATACATTTAAACATTTTTAAATAGACCAAAATTAATGGTAGCGCAGAAGGCCTAGGTAACAGACGAGAAAGCATGAAAAGACATCCATTTCTCGGTAGTGTGGCCGAGCGGTCTAAGGCGCTGGATTAAGGCTCCAGTCTCTCAGGAGGCGTGGGTTCGAATCCCACCGCTGCCAACTTCAATGTTGTTTGTGCAAGGCTTCATTGGAAACTTCATTTTGGTCAATCCATAGTTTTGCAGTGTTTCTATATTCATGTAAGGAAAATAACAAATGTTTAATGAAGTTTAACCCACGAGTGCAGAGCACAATAAATTGGCAGTATTTCACCTTAAACACCTTGTCCTGTGCTCTAGCGATTTCCATCCTACCAGTTTCCCGAGATCTACCTATCTGAGCTAGTTGAAGGCTCTACAAATAGGCTTTTCAGACATAACAGCAAAAAGGAATTATGTGTTGACAAAGGAACAAAAAGCAACATGAGAGAAATGAAGAATATAAATGGAAGAAAAAGAAACATGAGATAAATGAAGAATATACATTTAAAAAAAATTTAAAAGACCAAAATTAATGGTAGCGCAGAAGGCCTAGGTAACAGACGAGAAAGCATGAAAAGAGGTCCATTTCTCGGTAGTGTGGCCGAGCGGTCTAAGGCGCTGGATTTAGGCTCCAGTCTCTCAGGAGGCGTGGGTTTGAATCCCACCGCTGCCATCTTTGATGTTGTTTGTGCAAGGATTCAGTGGAAAATTCATTTTGGTCAATCCATAGTTTTGCAGTGTTTCTATATTCATGTAAGCAAAATAACAAATGTTGAGTGAAGTTTAACCCACGAGTGCAGAGCACAATAAATTGGCAGTATATCACCTTAAACACCTTGTCCTGTGCTCTAGCGATTTCCATCCTACCAGTTTCCCGAGATCTACCTATCTGAGCTAGTTGAAGGCTCTACAAATAGGCTTTTCAGACATAACAGCAAAAACGAATTATGTGTTGACAAAGGAACAAAAAGCAACATGAGAGAAATGAAGAATATACATTTAAAATTTTTAAAAAAGACCGAAATTAATGGTAGCGCAGAAGGCCTAGGTAACAGACGAGAAAGCATGAACAGAGGTCCATTTCTCGGTAGTGTGGCCGAGCGGTCTAAGGCGCTGGATTTAGGCTCCAGTCTCTCAGGAGGCGTGGGTTCGAATCCCACCGCTGCCATCTTTGATGTTGTTTGTGCAAGGCTTCAGTGGAAACTTCATTTTGGTCAATCCATAGTTTTGCAGTGTTTCTATATTCATGTAAGGGAAATAACAAATGTTGAGTGAAGTTTAACCCACGAGTGCAGAGCACAATAAATTGGCAGTATATCACCTTAAACACCTTGTCCTGTGCTCTAGCGATTTCCATCCTACCAGTTTCCCGAGATCTACCTATCTGAGCTAGTTGAAGGCTGTACAAATAGGCTTTTCAGACATAACAGCAAAAACGAATTATGTGTTGACAAAGGAACAAAAAGCAACATGAGAGCAATGAAGAATATAAATGGAAGAAAAAGAAACATGAGATAAATGAAGACGATAAATTTAAAATTTTTTAAAAAGACCAAAATTAATTGTAGCGAAGAAGGCCTAGGTAACAGACGAGCAAGAATGAATAAAAGTCCACTTCTCGGTAGCGTGGCCGAGCAGTCTAAGGCGCTGGATTAAGGCTCCAGTCTCTCAGGAGGCGTGGGTTCGAATCCCACCGCTGCCATCTTTGATGTTGTTTGTGCAAGGCTTCAGTAGAAACTTCATTTTGGTCAATCCATAGTTTTGCAGTGTTTCTATATTCATGTAAGGAAAATAACAAATGTTGAGTGAAGTTTAACCCACGAGTGCAGAGCACAATAAATTGGCAGTATATCACCTTAAACACGTTGTCCTGTGCTCTAGCGATTTCCATCCTACCAGTTTCCCGAGATCTACCTATCTGAGATAGTTGAAGGCTCTACAAATAGGCTTTTCAGACATAACAGCAAAAAGGAATTATGTGTTGACAAAGGAACAAAAAGCAACATGAGAGAAATGAAGAATATAAATGGAAGAAAAAGAAACATGAGATAAATGAAGAATATACATTTAAAAAAAATTTAAAAGACCAAAATTAATGGTAGCGCAGAAGGCCTAGGTAACGGACGAGAAAGCATGAAAAGAGGTCCATTTCTCGGTAGTGTGGCCGAGCGGTCTAAGGCGCTGGATTTAGGCTCCAGTCTCTCAGGAGGCGTGGGTTTGAATCCCACCGCTGCCATCTTTGATGTTGTTTGTGCAAGGCTTCAGTGGAAAATTCATTTTGGTCAATCCATAGTTTTGCAGTGTTTCTATATTCATGTAAGCAAAATAACAAATGTTGAGTGAAGTTTAACCCACGAGTGCAGAGCACAATAAATTGGCAGTATATCACCTTAAACACCTTGTCCTGTGCTCTAGCGATTTCCATCCTACCAGTTTCCCGAGATCTACCTATCTGAGCTAGTTGAAGGCTCTACAAATAGGCTTTTCAGACATAACAGCAAAAACGAATTATGTGTTGACAAAGGAACAAAAAGCAACATGAGAGAAATGAAGAATATACATTTAAAATGTTTAAAAAAGACCGAAATTAATGGTAGCGCAGAAGGCCTAGGTAACAGACGAGAAAGCACGAAAAGAGGTCCATTTCTCGGTAGTGTGGCCGAGCGGTCTAAGGCGCTGGATTTAGGCTTCAGTCTCTCAGGAAGCGTGGGTTCGAATCCCACCGCTGCCATCTTTGACGTTGTTTGTGCAAGGCTTCAGTGGAAACTTCATTTTGGTCAATCCATAGTTTTGCAGTGTTTCTATATTCATGTAAGGGAAATAACAAATGTTGAGTGAAGTTTAACCCACGAGTGCAGAGCACAATAAATTGGCAGTATATCACCTTAAACACCTTGTCCTGTGCTCTAGCGATTTCCATCCTACCAGTTTCCCGAGATCTACCTATCTGAGCTAGTTGAAGGCTCTACAAATAGGCTTTTCAGACATAACAGCAAAAACGAATTATGTGTTGACAAAGGAACAAAAAGCAACATGAGAGAAATGAAGAATATACATTTAAAATTTTTAAAAAAGACCGAAATTAATGGTAGCGCAGAAGGCCTAGGTAACAGACGAGAAAGCATGAAAAGAGGTCCATTTCTCGGTAGTGTGGCCGAGCGGTCTAAGGCGCTGGATTTAGGCTCCAGTCTCTCAGGAGGCGTGGGTTCGAATCCCACCGCTGCCATCTTTGACGTTGTTTGTGCAAGGCTTCAGTGGAAACTTCATTTTGGTCAATCCATAGTTTTGCAGTGTTTCTATATTCATGTAAGGGAAATAACAAATGTTGAGTGAAGTTTAACCCACGAGTGCAGAGCACAATAAATTGGCAGTATATCACCTTAAACACCTTGTCCTGTGCTCTAGCGATTTCCATCCTACCAGTTTCCCGAGATCTACCTATCTGAGCTAGTTGAAGGCTGTACAAATAGGCTTTTCAGACATAACAGCAAAAACGAATTATGTGTTGACAAAGGAACAAAAAGCAACATGAGAGCAATGAAGAATATAAATGGAAGAAAAAGAAACATGAGATAAATGAAGACGATAAATTTAATTTTTTTTAAAAAGACCAAAATTAATTGTAGCGAAGAAGGCCTAGGTAACAGACGAGCAAGAATGAATAAACGTCCACTTCTCGGTAGCGTGGCCGAGCAGTCTAAGGCGCTGGATTAAGGCTCCAGTCTCTCAGGAGGCGTGGGTTCGAATCCCACTGCTGCCATCTTTGATGTTGTTTGTGCAAGGCTTCAGCGGAAACTTCATTTTGGTCAATCCATAGTTTTGCAGTGTTTCTATATTCATGTAAGGAAAATAACAAATGTTGAGTGAAGTTTAACCCACGAGTGCAGAGCACATAAATTGGCAGTATATCACCTTAAACACGTTGTCCTGTGCTCCAGCGATTTCCATCCTACCAGTTTCCCGAGATCTACCTATCTGAGCTAGTTGAAGGCTCTACAAATAGGCTTTTCAGACATAACAGCAAAAAGGAATTATGTGTTGACAAAGGAACAAAAAGCAACATGAGAGAAATGAAGAATATAAATGGAAGAAAAAGAAACATGAGATAAATGAAGAATATACATTTAAAAAAAATTTAAAAGGCCAAAATTAATGGTAGCGCAGAAGGCCTAGGTAACGGACGAGAAAGCATTAAAAGAGGTCCATTTCTCGGTAGTGTGGCCGAGCGGTCTAAGGCGCTGGATTTAGGCTCCAGTCTCTCAGGAGGCGTGGGTTTGAATCCCACCGCTGCCATCTTTGATGTTGATTGTGCAAGGCTTCAGTGGAAAATTCATTTTGGTCAATCCATAGTTTTGCAGTGTTTCTATATTCATGTAAGCAAAATAACAAATGTTGAGTGAAGTTTAACCCACGAGTGCAGAGCACAATAAATTGGCAGTATATCACCTTAAACACCTTGTCCTGTGCTCTAGCGATTTCCATCCTACCAGTTTCCCGAGATCTACCTATCTGAGCTAGTTGAAGGCTCTACAAATAGGCTTTTCAGACATAACAGCAAAAACGAATTATGTGTTGACAAAGGAACAAAAAGCAACATGAGAGCAATGAAGAATATAAATGGAAGAAAAAGAAACATGAGATAAATGAAGACGATAAATTTAATTTTTTTTAAAAAGACCAAAATTAATTGTAGCGAAGAAGGCCTAGGTAACAGACGAGCAAGAACGAATAAACGTCCACTTCTCGGTAGCGTGGCCGAGTAGTCTAAGGCGCTGGATTAAGGCTCCAGTCTCTCAGGAGGCGTGGGTTCGAATCCCACCGCTGCCATCTTTGATGTTGTTTGTTCAAGGCTTCAGTGGAAACTTCATTTTGGTCAATCCATAGTTTTGCAGTGTTTCTATATTCATGTAAGGAAAATAACAAATGTTGAGTGAAGTTTAACCCACGAGTGCAGAGCACAATAAATTGGCAGTATATCACCTTAAACACGTTGTCCTGTGCTCTAGCGATTTCCATCCTACCAGTTTCCCGAGATCTACCTATCTGAGATAGTTGAAGGCTCTACAAATAGGCTTTTCAGACATAACAGCAAAAACGAATTATGTGTTGACAAAGGAACAAAAAGCAACATGAGAGAAATTAAGAATATAAATTGAAGAAAAAGAAACAGGAGATAAATCCTGTGCTCTAGCGATTTCCATCCTACCAGTTTCCCGAGATCTACCTATCTGAGCTAGTTGAAGGCTCTACAAATAGTTTTTTCAGACATAAAAGCAAAAACGAATTATGTGTTGACAAAGGAACAAAAAGCAACATGAGAGAAATGAAGAATATAAATGGAAGAAAAAGAAACATGAAATAAATGAAGAATATACATTTAAACATTTTTAAATAGACCAAAATTAATGGTAGCGCAGAAGGCCTAGGTAACAGACGAGAAAGCATGAAAAGACATCCATTTCTCGGTAGTGTGGCCGAGCGGTCTAAGGCGCTGGATTAAGGCTCCAGTCTCTCAGGAGGCGTGGGTTCGAATCCCACCGCTGCCAACTTCAATGTTGTTTGTGCAAGGCTTCATTGGAAACTTCATTTTGGTCAATCCATAGTTTTGCAGTGTTTCTATATTCATGTAAGGAAAATAACAAATGTTTAATGAAGTTTAACCCACGAGTGCAGAGCACAATAAATTGGCAGTATTTCACCTTAAACACCTTGTCCTGTGCTCTAGCGATTTCCATCCTACCAGTTTCCCGAGATCTACCTATCTGAGCTAGTTGAAGGCTCTACAAATAGGCTTTTCAGACATAACAGCAAAAAGGAATTATGTGTTGACAAAGGAACAAAAAGCAACATGAGAGAAATGAAGAATATAAATGGAAGAAAAAGAAACATGAGATAAATGAAGAATATACATTTAAAAAAAATTTAAAAGACCAAAATTAATGGTAGCGCAGAAGGCCTAGGTAACGGATGAGAAAGCATGAAAAGAGGTCCATTTCTCGGTAGTGTGGCCGAGCGGTCTAAGGCGCTGGATTTAGGCTCCAGTCTCTCAGGAGGCGTGGGTTTGAATCCCACCGCTGCCATCTTTGATGTTGTTTGTGCAAGGCTTCAGTGGAAAATTCATTTTGGTCAATAAATAGTTTTGCAGTGTTTCTATATTCATGTAAGCAAAATAACAAATGTTGAGTGAAGTTTAACCCACGAGTGCAGAGCACAATAAATTGGCAGTATATCACCTTAAACACCTTGTCCTGTAATCTAGCGATTTCCATCCTACCAGTTTCCCGAGATCTACCTATCTGAGCTAGTTGAAGGCTCTACAAATAGGCTTTTCAGACATAACAGCAAAAACGAATTATGTGTTGACAAAGGAACAAAAAGCAACATGAGAGAAATGAAGAATATACATTTAAAATTTTTAAAAAAGACCGAAATTAATGGTAGCGCAGAAGGCCTAGGTAACAGACGAGAAAGCATGAAAAGAGGTCCATTTCTCGGTAGTGTGGCCGAGCGGTCTAACGCGCTGGATTTAGGCTCCAGTCTCTCAGGAGGCGTGGGTTCGAATCCCACCGCTGCCATCTTTGACGTTGTTTGTGCAAGGCTTCAGTGGAAACTTCATTTTGGTCAATCCATAGTTTTGCAGTGTTTCTATATTCATGTAAGGGAAATAACAAATGTTGAGTGAAGTTTAACCCACGAGTGCAGAGCACAATAAATTGGCAGTATATCACCTTAAACACCTTGTCCTGTGCTCTAGCGATTTCCATCCTACCAGTTTCCCGAGATCTACCTATCTGAGCTAGTTGAAGGCTCTACAAATAGGCTTTTCAGACATAACAGCAAAAACGAATTATGTGTTGACAAAGGAACAAAAAGCAACATGAGAGCAATGAAGAATATAAATGGAAGAAAAAGAAACATGAGATAAATGAAGACGATAAATTTTTTTTTTTTTAAAAAGACCAAAATTAATTGTAGCGAAGAAGGCCTAGGTAACAGACGAGCAAGAATGAATAAACGTCCACTTCTCGGTAGCGTGGCCGAGCAGTCTAAGGCGCTGGATTAAGGCTCCAGTCTCTCAGGAGGCGTGGGTTCGAATCCCACCGCTGCCATCTTTGATGTTGTTTGTTCAAGGCTTCAGTAGAAACTTCATTTTGGTCAATCCATAGTTTTGCAGTGTTTCTATATTCATGTAAGGAAAATAACAAATGTTGAGTGAAGTTTAACCCACGAGTGCAGAGCACAATAAATTGGCAGTATATCACCTTAAACACGTTGTCCTGTGCTCTAGCGATTTCCATCCTACCAGTTTCCCGAGATCTACCTATCTGAGATAGTTGAAGGCTCTACAAATAGGCTTTTCAGACATAACAGCAAAAACGAATTATGTGTTGACAAAGGAACAAAAAGCAACATGAGAGAAATTAAGAATATAAATTGAAGAAAAAGAAACAGGAGATAAATCCTGTGCTCTAGCGATTTCCATCCTACCAGTTTCCCGAGATCTACCTATCTGAGCTAGTTGAAGGCTCTACAAATAGTTTTTTCAGACATAAAAGCAAAAACGAATTATGTGTTGACAAAGGAACAAAAAGCAACATGAGAGAAATGAAGAATATAAATGGAAGAAAAAGAAACATGAAATAAATGAAGAATATACATTTAAACATTTTTAAATAGACCAAAATTAATGGTAGCGCAGAAGGCCTAGGTAACAGACGAGAAAGCATGAAAAGACATCCATTTCTCGGTAGTGTGGCCGAGCGGTCTAAGGCGCTGGATTAAGGCTCCAGTCTCTCAGGAGGCGTGGGTTCGAATCCCACCGCTGCCAACTTCAATGTTGTTTGTGCAAGGCTTCATTGGAAACTTCATTTTGGTCAATCCATAGTTTTGCAGTGTTTCTATATTCATGTAAGGAAAATAACAAATGTTTAATGAAGTTTAACCCACGAGTGCAGAGCACAATAAATTGGCAGTATTTCACCTTAAACACCTTGTCCTGTGCTCTAGCGATTTCCATCCTACCAGTTTCCCGAGATCTACCTATCTGAGCTAGTTGAAGGCTCTACAAATAGGCTTTTCAGACATAACAGCAAAAAGGAATTATGTGTTGACAAAGGAACAAAAAGCAACATGAGAGAAATGAAGAATATAAATGGAAGAAAAAGAAACATGAGATAAATGAAGAATATACATTTAAAAAAAATTTAAAAGACCAAAATTAATGGTAGAGCAGAATGCCTAGGTAACGGACGAGAAAGCATGAAAAGAGGTCCATTTCTCGGTAGTGTGGCCGAGCGGTCTAAGGCGCTGGATTTAGGCTCCAGTCTCTCAGGAGGTGTGGGTTTGAATCCCACCGCTGCCATCTTTGATGTTGTTTGTGCAAGGCTTCAGTGGAAAATTCATTTTGGTCAATCCATAGTTTTGCAGTGTTTCTATATTCATGTAAGCAAAATAACAAATGTTGAGTGAAGTTTAACCCACGAGTGCAGAGCACAATAAATTGGCAGTATATCACCTTAAACACCTTGTCCTGTAATCTAGCGATTTCCATCCTACCAGTTTCCCGAGATCTACCTATCTGAGCTAGTTGAAGGCTCTACAAATAGGCTTTTCAGACATAACAGCAAAAACGAATTATGTGTTGACAAAGGAACAAAAAGCAACATGAGAGAAATGAAGAATATACATTTAAAATTTTTAAAAAAGACCGAAATTAATGGTAGCGCAGAAGGCCTAGGTAACAGACGAGAAAGCATGAAAAGAGGTACATTTCTCGGTAGTGTGGCCGAGCGGTCTAAGGCGCTGGATTTAGGCTCCAGTCTCTCAGGAGGCGTGGGTTCGAATCCCACCACTGCCATCTTTGACGTTGTTTGTGCAAGGCTTCAGTGGAAACTTCATTTTGGTCAATCCATAGTTTTGCAGTGTTTCTATATTCATGTAAGGGAAATAACAAATGTTGAGTGAAGTTTAACCCACGAGTGCAGAGCACAATAAATTGGCAGTATATCACCTTAAACACTTTGTCCTGTGCTCTAGCGATTTCCATCCTACCAGTTTCCCGAGATCTACCTATCTGAGCTAGTTGAAGGCTGTACAAATAGGCTTTTCAGACATAACAGCAAAAACGAATTATGTGTTGACAAAGGAACAAAAAGCAACATGAGAGAAATGAAGAATATACATTTAAAATGTTTAAAAAAGACCGAAATTAATGGTAGCGCAGAAGGCCTAGGTAACAGACGAGAAAGCATGAAAAGAGGTCCATTTCTCGGTAGTGTGGCCGAGCAGTCTACGGCGCTGGATTTAGGCTCCAGTCTCTCAGGAGGCGTGGGTTCGAATCCCACCGCTGCCATCTTTGACGTTGTTTGTGCAAGGCTTCAGTGGAAACTTCATTTTGGTCAATCCATAGTTTTGCAGTGTTTCTATATTCATGTAAGGAAAATAACAAATGTTTAATGAAGTTTAACCCACGAGTGCAGAGCACAATAAATTGGCAGTATTTCACCTTAAACACCTTGTCCTGTGCTCTAGCGATTTCCATCCTACCAGTTTCCCGAGATCTACCTATCTGAGCTAGTTGAAGGCTCTACAAATAGGCTTTTCAGACATAACAGCAAAAAGGAATTATGTGTTGACAAAGGAACAAAAAGCAACATGAGAGAAATGAAGAATATAAATGGAAGAAAAAGAAACATGAGATAAATGAAGAATATACATTTAAAAAAAATTTAAAAGACCAAAATTAATGGTAGAGCAGAATGCCTAGGTAACGGACGAGAAAGCATGAAAAGAGGTCCATTTCTCGGTAGTGTGGCCGAGCGGTCTAAGGCGCTGGATTTAGGCTCCAGTCTCTCAGGAGGTGTGGGTTTGAATCCCACCGCTGCCATCTTTGATGTTGTTTGTGCAAGGCTTCAGTGGAAAATTCATTTTGGTCAATCCATAGTTTTGCAGTGTTTCTATATTCATGTAAGCAAAATAACAAATGTTGAGTGAAGTTTAACCCACGAGTGCAGAGCACAATAAATTGGCAGTATATCACCTTAAACACCTTGTCCTGTAATCTAGCGATTTCCATCCTACCAGTTTCCCGAGATCTACCTATCTGAGCTAGTTGAAGGCTCTACAAATAGGCTTTTCAGACATAACAGCAAAAACGAATTATGTGTTGACAAAGGAACAAAAAGCAACATGAGAGAAATGAAGAATATACATTTAAAATTTTTAAAAAAGACCGAAATTAATGGTAGCGCAGAAGGCCTAGGTAACAGACGAGAAAGCATGAAAAGAGGTACATTTCTCGGTAGTGTGGCCGAGCGGTCTAAGGCGCTGGATTTAGGCTCCAGTCTCTCAGGAGGCGTGGGTTCGAATCCCACCACTGCCATCTTTGACGTTGTTTGTGCAAGGCTTCAGTGGAAACTTCATTTTGGTCAATCCATAGTTTTGCAGTGTTTCTATATTCATGTAAGGGAAATAACAAATGTTGAGTGAAGTTTAACCCACGAGTGCAGAGCACAATAAATTGGCAGTATATCACCTTAAACACTTTGTCCTGTGCTCTAGCGATTTCCATCCTACCAGTTTCCCGAGATCTACCTATCTGAGCTAGTTGAAGGCTGTACAAATAGGCTTTTCAGACATAACAGCAAAAACGAATTATGTGTTGACAAAGGAACAAAAAGCAACATGAGAGAAATGAAGAATATACATTTAAAATGTTTAAAAAAGACCGAAATTAATGGTAGCGCAGAAGGCCTAGGTAACAGACGAGAAAGCATGAAAAGAGGTCCATTTCTCGGTAGTGTGGCCGAGCAGTCTACGGCGCTGGATTTAGGCTCCAGTCTCTCAGGAGGCGTGGGTTCGAATCCCACCGCTGCCATCTTTGACGTTGTTTGTGCAAGGCTTCAGTGGAAACTTCATTTTGGTCAATCCATAGTTTTGCAGTGTTTCTATATTCATGTAAGGGAAATAACAAATGTTGAGTGAAGTTTAACCCACGAGTGCAGAGCACAATAAATTGGCAGTATATCACCTTAAACACCTTGTCCTGTGCTCTAGCGATTTCCATCCTACCAGTTTCCCGAGATCTACCTATCTGAGCTAGTTGAAGGCTGTACAAATAGGCTTTTCAGACATAACAGCAAAAACGAATTATGTGTTGACAAAGGAACAAAAAGCAACATGAGAGCAATGAAGAATATAAATGGAAGAAAAAGAAACATGAGATAAATGAAGACGATAAATTTAATTTTTTTTAAAAAGACCAAAATTAATTGTAGCGAAGAAGGCCTAGGTAACAGACGAGCAAGAATGAATAAACGTCCACTTCTCGGTCGCGTGGCCGAGCAGTCTAAGGCGCTGGATTAAGGCTCCAGTCTCTCAGGAGGCGTGGGTTCGAATCCCTCCGCTGCCATCTTTGATGTTGTTTGTGCAAGGCTTCAGTGGAAACTTCATTTTGGTCAATCCATAGTTTTGCAGTGTTTCTATATTCATGTAAGGAAAATAACAAATGTTGAGTGAAGTTTAACCCACGAGTGCAGAGCACAATAAATTGGCAGTATATCACCTTAAACACGTTGTCCTGTGCTCTAGCGATTTCCATCCTACCAGTTTCCCGAGATCTACCTATCTGAGATAGTTGAAGGCTCTACAAATAGGCTTTTCAGACATAACAGCAAAAACGAATTATGTGTTGACAAAGGAACAAAAAGCAACATGAGAGAAATGAAGAATATAAATGGAAGAAAAAGAAACATGAGATAAATGAAGAATATACATTTAAAAAAAAATTAAAAGACCAAAATTAATGGTAGCGCAGAAGGCCTAGGTAACGGACGAGAAAGCATGAAAAGAGGTCCATTTCTCGGTAGTGTGGCCGAGCGGTCTAAGGCGCTGGATTTAGGCTCCAGTCTCTCAGGAGGAGTGGGTTTGAATCCCACCGCTGCCATCTTTGATGTTGTTTGTGCAAGGCTTCAGTGGAAAATTCATTTTGGTCAATCCATAGTTTTGCAGTGTTTCTATATTCATGTAAGCAAAATAACAAATGTTGAGTGAAGTTTAACCCACGAGTGCAGAGCACAATAAATTGGCAGTATATCACCTTAAACACCTTGTCCTGTGCTCTAGCGATTTCCATCCTACCAGTTTCCCGAGATCTACCTATCTGAGCTAGTTGAAGGCTCTACAAATAGGCTTTTCAGACATAACAGCAAAAACGAATTATGTGTTGACAAAGGAACAAAAAGCAACATGAGAGAAATGAAGAATATACATTTAAAATTTTTAAAAAAGACCGAAATTAATGGTAGCGCAGAAGGCCTAGGTAACAGATGAGAAAGCATGAAAAGAGGTCCATTTCTCGGTAGTGTGGCCGAGCGGTCTAAGGCGCTGGATTTAGGCTCCAGTCTCTCAGGAGGCGTGGGTTCGAATCCCACCGCTGCCATCTTTGACGTTGTTTGTGCAAGGCGTCAGTGGAAACTTCATTTTGGTCAATCCATAGTTTTGCAGTGTTTCTATATTCATGTAAGGGAAATAACAAATGTTGAGTGAAGTTTAACCCACGAGTGCAGAGCACAATAAATTGGCAGTATATCACCTTAAACACCTTGTCCTGTGCTCTAGCGATTTCCATCCTACCAGTTTCCCGAGATCTACCTATCTGAGCTAGTTGAAGGCTGTACAAATAGGCTTTTCAGACATAACAGCAAAAACGAATTATGTGTTGACAAAGGAACAAAAAGCAACATGAGAGCAATGAAGAATATAAATGGAAGAAAAAGAAACATGAGATAAATGAAGACGATAAATTTAAATTTTTTTAAAAAGACCAAAATTAATTGTAGCGAAGAAGGCCTAGGTAACAGACGAGCAAGAATGAATAAACATCCACTTCTCGGTAGCGTGGCCGAGCAGTCTAAGGCGCTGGATTAAGGCTCCAGTCTCTCAGGAGGCGTGGGTTCGAATCCCACCGCTGCCATCTTTGATGTTGTTTGTGCAAGGCTTCAGTGGAAACTTCATTTTGGTCAATCCATAGTTTTGCAGTGTTTCTATATTCATGTAAGGAAAATAACAAATGTTGAGTGAAGTTTAACCCACGAGTGCAGAGCACAATAAATTGGCAGTATATCACCTTAAACACCTTGTCCAGTGCTCTAGCGATTTCCATCCTACCAGTTTCCCGAGATCTACCTATCTGAGATAGTTGAAGGCTCTACAAATAGGCTTTTCAGACATAACAGCAAAAACGAATTATGTGTTGACAAAGGAACAAAAAGCAACATGAGAGAAATTAAGAATATAAATTGAAGAAAAAGAAACAGGAGATAAATCCTGTGCTCTAGCGATTTCCATCCTACCAGTTTCCCGAGATCTACCTATCTGAGCTAGTTGAAGGCTCTACAAATAGTTTTTTCAGACATAAAAGCAAAAACGAATTATGTGTTGACAAAGGAACAAAAAGCAACATGAGAGAAATGAAGAATATAAATGGAAGAAATAGAAACATGAAATAAATGAAGAATATACATTTAAACATTTTTAAAAAGACCAAAATTAATGGTAGCGCAGAAGGCCTAGGTAACAGAGGAGAAAGCATGAAAAGACGTCCATTTCTCGGTAGTGTGGCCGAGCGGTCTAAGGCGCTGGATTAAGGCTCCAGTCTCTCAGGAGGCGTGGGTTCGAATCCCACCGCTGCCAACTTTAATGTTGTTTGTGCAAGGCTTCATTGGAAACTTCATTTTGGTCAATCCATAGTTTTGCAGTGTTTCTATATTCATGTAAGGAAAATAACAAATGTTTAATGAAGGTTAACCCACGAGTGCAGAGCACAATAAATTGGCAGTATTTCACCTTAAACACCTTGTCCTGTGCTCTAGCGATTTCCATCCTACCAGTTTCCCGAGATCTACCTATCTGAGCTAGTTGAAGGCTCTACAAATAGGCTTTTCAGACATAACAGCAAAAAACGAATTATGTGTTGACAAAGGAACAAAAAGCAACATGAGAGAAATGAAGAATATAAATGGAAGAAAAAGAAACATGAGATAAATGAAGAATATAAATTTAAATTTTTTTTAAAAGACCAAAATTAATTGTAGCGAAGAAGGCCTAGGTAACAGACGAGCAAGAATGAAAAGAGGTCAATTTCTCTGTAGTGTGGCCGAGCGGTCTAAGGCGCTGGATTTAGGCTCCAGTCTCTCAGGAGGCGTGGGTTCGAATCCCACTGCTGCCATCTTTGATGTTGTTTGTGCAAGGCTTCAGTGGAAACTTCATTTCGTTTAATCCATAGTTTTGCAGTATTTCTATATTCATGTAAGGGAAATAACAAATGTTGAGTGAAGTTTAACCCACGAGTGCAGAGCACAATAAATTGGCAGTATATCACCTTTAACACCTTGTCCTGTGCTCTAGCGATTTCCATCCTACCAGTTTCCCGAGATCTACCTATCTGAGCTAGTTGAAGGCTGTACAAATAGGCTTTTCAGACATAACAGCAAAAACGAATTATGTGTTGACAAAGGAACAAAAAGCAACATGAGAGCAATGAAGAATATAAATGGAAGAAAAAGAAACATGAGATAAATGAAGACGATAAATTTAATTTTTTTTAAAAAGACCAAAATTAATTGTAGCGAAGAAGGCCTAGGTAACAGACGAGCAAGAATGAATAAACGTCCACTTCTCGGTAGCGTGGCCGAGCAGTCTAAGGCGCTGGATTAAGGCTCCAGTCTCTCAGGAGGCGTGGGTTCGAATCCCACCGCTGCCATCTTTGATGTTGTTTGTGCAAGGCTTCAGTGGAAACTTCATTTTGGTCAATCCATAGTTTTGCAGTGTTTCTATATTCATGTAAGGAAAATAACAAATGTTGAGTGAAGTTTAACCCACGAGTGCAGAGCACAATAAATTGGCAGTATATCACCTTAAACACGTTGTCCTGTGCTCTAGCGATTTCCATCCTACCAGTTTCCCGAGATCTACCTATCTGAGATAGTTGAAGGCTCTACAAATAGGCTTTTCAGACATAACAGCAAAAACGAATTATGTGTTGACAAAGGAACAAAAAGCAACATGAGAGAAATTAAGAATATAAATTGAAGAAAAAGAAACAGGAGATAAATCCTGTGCTCTAGCGATTTCCATCCTACCAGTTTCCCGAGATCTACCTATCTGAGCTAGTTGAAGGCTATACAAATAGTTTTTTCAGACATAAAAGCAAAAACGAATTATGTGTTGACAAAGGAACAAAAAGCAACATGAGAGAAATGAAGAATATAAATGGAAGAAAAAGAAACATGAAATAAATGAAGAATATACATTTAAACATTTTTAAAAAGACCAAAATTAATGGTAGCGCAGAAGGCCTAGGTAACAGACGAGAAAGCATGAAAAGACATCCATTTCTCGGTAGTGTGGCCGAGCGGTCTAAGGCGCTGGATTAAGGCTCCAGTCTCTCAGGAGGCGTGGGTTCGAATCCCACCGCTGCCAACTTTAATGTTGTTTGTGCAAGGCTTCATTGGAAACTTCATTTTGGTCAATCCATAGTTTTGCAGTGTTTCTATATTCATGTAAGGAAAATAACAAATGTTTAATGAAGTTTAACCCACGAGTGCAGAGCACAATAAATTGGCAGTATTTCACCTTAAACACCTTGTCCTGTGCTCTAGCGATTTCCATCCTACCAGTTTCCCGAGATCTACCTATCTGAGCTAGTTGAAGGCTCTACAAATAGGCTTTTCAGACATAACAGCAAAAAACGAATTATGTGTTGACAAAGGAACAAAAAGCAACATGAGAGAAATGAAGAATATAAATGGAAGAAAAAGAAACATGAGATAAATGAAGAATATAAATTTAAAAAATTTTTAAAAGACCAAAATTAATTGTAGCGAAGAAGGCCTAGGTAACAGACGAGCAAGAATGAATAAACGTCCACTTCTCGGTAGCGTGGCTGAGCAGTCTAAGGCGCTGGATTAAGGCTCCAGTCTCTCAGGAGGCGTTTGTTCGAATCCCACAGCTGCCATCTTTGATGTTGTTTGTGCAAGGCTTCAGTGGAAACATCATTTTGGTCAATCCATAGGTTTGCAGTGTTTCTATATTCATGTAAGGAAAATAACAAATGTTGAGTGAAGTTTAACCCACGAGTGCAGAGCACAATAAATTGGCAGTATTTCACCTTAAACACCTTGTCCTGTGCTCTAGCGATTTCCATCCTATCAGTTTCCCGAGATCTACCTATCTGAGCTAGTTGAAGGCTCTACAAATAGGCTTTTCAGACATAACAGCAAAAACGAATTATGTGTTGACAAAGGAACAAAAAGCAACATGAGAGAAATGAAGAATATAAATGGAAGAAAAAGAAACATGAGATAAATGAAGAATCTAATTTTTTTTTTTTTTTAAAAGACCAAAATTAATTGTAGCGAAGAAGGCCTAGGTAACAGACGAGCAGGAATGAATAAACGTCCACTTCTCGGTAGCGTGGCCGAGCAGTCTAAGGCGCTGGATTAAGGCTCCAAACTCTCAGGAGGCGTTGGTTCGAATCCCACAGCTGCCATCTTTGATGTTGTTTGTGCAAGGCTTCAGTGGAAACTTCATTTTGGTCAATCCATAGGTTTGCAGTGTTTCTATATTCATGTAAGGAAAATAACAAATGTTGAGTGAAGTTTAACCCACGAGTGCAGAGCACAATAAATTGGCAGTATATCACCTTAAACACCTTGTCCTGTGCTCTAGCGATTTCCATCCTACCAGTTTCCCGAGATCTACCTATCTGAGCTAGTTGAAGGCTCTACAAATAGTTTTTTCAGACATAAAAGCAAAAACGAATTATGTGTTGACAAAGGAACAAAAAGCAACATGAGAGAAATGAAGAATATAAATGGAAGAAAAAGAAACATGAAATAAATGAAGAATATACATTTAAACATTTTTAAAAAGACCAAAATTAATGGTAGCGCAGAAGGCCTAGGTAACAGACGAGAAAGCATGAAAAGACGTCCATTTCTCGGTAGTGTGGCCGAGCGGTCTAATGCGCTGGATTAAGGCTACAGTCTCTCAGGAGGCGTGGGTTTGAATCCCACAGCTGCCAACTTTAATGTTGTTTGTGCAAGGCTTCATTGGAAACTTCATTTTGGTCAATCCATAGTTTTGCAGTGTTTCTATATTCATGTAAGGAAAATAACAAATGTTTAATGAAGTTTAACCCACGAGTGCATAGCACAATAAATTGGCAGTATTTCACCTTAAACACCTTGTCCTGTGCTCTAGCGATTTCCATCCTACCAGTTTCACGAGATCTACCTATCTGAGCTAGTTGAAGGCTCTACAAATAGGCTTTTCAGACATAACAGCAAAAAACGAATTATGTGTTGACAAAGGAACAAAAAGCAACATGAGAGAAATGAAGAATATAAATGGAAGAAAAAGAAACATGAGATAAATGAAGAATATAAATTTAAATTTTTTTTAAAAGACCAAAATTAATTGTAGCGAAGAAGGCCTAGGTAACAGACGAGCAAGAATGAATAAACGTCCACTTCTCGGTAGCGTGGCCGAGCAGTCTAAGGCGCTGGATTAAGGCTCCAGTCTCTCAGGAGGCGTTTGTTCGAATCCCACAGCTGCCATCTTTGATGTTGTTTGTGCAAGGCTTCAGTGGAAACATCATTTTGGTCAATCCATAGGTTTGCAGTGTTTCTATATTCATGTCAGGAAAATAACAAATGTTGAGTGAAGTTTAACCCACGAGTGCAGAGCACAATAAATTGGCAGTATATCACCTTAAACACGTTGTTCTGTGCTCTAGCGATTTCCATCCTACCAGTTTCCCGAGATCTACCTATCTGAGATAGTTGAAGGCTCTACAAATAGGCTTTTCAGACATAACAGCAAAAACGAATTATGTGTTGACAAAGGAACAAAAAGCAAAAGGAACAAAAAGCAACATGAGAGAAATTAAGAATATAAATTGAAGAAAAAGAAGCAGGAGATAAATCCTGTGCTCTAGCGATTTCCATCCTACCAGTTTCCCGAGATCTACCTATCTGAGCTAGTTGAAGGCTCTACAAATAGTTTTTTCAGACATAAAAGTAAAAACAAATTATGTGTTGACAATGGAACAAAAAGCAACATGAGAGAAATGAAGAATATAAATGGAAGAAAAAGAAACATGAAATAAATGAAGAATATACATTTAAACATTTTTAAAAAGACCAAAATTAATGGTAGAGCAGAAGGCCTAGGTAACAGACGAGAAAGCATGAAAAGACGTCCATTTCTCGGTAGTGTGGCCGAGCGGTCTAAGGTGCTGGATTAAGGCTCCAGTTTCTTAGGAGGCGTGGGTTCGAATCCCACCGCTGCCATCTTTGATGTTGTTTGTGGAAACTTCATTTTGGTCAATACATAGTTTTGCAGTGTTTCTATATTCATGTAAGGAAAATAACAAATGTTTAGTGAAGTTTAACCCACGAGTGCAGAGCACAATAAATTGGCAGTATATCACCTTAAACACCTTGTCCTGTGCTCTAGCGATTTCCATCCTACCAGTTTCCCAAGATCTACCTATCTGAGCTAGTTGAAGGCTCTACAAATAGGCTTTTCAGACATAACAGCAAAAACGAATTATGTGTTGACAAAGGAACAAAAAGCAACATGAGAGAAATGAACAATATAAATGGAATAAAAAGAAACATGAGATAAATCCTGTGCTCTAGCGATTTCCATCCTACCAGTTTCCCTAGATATACCTATTTGAGCTAGTTGAAGGCTCTACAAATAGTTTTTTCAGACATAACATCAAAAACGAATTATGTGTTGACAAAGGAACAAAAAGCAACATGAGAGAAATGAAGAATATAAATGGAAGAAAAAGAAACATGAGATAAATGAAGAATATACATTAAAAAAAATACCAAAATTAATGGTAGTGCAGAAGGCCTAGGTAACAGACGAGAAAGCATGAAAAGACATCCGTTTCTCGGTAGTGTGGCCGAGCGGTCTAAGGCGCTGGATTAAGGTTCCAGTCTCTCAGGAGGCGTGGGTTCGAATCCCACAGCTGCAATCTTTCATGTTGTTTGTGCAAGGCTTCATTGGAAACTTCATTTTGGTCAATCCATAGTTTTGCAGTGTTTCTATATTCATGTAAGGAAAATAACAAATGTTGAGTGAAGTTTAACCCACGAGTGCAGAGCACAATAAATTGGCAGTATATCACCTTAAACACCTTGTCCTGTGCTCTAGCGATTTCCATCCTACCAGTTTCCCGAGATCTACCTATCTGAGCTAGTTGAAGGCTCTACAAACAGGCTTTTCAGATGTAACAGCAAAAAACAATTATGTGTTGACAAAGGAACAAAAAGCAACATGAGAGAAATGAACAATATAAATGGAAGATAAAGAAACATGAGATAAATTAAGAATATACATTTAAAAAACGTAAAAAATACCAAAATTAATGGTAGCGCAGAAGGCCTAGGTAACAGATGAGAAAGCATGAAAAGAGGTCAATTTCTCGGTAGTGTGGCCGAGCGGTCTAAGGCGCTGGATTTAGGCTCCAGTCTCTCAGGAGGCGTGGGTTCGAATCCCACCGCTGCCATCTTTGATGTTGTTTGTTCAAGGCTTCAGTGGAAACTTCATTTTGGTCAATCCATAGTTTTGCAGTGTTTCTATATTCATGTAAGGAAAATAACAAATGTTGAGTGAAGTTTAACCCACGAGTGCAGAGCACAATAAATTGGCAGTATATCACCTTAAACATCTTGTCCTGTGCTCTAGCGATTTCCATCCTACCAGTTTCCCGAGATCTACCTATCTGAGCTAGTTGAAGGCTCTACAAATAGGCTTTTCAGACATAACAGCAAAAACGAATTATGTGTTGACAAAGGAACAAAAAGCAACATGAGAGAAATGAAGAAAATAAATGGAAGAAAAAGAAACATGAGATAAATGAAGAATATAAATTATTATTTTTTTAAAAAGACCAAAATTAGTTGTAGCGTAGAAGGCCTAGGTAACAGACGAGAAAGCATGAAAAGACGTCCATTTCTCGGTAGTGTGGCCGAGTGGTCTAAGGCGCTGGATTAAGGCTCCAGTCTCTCAGGAGGCGTGGTTTCGAATCCCACCGCTGCCATCTTTGATGTTGTTTGTGCAAGGCTTCAGTGGAACCTTCATTTTGGTCAATCCATAGTTTTGCAGTGTTTCTATATTCATTTAAGGAAAATAACAAATGTTGAGTGAAGTTTAACCCACGAGTGCAGAGCACAATAAATTGGCAGTATATCACCTTAAACATCTTGTCCTGTGCTCTAGCGATTTCCATCCTACCAGTTTCCCGAGATCTACCTATCTGAGCTAGTTGAAGGCTCTACAAATAGGCTTTTCAGACATAACAGCAAAAACTAATTATGTGTTGACAAAGGAACAAAAAGCAACATGAGAGAAATGAAGAAAATAAATGGAAGAAAAAGAAACATGAGATAAATGAAGAATATAAATTATTATTTTTTTAAAAAGACCAAAATTAGTTGTAGCGTAGAAGGCCTAGGTAACAGACGAGAAAGCATGAAAAGACGTCCATTTCTCGGTAGTGTGGCCGAGTGGTCTAAGGCGCTGGATTAAGGCTCCAGTCTCTCAGGAGGCGTGTGTTCGAATCCCACCGCTGCCGTCTTTTATGTTGTTTGTGCAAGGCTTCAGTGGATACCTCATTTTGGTCAATCCATAGTTTTGCAGTGTTTCTATATTCATGTAAGGAAAATAACAAATGTTGAGTGAAGTTTAACCCACGAGTGCAGAGCACAATAAATTGGCAGTATATCACCTTAAACACCTTATCCTGTGCTCTAGCGATTTCCATCCTACCAGTTTCCCGAGATATACCTATCTGAGCTAGTTGAGGGCTCTACAAACAGGCTTTTCAGATGTAACAGCAAAAACGAATTATGTGTTGACAAAGGAACAAAAAGCAACATGAGAGAAATGAAGAATATAAATGGAAGATAAAGAAACATGAGAAAAATGAAGAATATAAATAAAAAAAAGGAAAAAAAGACAGAAATTGATGTAAGTGAAGAAGGCCTAGGTAACAGACGAGCAAGAATGAATAGACGTCCACTTCTCGGTAGCGTGGATGACATGTCTAAGGCGCTGTATTAAGGCTCCAGTCTCTCAGGAGGCGTGGGTTCGAATCCCACCGCTGCCATCCTTTATGTTGTTTGTGCAAGGCTTCAGTGGAAACTTCATTTTGGTCAATCCATAGTTTTGCAGTGTTTCTATATTCATGTAAGGAAAATAACAAATGTTGAGTGAAGTTTAACCCACGAGTGCAGAGCACAATAAATTGGCAGTATATCACCTTAAACACCTTATCCTGTGCTCTAGCGATTTCCATCCTACCAGTTTCCCGAGATATACCTATCTGAGCTAGTTGAGGGCTCTACAAACAGGCTTTTCAGATGTAACAGCAAAAACGAATTATGTGTTGACAAAGGAACAAAAAGCAACATGAGAGAAATGAAGAATATAAATGGAAGATAAAGAAACATGAGAAAAATGAAGAATATAAATAAAAAAAAGGAAAAAAAGACAGAAATTGATGTAAGCGAAGAAGGCCTAGGTAACAGACGAGCAAGAATGAATAGACGTCCACTTCTCGGTAGCGTGGCCGACATGTCTAAGGCGCTGTATTAAGGCTCCAGTCTCTCAGGAGGCGTGGGTTCGAATCCCACCACTGCCATCTTTTATGTTGTTTGTGCAAGGCTTCAGTGGAAACTTCATTTTGGTCAATCCATAGTTTTGCAGTGTTTCTATATTCATGTAAGGAAAATAACAAATGTTGAGTGAAGTTTAACCCACGAGTGCAGAGCACAATAAATTGGCAGTATATCACCTTAAACACCTTGTCCTGTGCTCTAGCGATTTCCATCCTACCAGTGTCCCGAGATCTACCTATCTGAGCTAGTTGAAGGCTCTACAAATAGGCTTTTCAGACATAACAGCAAAAACAAATTATGTGTTGACAAAGGAACAAAAAGCAACATGAGAGAAATGAAGAATATAAATGGAAGATAAAGAAACATGAGATAAATGAAGAATATACATTTAAAAAATTTAAAAAAGACCAAAATTAATGGTAGCGCAGAAGGCCTAGGTAACAGACGAGAAAGCATGAAAAGAGGTCTGTTTCTCGGTAGTGTGGCCGAGCGGTCTAAGCCGCTGGATTTAGGCTCCAGTCTCTCAGGAGGTGTGGGTTCGAGTCCCACCGCTGCCATCTTTGATGTTGTTTGTGCAAGGCTTCAATGGATACTTCATTTTGGTCAATCCATAGTTTTGCAGTGTTTCTATATTCATGTAAGGAAAATAACAAATGTTTAGTGAAGTTTAACCCACGAGTGCAGAGCACAATAAATTGGCAGTATATCACGTTAAACACCTTGTCCTGTGCTCTAGCGATTTACATACTACCAGTTTACCGAGATCTACCTATCTGAGCTAGTTGAAGGCTTTACAAATAGGCTTTTCAGACATAACAGCAAAAACGTATTATGTGTTGACAAAGGAACAAAAAGCAACATGAGAGAAATGAAGAATATAAATGGAAGAAAAAGAAACATGAGATAAATGAAGAATATAATTTCTTTTTTTTTTTAAAAGACAGAAATTGATGTAAGCGAAGAAGGCCTAGGTAACAGACGAGCAAGAATAAATAGAAGTCCACTTCTAGGTAGAGTGGCCTAGCGATCTAAGGCGCTGGATTAAGGCTCCAGTCTCTCAGGAGGCGTGGGTTTGAATCCCTCTGATGCCATCTTTTATGTTGTTTGTGCAAGGCTTCAGTGGATACCTCATTTTGGTCAATCCATAGTTTTGCAGTGTTTCTATATTCATGTAAGGAAAATAACAAATGTTGAGTGAAGTTTAACCCACGAGTGCAGAGCACAATAAATTGGCAGTATATCACCTAAAACACCTTGTCCTGTGCTCTAGCGATTTCCATCCTACCAGTTTCCCGAGATCTACCTATCTGAGCTAGTTGAAGGCTCTACAAATAGGCTTTTCAGACATAACAGCAAAAACAAATTATGTGTTGACAAAGGAAAAAAAGCAACATGAGAGAAATGAAGAATATAAATGGAATAAAAAGAAACATGAGATAAATGAAGAATATACATTTAAAAAATTTAAAAAATACAAAAATTAACGGTAGCGCAGAAGGCCTAGGTAACAGACGAGAAAGCATGAAAAGAGGTCAATTTCTAGGTAGTGTGGCCGAGTGGTCTAAGGCGCTGGATTTAGGCTCCAGTCTCTCAGGAGGCGTGGGTTTGAATCCCACCACTGCCATCTTTTATGTTGTTTGTGCAAGGCTTCAGTGGATACCTCATTTTGGTCAATCCATAGTTTTGCAGTGTTTCTATATTCATGTAAGGAAAATAACAAATGTTGAGTGAAGTTTAACCCATGAGTGCAGAGCACAATAAATTGGCAGTATATCACCTTAAACACCTTGTCCTGTGCTCTAGCAATTTCCATCCTACCAGTTTCCCGAGATCTACCTATCTGAGCTAGTTGAAGGCTCTACAAATAGGCTTTTCAGACATAACAGCAAAAACGAATTATGTGTTGACAAAGGAACAAAAAGCAACATGAGAGAAATGAAGAATATAAATGGAAGAAAAAGAAACATGAGATAAATGAAGAATATACATTTAAATTTTTTTTAAAAGACCAAAATTTATGGTAGCGCAGATGGCCTAGGTAACAGACGAGAAAGCATGCAAAGAGGTCCATTTCTCGGTAGTGTGGCCGAGCTGCCATCTTTTATGTTGTTTGTGCAAGGCTTCAGTGGATACCTCATTTTGGTCAATCCATAGTTTTGCAGTGTTTCTATATTCATGTAAGGAAAATAACAAATGTTGAGTGAAGTTTAACCCACGAGTGCAGAGCACAATAAATTGGCAGTATATCACCTTAAACACCTTGTCCTGTGCTCTAACGATTTCCATCCTACCAGTTTCCCGAGATCTACCTATCTGAGCTAGTTGAAGGCTCTACAAATAGGCTTTTCAGACATAACAGCAAAAAGGAATTATGTGTTGACAAAGGAACAAAAAGCAACATGAGAGAAATGAAGAATATAAATGGAAGAAAAAGAAACATGAGATAAATGAAGAATATACATTTAAATTTTTTTAAAAAGACCAAAATTAATGGTAGCGCAGATGGCCTAGGTAACAGACGAGAAAGCATGAAAAGAGGTCCATTTCTCGGTAGTGTGGCCGAGCGGTCTAAGGCGCTGGATTTAGGCTCCAGTCTCTCAGGAGGCGTGGGTTTGAATCCCACCACTGCCATCTTTTATGTTGTTTGTGCAAGGCTTCAGTGGATACCTCATTTTGGTCAATCCATAGTTTTGCAGTGTTTCTATATTCATGTAAGGAAAATAACAAATGTTGAGTGAAGTTTAACCCACGAGTGCAGAGCACAATAAATTGGCAGTATATCACCTTAAACACCTTGTCCTGTGCTCTAGCGATTTCCATCCTACCAGTTTCCCGAGATCTACCTATCTGAGCTAGTTGAAGGCTCTACAAATAGGCTTTTCAGACATAACAGCAAAAACAAATTATGTGTTGACAAAGGAACAAAAAGCAACATGAGAGAAATGAAGAATATAAATGGAAGAAAAAGAAACATGAGATAAATGAAGAATATACATTTAAATTTTTTTAAAAAGACCAAAATTAATGGTAGCGCAGATGGCCTAGGTAACAGACGAGAAAGCATGAAAAGAGGTCCATTTCTCGGTAGTGTGGCCGAGCGGTCTAAGGCGCTGGATTTAGGCTCCAGTCTCTCGGGAGGCGTGGGTTTGAATCCCACCACTGCCATCTTTTATGTTGTTTGTGCAAGGCTTCAGTGGATACCTCATTTTGGTCAATCCATAGTTTTGCAGTGTTTCTATATTCATGTAAGGAAAATAACAAATGTTGAGTGAAGTTTAACCCACGAGTGCAGAGCACAATAAATTGGCAGTATATCACCTTAAACACCTTGTCCTGTGCTCTAACGATTTCCATCCTACCAGTTTCCCAAGATCTACCTATCTGAGCTAGTTGAAGGCTCTACAAATAGGCTTTTCAGACATAACAGCAAAAACGAATTATGTGTTGACAAAGGAACAAAAAGCAACATGAGAGAAATGAAGAATATAAATGGAATAAAAAGAAACATGAGATAAATGAAGAATATACTTTTAAATTTTTTTAAAAAGACCAAAATTAATGGTAGAGCAGATGGCCTAGGTAACAGACGAGAAAGCATGAAAAGAGGTCCATTTCTCGGTAGTGTGGCCGAGCGGTCTAAGGCGCTGGATTTAGGCTCCAGTCTCTCAGGAGGCGTGGGTTTGAATCCCACCACTGCCATCTTTTATGTTGTTTGTGCAAGGCTTCAGTGGATACCTCATTTTGGTCAATCCATAGTTTTGCAGTGTTTCTATATTCATGTAAGGAAAATAACAAATGTTGAGTGAAGTTTAACCCACGAGTGCAGAGCACAATAAATTGGCAGTATATCACCTTAAACACCTTGTCCTGTGCTCTAGCGATTTCCATCCTACCAGTTTCACGAGATCTACCTATCTGAGCTAGTTGAAGGCTCTACAAATAGGCTTTTCAGACATAACAGCAAAAACAAATTATGTGTTGACAAAGGAACAAAAAGCCACATGAGAGAAATGAAGAATATAAATGGAAGAAAAAGAAACATGAGATAAATGAAGAATATACATTTAAAATTTTTTTAAAAGACCAAAATTAATGGTAGCGCAGATGGCCTAGGTAACAGACGAGAAAGCATGAAAAGAGGTCCATTTCTCGGTAGTGTGGCCGAGCGGTCTAAGGCGCTGGATTTAGGCTCCAGTCTCTCAGGAGGCGTGGGTTCGAATCCCACCACTGCCATCTTTTATGTTGTTTGTGCAAGGCTTCAGTGGATACCTCATTTTGGTCAATCCATAGTTTTGCAGTGTTTCTATATTCATGTAAGGAAAATAACAAATGTTGAGTGAAGTTTAACCCACGAGTGCAGAGCACAATAAATTGGCAGTATATCACCTTAAACACCTTGTCCTGTGCTCTAGCGATTTCCATCCTACCAGTTTCCCGAGATCTACCTATCTGAGCTAGTTGAAGGCTCTACAAATAGGCTTTTCAGACATAACAGCAAAAACGAATTATGTGTTGACAAAGGAACAAAAAGCAACATGAGAGAAATGAAGAATATAAATGGAAGAAAAAGAAACATGAGATAAATGAAGAATATACATTTAAAAAATTTTTAAAAGACCAAAATTAATGGTAGCGCAGATGGCCTAGGTAACAGACGAGAAAGCATGCAAAGAGGTCCATTTCTCGGTAGTGTGGCCGAGCTGCCATCTTTTATGTTGTTTGTGCAAGACTTCAGTGGATACCTCATTTTGGTCAATCCATAGTTTTGCAGTGTTTCTATATTCATGTAAGGAAAATAACAAATGTTGAGTGAAGTTTAACCCACGAGTGCAGAGCACAATAAATTGGCAGTATATCACCTTAAACACCTTGTCCTGTGCTCTAACGATTTCCATCCTACCAGTTTCCCGAGATCTACCTATCTGAGCTAATTGAAGGCTCTACAAATAGGCTTTTCAGACATAACAGCAAAAACGAATTATGTGTTGACAAAGGAACAAAAAGCAACATGAGAGAAATGAAGAATATAAATGGAATAAAAAGAAACATGAGATAAATGAAGAATATACTTTTAAATTTTTTTAAAAAGACCAAAATTAATGGTAGAGCAGATGGCCTAGGTAACAGACGAGAAAGCATGAAAAGAGGTCCATTTCTCGGTAGTGTGGCCGAGCGGTCTAAGGCGCTGGATTTAGGCTCCAGTCTCTCAGGAGGCGTGGGTTCGAATCCCACCGCTGCCATCTTTTATGTTGTTTGTGCAAGGCTTCAGTGGATACCTCATTTTGGTCAATCCATAGTTTTGCAGTGTTTCTATATTCATGTAAGGAAAATAACAAATGTTGAGTGAAGTTTAACCCACGAGTGCAGAGCACAATAAATTGGCAGTATATCACCTTAAACACCTTGTCCTGTGCTCTAGCGATTTCCATCCTACCAGTTTCCCGAGATCTACCTATCTGAGCTAGTTGAAGGCTCTACAAATAGGCTTTTCAGACATAACAGCAAAAACGAATTATGTGTTGACAAAGGAACAAAAAGCAACATGAGAGGAATGAAGAATATAAATGGAATAAAAAGAAACCTGAGATAAATGAAGAATATACATTTAAAAATTTTTAAAAGACCAAAATTAATGGTAGCGCAGATGGCCTAGGTAACAGACGAGTAAGCATGAAAAGAGGTCCATTTCTCGGTAGTGTGGCCGAGCGGTCTAATGCGCTGGATTTAGGCTCCAGTCTCTCAGGAGGCGTGGGTTCGAATCCCACCGCTGCCATCTTTTATGTTGTTTGTGCAAGGCTTCAGTGGATACCTCATTTTGGTCAATCCATAGTTTTGCAGTGTTTCTATATTCATGTAAGGAAAATAACAAATGTTGAGTGAAGTTTAACCCACGAGTGCAGAGCACAATAAATTGGCAGTATATCACCTTAAACACCTTGTCCTGTGCTCTAGCGATTTCCATCCTACCAGTTTCCCGAGATCTACCTATCTGAGCTAGTTGAAGGCTCTACAAATAGGCTTTTCAGACATAACAGCAAAAACGAAGTATGTGTTGACAAAGGAACAAAAAGCAACATGAGAGAAATGAAGAATATAAATGGAAGAAAAAGAAACATGAGATAAATGAAGAATATACATTTAAAAAATTTTAAAAGACCAAAATTAATGGTAGCGCAGATGGCCTAGGTAACAGACGAGAAAGCATGAAAAGAGGTCCATTTCTCGGTAGTGTGGCCGAGCGGTCTAAGGCGCTGGATTTAGGCTCCAGTCTCTCAGGAGGCGTGGGTTCGAATCCCACGGCTGCCATCTTTTATGTTGTTTGTGCAAGGCTTCAGTGGATACCT
Organism: Thymallus thymallus; assembly: GCA_023634145.1. Classification (NCBI taxonomy): domain Eukaryota; kingdom Metazoa; phylum Chordata; class Actinopteri; order Salmoniformes; family Salmonidae; genus Thymallus; species Thymallus thymallus. The sequence goes on along the minus strand of CM042398.1, from coordinate 33,774,102 downwards.
CATTTTGGTCAATCCATAGTTTTGCAGTGTTTCTATATTCATGTAAGGAAAATAACAAATGTTGAGTGAAGTTTAACCCACGAGTGCAGAGCACAATAAATTGGCTGTATATCACCTTAAACACCTTGTCCTGTGCTCTAGCGATTTCCATCCTACCAGTTTCCCGAGATCTACCTATCCGAGCTAGTTGAAGGCTCTACAAATAGGCTTTTCAGACATAACAGCAAAAACGAATTATGTGTTGACAAAGGAACAAAAAGCAACATGAGAGAAATGAAGAATATAAATGGAAGAAAAAGAAACATGAGATAAATGAAGAATATAAATATTTTTTTTTTTTTAAAGACAGAAATTGATGTAAGCGAAGAAGGCCTAGGTAACAGACGAGCAAGAATGAATAGAAGTCCACTTCTCGGTAACGTGGCCGAGCGGTTTAAGGCGCTGGATTAAGGCTCCAGTCTCTCAGGAGGCGTGGATTCGAATCGCACCGCTGCCATCTTTTATGTTGTTTGTGCAAGGCTTCAGTGGATACCTCATTTTGGTCAATCCATAGTTTTGCAGTGTTTCTATATTCATGTAAGGAAAATAACAAATGTTGAGTGAAGTTTAACCCACGAGTGCAGAGCACAATAAATTGGCAGTATATCACCTTAAACACCTTGTCCTGTGCTCTAGCGATTTCCATCCTACCAGTTTCCCGAGATCTACCTATCTGAGCTAGTTGAAGGCTCTACAAATAGGCTTTTCAGACATAACAGCAAAAAGGAATTATGTGTTGACAAAGGAACAAAAAGCAACATGAGAGAAATGAAGAATATAAATGGAAGAAAAAGAAACATGAGATAAATGAAGAATATAAATATTTTTTTTTTTTTTAAGACAGAAATTGATGTAAGCGAAGAAGGCCTAGGTAACAGACGAGCAAGAATGAATAGAAGTCCACTTCTCGGTAGCGTGGCCGAGCGGTCTAAGGCGCTGGATTAAGGCTCCAGTCTCTCAGAAGGCTTGGGTTCGAATCCCACTGCTGCCATCTTTTATGTTGTTTGTGCAAGGCTTCAGTGGATACCTCATTTTGGTCAATCCATAGTTTTGCAGTGTTTCTATATTCATGTAAGGAAAATAACAAATGTTGAGTGAAGTTCAACCCACGAGTGCAGAGCACAATAAATTGGCAGTATATCACCTTAAACACCTTGTCCTGTGCTCTAGCGATTTCCATCCTACCAGTTTCCCGAGATCTACCTATCTGAGCTAGTTGAAGGCTCTACAAATAGGCTTTTCAGACATAACAGCAAAAAGGAATTATGTGTTGACAAAGGAACAAAAAGCAACATGAGAGAAATGAAGAATATAAATGGAAGAAAAAGAAACATGAGATAAATGAAGAATATAAATTTTTTTTTTTTTTTAAAGACAGAAATTGATGTAAGCGAAGAAGGCCTAGGTAACAGACGAGCAAGAATGAATAGAAGTCCACTTCTCGGTAGCGTGGCCGAGCGGTCTAAGGCGCTGAATTAAGGCTCCAGTCTCTCAGAAGGCGTGGGTTCGAATCCCACCGCTGCCATCTTTTATGTTGTTTGTGCAAGGCTTCAGTGGATACCTCATTTTGGTCAATCCATAGTTTTGCAGTGTTTCTATATTCATGTAAGGAAAATAACAAATGTTGAGTGAAGTTCAACCCACGAGTGCAGAGCACAATAAATTGGCAGTATATCACCTTAAACACCTTGTCCTGTGCTCTAGCGATTTCCATCCTACCAGTTTCCCTAGATCTACCTATCTGAGCTAGTTGAAGGCTCTACAAATAGGCTTTTCAGACATAACAGCAAAAACGAATTATGTGTTGACAAAGGAACAAAAAGCAACATGAGAGAAATGAAGAATATAAATGGAAGAAAAAGAAACATGAGATAAATGAAGAATATAAATATTTTTTTTTTTTTAAAGACAGAAATTGATGTAAGCGAAGAAGGCCTAGGTAACAGACGAGCAAGAATGAATAGAAGTCCACTTCTCGGTAACGTGGCCGAGCGGTCTAAGGCGCTGGATTAAGGCTCCAGTCTCTCAGGAGGTGTGGGTTCGAATCCCACCGCTGCCATCTTTTATGTTGTTTGTGCAAGGCTTCAGTGGATACCTCATTTTGGTCAATCCATAGTTTTGCAGTGTTTCTATATTCATGTAAGGAAAATAACAAATGTTGAGTGAAGTTTAACCCACGAGTGCAGAGCACAATAAATTGGCAGTATATCACCTTAAACACCTTGTCCTGTGCTCTAGCGATTTCCATCCTACCAGTTTCCCGAGATCTACCTATCTGAGCTAGTTGAAGGCTCTACAAATAGGCTTTTCAGACATAACAGCAAAAAGGAATTATGTGTTGACAAAGGAACAAAAAGCAACATGAGAGACATGAAGAATATAAATGGAAGAAAAAGAAACATGAGATAAATGAAGAATATACATTTAAAAAATTTTTAAAAGACCAAAATTAATGGTAGCGCAGATGGCCTAGGTAACAGACGAGAAAGCATGAAAAGAGGTCCATTTCTCGGTAGTGTGGCCGAGCGGTCTAAGGCGCTGGATTTAGGCTCCAGTCTCTCAGGAGGCGTGGGTTCGAATCCCACCACTGCCATCTTTTATGTTGTTTGTGCAAGGCTTCAGTGGATACCTCATTTTGGTCAATCCATAGTTTTGCAGTGTTTCTATATTCATGTAAGGAAAATAACAAATGTTGAGTGAAGTTTAACCCACGAGTGCAGAGCACAATAAATTGGCAGTATATCACCTTAAACACCTTGTCCTGTGCTCTAGCGATTTCCATCCTACCAGTTTCCCGAGATCTACCTATCTGAGCTAGTTGAAGGCTCTACAAATAGGCTTTTCAGACATAACAGCAAAAAGGAATTATGTGTTGACAAAGGAACAAAAAGCAACATGAGAGAAATGAAGAATATAAATGGAAGAAAAAGAAACATGAGATAAATGAAGAATATACATTTAAAAAAATTTTAAAAGACCAAAATTAATGGTAGCGCAGATGGCCTAGGTAACAGACGAGAAAGCATGAAAAAAGGTCCATTTCTCGGTAGTGTGGCCGAGCGGTCTAAGGCGCTGGATTTAGGCTCCAGTCTCTCAGGAGGCGTGGGTTCGAATCCCACCACTGCCATCTTTTATGTTGTTTGTGCAAGGCTTCAGTGGATACCTCATTTTGGTCAATCCATAGTTTTGCAGTGTTTCTATATTCATGTAAGGAAAATAACAAATGTTGAGTGAAGTTTAACCCACGAGTGCAGAGCACAATAAATTGGCAGTATATCACCTTAAACACCTTGTCCTGTGCTCTAGCGATTTCCATCCTACCAGTTTCCCGAGATCTACCTATCTGAGCTAGTTGAAGGCTCTACAAATAGGCTTTTCAGACATAACAGCAAAAAGGAATTATGTGTTGACAAAGGAACAAAAAGCAACATGAGAGAAATGAAGAATATAAATGGAAGAAAAAGAAACATGAGATAAATGAAGAATATACATTTAAAAAATTTTAAAAGACCAAAATTAATGGTAGCGCAGATGGCCTAGGTAACAGACGAGAAAGCATGAAAAGAGGTCCATTTCTCGGTAGTGTGGCCGAGCGGTCTAAGGCGCTGGATTTAGGCTCCAGTCTCTCAGGAGGCGTGGGTTCGAATCCCACCGTTGCCATCTTTTATGTTGTTTGTGCAAGGCTTCAGTGGATACCTCATTTTGGTCAATCCATAGTTTTGCAGTGTTTCTATATTCATGTAAGGAAAATAACAAATGTTGAGTGAAGTTTAACCCACGAGTGCAGAGCACAATAAATTGGCAGTATATCACCTTAAACACCTTGTCCTGTGCTCTAGCGATTTCCATCCTACCAGTTTCCCGAGATCTACCTATCTGAGCTAGTTGAAGGCTCTACAAATAGGCTTTTCAGACATAACAGCAAAAAGGAATTATGTGTTGACAAAGGAACAAAAAGCAACATGAGAGAAATGAAGAATATAAATGGAAGAAAAAGAAACATGAGATAAATGAAGAATATACATTTAAAAAAAATTTAAAAGACCAAAATTAATGGTAGCGCAGATGGCCTAGGTAACAGACGAGAAAGCATGAAAAAAGGTCCATTTCTCGGTAGTGTGGCCGAGCGGTCTAAGGCGCTGGATTTAGGCTCCAGTCTCTCAGGAGGCGTGGGTTCGAATCCCACCACTGCCATCTTTTATGTTGTTTGTGCAAGGCTTCAGTGGATACCTCATTTTGGTCAATCCATAGTTTTGCAGTGTTTCTATATTCATGTAAGGAAAATAACAAATGTTGAGTGAAGTTTAACCCACGAGTGCAGAGCACAATAAATTGGCAGTATATCACCTTAAACACCTTGTCCTGTGCTCTAGCGATTTCCATCCTACCAGTTTCCCGAGATCTACCTATCTGAGCTAGTTGAAGGCTCTACAAATAGGCTTTTCAGACATAACAGCAAAAAGGAATTATGTGTTGACAAAGGAACAAAAAGCAACATGAGAGAAATGAAGAATATAAATGGAAGAAAAAGAAACATGAGATAAATGAAGAATATACATTTAAAAAAATTTAAAAGACCAAAATTAATGGTAGCGCAGATGGCCTAGGTAACAGACGAGAAAGCATGAAAAGAGGTCCATTTCTCGGTAGTGTGGCCGAGCGGTCTAAGGCGCTGGATTTAGGCTCCAGTCTCTCAGGAGGCGTGGGTTCGAATCCCACCGTTGCCATCTTTTATGTTGTTTGTGCAAGGCTTCAGTGGATACCTCATTTTGGTCAATCCATAGTTTTGCAGTGTTTCTATATTCATGTAAGGAAAATAACAAATGTTGAGTGAAGTTTAACCCACGAGTGCAGAGCACAATAAATTGGCAGTATATCACCTTAAACACCTTGTCCTGTGCTCTAGCGATTTCCATCCTACCAGTTTCCCGAGATCTACCTATCTGAGCTAGTTGAAGGCTCTACAAATAGGCTTTTCAGACATAACAGCAAAAAGGAATTATGTGTTGACAAAGGAACAAAAAGCAACATGAGAGAAATGAAGAATATAAATGGAAGAAAAAGAAACATGAGATAAATGAAGAATATAAATATTTTTTTTTTTTTAAAGACAGAAATTGATGTAAGCGAAGAAGGCCTAGGTAACAGACGAGCAAGAATGAATAGAAGTCCACTTCTCGGTAACGTGGCCGAGCGGTCTAAGGCGCTGGATTAAGGCTCCAGTCTCTCAGGAGGCGTGGGTTCGAATCCCACCGCTGCCATCTTTTATGTTGTTTGTGCAAGGCTTCAGTGGATACCTCATTTTGGTCAATCCATAGTTTTGCAGTGTTTCTATATTCATGTAAGGAAAATAACAAATGTTGAGTGAAGTTTAACCCACGAGTGCAGAGCACAATAAATTGGCAGTATATCACCTTAAACACCTTGTCCTGTGCTCTAGCGATTTCCATCCTACCAGTTTCCCGAGATCTACCTATCTGAGCTAGTTGAAGGCTCTACAAATAGGCTTTTCAGACATAACAGCAAAAAGGAATTATGTGTTGACAAAGGAACAAAAAGCAACATGAGAGAAATGAAGAATATAAATGGAAGAAAAAGAAACATGAGATAAATGAAGAATAGAAATATTTTTTTTTTTTTAAAGACAGAAATTGATGTAAGCGAAGAAGGCCTAGGTAACAGACAAGCAAGAATGAATAGAAGTCCACTTCTCGGTAACGTGGCCGAGCGGTCTAAGGCGCTGGATTAAGGCTCCAGTCTCTCAGGAGGCGTGGGTTCGAATCCCACCGCTGCCATCTTTTATGTTGTTTGTGCAAGGCTTCAGTGGATACCTCATTTTGGTCAATCCATAGTTTTGCAGTGTTTCTATATTCATGTAAGGAAAATAACAAATGTTGAGTGAAGTTTAACCCACGAGTGCAGAGCACAATAAATTGGCAGTATATCACCTTAAACACCTTGTCCTGTGCTCTAGCGATTTCCATCCTACCAGTTTCCCGAGATCTACCTATCTGAGCTAGTTGAAGGCTCTACAAATAGGCTTTTCAGACATAACAGCAAAAAGGAATTATGTGTTGACAAAGGAACAAAAAGCAACATGAGAGAAATGAAGAATATAAATGGAAGAAAAAGAAACATGAGATAAATGAAGAATATACATTTAAAAAAATTTAAAAGACCAAAATTAATGGTAGCGCAGATGGCCTAGGTAACAGACGAGAAAGCATGAAAAGAGGTCCATTTCTCGGTAGTGTGGCCGAGCGGTCTAAGGCGCTGGATTTAGGCTCCAGTCTCTCAGGAGGCGTGGGTTCGAATCCCACCGTTGCCATCTTTTATGTTGTTTGTGCAAGGCTTCAGTGGATACCTCATTTTGGTCAATCCATAGTTTTGCAGTGTTTCTATATTCATGTAAGGAAAATAACAAATGTTGAGTGAAGTTTAACCCACGAGTGCAGAGCACAATAAATTGGCAGTATATCACCTTAAACACCTTGTCCTGTGCTCTAGCGATTTCCATCCTACCAGTTTCCCGAGATCTACCTATCTGAGCTAGTTGAAGGCTCTACAAATAGGCTTTTCAGACATAACAGCAAAAAGGAATTATGTGTTGACAAAGGAACAAAAAGCAACATGAGAGAAATGAAGAATATAAATGGAAGAAAAAGAAACATGAGATAAATGAAGAATATAAATATTTTTTTTTTTTTAAAGACAGAAATTGATGTAAGCGAAGAAGGCCTAGGTAACAGACGAGCAAGAATGAATAGAAGTCCACTTCTCGGTAACGTGGCCGAGCGGTCTAAGGCGCTGGATTAAGGCTCCAGTCTCTCAGGAGGCGTGGGTTCGAATCCCACCGCTGCCATCTTTTATGTTGTTTGTGCAAGGCTTCAGTGGATACCTCATTTTGGTCAATCCATAGTTTTGCAGTGTTTCTATATTCATGTAAGGAAAATAACAAATGTTGAGTGAAGTTTAACCCACGAGTGCAGAGCACAATAAATTGGCAGTATATCACCTTAAACACCTTGTCCTGTGCTCTAGCGATTTCCATCCTACCAGTTTCCCGAGATCTACCTATCTGAGCTAGTTGAAGGCTCTACAAATAGGCTTTTCAGACATAACAGCAAAAAGGAATTATGTGTTGACAAAGGAACAAAAAGCAACATGAGAGAAATGAAGAATATAAATGGAAGAAAAAGAAACATGAGATAAATGAAGAATAGAAATATTTTTTTTTTTTTAAAGACAGAAATTGATGTAAGCGAAGAAGGCCTAGGTAACAGACAAGCAAGAATGAATAGAAGTCCACTTCTCGGTAACGTGGCCGAGCGGTCTAAGGCGCTGGATTAAGGCTCCAGTCTCTCAGGAGGCGTGGGTTCGAATCCCACCGCTGCCATCTTTTATGTTGTTTGTGCAAGGCTTCAGTGGATACCTCATTTTGGTCAATCCATAGTTTTGCAGTGTTTCTATATTCATGTAAGGAAAATAACAAATGTTGAGTGAAGTTTAACCCACGAGTGCAGAGCACAATAAATTGGCAGTATATCACCTTAAACACCTTGTCCTGTGCTCTAGCGATTTCCATCCTACCAGTTTCCCGAGATCTACCTATCTGAGCTAGTTGAAGGCTCTACAAATAGGCTTTTCAGACATAACAGCAAAAAGGAATTATGTGTTGACAAAGGAACAAAAAGCAACATGAGAGAAATGAAGAATATAAATGGAAGAAAAAGAAACATGAGATAAATGAAGAATATAAATATTTTTTTTTTTTTAAAGACAGAAATTGATGTAAGCGAAGAAGGCCTAGGTAACAGACGAGCAAGAATGAATAGAAGTCCACTTCTCGGTAACGTGGCCGAGCGGTCTAAGGCGCTGGATTAAGGCTCCAGTCTCTCAGGAGGCGTGGGTTCGAATCCCACCGCTGCCATCTTTTATGTTGTTTGTGCAAGGCTTCAGTGGATACCTCATTTTGGTCAATCCATAGTTTTGCAGTGTTTCTATATTCATGTAAGGAAAATAACAAATGTTGAGTGAAGTTTAACCCACGAGTGCAGAGCACAATAAATTGGCAGTATATCACCTTAAACACCTTGTCCTGTGCTCTAGCGATTTCCATCCTACCAGTTTCCCGAGATCTACCTATCTGAGCTAGTTGAAGGCTCTACAAATAGGCTTTTCAGACATAACAGCAAAAAGGAATTATGTGTTGACAAAGGAACAAAAAGCAACATGAGAGAAATGAAGAATATAAATGGAAGAAAAAGAAACATGAGATAAATGAAGAATATAAATTTTTTTTTTTTTTTAAAGACAGAAATTGATGTAAGCGAAGAAGGCCTAGGTAACAGACAAGCAAGAATGAATAGAAGTCCACTTCTCGGTAACGTGGCCGAGCGGTCTAAGGCGCTGGATTAAGGCTCCAGTCTCTCAGGAGGCGTGGGTTCGAATCCCACCGCTGCCATCTTTTATGTTGTTTGTGCAAGGCTTCAGTGGATACCTCATTTTGGTCAATCCATAGTTTTGCAGTGTTTCTATATTCATGTAAGGAAAATAACAAATGTTGAGTGAAGTTTAACCCACGAGTGCAGAGCACAATAAATTGGCAGTATATCACCTTAAACACCTTGTCCTGTGCTCTAGCGATTTCCATCCTACCAGTTTCCCGAGATCTACCTATCTGAGCTAGTTGAAGGCTCTACAAATAGGCTTTTCAGACATAACAGCAAAAAGGAATTATGTGTTGACAAAGGAACAAAAAGCAACATGAGAGAAATGAAGAATATAAATGGAAGAAAAAGAAACATGAGATAAATGAAGAATATAAATATATTTTTTTTTTTTAAAGACAGAAATTGATGTAAGCGAAGAAGGCCTAGGTAACAGACGAGCAAGAATGAATAGAAGTCCACTTCTCGGTAGCGTGGCCGAGCGGTCTAAGGCGCTGGATTAAGGCTCCAGTCTCTCAGAAGGCGTGGGTTCGAATCCCACCGCTGCCATCTTTTATGTTGTTTGTGCAAGGCTTCAGTGGAAACCTCATTTTGGTCAATCCATAGTTTTGCAGTGTTTCTATATTCATGTAAGGAAAATAACAAATGTTGAGTGAAGTTCAACCCACGAGTGCAGAGCACAATAAATTGGCAGTATATCACCTTAAACACCTTGTCCTGTGCTCTAGCGATTTCCATCCTACCAGTTTCCCTAGATCTACCTATCTGAGCTAGTTGAAGGCTCTACAAATAGGCTTTTCAGACATAACAGCAAAAACGAATTATGTGTTGACAAAGGAACAAAAAGCAACATGAGAGGAATGAAGAATATAAATGGAATAAAAAGAAACATGAGATAAATGAAGAATATACATTTAAAAAAATTTAAAAGACCAAAATTAATGGTAGCGCAGATGGCCTAGGTAACAGACGAGAAAGCATGAAAAGAGGTCCATTTCTCGGTAGTGTGGCCGAGCGGTCTAAGGCGCTGGATTTAGGCTCCAGTCTCTCAGGAGGCGTGGGTTCGAATCCCACCGCTGCCATCTTTTATGTTGTTTGTGCAAGGCTTCAGTGGATACCTCATTTTGGTCAATCCATAGTTTTGCAGTGTTTCTATATTCATGTAAGGAAAATAACAAATGTTGAGTGAAGTTTAACCCACGAGTGCAGAGCACAATAAATTGGCAGTATATCACCTTAAACACCTTGTCCTGTGCTCTAGCGATTTCCATCCTACCAGTTTCCCGAGATCTACCTATCTGAGCTAGTTGAAGGCTCTACAAATAGGCTTTTCAGACATAACAGCAAAAACGAATTATGTGTTGACAAAGGAACAAAAAGCAACATGAGAGAAATGAAGAATATAAATGGAAGAAAAAGAAACATGAGATAAATGAAGAATATACATTTAAAAAATTTTAAAAGACCAAAATTAATGGTAGCGCAGATGGCCTAGGTAACAGACGAGAAAGCATGAAAAGAGGTACATTTCTCGGTAGTGTGGCCGAGCGGTCTAAGGCGCTGGATTTAGGCTCCAGTCTCTCAGGAGGCGTGGGTTCGAATCCCACCACTGCCATCGTTTATGTTGTTTGTGCAAGGCTTCAGTGGATACCTCATTTTGGTCAATCCATAGTTTTGCAGTGTTTCTATATTCATGTAAGGAAAATAACAAATGTTGAGTGAAGTTTAACCCACGAGTGCAGAGCACAATAAATTGGCAGTATATCACCTTAAACACCTTGTCCTGTGCTCTAGCGATTTCCATCCTACCAGTTTCCCGAGATCTACCTATCTGAGCTAGTTGAAGGCTCTACAAATAGGCTTTTCAGACATAACAGCAAAAAGGAATTATGTGTTGACAAAGGAACAAAAAGCAACATGAGAGAAATGAAGAATATAAATGGAAGAAAAAGAAACATGAGATAAATGAAGAATATACATTTAAAAAATTTTAAAAGACCAAAATTAATGGTAGCTCAGATGGCCTAGGTAACAGACGAGAAAGCATGAAAAGAGGTCCATTTCTCGGTAGTGTGGCCGAGCGGTCTAAGGCGCTGGATTTAGGCTCCAGTCTCTCAGGAGGCGTGGGTTTGAATCCCACCGCTGCCATCTTTTATGTTGTTTGTGCAAGGCTTCAGTGGATACCTCATTTTGGTCAATCCATAGTTTTGCAGTGTTTCTATATTCATGTAAGGAAAATAACAAATGTTGAGTGAAGTTTAACCCACGAGTGCAGAGCACAATAAATTGGCAGTATATCACCTTAAACACCTTGTCCTGTGCTCTAGCGATTTCCATCCTACCAGTTTCCCGAGATCTACCTATCTGAGCTAGTTGAAGGCTCTACAAATAGGCTTTTCAGACATAACAGCAAAAACGAATTATGTGTTGACAAAGGAACAAAAAGCAACATGAGAGAAATGAAGAATATAAATGGAAGAAAAAGAAACATGAGATAAATGAAGAATATACATTTAAAAAATTTTAAAAGACCAAAATTAATGGTAGCGCAGATGGCCTAGGTAACAGACGAGAAAGCATGAAAAGAGGTCCATTTCTCGGTAGTGTGGCCGAGCGGTCTAAGGCGCTGGATTTAGGCTCCAGTCTCTCAGGAGGTGTGGGTTCGAATCCCACGGCTGCCATCTTTTATGTTGTTTGTGCAAGGCTTCAGTGGATACCTCATTTTGGTCAATCCATAGTTTTGCAGTGTTTCTATATTCATGTAAGGAAAATAACAAATGTTGAGTGAAGTTTAACCCACGAGTGCAGAGCACAATAAATTGGCAGTATATCACCTTAAACACCTTGTCCTGTGCTCTAGCGATTTCCATCCTACCAGTTTACCGAGATCTACCTATCTGAGCTAGTTGAAGGCTCTACAAATAGGCTTTTCAGACATAACAGCAAAAAGGAATTATGTGTTGACAAAGGAACAAAAAGCAACATGAGAGAAATGAAGAATATAAATGGAAGAAAAAGAAACATGAGATAAATGAAGAATATAAATATTTTTTTTTTTTTAAAGACAGAAATTGATGTAAGCGAAGAAGGCCTAGGTAACAGACGAGCAAGAATGAATAGAAGTCCACTTCTCGGTAACGTGGCCGAGCGGTTTAAGGCGCTGGATTAAGGCTCCAGTCTCTCAGGAGGCGTGGATTCGAATCCCACCGCTGCCATCTTTTATGTTGTTTGTGCAAGGCTTCAGTGGATACCTCATTTTGGTCAATCCATAGTTTTGCAGTGTTTCTATATTCATGTAAGGAAAATAACAAATGTTGAGTGAAGTTTAACCCACGAGTGCAGAGCACAATAAATTGGCAGTGTATCACCTTAAACACCTTGTCCTGTGCTCTAGCGATTTCCATCCTACCAGTTTCCCGAGATCTACCTATCTGAGCTAGTTGAAGGCTCTACAAATAGGCTTTTCAGACATAACAGCAAAAAGGAATTATGTGTTGACAAAGGAACAAAAAGCAACATGAGAGAAATGAAGAATATAAATGGAAGAAAAAGAAACATGAGATAAATGAAGAATATACATTTAAAAAATTTTAAAAGACCAAAATTAATGGTAGCGCAGATGGCCTAGGTAACAGACGAGAAAGCATGAAAAGAGGTCCATTTCTCGGTAGTGTGGCCGAGCGGTCTAAGGCGCTGGATTTAGGCTCCAGTCTCTCATCTCAGGAGGCGTGGGTTCGAATCCCACCGCTGCCATCTTTTATGTTGTTTGTGCAAGGCTTCAGTGGATACCTCATTTTGGTCAATCCATAGTTTTGCAGTGTTTCTATATTCATGTAAGGAAAATAACAAATGTTGAGTGAAGTTTAACCCACGAGTGCAGAGCACAATAAATTGGCAGTATATCACCTTAAACACCTTGTCCTGTGCTCTAGCGATTTCCATCCTACCAGTTTCCCGAGATCTACCTATCTGAGCTAGTTGAAGGCTCTACAAATAGGCTTTTCAGACATAACAGCAAAAACGAATTATGTGTTGACAAAGGAACAAAAAGCAACATGAGAGAAATGAAGAATATAAATGGAAGAAAAAGAAACATGAGATAAATGAAGAATATACATTTAAAAAATTTTAAAAGACCAAAATTAATGGTAGCGCAGATGGCCTAGGTAACAGACGAGAAAGCATGAAAAGAGGTCCATTTCTCGGTAGTGTGGCCGAGCGGTCTAAGGCGCTGGATTTAGGCTCCAGTCTCTCAGGAGGCGTGGGTTCGAATCCCACCGCTGCCATCTTTTATGTTGTTTGTGCAAGGCTTCAGTGGATACCTCATTTTGGTCAATCCATAGTTTTGCAGTGTTTCTATATTCATGTAAGGAAAATAACAAATGTTGAGTGAAGTTTAACCCACGAGTGCAGAGCACAATAAATTGGCAGTATATCACCTTAAACACCTTGTCCTGTGCTCTAGCGATTTCCATCCTACCAGTTTCCCGAGATCTACCTATCTGAGCTAGTTGAAGGCTCTACAAATAGGCTTTTCAGACATAACAGCAAAAACGAATTATGTGTTGACAAAGGAACAAAAAGCAACATGAGAGAAATGAAGAATATAAATGGAAGAAAAAGAAACATGAGATAAATGAAGAATATACATTTAAAAAATTTTAAAAGACCAAAATTAATGGTAGCGCAGATGGCCTAGGTAACAGACGAGAAAGCATGAAAAGAGGTCCATTTCTCGGTAGTGTGGCCGAGCGGTCTAAGGCGCTGGATTTAGGCTCCAGTCTCTCAGGAGGCGTGGGTTCGAATCCCACCGCTGCCATCTTTTATGTTGTTTGTGCAAGGCTTCAGTGGATACCTCATTTTGGTCAATCCATAGTTTTGCAGTGTTTCTATATTCATGTAAGGAAAATAACAAATGTTGAGTGAAGTTTAACCCACGAGTGCAGAGCACAATAAATTGGCAGTATATCACCTTAAACACCTTGTCCTGTGCTCTAGCGATTTCCATCCTACCAGTTTCCCGAGATCTACCTATCTGAGCTAGTTGAAGGCTCTACAAATAGGCTTTTCAGACATAACAGCAAAAACGAATTATGTGTTGACAAAGGAACAAAAAGCAACATGAGAGAAATGAAGAATATAAATGGAAGAAAAAGAAACATGAGATAAATGAAGAATATACATTTAAAAAATTTTAAAAGACCAAAATTAATGGTAGCGCAGATGGCCTAGGTAACAGACGAGAAAGCATGAAAAGAGGTCCATTTCTCGGTAGTGTGGCCGAGCGGTCTAAGGCGCTGGATTTAGGCTCCAGTCTCTCAGGAGGCGTGGGTTCGAATCCCACGGCTGCCATCTTTTATGTTGTTTGTGCAAGGCTTCAGTGGATACCTCATTTTGGTCAATCCATAGTTTTGCAGTGTTTCTATATTCATGTAAGGAAAATAACAAATGTTGAGTGAAGTTTAACCCACGAGTGCAGAGCACAATAAATTGGCAGTATATCACCTTAAACACCTTGTCCTGTGCTCTAGCGATTTCCATCCTACCAGTTTCCTGAGATCTACCTATCTGAGCTAGTTGAAGGCTCTACAAATAGGCTTTTCAGACATAACAGCAAAATGGAATTATGTGTTGACAAAGGAACAAAAAGCAACATGAGAGAAATGAAGAATATAAATGGAAGAAAAAGAAACATGAGATAAATGAAGAATATACATTTAAAAATTTTTTAAAAGACCAAAATTAATGGTAGCGCAGATGGCCTAGGTAACAGACGAGAAAGCATGAAAAGAGGTCCATTTCTCGGTAGTGTGGCCGAGCGGTCTAAGGCGCTGGATTTAGGCTCCAGTCTCTCAGGAGTCGTGGGTTCGAATCCCACCACTGCCATCTTTTATGTTGTTTGTGCAAGGCTTCAGTGGATACCTCATTTTGGTCAATCCATAGTTTTGCAGTGTTTCTATATTCATGTAAGGAAAATAACAAATGTTGAGTGAAGTTTAACCCACGAGTGCAGAGCACAATAAATTGGCAGTATATCACCTTAAACACCTTGTCCTGTGCTCTAGCGATTTCCATCCTACCAGTTTCCCGAGATCTACCTATCTGAGCTAGTTGAAGGCTCTACAAATAGGCTTTTCAGACATAACAGCAAAAACGAATTATGTGTTGACAAAGGAACAAAAAGCAACATGAGAGAAATGAACAATATAAATGGAATAAAAAGAAACATGAGATAAATCCTGTGCTCTAGCGATTTCCATCCTACCAGTTTCCCGAGATCTACCTATCTGAGCTAGTTGAAGGCTCTACAAATAGGCTTTTCAGACATAACAGCAAAAAGGAATTATGTGTTGACAAAGGAACAAAAAGCAACATGAGAGAAATGAAGAATATAAATGGAAGAAAAAGAAACATGAGATAAATGAAGAATATACATTTAAAAATTTTTAAAAGACCAAAATTAATGGTAGCGCAGATGGCCTAGGTAACAGACGAGAAAGCATGAAAAGAGGTCCATTTCTCGGTAGTGTGGCCGAGCGGTCTAAGGCGCTGGATTTAGGCACCAGTCTCTCAGGAGGCGTGGGTTCGAATCCCACGGCTGCCATCTTTTATGTTGTTTGTGCAAGGCTTCAGTGGATACCTCATTTTGGTCAATCCATAGTTTTGCAGTGTTTCTATATTCATGTAAGGAAAATAACAAATGTTGAGTGAAGTTTAACCCACGAGTGCAGAGCACAATAAATTGGCAGTATATCACCTTAAACACCTTGTCCTGTGCTCTAGCGATTTCCATCCTACCAGTTTCCCGAGATCTACCTATCTGAGCTAGTTGAAGGCTCTACAAATAGGCTTTTCAGACATAACAGCAAAAAGGAATTATGTGTTGACAAAGGAACAAAAAGCAACATGAGAGAAATGAAGAATATAAATGGAAGAAAAAGAAACATGAGATAAATGAAGAATATACATTTAAAAAAATTTTAAAAGACCAAAATTAATGGTAGCGCAGATGGCCTAGGTAACAGACGAGAAAGCATGAAAAGAGGTCCATTTCTCGGTAGTGTGGCCGAGTGGTCTAAGGCGCTGGATTTAGGCTCCAGTCTCTCAGGAGGCGTGGGTTCGAATCCCACCACTGCCATCTTTTATGTTGTTTGTGCAAGGCTTCAGTGGATACCTCATTTTGGTCAATCCATAGTTTTGCAGTGTTTCTATATTCATGTAAGGAAAATAACAAATGTTGAGTGAAGTTTAACCCACGAGTGCAGAGCACAATAAATTGGCAGTATATCACCTTAAACACCTTGTCCTGTGCTCTAGCGATTTCCATCCTACCAGTTTCCCGAGATCTACCTATCTGAGCTAGTTGAAGGCTCTACAAATAGGCTTTTCAGACATAACAGCAAAAACGAATTATGTGTTGACAAAGGAACAAAAAGCAACATGAGAGAAATGAAGAATATAAATGGAAGAAAAAGAAACATGAGATAAATGAAGAATATACATTTAAAAAATTTTAAAAGACCAAAATTAATGGTAGCGCAGATGGCCTAGGTAACAGACGAGAAAGCATGAAAAGAGGTCCATTTCTCGGTAGTGTGGCCGAGCGGTCTAAGGCGCTGGATTTAGGCTCCAGTCTCTCAGGAGGCGTGGGTTCGAATCCCACGGCTGCCATCTTTTATGTTGTTTGTGCAAGGCTTCAGTGGATACCTCATTTTGGTCAATCCATAGTTTTGCAGTGTTTCTATATTCATGTAAGGAAAATAACAAATGTTGAGTGAAGTTTAACCCACGAGTGCAGAGCACAATAAATTGGCAGTATATCACCTTAAACACCTTGTCCTGTGCTCTAGCGATTTCCATCCTACCAGTTTCCCGAGATCTACCTATCTGAGCTAGTTGAAGGCTCTACAAATAGGCTTTTCAGACATAACAGCAAAAAGGAATTATGTGTTGACAAAGGAACAAAAAGCAACATGAGAGAAATGAAGAATATAAATGGAAGAAAAAGAAACATGAGATAAATGAAGAATATACATTTAAAAAAATTTTAAAAGACCAAAATTAATAGTAGCGCAGATGGCCTAGGTAACAGACGAGAAAGCATGAAAAGAGGTCCATTTCTCGGTAGTGTGGCCGAGCGGTCTAAGGCGCTGGATTTAGGCTCCAGTCTCTCAGGAGGCGTGGGTTTGAATCCCACCACTGCCATCTTTTATGTTGTTTGTGCAAGGCTTCAGTGGATACCTCATTTTGGTCAATCCATAGTTTTGCAGTGTTTCTATATTCATGTAAGGAAAATAACAAATGTTGAGTGAAGTTTAACCCACGAGTGCAGAGCACAATAAATTGGCAGTATATCACCTTAAACACCTTGTCCTGTGCTCTAGCGATTTCCATCCTACCAGTTTCCCGAGATCTACCTATCTGAGCTAGTTGAAGGCTCTACAAATAGGCTTTTCAGACATAACAGCAAAAAGGAATTATGTGTTGACAAAGGAACAAAAAGCAACATGAGAGAAATTAAGAATATAAATGGAAGAAAAATAAACATGAGATAAATGAAGAATATACATTTAAAAAAAATTTAAAAGACCAAAATTAATGGTAGCGCAGATGGCCTAGGTAACAGACGAGAAAGCATGAAAAGAGGTCCATTTCTCGGTAGTGTGGCCGAGCGGTCTAAGGCGCTGGATTTAGGCTCCAGTCTCTCAGGAGGCGTGGGTTCGAATCCCACGGCTGCCATCTTTTATGTTGTTTGTGCAAGGCTTCAGTGGATACCTCATTTTGGTCAATCCATAGTTTTGCAGTGTTTCTATATTCATGTAAGGAAAATAACAAATGTTGAGTGAAGTTTAACCCACGAGTGCAGAGCACAATAAATTGGCAGTATATCACCTTAAACACCTTGTCCTGTGCTCTAGCGATTTCCATCCTACCAGTTTCCCGAGATCTACCTATCTGAGCTAGTTGAAGGCTCTACAAATAGGCTTTTCAGACATAACAGCAAAAAGGAATTATGTGTTGACAAAGGAACAAAAAGCAACATGAGAGAAATGAAGAATATAAATGGAAGAAAAAGAAACATGAGATAAATGAAGAATATACATTTAAAAAATTTTTAAAAGACCAAAATTAATAGTAGCGCAGATGGCCTAGGTAACAGACGAGAAAGCATGAAAAGAGGTCCATTTCTCGGTAGTGTGGCCGAGCGGTCTAAGGCGCTGGATTTAGGCTCCAGTCTCTCAGGAGGCGTGGGTTCGAATCCCACCACTGCCATCTTTTATGTTGTTTGTGCAAGGCTTCAGTGGATACCTCATTTTGGTCAATCCATAGTTTTGCAGTGTTTCTATATTCATGTAAGGAAAATAACAAATGTTGAGTGAAGTTTAACCCACGAGTGCAGAGCACAATAAATTGGCAGTATATCACCTTAAACACCTTGTCCTGTGCTCTAGCGATTTCCATCCTACCAGTTTCCCGAGATCTACCTATCTGAGCTAGTTGAAGGCTCTACAAATAGGCTTTTCAGACATAACAGCAAAAAGGAATTATGTGTTGACAAAGGAACAAAAAGCAACATGAGAGAAATGAAGAATATAAATGGAAGAAAAATAAACATGAGATAAATGAAGAATATACATTTAAAAAAAATTTAAAAGACCAAAATTAATGGTAGCGCAGATGGCCTAGGTAACAGACGAGAAAGCATGAAAAAAGGTCAATTTCTCGGTAGTGTGGCCGAGCGGTCTAAGGCGCTGGATTTAGGCTCCAGTCTCTCAGGAGGCGTTGGTTCGAATCCCACCACTGCCATCTTTTATGTTGTTTGTGCAAGGCTTCAGTGGATACCTCATTTTGGTCAATCCATAGTTTTGCAGTGTTTCTATATTCATGTAAGGAAAATAACAAATGTTGAGTGAAGTTTAACCCACGAGTGCAGAGCACAATAAATTGGCAGTATATCACCTTAAACACCTTGTCCTGTGCTCTAGCGATTTCCATCCTACCAGTTTCCCGAGATCTACCTATCTGAGCTAGTTGAAGGCTCTACAAATAGGCTTTTCAGACATAACAGCAAAAAGGAATTATGTGTTGACAAAGGAACAAAAAGCAACATGAGAGAAATGAAGAATATAAATGGAAGAAAAATAAACATGAGATAAATGAAGAATATACATTTAAAAAAAAATTAAAAGACCAAAATTAATGGTAGCGCAGATGGCCTAGGTAACAGACGAGAAAGCATGAAAAAAGGTCAATTTCTCGGTAGTGTGGCCGAGCGGTCTAAGGCGCTGGATTTAGGCTCCAGTCTCTCAGGAGGCGTTGGTTCGAATCCCACCACTGCCATCTTTTATGTTGTTTGTGCAAGGCTTCAGTGGATACCTCATTTTGGTCAATCCATAGTTTTGCAGTGTTTCTATATTCATGTAAGGAAAATAACAAATGTTGAGTGAAGTTTAACCCACGAGTGCAGAGCACAATAAATTGGCAGTATATCACCTTAAACACCTTGTCCTGTGCTCTAGCGATTTCCATCCTACCAGTTTCCGAGATCTACCTATCTGAGCTAGTTGAAGGCTCTACAAATAGGCTTTTCAGACATAACAGCAAAAACGAATTATGTGTTGACAAAGGAACAAAAAGCAACATGAGAGAAATGAAGAATATAAATGGAAGAAAAAGAAACATGAGATAAATGAAGAATATACATTTCAAAAATTTTAAAAGACCAAAATTAATGGTAGCGCAGATGGCCTAGGTAACAGACGAGAAAGCATGAAAAGAGGTCCATTTCTCGGTAGTGTGGCCGAGCGGTCTAAGGCGCTGGATTTAGGCTCCAGTCTCTCAGGAGGCGTGGGTTCGAATCCCACGGCTGCCATCTTTTATGTTGTTTGTGCAAGGCTTCAGTGGATACCTCATTTTGGTCAATCCATAGTTTTGCAGTGTTTCTATATTCATGTAAGGAAAATAACAAATGTTGAGTGAAGTTTAACCCACGAGTGCAGAGCACAATAAATTGGCAGTATATCACCTTAAACACCTTGTCCTGTGCTCTAGCGATTTCCATCCTACCAGTTTCCCGAGATCTACCTATCTGAGCTAGTTGAAGGCTCTACAAATAGGCTTTTCAGACATAACAGCAAAAACGAATTATGTGTTGACAAAGGAACAAAAACCAACATGAGAGAAATGAAGAATATAAATGGAAGAAAAAGAAACATGAGATAAATGAAGAATATACATTTAAAATTTTTTAAAAGACCAAAATTAATGGTAGCGCAGATGGCCTAGGTAACAGACGAGAAAGCGTGAAAAGAGGTCCGTTTCTCGGTAGTGTGGCCGAGCGGTCTAAGGCGCTGGATTTAGGCTCCAGTCTCTCAGGAGGCGTGGGTTCGAATCCCACGACTGCCATCTTTTATGTTGTTTGTGCAAGGCTTCAGTGGATACCTCATTTTGGTCAATCCATAGTTTTGCAGTGTTTCTATATTCATGTAAGGAAAATAACAAATGTTGAGTGAAGTTTAACCCACGAGTGCAGAGCACAATAAATTGGCAGTATATCACCTTAAACACCTTGTCCTGTGCTCTAGCGATTTCCATCCTACCAGTTTCCCGAGATCTACCTATCTGAGCTAGTTGAAGGCTCTACAAATAGGCTTTTCAGACATAACAGCAAAAAGGAATTATGTGTTGACAAAGGAACAAAAAGCAACATGAGAGAAATGAAGAATATAAATGGAAGAAAAAGAAACATGAGATAAATGAAGAATATAAATATTTTTTTTTTTTTAAAGACAGAAATTGATGTAAGCGAAGAAGGCCTAGGTAACAGACGAGCAAGGATGAATAGAAGTCCACTTCTCGGTAACGTGGCCGAGCGGTTTAAGGCGCTGGATTAAGGCTCCAGTCTCTCAGGAGGCGTGGATTCGAATCCCACCGCTGCCATCTTTTATGTTGTTTGTGCAAGGCTTCAGTGGATACCTCATTTTGGTCAATCCATAGTTTTGCAGTGTTTCTATATTCATGTAAGGAAAATAACAAATGTTGAGTGAAGTTTAACCCACGAGTGCAGAGCACAATAAATTGGCAGTATATCACCTTAAACACCTTGTCCTGTGCTCTAGCGATTTCCATCCTACCAGTTTCCCGAGATCTACCTATCTGAGCTAGTTGAAGGCTCTACAAATAGGCTTTTCAGACATAACAGCAAAAAGGAATTATGTGTTGACAAAGGAACAAAAAGCAACATGAGAGAAATGAAGAATATAAATGGAAGAAAAAGAAACATGAGATAAATGAAGAATATACATTTAAAAAATTTTAAAAGACCAAAATTAATGGTAGCGCAGATGGCCTAGGTAACAGACGAGAAAGCATGAAAAGAGGTCCAATTCTCGGTAGTGTGGCCGAGCGGTCTAAGGCGCTGGATTTAGGCTCCAGTCTCTCAGGAGGCGTGGGTTCGAATCCCACTGCTGCCATCTTTTATGTTGTTTGTGCAAGGCTTCAGTGGATACCTCATTTTGGTCAATCCATAGTTTTGCAGTGTTTCTATATTCATGTAAGGAAAATAACAAATGTTGAGTGAAGTTTAACCCACGAGTGCAGAGCACAATAAATTGGCAGTATATCACCTTAAACACCTTGTCCTGTGCTCTAGCGATTTCCATCCTACCAGTTTCCCGAGATCTACCTATCTGAGCTAGTTGAAGGCTCTACAAATAGGCTTTTCAGACATAACAGCAAAAAGGAATTATGTGTTGACAAAGGAACAAAAAGCAACATGAGAGAAATGAAGAATATAAATGGAAGAAAAAGAAACATGAGATAAATGAAGAATATACATTTTAAAAAATTTTAAAAGACCAAAATTAATGGTAGCGCAGATGGCCTAGGTAACAGACGAGAAAGCATGAAAAGAGGTCCATTTCTCGGTAGTGTGGCCGAGCGGTCTAAGGCGCTGGATTTAGGCTCCAGTCTCTCAGGAGGCGTGGGTTCGAATCCCACCACTGCCATCTTTTATGTTGTTTGTGCAAGGCTTCAGTGGATACCTCATTTTGGTCAATCCATAGTTTTGCAGTGTTTCTATATTCATGTAAGGAAAATAACAAATGTTGAGTGAAGTTTAACCCACGAGTGCAGAGCACAATAAATTGGCAGTATATCACCTTAAACACCTTGTCCTGTGCTCTAGCGATTTCCATCCTACCAGTTTCCCGAGATCTACCTATCTGAGCTAGTTGAAGGCTCTACAAATAGGCTTTTCAGACATAACAGCAAAAACGAATAATGTGTTGACAAAGGAACAAAAAGTAACATGAGAGAAATGAACAATATAAATGGAATAAAAAGAAACATGAGATAAATCCTGTGCTCTAGCGATTTCCATCCTACCAGTTTCCCGAGATCTACCTATCTGAGCTAGTTGAAGGCTCTACAAATAGGCTTTTCAGACATAACAGCAAAAAGGAATTATGTGTTGACAAAGGAAAAAAAAGCAACATGAGAGAAATGAAGAATATAAATGGAAGAAAAAGAAACATGAGATAAATGAAGAATATACATTTAAAAATTTTTAAAAGACCAAAATTAATGGTAGCGCAGATGGCCTAGGTAACAGACGAGAAAGCATGAAAAGAGGTCCATTTCTCGGTAGTGTGGCCGAGTGGTCTAAGGCGCTGGATTTAGGCTCCAGTCTCTCAGGAGGCGTGGGTTCGAATCCCACCGCTGCCATCTTTTATGTTGTTTGTGCAAGGCTTCAGTGGATACCTCATTTTGGTCAATCCATAGTTTTGCAGTGTTTCTATATTCATGTAAGGAAAATAACAAATGTTGAGTGAAGTTTAACCCACGAGTGCAGAGCACAATAAATTGGCAGTATATCACCTTAAACACCTTGTCCTGTGCTCTAGCGATTTCCATCCTACCAGTTTCCCGAGATCTACCTATCTGAGCTAGTTGAAGGCTCTACAAATAGGCTTTTCAGACATAACAGCAAAAAGGAATTATGTGTTGACAAAGGAACAAAAAGCAACATGAGAGAAATGAAGAATATAAATGGAAGAAAAAGAAACATGAGATAAATGAAGAATATACATTTAAAAATTTTTAAAAGACCAAAATTAATGGTAGCGCAGATGGCCTAGGTAACAGACGAGAAAGCATGAAAAGAGGTCCAATTCTCGGTAGTGTGGCCGAGCGGTCTAAGGCGCTGGATTTAGGCTCCAGTCTCTCACGAGGCGTGGGTTCGAATCCCACCGCTGCCATCTTTTATGTTGTTTGTGCAAGGCTTCAGTGGATACCTCATTTTGGTCAATCCATAGTTTTGCAGTGTTTCTATATTCATGTAAGGAAAATAACAAATGTTGAGTGAAGTTTAACCCACGAGTGCAGAGCACAATAAATTGGCAGTATATCACCTTAAACACCTTGTCCTGTGCTCTAGCGATTTCCATCCTACCAGTTTCCCGAGATCTACCTATCTGAGCTAGTTGAAGGCTCTACAAATAGGCTTTTCAGACATAACAGCAAAAACGAATTATGTGTTGACAAAGGAACAAAAAGCAACATGAGAGAAATGAAGAATATAAATGGAAGAAAAAGAAACATGAGATAAATGAAGAATATACATTTAAAAAATTTTAAAAGACCAAAATTAATGGTAGCGCAGATGGCCTAGGTAACAGACGAGAAAGCATGAAAAGAGGTCCATTTCTCGGTAGTGTGGCCGAGCGGTCTAAGGCGCTGGATTTAGGCTCCAGTCTCTCAGGAGGCGTGGGTTCGAATCCCACGGCTGCCATCTTTTATGTTGTTTGTGCAAGGCTTCAGTGGATACCTCATTTTGGTCAATCCATAGTTTTGCAGTGTTTCTATATTCATGTAAGGAAAATAACAAATGTTGAGTGAAGTTTAACCCACGAGTGCAGAGCACAATAAATTGGCAGTATATCACCTTAAACACCTTGTCCTGTGCTCTAGCGATTTCCATCCTACCAGTTTCCCGAGATCTACCTATCTGAGCTAGTTGAAGGCTCTACAAATAGGCTTTTCAGACATAACAGCAAAAAGGAATTATGTGTTGACAAAGGAACAAAAAGCAACATGAGAGAAATGAAGAATATAAATGGAAGAAAAAGAAACATGAGATAAATGAAGAATATACATTTAAAAAAATTTTAAAAGACCAAAATTAATGGTAGCGCAGATGGCCTAGGTAACAGACGAGAAAGCATGAAAAGAGGTCCATTTCTCGGTAGTGTGGCCGAGCGGTCTAAGGCGCTGGATTTAGGCTCCAGTCTCTCAGGAGGCGTGGGTTCGAATCCCACCACTGCCATCTTTTATGTTGTTTGTGCAAGGCTTCAGTGGATACCTCATTTTGGTCAATCCATAGTTTTGCAGTGTTTCTATATTCATGTAAGGAAAATAACAAATGTTGAGTGAAGTTCAACCCACGAGTGCAGAGCACAATAAATTGGCAGTATATCACCTTAAACACCTTGTCCTGTGCTCTAGCGATTTCCATCCTACCAGTTTCCCGAGATCTACCTATCTGAGCTAGTTGAAGGCTCTACAAATAGGCTTTTCAGACATAACAGCAAAAACGAATTATGTGTTGACAAAGGAACAAAAAGCAACATGAGAGAAATGAACAATATAAATGGAATAAAAAGAAACATGAGATAAATCCTGTGCTCTAGCGATTTCCATCCTACCAGTTTCCCGAGATCTACCTATCTGAGCTAGTTGAAGGCTCTACAAATAGGCTTTTCAGACATAACAGCAAAAAGGAATTATGTGTTGACAAAGGAACAAAAAGCAACATGAGAGAAATGAAGAATATAAATGGAAGAAAAAGAAACATGAGATAAATGAAGAATATACATTTAAAAAATTTTAAAAGACCAAAATTAATGGTAGCGCAGATGGCCTAGGTAACAGACGAGAAAGCATGAAAAGAGGTCCATTTCTCGGTAGTGTGGCCGAGCGGTCTAAGGCGCTGGATTTAGGCTCCAGTCTCTCAGGAGGCGTGGGTTCGAATCCCACCGCTGCCATCTTTGATGTTGTTTGTGCAAGGCTTCAGTGGATACCTCATTTTGGTCAATCCATAGTTTTGCAGTGTTTCTATATTCATGTAAGGAAAATAACAAATGTTGAGTGAAGTTTAACCCACGAGTGCAGAGCACAATAAATTGGCAGTATATCACCTTAAACACCTTGTCCTGTGCTCTAGCGATTTCCATCCTACCAGTTTCCCGAGATCTACCTATCTGAGCTAGTTGAAGGCTCTACAAATAGGCTTTTCAGACATAACAGCAAAAACGAATTATGTGTTGACAAAGGAACAAAAAGCAACATGAGAGAAATGAAGAATATAAATGGAAGAAAAAGAAACATGAGATAAATGAAGAATATACATTTAAAAAAATTTTAAAAGACCAAAATTAATGGTAGCGCAGATGGCCTAGGTAACAGACGAGAAAGCATGAAAAGAGGTCAATTTCTCGGTAGTGTGGCCGAGCGGTCTAAGGCGCTAGATTTAGGCTCCAGTCTCTCAGGAGGCGTGGGTTCGAATCCCACCACTGCCATCTTTTATGTTGTTTGTGCAAGGCTTCAGTGGATACCTCATTTTGGTCAATCCATAGTTTTGCAGTGTTTCTATATTCATGTAAGGAAAATAACAAATGTTGAGTGAAGTTTAACCCACGAGTGCAGAGCACAATAAATTGGCAGTATATCACCTTAAACACCTTGTCCTGTGCTCTAGCGATTTCCATCCTACCAGTTTCCCGAGATCTACCTATCTGAGCTAGTTGAAGGCTCTACAAATAGGCTTTTCAGACATAACAGCAAAAACAAATTATGTGTTGACAAAGGAACAAAAAGCAACATGAGAGAAATGAAGAATATAAATGGAAGAAAAAGAAACATGAGATAAATGAAGAATATACATTTAAAAAAATTTTAAAAGACCAAAATTAATGGTAGCGCAGATGGCCTAGGTAACAGACGAGAAAGCATGAAAAGAGGTCCATTTCTCGGTAGTGTGGCCGAGCGGTCTAAGGCGCTGGATTTAGGCTCCAGTCTCTCAGGAGGCGTGGGTTCGAATCCCACCACTGCCATCTTTTATGTTGTTTGTGCAAGGCTTCAGTGGATACCTCATTTTGGTCAATCCATAGTTTTGCAGTGTTTCTATATTCATGTAAGGAAAATAACAAATGTTGAGTGAAGTTTAACCCACGAGTGCAGAGCACAATAAATTGGCAGTATATCACCTTAAACACCTTGTCCTGTGCTCTAGCGATTTCCATCCTACCAGTTTCCCGAGATCTACCTATCTGAGCTAGTTGAAGGCTCTACAAATAGGCTTTTCAGACATAACAGCAAAAACGAATTATGTGTTGACAAAGGAACAAAAAGCAACATGAGAGAAATGAAGAATATAAATGGAAGAAAAAGAAACATGAGATAAATGAAGAATATACATTTAAAAAATTTTAAAAGACCAAAATTAATGGTAGCGCAGATGGCCTAGGTAACAGACGAGAAAGCATGAAAAGAGGTCCATTTCTCGGTAGTGTGGCCGAGCGGTCTAAGGCGCTGGATTTAGGCTCCAGTCTCTCAGGAGGCGTGGGTTCGAATCCCACCGCTGCCATCTTTTATGTTGTTTGTGCAAGGCTTCAGTGGATACCTCATTTTGGTCAATCCATAGTTTTGCAGTGTTTCTATATTCATGTAAGGAAAATAACAAATGTTGAGTGAAGTTTAACCCACGAGTGCAGAGCACAATAAATTGGCAGTATATCACCTTAAACACCTTGTCCTGTGCTCTAGCGATTTCCATCCTACCAGTTTCCCGAGATCTACCTATCTGAGCTAGTTGAAGGCTCTACAAATAGGCTTTTCAGACATAACAGCAAAAAGGAATTATGTGTTGACAAAGGAACAAAAAGCAACATGAGAGAAATGAACAATATAAATGGAATAAAAAGAAACATGAGATAAATCCTGTGCTCTAGCGATTTCCATCCTACCAGTTTCCCGAGATCTACCTATCTGAGCTAGTTGAAGGCTCTACAAATAGGCTTTTCAGACATAACAGCAAAAAGGAATTATGTGTTGACAAAGGAACAAAAAGCAACATGAGAGAAATGAAGAATATAAATGGAAGAAAAAGAAACATGAGATAAATGAAGAATATACATTTAAAAAATTTTAAAAGACCAAAATTAATGGTAGCGCAGATGGCCTAGGTAACAGACGAGAAAGCATGAAAAGAGGTCCATTTCTCGGTAGTGTGGCCGAGCGGTCTAAGGCGCTGGATTTAGGCTCCAGTCTCTCAGGAGGCATGGGTTCGAATCCCACCGCTGCCATCTTTTATGTTGTTTGTGCAAGGCTTCAGTGGATACCTCATTTTGGTCAATCCATAGTTTTGCAGTGTTTCTATATTCATGTAAGGAAAATAACAAATGTTGAGTGAAGTTTAACCCACGAGTGCAGAGCACAATAAATTGGCAGTATATCACCTTAAACACCTTGTCCTGTGCTCTAGCGATTTCCATCCTACCAGTTTCCCGAGATCTACCTATCTGAGCTAGTTGAAGGCTCTACAAATAGGCTTTTCAGACATAACAGCAAAAACGAATTATGTGTTGACAAAGGAACAAAAAGCAACATGAGAGAAATGAAGAATATAAATGGAAGAAAAAGAAACATGAGATAAATGAAGAATATACATTTAAAAAATTTTAAAAGACCAAAATTAATGGTAGCGCAGATGGCCTAGGTAACAGACGAGAAAGCATGAAAAGAGGTCCATTTCTCGGTAGTGTGGCCGAGCGGTCTAAGGCGCTGGATTTAGGCTCCAGTCTCTCAGGAGGCGTGGGTTCGAATCCCACCACTGCCATCTTTTATGTTGTTTGTGCAAGGCTTCAGTGGATACCTCATTTTGGTCAATCCATAGTTTTGCAGTGTTTCTATATTCATGTAAGGAAAATAACAAATGTTGAGTGAAGTTTAACCCACGAGTGCAGAGCACAATAAATTGGCAGTATATCACCTTAAACACCTTGTCCTGTGCTCTAGCGATTTCCATCCTACCAGTTTCCCGAGATCTACCTATCTGAGCTAGTTGAAGGCTCTACAAATAGGCTTTTCAGACATAACAGCAAAAACGAATTATGTGTTGACAAAGGAACAAAAAGCAACATGAGAGAAATGAAGAATATAAATGGAAGAAAAAGAAACATGAGATAAATGAAGAATATACATTTAAAAAATTTTAAAAGACCAAAATTAATGGTAGCGCAGATGGCCTAGGTAACAGACGAGAAAGCATGAAAAGAGGTCCATTTCTCGGTAGTGTGGCCGAGCGGTCTAAGGCGCTGGATTTAGGCTCCAGTCTCTCAGGAGGCGTGGGTTCGAATCCCACCACTGCCATCTTTTATGTTGTTTGTGCAAGGCTTCAGTGGATACCTCATTTTGGTCAATCCATAGTTTTGCAGTGTTTCTATATTCATGTAAGGAAAATAACAAATGTTGAGTGAAGTTTAACCCACGAGTGCAGAGCACAATAAATTGGCAGCATATCACCTTAAACACCTTGTCCTGTGCTCTAGCGATTTCCATCCTACCAGTTTCCCGAGATCTACCTATCTGAGCTAGTTGAAGGCTCTACAAATAGGCTTTTCAGACATAACAGCAAAAACGAATTATGTGTTGACAAAGGAACAAAAAGCAACATGAGAGAAATGAACAATATAAATGGAATAAAAAGAAACATGAGATAAATCCTGTGCTCTAGCGATTTCCATCCTACCAGTTTCCCGAGATCTACCTATCTGAGCTAGTTGAAGGCTCTACAAATAGGCTTTTCAGACATAACAGCAAAAAGGAATTATGTGTTGACAAAGGAACAAAAAGCAACATGAGAGAAATGAAGAATATAAATGGAAGAAAAAGAAACATGAGATAAATGAAGAATATACATTTAAAATTTTTTAAAAGACCAAAATTAATGGTAGCGCAGATGGCCTAGGTAACAGACGAGAAAGCATGAAAAGAGGTCCATTTCTCGGTAGTGTGGCCGAGCGGTCTAAGGCGCTGGATTTAGGCTCCAGTCTCTCAGGAGGCGTGGGTTCGAATCCCACGGCTGCCATCTTTTATGTTGTTTGTGCAAGGCTTCAGTGGATACCTCATTTTGGTCAATCCATAGTTTTGCAGTGTTTCTATATTCATGTAAGGAAAATAACAAATGTTGAGTGAAGTTTAACCCACGAGTGCAGAGCACAATAAATTGGCAGTATATCACCTTAAACACCTTGTCCTGTGCTCTAGCGATTTCCATCCTACCAGTTTCCCGAGATCTACCTATCTGAGCTAGTTGAAGGCTCTACAAATAGGCTTTTCAGACATAACAGCAAAAAGGAATTATGTGTTGACAAAGGAACAAAAAGCAACATGAGAGAAATGAAGAATATAAATGGAAGAAAAAGAAACATGAGATAAATGAAGAATATACATTTAAAAAAATTTTAAAAGACCAAAATTAATGGTAGCGCAGATGGCCTAGGTAACAGACGAGAAAGCATGAAAAGAGGTCCATTTCTCGGTAGTGTGGCCGAGCGGTCTAAGGCGCTGGATTTAGGCTCCAGTCTCTCAGGAGGCGTGGGTTCGAATCCCACCACTGCCATCTTTTATGTTGTTTGTGCAAGGCTTCAGTGGATACCTCATTTTGGTCAATCCATAGTTTTGCAGTGTTTCTATATTCATTTAAGGAAAATAACAAATGTTGAGTGAAGTTTAACCCACGAGTGCAGAGCACAATAAATTGGCAGTATATCACCTTAAACCCCTTGTCCTGTGCTCTAGCGATTTCCATCCTACCAGTTTCCCGAGATCTACCTATCTGAGCTAGTTGAAGGCTCTACAAATAGGCTTTTCAGACATAACAGCAAAAACGAATTATGTGTTGACAAAGGAACAAAAAGCAACATGAGAGAAATGAACAATATAAATGGAATAAAAAGAAACATGAGATAAATCCTGTGCTCTAGCGATTTCCATCCTACCAGTTTCCCGAGATCTACCTATCTGAGCTAGTTGAAGAATCTACAAATAGGCTTTTCAGACATAACAGCAAAAAGGAATTATGTGTTGACAAAGGAACAAAAAGCAACATGAGAGAAATGAAGAATATAAATGGAAGAAAAAGAAACATGAGATAAATGAAGAATATACATTTAAAAAATTTTTAAAAGACCAAAATTAATGGTAGCGCAGATGGCCTAGGTAACAGACGAGAAAGCATGAAAAGAGGTCCATTTCTCGGTAGTGTGGCCGAGCGGTCTAAGGCGCTGGATTTAGGCTCCAGTCTCTCAGGAGGCGTGGGTTCGAATCCCACCACTGCCATCTTTTATGTTGTTTGTGCAAGGCTTCAGTGGATACCTCATTTTGGTCAATCCATAGTTTTGCAGTGTTTCTATATTCATGTAAGGAAAATAACAAATGTTGAGTGAAGTTTAACCCACGAGTGCAGAGCACAATAAATTGGCAGTATATCACCTTAAACACCTTGTCCTGTGCTCTAGCGATTTCCATCCTACCAGTTTCCCGAGATCTACCTATCTGAGCTAGTTGAAGGCTCTACAAATAGGCTTTTCAGACATAACAGCAAAAACGAATTATGTGTTGACAAAGGAACAAAAAGCAACATGAGAGAAATGAAGAATATAAATGGAAGAAAAAGAAACATGAGATAAATGAAGAATATACATTTAAAAAATTTTAAAAGACCAAAATTAATGGTAGCGCAGATGGCCTAGGTAACAGACGAGAAAGCATGAAAAGAGGTCCATTTCTCGGTAGTGTGGCCGAGCGGTCTAAGGCGCTGGATTTAGGCTCCAGTCTCTCAGGAGGCGTGGGTTCGAATCCCACCACTGCCATCTTTTATGTTGTTTGTGCAAGGCTTCAGTGGATACCTCATTTTGGTCAATCCATAGTTTTGCAGTGTTTCTATATTCATGTAAGGAAAATAACAAATGTTGAGTGAAGTTTAACCCACGAGTGCAGAGCACAATAAATTGGCAGTATATCACCTTAAACACCTTGTCCTGTGCTCTAGCGATTTCCATCCTACCAGTTTCCCGAGATCTACCTATCTGAGCTAGTTGAAGGCTCTACAAATAGGCTTTTCAGACATAACAGCAAAAACGAATTATGTGTTGACAAAGGAACAAAAAGCAACATGAGAGAAATGAACAATATAAATGGAATAAAAAGAAACATGAGATAAATCCTGTGCTCTAGCGATTTCCATCCTACCAGTTTCCCGAGATCTACCTATCTGAGCTAGTTGAAGAATCTACAAATAGGCTTTTCAGACATAACAGCAAAAAGGAATTATGTGTTGACAAAGGAACAAAAAGCAACATGAGAGAAATGAAGAATATAAATGGAAGAAAAAGAAACATGAGATAAATGAAGAATATACATTTAAAAAATTTTTAAAAGACCAAAATTAATGATAGCGCAGATGGCCTAGGTAACAGACGAGAAAGCATGAAAAGAGGTCCATTTCTCGGTAGTGTGGCCGAGCGGTCTAAGGCGTTGGATTTAGGCTCCAGTCTCTCAGGAGGCGTGGGTTCGAATCCCACCACTGCCATCTTTTATGTTGTTTGTGCAAGGCTTCAGTGGATACCTCATTTTGGTCAATCCATAGTTTTGCAGTGTTTCTATATTCATGTAAGGAAAATAACAAATGTTGAGTGAAGTTTAACCCACGAGTGCAGAGCACAATAAATTGGCAGTATATCACCTTAAACACCTTGTCCTGTGCTCTAGCGATTTCCATCCTACCAGTTTCCCGAGATCTACCTATCTGAGCTAGTTGAAGGCTCTACAAATAGGCTTTTCAGACATAACAGCAAAAACGAATTATGTGTTGACAAAGGAACAAAAAGCAACATGAGAGAAATGAAGAATATAAATGGAAGAAAAAGAAACATGAGATAAATGAAGAATATACATTTAAAAAATTTTAAAAGACCAAAATTAATGGTAGCGCAGATGGCCTAGGTAACAGACGAGAAAGCATGAAAAGAGGTCCATTTCTCGGTAGTGTGGCCGAGCGGTCTAAGGCGCTGGATTTAGGCTCCAGTCTCTCAGGAGGCGTGGGTTCGAATCCCACCACTGCCATCTTTTATGTTGTTTGTGCAAGGCTTCAGTGGATACCTCATTTTGGTCAATCCATAGTTTTGCAGTGTTTCTATATTCATGTAAGGAAAATAACAAATGTTGAGTGAAGTTTAACCCACGAGTGCAGAGCACAATAAATTGGCAGTATATCACCTTAAACACCTTGTCCTGTGCTCTAGCGATTTCCATCCTACCAGTTTCCCGAGATCTACCTATCTGAGCTAGTTGAAGGCTCTACAAATAGGCTTTTCAGACATAACAGCAAAAACGAATTATGTGTTGACAAAGGAACAAAAAGCAACATGAGAGAAATGAACAATATAAATGGAATAAAAAGAAACATGAGATAAATCCTGTGCTCTAGCGATTTCCATCCTACCAGTTTCCCGAGATCTACCTATCTGAGCTAGTTGAAGAATCTACAAATAGGCTTTTCAGACATAACAGCAAAAAGGAATTATGTGTTGACAAAGGAACAAAAAGCAACATGAGAGAAATGAAGAATATAAATGGAAGAAAAAGAAACATGAGATAAATGAAGAATATACATTTAAAATTTTTTTAAAAGACCAAAATTAATGGTAGCGCAGATGGCCTAGGTAACAGACGAGAAAGCATGAAAAGAGGTCCATTTCTCGGTAGTGTGGCCGAGCGGTCTAAGGCGCTGGATTTAGGCTCCAGTCTCTCAGGAGGCGTGGGTTCGAATCCCACCACTGCCATCTTTTATGTTGTTTGTGCAAGGCTTCAGTGGATACCTCATTTTGGTCAATCCATAGTTTTGCAGTGTTTCTATATTCATGTAAGGAAAATAACAAATGTTGAGTGAAGTTTAACCCACGAGTGCAGAGCACAATAAATTGGCAGTATATCACCTTAAACACCTTGTCCTGTGCTCTAGCGATTTCCATCCTACCAGTTTCCCGAGATCTACCTATCTGAGCTAGTTGAAGGCTCTACAAATAGGCTTTTCAGACATAACAGCAAAAACGAATTATGTGTTGACAAAGGAACAAAAAGCAACATGAGAGAAATGAAGAATATAAATGGAAGAAAAAGAAACATGAGATAAATGAAGAATATACATTTAAAAAATTTTAAAAGACCAAAATTAATGGTAGCGCAGATGGCCTAGGTAACAGACGAGAAAGCATGAAAAGAGGTCCATTTCTCGGTAGTGTGGCCGAGCGGTCTAAGGCGCTGGATTTAGGCTCCAGTCTCTCAGGAGGCGTGGGTTCGAATCCCACGGCTGCCATCTTTTATGTTGTTTGTGCAAGGCTTCAGTGGATACCTCATTTTGGTCAATCCATAGTTTTGCAGTGTTTCTATATTCATGTAAGGAAAATAACAAATGTTGAGTGAAGTTTAACCCACGAGTGCAGAGCACAATAAATTGGCAGTATATCACCTTAAACACCTTGTCCTGTGCTCTAGCGATTTCCATCCTACCAGTTTCCCGAGATCTACCTATCTGAGCTAGTTGAAGGCTCTACAAATAGGCTTTTCAGACATAACAGCAAAAAGGAATTATGTGTTGACAAAGGAACAAAAAGCAACATGAGAGAAATGAAGAATATAAATGGAAGAAAAAGAAACATGAGATAAATGAAGAATATACATTTAAAAAAATTTTAAAAGACCAAAATTAATGGTAGCGCAGATGGCCTAGGTAACAGACGAGAAAGCATGAAAAGAGGTCCATTTCTCGGTAGTGTGGCCGAGCGGTCTAAGGCGCTGGATTTAGGCTCCAGTCTCTCAGGAGGCGTGGGTTCGAATCCCACGGCTGCCATCTTTTATGTTGTTTGTGCAAGGCTTCAGTGGATACCTCATTTTGGTCAATCCATAGTTTTGCAGTGTTTCTATATTCATGTAAGGAAAATAACAAATGTTGAGTGAAGTTTAACCCACGAGTGCAGAGCACAATAAATTGGCAGTATATCACCTTAAACACCTTGTCCTGTGCTCTAGCGATTTCCATCCTACCAGTTTCCCGAGATCTACCTATCTGAGCTAGTTGAAGGCTCTACAAATAGGCTTTTCAGACATAACAGCAAAAAGGAATTATGTGTTGACAAAGGAACAAAAAGCAACATGAGAGAAATGAAGAATATAAATGGAAGAAAAAGAAACATGAGATAAATGAAGAATATACATTTAAAAAAATTTTAAAAGACCAAAATTAATGGTAGCGCAGATGGCCTAGGTAACAGACGAGAAAGCATGAAAAGAGGTCCATTTCTCGGTAGTGTGGCCGAGCGGTCTAAGGCACTGGATTTAGGCTACAGTCTCTCAGGAGGCGTGGGTTCGAATCCCACCACTGCCATCTTTTATGTTGTTTGTGCAAGGCTTCAGTGGATACCTCATTTTGGTCAATCCATAGTTTTGCAGTGTTTCTATATTCATTTAAGGAAAATAACAAATGTTGAGTGAAGTTTAACCCACGAGTGCAGAGCACAATAAATTGGCAGTATATCACCTTAAACACCTTGTCCTGTGCTCTAGCGATTTCCATCCTACCAGTTTCCCGAGATCTACCTATCTGAGCTAGTTGAAGGCTCTACAAATAGGCTTTTCAGACATAACAGCAAAAAGGAATTATGTGTTGACAAAGGAACAAAAAGCAACATGAGAGAAATGAAGAATATAAATGGAAGAAAAAGAAACATGAGATAAATGAAGAATATACATTTAAAAAAAATTTAAAAGACCAAAATTAATGGTAGCGCAGATGGCCTAGGTAACAGACGAGAAAGCATGAAAAGAGGTCCATTTCTCGGTAGTGTGGCCGAGCGGTCTAAGGCACTGGATTTAGGCTCCAGTCTCTCAGGAGGCGTGGGTTCGAATCCCACCACTGCCATCTTTTATGTTGTTTGTGCAAGGCTTCAGTGGATACCTCATTTTGGTCAATCCATAGTTTTGCAGTGTTTCTATATTCATTTAAGGAAAATAACAAATGTTGAGTGAAGTTTAACCCACGAGTGCAGAGCACAATAAATTGGCAGTATATCACCTTAAACACCTTGTCCTGTGCTCTAGCGATTTCCATCCTACCAGTTTCCCGAGATCTACCTATCTGAGCTAGTTGAAGGCTCTACAAATAGGCTTTTCAGACATAACAGCAAAAACGAATTATGTGTTGACAAAGGAACAAAAAGCAACATGAGAGAAATGAACAATATAAATGGAATAAAAAGAAACATGAGATAAATCCTGTGCTCTAGCGATTTCCATCCTACCAGTTTCCCGAGATCTACCTATCTGAGCTAGTTGAAGAATCTACAAATAGGCTTTTCAGACATAACAGCAAAAAGGAATTATGTGTTGACAAAGGAACAAAAAACAACATGAGAGAAATGAAGAATATAAATGGAAGAAAAAGAAACATGAGATAAATGAAGAATATACATTTAAAAAAATTTTAAAAGACCAAAATTAATGGTAGCGCAGATGGCCTAGGTAACAGATGAGAAAGCATGAAAAGAGGTCCATTTCTCGGTAGTGTGGCCGAGCGGTCTAAGGCGCTGGATTTAGGCTCCAGTCTCTCAGGAGGCGTGGGTTCGAATCCCACCACTGCCATCTTTTATGTTGTTTGTGCAAGGCTTCAGTGGATACCTCATTTTGGTCAATCCATAGTTTTGCAGTGTTTCTATATTCATGTAAGGAAAATAACAAATGTTGAGTGAAGTTTAACCCACGAGTGCAGAGCACAATAAATTGGCAGTATATCACCTTAAACACCTTGTCCTGTGCTCTAGCGATTTCCATCCTACCAGTTTCCCGAGATCTACCTATCTGAGCTAGTTGAAGGCTCTACAAATAGGCTTTTCAGACATAACAGCAAAAAGGAATTATGTGTTGACAAAGGAACAAAAAGCAACATGAGAGAAATGAAGAATATAAATGGAAGAAAAAGAAACATGAGATAAATGAAGAATATACATTTAAAAAATTTTTAAAAGACCAAAATTAATGGTAGCGCAGATGGCCTAGGTAACAGACGAGAAAGCATGAAAAGAGGTCCATTTCTCGGTAGTGTGGCCGAGCGGTCTAAGGCGCTGGATTTAGGCTCCAGTCTCTCAGGAGGCGTGGGTTCGAATCCCACCACTGCCATCTTTTATGTTGTTTGTGCAAGGCTTCAGTGGATACCTCATTTTGGTCAATCCATAGTTTTGCAGTGTTTCTATATTCATTTAAGGAAAATAACAAATGTTGAGTGAAGTTTAACCCACGAGTGCAGAGCACAATAAATTGGCAGTATATCACCTTAAACCCCTTGTCCTGTGCTCTAGCGATTTCCATCCTACCAGTTTCCCGAGATCTACCTATCTGAGCTAGTTGAAGGCTCTACAAATAGGCTTTTCAGACATAACAGCAAAAAGGAATTATGTGTTGACAAAGGAACAAAAAGCAACATGAGAGAAATGAACAATATAAATGGAATAAAAAGAAACATGAGATAAATCCTGTGCTCTAGCGATTTCCATCCTACCAGTTTCCCGAGATCTACCTATCTGAGCTAGTTGAAGAATCTACAAATAGGCTTTTCAGACATAACAGCAAAAAGGAATTATGTGTTGACAAAGGAACAAAAAGCAACATGAGAGAAATGAAGAATATAAATGGAAGAAAAAGAAACATGAGATAAATGAAGAATATACATTTAAAAAAAATTTAAAAGACCAAAATTAATGGTAGCGCAGATGGCCTAGGTAACAGACGAGAAAGCATGAAAAGAGGTCCATTTCTCGGTAGTGTGGCCGAGCGGTCTAAGGCGTTGGATTTAGGCTCCAGTCTCTCAGGAGGCGTGGGTTCGAATCCCACCACTGCCATCTTTTATGTTGTTTGTGCAAGGCTTCAGTGGATACCTCATTTTGGTCAATCCATAGTTTTGCAGTGTTTCTATATTCATGTAAGGAAAATAACAAATGTTGAGTGAAGTTTAACCCACGAGTGCAGAGCACAATAAATTGGCAGTATATCACCTTAAACACCTTGTCCTGTGCTCTAGCGATTTCCATCCTACCAGTTTCCCGAGATCTACCTATCTGAGCTAGTTGAAGGCTCTACAAATAGGCTTTTCAGACATAACAGCAAAAACGAATTATGTGTTGACAAAGGAACAAAAAGCAACATGAGAGAAATGAAGAATATAAATGGAAGAAAAAGAAACATGAGATAAATGAAGAATATACATTTAAAAAATTTTAAAAGACCAAAATTAATGGTAGCGCAGATGGCCTAGGTAACAGACGAGAAAGCATGAAAAGAGGTCCATTTCTCGGTAGTGTGGCCGAGCGGTCTAAGGCGCTGGATTTAGGCTCCAGTCTCTCAGGAGGCGTGGGTTCGAATCCCACCACTGCCATCTTTTATGTTGTTTGTGCAAGGCTTCAGTGGATACCTCATTTTGGTCAATCCATAGTTTTGCAGTGTTTCTATATTCATGTAAGGAAAATAACAAATGTTGAGTGAAGTTTAACCCACGAGTGCAGAGCACAATAAATTGGCAGTATATCACCTTAAACACCTTGTCCTGTGCTCTAGCGATTTCCATCCTACCAGTTTCCCGAGATCTACCTATCTGAGCTAGTTGAAGGCTCTACAAATAGGCTTTTCAGACATAACAGCAAAAAGGAATTATGTGTTGACAAAGGAACAAAAAGCAACATGAGAGAAATGAACAATATAAATGGAATAAAAAGAAACATGAGATAAATCCTGTGCTCTAGCGATTTCCATCCTACCAGTTTCCCGAGATCTACCTATCTGAGCTAGTTGAAGAATCTACAAATAGGCTTTTCAGACATAACAGCAAAAAGGAATTATGTGTTGACAAAGGAACAAAAAGCAACATGAGAGAAATGAAGAATATAAATGGAAGAAAAAGAAACATGAGATAAATGAAGAATATACATTTAAAAAAATTTTAAAAGACCAAAATTAATGGTAGCGCAGATGGCCTAGGTAACAGACGAGAAAGCATGAAAAGAGGTCCATTTCTCGGTAGTGTGGCCGAGCGGTCTAAGGCGTTGGATTTAGGCTCCAGTCTCTCAGGAGGCGTGGGTTCGAATCCCACCACTGCCATCTTTTATGTTGTTTGTGCAAGGCTTCAGTGGATACCTCATTTTGGTCAATCCATAGTTTTGCAGTGTTTCTATATTCATGTAAGGAAAATAACAAATGTTGAGTGAAGTTTAACCCACGAGTGCAGAGCACAATAAATTGGCAGTATATCACCTTAAACACCTTGTCCTGTGCTCTAGCGATTTCCATCCTACCAGTTTCCCGAGATCTACCTATCTGAGCTAGTTGAAGGCTCTACAAATAGGCTTTTCAGACATAACAGCAAAAACGAATTATGTGTTGACAAAGGAACAAAAAGCAACATGAGAGAAATGAAGAATATAAATGGAAGAAAAAGAAACATGAGATAAATGAAGAATATACATTTAAAAAATTTTAAAAGACCAAAATTAATGGTAGCGCAGATGGCCTAGGTAACAGACGAGAAAGCATGAAAAGAGGTCCATTTCTCGGTAGTGTGGCCGAGCGGTCTAAGGCGCTGGATTTAGGCTCCAGTCTCTCAGGAGGCGTGGGTTCGAATCCCACCACTGCCATCTTTTATGTTGTTTGTGCAAGGCTTCAGTGGATACCTCATTTTGGTCAATCCATAGTTTTGCAGTGTTTCTATATTCATGTAAGGAAAATAACAAATGTTGAGTGAAGTTTAACCCACGAGTGCAGAGCACAATAAATTGGCAGTATATCACCTTAAACACCTTGTCCTGTGCTCTAGCGATTTCCATCCTACCAGTTTCCCGAGATCTACCTATCTGAGCTAGTTGAAGGCTCTACAAATAGGCTTTTCAGACATAACAGCAAAAACGAATTATGTGTTGACAAAGGAACAAAAAGCAACATGAGAGAAATGAACAATATAAATGGAATAAAAAGAAACATGAGATAAATCCTGTGCTCTAGCGATTTCCATCCTACCAGTTTCCCGAGATCTACCTATCTGAGCTAGTTGAAGAATCTACAAATAGGCTTTTCAGACATAACAGCAAAAAGGAATTATGTGTTGACAAAGGAACAAAAAGCAACATGAGAGAAATGAAGAATATAAATGGAAGAAAAAGAAACATGAGATAAATGAAGAATATACATTTAAAAATTTTTTAAAAGACCAAAATTAATGGTAGCGCAGATGGCCTAGGTAACAGACGAGAAAGCATGAAAAGAGGTCCATTTCTCGGTAGTGTGGCCGAGCGGTCTAAGGCGCTGGATTTAGGCTCCAGTCTCTCAGGAGGCCTGGGTTCGAATCCCACCACTGCCATCTTTTATGTTGTTTGTGCAAGGCTTCAGTGGATACCTCATTTTGGTCAATCCATAGTTTTGCAGTGTTTCTATATTCATGTAAGGAAAATAACAAATGTTGAGTGAAGTTTAACCCACGAGTGCAGAGCACAATAAATTGGCAGTATATCACCTTAAACACCTTGTCCTGTGCTCTAGCGATTTCCATCCTACCAGTTTCCCGAGATCTACCTATCTGAGCTAGTTGAAGGCTCTACAAATAGGCTTTTCAGACATAACAGCAAAAACGAATTATGTGTTGACAAAGGAACAAAAAGCAACATGAGAGAAATGAAGAATATAAATGGAAGAAAAAGAAACATGAGATAAATGAAGAATATACATTTAAAAAATTTTAAAAGACCAAAATTAATGGTAGCGCAGATGGCCTAGGTAACAGACGAGAAAGCATGAAAAGAGGTCCATTTCTCGGTAGTGTGGCCGAGCGGTCTAAGGCGCTGGATTTAGGCTCCAGTCTCTCAGGAGGCGTGGGTTCGAATCCCACGGCTGCCATCTTTTATGTTGTTTGTGCAAGGCTTCAGTGGATACCTCATTTTGGTCAATCCATAGTTTTGCAGTGTTTCTATATTCATGTAAGGAAAATAACAAATGTTGAGTGAAGTTTAACCCACGAGTGCAGAGCACAATAAATTGGCAGTATATCACCTTAAACACCTTGTCCTGTGCTCTAGCGATTTCCATCCTACCAGTTTCCCGAGATCTACCTATCTGAGCTAGTTGAAGGCTCTACAAATAGGCTTTTCAGACATAACAGCAAAAACGAATTATGTGTTGACAAAGGAACAAAAAGCAACATGAGAGAAATGAACAATATAAATGGAATAAAAAGAAACATGAGATAAATCCTGTGCTCTAGCGATTTCCATCCTACCAGTTTCCCGAGATCTACCTATCTGAGCTAGTTGAAGAATCTACAAATAGGCTTTTCAGACATAACAGCAAAAAGGAATTATGTGTTGACAAAGGAACAAAAAGCAACATGAGAGAAATGAAGAATATAAATGGAAGAAAAAGAAACATGAGATAAATGAAGAATATACATTTAAAAAATTTTTAAAAGACCAAAATTAATGGTAGCGCAGATGGCCTAGGTAACAGACGAGAAAGCATGAAAAGAGGTCCATTTCTCGGTAGTGTGGCCGAGCGGTCTAAGGCGCTGGATTTAGGCTCCAGTCTCTCAGGAGGCGTGGGTTCGAATCCCACCACTGCCATCTTTTATGTTGTTTGTGCAAGGCTTCAGTGGATACCTCATTTTGGTCAATCCATAGTTTTGCAGTGTTTCTATATTCATGTAAGGAAAATAACAAATGTTGAGTGAAGTTTAACCCACGAGTGCAGAGCACAATAAATTGGCAGTATATCACCTTAAACACCTTGTCCTGTGCTCTAGCGATTTCCATCCTACCAGTTTCCCGAGATCTACCTATCTGAGCTAGTTGAAGGCTCTACAAATAGGCTTTTCAGACATAACAGCAAAAACGAATTATGTGTTGACAAAGGAACAAAAAGCAACATGAGAGAAATGAAGAATATAAATGGAAGAAAAAGAAACATGAGATAAATGAAGAATATACATTTAAAAAATTTTAAAAGACCAAAATTAATGGTAGCGCAGATGGCCTAGGTAACAGACGAGAAAGCATGAAAAGAGGTCCATTTCTCGGTAGTGTGGCCGAGCGGTCTAAGGCGCTGGATTTAGGCTCCAGTCTCTCAGGAGGCGTGGGTTCGAATCCCACGGCTGCCATCTTTTATGTTGTTTGTGCAAGGCTTCAGTGGATACCTCATTTTGGTCAATCCATAGTTTTGCAGTGTTTCTATATTCATGTAAGGAAAATAACAAATGTTGAGTGAAGTTTAACCCACGAGTGCAGAGCACAATAAATTGGCAGTATATCACCTTAAACACCTTGTCCTGTGCTCTAGCGATTTCCATCCTACCAGTTTCCCGAGATCTACCTATCTGAGCTAGTTGAAGGCTCTACAAATAGGCTTTTCAGACATAACAGCAAAAAGGAATTATGTGTTGACAAAGGAACAAAAAGCAACATGAGAGAAATGAAGAATATAAATGGAAGAAAAAGAAACATGAGATAAATGAAGAATATACATTTAAAAAAATTTTAAAAGACCAAAATTAATGGTAGCGCAGATGGCCTAGGTAACAGACGAGAAAGCATGAAAAGAGGTCCATTTCTCGGTAGTGTGGCCGAGCGGTCTAAGGCGCTGGATTTAGGCTCCAGTCTCTCAGGAGGCGTGGGTTCGAATCCCACCACTGCCATCTTTTATGTTGTTTGTGCAAGGCTTCAGTGGATACCTCATTTTGGTCAATCCATAGTTTTGCAGTGTTTCTATATTCATTTAAGGAAAATAACAAATGTTGAGTGAAGTTTAACCCACGAGTGCAGAGCACAATAAATTGGCAGTATATCACCTTAAACACCTTGTCCTGTGCTCTAGCGATTTCCATCCTACCAGTTTCCCGAGATCTACCTATCTGAGCTAGTTGAAGGCTCTACAAATAGGCTTTTCAGACATAACAGCAAAAACGAATTATGTGTTGACAAAGGAACAAAAAGCAACATGAGAGAAATGAACAATATAAATGGAATAAAAAGAAACATGAGATAAATCCTGTGCTCTAGCGATTTCCATCCTACCAGTTTCCCGAGATCTACCTATCTGAGCTAGTTGAAGAATCTACAAATAGGCTTTTCAGACATAACAGCAAAAAGGAATTATGTGTTGACAAAGGAACAAAAAGCAACATGAGAGAAATGAAGAATATAAATGGAAGAAAAAGAAACATGAGATAAATGAAGAATATACATTTAAAAAAATTTTAAAAGACCAAAATTAATGGTAGCGCAGATGGCCTAGGTAACAGATGAGAAAGCATGAAAAGAGGTCCATTTCTCGGTAGTGTGGCCGAGCGGTCTAAGGCGCTGGATTTAGGCTCCAGTCTCTCAGGAGGCGTGGGTTCGAATCCCACCACTGCCATCTTTTATGTTGTTTGTGCAAGGCTTCAGTGGATACCTCATTTTGGTCAATCCATAGTTTTGCAGTGTTTCTATATTCATGTAAGGAAAATAACAAATGTTGAGTGAAGTTTAACCCACGAGTGCAGAGCACAATAAATTGGCAGTATATCACCTTAAACACCTTGTCCTGTGCTCTAGCGATTTCCATCCTACCAGTTTCCCGAGATCTACC
Source organism: Thymallus thymallus (assembly GCA_023634145.1). Taxonomy (NCBI): domain Eukaryota; kingdom Metazoa; phylum Chordata; class Actinopteri; order Salmoniformes; family Salmonidae; genus Thymallus; species Thymallus thymallus. The sequence continues at coordinate 33,731,848 of CM042398.1, read as the reverse complement.
TATCTGAGCTAGTTGAAGGCTCTACAAATAGGCTTTTCAGACATAACAGCAAAAAGGAATTATGTGTTGACAAAGGAACAAAAAGCAACATGAGAGAAATGAAGAATATAAATGGAAGAAAAAGAAACATGAGATAAATGAAGAATATACATTTAAAAAATTTTTAAAAGACCAAAATTAATGGTAGCGCAGATGGCCTAGGTAACAGACGAGAAAGCATGAAAAAAGGTCAATTTCTCGGTAGTGTGGCCGAGCCGTCTAAGGCGCTGGATTTAGGCTCCAGTCTCTCAGGAGGCGTGGGTTCGAATCTCACCACTGCCATCTTTTATATTGTTTGTGCAAGGCTTCAGTGGATACCTCATTTTGGTCAATCCATAGTTTTGCAGTGTTTCTATATTCATGTAAGGAAAATAACAAATGTTGAGTGAAGTTTAACCCACGAGTGCAGAGCACAATAAATTGGCAGTATATCACCTTAAACACCTTGTCCTGTGCTCTAGCGATTTCCATCCTACCAGTTTCCCGAGATCTACCTATCTGAGCTAGTTGAAGGCTCTACAAATAGGCTTTTCAGACATAACAGCAAAAACGAATTATGTGTTGACAAAGGAACAAAAAGCAACATGAGAGAAATTAAGAATATAAATGGAAGAAAAAGAAACATGAGATAAATGAAGAATATACATTTAAAAAATTTTAAAAGACCAAAATTAATGGTAGCGCAGATGGCCTAGGTAACAGACGAGAAAGCATGAAAAGAGGTCCATTTCTCGGTAGTGTGGCCGAGCGGTCTAAGGCGCTGGATTTAGGCTCCAGTCTCTCAGGAGGCGTGGGTTCGAATCCCACGGCTGCCATCTTTTATGTTGTTTGTGCAAGGCTTCAGTGGATACCTCATTTTGGTCAATCCATAGTTTTGCAGTGTTTCTATATTCATGTAAGGAAAATAACAAATGTTGAGTGAAGTTTAACCCACGAGTGCAGAGCACAATAAATTGGCAGTATATCACCTTAAACACCTTGTCCTGTGCTCTAGCGATTTCCATCCTACCAGTTTCCCGAGATCTACCTATCTGAGCTAGTTGAAGGCTCTACAAATAGGCTTTTCAGACATAACAGCAAAAAGGAATTATGTGTTGACAAAGGAACAAAAAGCAACATGAGAGAAATGAAGAATATAAATGGAAGAAAAAGAAACATGAGATAAATGAAGAATATACATTTAAAAAAATTTTAAAAGACCAAAATTAATGGTAGCGCAGATGGCCTAGGTAACAGACGAGAAAGCATGAAAAAAGGTCAATTTCTCGGTAGTGTGGCCGAGCCGTCTAAGGCGCTGGATTTAGGCTCCAGTCTCTCAGGAGGCGTGGGTTCGAATCTCACCACTGCCATCTTTTATATTGTTTGTGCAAGGCTTCAGTGGATACCTCATTTTGGTCAATCCATAGTTTTGCAGTGTTTCTATATTCATGTAAGGAAAATAACAAATGTTGAGTGAAGTTTAACCCACGAGTGCAGAGCACAATAAATTGGCAGTATATCACCTTAAACACCTTGTCCTGTGCTCTAGCGATTTCCATCCTACCAGTTTCCCGAGATCTACCTATCTGAGCTAGTTGAAGGCTCTACAAATAGGCTTTTCAGACATAACAGCAAAAACGAATTATGTGTTGACAAAGGAACAAAAAGCAACATGAGAGAAATTAAGAATATAAATGGAAGAAAAAGAAACATGAGATAAATGAAGAATATAAATATTTTTTTTTTTTTAAAGACAGAAATTGATGTAAGCGAAGAAGGCCTAGGTAACAGACGAGCAAGAATGAATAGAAGTCCACTTCTCGGTAACGTGGCCGAGCGGTCTAAGGCGCTGGATTAAGGCTCCAGTCTCTCAGGAGGCGTGGGTTCGAATCCCACCGCTGCCATCTTTTATGTTGTTTGTGCAAGGCTTCAGTGGATACCTCATTTTGGTCAATCCATAGTTTTGCAGTGTTTCTATATTCATGTAAGGAAAATAACAAATGTTGAGTGAAGTTTAACCCACGAGTGCAGAGCACAATAAATTGGCAGTATATCACCTTAAACACCTTGTCCTGTGCTCTAGCGATTTCCATCCTACCAGTTTCCCGAGATCTACCTATCTGAGCTAGTTGAAGGCTCTACAAATAGGCTTTTCAGACATAACAGCAAAAAGGAATTATGTGTTGACAAAGGAACAAAAAGCAACATGAGAGAAATGAAGAATATAAATGGAAGAAAAAGAAACATGAGATAAATGAAGAATATACATTTAAAAAATTTTTAAAAGACCAAAATTAATGGTAGCGCAGATGGCCTAGGTAACAGACGAGAAAGCATGAAAAGAGGTCCATTTCTCGGTAGTGTGGCCGAGCGGTCTAAGGCGCTGGATTTAGGCTCCAGTCTCTCAGGAGGCGTGGGTTCGAATCCCACCACTGCCATCTTTTATGTTGTTTGTGCAAGGCTTCAGTGGATACCTCATTTTGGTCAATCCATAGTTTTGCAGTGTTTCTATATTCATGTAAGGAAAATAACAAATGTTGAGTGAAGTTTAACCCACGAGTGCAGAGCACAATAAATTGGCAGTATATCACCTTAAACACCTTGTCCTGTGCTCTAGCGATTTCCATCCTACCAGTTTCCCGAGATCTACCTATCTGAGCTAGTTGAAGGCTCTACAAATAGGCTTTTCAGACATAACAGCAAAAACGAATTATGTGTTGACAAAGGAACAAAAAGCAACATGAGAGAAATGAAGAATATAAATGGAAGAAAAAGAAACATGAGATAAATGAAGAATATACATTTAAAAAATTTTAAAAGACCAAAATTAATGGTAGCGCAGATGGCCTAGGTAACAGACGAGAAAGCATGAAAAGAGGTCCATTTCTCGGTAGTGTGGCCGAGCGGTCTAAGGCGCTGGATTTAGGCTCCAGTCTCTCAGGAGGCGTGGGTTCGAATCCCACGGCTGCCATCTTTTATGTTGTTTGTGCAAGGCTTCAGTGGATACCTCATTTTGGTCAATCCATAGTTTTGCAGTGTTTCTATATTCATGTAAGGAAAATAACAAATGTTGAGTGAAGTTTAACCCACGAGTGCAGAGCACAATAAATTGGCAGTATATCACCTTAAACACCTTGTCCTGTGCTCTAGCGATTTCCATCCTACCAGTTTCCCGAGATCTACCTATCTGAGCTAGTTGAAGGCTCTACAAATAGGCTTTTCAGACATAACAGCAAAAAGGAATTATGTGTTGACAAAGGAACAAAAAGCAACATGAGAGAAATGAAGAATATAAATGGAAGAAAAAGAAACATGAGATAAATGAAGAATATACATTTAAAAAAATTTTAAAAGACCAAAATTAATGGTAGCGCAGATGGCCTAGGTAACAGACGAGAAAGCATGAAAAGAGGTCCATTTCTCGGTAGTGTGGCCGAGCGGTCTAAGGCGCTGGATTTAGGCTCCAGTCTCTCAGGAGGCGTGGGTTCGAATCCCACCACTGCCATCTTTTATGTTGTTTGTGCAAGGCTTCAGTGGATACCTCATTTTGGTCAATCCATAGTTTTGCAGTGTTTCTATATTCATTTAAGGAAAATAACAAATGTTGAGTGAAGTTTAACCCACGAGTGCAGAGCACAATAAATTGGCAGTATATCACCTTAAACACCTTGTCCTGTGCTCTAGCGATTTCCATCCTACCAGTTTCCCGAGATCTACCTATCTGAGCTAGTTGAAGGCTCTACAAATAGGCTTTTCAGACATAACAGCAAAAACGAATTATGTGTTGACAAAGGAACAAAAAGCAACATGAGAGAAATGAACAATATAAATGGAATAAAAAGAAACATGAGATAAATCCTGTGCTCTAGCGATTTCCATCCTACCAGTTTCCCGAGATCTACCTATCTGAGCTAGTTGAAGAATCTACAAATAGGCTTTTCAGACATAACAGCAAAAAGGAATTATGTGTTGACAAAGGAACAAAAAGCAACATGAGAGAAATGAAGAATATAAATGGAAGAAAAAGAAACATGAGATAAATGAAGAATATACATTTAAAAAATTTTTAAAAGACCAAAATTAATGGTAGCGCAGATGGCCTAGGTAACAGATGAGAAAGCATGAAAAGAGGTCCATTTCTCGGTAGTGTGGCCGAGCGGTCTAAGGCGCTGGATTTAGGCTCCAGTCTCTCAGGAGGCGTGGGTTCGAATCCCACCACTGCCATCTTTTATGTTGTTTGTGCAAGGCTTCAGTGGATACCTCATTTTGGTCAATCCATAGTTTTGCAGTGTTTCTATATTCATGTAAGGAAAATAACAAATGTTGAGTGAAGTTTAACCCACGAGTGCAGAGCACAATAAATTGGCAGTATATCACCTTAAACACCTTGTCCTGTGCTCTAGCGATTTCCATCCTACCAGTTTCCCGAGATCTACCTATCTGAGCTAGTTGAAGGCTCTACAAATAGGCTTTTCAGACATAACAGCAAAAAGGAATTATGTGTTGACAAAGGAACAAAAAGCAACATGAGAGAAATGAAGAATATAAATGGAAGAAAAAGAAACATGAGATAAATGAAGAATATACATTTAAAAAAATTTTAAAAGACCAAAATTAATGGTAGCGCAGATGGCCTAGGTAACAGACGAGAAAGCATGAAAAATGGTCAATTTCTCGGTAGTGTGGCCGAGCCGTCTAAGGCGCTGGATTTAGGCTCCAGTCTCTCAGGAGGCGTGGGTTCGAATCTCACCACTGCCATCTTTTATATTGTTTGTGCAAGGCTTCAGTGGATACCTCATTTTGGTCAATCCATAGTTTTGCAGTGTTTCTATATTCATGTAAGGAAAATAACAAATGTTGAGTGAAGTTTAACCCACGAGTGCAGAGCACAATAAATTGGCAGTATATCACCTTAAACACCTTGTCCTGTGCTCTAGCGATTTCCATCCTACCAGTTTCCCGAGATCTACCTATCTGAGCTAGTTGAAGGCTCTACAAATAGGCTTTTCAGACATAACAGCAAAAACGAATTATGTGTTGACAAAGGAACAAAAAGCAACATGAGAGAAATTAAGAATATAAATGGAAGAAAAAGAAACATGAGATAAATGAAGAATATAAATATTTTTTTTTTTTTAAAGACAGAAATTGATGTAAGCGAAGAAGGCCTAGGTAACAGACGAGCAAGAATGAATAGAAGTCCACTTCTCGGTAACGTGGCCGAGCGGTCTAAGGCGCTGGATTAAGGCTCCAGTCTCTCAGGAGGCGTGGGTTCGAATCCCACCACTGCCATCTTTTATGTTGTTTGTGCAAGGCTTCAGTGGATACCTCATTTTGGTCAATCCATAGTTTTGCAGTGTTTCTATATTCATGTAAGGAAAATAACAAATGTTGAGTGAAGTTTAACCCACGAGTGCAGAGCACAATAAATTGGCAGTATATCACCTTAAACACCTTGTCCTGTGCTCTAGCGATTTCCATCCTACCAGTTTCCCGAGATCTACCTATCTGAGCTAGTTGAAGGCTCTACAAATAGGCTTTTCAGACATAACAGCAAAAAGGAATTATGTGTTGACAAAGGAACAAAAAGCAACATGAGAGAAATGAAGAATATAAATGGAAGAAAAAGAAACATGAGATAAATGAAGAATATACATTTAAAAAAATTTTAAAAGACCAAAATTAATGGTAGCGCAGATGGCCTAGGTAACAGACGAGAAAGCATGAAAAGAGGTCCATTTCTCGGTAGTGTTGCCGAGCGGTCTAAGGCGCTGGATTTAGGCTCCAGTCTCTCAGGAGGCGTGGGTTCGAATCCCACCACTGCCATCTTTTATGTTGTTTGTGCAAGGCTTCAGTGGATACCTCATTTTGGTCAATCCATAGTTTTGCAGTGTTTCTATATTCATGTAAGGAAAATAACAAATGTTGAGTGAAGTTTAACCCACGAGTGCAGAGCACAATAAATTGGCAGTATATCACCTTAAACACCTTGTCCTGTGCTCTAGCGATTTCCATCCTACCAGTTTCCCGAGATCTACCTATCTGAGCTAGTTGAAGGCTCTACAAATAGGCTTTTCAGACATAACAGCAAAAAGGAATTATGTGTTGACAAAGGAACAAAAAGCAACATGAGAGAAATGAAGAATATAAATGGAAGAAAAAGAAACATGAGATAAATGAAGAATATACATTTAAAAAAATTTTAAAAGACCAAAATTAATGGTAGCGCAGATGGCCTAGGTAACAGACGAGAAAGCATGAAAAGAGGTCCATTTCTCGGTAGTGTGGCCGAGCGGTCTAAGGCGCTGGATTTAGGCTCCAGTCTCTCAGGAGGCGTGGGTTCGAATCCCACGGCTGCCATCTTTTATGTTGTTTGTGCAAGGCTTCAGTGGATACCTCATTTTGGTCAATCCATAGTTTTGCAGTGTTTCTATATTCATGTAAGGAAAATAACAAATGTTGAGTGAAGTTTAACCCACGAGTGCAGAGCACAATAAATTGGCAGTATATCACCTTAAACACCTTGTCCTGTGCTCTAGCGATTTCCATCCTACCAGTTTCCCGAGATCTACCTATCTGAGCTAGTTGAAGGCTCTACAAATAGGCTTTTCAGACATAACAGCAAAAACGAATTATGTGTTGACAAAGGAACAAAAAGCAACATGAGAGAAATTAAGAATATAAATGGAAGAAAAAGAAACATGAGATAAATGAAGAATATAAATATTTTTTTTTTTTTAAAGACAGAAATTGATGTAAGCGAAGAAGGCCTAGGTAACAGACGAGCAAGAATGAATAGAAGTCCACTTCTCGGTAACGTGGCCGAGCGGTCTAAGGCGCTGGATTAAGGCTCCAGTCTCTCAGGAGGCGTGGGTTCGAATCCCACCGCTGCCATCTTTTATGTTGTTTGTGCAAGGCTTCAGTGGATACCTCATTTTGGTCAATCCATAGTTTTGCAGTGTTTCTATATTCATGTAAGGAAAATAACAAATGTTGAGTGAAGTTTAACCCACGAGTGCAGAGCACAATAAATTGGCAGTATATCACCTTAAACACCTTGTCCTGTGCTCTAGCGATTTCCATCCTACCAGTTTCCCGAGATCTACCTATCTGAGCTAGTTGAAGGCTCTACAAATAGGCTTTTCAGACATAACAGCAAAAAGGAATTATGTGTTGACAAAGGAACAAAAAGCAACATGAGAGAAATGAAGAATATAAATGGAAGAAAAAGAAACATGAGATAAATGAAGAATATACATTTAAAAAAATTTTAAAAGACCAAAATTAATGGTAGCGCAGATGGCCTAGGTAACAGACGAGAAAGCATGAAAAGAGGTCCATTTCTCGGTAGTGTTGCCGAGCGGTCTAAGGCGCTGGATTTAGGCTCCAGTCTCTCAGGAGGCGTGGGTTCGAATCCCACCACTGCCATCTTTTATGTTGTTTGTGCAAGGCTTCAGTGGATACCTCATTTTGGTCAATCCATAGTTTTGCAGTGTTTCTATATTCATGTAAGGAAAATAACAAATGTTGAGTGAAGTTTAACCCACGAGTGCAGAGCACAATAAATTGGCAGTATATCACCTTAAACACCTTGTCCTGTGCTCTAGCGATTTCCATCCTACCAGTTTCCCGAGATCTACCTATCTGAGCTAGTTGAAGGCTCTACAAATAGGCTTTTCAGACATAACAGCAAAAAGGAATTATGTGTTGACAAAGGAACAAAAAGCAACATGAGAGAAATGAAGAATATAAATGGAAGAAAAAGAAACATGAGATAAATGAAGAATATACATTTAAAAAAATTTTAAAAGACCAAAATTAATGGTAGCGCAGATGGCCTAGGTAACAGACGAGAAAGCATGAAAAGAGGTCCATTTCTCGGTAGTGTGGCCGAGCGGTCTAAGGCGCTGGATTTAGGCTCCAGTCTCTCAGGAGGCGTGGGTTCGAATCCCACGGCTGCCATCTTTTATGTTGTTTGTGCAAGGCTTCAGTGGATACCTCATTTTGGTCAATCCATAGTTTTGCAGTGTTTCTATATTCATGTAAGGAAAATAACAAATGTTGAGTGAAGTTTAACCCACGAGTGCAGAGCACAATAAATTGGCAGTATATCACCTTAAACACCTTGTCCTGTGCTCTAGCGATTTCCATCCTACCAGTTTCCCGAGATCTACCTATCTGAGCTAGTTGAAGGCTCTACAAATAGGCTTTTCAGACATAACAGCAAAAAGGAATTATGTGTTGACAAAGGAACAAAAAGCAACATGAGAGAAATGAAGAATATAAATGGAAGAAAAAGAAACATGAGATAAATGAAGAATATACATTTAAAAAAATTTTAAAAGACCAAAATTAATGGTAGCGCAGATGGCCTAGGTAACAGACGAGAAAGCATGAAAAGAGGTCCATTTCTCGGTAGTGTGGCCGAGCGGTCTAAGGCGTTGGATTTAGGCTCCAGTCTCTCAGGAGGCGTGGGTTCGAATCCCACCACTGCCATCTTTTATGTTGTTTGTGCAAGGCTTCAGTGGATACCTCATTTTGGTCAATCCATAGTTTTGCAGTGTTTCTATATTCATGTAAGGAAAATAACAAATGTTGAGTGAAGTTTAACCCACGAGTGCAGAGCACAATAAATTGGCAGTATATCACCTTAAACACCTTGTCCTGTGCTCTAGCGATTTCCATCCTACCAGTTTCCCGAGATCTACCTATCTGAGCTAGTTGAAGGCTCTACAAATAGGCTTTTCAGACATAACAGCAAAAACGAATTATGTGTTGACAAAGGAACAAAAAGCAACATGAGAGAAATGAACAATATAAATGGAATAAAAAGAAACATGAGATAAATCCTGTGCTCTAGCGATTTCCATCCTACCAGTTTCCCGAGATCTACCTATCTGAGCTAGTTGAAGGCTCTACAAATAGGCTTTTCAGACATAACAGCAAAAAGGAATTATGTGTTGACAAAGGAACAAAAAGCAACATGAGAGAAATGAAGAATATAAATGGAAGAAAAAGAAACATGAGATAAATGAAGAATATACATTTAAAATTTTTTTAAAAGACCAAAATTAATGGTAGCGCAGATGGCCTAGGTAACAGACGAGAAAGCATGAAAAGAGGTCCCTTTCTCGGTAGTGTGGCCGAGCGGTCTAAGGCGCTGGATTTAGGCTCCAGTCTCTCAGGAGGCGTGGGTTCGAATCCCACCACTGCCATCTTTTATGTTGTTTGTGCAAGGCTTCAGTGGATACCTCATTTTGGTCAATCCATAGTTTTGCAGTGTTTCTATATTCATGTAAGGAAAATAACAAATGTTGAGTGAAGTTTAACCCACGAGTGCAGAGCACAATAAATTGGCAGTATATCACCTTAAACACCTTGTCCTGTGCTCTAGCGATTTCCATCCTACCAGTTTCCCGAGATCTACCTATCTGAGCTAGTTGAAGGCTCTACAAATAGGCTTTTCAGACATAACAGCAAAAAGGAATTATGTGTTGACAAAGGAACAAAAAGCAACATGAGAGAAATGAAGAATATAAATGGAAGAAAAAGAAACATGAGATAAATGAAGAATATACATTTAAAAATTTTTAAAAGACCAAAATTAATGGTAGCGCAGATGGCCTAGGTAACAGACGAGAAAGCATGAAAAGAGGTCCATTTCTCGGTAGTGTGGCCGAGCGGTCTAAGGCGCTGGATTTAGGCTCCAGTCTCTCAGGAGGCGTGGGTTCGAATCCCACCGCTGCCATCTTTTATGTTGTTTGTGCAAGGCTTCAGTGGATACCTCATTTTGGTCAATCCATAGTTTTGCAGTGTTTCTATATTCATGTAAGGAAAATAACAAATGTTGAGTGAAGTTTAACCCACGAGTGCAGAGCACAATAAATTGGCAGTATATCACCTTAAACACCTTGTCCTGTGCTCTAGCGATTTCCATCCTACCAGTTTCCCGAGATCTACCTATCTGAGCTAGTTGAAGGCTCTACAAATAGGCTTTTCAGACATAACAGCAAAAAGGAATTATGTGTTGACAAAGGAACAAAAAGCAACATGAGAGAAATGAAGAATATAAATGGAAGAAAAAGAAACATGAGATAAATGAAGAATATACATTTAAAAAAAATTTAAAAGACCAAAATTAATGGTAGCGCAGATGGCCTAGGTAACAGACGAGAAAGCATGAAAAGAGGTCCATTTCTCGGTAGTGTGGCCAAGCGGTCTAAGGCGCTGGATTTAGGCTCCAGTCTCTCAGGAGGCGTGGGTTCGAATCCCACCACTGCCATCTTTTATGTTGTTTGTGCAAGGCTTCAGTGGATACCTCATTTTGGTCAATCCATAGTTTTGCAGTGTTTCTATATTCATGTAAGGAAAATAACAAATGTTGAGTGAAGTTTAACCCACGAGTGCAGAGCACAATAAATTGGCAGTATATCACCTTAAACACCTTGTCCTGTGCTCTAGCGATTTCCATCCTACCAGTTTCCCGAGATCTACCTATCTGAGCTAGTTGAAGGCTCTACAAATAGGCTTTTCAGACATAACAGCAAAAATGAATTATGTGTTGACAAAGGAACAAAAAGCAACATGAGAGAAATGAAGAATATAAATGGAAGAAAAAGAAACATGAGATAAATGAAGAATATACATTTAAATTTTTTTTAAAAGACCAAAATTAATGGTAGCGCAGATGGCCTAGGTAACAGACGAGAAAGCATGAAAAGAGGTCCATTTCTCGGTAGTGTGGCCGAGCGGTCTAAGGCGCTGGATTTAGGCTCCAGTCTCTCAGGAGGCGTGGGTTCGAATCCCACGGCTGCCATCTTTTATGTTGTTTGTGCAAGGCTTCAGTGGATACCTCATTTTGGTCAATCCATAGTTTTGCAGTGTTTCTATATTCATGTAAGGAAAATAACAAATGTTGAGTGAAGTTTAACCCACGAGTGCAGAGCACAATAAATTGGCAGTATATCACCTTAAACACCTTGTCCTGTGCTCTAGCGATTTCCATCCTACCAGTTTCCCGAGATCTACCTATCTGAGCTAGTTGAAGGCTCTACAAATAGGCTTTTCAGACATAACAGCAAAAACGAATTATGTGTTGACAAAGGAACAAAAAGCAACATGAGAGAAATGAAGAATATAAATGGAAGAAAAAGAAACATGAGATAAATGAAGAATATACATTTAAAAAATTTTTAAAAGACCAAAATTAATGGTAGCGCAGATGGCCTAGGTAACAGACGAGAAAGCATGAAAAGAGGTCCATTTCTCGGTAGTGTGGCCGAGCGGTCTAAGGCGTTGGATTTAGGCTCCAGTCTCTCAGGAGGCGTGGGTTCGAATCCCACCACTGCCATCTTTTATGTTGTTTGTGCAAGGCTTCAGTGGATACCTCATTTTGGTCAATCCATAGTTTTGCAGTGTTTCTATATTCATGTAAGGAAAATAACAAATGTTGAGTGAAGTTTAACCCACGAGTGCAGAGCACAATAAATTGGCAGTATATCACCTTAAACACCTTGTCCTGTGCTCTAGCGATTTCCATCCTACCAGTTTCCCGAGATCTACCTATCTGAGCTAGTTGAAGGCTCTACAAATAGGCTTTTCAGACATAACAGCAAAAACGAATTATGTGTTGACAAAGGAACAAAAAGCAACATGAGAGAAATGAACAATATAAATGGAATAAAAAGAAACATGAGATAAATCCTGTGCTCTAGCGATTTCCATCCTACCAGTTTCCCGAGATCTACCTATCTGAGCTAGTTGAAGGCTCTACAAATAGGCTTTTCAGACATAACAGCAAAAAGGAATTATGTGTTGACAAAGGAACAAAAAGCAACATGAGAGAAATGAAGAATATAAATGGAAGAAAAAGAAACATGAGATAAATGAAGAATATACATTTAAAAATTTTTTAAAAGACCAAAATTAATGGTAGCGCAGATGGCCTAGGTAACAGACGAGAAAGCATGAAAAGAGGTCCCTTTCTCGGTAGTGTGGCCGAGCGGTCTAAGGCGCTGGATTTAGGCTCCAGTCTCTCAGGAGGCGTGGGTTCGAATCCCACCACTGCCATCTTTAATGTTGTTTGTGCAAGGCTTCAGTGGATACCTCATTTTGGTCAATCCATAGTTTTGCAGTGTTTCTATATTCATGTAAGGAAAATAACAAATGTTGAGTGAAGTTTAACCCACGAGTGCAGAGCACAATAAATTGGCAGTATATCACCTTAAACACCTTGTCCTGTGCTCTAGCGATTTCCATCCTACCAGTTTCCCGAGATCTACCTATCTGAGCTAGTTGAAGGCTCTACAAATAGGCTTTTCAGACATAACAGCAAAAAGGAATTATGTGTTGACAAAGGAACAAAAAGCAACATGAGAGAAATGAAGAATATAAATGGAAGAAAAAGAAACATGAGATAAATGAAGAATATACATTTAAAATTTTTTAAAAGACCAAAATTAATGGTAGCGCAGATGGCCTAGGTAACAGACGAGAAAGCATGAAAAGAGGTCCATTTCTCGGTAGTGTGGCCGAGCGGTCTAAGGCGCTGGATTTAGGCTCCAGTCTCTCAGGAGGCGTGGGTTCGAATCCCACCACTGCCATCTTTTATGTTGTTTGTGCAAGGCTTCAGTGGATACCTCATTTTGGTCAATCCATAGTTTTGCAGTGTTTCTATATTCATGTAAGGAAAATAACAAATGTTGAGTGAAGTTTAACCCACGAGTGCAGAGCACAATAAATTGGCAGTATATCACCTTAAACACCTTGTCCTGTGCTCTAGCGATTTCCATCCTACCAGTTTCCCGAGATCTACCTATCTGAGCTAGTTGAAGGCTCTACAAATAGGCTTTTCAGACATAACAGCAAAAATGAATTATGTGTTGACAAAGGAACAAAAAGCAACATGAGAGAAATGAAGAATATAAATGGAAGAAAAAGAAACATGAGATAAATGAAGAATATACATTTAAATTTTTTTTAAAAGACCAAAATTAATGGTAGCGCAGATGGCCTAGGTAACAGACGAGAAAGCATGAAAAGAGGTCCATTTCTCGGTAGTGTGGCCGAGCGGTCTAAGGCGCTGGATTTAGGCTCCAGTCTCTCAGGAGGCGTGGGTTCGAATCCCACGGCTGCCATCTTTTATGTTGTTTGTGCAAGGCTTCAGTGGATACCTCATTTTGGTCAATCCATAGTTTTGCAGTGTTTCTATATTCATGTAAGGAAAATAACAAATGTTGAGTGAAGTTTAACCCACGAGTGCAGAGCACAATAAATTGGCAGTATATCACCTTAAACACCTTGTCCTGTGCTCTAGCGATTTCCATCCTACCAGTTTCCCGAGATCTACCTATCTGAGCTAGTTGAAGGCTCTACAAATAGGCTTTTCAGACATAACAGCAAAAACGAATTATGTGTTGACAAAGGAACAAAAAGCAACATGAGAGAAATGAACAATATAAATGGAATAAAAAGAAACATGAGATAAATCCTGTGCTCTAGCGATTTCCATCCTACCAGTTTCCCGAGATCTACCTATCTGAGCTAGTTGAAGGCTCTACAAATAGGCTTTTCAGACATAACAGCAAAAAGGAATTATGTGTTGACAAAGGAACAAAAAGCAACATGAGAGAAATGAAGAATATAAATGGAAGAAAAAGAAACATGAGATAAATGAAGAATATACATTTAAAAAAAATTTAAAAGACCAAAATTAATGGTAGCGCAGATGGCCTAGGTAACAGACGAGAAAGCATAAAAAGAGGTCCATTTCTCGGTAGTGTGGCCGAGCGGTCTAAGGCGCTGGATTTAGGCTCCAGTCTCTCAGGAGGCGTGGGTTCGAATCCCACCACTGCCATCTTTTATGTTGTTTGTGCAAGGCTTCAGTGGATACCTCATTTTGGTCAATCCATAGTTTTGCAGTGTTTCTATATTCATGTAAGGAAAATAACAAATGTTGAGTGAATTTTAACCCACGAGTGCAGAGCACAATAAATTGGCAGTATATCACCTTAAACACCTTGTCCTGTGCTCTAGCGATTTCCATCCTACCAGTTTCCCGAGATCTACCTATCTGAGCTAGTTGAAGGCTCTACAAATAGGCTTTTCAGACATAACAGCAAAAAGGAATTATGTGTTGACAAAGGAACAAAAAGCAACATGAGAGAAATGAAGAATATAAATGGAAGAAAAAGAAACATGAGATAAATGAAGAATATACATTTAAAAAAATTTTAAAAGACCAAAATTAATGGTAGCGCAGATGGCCTAGGTAACAGACGAGAAAGCATGAAAAGAGGTCCATTTCTCGGTAGTGTTGCCGAGCGGTCTAAGGCGCTGGATTTAGGCTCCAGTCTCTCAGGAGGCGTGGGTTCGAATCCCACCACTGCCATCTTTTATGTTGTTTGTGCAAGGCTTCAGTGGATACCTCATTTTGGTCAATCCATAGTTTTGCAGTGTTTCTATATTCATGTAAGGAAAATAACAAATGTTGAGTGAAGTTTAACCCACGAGTGCAGAGCACAATAAATTGGCAGTATATCACCTTAAACACCTTGTCCTGTGCTCTAGCGATTTCCATCCTACCAGTTTCCCGAGATCTACCTATCTGAGCTAGTTGAAGGCTCTACAAATAGGCTTTTCAGACATAACAGCAAAAAGGAATTATGTGTTGACAAAGGAACAAAAAGCAACATGAGAGAAATGAAGAATATAAATGGAAGAAAAAGAAACATGAGATAAATGAAGAATATACATTTAAAAAAATTTTAAAAGACCAAAATTAATGGTAGCGCAGATGGCCTAGGTAACAGACGAGAAAGCATGAAAAGAGGTCCATTTCTCGGTAGTGTGGCCGAGCGGTCTAAGGCGCTGGATTTAGGCTCCAGTCTCTCAGGAGGCGTGGGTTCGAATCCCACGGCTGCCATCTTTTATGTTGTTTGTGCAAGGCTTCAGTGGATACCTCATTTTGGTCAATCCATAGTTTTGCAGTGTTTCTATATTCATGTAAGGAAAATAACAAATGTTGAGTGAAGTTTAACCCACAAGTGCAGAGCACAATAAATTGGCAGTATATAACCTTAAACACCTTGTCCTGTGCTCTAGCGATTTCCATCCTACCAGTTTCCCGAGATCTACCTATCTGAGCTAGTTGAAGGCTCTACAAATAGGCTTTTCAGACATAACAGCAAAAAGGAATTATGTGTTGACAAAGGAACAAAAAGCAACATGAGAGAAATGAAGAATATAAATGGAAGAAAAAGAAACATGAGATAAATGAAGAATATACATTTAAAAAAATTTTAAAAGACCAAAATTAATGGTAGCGCAGATGGCCTAGGTAACAGACGAGAAAGCATGAAAAGAGGTCCATTTCTCGGTAGTGTGGCCGAGCGGTCTAAGGCGTTGGATTTAGGCTCCAGTCTCTCAGGAGGCGTGGGTTCGAATCCCACCACCGCCATCTTTTATGTTGTTTGTGCAAGGCTTCAGTGGATACCTCATTTTGGTCAATCCATAGTTTTGCAGTGTTTCTATATTCATGTAAGGAAAATAACAAATGTTGAGTGAAGTTTAACCCACGAGTGCAGAGCACAATAAATTGGCAGTATATCACCTTAAACACCTTGTCCTGTGCTCTAGCGATTTCCATCCTACCAGTTTCCCGAGATCTACCTATCTGAGCTAGTTGAAGGCTCTACAAATAGGCTTTTCAGACATAACAGCAAAAACGAATTATGTGTTGACAAAGGAACAAAAAGCAACATGAGAGAAATGAACAATATAAATGGAATAAAAAGAAACATGAGATAAATCCTGTGCTCTAGCGATTTCCATCCTACCAGTTTCCCGAGATCTACCTATCTGAGCTAGTTGAAGGCTCTACAAATAGGCTTTTCAGACATAACAGCAAAAAGGAATTATGTGTTGACAAAGGAACAAAAAGCAACATGAGAGAAATGAAGAATATAAATGGAAGAAAAAGAAACATGAGATAAATGAAGAATATACATTTAAAAATTTTTTAAAAGACCAAAATTAATGGTAGCGCAGATGGCCTAGGTAACAGACGAGAAAGCATGAAAAGAGGTCCCTTTCTCGGTAGTGTGGCCGAGCGGTCTAAGGCGCTGGATTTAGGCTCCAGTCTCTCAGGAGGCGTGGGTTCGAATCCCACCACTGCCATCTTTTATGTTGTTTGTGCAAGGCTTCAGTGGATACCTCATTTTGGTCAATCCATAGTTTTGCAGTGTTTCTATATTCATGTAAGGAAAATAACAAATGTTGAGTGAAGTTTAACCCACGAGTGCAGAGCACAATAAATTGGCAGTATATCACCTTAAACACCTTGTCCTGTGCTCTAGCGATTTCCATCCTACCAGTTTCCCGAGATCTACCTATCTGAGCTAGTTGAAGGCTCTACAAATAGGCTTTTCAGACATAACAGCAAAAAGGAATTATGTGTTGACAAAGGAACAAAAAGCAACATGAGAGAAATGAAGAATATAAATGGAAGAAAAAGAAACATGAGATAAATGAAGAATATACATTTAAAAATTTTTAAAAGACCAAAATTAATGGTAGCGCAGATGGCCTAGGTAACAGACGAGAAAGCATGAAAAGAGGTCCATTTCTCGGTAGTGTGGCCGAGCGGTCTAAGGCGCTGGATTTAGGCTCCAGTCTCTCAGGAGGCGTGGGTTCGAATCCCACCGCTGCCATCTTTTATGTTGTTTGTGCAAGGCTTCAGTGGATACCTCATTTTGGTCAATCCATAGTTTTGCAGTGTTTCTATATTCATGTAAGGAAAATAACAAATGTTGAGTGAAGTTTAACCCACGAGTGCAGAGCACAATAAATTGGCAGTATATCACCTTAAACACCTTGTCCTGTGCTCTAGCGATTTCCATCCTACCAGTTTCCCGAGATCTACCTATCTGAGCTAGTTGAAGGCTCTACAAATAGGCTTTTCAGACATAACATCAAAAAGGAATTATGTGTTGACAAAGGAACAAAAAGCAACATGAGAGAAATGAAGAATATAAATGGAAGAAAAAGAAACATGAGATAAATGAAGAATATAAATATTTTTTCTTTTTTAAAGACAGAAATTGATGTAAGCGAAGAAGGCCTAGGTAACAGACGAGCAAGAATGAATAGAAGTCCACTTCTCGGTAACGTGGCCGAGAGGTCTAAGGCGCTGGATTAAGGCGCCAGTCTCTCAGGAGGCGTGGGTTCGAATCCAGCCGCTGCCATCTTTTATGTTGTTTGTGCAAGGCTCCAGTGGATACCTCATTTTGGTCAATCCATAGTTTTGCAGTGTTTCTATATTCATGTAAGGAAAATAACAAATGTTGAGTGAAGTTTAACCCACGAGTGCAGAGCACAATAAATTGGCAGTATATCACCTTAAACACCTTGTCCTGTGCTCTAGCGATTTCCATCCTACCAGTTTCCCGAGATCTACCTATCTGAGCTAGTTGAAGGCTCTACAAATAGGCTTTTCAGACATAACAGCAAAAACGAATTATATGTTGACAAAGGAACAAAAAGCAACATGAGAGAAATGAAGAATATAAATGGAATAAAAAGAAACATGAGATAAATGAAGAATATACATTTAAATTTTTTTAAAAGACCAAAATTAATGGTAGCAAAGATGGCCTAGGTAACAGACGAGAAAGCACGAAAAGAGGTCCATTTCTCGGTAGTGTGGCCCAGCGGTCTAAGGCGCTGGATTTAGGCTCCAGTCTCTCAGGAGGCGTGTGTTCGAATCCCACCGCTGCCATCTTTTATGTTGTTTGTGCAAGGCTTCAGTCGATACCTCATTTTGGTCAATCCATAGTTTTGCAGTGTTTCTATATTCATGTAAGGAAAATAACAAATGTTGAGTGAAGTTTAACCCACGAGTGCAGAGCACAATAAATTGGCAGTATATCACCTTAAACACCTTGTCCTGTGCTCTAGCGATTTCCATCCTACCAGTTTCCCGAGATCTACCTATCTGAGCTAGTTGAAGGCTCTACAAATAGGCTTTTCAGACATAACAGCAAAAACGAATTATGTGTTGACAAAGGAACAAAAAGCAACATGAGAGAAATGAAGAATATAAATGGAATAAAAAGAAACATGAGATAAATGAAGAATATACATTTAAAAAATACCAAAATTAACGGTAGCGCAGAAGGCCTAGGTAACAGACGAGAAAGCATGAAAAGAGGTCCATTTCTCGGTAGTGTGGCTGAGCGGTCTAAGGCGCTGGATTTAGGCTCCAGTCTCTCAGGAGGCGTGGGTTCGAATCCCACCACTGCCATCTTTTATGTTGTTTGTGCAAGGCTTCAGTGGATACCTCATTTTGGTCAATCCATAGTTTTGCAGTGTTTCTATATTCATGTAAGGAAAATAACAAATGTTGAGTGAAGTTTAACCCACGAGTGCAGAGCACAATAAATTGGCAGTATATCACCTTAAACACCTTGTCCTGTGCTCTAGCGATTTCCATCCTACCAGTTTCCCGAGATCTACCTATCTGAGCTAGTTGAAGGCTCTACAAATAGGCTTTTCAGACATAACAGCAAAAAGGAATTATGTGTTGACAAAGGAACAAAAAGCAACATGAGAGAAATGAAGAATATAAATAAAAATATTTAAAAAAGACCAAAATTAATGGTAGCGCAGATGGCCTAGCTAACAGACGAGAAAGCGTGAAAAGACGTCCATTTCTCGGTAGTGTGGCCGAGCGGTCTAAGGCGCTGGATTAAGGCTCCAGTCTCTCAGGAGGCGTGGGTTCGAATCCCACCGCTGCCATCTTTGATGTTGTTTGTGCAAGGCTTCAGTGGATACCTCATTTTGGTCAATCCATAGTTTTGCAGTGTTTCTATATTCATGTAAGGAAAATAACAAATGTTGAGTGAAGTTTAACCCACGAGTGCAGAGCACAATAAATTGGCAGTATATCACCTTAAACACCTTGTCCTGTGCTCTAGCGATTTCCATCCTACCAGTTTCCCGAGATCTACCTATCTGAGCTAGTTGAAGGCTCTACAAATAGGCTTTTCAGACATAACAGCAAAAACAAATTATGTGTTGACAAAGGAACAAAAAGCAACATGAGAGAAATGAAGAATATCAATGGAAGAAAAAGAAATGAGATAAATGAAGAATATAAATAAAAATATTTAAAAAAGACCAAAATTAATGGTAGCGCAGATGGCCTAGCTAACAGACGAGAAAGCGTGAAAAGACGTCCATTTCTCGGTAGTGTGGCCGAGCGGTCTAAGGCGCTGGATTAAGGCTCCAGTCTCTCAGGAGGCGTGGGTTCGAATCCCACCGCTGCCATCTTTGATGTTGTTTGTGCAAGGCTTCATTGGATACTTCATTTTGGTCAATCCATAGTTTTGCAGTGTTTCTATATTCATGTAAGGAAAATAACAAATGTTGAGTGAAGTTTAACCCACGAGTGCAGAGCACAATAAATTGGCAGTATATCACCTTAAACACCTTGTCCTGTGCTCTAGCGATTTCCATCCTACCAGTTTCCCGAGATCTACCTATCTGAGCTAGTTGAAGGCTCTACAAATAGGCTTTTCAGACATAACAGCAAAAATGAATTATGTGTTGACAAAGGAACAAAAAGCAACATGAGAGAAATGAAGAATATAAATGGAAGAAAAAGAAACATGAGATAAATGAAGAATATACATTTAAATTTTTTTTAAAAGACCAAAATTAATGGTAGCGCAGATGGCCTAGGTAACAGACGAGAAAGCATGAAAAGAGGTCCATTTCTCGGTAGTGTGGCCGAGCGGTCTAAGGCGCTGGATTTAGGCTCCAGTCTCTCAGGAGGCGTGGGTTCGAATCCCACCGCTGCCATCTTTGATGTTGTTTGTGCAAGGCTTCATTGGATACTTCATTTTGGTCAATCCATAGTTTTGCAGTGTTTCTATATTCATGTAAGGAAAATAACAAATGTTGAGTGAAGTTTAACCCACGAGTGCAGAGCACAATAAATTGGCAGTATATCACCTTAAACACCTTGTCCTGTGCTCTAGCGATTTCCATCCTACCAGTTTCCCGAGATCTACCTATCTGAGCTAGTTGAAGGCTCTACAAATAGGCTTTTCAGACATAACAGCAAAAATGAATTATGTGTTGACAAAGGAACAAAAAGCAACATGAGAGAAATGAAGAATATAAATGGAAGAAAAAGAAACATGAGATAAATGAAGAATATACATTTAAAATTTTTTTAAAAGACCAAAATTAATGGTAGCGCAGATGGCCTAGGTAACAGACGAGAAAGCATGAAAAGAGGTCCATTTCTCGGTAGTGTGGCCGAGCGGTCTAAGGCGCTGGATTTAGGCTCCAGTCTCTCAGGAGGCGTGGGTTCGAATCCCACGGCTGCCATCTTTTATGTTGTTTGTGCAAGGCTTCAGTGGATACCTCATTTTGGTCAATCCATAGTTTTGCAGTGTTTCTATATTCATGTAAGGAAAATAACAAATGTTGAGTGAAGTTTAACCCACGAGTGCAGAGCACAATAAATTGGCAGTATATCACCTTAAACACCTTGTCCTGTGCTCTAGCGATTTCCATCCTACCAGTTTCCCGAGATCTACCTATCTGAGCTAGTTGAAGGCTCTACAAATAGGCTTTTCAGACATAACAGCAAAAACGAATTATGTGTTGACAAAGGAACAAAAAGCAACATGAGAGAAATGAACAATATAAATGGAATAAAAAGAAACATGAGATAAATCCTGTGCTCTAGCGATTTCCATCCTACCAGTTTCCCGAGATCTACCTATCTGAGCTAGTTGAAGGCTCTACAAATAGGCTTTTCAGACATAACAGCAAAAAGGAATTATGTGTTGACAAAGGAACAAAAAGCAACATGAGAGAAATGAAGAATATAAATGGAAGAAAAAGAAACATGAGATAAATGAAGAATATACATTTAAAAAATTTTTAAAAGACCAAAATTAATGGTAGCGCAGATGGCCTAGGTAACAGACGAGAAAGCATGAAAAGAGGTCCATTTCTCGGTAGTGTGGCCGAGCGGTCTAAGGCGCTGGATTTAGGCTCCAGTCTCTCAGGAGGCGTGGGTTCGAATCCCACCACTGCCATCTTTTATGTTGTTTGTGCAAGGCTTCAGTGGATACCTCATTTTGGTCAATCCATAGTTTTGCAGTGTTTCTATATTCATGTAAGGAAAATAACAAATGTTGAGTGAAGTTTAACCCACGAGTTCAGAGCACAATAAATTGGCAGTATATCACCTTAAACACCTTGTCCTGTGCTCTAGCGATTTCCATCCTACCAGTTTCCCGAGATCTACCTATCTGAGCTAGTTGAAGGCTCTACAAATAGGCTTTTCAGACATAACAGCAAAAAGGAATTATGTGTTGACAAAGGAACAAAAAGCAACATGAGAGAAATGAAGAATATAAATGGAAGAAAAAGAAACATGAGATAAATGAAGAATATACATTTAAAAAAATTTTAAAAGACCAAAATTAATGGTAGCGCAGATGGCCTAGGTAACAGACGAGAAAGCATGAAAAGAGGTCAATTTCTCGGTAGTGTGGCCGAGCGGTCTAAGGCGTTGGATTTAGGCTCCAGTCTCTCAGGAGGCGTGGGTTCGAATCCCACCACTGCCATCTTTTATGTTGTTTGTGCAAGGCTTCAGTGGATACCTCATTTTGGTCAATCCATAGTTTTGCAGTGTTTCTATATTCATGTAAGGAAAATAACAAATGTTGAGTGAAGTTTAACCCACGAGTGCAGAGCACAATAAATTGGCAGTATATCACCTTAAACACCTTGTCCTGTGCTCTAGCGATTTCCATCCTACCAGTTTCCCGAGATCTACCTATCTGAGCTAGTTGAAGGCTCTACAAATAGGCTTTTCAGACATAACAGCAAAAACGAATTATGTGTTGACAAAGGAACAAAAAGCAACATGAGAGAAATGAAGAATATAAATGGAAGAAAAAGAAACATGATATAAATGAAGAATATACATTTAAAAAAATTTTAAAAGACCAAAATTAATGGTAGCGCAGATGGCCTAGGTAACAGACGAGAAAGCATGAAAAGAGGTCCATTTCTCGGTAGTGTGGCCGAGCGGTCTAAGGCGCTGGATTTAGGCTCCAGTCTCTCAGGAGGCGTGGGTTCGAATCCCACCACTGCCATCTTTTATGTTGTTTGTGCAAGGCTTCAGTGGATACCTCATTTTGGTCAATCCATAGTTTTGCAGTGTTTCTATATTCATGTAAGGAAAATAACAAATGTTGAGTGAAGTTTAACCCACGAGTTCAGAGCACAATAAATTGGCAGTATATCACCTTAAACACCTTGTCCTGTGCTCTAGCGATTTCCATCCTACCAGTTTCCCGAGATCTACCTATCTGAGCTAGTTGAAGGCTCTACAAATAGGCTTTTCAGACATAACAGCAAAAAGGAATTATGTGTTGACAAAGGAACAAAAAGCAACATGAGAGAAATGAAGAATATAAATGGAAGAAAAAGAAACATGAGATAAATGAAGAATATACATTTAAAAAAAATTTAAAAGACCAAAATTAATGGTAGCGCAGATGGCCTAGGTAACAGACGAGAAAGCATGAAAAGAGGTCCATTTCTCGGTAGTGTGGCCGAGCGGTCTAAGGCGTTGGATTTAGGCTCCAGTCTCTCAGGAGGCGTGGGTTCGAATCCCACCACTGCCATCTTTTATGTTGTTTGTGCAAGGCTTCAGTGGATACCTCATTTTGGTCAATCCATAGTTTTGCAGTGTTTCTATATTCATGTAAGGAAAATAACAAATGTTGAGTGAAGTTTAACCCACGAGTGCAGAGCACAATAAATTGGCAGTATATCACCTTAAACACCTTGTCCTGTGCTCTAGCGATTTCCATCCTACCAGTTTCCCGAGATCTACCTATCTGAGCTAGTTGAAGGCTCTACAAATAGGCTTTTCAGACATAACAGCAAAAACGAATTATGTGTTGACAAAGGAACAAAAAGCAACATGAGAGAAATGAACAATATAAATGGAATAAAAAGAAACATGAGATAAATCCTGTGCTCTAGCGATTTCCATCCTACCAGTTTCCCGAGATCTACCTATCTGAGCTAGTTGAAGGCTCTACAAATAGGCTTTTCAGACATAACAGCAAAAAGGAATTATGTGTTGACAAAGGAACAAAAAGCAACATGAGAGAAATGAAGAATATAAATGGAAGAAAAAGAAACATGAGATAAATGAAGAATATACATTTAAAAAATTTTTAAAAGACCAAAATTAATGGTAGCGCAGATGGCCTAGGTAACAGACGAGAAAGCATGAAAAGAGGTCCATTTCTCGGTAGTGTGGCCGAGCGGTCTAAGGCGCTGGATTTAGGCTCCAGTCTCTCAGGAGGCGTGGGTTCGAATCCCACCACTGCCATCTTTTATGTTGTTTGTGCAAGGCTTCAGTGGATACCTCATTTTGGTCAATCCATAGTTTTGCAGTGTTTCTATATTCATGTAAGGAAAATAACAAATGTTGAGTGAAGTTTAACCCACGAGTTCAGAGCACAATAAATTGGCAGTATATCACCTTAAACACCTTGTCCTGTGCTCTAGCGATTTCCATCCTACCAGTTTCCCGAGATCTACCTATCTGAGCTAGTTGAAGGCTCTACAAATAGGCTTTTCAGACATAACAGCAAAAAGGAATTATGTGTTGACAAAGGAACAAAAAGCAACATGAGAGAAATGAAGAATATAAATGGAAGAAAAAGAAACATGAGATAAATGAAGAATATACATTTAAAAAAATTTTAAAAGACCAAAATTAATGGTAGCGCAGATGGCCTAGGTAACAGACGAGAAAGCATGAAAAGAGGTCAATTTCTCGGTAGTGTGGCCGAGCGGTCTAAGGCGTTGGATTTAGGCTCCAGTCTCTCAGGAGGCGTGGGTTCGAATCCCACCACTGCCATCTTTTATGTTGTTTGTGCAAGGCTTCAGTGGATACCTCATTTTGGTCAATCCATAGTTTTGCAGTGTTTCTATATTCATGTAAGGAAAATAACAAATGTTGAGTGAAGTTTAACCCACGAGTGCAGAGCACAATAAATTGGCAGTATATCACCTTAAACACCTTGTCCTGTGCTCTAGCGATTTCCATCCTACCAGTTTCCCGAGATCTACCTATCTGAGCTAGTTGAAGGCTCTACAAATAGGCTTTTCAGACATAACAGCAAAAACGAATTATGTGTTGACAAAGGAACAAAAAGCAACATGAGAGAAATGAAGAATATAAATGGAAGAAAAAGAAACATGAGATAAATGAAGAATATACATTTAAAAAAATTTTAAAAGACCAAAATTAATGGTAGCGCAGATGGCCTAGGTAACAGACGAGAAAGCATGAAAAGAGGTCCATTTCTCGGTAGTGTGGCCGAGCGGTCTAAGGCGCTGGATTTAGGCTCCAGTCTCTCAGGAGGCGTGGGTTCGAATCCCACCACTGCCATCTTTTATGTTGTTTGTGCAAGGCTTCAGTGGATACCTCATTTTGGTCAATCCATAGTTTTGCAGTGTTTCTATATTCATGTAAGGAAAATAACAAAT
Source organism: Thymallus thymallus (assembly GCA_023634145.1). NCBI lineage: Eukaryota > Metazoa > Chordata > Actinopteri > Salmoniformes > Salmonidae > Thymallus > Thymallus thymallus. The sequence continues at coordinate 33,707,230 of CM042398.1, read as the reverse complement.
GTTGAGTGAAGTTTAACCCACGAGTTCAGAGCACAATAAATTGGCAGTATATCACCTTAAACACCTTGTCCTGTGCTCTAGCGATTTCCATCCTACCAGTTTCCCGAGATCTACCTATCTGAGCTAGTTGAAGGCTCTACAAATAGGCTTTTCAGACATAACAGCAAAAAGGAATTATGTGTTGACAAAGGAACAAAAAGCAACATGAGAGAAATGAAGAATATAAATGGAAGAAAAAGAAACATGAGATAAATGAAGAATATACATTTAAAAAAATTTTAAAAGACCAAAATTAATGGTAGCGCAGATGGCCTAGGTAACAGACGAGAAAGCATGAAAAGAGGTCCATTTCTCGGTAGTGTGGCCGAGCGGTCTAAGGCGTTGGATTTAGGCTCCAGTCTCTCAGGAGGCGTGGGTTCGAATCCCACCACTGCCATCTTTTATGTTGTTTGTGCAAGGCTTCAGTGGATACCTCATTTTGGTCAATCCATAGTTTTGCAGTGTTTCTATATTCATGTAAGGAAAATAACAAATGTTGAGTGAAGTTTAACCCACGAGTGCAGAGCACAATAAATTGGCAGTATATCACCTTAAACACCTTGTCCTGTGCTCTAGCGATTTCCATCCTACCAGTTTCCCGAGATCTACCTATCTGAGCTAGTTGAAGGCTCTACAAATAGGCTTTTCAGACATAACAGCAAAAACGAATTATGTGTTGACAAAGGAACAAAAAGCAACATGAGAGAAATGAACAATATAAATGGAATAAAAAGAAACATGAGATAAATCCTGTGCTCTAGCGATTTCCATCCTACCAGTTTCCCGAGATCTACCTATCTGAGCTAGTTGAAGGCTCTACAAATAGGCTTTTCAGACATAACAGCAAAAAGGAATTATGTGTTGACAAAGGAACAAAAAGCAACATGAGAGAAATGAAGAATATAAATGGAAGAAAAAGAAACATGAGATAAATGAAGAATATACATTTAAAAAATTTTTAAAAGACCAAAATTAATGGTAGCGCAGATGGCCTAGGTAACAGACGAGAAAGCATGAAAAGAGGTCCATTTCTCGGTAGTGTGGCCGAGCGGTCTAAGGCGCTGGATTTAGGCTCCAGTCTCTCAGGAGGCGTGGGTTCGAATCCCACTACTGCCATCTTTTATGTTGTTTGTGCAAGGCTTCAGTGGATACCTCATTTTGGTCAATCCATAGTTTTGCAGTGTTTCTATATTCATGTAAGGAAAATAACAAATGTTGAGTGAAGTTTAACCCACGAGTGCAGAGCACAATAAATTGGCAGTATATCACCTTAAACACCTTGTCCTGTGCTCTAGCGATTTCCATCCTACCAGTTTCCCGAGATCTACCTATCTGAGCTAGTTGAAGGCTCTACAAATAGGCTTTTCAGACATAACAGCAAAAAGGAATTATGTGTTGACAAAGGAACAAAAAGCAACATGAGAGAAATGAAGAATATAAATGGAAGAAAAAGAAACATGAGATAAATGAAGAATATACATTTAAAAAATTTTAAAAGACCAAAATTAATGGTAGCGCAGATGGCCTAGGTAACAGACGAGAAAGCATGAAAAGAGGTCCATTTCTCGGTAGTGTGGCCGAGCGGTCTAAGGCGCTGGATTTAGGCTCCAGTCTCTCAGGAGGCGTGGGTTCGAATCCCACCGCTGCCATCTTTTATGTTGTTTGTGCAAGGCTTCAGTGGATACCTCATTTTGGTCAATCCATAGTTTTGCAGTGTTTCTATATTCATGTAAGGAAAATAACAAATGTTGAGTGAAGTTTAACCCACGAGTGCAGAGCACAATAAATTGGCAGTATATCACCTTAAACACCTTGTCCTGTGCTCTAGCGATTTCCATCCTACCAGTTTCCCGAGATCTACCTATCTGAGCTAGTTGAAGGCTCTACAAATAGGCTTTTCAGACATAACAGCAAAAAGGAATTATGTGTTGACAAAGGAACAAAAAGCAACATGAGAGAAATGAAGAATATAAATGGAAGAAAAAGAAACATGAGATAAATGAAGAATATACATTTAAAAAAAATTTAAAAGACCAAAATTAATGGTAGCGCAGATGGCCTAGGTAACAGACGAGAAAGCATGAAAAGAGGTCCATTTCTCGGTAGTGTGGCCGAGCGGTCTAAGGCGCTGGATTTAGGCTCCAGTCTCTCAGGAGGCGTGGGTTCGAATCCCACCACTGCCATCTTTTATGTTGTTTGTGCAAGGCTTCAGTGGATACCTCATTTTGGTCAATCCATAGTTTTGCAGTGTTTCTATATTCATGTAAGGAAAATAACAAATGTTGAGTGAAGTTTAACCCACGAGTGCAGAGCACAATAAATTGGCAGTATATCACCTTAAACACCTTGTCCTGTGCTCTAGCGATTTCCATCCTACCAGTTTCCCGAGATCTACCTATCTGAGCTAGTTGAAGGCTCTACAAATAGGCTTTTCAGACATAACAGCAAAAAGGAATTATGTGTTGACAAAGGAACAAAAAGCAACATGAGAGAAATGAAGAATATAAATGGAAGAAAAAGAAACATGAGATAAATGAAGAATATAAATATTTTTTCTTTTTTAAAGACAGAAATTGATGTAAGCGAAGAAGGCCTAGGTAACAGACGAGCAAGAATGAATAGAAGTCCACTTCTCGGTAACGTGGCCGAGCGGTCTAAGGCGCTGGATTAAGGCGCCAGTCTCTCAGGAGGCGTGGGTTCGAATCCCGCCGCTGCCATCTTTTATGTTGTTTGTGCAAGGCTCCAGTGGATACCTCATTTTGGTCAATCCATAGTTTTGCAGTGTTTCTATATTCATGTAAGGAAAATAACAAATGTTGAGTGAAGTTTAACCCACGAGTGCAGAGCACAATAAATTGGCAGTATATCACCTTAAACACCTTGTCCTGTGCTCTAGCGATTTCCATCCTACCAGTTTCCCGAGATCTACCTATCTGAGCTAGTTGAAGGCTCTACAAATAGGCTTTTCAGACATAACAGCAAAAAGGAATTATGTGTTGACAAAGGAACAAAAAGCAACATGAGAGAAATGAAGAATATAAATGGAAGAAAAAGAAACATGAGATAAATGAAGAATATACATTTAAAAAAAATTTAAAAGACCAAAATTAATGGTAGCGCAGATGGCCTAGGTAACAGACGAGAAAGCATGAAAAGAGGTCCATTTCTCGGTAGTGTGGCCGAGCGGTCTAAGGCGTTGGATTTAGGCTCCAGTCTCTCAGGAGGCGTGGGTTCGAATCCCACCACGGCCATCTTTTATGTTGTTTGTGCAAGGCTTCAGTGGATACCTCATTTTGGTCAATCCATAGTTTTGCAGTGTTTCTATATTCATGTAAGGAAAATAACAAATGTTGAGTGAAGTTTAACCCACGAGTGCAGAGCACAATAAATTGGCAGTATATCACCTTAAACACCTTGTCCTGTGCTCTAGCGATTTCCATCCTACCAGTTTCCCGAGATCTACCTATCTGAGCTAGTTGAAGGCTCTACAAATAGGCTTTTCAGACATAACAGCAAAAACGAATTATGTGTTGACAAAGGAACAAAAAGCAACATGAGAGAAATGAAGAATATAAATGGAAGAAAAAGAAACATGAGATAAATGAAGAATATAAATATTTTTTCTTTTTTAAAGACAGAAATTGATGTAAGCGAAGAAGGCCTAGGTAACAGACGAGCAAGAATGAATAGAAGTCCACTTCTCGGTAACGTGGCCGAGCGGTCTAAGGCGCTGGATTAAGGCGCCAGTCTCTCAGGAGGCGTGGGTTCGAATCCCGCCGCTGCCATCTTTTATGTTGTTTGTGCAAGGCTCCAGTGGATACCTCATTTTGGTCAATCCATAGTTTTGCAGTGTTTCTATATTCATGTAAGGAAAATAACAAATGTTGAGTGAAGTTTAACCCACGAGTGCAGAGCACAATAAATTGGCAGTATATCACCTTAAACACCTTGTCCTGTGCTCTAGCGATTTCCATCCTACCAGTTTCCCGAGATCTACCTATCTGAGCTAGTTGAAGGCTCTACAAATAGGCTTTTCAGACATAACAGCAAAAAGGAATTATGTGTTGACAAAGGAACAAAAAGCAACATGAGAGAAATGAAGAATATAAATGGAAGAAAAAGAAACATGAGATAAATGAAGAATATACATTTAAATTTTTTTAAAAGACCAAAATTAATGGTAGCAAAGATGGCCTAGGTAACAGACGAGAAAGCATGAAAAGAGGTCCATTTCTCGGTAGTGTGGCCCAGCGGTCTAAGGCGCTGGATTTAGGCTCCAGTCTCTCAGGAGGCGTGTGTTCGAATCCCACCGCTGCCATCTTTTATGTTGTTTGTGCAAGGCTTCAGTCGATACCTCATTTTGGTCAATCCATAGTTTTGCAGTGTTTCTATATTCATGTAAGGAAAATAACAAATGTTGAGTGAAGTTTAACCCACGAGTGCAGAGCACAATAAATTGGCAGTATATCACCTTAAACACCTTGTCCTGTGCTCTAGCGATTTCCATCCTACCAGTTTCCCGAGATCTACCTATCTGAGCTAGTTGAAGGCTCTACAAATAGGCTTTTCAGACATAACAGCAAAAACGAATTATGTGTTGACAAAGGAACAAAAAGCAACATGAGAGAAATGAAGAATATAAATGGAATAAAAAGAAACATGAGATAAATGAAGAATATACATTTAAAAAATACCAAAATTAACGGTAGCGCAGAAGGCCTAGGTAACAGACGAGAAAGCATGAAAAGAGGTCCATTTCTCGGTAGTGTGGCTGAGCGGTCTAAGGCGCTGGATTTAGGCTCCAGTCTCTCAGGAGGCGTGGGTTCGAATCCCACCACTGCCATCTTTTATGTTGTTTGTGCAAGGCTTCAGTGGATACCTCATTTTGGTCAATCCATAGTTTTGCAGTGTTTCTATATTCATGTAAGGAAAATAACAAATGTTGAGTGAAGTTTAACCCACGAGTGCAGAGCACAATAAATTGGCAGTATATCACCTTAAACACCTTGTCCTGTGCTCTAGCGATTTCCATCCTACCAGTTTCCCGAGATCTACCTATCTGAGCTAGTTGAAGGCTCTACAAATAGGCTTTTCAGACATAACAGCAAAAAGGAATTATGTGTTGACAAAGGAACAAAAAGCAACATGAGAGAAATGAAGAATATAAATAAAAATATTTAAAAAAGACCAAAATTAATGGTAGCGCAGATGGCCTAGCTAACAGACGAGAAAGCGTGAAAAGACGTCCATTTCTCGGTAGTGTGGCCGAGCGGTCTAAGGCGCTGGATTAAGGCTCCAGTCTCTCAGGAGGCGTGGGTTCGAATCCCACCGCTGCCATCTTTGATGTTGTTTGTGCAAGGCTTCAGTGGATACCTCATTTTGGTCAATCCATAGTTTTGCAGTGTTTCTATATTCATGTAAGGAAAATAACAAATGTTGAGTGAAGTTTAACCCACGAGTGCAGAGCACAATAAATTGGCAGTATATCACCTTAAACACCTTGTCCTGTGCTCTAGCGATTTCCATCCTACCAGTTTCCCGAGATCTACCTATCTGAGCTAGTTGAAGGCTCTACAAATAGGCTTTTCAGACATAACAGCAAAAACAAATTATGTGTTGACAAAGGAACAAAAAGCAACATGAGAGAAATGAAGAATATCAATGGAAGAAAAAGAAATGAGATAAATGAAGAATATAAATAAAAATATTTAAAAAAGACCAAAATTAATGGTAGCGCAGATGGCCTAGCTAACAGACGAGAAAGCGTGAAAAGACGTCCATTTCTCGGTAGTGTGGCCGAGCGGTCTAAGGCGCTGGATTAAGGCTCCAGTCTCTCAGGAGGCGTGGGTTCGAATCCCACCGCTGCCATCTTTGATGTTGTTTGTGCAAGGCTTCATTGGATACTTCATTTTGGTCAATCCATAGTTTTGCAGTGTTTCTATATTCATGTAAGGAAAATAACAAATGTTGAGTGAAGTTTAACCCACGAGTGCAGAGCACAATAAATTGGCAGTATATCACCTTAAACACCTTGTCCTGTGCTCTAGCGATTTCCATCCTACCAGTTTCCCGAGATCTACCTATCTGAGCTAGTTGAAGGCTCTACAAATAGGCTTTTCAGACATAACAGCAAAAATGAATTATGTGTTGACAAAGGAACAAAAAGCAACATGAGAGAAATGAAGAATATAAATGGAAGAAAAAGAAACATGAGATAAATGAAGAATATACATTTAAAAATTTTTTAAAAGACCAAAATTAATGGTAGCGCAGATGGCCTAGGTAACAGACGAGAAAGCATGAAAAGAGGTCCATTTCTCGGTAGTGTGGCCGAGCGGTCTAAGGCGCTGGATTTAGGCTCCAGTCTCTCAGGAGGCGTGGGTTCGAATCCCACCGCTGCCATCTTTGATGTTGTTTGTGCAAGGCTTCATTGGATACTTCATTTTGGTCAATCCATAGTTTTGCAGTGTTTCTATATTCATGTAAGGAAAATAACAAATGTTGAGTGAAGTTTAACCCACGAGTGCAGAGCACAATAAATTGGCAGTATATCACCTTAAACACCTTGTCCTGTGCTCTAGCGATTTCCATCCTACCAGTTTCCCGAGATCTACCTATCTGAGCTAGTTGAAGGCTCTACAAATAGGCTTTTCAGACATAACAGCAAAAATGAATTATGTGTTGACAAAGGAACAAAAAGCAACATGAGAGAAATGAAGAATATAAATGGAAGAAAAAGAAACATGAGATAAATGAAGAATATACATTTAAAAATTTTTTAAAAGACCAAAATTAATGGTAGCGCAGATGGCCTAGGTAACAGACGAGAAAGCATGAAAAGAGGTCCATTTCTCGGTAGTGTGGCCGAGCGGTCTAAGGCGCTGGATTTAGGCTCCAGTCTCTCAGGAGGCGTGGGTTCGAATCCCACGGCTGCCATCTTTTATGTTGTTTGTGCAAGGCTTCAGTGGATACCTCATTTTGGTCAATCCATAGTTTTGCAGTGTTTCTATATTCATGTAAGGAAAATAACAAATGTTGAGTGAAGTTTAACCCACGAGTGCAGAGCACAATAAATTGGCAGTATATCACCTTAAACACCTTGTCCTGTGCTCTAGCGATTTCCATCCTACCAGTTTCCCGAGATCTACCTATCTGAGCTAGTTGAAGGCTCTACAAATAGGCTTTTCAGACATAACAGCAAAAACGAATTATGTGTTGACAAAGGAACAAAAAGCAACATGAGAGAAATGAACAATATAAATGGAATAAAAAGAAACATGAGATAAATCCTGTGCTCTAGCGATTTCCATCCTACCAGTTTCCCGAGATCTACCTATCTGAGCTAGTTGAAGGCTCTACAAATAGGCTTTTCAGACATAACAGCAAAAAGGAATTATGTGTTGACAAAGGAACAAAAAGCAACATGAGAGAAATGAAGAATATAAATGGAAGAAAAAGAAACATGAGATAAATGAAGAATATACATTTAAAAAATTTTTAAAAGACCAAAATTAATGGTAGCGCAGATGGCCTAGGTAACAGACGAGAAAGCATGAAAAGAGGTCAATTTCTCGGTAGTGTGGCCGAGCGGTCTAAGGCGTTGGATTTAGGCTCCAGTCTCTCAGGAGGCGTGGGTTCGAATCCCACCACTGCCATCTTTTATGTTGTTTGTGCAAGGCTTCAGTGGATACCTCATTTTGGTCAATCCATAGTTTTGCAGTGTTTCTATATTCATGTAAGGAAAATAACAAATGTTGAGTGAAGTTTAACCCACGAGTGCAGAGCACAATAAATTGGCAGTATATCACCTTAAACACCTTGTCCTGTGCTCTAGCGATTTCCATCCTACCAGTTTCCCGAGATCTACCTATCTGAGCTAGTTGAAGGCTCTACAAATAGGCTTTTCAGACATAACAGCAAAAACGAATTATGTGTTGACAAAGGAACAAAAAGCAACATGAGAGAAATGAAGAATATAAATGGAAGAAAAAGAAACATGATATAAATGAAGAATATACATTTAAAAAATTTTTAAAAGACCAAAATTAATGGTAGCGCAGATGGCCTAGGTAACAGACGAGAAAGCATGAAAAGAGGTCCATTTCTCGGTAGTGTGGCCGAGCGGTCTAAGGCGCTGGATTTAGGCTCCAGTCTCTCAGGAGGCGTGGGTTCGAATCCCACCACTGCCATCTTTTATGTTGTTTGTGCAAGGCTTCAGTGGATACCTCATTTTGGTCAATCCATAGTTTTGCAGTGTTTCTATATTCATGTAAGGAAAATAACAAATGTTGAGTGAAGTTTAACCCACGAGTTCAGAGCACAATAAATTGGCAGTATATCACCTTAAACACCTTGTCCTGTGCTCTAGCGATTTCCATCCTACCAGTTTCCCGAGATCTACCTATCTGAGCTAGTTGAAGGCTCTACAAATAGGCTTTTCAGACATAACAGCAAAAAGGAATTATGTGTTGACAAAGGAACAAAAAGCAACATGAGAGAAATGAAGAATATAAATGGAAGAAAAAGAAACATGAGATAAATGAAGAATATACATTTAAAAAAATTTTAAAAGACCAAAATTAATGGTAGCGCAGATGGCCTAGGTAACAGACGAGAAAGCATGAAAAGAGGTCCATTTCTCGGTAGTGTGGCCGAGCGGTCTAAGGCGTTGGATTTAGGCTCCAGTCTCTCAGGAGGCGTGGGTTCGAATCCCACCACTGCCATCTTTTATGTTGTTTGTGCAAGGCTTCAGTGGATACCTCATTTTGGTCAATCCATAGTTTTGCAGTGTTTCTATATTCATGTAAGGAAAATAACAAATGTTGAGTGAAGTTTAACCCACGAGTGCAGAGCACAATAAATTGGCAGTATATCACCTTAAACACCTTGTCCTGTGCTCTAGCGATTTCCATCCTACCAGTTTCCCGAGATCTACCTATCTGAGCTAGTTGAAGGCTCTACAAATAGGCTTTTCAGACATAACAGCAAAAACGAATTATGTGTTGACAAAGGAACAAAAAGCAACATGAGAGAAATGAACAATATAAATGGAATAAAAAGAAACATGAGATAAATCCTGTGCTCTAGCGATTTCCATCCTACCAGTTTCCCGAGATCTACCTATCTGAGCTAGTTGAAGGCTCTACAAATAGGCTTTTCAGACATAACAGCAAAAAGGAATTATGTGTTGACAAAGGAACAAAAAGCAACATGAGAGAAATGAAGAATATAAATGGAAGAAAAAGAAACATGAGATAAATGAAGAATATACATTTAAAAAAATTTTAAAAGACCAAAATTAATGGTAGCGCAGATGGCCTAGGTAACAGACGAGAAAGCATGAAAAGAGGTCCATTTCTCGGTAGTGTGGCCGAGCGGTCTAAGGCGCTGGATTTAGGCTCCAGTCTCTCAGGAGGCGTGGGTTCGAATCCCACCACTGCCATCTTTTATGTTGTTTGTGCAAGGCTTCAGTGGATACCTCATTTTGGTCAATCCATAGTTTTGCAGTGTTTCTATATTCATGTAAGGAAAATAACAAATGTTGAGTGAAGTTTAACCCACGAGTTCAGAGCACAATAAATTGGCAGTATATCACCTTAAACACCTTGTCCTGTGCTCTAGCGATTTCCATCCTACCAGTTTCCCGAGATCTACCTATCTGAGCTAGTTGAAGGCTCTACAAATAGGCTTTTCAGACATAACAGCAAAAAGGAATTATGTGTTGACAAAGGAACAAAAAGCAACATGAGAGAAATGAAGAATATAAATGGAAGAAAAAGAAACATGAGATAAATGAAGAATATACATTTAAAAAAATTTTAAAAGACCAAAATTAATGGTAGCGCAGATGGCCTAGGTAACAGACGAGAAAGCATGAAAAGAGGTCAATTTCTCGGTAGTGTGGCCGAGCGGTCTAAGGCGTTGGATTTAGGCTCCAGTCTCTCAGGAGGCGTGGGTTCGAATCCCACCACTGCCATCTTTTATGTTGTTTGTGCAAGGCTTCAGTGGATACCTCATTTTGGTCAATCCATAGTTTTGCAGTGTTTCTATATTCATGTAAGGAAAATAACAAATGTTGAGTGAAGTTTAACCCACGAGTGCAGAGCACAATAAATTGGCAGTATATCACCTTAAACACCTTGTCCTGTGCTCTAGCGATTTCCATCCTACCAGTTTCCCGAGATCTACCTATCTGAGCTAGTTGAAGGCTCTACAAATAGGCTTTTCAGACATAACAGCAAAAACGAATTATGTGTTGACAAAGGAACAAAAAGCAACATGAGAGAAATGAAGAATATAAATGGAAGAAAAAGAAACATGAGATAAATGAAGAATATACATTTAAAAAAATTTTAAAAGACCAAAATTAATGGTAGCGCAGATGGCCTAGGTAACAGACGAGAAAGCATGAAAAGAGGTCCATTTCTCGGTAGTGTGGCCGAGCGGTCTAAGGCGCTGGATTTAGGCTCCAGTCTCTCAGGAGGCGTGGGTTCGAATCCCACCACTGCCATCTTTTATGTTGTTTGTGCAAGGCTTCAGTGGATACCTCATTTTGGTCAATCCATAGTTTTGCAGTGTTTCTATATTCATGTAAGGAAAATAACAAATGTTGAGTGAAGTTTAACCCACGAGTTCAGAGCACAATAAATTGGCAGTATATCACCTTAAACACCTTGTCCTGTGCTCTAGCGATTTCCATCCTACCAGTTTCCCGAGATCTACCTATCTGAGCTAGTTGAAGGCTCTACAAATAGGCTTTTCAGACATAACAGCAAAAAGGAATTATGTGTTGACAAAGGAACAAAAAGCAACATGAGAGAAATGAAGAATATAAATGGAAGAAAAAGAAACATGAGATAAATGAAGAATATACATTTAAAAAAATTTTAAAAGACCAAAATTAATGGTAGCGCAGATGGCCTAGGTAACAGACGAGAAAGCATGAAAAGAGGTCCATTTCTCGGTAGTGTGGCCGAGCGGTCTAAGGCGTTGGATTTAGGCTCCAGTCTCTCAGGAGGCGTGGGTTCGAATCCCACCACTGCCATCTTTTATGTTGTTTGTGCAAGGCTTCAGTGGATACCTCATTTTGGTCAATCCATAGTTTTGCAGTGTTTCTATATTCATGTAAGGAAAATAACAAATGTTGAGTGAAGTTTAACCCACGAGTGCAGAGCACAATAAATTGGCAGTATATCACCTTAAACACCTTGTCCTGTGCTCTAGCGATTTCCATCCTACCAGTTTCCCGAGATCTACCTATCTGAGCTAGTTGAAGGCTCTACAAATAGGCTTTTCAGACATAACAGCAAAAACGAATTATGTGTTGACAAAGGAACAAAAAGCAACATGAGAGAAATGAACAATATAAATGGAATAAAAAGAAACATGAGATAAATCCTGTGCTCTAGCGATTTCCATCCTACCAGTTTCCCGAGATCTACCTATCTGAGCTAGTTGAAGGCTCTACAAATAGGCTTTTCAGACATAACAGCAAAAAGGAATTATGTGTTGACAAAGGAACAAAAAGCAACATGAGAGAAATGAAGAATATAAATGGAAGAAAAAGAAACATGAGATAAATGAAGAATATACATTTAAAAAAATTTTAAAAGACCAAAATTAATGGTAGCGCAGATGGCCTAGGTAACAGACGAGAAAGCATGAAAAGAGGTCCATTTCTCGGTAGTGTGGCCGAGCGGTCTAAGGCGCTGGATTTAGGCTCCAGTCTCTCAGGAGGCGTGGGTTCGAATCCCACCACTGCCATCTTTTATGTTGTTTGTGCAAGGCTTCAGTGGATACCTCATTTTGGTCAATCCATAGTTTTGCAGTGTTTCTATATTCATGTAAGGAAAATAACAAATGTTGAGTGAAGTTTAACCCACGAGTGCAGAGCACAATAAATTGGCAGTATATCACCTTAAACACCTTGTCCTGTGCTCTAGCGATTTCCATCCTACCAGTTTCCCGAGATCTACCTATCTGAGCTAGTTGAAGGCTCTACAAATAGGCTTTTCAGACATAACAGCAAAAAGGAATTATGTGTTGACAAAGGAACAAAAAGCAACATGAGAGAAATGAAGAATATAAATGGAAGAAAAAGAAACATGAGATAAATGAAGAATATACATTTAAAAAATTTTAAAAGACCAAAATTAATGGTAGCGCAGATGGCCTAGGTAACAGACGAGAAAGCATGAAAAGAGGTCCATTTCTCGGTAGTGTGGCCGAGCGGTCTAAGGCGCTGGATTTAGGCTCCAGTCTCTCAGGAGGCGTGGGTTCGAATCCCACCGCTGCCATCTTTTATGTTGTTTGTGCAAGGCTTCAGTGGATACCTCATTTTGGTCAATCCATAGTTTTGCAGTGTTTCTATATTCATGTAAGGAAAATAACAAATGTTGAGTGAAGTTTAACCCACGAGTGCAGAGCACAATAAATTGGCAGTATATCACCTTAAACACCTTGTCCTGTGCTCTAGCGATTTCCATCCTACCAGTTTCCCGAGATCTACCTATCTGAGCTAGTTGAAGGCTCTACAAATAGGCTTTTCAGACATAACAGCAAAAAGGAATTATGTGTTGACAAAGGAACAAAAAGCAACATGAGAGAAATGAAGAATATAAATGGAAGAAAAAGAAACATGAGATAAATGAAGAATATACATTTAAAAAAAATTTAAAAGACCAAAATTAATGGTAGCGCAGATGGCCTAGGTAACAGACGAGAAAGCATGAAAAGAGGTCCATTTCTCGGTAGTGTGGCCGAGCGGTCTAAGGCGCTGGATTTAGGCTCCAGTCTCTCAGGAGGCGTGGGTTCGAATCCCACCACTGCCATCTTTTATGTTGTTTGTGCAAGGCTTCAGTGGATACCTCATTTTGGTCAATCCATAGTTTTGCAGTGTTTCTATATTCATGTAAGGAAAATAACAAATGTTGAGTGAAGTTTAACCCACGAGTGCAGAGCACAATAAATTGGCAGTATATCACCTTAAACACCTTGTCCTGTGCTCTAGCGATTTCCATCCTACCAGTTTCCCGAGATCTACCTATCTGAGCTAGTTGAAGGCTCTACAAATAGGCTTTTCAGACATAACAGCAAAAAGGAATTATGTGTTGACAAAGGAACAAAAAGCAACATGAGAGAAATGAAGAATATAAATGGAAGAAAAAGAAACATGAGATAAATGAAGAATATAAATATTTTTTCTTTTTTAAAGACAGAAATTGATGTAAGCGAAGAAGGCCTAGGTAACAGACGAGCAAGAATGAATAGAAGTCCACTTCTCGGTAACGTGGCCGAGCGGTCTAAGGCGCTGGATTAAGGCGCCAGTCTCTCAGGAGGCGTGGGTTCGAATCCCGCCGCTGCCATCTTTTATGTTGTTTGTGCAAGGCTCCAGTGGATACCTCATTTTGGTCAATCCATAGTTTTGCAGTGTTTCTATATTCATGTAAGGAAAATAACAAATGTTGAGTGAAGTTTAACCCACGAGTGCAGAGCACAATAAATTGGCAGTATATCACCTTAAACACCTTGTCCTGTGCTCTAGCGATTTCCATCCTACCAGTTTCCCGAGATCTACCTATCTGAGCTAGTTGAAGGCTCTACAAATAGGCTTTTCAGACATAACAGCAAAAAGGAATTATGTGTTGACAAAGGAACAAAAAGCAACATGAGAGAAATGAAGAATATAAATGGAAGAAAAAGAAACATGAGATAAATGAAGAATATACATTTAAAAAAAATTTAAAAGACCAAAATTAATGGTAGCGCAGATGGCCTAGGTAACAGACGAGAAAGCATGAAAAGAGGTCCATTTCTCGGTAGTGTGGCCGAGCGGTCTAAGGCGTTGGATTTAGGCTCCAGTCTCTCAGGAGGCGTGGGTTCGAATCCCACCACGGCCATCTTTTATGTTGTTTGTGCAAGGCTTCAGTGGATACCTCATTTTGGTCAATCCATAGTTTTGCAGTGTTTCTATATTCATGTAAGGAAAATAACAAATGTTGAGTGAAGTTTAACCCACGAGTGCAGAGCACAATAAATTGGCAGTATATCACCTTAAACACCTTGTCCTGTGCTCTAGCGATTTCCATCCTACCAGTTTCCCGAGATCTACCTATCTGAGCTAGTTGAAGGCTCTACAAATAGGCTTTTCAGACATAACAGCAAAAAGGAATTATGTGTTGACAAAGGAACAAAAAGCAACATGAGAGAAATGAAGAATATAAATGGAAGAAAAAGAAACATGAGATAAATGAAGAATATACATTTAAAAAAATTTTAAAAGACCAAAATTAATGGTAGCGCAGATGGCCTAGGTAACAGACGAGAAAGCATGAAAAGAGGTCAATTTCTCGGTAGTGTGGCCGAGCGGTCTAAGGCGTTGGATTTAGGCTCCAGTCTCTCAGGAGGCGTGGGTTCGAATCCCACCACTGCCATCTTTTATGTTGTTTGTGCAAGGCTTCAGTGGATACCTCATTTTGGTCAATCCATAGTTTTGCAGTGTTTCTATATTCATGTAAGGAAAATAACAAATGTTGAGTGAAGTTTAACCCACGAGTGCAGAGCACAATAAATTGGCAGTATATCACCTTAAACACCTTGTCCTGTGCTCTAGCGATTTCCATCCTACCAGTTTCCCGAGATCTACCTATCTGAGCTAGTTGAAGGCTCTACAAATAGGCTTTTCAGACATAACAGCAAAAACGAATTATGTGTTGACAAAGGAACAAAAAGCAACATGAGAGAAATGAAGAATATAAATGGAAGAAAAAGAAACATGAGATAAATGAAGAATATACATTTAAAAAAATTTTAAAAGACCAAAATTAATGGTAGCGCAGATGGCCTAGGTAACAGACGAGAAAGCATGAAAAGAGGTCCATTTCTCGGTAGTGTGGCCGAGCGGTCTAAGGCGCTGGATTTAGGCTCCAGTCTCTCAGGAGGCGTGGGTTCGAATCCCACCACTGCCATCTTTTATGTTGTTTGTGCAAGGCTTCAGTGGATACCTCATTTTGGTCAATCCATAGTTTTGCAGTGTTTCTATATTCATGTAAGGAAAATAACAAATGTTGAGTGAAGTTTAACCCACGAGTTCAGAGCACAATAAATTGGCAGTATATCACCTTAAACACCTTGTCCTGTGCTCTAGCGATTTCCATCCTACCAGTTTCCCGAGATCTACCTATCTGAGCTAGTTGAAGGCTCTACAAATAGGCTTTTCAGACATAACAGCAAAAAGGAATTATGTGTTGACAAAGGAACAAAAAGCAACATGAGAGAAATGAAGAATATAAATGGAAGAAAAAGAAACATGAGATAAATGAAGAATATACATTTAAAAAAATTTTAAAAGACCAAAATTAATGGTAGCGCAGATGGCCTAGGTAACAGACGAGAAAGCATGAAAAGAGGTCCATTTCTCGGTAGTGTGGCCGAGCGGTCTAAGGCGTTGGATTTAGGCTCCAGTCTCTCAGGAGGCGTGGGTTCGAATCCCACCACTGCCATCTTTTATGTTGTTTGTGCAAGGCTTCAGTGGATACCTCATTTTGGTCAATCCATAGTTTTGCAGTGTTTCTATATTCATGTAAGGAAAATAACAAATGTTGAGTGAAGTTTAACCCACGAGTGCAGAGCACAATAAATTGGCAGTATATCACCTTAAACACCTTGTCCTGTGCTCTAGCGATTTCCATCCTACCAGTTTCCCGAGATCTACCTATCTGAGCTAGTTGAAGGCTCTACAAATAGGCTTTTCAGACATAACAGCAAAAACGAATTATGTGTTGACAAAGGAACAAAAAGCAACATGAGAGAAATGAACAATATAAATGGAATAAAAAGAAACATGAGATAAATCCTGTGCTCTAGCGATTTCCATCCTACCAGTTTCCCGAGATCTACCTATCTGAGCTAGTTGAAGGCTCTACAAATAGGCTTTTCAGACATAACAGCAAAAAGGAATTATGTGTTGACAAAGGAACAAAAAGCAACATGAGAGAAATGAAGAATATAAATGGAAGAAAAAGAAACATGAGATAAATGAAGAATATACATTTAAAAAAATTTTAAAAGACCAAAATTAATGGTAGCGCAGATGGCCTAGGTAACAGACGAGAAAGCATGAAAAGAGGTCCATTTCTCGGTAGTGTGGCCGAGCGGTCTAAGGCGCTGGATTTAGGCTCCAGTCTCTCAGGAGGCGTGGGTTCGAATCCCACCACTGCCATCTTTTATGTTGTTTGTGCAAGGCTTCAGTGGATACCTCATTTTGGTCAATCCATAGTTTTGCAGTGTTTCTATATTCATGTAAGGAAAATAACAAATGTTGAGTGAAGTTTAACCCACGAGTGCAGAGCACAATAAATTGGCAGTATATCACCTTAAACACCTTGTCCTGTGCTCTAGCGATTTCCATCCTACCAGTTTCCCGAGATCTACCTATCTGAGCTAGTTGAAGGCTCTACAAATAGGCTTTTCAGACATAACAGCAAAAAGGAATTATGTGTTGACAAAGGAACAAAAAGCAACATGAGAGAAATGAAGAATATAAATGGAAGAAAAAGAAACATGAGATAAATGAAGAATATACATTTAAAAAATTTTAAAAGACCAAAATTAATGGTAGCGCAGATGGCCTAGGTAACAGACGAGAAAGCATGAAAAGAGGTCCATTTCTCGGTAGTGTGGCCGAGCGGTCTAAGGCGCTGGATTTAGGCTCCAGTCTCTCAGGAGGCGTGGGTTCGAATCCCACCGCTGCCATCTTTTATGTTGTTTGTGCAAGGCTTCAGTGGATACCTCATTTTGGTCAATCCATAGTTTTGCAGTGTTTCTATATTCATGTAAGGAAAATAACAAATGTTGAGTGAAGTTTAACCCACGAGTGCAGAGCACAATAAATTGGCAGTATATCACCTTAAACACCTTGTCCTGTGCTCTAGCGATTTCCATCCTACCAGTTTCCCGAGATCTACCTATCTGAGCTAGTTGAAGGCTCTACAAATAGGCTTTTCAGACATAACAGCAAAAAGGAATTATGTGTTGACAAAGGAACAAAAAGCAACATGAGAGAAATGAAGAATATAAATGGAAGAAAAAGAAACATGAGATAAATGAAGAATATACATTTAAAAAAAATTTAAAAGACCAAAATTAATGGTAGCGCAGATGGCCTAGGTAACAGACGAGAAAGCATGAAAAGAGGTCCATTTCTCGGTAGTGTGGCCGAGCGGTCTAAGGCGCTGGATTTAGGCTCCAGTCTCTCAGGAGGCGTGGGTTCGAATCCCACCACTGCCATCTTTTATGTTGTTTGTGCAAGGCTTCAGTGGATACCTCATTTTGGTCAATCCATAGTTTTGCAGTGTTTCTATATTCATGTAAGGAAAATAACAAATGTTGAGTGAAGTTTAACCCACGAGTGCAGAGCACAATAAATTGGCAGTATATCACCTTAAACACCTTGTCCTGTGCTCTAGCGATTTCCATCCTACCAGTTTCCCGAGATCTACCTATCTGAGCTAGTTGAAGGCTCTACAAATAGGCTTTTCAGACATAACAGCAAAAAGGAATTATGTGTTGACAAAGGAACAAAAAGCAACATGAGAGAAATGAAGAATATAAATGGAAGAAAAAGAAACATGAGATAAATGAAGAATATAAATATTTTTTCTTTTTTAAAGACAGAAATTGATGTAAGCGAAGAAGGCCTAGGTAACAGACGAGCAAGAATGAATAGAAGTCCACTTCTCGGTAACGTGGCCGAGCGGTCTAAGGCGCTGGATTAAGGCGCCAGTCTCTCAGGAGGCGTGGGTTCGAATCCCGCCGCTGCCATCTTTTATGTTGTTTGTGCAAGGCTCCAGTGGATACCTCATTTTGGTCAATCCATAGTTTTGCAGTGTTTCTATATTCATGTAAGGAAAATAACAAATGTTGAGTGAAGTTTAACCCACGAGTGCAGAGCACAATAAATTGGCAGTATATCACCTTAAACACCTTGTCCTGTGCTCTAGCGATTTCCATCCTACCAGTTTCCCGAGATCTACCTATCTGAGCTAGTTGAAGGCTCTACAAATAGGCTTTTCAGACATAACAGCAAAAAGGAATTATGTGTTGACAAAGGAACAAAAAGCAACATGAGAGAAATGAAGAATATAAATGGAAGAAAAAGAAACATGAGATAAATGAAGAATATACATTTAAAAAAAATTTAAAAGACCAAAATTAATGGTAGCGCAGATGGCCTAGGTAACAGACGAGAAAGCATGAAAAGAGGTCCATTTCTCGGTAGTGTGGCCGAGCGGTCTAAGGCGTTGGATTTAGGCTCCAGTCTCTCAGGAGGCGTGGGTTCGAATCCCACCACGGCCATCTTTTATGTTGTTTGTGCAAGGCTTCAGTGGATACCTCATTTTGGTCAATCCATAGTTTTGCAGTGTTTCTATATTCATGTAAGGAAAATAACAAATGTTGAGTGAAGTTTAACCCACGAGTGCAGAGCACAATAAATTGGCAGTATATCACCTTAAACACCTTGTCCTGTGCTCTAGCGATTTCCATCCTACCAGTTTCCCGAGATCTACCTATCTGAGCTAGTTGAAGGCTCTACAAATAGGCTTTTCAGACATAACAGCAAAAACGAATTATGTGTTGACAAAGGAACAAAAAGCAACATGAGAGAAATGAAGAATATAAATGGAAGAAAAAGAAACATGAGATAAATGAAGAATATAAATATTTTTTCTTTTTTAAAGACAGAAATTGATGTAAGCGAAGAAGGCCTAGGTAACAGACGAGCAAGAATGAATAGAAGTCCACTTCTCGGTAACGTGGCCGAGCGGTCTAAGGCGCTGGATTAAGGCGCCAGTCTCTCAGGAGGCGTGGGTTCGAATCCCGCCGCTGCCATCTTTTATGTTGTTTGTGCAAGGCTCCAGTGGATACCTCATTTTGGTCAATCCATAGTTTTGCAGTGTTTCTATATTCATGTAAGGAAAATAACAAATGTTGAGTGAAGTTTAACCCACGAGTGCAGAGCACAATAAATTGGCAGTATATCACCTTAAACACCTTGTCCTGTGCTCTAGCGATTTCCATCCTACCAGTTTCCCGAGATCTACCTATCTGAGCTAGTTGAAGGCTCTACAAATAGGCTTTTCAGACATAACAGCAAAAAGGAATTATGTGTTGACAAAGGAACAAAAAGCAACATGAGAGAAATGAAGAATATAAATGGAAGAAAAAGAAACATGAGATAAATGAAGAATATACATTTAAAAAAAATTTAAAAGACCAAAATTAATGGTAGCGCAGATGGCCTAGGTAACAGACGAGAAAGCATGAAAAGAGGTCCATTTCTCGGTAGTGTGGCCGAGCGGTCTAAGGCGTTGGATTTAGGCTCCAGTCTCTCAGGAGGCGTGGGTTCGAATCCCACCACGGCCATCTTTTATGTTGTTTGTGCAAGGCTTCAGTGGATACCTCATTTTGGTCAATCCATAGTTTTGCAGTGTTTCTATATTCATGTAAGGAAAATAACAAATGTTGAGTGAAGTTTAACCCACGAGTGCAGAGCACAATAAATTGGCAGTATATCACCTTAAACACCTTGTCCTGTGCTCTAGCGATTTCCATCCTACCAGTTTCCCGAGATCTACCTATCTGAGCTAGTTGAAGGCTCTACAAATAGGCTTTTCAGACATAACAGCAAAAACGAATTATGTGTTGACAAAGGAACAAAAAGCAACATGAGAGAAATGAACAATATAAATGGAATAAAAAGAAACATGAGATAAATCCTGTGCTCTAGCGATTTCCATCCTACCAGTTTCCCGAGATCTACCTATCTGAGCTAGTTGAAGGCTCTACAAATAGGCTTTTCAGACATAACAGCAAAAAGGAATTATGTGTTGACAAAGGAACAAAAAGCAACATGAGAGAAATGAAGAATATAAATGGAAGAAAAAGAAACATGAGATAAATGAAGAATATACATTTAAAAAAAATTTAAAAGACCAAAATTAATGGTAGCGCAGATGGCCTAGGTAACAGACGAGAAAGCATGAAAAGAGGTCCATTTCTCGGTAGTGTGGCCGAGCGGTCTAAGGCGCTGGATTTAGGCTCCAGTCTCTCAGGAGGCGTGGGTTCGAATCCCACCGCTGCCATCTTTTATGTTGTTTGTGCAAGGCTTCAGTGGATACCTCATTTTGGTCAATCCATAGTTTTGCAGTGTTTCTATATTCATGTAAGGAAAATAACAAATGTTGAGTGAAGTTTAACCCACGAGTGCAGAGCACAATAAATTGGCAGTATATCACCTTAAACACCTTGTCCTGTGCTCTAGCGATTTCCATCCTACCAGTTTCCCGAGATCTACCTATCTGAGCTAGTTGAAGGCTCTACAAATAGGCTTTTCAGACATAACAGCAAAAAGGAATTATGTGTTGACAAAGGAACAAAAAGCAACATGAGAGAAATGAAGAATATAAATGGAAGAAAAAGAAACATGAGATAAATGAAGAATATACATTTAAAAAAAATTTAAAAGACCAAAATTAATGGTAGCGCAGATGGCCTAGGTAACAGACGAGAAAGCATGAAAAGAGGTCCATTTCTCGGTAGTGTGACCGAGCGGTCTAAGGCGCTGGATTTAGGCTCCAGTCTCTCAGGAGGCGTGGGTTCGAATCCCACCACTGCCATCTTTTATGTTGTTTGTGCAAGGCTTCAGTGGATACCTCATTTTGGTCAATCCATAGTTTTGCAGTGTTTCTATATTCATGTAAGGAAAATAACAAATGTTGAGTGAAGTTTAACCCACGAGTGCAGAGCACAATAAATTGGCAGTATATCACCTTAAACACCTTGTCCTGTGCTCTAGCGATTTCCATCCTACCAGTTTCCCGAGATCTACCTATCTGAGCTAGTTGAAGGCTCTACAAATAGGCTTTTCAGACATAACAGCAAAAAGGAATTATGTGTTGACAAAGGAACAAAAAGCAACATGAGAGAAATGAAGAATATAAATGGAAGAAAAAGAAACATGAGATAAATGAAGAATATAAATATTTTTTTTTTTTTAAAGACAGAAATTGATGTAAGCGAAGAAGGCCTAGGTAACAGACGAGCAAGAATGAATAGAAGTCCACTTCTCGGTAACGTGGCCGAGCGGTCTAAGGTGCTGGATTAAGGCGCCAGTCTCTCAGGAGGCGTGGGTTCGAATCCTGCCGCTGCCATCTTTTATGTTGTTTGTGCAAGGCTCCAGTGGATACCTCATTTTGGTCAATCCATAGTTTTGCAGTGTTTCTATATTCATGTAAGGAAAATAACAAATGTTGAGTGAAGTTTAACCCACGAGTGCAGAGCACAATAAATTGGCAGTATATCACCTTAAACACCTTGTCCTGTGCTCTAGCGATTTCCATCCTACCAGTTTCCCGAGATCTACCTATCTGAGCTAGTTGAAGGCTCTACAAATAGGCTTTTCAGACATAACAGCAAAAACGAATTATATGTTGACAAAGGAACAAAAAGCAACATGAGAGAAATGAAGAATATAAATGGAATAAAAAGAAACATGAGATAAATGAAGAATATACATTTAAATTTTTTTAAAAGACCAAAATTAATGGTAGCGCAGATGGCCTAGGTAACAGACGAGAAAGCATGAAAAGAGGTCCATTTCTTGGATACTTCATTTTGGTCAATCCATAGTTTTGCAGTGTTTCTATATTCAAGTAAGGAAAATAACAAATGTTGAGTGAAGTTTAACCCACGAGTGCAGAGCACAATAAATTGGCAGTATATCACCTTAAACACCTTGTCCTGTGCTCTAGCGATTTCCATCCTACCAGTTTCCCGAGATCTACCTATCTGAGCTAGTTGAAGGCTCTACAAATAGGCTTTTCAGACATAACAGCAAAAAGGAATTATGTGTTGACAAAGGAACAAAAAGCAACATGAGAGAAATTAAGAATATAAATGGAAGAAAAAGAAACATGAGATAAATGAAGAATATACATTTAAAAAATTTTAAAAGACCAAAATTAATGGTAGCGCAGATGGCCTAGGTAACAGACGAGAAAGCATGAAAAGAGGTCCATTTCTCGGTAGTGTGGCCGAGCGGTCTAAGGCGCTGGATTTAGGCTCCAGTCTCTCAGGAGGCGTGGGTTCGAATCCCACCGCTGCCATCTTTTATGTTGTTTGTGCAAGGCTTCAGTGGATACCTCATTTTGGTCAATCCATAGTTTTGCAGTGTTTCTATATTCATGTAAGGAAAATAACAAATGTTGAGTGAAGTTTAACCCACGAGTGCAGAGCACAATAAATTGGCAGTATATCACCTTAAACACCTTGTCCTGTGCTCTAGCGATTTCCATCCTACCAGTTTCCCGAGATCTACCTATCTGAGCTAGTTGAAGGCTCTACAAATAGGCTTTTCAGACATAACAGCAAAAAGGAATTATGTGTTGACAAAGGAACAAAAAGCAACATGAGAGAAATGAAGAATATAAATGGAAGAAAAAGAAACATGAGATAAATGAAGAATATACATTTAAAAAAAATTTAAAAGACCAAAATTAATGGTAGCGCAGATGGCCTAGGTAACAGACGAGAAAGCATGAAAAGAGGTCCATTTCTCGGTAGTGTGGCCGAGCGGTCTAAGGCGCTGGATTTAGGCTCCAGTCTCTCAGGAGGCGTGGGTTCGAATCCCACCACTGCCATCTTTTATGTTGTTTGTGCAAGGCTTCAGTGGATACCTCATTTTGGTCAATCCATAGTTTTGCAGTGTTTCTATATTCATGTAAGGAAAATAACAAATGTTGAGTGAAGTTTAACCCACGAGTGCAGAGCACAATAAATTGGCAGTATATCACCTTAAACACCTTGTCCTGTGCTCTAGCGATTTCCATCCTACCAGTTTCCCGAGATCTACCTATCTGAGCTAGTTGAAGGCTCTACAAATAGGCTTTTCAGACATAACAGCAAAAAGGAATTATGTGTTGACAAAGGAACAAAAAGCAACATGAGAGAAATGAAGAATATAAATGGAAGAAAAAGAAACATGAGATAAATGAAGAATATAAATATTTTTTCTTTTTTAAAGACAGAAATTGATGTAAGCGAAGAAGGCCTAGGTAACAGACGAGCAAGAATGAATAGAAGTCCACTTCTCGGTAACGTGGCCGAGCGGTCTAAGGCGCTGGATTAAGGCGCCAGTCTCTCAGGAGGCGTGGGTTCGAATCCCGCCGCTGCCATCTTTTATGTTGTTTGTGCAAGGCTCCAGTGGATACCTCATTTTGGTCAATCCATAGTTTTGCAGTGTTTCTATATTCATGTAAGGAAAATAACAAATGTTGAGTGAAGTTTAACCCACGAGTGCAGAGCACAATAAATTGGCAGTATATCACCTTAAACACCTTGTCCTGTGCTCTAGCGATTTCCATCCTACCAGTTTCCCGAGATCTACCTATCTGAGCTAGTTGAAGGCTCTACAAATAGGCTTTTCAGACATAACAGCAAAAAGGAATTATGTGTTGACAAAGGAACAAAAAGCAACATGAGAGAAATGAAGAATATAAATGGAAGAAAAAGAAACATGAGATAAATGAAGAATATACATTTAAAAAAAATTTAAAAGACCAAAATTAATGGTAGCGCAGATGGCCTAGGTAACAGACGAGAAAGCATGAAAAGAGGTCCATTTCTCGGTAGTGTGGCCGAGCGGTCTAAGGCGTTGGATTTAGGCTCCAGTCTCTCAGGAGGCGTGGGTTCGAATCCCACCACTGCCATCTTTTATGTTGTTTGTGCAAGGCTTCAGTGGATACCTCATTTTGGTCAATCCATAGTTTTGCAGTGTTTCTATATTCATGTAAGGAAAATAACAAATGTTGAGTGAAGTTTAACCCACGAGTGCAGAGCACAATAAATTGGCAGTATATCACCTTAAACACCTTGTCCTGTGCTCTAGCGATTTCCATCCTACCAGTTTCCCGAGATCTACCTATCTGAGCTAGTTGAAGGCTCTACAAATAGGCTTTTCAGACATAACAGCAAAAACGAATTATGTGTTGACAAAGGAACAAAAAGCAACATGAGAGAAATGAACAATATAAATGGAATAAAAAGAAACATGAGATAAATCCTGTGCTCTAGCGATTTCCATCCTACCAGTTTCCCGAGATCTACCTATCTGAGCTAGTTGAAGGCTCTACAAATAGGCTTTTCAGACATAACAGCAAAAAGGAATTATGTGTTGACAAAGGAACAAAAAGCAACATGAGAGAAATGAAGAATATAAATGGAAGAAAAAGAAACATGAGATAAATGAAGAATATACATTTAAAAAAAATTTAAAAGACCAAAATTAATGGTAGCGCAGATGGCCTAGGTAACAGACGACAAAGCATGAAAAGAGGTCCATTTCTCGGTAGTGTGGCCGAGCGGTCTAAGGCGCTGGATTTAGGCTCCAGTCTCTCAGGAGGCGTGGGTTCGAATCCCACCACTGCCATCTTTTATGTTGTTTGTGCAAGGCTTCAGTGGATACCTCATTTTGGTCAATCCATAGTTCTGCAGTGTTTCTATATTCATGTAAGGAAAATAACAAATGTTGAGTGAAGTTTAACCCACGAGTGCAGAGCACAATAAATTGGCAGTATATCACCTTAAACACCTTGTCCTGTGCTCTAGCGATTTCCATCCTACCAGTTTCCCGAGATCTACCTATCTGAGCTAGTTGAAGGCTCTACAAATAGGCTTTTCAGACATAACAGCAAAAAGGAATTATGTGTTGACAAAGGAACAAAAAGCAACATGAGAGAAATGAAGAATATAAATGGAAGAAAAAGAAACATGAGATAAATGAAGAATATACATTTAAAAAATTTTAAAAGACCAAAATTAATGGTAGCGCAGATGGCCTAGGTAACAGACGAGAAAGCATGAAAAGAGGTCCATTTCTCGGTAGTGTGGCCGAGCGGTCTAAGGCGCTGGATTTAGGCTCCAGTCTCTCAGGAGGCGTGGGTTCGAATCCCACCGCTGCCATCTTTTATGTTGTTTGTGCAAGGCTTCAGTGGATACCTCATTTTGGTCAATCCATAGTTTTGCAGTGTTTCTATATTCATGTAAGGAAAATAACAAATGTTGAGTGAAGTTTAACCCACGAGTGCAGAGCACAATAAATTGGCAGTATATCACCTTAAACACCTTGTCCTGTGCTCTAGCGATTTCCATCCTACCAGTTTCCCGAGATCTACCTATCTGAGCTAGTTGAAGGCTCTACAAATAGGCTTTTCAGACATAACAGCAAAAAGGAATTATGTGTTGACAAAGGAACAAAAAGCAACATGAGAGAAATGAAGAATATAAATGGAAGAAAAAGAAACATGAGATAAATGAAGAATATAAATATTTTTTTTTTTTTAAAGACAGAAATTGATGTAAGCGAAGAAGGCCTAGGTAACAGACGAGCAAGAATGAATAGAAGTCCACTTCTCGGTAACGTGGCCGAGCGGTCTAAGGTGCTGGATTAAGGCGCCAGTCTCTCAGGAGGCGTGGGTTCGAATCCTGCCGCTGCCATCTTTTATGTTGTTTGTGCAAGGCTCCAGTGGATACCTCATTTTGGTCAATCCATAGTTTTGCAGTGTTTCTATATTCATGTAAGGAAAATAACAAATGTTGAGTGAAGTTTAACCCACGAGTGCAGAGCACAATAAATTGGCAGTATATCACCTTAAACACCTTGTCCTGTGCTCTAGCGATTTCCATCCTACCAGTTTCCCGAGATCTACCTATCTGAGCTAGTTGAAGGCTCTACAAATAGGCTTTTCAGACATAACAGCAAAAACGAATTATATGTTGACAAAGGAACAAAAAGCAACATGAGAGAAATGAAGAATATAAATGGAATAAAAAGAAACATGAGATAAATGAAGAATATACATTTAAATTTTTTTAAAAGACCAAAATTAATGGTAGCGCAGATGGCCTAGGTAACAGACGAGAAAGCATGAAAAGAGGTCCATTTCTTGGATACTTCATTTTGGTCAATCCATAGTTTTGCAGTGTTTCTATATTCAAGTAAGGAAAATAACAAATGTTGAGTGAAGTTTAACCCACGAGTGCAGAGCACAATAAATTGGCAGTATATCACCTTAAACACCTTGTCCTGTGCTCTAGCGATTTCCATCCTACCAGTTTCCCGAGATCTACCTATCTGAGCTAGTTGAAGGCTCTACAAATAGGCTTTTCAGACATAACAGCAAAAACGAATTATGTGTTGACAAAGGAACAAAAAGCAACATGAGAGAAATGAAGAATATAAATGGAATAAAAAGAAACATGAGATAAATGAAGAATATACATTTAAATTTTTTTTAAAAATACCAAAATTAACGGTAGCGCAGAAGGCCTAGGTAACAGACGAGAAAGCATGAAAAGAGGTCCATTTCTCGGTAGTGTGGCTGAGCGGTCTAAGGCGCTGGATTTAGGCTCCAGTCTCTCAGGAGGCGTGGGTTCGAATCCCACCACTGCCATCTTTTATGTTGTTTGTTCAAGGCTTCAGTGGATACCTCATTTTGGTCAATCCATAGTTTTGCAGTGTTTCTATATTCATGTAAGGAAAATAACAAATGTTGAGTGAAGTTTAACCCACGAGTGCAGAGCACAATAAATTGGCAGTATATCACCTTAAACACCTTGTCCTGTGCTCTAGCGATTTCCATCCTACCAGTTTCCCGAGATCTACCTATCTGAGCTAGTTGAAGGCTCTACAAATAGGCTTTTCAGACATAACAGCAAAAATGAATTATGTGTTGACAAAGGAACAAAAAGCAACATGAGAGAAATGAAGAATATAAATGGAAGAAAAAGAAACATGAGATAAATGAAGAATATACATTTAAAAATTTTTTAAAAGACCAAAATTAATGGTAGCGCAGATGGCCTAGGTAACAGACGAGAAAGCATGAAAAGAGGTCCATTTCTCGGTAGTGTGGCCGAGCGGTCTAAGGCGCTGGATTTAGGTTCCAGTCTCTCAGGAGGCGTGGGTTCGAATCCCACCGCTGCCATCTTTTATGTTGTTTGTGCAAGGCTTCAGTGGATACCTCATTTTGGTCAATCCATAGTTTTGCAGTGTTTCTATATTCATGTAAGGAAAATAACAAATGTTGAGTGAAGTTTAACCCACGAGTGCAGAGCACAATAAATTGGCAGTATATCACCTTAAACCAACCTGATCTCTCAGAAATACGTGAAATGAACACGACCCCGTAACCCCGATTTACGTGGTGGTGGCACGGAATGTGTTGAAATTACGTGTCGGCACCACGGAAACAACACCCATACAAAGTCAATGAGGCTCATTTTTCGTGGTGGACACACGGATTCCCTGGTTCAGCAACGTCACACAGTGGGCGGCGGTAAATGTTGTTTTATAGTTTACGAAATGTCCTCCTTTTATAATGTATTATAGTGAATTTGTTCCGATTTTTGTTGTTCAAATAAAAGTAAATTGTTTGTGATATAACTATCAATTTATAGATGGAGTAGTTTTAAAGAATGGCCCGGGGCTGTGTTGTTCCCTTTACGTTATTAAACCCTTTACGATATTTTATTATTTTCAAATGTATTTTCTGTCATAGCAGCGAATATTATTAATAATTATTATTATGAATCAGAAGACTTTCAGTGGTTACCACGGCAACGTTACGTCACGTTACGCACTGTAACGCACGCTTCTTACCCATAATCACTTTTACCGCTCATTTCACCCGCCAATTAACTACAGTAAGTATCTCAACCCAATGGGTGTTTGTTTGTTAAAAAGCACGCAAAACCTTTGCTGTTATTTCTTTAGTTGTAGCCCGATCTGTGTAGCGTTTCATCCCTGGAGATTAGGTTGAATTTGTTAGTGTTGCATTATCATTTACACGGCTACCCGCCGAAGTAGTTAGTTATCCAGCCAAATGACAGGTGTCCCCGGCACAGTTGGATTGTGGCACTGCCAGCTACCAAAATCAGTTTAAACTCATGTATTTGTCCATGTGTTGTGAAGACAACAATTAACAACGTGTTGTTGCAGTGGTTAAAGTTTTATTCAAAGTGCAAAGTAAATGTCAGAAGTGTAACTAAGGGGAATTACCGCAATCAGGGATGGACTGGAATAAAAAAGTGGACATGGAGTCTTTCCAGAGGATTGGACTGCTCAGTGAGACTCAATGTCAATGACCGTTCATACCTGATATAATGAATGCATAATTAAATAGAGAGACGACCCACCACTAACTTATAGATAGAATATCCTGTAACACTATGGTGCCATACTTTTGTAAGACTTTGCCATTTTAGAAGACACTGAAATCATCATGAGATAAATGAGGGTAATTGTTACTTTAGTTATTTGTGACATTGAGAAGCGAGAGCAGTGGATATTATGAGAAGCATTTTACGCAACAGGACAGAAGAAGACCACTGATTCCATTATTTGTAGGCCTAAATAAAAATAGATTTGTGTATGTACTTGCTTGTGTCAAGTGAATGTGCTACAAATCTGATATTTGTACAGTAAGGATTGATTTGTATTGTACGTAGTGGTTGTTATTGATTATTATTTAATTAATAATTACAATTACTCTGTCCTAACAATTAAGAAATGCTCATTTACTACAAAGGCTATTCTAATAATCTTTTGCTTTTTCCTGTTTTACAGCTTTATTGCAACACTTTTTAACTTCACCAACACACACATATACACACACACACACAAATCAAAACAACGGCACTTTTAAGAGCCTCTCTCTCTCTCTTTCTCACTTGTCTCTTTCTCTCTTTCTTCATTTTGTGTTTTTTTAAATATTGTGTCTGTATTGTTTCTATTTGTGTGTGATGTCCCTCAATTCTGACGTGAGGGTCTTTGATGATCCCAATGATGCCAGGATCCACATGGCAGCATTAATTAGTGATGCTTATCTCCATGATGCCAGGGTAAGGCTTGTCGTGAGAAGCAAATACCTAAGTCTGAAAATACTAATTGCTATTGCTGTTTATAGATGTGATGAAAAGGGTTAGTAAGACCCTTTTATGCAACTACTGAATAATGCTCAATTATAAGTGCTGCTGATATGTGCTCTGTAAATATATAGGCTGCCATGGCCATGAAAAACCCTGCCTTTCCTCACTAATCCACTGGTCACAGGCAGGCGTGAGAAACGTCGGGAAACACACTGCCCTGGATCAGGTTTGTTCTTTACTAAAACATGATTACTGTATCTAAGAATAAAGATAATTCATTAAATAGTGTTTTGGTGGTTTACACGTATTAAAAAAAATGAGTCAGATACCACTTTGACAAAATGGTGTTGCAATGTTTGTGAAAACTTTTTCTCACTAATATATAAGATTGTTTAAGAGCATGCGACTGATAATCCTTACTTGTGTTATGTTTTAATACTTTTTGCTTAGTTTCCCTCCAGTCCTTATGGAATATTTTAATTTTTAAATGAATTGGTTTCATGTTATATTGATCAAAGGGTTAAGCAAAATGACTGTCTCTGCAGCTGCTTCTCAATCCAGAAGAAGGGATCCTGTGCACGAGGAAGGCCTTCAGATAGAAGATCAAGAGTTGGCAAGTCTTGGTGAGGATACTGAGTGTTACAGTAGTAACACTACACTACAGTTTCCAATTCCCACCATTTATTTCATCATAATCAAGGATTATGTTTTGTCAGTTCCATTACAGACTCACAGTATAACTGATATACACTTGTGTGTGATCATAATCATGAGTATAGACCTTTTAAGGACAAGTGAATGTATATTTTTGTTTTTTAGAAACAAGACTCCAAGAGTTAAGGGACACCATAACTGCAGTCCAGGTTCCGGAGGGAACAGACAGAATGGTTTCTGCTTGGGAACAAAGGCAGCTTCTCACAGATGTGAGAATGAAAACTGCTAGGCCTATGCTTTTTGATGCAAAGCTCTCAGCCGAGAGAGTATTCATCCAAAATTGTCACAGATGCTGTGCTGTAGAAGCTGTGATTAGGTGCCTGGACTGTGTACCACTGGACATGGAGTTCCTCTGTGCTACCTGTGACATGGAGGCCCACAAGAGAAATGTCTTCCATGACAGAGAGGCTGTGTTCCATGGATTTCTTGAGCCCATTCCCCCTACCACTGCTGTGGTGGTGAATGAAAATGGCCAGCCTCAGTTTTGTGAACAAAGTATGTTAAAATTAGCATTATATCAAATTGTCTCATACTTATAGTGTAATTCCCCAAATGTTGTTGTAGATTGGCACATGTTTATATTTAACAGTGTTTCTAAATGGCTTAGACATTTTTTTCTAAAATGCTAATCTCATTCTAAGATTATTCTCAAAACTCTAAAGTGCAAGTGTGAAATTTAATAGCTGAATAACAAAAGTATGATTGTTTTTTTTGACAGTTCTGACCAGCATATCTTTGACCAGCTAAGTCAATTGCGTCTTAATAAATGTGTTTAAGCATTTACTTGTTTCTACATAGTGACAATTACAGTTGGAATAGGGGTGTGGCCAGTTTGGATTAATTGTTGTGTTTTAAAGCACTATTTTGAAAATGAGGTTAGCGTTTTGGGAAATGCATCTAAGGGACTGAGGAGAAGCTGTAAATACACCCTTCATAACTGCTTTCTGTTTTGCAGTCAACTGCCTGTTCCTGCACCAAGGTCAATTTGTGAATGCACTCATGACTTCACAATCACTCCAGGGAAGCATATTTCTGTGGTCACCATCAATGGCATGTTGGTCTGAAAGCCCTCCTTTTTGTGCAAGTATTATTGTACTAGAACTTCAACACTGTGTGCAAAGCAAAGCGTTGCCCAAATGCCATGTCAAATAGCTAATATATCATATATTTGTATCTCTGTATAGAAGGCAATTTGATTACTGAAATTATTTTAGTCTTTACTACAGTATATTCACTTGTTCACAGGACGATACGATGTCTGCTTGCCTCGGAAATCCTGTTCATCATGCTTTGCAGAATGGACTCCCGAGGTGAAGGACCTGCTCGTTTATCGGTACTGGCCAGCTAGCACCAGCTGCCAGACCCTATACAAGTTTGATGTCTTCACCTCGTTTGAACATATGAAGGTGACGGCACCAGCCATGTTCAGGCAGGCCTTCCTGAAAATGTTGGAGCACAGATCTGTTCAAGCTGGAAGGGTAAATCTGCCTGAATATCACTGAAACATATAACAAACAAATTTATATTACTGTATACCTAATATTTAATTGTGGGCATTGCTCCAAAAAATCCTAACCAATCATTTCTTAATATACAGACAGGTAGTATCTGTGCTGATACATTTCAGCGAAGCTTCTTTGAGTTTACCTTCTGTCAATACAAAGAAGAGGATATGTGCCAGGTCCATCATTTTGAGTGTCCAGCATGTTCTCCAGACATGTTGGCTGTCTGCTCTGATGGAAACCGAAAACATTACCGCTTCAGCAAGTCAAAAGGGTAGGTTTTCAGAAGTTTATTTTAGACTTGTCTAACACAAATAGTAGCTCTTCGGGTTGTCTTTGAGTGATCATAACTTACATTTTAACAAATAGTAAATGTAGTACTTGTGATTTGTATTACTGATGCATGTTATCTTATCATGGACAGGACTGAGGAGCCACCCATATATGAGGGCTTGTTCCTGGCCAAGGACGAGGAAGTTGCTACCTTTGTTGACCTTGTCAGAGGCAACATGAGAAGTGTACGAACATTTGATTTGTTTTTTTTATAATAGTTGTTTATACAGATGTTTTAGTTTAGTGTTTTTATGTATCTTAAAATGTGTTATAAACTGACTTTATAGGCAAATGACAGTGCTGTCTGCGGTACTGCCAAGTTCACCGCTGGCAGAGAGATGTCAAAAAAGTCTGGTGCTCAGATAGATGAGGAGGGCATTCAAGTTGCAGTTTGCAGGTATGTATGTGTTTATGTGTATGATTTTTGAGTCTGATATTTGAGTTTTAATGGTAATCCAAGTCTTAAGGTCCTTGCACACTGAGCGTTTTTTCGTATTCGTGATTCGGTGGCTCTGAATTGTCAAAACACCATTCAAACTGCTTGCTACGGATGCAAAAAACGCAGAAAATCGAACCTCATTCGATTTGTTTTTTATGACGGACGAAAGTTTCGGAGGGTGTCTAACCACTAGATTTTCTTCTGATTTATCAGACATGGGTTTCTCTTACGAGGACTGAACCATTACCGTGGAGAAATATTTGCTTACCCGATGTTTCTTCAAAGAGAGATGTCAAAGAAGGCAAATGTTACCTTCTTCTGTATGGATGTTAATTGCAGGTAATCCTCATTGTCATATTGCAAATCCAACTCCATGATTAAAATGTATTGTTTCTCAGCTTTACAGTGATTTTAGTCATTTTAGATTTCAATTAGAAATGGATCTTTGTTACACTCACATGATGCTGCTCCTGCTTTTTAGGTACTGGCCCTACCTTAACAAAGTAGCAGAGGGTTTACCAGAGCTTCTGCCATTGACAGAAATGAGGCCATTCCTGAGCGTCATGCATGCCAAAGCCCATACAGCAAAATGCGAGGTACATGCAATAACTTTAAGTCTGGTATGGCTGTAGCTATAGGGAAATAATAACGGGTTGGATAATAGAACGTGCTGTGTGTTATCTTTCTCCAACTGCTTTTCAGCTGCTTGTTCAAATTTGTAGGACAGGGATTTTGTTTTCCCCCTCAAAATAAAAAGCTTGTGTCATGAGATGTTTTAGAGATAATTGTATGCATTAATGTAGATATAACATTCAAGCAATCTTCAATGCAAAGGATTATTTTTACATTTGTGCATGTTATGCCTGATTGGATGATGTTATATCAAAACTTCTGAAGTACTGCTACATAACGCTTCTCATTCTGTGTTGCAGGTGAGATGGGGTGGCAGAAGCCAGGACGGAGCAGGAAACCCAGTGGGAGAGGAAGTGGAGCAGGTATGGTATTATTGTCAGTATTTTATCTATGGCTTTAAAGAGTCTTAATAGAAACCATAACACCAGAAGGTACTTATTTGTCATCTAAGTAACAAGCCTGGTGTGAGGGTTAAAGTACATCCTTTATGTTTGAGTTAAAATAAAAAATAGGCAGTTCAGTTGTTTTCAGCAATTTTAAATGCATGCATGCGTAAGGGGTCCCAAATTCCTAGGATAATACAGTACACATGTTTTCTGTTAAACCACACCACAAGATCTATGGTGTGTAGGTAATATTTTTATGTAATGGAGACCAACATTTAATTGTATTTTCTTTATAGGTGAACAGCTTTCTCTCCAGGGCAGCACTTGTCACAAAATACATGACAAAGGCTGGTTGGTGTTACACTTACACTTCACGCTGTCATAGCCTAAATAAATAATAATACATACTTAATTGTGTTTTTAAGTTTCTCTGTTCTGTTCTTACGAAAGTTATCATTGTTTTACTTCAAGATAATTACCTGTTCAACTAACTTTTAGTGATAGGGTTTAGGCATGTCTGTTGGGTTTCTCTTATTGCCTTTTGGATGTGAAATCTTACCTTTTGGCTTGTGGGTGCATTATTGTTTTCATTAGGAAGAGTAAACATGCTAGCGCGACAGGCCATGGGTTGGAACAGAAGAAAGAGGGACAACCTTCATCAAGTGTTAGCCCACAGATATGTCAAAGTAAGGGTGAATTATAATTGAGATCCTAAGCCTCGCCCCTTTCCCTCAATGCACCAACTACAGCTGGATCTGAAACTATTGGTTGATTAATTGTTTAATCATTGTTACAGAAAATAAATATGTGACTATTTTGATAATAATCATGTTTTATTCATTTTAAGTAACTGAGGGGAGGGTTGTGCTTAGGATTGGTCAGTTATCTTCTAAGATTGTATTTGTAACCTCACTGTTGTACAGACATTTTCCTCCTATTTACAAGTGTGCTTGGTAGTATACACAGATATGTAATGTGTTATTTAATGTTACACCTGTTCTGATGAATGTCTTGTGCCAAAAGCCCAAGTAAAAGGTGTGTTTTTTGTATTGTGATGCGTAGAGCTTTTCTTCTGACATTTTGTTATTTGTTCTCTTTAAAAGATCACAGAGAGGGCAAAGGTGGAAGCTGCCAGCCTTAGCAACATCAAGAAGGAGCACAACCTTGATCAGGAGACAATACAGCAGTGGGTGTGTGATGTCAGACAATGGGCGGTTACAGGTAAAACAGGTTCCAAACAAGGTGGCTATATTTTGAAAATGTCACTAATTGTCTCTTGTCCAATTGTTTTGTTTCACCTATTTAGAGAGAGTCTACACTCCAGGTTGTATTGAAGAGCTAAGGGCTGACATTGAGAACATCACTGTAACCTTTTTGCGCAAGAAGAAAGATCTGAATCGTCGGCATGGTTTGTTGTCAAATCAAGTTATTTAAATTAATAACACTTAAAAAAACAATAATATTCTGGGATTATGACACAGTTTTCTTTTTGTTTCGATTTGCAGATAGCAACCAGGCAAGACAAAGAAAGAGAAAGAAAATGACAGAGTTGAAAAAGAAGCTTCGCGAAAAGGTCTTGCAATACAACACCGTAGTGGAAGGAGATCCGATTGACGAGGAGTTGGCTTGCAGTCTGACAGAGGGATACATCCTACCATGGGATAGACATGAAGATGGTATGATATGTATGAATCAGTCTGACA
Organism: Thymallus thymallus; assembly: GCA_023634145.1. Classification (NCBI taxonomy): domain Eukaryota; kingdom Metazoa; phylum Chordata; class Actinopteri; order Salmoniformes; family Salmonidae; genus Thymallus; species Thymallus thymallus. The sequence goes on along the minus strand of CM042398.1, from coordinate 33,672,498 downwards.
GAGGGATACATCCTACCATGGGATAGACATGAAGATGGTATGATATGTATGAATCAGTCTGACAGAGGGATACATCCTACCATGGGATAGACATGAAGATGGTATGATATGTATGAATCAGTCTGACAGAGGGATACATCCTACCATGGGATAGACATGAAGATGGTATGATATGTATGAATCAGTCTGACAGAGGGATACATCCTACCATGGGAGAGACATGAAGATGGTATGATATGTATGAATCAGTCTGACAGAGGGATACATCCTACTATGGGATAGACATGAAGATGGTATGATATGTATGAATCAGTCTGACAGAGGGATACATCCTACCATGGGAGAGACATGAAGATGGTATGATATGTATGAATTGCTAGTTTAGCTTGTTGTTCTTGTAGTTGATTTCCATAGTATAAGCCTATGGCATCACTCTACATTTTACAAATTACCCTTTTCGATCTTCACATGTAGTAATGGTTCCAACCACATTTCCATATTTACCATTGTCCTTTTTGTTACTTGTCATGCAACAACACAGGAATGGGTTGATACATTGAAATAAAAAATATCATGAATACCAAAATATGGAAATATTTATCACGGAGCATAAACATTGAATGGTGACATCAACACCATGTTATTCTGCTGTAGTAATCATAAATAAAATGCTTGACCATCACAATTTCACAAGCTCTCCATCCAAATTATAGTATTGTGACTTGTATTCATATTTTTTAATTGTTTATATTCTACAGAACCAATGCTGTCACTAAAAAGATTTCTCAGAAATAACATAATTCTGTTCTACTTATATAATGTAATAATAAACATTCCTTGTCCACTATTCCGTTCCTTTCCCCAAACAAAGGCAACACCTTCAGGTTGAAGAGATCTATCTTCGACCAGGCAATGCTGCTGAAACGCTTGGAGGAGGAGCAGAGCATCCTGGTAAAGGAGATGTCTCAGCACATCAAGTACCTTCTGAAGCAAGTGCAAGAAGTGGAGTCACTCAGAGGACAGACTTTGGAGCGCTTCAAAACCAGCAGTATGTACAAGATCTTTAGATTTTAGTATCATGTATTTATTTATAATATATAGATATATATATATATATAGATAATATAGATAATATAGATATAGATATATAGATTTATAGATATAGATATATAGATAGATAGATAGATAGATAGATAGATAGATAGATAGATAGATAGATAGATAGATAGATAGATAGATAGATAGATAGATAGATAGATAGATAGATAGATAGATAGATAGATAGATAGATAGATAGATAGATAGATAGATAGATAGATAGATAGATATAGATACAGCGGGTGGAATAAGTATTGAACATGTCACCATTTTTCTCAGTAAATATATTTCCAAAGGTGCTATTGACATGAAAGTTTCAACAGATGTTGGTAACAACCCAAGTAATCCATACATACAAAGAAACCAAAACAAATAAGTTCAGAAATTAAGTTATGTGTAATAATGTGAAATGACACAGGGAAAAAGTATTGAACACATGAAGAAAGGGAGGTTCAAAAAGCATGGAAAGCCAAGACAACAGCTGAAAACTATCAGTAATTAAAAAGCAATCCAGCCCCCTGTCAGTGAAAATTAATATCAGCTGGTTCAGTCCCAACTGATGGCCTACAAAAAGGTCTCATTGCCAAGATGTCACACAAGACACATCTCATGATGGGTAAAAGCAAAGAGCTGTCTCAAGACATTCGCAACCTAATTGTTGCAAAACATAATGATGGCATTGGTTATAGGCGCATTTCTAAGCTTCTGAATGTTCCAGTGAGCACTGTTGGGGCCATAATATGGAAGTGGAAAGACAATCATTTCACCATAAATTTGCCTCGACCAGGTGTTCCTCGTAAATTTGTATGTATGGATTACTTGGGTTGTTATCAACATCTGGTGAAACTTTCATGTCAATAGCACCTTTGGAAATATATTTACTGAGAAAAATGGTGACGTGTTCAATACTTATTTCACCCGCTGTATATATCTCCAGGGAACTCTACTTTATACATTGAGTTGTGATCAGGCACTGAGCTGACCAGCTATTTGCCACCAGTGTGCACAATGTAAAAGTTGTAAATATAATGACTAAAAGGTCATGTTGAAGTTGTAAAAAGCAAAAATAGTTACAAATGTCATGTTTTGTTTGATGTGTCATCTTTCTCTTTCAATTTTTTTCCACAATTCCTCTACAGGTTTCGGTGACCTGACAGAGGACGCTACACATGGGCTCAACAGTTTCCTCAATCGGAGGGGTCACTCACTTAGAAGTCAACACAAACAGGCTGTTAATGCATACAGCAGTATAGCCACTATGGAATGTGATTTTCTTTCCATACAGGAGGACATTGAGGAGTGGGATGACAATGGCTTCACCAGCCCCGAGTCTGAGGAAGAAGACAACTAAAGACTGCTGCCAAACAACACAGAGGAACTGGAGATTTGTACAAGAAATCTTGGCTTTGTTTTAAATAGCTGTACCAAAGTATCTACAGGAAAGTTTTTGTAGATTCTGTATGTATTTTTATTTTGAAAAAATAGAAAAACATTGTTTTATTTATCTCTTCTAACATTTGAGCTGGTTTCAGACCAAAATGGCTTATCGCTGCTTTAAATAATTCATTGTCATCATCTTTGAGTGGAAAAATCTAATGAAGATTCAATGGCAGTCTGTGTAACAAGTATAATACTAATGTACTTTGGTATTTCCATAATATATGTGGATTTATATTTGTTTGCAATATGCATATAGTACCCATATTATTTTGTAGTTATTTGTAGCTATAGCATACTGAATACCGTCAAATAGCTTGAAACCATAAATGTTTTTCTTTTATGTTTTCTATATGACATCATCTACATGTACATACATAAATATAGACAGACAAATCCAAACATTTTTCCCTTACATCCTGTAAAACTGTATAAAGAAATGTCGTACATATGCACCACTGTAATAAACCAATTTGATGGAATTGTCTGTTGTGTGAACTTAATATGCCAGTTAAATGCTTCAGTGGTGGACCCGGCCGTAACTAAGTACATTTACTCAAGTACTGTAATTAAGTACAAAATACTGGTATTTGTACTTGTGTATTTTCTTTTCAGAAAACTGCTCTAGTTACTATTTACTTCACAAAGGTGGAGTTTTGCACACAAACGATATGAAGAGTATAAATTAAGGTACTCAACAGTTTATACAAGTACAGCTAGTACATTAGTTGATCGACAGAACTTTAATTGCCAGCTATTTAGATAATTGTTTAAGTCATGTCATGTAAAAACATTTCATGGTTCCAGCTTCACAAATGTGAAGATTTTCTTTTCATTTAGATTATTTAAATATATATTTTTTAAGATTTTTAGGCGTAGACTGACGAAACAAGCAGTGTGAAGGTGTGTCTTTTGGGCTATGGGTTCTTGATTAAGGGTTAACTCTACTGTAACCCTAACCCTTTACTTACAGTGGGGAGAACAAGTATTTGATACACTGCTGATTTTGCAGGTTTTCCTACTTACAAAGCATGTAGAGGTCTGTTATTTTTATCATAGGTACATTCATGCATTTTATTGCATGACATAAGTATTTGATCACCTACCAACCAGTAAGAATTCCGGCTCTCACAGACCTGTTAGTTTTTCTTTAAGAAGCCCTCCTGTTCTCCACTCATTACCTGTATTAACTGCACCTGTTTGAACTCGTTACCTGTATAAAAGACACCTGTCCACACACTCAATCAAACAGACTCCAACCTCTCCACAATGGCCAAGACCAGAGAGCTGTGTAAGGACACCAGGGATAAAATTGTAGACCTGCACAAGGCTGGGATGGGCTACAGGACAATAGGCAAGCGGCTTGGTGAGAAGGCAACAACTGTTAGAAAATGGAAGAAGTTCAAGATGACGGTCAATCTCCCTCGGTCTGGGGCACCATTGTCATGCAATAAAATACAAATGAATTACTTAAAAATCATACAATGTGATTTTCTGGATTTTTGTTTTAGATTCCGTCACTCACAGTTGAAGAGTACCTATGATAAAAATTACAGACTTCTACATGCTTTGTAAGTAGGAAACACTGCCGATTTTGCAGGTTTTCAAATACGTGTTCTCCCCACTGTAAGTAACATTATCAATGCGTTATTTTGACTTTTACTTGTAACAGAGTATTTGTCCAGCAAATTATTAGTACTTTTACTTAAGTAAATGATCTGAAAAAGTCATCCACCACCGACATCATTTGAAAGTACTATTTGGACACCTAATTGCATCTTTTAGACTAATGCTGATGCTTTTAGACTAATGCTGATGCTCATAAGTTTATGACTCTGGCCAAAACACTCAAATAGTCTGTTTGTTGCTTGGCTGCGGTACATACATATGTGCAGTATTGTTATAATAATACATTTAAAATTTATATAAAAGTTTAGGTCGGGGCCTCAAAGTCCTCACTGAAACTATGCCTGAGCCAAGGCTGATTCCATGAAGTTAAAATTTAAACTTTGCCGTGGGACTAAACCAAATATATTGTTGGAAAGGGCTCGACCTGGAGAGTAACATATGTCAGTCTGAAGGTTGTAAATGGCTCCTGCTTTGAAATATTGACCTCTAAACCTTGACCTTGGTGTATGTTGGAAAGCTTGTCATTCAGGAACAGAAAGGGCCACATACATGAAACCAACTGTTATAAATAGCTCTTGACTTCAGCTATATGACTATACCCATATGGATAGAATCATCAAGAGGGAGTGCTGTGAAAAATGGTCAAACTTGATTTTCACCTATTTAACAGTAAGGTATTAAAAATGTTATTACACAAATGTGATTCCCATCCCCTTTAACCCATCATTGTACTCTTACATCATTATTTACATGTTCCAATTTCAGTTAATTGAGTCATATATTTTTTAACTACAATTCCCTCTAGCCGCGCCATCCTACTTGATAGTAATAAGTATCATATTTGTAGTTTTTCCTGTTTGCAAAGTTAGGCTGTGAATAAGGTCGTAAAACGATGTATGCAGTGAATATATTGAATATCTAGTACAGTCGAACTAGTACTTACACTGTATTTAGGTGTATGATATGCAAAAGTAAAGATTTTGGTTTATTTTAGATATTTTCAGAGCTTTAAAAGAAAACAAATCATCACAGTTGTTCTTCCGGTTTGCAAAATAGGGTTTCCATAGAAAAACATATCAGGAGAATATCTTATTGTTTAACTACAGCCGAAGCATATATTACACTTAATTTATGTGGTTTATTTGAAAAAAGCTAACAGGTGGTGATTTATTAAGGCGATTTTAGCAAGTAACGTTAGGCCTATATACACACGTTTCGGGATTATGTTCACTCTCGGCGGGAGTTACGTAACGTAGCCTAACGCCAAAATGCCTAACTTTAGGCATTCGATTTGTATATTGTTTAATTAGAATTTCAAAATGTTTGTTCGGCCGCCACGACTTAAATAAAATTGCTCCTGTGTGCTTAGTAATGTTATCAGCAGCCTAACATTACAATACTGCATTGTGTTAGTAAGGATTAAGGTGCTAGTAAATTACCTAGTCAATGATATGAACAGTGTATGGTAGTGTTTGGTCAATGATATATGGACAGACCTGAAAAACACACATATTAAATTAAAACATTTACAGTGCGTACTCACGTTGTTTGTAATAGAGGCTAAACTTACTAATATAAGGCTACAAATTACTCCAAAATATGTAAATATGTATATATAATTTCCTTTATCTTTTCCTTGTTGTTATACAGGTATACATTACCTTTTTCAAAGTCTCAATAGGCTATTAACTTTGCTTAAACTCTATTTTGATATGAATAACAGAAATGGCAAATGAATAACAAAATGTAGTACCAAAAACTCTTAAGATTATGTCAATTCCCATATTTGAAGTTTGTGAAATGCAAATTTTCATTCCCATCAACTTTAAATAGTTATTTTACATTGTCAACACACAATCAGCTTCAAGGTGAGTAACTGCTACATAGGGTTAGTCCAAACAGTATGTTATGCAAATTAGGATATGGCATGATTTCATAGTTAATTACGGTAATTTAACACAAGAGGTTGAAAGATGCCTGTGAATAAAATGGGAAGTTGCTCATTTAGTTTAATTGTATATTTATTTAATATGAAATCTTAAATGAAACAGTGTCCTCTTCAATATTGAGCTATGTCCTCCAACTGTGTGTGTCATCAGTGGACTGAACTTTTTGGTAGTTGTGAAAGGATCAGTTGTTGCACATAGTTTAGCTTGTCTGAGTCAAAATATGATCAAGTGTAACTTTTCCATGGTCTGTTGGCCACAAAACAATCCATATAGGGGTCCTTCAAGTTTAAGAAATGTTAAGTCTGTTGACCGTTGCACTTTATTGAATCCATACAGATAAAAGAGGGTGTAACAAGCTTGAAGAAAAAACATGAAGAATATTACAGTTCAAATTACATTACAAACTGCTTAGCTGATGTAACATGACAATGTTATGGAACAATACAAGTGGACAACACAAAAATATGTAAAGAAAATACACTTAACAAGAACAAGGAAAAAAAGCATGTTTGCAATGTATGTTGCATATTTGCAGGCAGCTGCATGGGATGGGAATCAGGCTGGCTGCCAGGATGGAAATCAGGCTGGCTGCCAGGATGGAAATCAGGCTGGCTGCCAGGATGGAAATCAGGCTGGCTGCCAGGATGGGAATCAGGCTGGCTGCCAGGATGGAAATCAGGCTGGCTGCCAGGATGGAAATCAGGCTGGCTGCCAGGATGGAAATCAGGCTGGCTGCCAGGATGGAAATCAGGCTGGCTGCCAGGATGGAAATCAGGCTGGCTGCCAGGATGGAAATCAGGCTGGCTGCCAGGATGGAGGCCAGGTCTTTCCACTGAGAAAAACATAAAGAAATAAAGAGAGAGAAGTTGAAGGACAATTAGTAAGTATAATACCCAATGAATTGATTGTCATGATTGTAACATTTACTGTTTTACAATACTTTGCAGAGTAGTGCAGTGCATCAAGAATCTGTTGTTCCAGAGAGGGAACGAGGCGATAAAATGATGTAACTGTTAATCTAGTCTTGCATAGCCAGACCTACCTCCACACTAGAGCTGTGCCAGAGTTGGAGGAAGGTCTTGCTGAACCCATTATCATTCTGGTGTATCTGGTTTCCATGTGCGTAAGATTACTTTTAAACAAGATATAAAACATCACGTTACTCACAGTAACTGTTGCTCATGGAAATAATGTAGATAGGCACAATACAGCTGGCAGGTGGACCAAAAATGTTCTTAAAATGTAAAAAATGTTGTGGAAAAATAAAATAAATCCTCTAACTGACAAATAAATGTATCCATTCGCAGTGTACTAATCGTCAAACCCTGAAACCCTGATGTGTCCTCTGACTATGATTGGAGTGATTGGAGATGTTTATGGTATAGTCACTATATACCATGAACATCTCCAATCACTGCATTCCTCTTCTAGAGACTTACAGCAGAAACTTAAAAGTGAATAATAAATACTCAAGCATGCACATCATAATCTAAGTTAAATCATTAAAAGTACTTTATAAATCCCCTTGGGAAAATTCAGATGGGTAATTTTGTGTAGCCTGGCAAAAGCCAAAAGACAACAGCCCATGTACGTTGGCCTGAAAAATGCTTGGAATGAAGACTAGCTATAAACTGAATTATTGAAAAAATATTGTGTAAATAATGCATTCCTACTTTGTGGCCTTTCCATAGTTACATTGAAATAGTGAATTTCACTTTTGGTTTCATATGGCTGTGTCACGAACAGGTGTTTGGAGAGACCAAGACGCAGCGCAGGGATAGTAGTTCGACATGATTTATTTTAGATTATACTATGTAATAATATACCACCACAAATGAACTACTACACTCAAACAAACACGAAAGACATAACGTCACGTTCACGAAAACAAACACGACTGAACGGACGTAACAAAAAAATACTTACTTCACCCGTGACTGCGAAATACATTAACATGTAACGATAACAACCCACACCAAAGTGAAAGACAGACTCGACATATATTGGATCCCTAATTAGAGACAATGCCGTGCAGCTGCCTCTAATTAGGGATCCAACCTAAACCCCACACAGAAACAGAAAAGAACGACACTGTCAGACTCTGACCATAGCTACATAGAGAAGCAATTAGGCTTCTCTATGGCCAGAGCCTGACAGTACCCCCCCCCCCAAAGGCGCGGACTCCCGGACGCCTAGACGAAAAAAAACACACAAAACACGGGGGGGTAAATGGGAGGGGAAACTAGTCCATCGGGGGCGGCTCCGGCTCCGGCGACGTGGACAGTCTTGTCCCATGCCCCTTCCTTATCACCGGTCCCGGGCTGTGTACCGGTGGGGCAAAAGGCTCCGGCCATGGAGCGGGGAAAACAACCGGGCCCGGACTGGGCAACGGTGGGGTAAACAGCTCCGGTCCTGGAGCAGGGAAAACAACCGGGCCCGGACTGGGCACCGGTGGGGTAAACGGCTCCGGCCATGGAGCGGGGAAACCAACCGGGCCCGGACTGGGCACCGGTGGGGTGAACGGCTCCGGCCATGGAGCGGGGAAACCAACCGGGCCCGGACTGGGCACCGGTGGGGTGAACGGCTCCGGACATGGAGCGGGGAAAACAACCGTGCCCGGACTCGACATATATAGGGATCCAATATATGTCGAGTCTGTCTTTCACTTTGGTGTGGGTTGTTATCGTTACATGTTAATGTATTTCGCAGGGTTTCAGGGTTTGACGCGGAATGGGTACCGGTGGAGAGGACCGCTCTGGCACTGAGGCGGAGCTTACGGCTGGACCCGGAGGACTGGGCACCGGTGGAGCGGACTGCTCAGGCACTGAGGCGGAGCAGACGGCCAAGCCCGGACTGGGTACCGGTGGAGCGGACTGCTCAGGCACTGAGGCGGAGCATACGGCTGGACCCGGACTGGGTACCGGTGGAGCGGACTGCTCAGGCACTGAGGAGGAGCAGACGGCTGGACCCGGAATGGGCACCGGTGAACTGACCTTCGCTGGAGGTTCGGGGGCGCTGACCTTCACTGGAGGTTCGGGGGCGCTGACCTTCGCTGGAGGCGCAGGGCTGCTGACCTTCGCTGGAGGCGCAGGGCTGCTGACCTTCGCTGGAGGCGCAGGGCTGCTGACCTTCCCTGGAGGCGCAGGGCTGCTGACCTTGGCTGGAGGTTCAGGGCGGCTGACCTTCGCTGGAGGTGCAGGGCTGCTGACCTTTGCTGGAGGCGGAGGGCGGCTGACCTTCGCTGGAGGTGCAGGGCTCCTGACCTTCGCTGGAGGTGCAGGGCTGCTGACCTTCGCTGGAGGTGCAGGGCTGCTGACCTTCGCTGGAGGTGCAGGGCTGCTGACCTTCGCTGGAGGTTCCGATCCAACCATATGCCTCGCCACGAGAGTCATCTGGCGCTTGAAGTCCACCAACGCCTGTATAACCAGCGGATCCCTCAGCTTCTCCAGAGGAAGAGCATTCCAGGCTCTCCACCACCTCGTCCGCTCCTCCTCCGGGTATTCCTCGAACCCCTCTGGCCGCTCCCGATCCAGATCTGTGGGCATCCGAAGTGGCGTGCGACTCCCCTTTTTCAGCCTCTCCGGGCTCTGGCCGCGCCCCGATGGTGTGGTGCTCACAGTCATGACAGATCTTGCCTTCTCCATCCTCCTCCATTGCTTCATGAACCTACCCCTGTCCTCAGGCTTCACCCTAGGCCACGTGGGAATAGGTACTGGCGCGCAGTCCTCTCTCTCCCTCTCTCCCCAGTCGCGCTGCTTGGTCTCGCAGTGGTGGGTTGTTCTGTCACGAACGGGTGTTTGGAGAGACCAAGACGCAGCGCAGGGATAGTAGTTCGACATGATTTATTTTAGATTATACTATGTAATAATATACCACCACAAACGAACTACTACACTCAAACAAACACGACAGATATAACATCACGTTCACGAAAACAAACACGACTGAACGGACGTAACGAAAAAACACTTACTTCACCCGTGACTGCGAAATACATTAACATGTAACGATAACAACCCACACCAAAGTGAAAGACAGACTCGACATATATTGGATCCCTAATTAGAGACAATGCCGTGCAGCTGCCTCTAATTAGGGATCCAACCTAAACCCCACACAGAAACAGAAAAGAACGACACTGTCAGACTCTGACCATAGCTACATAGAGAAGCAATTAGGCTTCTCTATGGCCAGAGCCTGACAGTACCCCCCCCCAAAGGCGCGGACTCCCGGACGCCTAGACGAAAAAAAACACACAAAACACGGGGGGGTAAATGGGAGGGAAAACTAGTCCATCGGGGGCGGCTCCGGCTCCGGCGACGTGGACAGTCTTGTCCCATGCCCCTTCCTTAACACCGGTCCCGGGCTGTGTACCGGTGGGGCAAAAGACTCCGGCCATGGAGCGGGGAAAACAACCGGGCCCGGACTGGGCACCGGTGGGGTAAACGGCTCTGGTCCTGGAGCGGGGAAAACAACCAGGCCCGGACTGGGCACCGGTGGGGTAAACGGCTCCGGCCATGGAGCGGGGGAAACCAACCGGACTCGGACTGGGCACCGGTGGGGTGAACGGCTCCGGCCATGGAGCGGGGAAACCAACCGGGCCCGGACTGGGCACCGGTGGGGTGAACGGCTCCGGACATGGAGCGGGGAAAACAACCGTGCCCGGACTCGACATATATAGGGATCCAATATATGTCGAGTCTGTCTTTCACTTTGGTGTGGGTTGTTATCGTTACATGTTAATGTATTTCGCAGGGTTTCAGGGTTTGACGCGGAATGGGTACCGGTGGAGAGGACCGCTCTGGCACTGAGGCGGAGCTTACGGCTGGACCCGGAGGACTGGGCACCGGTGGAGCGGACTGCTCAGGCACTGAGGCGGAGCAGACGGCCAAGCCCGGACTGGGTACCGGTGGAGCGGACTGCTCAGGCACTGAGGCGGAGCATACGGCTGGACCCGGACTGGGTACCGGTGGAGCGGACTGCTCAGGCACTGAGGAGGAGCAGACGGCTGGACCCGGAATGGGCACCGGTGAACTGACCTTCGCTGGAGGTTCGGGGGCGCTGACCTTCACTGGAGGTTCGGGGGCGCTGACCTTCGCTGGAGGCGCAGGGCTGCTGACCTTCGCTGGAGGCGCAGGGCTGCTGACCTTCGCTGGAGGCGCAGGGCTGCTGACCTTCGCTGGAGGCGCAGGGCTGCTGACCTTCCCTGGAGGCGCAGGGCTGCTGACCTTGGCTGGAGGTTCAGGGCGGCTGACCTTCGCTGGAGGTGCAGGGCTGCTGACCTTTGCTGGAGGCGGAGGGCGGCTGACCTTCGCTGGAGGTGCAGGGCTCCTGACCTTCGCTGGAGGTGCAGGGCTGCTGACCTTCGCTGGAGGTGCAGGGCTGCTGACCTTCGCTGGAGGTGCAGGGCTGCTGACCTTCGCTGGAGGTTCCGATCCAACCATATGCCTCGCCACGAGAGTCATCTGGCGCTTGAAGTCCACCAACGCCTGTATAACCAGCGGATCCCTCAGCTTCTCCAGAGGAAGAGCATTCCAGGCTCTCCACCACCTCGTCCGCTCCTCCTCCGGGTATTCCTCGAACCCCTCTGGCCGCTCCCGATCCAGATCTGTGGGCATCCGAAGTGGCGTGCGACTCCCCTTTTTCAGCCTCTCCGGGCTCTGGCCGCGCCCCGATGGTGTGGTGCTCACAGTCATGACAGATCTTGCCTTCTCCATCCTCCTCCATTGCTTCATGAACCTACCCCTGTCCTCAGGCTTCACCCTAGGCCACGTGGGAATAGGTACTGGCGCGCAGTCCTCTCTCTCCCTCTCTCCCCAGTCGCGCTGCGTGGTCTCGCAGTGGTGGGTTGTTCTGTCACGAACGGGTGTTTGGAGAGACCAAGACGCAGCGCAGGGATAGTAGTTCGACATGATTTATTTTAGATTATACTATGTAATAATATACCACCACAAACGAACTACTACACTCAAACAAACACGACAGATATAACATCACGTTCACGAAAACAAACACGACTGAACGGACGTAACGAAAAAACACTTACTTCACCCGTGACTGCGAAATACATTAACATGTAACGATAACAACCCACACCAAAGTGAAAGACAGACTCGACATATATTGGATCCCTAATTAGAGACAATGCCGTGCAGCTGCCTCTAATTAGGGATCCAACCTAAACCCCACACAGAAACAGAAAAGAACGACACTGTCAGACTCTGACCATAGCTACATAGAGAAGCAATTAGGCTTCTCTATGGCCAGAGCCTGACAGTACCCCCCCCCAAAGGCGCGGACTCCCGGACGCCTAGACGAAAAAAAACACACAAAACACGGGGGGGTAAATGGGAGGGAAAACTAGTCCATCGGGGGCGGCTCCGGCTCCGGCGACGTGGACAGTCTTGTCCCATGCCCCTTCCTTAACACCGGTCCCGGGCTGTGTACCGGTGGGGCAAAAGACTCCGGCCATGGAGCGGGGAAAACAACCGGGCCCGGACTGGGCACCGGTGGGGTAAACGGCTCTGGTCCTGGAGCGGGGAAAACAACCAGGCCCGGACTGGGCACCGGTGGGGTAAACGGCTCCGGCCATGGAGCGGGGGAAACCAACCGGACTCGGACTGGGCACCGGTGGGGTGAACGGCTCCGGCCATGGAGCGGGGAAACCAACCGGGCCCGGACTGGGCACCGGTGGGGTGAACGGCTCCGGACATGGAGCGGGGAAAACAACCGTGCCCGGACTCGACATATATAGGGATCCAATATATGTCGAGTCTGTCTTTCACTTTGGTGTGGGTTGTTATCGTTACATGTTAATGTATTTCGCAGGGTTTCAGGGTTTGACGCGGAATGGGTACCGGTGGAGAGGACCGCTCTGGCACTGAGGCGGAGCTTACGGCTGGACCCGGAGGACTGGGCACCGGTGGAGCGGACTGCTCAGGCACTGAGGCGGAGCAGACGGCCAAGCCCGGACTGGGTACCGGTGGAGCGGACTGCTCAGGCACTGAGGCGGAGCATACGGCTGGACCCGGACTGGGTACCGGTGGAGCGGACTGCTCAGGCACTGAGGAGGAGCAGACGGCTGGACCCGGAATGGGCACCGGTGAACTGACCTTCGCTGGAGGTTCGGGGACGCTGACCTTCACTGGAGGTTCGGGGGCGCTGACCTTCGCTGGAGGCGCAGGGCTGCTGACCTTCGCTGGAGGCGCAGGGCTGCTGACCTTCGCTGGAGGCGCAGGGCTGCTGACCTTCGCTGGAGGCGCAGGGCTGCTGACCTTCGCTGGAGGCGCAGGGCTGCTGACCTTCCCTGGAGGCGCAGGGCTGCTGACCTTGGCTGGAGGTTCAGGGCGGCTGACCTTCGCTGGAGGTGCAGGGCTGCTGACCTTTGCTGGAGGCGGAGGGCGGCTGACCTTCGCTGGAGGTGCAGGGCTCCTGACCTTCGCTGGAGGTGCAGGGCTGCTGACCTTCGCTGGAGGTGCAGGGCTGCTGACCTTCGCTGGAGGTGCAGGGCTGCTGACCTTCGCTGGAGGTTCCGATCCAACCATATGCCTCGCCACGAGAGTCATCTGGCGCTTGAAGTCCACCAACGCCTGTATAACCAGCGGATCCCTCAGCTTCTCCAGAGGAAGAGCATTCCAGGCTCTCCACCACCTCGTCCGCTCCTCCTCCGGGTATTCCTCGAACCCCTCTGGCCGCTCCCGATCCAGATCTGTGGGCATCCGAAGTGGCGTGCGACTCCCCTTTTTCAGCCTCTCCGGGCTCTGGCCGCGCCCCGATGGTGTGGTGCTCACAGTCATGACAGATCTTGCCTTCTCCATCCTCCTCCATTGCTTCATGAACCTACCCCTGTCCTCAGGCTTCACCCTAGGCCACGTGGGAATAGGTACTGGCGCGCAGTCCTCTCTCTCCCTCTCTCCCCAGTCGCGCTGCGTGGTCTCGCAGTGGTGGGTTGTTCTGTCACGAACGGGTGTTTGGAGAGACCAAGACGCAGCGCAGGGATAGTAGTTCGACATGATTTATTTTAGATTATACTATGTAATAATATACCACCACAAACGAACTACTACACTCAAACAAACACGACAGATATAACATCACGTTCACGAAAACAAACACGACTGAACGGACGTAACGAAAAAACACTTACTTCACCCGTGACTGCGAAATACATTAACATGTAACGATAACAACCCACACCAAAGTGAAAGACAGACTCGACATATATTGGATCCCTAATTAGAGACAATGCCGTGCAGCTGCCTCTAATTAGGGATCCAACCTAAACCCCACACAGAAACAGAAAAGAACGACACTGTCAGACTCTGACCATAGCTACATAGAGAAGCAATTAGGCTTCTCTATGGCCAGAGCCTGACAGTACCCCCCCCCAAAGGCGCGGACTCCCGGACGCCTAGACGAAAAAAAACACACAAAACACGGGGGGGTAAATGGGAGGGAAAACTAGTCCATCGGGGGCGGCTCCGGCTCCGGCGACGTGGACAGTCTTGTCCCATGCCCCTTCCTTAACACCGGTCCCGGGCTGTGTACCGGTGGGGCAAAAGACTCCGGCCATGGAGCGGGGAAAACAACCGGGCCCGGACTGGGCACCGGTGGGGTAAACGGCTCTGGTCCTGGAGCGGGGAAAACAACCAGGCCCGGACTGGGCACCGGTGGGGTAAACGGCTCCGGCCATGGAGCGGGGGAAACCAACCGGACTCGGACTGGGCACCGGTGGGGTGAACGGCTCCGGCCATGGAGCGGGGAAACCAACCGGGCCCGGACTGGGCACCGGTGGGGTGAACGGCTCCGGACATGGAGCGGGGAAAACAACCGTGCCCGGACTCGACATATATAGGGATCCAATATATGTCGAGTCTGTCTTTCACTTTGGTGTGGGTTGTTATCGTTACATGTTAATGTATTTCGCAGGGTTTCAGGGTTTGACGCGGAATGGGTACCGGTGGAGAGGACCGCTCTGGCACTGAGGCGGAGCTTACGGCTGGACCCGGAGGACTGGGCACCGGTGGAGCGGACTGCTCAGGCACTGAGGCGGAGCAGACGGCCAAGCCCGGACTGGGTACCGGTGGAGCGGACTGCTCAGGCACTGAGGCGGAGCATACGGCTGGACCCGGACTGGGTACCGGTGGAGCGGACTGCTCAGGCACTGAGGAGGAGCAGACGGCTGGACCCGGAATGGGCACCGGTGAACTGACCTTCGCTGGAGGTTCGGGGACGCTGACCTTCACTGGAGGTTCGGGGGCGCTGACCTTCGCTGGAGGCGCAGGGCTGCTGACCTTCGCTGGAGGCGCAGGGCTGCTGACCTTCGCTGGAGGCGCAGGGCTGCTGACCTTCGCTGGAGGCGCAGGGCTGCTGACCTTCGCTGGAGGCGCAGGGCTGCTGACCTTCCCTGGAGGCGCAGGGCTGCTGACCTTGGCTGGAGGTTCAGGGCGGCTGACCTTCGCTGGAGGTGCAGGGCTGCTGACCTTTGCTGGAGGCGGAGGGCGGCTGACCTTCGCTGGAGGTGCAGGGCTCCTGACCTTCGCTGGAGGTGCAGGGCTGCTGACCTTCGCTGGAGGTGCAGGGCTGCTGACCTTCGCTGGAGGTGCAGGGCTGCTGACCTTCGCTGGAGGTTCCGATCCAACCATATGCCTCGCCACGAGAGTCATCTGGCGCTTGAAGTCCACCAACGCCTGTATAACCAGCGGATCCCTCAGCTTCTCCAGAGGAAGAGCATTCCAGGCTCTCCACCACCTCGTCCGCTCCTCCTCCGGGTATTCCTCGAACCCCTCTGGCCGCTCCCGATCCAGATCTGTGGGCATCCGAAGTGGCGTGCGACTCCCCTTTTTCAGCCTCTCCGGGCTCTGGCCGCGCCCCGATGGTGTGGTGCTCACAGTCATGACAGATCTTGCCTTCTCCATCCTCCTCCATTGCTTCATGAACCTACCCCTGTCCTCAGGCTTCACCCTAGGCCACGTGGGAATAGGTACTGGCGCGCAGTCCTCTCTCTCCCTCTCTCCCCAGTCGCGCTGCGTGGTCTCGCAGTGGTGGGTTGTTCTGTCACGAACGGGTGTTTGGAGAGACCAAGACGCAGCGCAGGGATAGTAGTTCGACATGATTTATTTTAGATTATACTATGTAATAATATACCACCACAAACGAACTACTACACTCAAACAAACACGACAGATATAACATCACGTTCACGAAAACAAACACGACTGAACGGACGTAACGAAAAAACACTTACTTCACCCGTGACTGCGAAATACATTAACATGTAACGATAACAACCCACACCAAAGTGAAAGACAGACTCGACATATATTGGATCCCTAATTAGAGACAATGCCGTGCAGCTGCCTCTAATTAGGGATCCAACCTAAACCCCACACAGAAACAGAAAAGAACGACACTGTCAGACTCTGACCATAGCTACATAGAGAAGCAATTAGGCTTCTCTATGGCCAGAGCCTGACAGTACCCCCCCCCAAAGGCGCGGACTCCCGGACGCCTAGACGAAAAAAAACACACAAAACACGGGGGGGTAAATGGGAGGGAAAACTAGTCCATCGGGGGCGGCTCCGGCTCCGGCGACGTGGACAGTCTTGTCCCATGCCCCTTCCTTAACACCGGTCCCGGGCTGTGTACCGGTGGGGCAAAAGACTCCGGCCATGGAGCGGGGAAAACAACCGGGCCCGGACTGGGCACCGGTGGGGTAAACGGCTCTGGTCCTGGAGCGGGGAAAACAACCAGGCCCGGACTGGGCACCGGTGGGGTAAACGGCTCCGGCCATGGAGCGGGGGAAACCAACCGGACTCGGACTGGGCACCGGTGGGGTGAACGGCTCCGGCCATGGAGCGGGGAAACCAACCGGGCCCGGACTGGGCACCGGTGGGGTGAACGGCTCCGGACATGGAGCGGGGAAAACAACCGTGCCCGGACTCGACATATATAGGGATCCAATATATGTCGAGTCTGTCTTTCACTTTGGTGTGGGTTGTTATCGTTACATGTTAATGTATTTCGCAGGGTTTCAGGGTTTGACGCGGAATGGGTACCGGTGGAGAGGACCGCTCTGGCACTGAGGCGGAGCTTACGGCTGGACCCGGAGGACTGGGCACCGGTGGAGCGGACTGCTCAGGCACTGAGGCGGAGCAGACGGCCAAGCCCGGACTGGGTACCGGTGGAGCGGACTGCTCAGGCACTGAGGCGGAGCATACGGCTGGACCCGGACTGGGTACCGGTGGAGCGGACTGCTCAGGCACTGAGGAGGAGCAGACGGCTGGACCCGGAATGGGCACCGGTGAACTGACCTTCGCTGGAGGTTCGGGGACGCTGACCTTCACTGGAGGTTCGGGGGCGCTGACCTTCGCTGGAGGCGCAGGGCTGCTGACCTTCGCTGGAGGCGCAGGGCTGCTGACCTTCGCTGGAGGCGCAGGGCTGCTGACCTTCGCTGGAGGCGCAGGGCTGCTGACCTTCGCTGGAGGCGCAGGGCTGCTGACCTTCCCTGGAGGCGCAGGGCTGCTGACCTTGGCTGGAGGTTCAGGGCGGCTGACCTTCGCTGGAGGTGCAGGGCTGCTGACCTTTGCTGGAGGCGGAGGGCGGCTGACCTTCGCTGGAGGTGCAGGGCTCCTGACCTTCGCTGGAGGTGCAGGGCTGCTGACCTTCGCTGGAGGTGCAGGGCTGCTGACCTTCGCTGGAGGTGCAGGGCTGCTGACCTTCGCTGGAGGTTCCGATCCAACCATATGCCTCGCCACGAGAGTCATCTGGCGCTTGAAGTCCACCAACGCCTGTATAACCAGCGGATCCCTCAGCTTCTCCAGAGGAAGAGCATTCCAGGCTCTCCACCACCTCGTCCGCTCCTCCTCCGGGTATTCCTCGAACCCCTCTGGCCGCTCCCGATCCAGATCTGTGGGCATCCGAAGTGGCGTGCGACTCCCCTTTTTCAGCCTCTCCGGGCTCTGGCCGCGCCCCGATGGTGTGGTGCTCACAGTCATGACAGATCTTGCCTTCTCCATCCTCCTCCATTGCTTCATGAACCTACCCCTGTCCTCAGGCTTCACCCTAGGCCACGTGGGAATAGGTACTGGCGCGCAGTCCTCTCTCTCCCTCTCTCCCCAGTCGCGCTGCTTGGTCTCGTAGTGGTGGGTTGTTCTGTCACGAACGGGTGTTTGGAGAGACCAAGACGCAGCGCAGGGATAGTAGTTCGACATGATTTATTTTAGATTATACTATGTAATAATATACCACCACAAACGAACTACTACACTCAAACAAACACGACAGATATAACATCACGTTCACGAAAACAAACACGACTGAACGGACGTAACGAAAAAACACTTACTTCACCCGTGACTGCGAAATACATTAACATGTAACGATAACAACCCACACCAAAGTGAAAGACAGACTCGACATATATTGGATCCCTAATTAGAGACAATGCCGTGCAGCTGCCTCTAATTAGGGATCCAACCTAAACCCCACACAGAAACAGAAAAGAACGACACTGTCAGACTCTGACCATAGCTACATAGAGAAGCAATTAGGCTTCTCTATGGCCAGAGCCTGACAGTACCCCCCCCCCAAAGGCGCGGACTCCCGGACGCCTAGACGAAAAAAAACACACAAAACACGGGGGGGTAAATGGGAGGGAAAACTAGTCCATCGGGGGCGGCTCCGGCTCCGGCGACGTGGACAGTCTTGTCCCATGCCCCTTCCTTAACACCGGTCCCGGGCTGTGTACCGGTGGGGCAAAAGACTCCGGCCATGGAGCGGGGAAAACAACCGGGCCCGGACTGGGCACCGGTGGGGTAAACGGCTCTGGTCCTGGAGCGGGGAAAACAACCAGGCCCGGACTGGGCACCGGTGGGGTAAACGGCTCCGGCCATGGAGCGGGGGAAACCAACCGGACTCGGACTGGGCAATCCCCACAAATGAAAACAGCACATTACATTTATTCATTTAGCTGACACTTTTATCCAAAGCGACTTACAATTGCTGTTTATGTCAAAGGTCGCACGCCTCTGGAGCAACTAGGGGTTAAGTGTCTTGCTCAGGGACACATTGGTGTGAATGCTTTCTGCCAGTACAGAGAGATCCAGGCACAGAGAGATCCAGGCACAGAGAGATCCAGGAGCCCAATAATAAAATGCATGTAATCGTACATAACCAAAAGCTATTTAACATACCACATTGTGCAGGGCTGCCAGTCACAAAGATGTTCTGTCCTCCCCTGTGGCAGGAAGACAAAGACATTGTATTACTGTATGTTATTTAAATGTTGTACTTTAACAAGGAGTGAAAATATATTAATTGTTGACATAGTTTATATACTGCATATTTTGAATCATAGTAATCAAATAAGATCCATAAGTGACACTTCAAGCTTAAGGTATTTACAGGATGCCTAGCTATACAGCTCAATGTAGTGACTTAGACAACAGCATTTTGTCAAGGTGACATTAGGTCATTGCAAAACAAGTTATCCAACAGTTTTAGAAAGTCATCCAGTGTTTCCTTTGTATTGTTTTAGGGTGGAGGGGGGTGGGTGTCTTTAGGGGTAATGTTTGTTTTTTGGATAAATAATAAAAGCGATAAAAGCATTGTTTTTAATCACATATTTGTTGCTGCATTTTAAGTGAAATTTAACTTCGTAAGGTTTTGAAAGGACAATTCCAATAGCATTATTTAACTAATTGAGAGGAAACACTGTCATCCAGTTAGTCATTGTCCTACCTTTCTTTTCCTTGTCTTTATTATTTCACGGACTGGGAATATTTCAAGACGATTGTGAGGGCAATCTGTAATTGTAAGGAATATATTATTTGCACCAATGTCCACAATATGTGTAGTACTTTTTGTTCAGGAATCAATTCACAATTCACACATGTATGCATTTTTTCCACTGTTTGTCATCAGCTCATTTAGCTCGTCCTGGTGAGATTTGAAAACCACAGGAATATCAAAGGCTGCACATGGTTCTATTCAAAATCTTTGTTTCTTTTCCATCCCTTCTTTATGTTGTGTCTCCTAATGGACTGTTTACATTTTACATCGCTTGCCACAAAGGCAGATATATTTTACACTGGTATTCTTTACACTGGGACTTTAACTTTGCAGCTCTCTAATTACATGAAGCAGGGATGTGTAGAGAACCATCAATTAAATTATTATTTATAGAAAATAATAATAAAATAAGATAGCATGTAGGCATACAGTATAATTGCAATCTTGAATCAGATCCATAATAAATCAATGTTTGGAGGGTTTACAAAAATCACATTAACTTCATGACGATTATGCAGGGGTAAAATGTCTGTAAAATACATGCCGTGCATAGACTAAAACACACCTTTTATTTTGTGTAGTCTTTTACGTTGCTGTGGACCCTGCAGTGGTGGCTCCACAGCTGGGACCTGGTGTTCTGGTTCCTGGATAGGTGGAGCCTGGTGTGCTGGTTCCTGGATAGGTGGAGCCTGGTGTGCTGGTTCCTGGATAGGTGGAGCCTGGTGTGCTGGTTCCTGGATAGGTGGAGCCTGGTGTGCTGGTTCCTGGATAGGTGGAGCCTGGTGTGCTGGTTCCTGGATAGGTGGAGCCTGGTGTGCTGGTTTCTGGATAGGTGGAGCCTGGTGTGCTGGTTCCTGGATAGGTGGAGCCTGGTGTGCTGGTTCCTGGATAGGTGGAGCCTGGTGTGCTGGTTCCTGGATGGGTGGAGCTGTGTGTGGTGGTGTGTGGCTGGAAAGAGCCAGGTGTGCTGGTTCCTGGATGGGTGGAGCCTGGTGTGCTGGTTCCTGGATGGCTGGAGCCTGGTGTGCTGGTTCCTGGATGGCTGGAGCCTGGTGTGCTGGTTCCTGGATGGGTGAACCACACGACACCAAATTTAGAATGAAGTTCTCCTCGTCTTCTTGAGGCAGTTGGTCTGGGTTGAGTCTTGTCCAACCTATAAATGGACATGGAACACACACAAATATAATATATAATATGCAATTAGGCCAAAGTGAAAATAAATGCAACCCCAAATCAACCTAGACCGTAAAAAAAAGATGGACGTAGTGAATGTGATTATACCCACAGGATTCTGAAAGGCATGGGGCAGAGGAGTCAAGGAAGAATGGAGAATGGGTTGGATATGTGTTCTTTCAACAGCTGTTAAGTATCGCCATTATTGTGTCACAGTCTAAGATGCAAAGAACATTGTAATCCATTGTAAACTTTGTGCGACCAGCAAAAGGTCTACAACCACTATGTTTACTAACCTTCAAACAAGCTTCAATGCCATACAACACTCCTTCCGTGGCCTCCAACTGCTCTTAAACGCTAGTAAAACTAAGTGCATGCTTTTCTATCGAACGCTGCCAGCACCCGCCCACCGGACTATCATCACTACTCTCGACGGGTCCGAATTAGAATACGTGGACACCTACAAATACCTAGGCATCTGGTTAGACTGTAAACTCAACTTCCAGACTCACATCAACCATCTCCAATCCAAAATTAAATCCAGAATTGGCTTCCTATTTCGCAACAAAGCCTCCTTCACTCATGCTGCCAAACATGCTCTTGTAAAACTGACTATCCTACCGATCCTTGATTTCGGCGATGTCATTTACAAACTAGCCTCCAACACTCTACTTAGCAAATTGGATGTAGTCTATCACAGTGCCATCCGTTTTGTTACCAAAGCCCCATACACTACCCATCACTGCGACCTGTATGCTCTCATTGGCTGGCCTTCATTATATATTCGTCGACAAACCCACTGGCTCCAGGTCATCTATAAGTCTTTATTAGGTAAATCCCCGCCCTATCTCAGCTCACTGGTCACTATAGCAACACCCACCCGTAGCATGCGCTCCAGCAGGTATATCTCACTGGTCACCCCCAAAGCCAACACCTCCATTCCTTCCAGTTCGCTGCTGCCAATGACTGGAACGAATTGCAAAAATCATTGAAGCTAGAGGTTCCTATCTCCCTCACAAACTTTAAGCATCAGCTGTCAAAGCTGCTTATCGATCACTGCACCTGTATATAGCCCTTCTGTAATTAGCCCACACTACTACCTCATCCCCATATTTATTATTTTAGCTCAATTTGCACTCCAGTATCTCTATTTGCACATCATAATTTGCACATCCTTCATTCCTGTGTTAATGATGATAATCTGTAATTTATTTCACCACTATGGTCTATTTATTGTCCTACCTCCTAACCTTACTGCATTTTGCACTACATTTTGCACTCTGTATATAGATTTTCTATTGTGTTTTTGACTATGTTTGTTTACTGTGTAACTCTGTGTTGTTTTTGTCGCACTGCTTTGCTTTGTCTTGGCCAGGTCGCAGTTGCAAATGAGAACTTGTTCTCAACTGACCTACCTGGTTAAATAAAGGTGAAATATAAAAAACCACTAACAATTCTAAATCTAATTTATTGAAGCACCGCCATGTAAAACTTATAAAATAAAACGCCGGCGCTGACCGGTAGGATGCTACTGCCAGTGATGCATGCACTCGTCGGGAGAGTGGCATTTAGCAAAGTTGAATCTTCTGTAAAAACACTGAATACAGCTCTTATAAATACATGTGCAGAAAAACATTAGTTCAAAAATCGGGGTTGACTTGCTTTATTTTTTATTTCAGCCAGTGATGTTAGGAAACGTTATATGTTTTGTAAAAAAACATACTCCATGCTGCTCTTACCAATATGATATTAGTTAAAGAGCATTAGATAGCTATTAGTTGGGAGAGACTGTTTATTATTTTTAAATATGCAACGATTGGCTGATTGTTGACTCCTAATGTTAATTATTGTTCCTGTAAAGTGGATTCATTTCTAAAATAAGCAGACTAAACAGGTTATCTGTCACTTTTTAGAGCGGGATAGTAAAAGTAATATAGTAACGTGACGAGTAACGTAACTAGTAACTTTTAATTCCCTGTAATAAGTAAAGTAATATTATAATTTTTATAGGAGGAGTAACACTTCCTGAGTAACTTGCCCAACACTGGTTGTGTCTCTGTTAGGTACTTTTTTGCACATCCAATCTCTATTCACAAGTAGTAGATTTACTTTGACTACCATTGTTTTTAAAAAATACATTAACATTAACACAAGTTAGTCTTAAAGGGCAAAATGAGTAGGATTGTCTCTTGCTGTTTGTAAACACATGATTCAAAGTTGGCCAAATGCAGAGAGAGCGGCGATTGAGCGAGCTAGAAAAAGAGATTGAAGAGAGTGAGCAGATGTTAGCAAGAACAAAGCAGTGAATCAGAGAAATAAAAGGTCTTCTGATTGTTTCACTTCGGTTACATTCTAAAGCACAAATCAACATGACCCCACCTCCACAGAACCCTGTTGGAAGGAGCCACATTGGCGGATTTTGTGTGAATACAGCCGAAGCCACCGTCAGATTTTAATATAGGCCTGCTATAAGTGTGTGTGTAGCTCAGACACACATACCTGCATGACAGAGACAGATCACAGAGGAGAGAGATGGAGACAGCAATGTAACCTGGTTGCTACGTTACTATAGAGTCAGAGTTTGCGGCTTTTGTTTTATGAGAAACCACAGGAAGTCCTGATTCCCATTTGCGCTAGCTTCCCAGCTGAGTGTTTAGGCCCAGTCAAAACAATGCAGCCTCTATGCAGGAGCTTATCGACATACAGCTGCATCAATTTACATAATCCAAGTACTGACATTTTTAATGATTGGATTTAGCTGGAGGTCACTAATTTAGCTTTAGCACACATCCAGTGTCCTGCTTTGCTTGTCATCTGGCTGAAATGCAAACTGTGACTACATAAGTCTGCTGGTGGTCTGATGGAGCTTCCAGCATATTTGATTTGACAGTGAGTGTGACTAATTAAAAAGTTCAGCCTCAAAAAAGCTCTCCCACTTTAGCTGCGGATTTCAAAAGTTCCAATAACTTAAAAATACCAAGGAGATAGAAGTGAGGTATTTTAAAGCACAGGTGACCCCTGCCATCATCCCAAAGCAATTTTTGTTCTTGTTTTCCATAATACCAGCTCTTTAAAATGACTCTAGGTTGCAGCTAAGCTACAGCCAGATCAGAATTTCTAGTCTTTGCTGTTTGGAAATGTACAGGACAACACCAACAATTGTACAATTGATAAAGAATATATGCATGTGTATGCATTTCAAGGTTTAATAAATGCAATCTCACCTTGAACCATCAATTTGTAGATGGCATCCACATTCTCTAAGCATGTCTTAGCAGATGTGCTAAGTTGGGCATGCATTGGCAGCATAATTTTAGTCTGGTACTTGTGCGTCCCTGTCACCACCTTAGGAGGATGTGCAATCAGCAGCAGGGGCTTCATGCCAAGGGCATACAACTTCTCAAGCTGTAACAGAGAGGTAGAGAGATCAATTGGATATATACACAAAACTGTAGTTTACAGCTGAATTTGTCCTCAAGCTTGATCTGAAGTTACATCAAAGCTAGAAAACATCTACAAATAATCAAACTATGGTTTTTACATAATTTTTGGATAGATAAATGTGAGGATTTTTATGAGTTTCAACTCCCTATACATAATAGTTTGGAAAAACCAGTAAACATGAATTATATTCTTATTAATAGTGTGGATGTGTGAGGCAATATATTATATCAGTTATTATACCAAGTAATTTATTTGCTTATGTCAAAATAATAAAACACTTTTGGTGAATGAGATGATCAGAAAACTACATACCAGAATGGCAGCATCATCAAGGACGTGGGACTTTATTTTATTTTTTTTCATGGATGCCAACCACTGCTTCTGCTGAATTTTAAATCTTTCCAGCTTTTTTTGAAGTCTGACGTGTTGGGGTTGTGGATGTTTGCAAAATGAACAAATTTTAAGTCCACAGTATTTTTCCCTGCAGTTTGGGCAGGTCTTTTTTTGTGATCCTCCAGCCATTACTGAACAGAAATAACTGGGAGTGAGATAGATAGATTTAAAGAGTGATAAGAGAGAGACAATAACAGAAAGAGAGAGAGAGGCTCTTAAAAGTGCCGTTGTTTTGATTTGTGTGTGTGTGTGTATATGTGTGTGTTGGTGAAGTCAAAAAGTGTTGCAATAAAGCTGTAAAACAGGAAAAAGCTAAAGATTATTAGAATAGCCTTTGTAGTAAATGAGCATTTCTTAATTGTTAGGACAGAGTAATTAATTATTAATTAAATATTAATCAATCACAACCACTACGTACAATACAAATCAATCCTTACTATATCAGATTTGTAGCACATTCACTTGACACAAGCAAGTACATACACAAATCTATTTTTATTTAGGCCTACAAATAATGGAAACAGTGGTCTTCTTCTGTCCTGTTGCGTAAAATGCTTCTCATAATATCCACTGCTCTCTCTTCTCAATGTCACAAATAACTAAAGTAACAATTACCCTCAATTATCTCATGATGATTTCCGTGTCTTCTAAAATGGCAAAGTCTTACAAAAGTATGGCACCATAGTGTTACAGGATATTCTATCTATAAGTTAGTGGTGGGTCGTCTCTCTATTTAATTATGCATTCATTATATCAGGTATGAACGGTCATTGACATTGAGTTTAAACTGATTTTGGTAGCTGGCAGTGCCACAATCCAACTGTGCCGGGGACACCTGTCATTTGGCTGGATAACTAACTACTTCGGCGGGTAGCCGTGTAAATGATAATGCAACACTAACAAATTCAACCTAATCTCCAGGGATGAAATGCTACACAGTGATATTAGGATAGACTCTTTCATGTTCATGTAACTCAAAAAACGTGGATGAACTAAATTAGCAATTCCATTTTATATCGTCCTTTATATGATTACTGTGTTTACAAGAGTATGCTAAACTGGTAAAAAGCTTACAGCACCTGGTATTCCCAAGTAGTCTCCTAACCAAGTACTAACCAAGCCTGACCCTGCTTAGCTTTTGAGATCGGACGAGATCATGCGTATTCAGGCTGGTATGGCCGTAAACCATGGAATGATATTAGGATAGACTTTTTCAAGTTCATATAACTCAAAAAACATGGATGAACTAAATTAGCAATTCCATTTTATATCGTCCTTTATATCATTACTGTGTTTACAAGAGTATGCTAAACCGGTAAACAGCTTACAGCACCTGATATTCCCAAGTAGTCTCCTAACCAAGTCTGGCCCTGCTTAGCTTCTGAGATCGGACGAGATCAGGCGTATTCAGGTAGGTATGGCCGTAATCCGTAGAAAGACATTTGGATAGACTCTTTCATGTTCATGTAACCCAAAAAACGTGGATGATATAAATTAGAAATTCCATTTTATATCGTCCTTTATATGATTACTGTGTTTACAAGAGTATGCTAAACTGGTAAAAAGCTTACAGCACCTGGTATTCCCAAGTAGTCTCCTATCCAAGTCTGACCCTGCTTAACTTCTGAGATCGGACGAGATCATGCGTATTCAGGTTGGTATGGCCGTAAACCATGGAATGATATTAGGATAGACTTTTTCAAATTCATATAACTCAAAAAACGTGGATGAACTAAATTAGCAATTCCATTTTATATCTTCCTTTATATGATTACTGTGTTTACAAGAGTATGCTAAACTGGTAAAAAGCTTACAGCACGAAGTATTCCCAAGTAGTCTCCTAACCAAGTACTAACCAAGCCTGACCCTGCTTAGCTTCTGAGATCGGACGAGATCAGGGGTATTCAGGTTGGTATGGCCGTAAACCATGGAATGATATTAGGATAGACTTTTTCAAGTTCATGTAACTCAAAAAACGTGGATGAACTAAATTAGCAATTCCATTTTATATCGTCCTTTATATCATTACTGTGTTTACAAGAGTATGCTAAATGGGCAAAAAGCTTACAGCACCTGGTATTCCCAAGTAGTCTCCTAACCATGTACTAACCAAGCCTGACCATGCTTGGCTTCTGAGATCGGACGAGATCAGGCATATTCAGGTTGGTATGGCCGTAAGCCATGGAGTGATATTAGGATAGACTTTTTCATGTTCATGTAACTCAAAAAACATGGATGAACTAAATTAGCAATTCCATTTTATATCGTCCTTTATATGATTACTGTGTTTACAAGAGTATGCTAAACTGGTAAAAACCTTACAGCACCTGGTATTCCCAAATAGTCTCCTGACCAAGTACTAACCAAGCCTGGCCCTGCTTAGCTTCTGAGATCGGACGAGATCAGGCGTATTCAGGTAGGTATGGCCGTAAACCGTAGAAAGACATTTGGATAGACTCTTTCATGTTCATGTAACTCAAAAAGCGTGGATGATATAAATCAGAAATTCCATTTTATATCGTCCTTTATATGATTACTGTGTTTACAAGAGTATCCTAAACTGGTAAAAAGCTTACAGCACGAAGTATTCCCAAGTAGTCTCCTAACCAAGTACTAACCAAGCCTGACCATGCTTAGCTTCTGAGATCGGTCGAGATCAGGCATATTCAGGTTGGTATGGCCGTAAGCCATGGAGTGCTATTAGGATAGACTTTTTCATGTTCATGTAACTCAAAAAACGTAGATGATATAAATTAGAAATTCCATTTTATATCATCCTTTATATGATTACTGTGTTTACAAGTGTATGCTAAACTTGTAAAAATCTTACAGCACCTGGTATTCCCAAGTAGTCTCCTAACCAAGTATTAACCAAGCCTGACCCAGCTTAGCTTCTAAGATCGGGCGTATTCAGGTTGGTATGGCCGTAAGCCATGGAATGATATTAGGATAGACTTTTTCAAGTTCATGTAACTAAAAAAACGTGGATGAACTAAATTAGCAATTCCATTTTATATTGTCCTTTATATCATTACTGTGTTTACAAGAGTATGCTAAACTGGTAAAAAGCTTACAGCACCTGGTATTCCCAAGTAGTCTCCTAACCAAGTACTAACCAAGCATGACCCTGCTTAGCTTCTGAGATCGGACAAGATCATGCGTATTCAGGTTGGTATGGCCGTAAACCGTGGAATGATATTAGGATAGACTTTTTCAAGTTCATATAACTCAAAAAACGTGGATGAACTAAATTAGCAATTCCATTTTATATCGTCCTTTATATGATTACAGTGTTTACAAGAGTATGCTAAACTGGTAAAAAGCTTACAGCACCTGGTATTCCCAAGTAGTCTCCTAACCAAGTCTGGCCCTGCTTAGCTTCTGAGATCGGACGAGAACAGGCGTATTCAGGTAGGTATGGCCGTAATCCGTAGAAAGACATTTGGATAGACTCTTTCATGTTCATGTAACTCAAAAAACGTGGATGATATAAATTAGAAATTCCATTTTATATCGCCCTTTATATGATTACTGTGTTTACAAGAGTATGCTAAACTGGTAAAAAGCTTACAGCACCTGGTATTCCCAAGTAGTCTCCTAACCAAGTACTAACCAAGCCTAACCCTGATTAGCTTCTGAGATCGGACGAGATCAGGCGTATTCAGGTTGGTATGGCCGTAAGCCATGGAATGATATTAGGATAGACTTTTTCAAGTTCATGTAACTAAAAAAACGTGGATGAACTAAATTAGCAATTCCATTTTATATCGTCCTTTATATGATTACTGTGTTTACAAGAGTATGCTAAACTGGTAAAAAGCTTAAAGCACCTGGTATTCCAAGTAGTCTCCTAACCATGTACTAACCAAGCCTGACCCTGCTTAGCTTCTGAGATCGGACGAGATCAGGCGTATTCAGGTTGGTATGGCCGTAAACCATGGAATGATATTAGGATAGACTTTTTCAAGTTCATGTAACTCAAAAAACATGGATGAACTAAATTAGCAATTCCATTTTATATCGTCCTTTATATGATTACTGTGTTTACATGAGTATGCTAAACTGGTAAAAACCTTACAGCACCTGGTATTCCCAAATAGTCTCCTGACCAAGTACTAACCAAGCCTGGCCCTGCTTAGTTTCTGAGATCGGACGAGATCAGGCGTATTCAGGTAGGTATGGCCGTAAACCGTAGAAAGACATTTGGATAGACTCTTTCATGTTCATGTAACTCAAAAAGCGTGGATGATATAAATTAGAAATTCCATTTTATATCGTCCTTTATATGATTACTGTGTTTACAAGAGTATCCTAAACTGGTAAAAAGCTTACAGCACCTCGTATTCCCAAGTAGTCTCCTAACCAAGTACTAACCAAGCTTGACCCTGCTTAGCTTCTGAGATCGGACGTATTCAGGTTGGTATGGCCATAAGCCAACTAATGATATTAGGATAGACTTTTTCAAGTTCATGTAACTAAAAAAACGTGGATGAACTAAATTAGCAATTCCATTTTATATTGTCCTTTATATCATTACTGTGTTTACAAGAGTATGCTAAACTGGTAAAAAGCTTACAGCACCTGGTATTCCCAAGTAGTCTCCTAACCAAGTCTGGCCCTGCTTAGCTTCTGAGATAGGACGAGATCAGGCGTATTCAGGTAGGTATGGCCGTAAACCGTAGAAAGACATTTGGATAGACTCTTTCATGTTCATGTAACTCAAAAAACGTGGATGATATAAATTAGAAATTCCATTTTATATCGTCCTTTATATGATTACTGTGTTTACAAGAGTATGCTAAACTGGTAAAAAACTTACAGCACCAGGTATTCCCAAGTAGTCTCCTAACCAAGTACTAACCAAGCCTGACTCTGCTTAGCTTCTGAGATCGGACGAGATCAGGCGTATTCAGGTTGGTATGGCCGTAAACCATGGAATGATATTAGGATAGACTTTTTCAAGTTCATGTAACTAAAAAAACATGGCTTAGGAGGTTGGTGCCTTTTTAGGCCACTGGGGCACTGAATAACCAATATGAACTACATGAACTGACAGAAGCAGTGAAACAAATTCAGCATTGAAGGAACTGAGAAACTTGTCCTGAAATAAAGGTTTAGGCTAATAATCCCTGAATACACTTCAAAGCTAAAAACCAACTGAATAGCAGAGGATGGTTTAGATCCATCGACCTCTGGGTTATGGGCCCAGCACGCTACCGCTGCGCCACTCTGCTTTCAGAAAACCCAGATTGGACACCATCCCTGTCTTAGGAGGTTGGTGCCTTTTTAGGCCACTGGGGCACTGTATAATCAATATGAACTACATGAACTGAAAGGAAGCATTGAAAAACATTCAGCATTGAAAGAACTGAGACCTGCTCATTAAATAAAGGTTTAGGCTAATAATCCCTGAATACACTTCATAGATAAAAAACAAATGAACAGCAGAAAAAGGTTTTGATCGTTGGACCTCTGTGTTAAGGGACCTCAACACCACTGGGGCACTGAATAACCAATATGAACTAACTGAACTGACAGAAGCAGTGAAACAAATTCAGCATTGAAGGAACTGAGAAACTTGTCCTGAAATAAAGGTTTAGGTTAATAATCCCTGAATACACTTCAAAACTAAAACCCAACTGGATAGAAGAGGATGGTTTGGATCCATCGACCTCTGGGTTATGGTCCCAGCACGCTACCGCTGCGCCACTCTGCTTTCAGAATATATGAACTACATGAACTGAAAGGAAGCATTGAATAATATTCAGCATTGAAAGAACTGAGACCTGCTCATGAAATAAAGGTTTAGGATAATAATCCCTGAATACACTTCATAGATAAAAACCAACTGGATATCAGAAAACGGTTTTGATCGTTGGACCTCTGTGTTAAGGGATCTCAACACCACTGTGGCACTGAATAACCAATATGAACTACATGAACTGACAGAAGCAGTGAAACAAATTCAGCATTGAAGGAACTTAGAAACTTGTCCTGAAATAAAGGTTTAGGCTAATAATCCCTGAATACACTTCAAAGCTAAAAACCAACTGGATAGCAGAGGATGGTTTCGATCCATCGACCTCTGGGTTATGGGCCCAGCACGCTACCGCTGCGCCACTCTGCTTTCGAAAAACCCAGATTGGACACCATCCCTGGTTTAGGAGGTTGGTGCCTTTTTAGGCCACTGGGGCACTGTATAATCAATATGAACTACATGAACTGAAAGGAAGCATTGAAAAACATTCAGCATTGAAAGAACTGAGACCTGCTCATGAAATAAAGGTTTAGGCTAATAATCCCTGAATACACTTCATAGATAAAAAACAAATGAACAGCAGAAAAAGGTTTTGATCGTTGGACCTCTGTGTTAAGGGACCTCAACACCACTGGGGCACTGAATAACCAATATGAACTACATGAACTGACAGAAGCAGTGAAACAAATTCAGCATTGAAGGAACTGAGAAACTTGTCCTGAAATAAAGGTTTAGGCTAATAATCCCTGAATACACTTCAAAGCTAAAAACAAACTGGATAGCAGAGGATGGTCTCGATCCATCGACCTCTGGGTTATGGGCCCAGCACGCTACCGCTGCGCCATTCTGCTTTCAGAAAATATGAACTACATGAACTGAAAGGAAGCATTGAAAAATATTCAGCATTGAAAGAATTTAGACCTGCTCATGAAATAAAGGTTTAGGCTAATAATCCCTGAATACACTTCATAGATAAAAAACAAATGAACAGGAGAAAAAGGTTTTGATCGTTGGACCTCTGTGTTAAGGGACCTCAACACCACTGGGGCACTGAATAACCAATATGAACTACATGAACTGACAGAAGCAGTGAAACAAATTCAGCATTGAAGGAACTGAGAAACTTGTCCTGAAATAAAGGCTAATAATCCCTGAATACACTTCATAGATAAAAAACAAATGAACGGCAGAGGACTGTTTCAAACCATAGACTTCTGGGCCTAGAACACTTCCACTGCACCATTCTGCTTTCTGCCACCCCAGATTTTTTTTAAATCATGGACCGGCACTGAGACCTGCCCATGAATTGAGGCATTTTTATCCCTGTTTGCACTTTATATCTAAAAACCAACTGGATAGCAGAGAAAGGTTTTGATCGATGGAACTCTGTGTTATGGGACCTGAACACCACTGGGGCACTGAATAACCAATATGAACTACATGAACTGACAGAAGCAGTGAAAAATATTCAGCATTGAAAGAACTGAGACCTGCTCATGAAAAAAAGGTTTAGGCTAATAATCTCTGAATGCACTTCATAGCTAAAAACCAACTGGATAGCAGAAAAAGGTTTTGATCGTTGGACCTCTGTGTTAAGGGACCTCAACACCACTGGGGCACTGAATAACCAATATGAACTACATGAACTGACAGAAGCAGTGAAACAAATTCAGCATTGAAGAAACTGAGAAACTTCTCATGAAATAAAGGTTTAGGCTAATAATCCCTGAATACACTTCAAAGCTAAAAACTAACTGGATAGCAGAGGATGATTTCGATCCATCGACCTCTGGGTTATGGGCCCATCACGCTACCGCTGCGCCACTCTGCTTTCAGAAAACCCAGATTGGACACTATCCCTGTCTTAGGAGGTTGGTGCCTTTTTTCGCCACTGGGGCACTGTATAATCAATATGAACTACATGAACTGAAAGGAAGCATTGAAAAATATTCAGCATTGAAAGAACTGAGACCTGCTCATGAAATAAAGGTTTAGGATAATAATCTCTGAATACACTTCATAGCTAAAAACCAACTGGATAGCAGAAAAAGGTTTTGATCGTTGGACCTCTGTGTTAAGGGACCTCAACACCACTGGGGCACTGAATAACCAATATGAACTACATGAACTGACAGAAGCAGTGAAACAAATTCAGCATTGAAGGAACTGAGAAACTTGTCCTCAAATAAAGGTTTAGGCTAATAATCCCTAAATACACTTCAAAGCTAAAAACCAACTGGATAGCAGAGGATGGTTTACGATCCATCGACCTCTGGGTTGTGGGCCCAGCACGCTACCGCTGCGCCACTCTGCTTTCAGAATATATCAACTACATGAACTGAAAGGAAGCATTGAAAAATATTCAGCATTGAAAGAACTGAGACCTGCTCATGAAATAAAGGTTTAAGCTAATAATCCCTGAATACACTTCATAGATAAAAAACAAATGAACAGCAGAAAAAGGTTTTGATCGTTGGACCTCTGTGTTAAGGGACCTCAACACCACTGGGGCACTGAATAACCAATATGAACTACATGAACTGACAGAAGCAGTGAAACAAATTCAGCATTGAAGGAACTGAGAAACTTGTCCTGAAATAAAGGTTTAGGCTAATAATCCCTGAATACACTTCAAAGCTAAAAACAAACTGGATAGCAGAGGATGGTTTCGATCCATCGACCTCTGGGTTATGGGCCCAGCACGCTACCGCTGCGCCACTCTGCTTTCAGAAAACCCAGATTGGACACCATCCCTGTCTTAGGAGGTTGGTGCCTTTTTAGGCCACTGGGGCACTGTATAATCAATATGAACTACATGAACTGAAAGGAAGCATTGAAAAACATTCAGCATTGAAAGAACTGAGACCTGCTCATGAAATAAAGGTTTAGGCTAATAATCCCTGAATACACTTCATAGATAAAAAACAAATGAACAGCAGAAAAAGGTTTTGATCGTTGGACCTCTGTGTTAAGGGACCTCAACACCACTGGGGCACTGAATAACCAATATGAACTACATGAACTGACAGAAGCAGTGAAACAAATTCAGCATTGAAGGAACTGAGAAACTTCTCATGAAATAAAGGTTTAGGCTAATAATCCCTGAATACACTTCAAAGCTAAAAACAAACTGGATAGCAGAGGATGGTCTCGATCCATCGACCTCTGGGTTATGGGCCCAGCACGCTACCGCTGCACCACTCTGCTTTCAGAATATATGAACTACATGAACTGAAAGGAAGCATTGAAAAATATTCAGCATTGAAAGAACTTAGACCTGCTCATGAAATAAAGGTTTAGGCTAATAATCCCTGAATACACTTCATAGCTAAAAACCAACTGGATAGCAGAAAAAGGTTTTGATCGTTGGACCTCTGTGTTAAGGGACCTCAACACCACTGGGGCACTGAATAACCAATATGAACTACATGAACTGACAGAAGCAGTGAAACAAATTCAGCATTGAAGGAACTGAGAAACTTGTCCTCAAATAAAGGTTTAGGCTAATAATCCCTAAATACACTTCAAAGCTAAAAACCAACTGGATAGCAGAGGATGGTTTACGATCCATCGACCTCTGGGTTATGGGCCCAGCACGCTACCGCTGCGCCACTCTGCTTTCAGAATATATCAACTACATGAACTAAAAGGAAGCATTGAAAAATATTCAGCATTGAAAGAACTGAGACCTGCTCATGAAATAAAGGTTTAAGCTAATAATCCCTGAATACACTTCATAGATAAAAAACAAATGAACAGCAGAAAAAGGTTTTGATCGTTGGACCTCTGTGTTAAGGGACCTCAACACCACTGGGGCACTGAATAACCAATATGAACTACATGAACTGACAGAAGCAGTGAAACAAATTCAGCATTGAAGGAACTGAGAAACTTGTCCTGAAATAAAGGTTTAGGCTAATAATCCCTGAATACACTTCAAAGCTAAAAACAAACTGGATAGCAGAGGATGGTTTCGATCCATCGACCTCTGGGTTATGGGCCCAGCACGCTACCGCTGCGCCACTCTGCTTTCAGAAAACCCAGATTGGACACCATCCCTGTCTTAGGAGGTTGGTGCCTTTTTAGGCCACTGGGGCACTGTATAATCAATATGAACTACATGAACTGAAAGGAAGCATTGAAAAACATTCAGCATTGAAAGAACTGAGACCTGCTCATGAAATAAAGGTTTAGGCTAATAATCCCTGAATACACTTCATAGATAAAAAACAAATGAACAGCAGAAAAAGGTTTTGATCGTTGGACCTCTGTGTTAAGGGACCTCAACACCACTGGGGCACTGAATAACCAATATGAACTACATGAACTGACAGAAGCAGTGAAACAAATTCAGCATTGAAGGAACTGAGACACTTCTCATGAAATAAAGGTTTAGGCTAATAATCCCTGAATACACTTCAAAGCTTCAAAGCTAAAAACAAACTGGATAGCAGAGGATGGTCTCGATCCATCGACCTCTGGGTTATGGGCCCAGCACGCTACCGCTGCACCACTCTGCTTTCAGAATATATGAACTACATGAACTGAAAGGAAGCATTGAAAAATATTCAGCATTGAAAGAACTTAGACCTGCTCATGAAATAAAGGTTTAGGCTAATAATCCCTGAATACACTTCATAGATAAAAACCAACTGGATAGCAGAGAAAGGTTTTGATCGTTGGACCTCTGTGTTAAGGGACCTCAACACCACTGGGGCACTGAATAACCAATATGAACTACATGAACTGACAGAAGCAGTGAAACAAATTCAGCATTGAAGGAACTGAGAAACTTGTCCTGAAATAAAGGCTAATAATCCCTGAATACACTTCAAAGCTAAAAACCAACTGGATAGCAGAAAAAGGTTTTGATCGTTGGACCTCTGTGTTAAGGGACCTCAACACCACTGGGGCACTGAATAACCAATATGAACTACATGAACTGACAGAAGCTGTGAAACAAATTCAGCATTGAAGGAACTGAGAAACTTCTCATGAAATAAAGGTTTAGGCTAATAATCCCTGAATACACTTCAAAGCTAAAAACTAACTGGATAGCAGAGGATGATTTCGATCCATCGACCTCTGGGTTATGGGCCCATCACGCTACCGCTGCGCCACTCTGCTTTCAGAAAACCCAGATTGGACACTATCCCTGTCTTAGGAGGTTGGTGCCTTTTTTCGCCACTGGGGCACTGTATAATCAATATGAACTACATGAACTGAAAGGAAGCATTGAAAAATATTCAGCATTGAAAGAACTGAGACCTGCTCATGAAATAAAGGTTTAGGATAATAATCTCTGAATACACTTCATAGCTAAAAACCAACTGGATAGCAGAAAAAGGTTTTGATCGTTGGACCTCTGTGTTAAGGGACCTCAACACCACTGGGGCACTGAATAACCAATATGAACTACATGAACTGACAGAAGCAGTGAAACAAATTCAGCATTGAAGGAACTGAGAAACTTCTCATGAAATAAAGGTTTAGGCTAATAATCCCTGAATACACTTCAAAGCTTCAAAGCTAAAAACAAACTGGATAGCAGAGGATGGTCTCGATCCATCGACCTCTGGGTTATGGGCCCAGCACGCTACCGCTGCACCACTCTGCTTTCAGAATATATGAACTACATGAACTGAAAGGAAGCATTGAAAAATATTCAGCATTGAAAGAACTTAGACCTGCTCATGAAATAAAGGTTTAGGCTAATAATCCCTGAATACACTTCATAGCTAAAAACCAACTGGATAGCAGAAAAAGGTTTTGATCGTTGGACCTCTGTGTTAAGGGACCTCAACACCACTGGGGCACTGAATAACCAATATGAACTACATGAAC
This sequence comes from Thymallus thymallus, assembly GCA_023634145.1. Lineage (NCBI taxonomy): Eukaryota > Metazoa > Chordata > Actinopteri > Salmoniformes > Salmonidae > Thymallus > Thymallus thymallus. The sequence continues at coordinate 33,635,982 of CM042398.1, read as the reverse complement.
TGACAGAAGCAGTGAAACAAATTCAGCATTGAAGGAACTGAGAAACTTGTCCTCAAATAAAGGTTTAGGCTAATAATCCCTAAATACACTTCAAAGCTAAAAACCAACTGGATAGCAGAGGATGGTTTACGATCCATCGACCTCTGGGTTATGGGCCCAGCACGCTACCGCTGCGCCACTCTGCTTTCAGAATATATCAACTACATGAACTGAAAGGAAGCATTGAAAAATATTCAGCATTGAAAGAACTGAGACCTGCTCATGAAATAAAGGTTTAAGCTAATAATCCCTGAATACACTTCATAGATAAAAAACAAATGAACAGCAGAAAAAGGTTTTGATCGTTGGAACTCTGTGTTAAGGGACCTCAACACCACTGGGGCACTGAATAACCAATATGAACTACATGAACTGACAGAAGCAGTGAAACAAATTCAGCATTGAAGGAACTGAGAAACTTGTCCTGAAATAAAGGTTTAGGCTAATAATCCCTGAATACACTTCAAAGCTAAAAACAAACTGGATAGCAGAGGATGGTTTCGATCCATCGACCTCTGGGTTATGGGCCCAGCACGCTACCGCTGCGCCACTCTGCTTTCTTAAAACCCAGATTGGACACCATCCCTGTCTTAGGAGGTTGGTGCCTTTTTAGGCCACTGGGGCACTGTATAATCAATATGAACTACATGAACTGAAAGGAAGCATTGAAAAACATTCAGCATTGAAAGAACTGAGACCTGCTCATGAAATAAAGGTTTAGGCTAATAATCCCTGAATACACTTCATAGATAAAAACCAACTGGATAGCAGAGAAAGGTTTTGATCGTTGGACCTCTGTGTTAAGGGACCTCAACACCACTGGGGCACTGAATAACCAATATGAACTACATGAACTGACAGAAGCAGTGAAACAAATTCAGCATTGAAGGAACTGAGAAACTTGTCCTGAAATAAAGGCTAATAATCCCTGAATACACTTCAAAGCTAAAAACCAACTGGATAGCAGAAAAAGGTTTTGATCGTTGGACCTCTGTGTTAAGGGACCTCAACACCACTGGGGCACTGAATAACCAATATGAACTACATGAACTGACAGAAGCTGTGAAACAAATTCAGCATTGAAGGAACTGAGAAACTTGTCCTCAAATAAAGGTTTAGGCTAATAATCCCTAAATACACTTCAAAGCTAAAAACCAACTGGATAGCAGAGGATGGTTTACGATCCATCGACCTCTGGGTTATGGGCCCAGCACGCTACCGCTGCGCCACTCTGCTTTCAGAATATATCAACTACATGAACTGAAAGGAAGCATTGAAAAATATTCAGCATTGAAAGAACTGAGACCTGCTCATGAAATAAAGGTTTAAGCTAATAATCCCTGAATACACTTCATAGATAAAAAACAAATGAACAGCAGAAAAAGGTTTTGATCGTTGGACCTCTGTGTTAAGGGACCTCAACACCACTGGGGCACTGAATAACCAATATGAACTACATGAACTGACAGAAGCAGTGAAACAAATTCAGCATTGAAGGAACTGAGAAACTTGTCCTGAAATAAAGGTTTAGGCTAATAATCCCTGAATACACTTCAAAGCTAAAAACAAACTGGATAGCAGAGGATGGTTTCGATCCATCGACCTCTGGGTTATGGGCCCAGCACGCTACCGCTGCGCCGCTCTGCTTTCAGAAAACCCAGATTGGACACCATCCCTGTCTTAGGAGGTTGGTGCCTTTTTAGGCCACTGGGGCACTGTATAATCAATATGAACTACATGAACTGAAAGGAAGCATTGAAAAACATTCAGCATTGAAAGAACTGAGACCTGCTCATGAAATAAAGGTTTAGGCTAATAATCCCTGAATACACTTCATAGATAAAAAACAAATGAACAGCAGAAAAAGGTTTTGATCGTTGGACCTCTGTGTTAAGGGACCTCAACACCACTGGGGCACTGAATAACCAATATGAACTACATGAACTGACAGAAGCAGTGAAACAAATTCAGCATTGAAGGAACTGAGAAACTTCTCATGAAATAAAGGTTTAGGCTAATAATCCCTGAATACACTTCAAAGCTTCAAAGCTAAAAACAAACTGGATAGCAGAGGATGGTCTCGATCCATCGACCTCTGGGTTATGGGCCCAGCACGCTACCGCTGCACCACTCTGCTTTCAGAATATATGAACTACATGAACTGAAAGGAAGCATTGAAAAATATTCAGCATTGAAAGAACTTAGACCTGCTCATGAAATAAAGGTTTAGGCTAATAATCCCTGAATACACTTCATAGATAAAAACCAACTGGATAGCAGAGAAAGGTTTTGATCGTTGGACCTCTGTGTTAAGGGACCTCAACACCACTGGGGCACTGAATAACCAATATGAACTACATGAACTGACAGAAGCAGTGAAACAAATTCAGCATTGAAGGAACTGAGAAACTTGTCCTGAAATAAAGGCTAATAATCCCTGAATACACTTCAAAGCTAAAAACCAACTGGATAGCAGAAAAAGGTTTTGATCGTTGGACCTCTGTGTTAAGGGACCTCAACACCACTGGGGCACTGAATAACCAATATGAACTACATGAACTGACAGAAGCAGTGAAACAAATTCAGCATTGAAGGAACTGAGAAACTTGTCCTCAAATAAAGGTTTAGGCTAATAATCCCTAAATACACTTCAAAGCTAAAAACCAACTGGATAGCAGAGGATGGTTTACGATCCATCGACCTCTGGGTTATGGGCCCAGCACGCTACCGCTGCGCCACTCTGCTTTCAGAATATATCAACTACATGAACTGAAAGGAAGCATTGAAAAATATTCAGCATTGAAAGAACTGAGACCTGCTCATGAAATAAAGGTTTAAGCTAATAATCCCTGAATACACTTCATAGATAAAAAACAAATGAACAGCAGAAAAAGGTTTTGATCGTTGGACCTCTGTGTTAAGGGACCTCAACACCACTGGGGCACTGAATAACCAATATGAACTACATGAACTGACAGAAGCAGTGAAACAAATTCAGCATTGAAGGAACTGAGAAACTTGTCCTGAAATAAAGGTTTAGGCTAATAATCCCTGAATACACTTCAAAGCTAAAAACAAACTGGATAGCAGAGGATGGTTTCGATCCATCGACCTCTGGGTTATGGGCCCAGCACGCTACAGCTGCGCCACTCTGCTTTCAGAAAACCCAGATTGGACACCATCCCTGTCTTAGGAGGTTGGTGCCTTTTTAGGCCACTGGGGCACTGTATAATCAATATGAACTACATGAACTGAAAGGAAGCATTGAAAAACATTCAGCATTGAAAGAACTGAGACCTGCTCATGAAATAAAGGTTTAGGCTAATAATCCCTGAATACACTTCATAGATAAAAAACAAATGAACAGCAGAAAAAGGTTTTGATCGTTGGACCTCTGTGTTAAGGGACCTCAACACCACTGGGGCACTGAATAACCAATATGAACTACATGAACTGACAGAAGCAGTGAAACAAATTCAGCATTGAAGGAACTGAGAAACTTCTCATGAAATAAAGGTTTAGGCTAATAATCCCTGAATACACTTCAAAGCTTCAAAGCTAAAAACAAACTGGATAGCAGAGGATGGTCTCGATCCCTCGACCTCTGGGTTATGGGCCCAGCACGCTACCGCTGCACCACTCTGCTTTCAGAATATATGAACTACATGAACTGAAAGGAAGCATTGAAAAATATTCAGCATTGAAAGAACTTAGACCTGCTCATGAAATAAAGGTTTAGGCTAATAATCCCTGAATACACTTCATAGATAAAAACCAACTGGATAGCAGAGAAAGGTTTTGATCGTTGGACCTCTGTGTTAAGGGACCTCAACACCACTGGGGCACTGAATAACCAATATGAACTACATGAACTGACAGAAGCAGTGAAACAAATTCAGCATTGAAGGAACTGAGAAACTTGTCCTGAAATAAAGGCTAATAATCCCTGAATACACTTCAAAGCTAAAAACCAATTGGATAGCAGAAAAAGGTTTTGATCGTTGGACCTCTGTGTTAAGGGACCTCAACACCACTGGGGCACTGAATAACCAATATGAACTACATGAACTGACAGAAGCTGTGAAACAAATTCAGCATTGAAGGAACTGAGAAACTTCTCATGAAATAAAGGTTTAGGCTAATAATCCCTGAATACACTTCAAAGCTAAAAACTAACTGGATAGCAGAGGATGATTTCGATCCATCGACCTCTGGGTTATGGGCCCATCACGCTACCGCTGCGCCACTCTGCTTTCAGAAAACCCAGATTGGACACTATCCCTGTCTTAGGAGGTTGGTGCCTTTTTTCGCCACTGGGGCACTGTATAATCAATATGAACTACATGAACTGAAAGGAAGCATTGAAAAATATTCAGCATTGAAAGAACTGAGAACTGCTCATGAAATAAAGGTTTAGGATAATAATCTCTGAATACACTTCATAGCTAAAAACCAACTGGATAGCAGAAAAAGGTTTTGATCGTTGGACCTCTGTGTTAAGGGACCTCAACACCACTGGGGCACTGAATAACCAATATGAACTACATGAACTGACAGAAGCAGTGAAACAAATTCAGCATTGAAGGAACTGAGAAACTTCTCATGAAATAAAGGTTTAGGCTAATAATCCCTGAATACACTTCAAAGCTTCAAAGCTAAAAACAAACTGGATAGCAGAGGATGGTCTCGATCCATCGACCTCTGGATTATGGGCCCAGCACGCTACCGCTGCACCACTCTGCTTTCAGAATATATGAACTACATGAACTGAAAGGAAGCATTGAAAAATATTCAGCATTGAAAGAACTTAGACCTGCTCATGAAATAAAGGTTTAGGCTAATAATCCCTGAATACACTTCATAGCTAAAAACCAACTGGATAGCAGAAAAAGGTTTTGATCGTTGGACCTCTGTGTTAAGGGACCTCAACACCACTGGGGCACTGAATAACCAATATGAACTACATGAACTGACAGAAGCAGTGAAACAAATTCAGCATTGAAGGAACTGAGAAACTTGTCCTCAAATAAAGGTTTAGGCTAATAATCCCTAAATACACTTCAAAGCTAAAAACCAACTGGATAGCAGAGGATGGTTTAAGATCCATCGACCTCTGGGTTATGGGCCCAGCACGCTACCGCTGCGCCACTCTGCTTTCAGAATATATCAACTACATGAACTGAAAGGAAGCATTGAAAAATATTCAGCATTGAAAGAACTGAGACCTGCTCATGAAATAAAGGTTTAAGCTAATAATCCCTGAATACACTTCATAGATAAAAAACAAATGAACAGCAGAAAAAGGTTTTGATCGTTGGACCTCTGTGTTAAGGGACCTCAACACCACTGGGGCACTGAATAACCAATATGAACTACATGAACTGACAGAAGCAGTGAAACAAATTCAGCATTGAAGGAACTGAGAAACTTGTCCTGAAATAAAGGTTTAGGCTAATAATCCCTGAATACACTTCAAAGCTAAAAACAAACTGGATAGCAGAGGATGGTTTCGATCCATCGACCTCTGGGTTATGGGCCCAGCACGCTACCGCTGCGCCACTCTGCTTTCAGAAAACCCAGATTGGACACCATCCCTGTCTTAGGAGGTTGGTGCCTTTTTAGGCCACTGGGGCACTGTATAATCAATATGAACTACATGAACTGAAAGGAAGCATTGAAAAACATTCAGCATTGAAAGAACTGAGACCTGCTCATGAAATAAAGGTTTAGGCTAATAATCCCTGAATACACTTCATAGATAAAAAACAAATGAACAGCAGAAAAAGGTTTTGATCGTTGGACCTCTGTGTTAAGGGACCTCAACACCACTGGGGCACTGAATAACCAATATGAACTACATGAACTGACAGAAGCAGTGAAACAAATTCAGCATTGAAGGAACTGAGAAACTTCTCATGAAATAAAGGTTTAGGCTAATAATCCCTGAATACACTTCAAAGCTTCAAAGCTAAAAACAAACTGGATAGCAGAGGATGGTCTCGATCCATCGACCTCTGGGTTATGGGCCCAGCACGCTACCGCTGCACCACTCTGCTTTCAGAATATATGAACTACATGAACTGAAAGGAAGCATTGAAAAACATTCAGCATTGAAAGAACTTAGATCTGCTCATGAAATAAAGGTTTAGGCTAATAATCCCTGAATACACTTCATAGATAAAAACCAACTGGATAGCAGAGAAAGGTTTTGATCGTTGGACCTCTGTGTTAAGGGACCTCAACACCACTGGGGCACTGAATAACCAATATGAACTACATGAACTGACAGAAGCAGTGAAACAAATTCAGCATTGAAGGAACTGAGAAACTTGTCCTGAAATAAAGGCTAATAATCCCTGAATACACTTCAAAGCTAAAAACCAACTGGATAGCAGAAAAAGGTTTTGATCGTTGGACCTCTGTGTTAAGGGACCTCAACACCACTGGGGCACTGAATAACCAATATGAACTACATGAACTGACAGAAGCTGTGAAACAAATTCAGCATTGAAGGAACTGAGAAACTTGTCCTCAAATAAAGGTTTAGGCTAATAATCCCTAAATACACTTCAAAGCTAAAAACCAACTGGATAGCAGAGGATGGTTTACGATCCATCGACCTCTGGGTTATGGGCCCAGCACGCTACCGCTGCGCCACTCTGCTTTCAGAATATATCAACTACATGAACTGAAAGGAAGCATTGAAAAATATTCAGCATTGAAAGAACTGAGACCTGCTCATGAAATAAAGGTTTAAGATAATAATCCCTGAATACACTTCATAGATAAAAAACAAATGAACAGCAGAAAAAGGTTTTGATCGTTGGACCTCTGTGTTAAGGGACCTCAACACCACTGGGGCACTGAATAACCAATATGAACTACATGAACTGACAGAAGCAGTGAAACAAATTCAGCATTGAAGGAACTGAGAAACTTGTCCTGAAATAAAGGTTTAGGCTAATAATCCCTGAATACACTTCAAAGCTAAAAACAAACTGGATAGCAGAGGATGGTTTCGATCCATCGACCTCTGGGTTATGGGCCCAGCACGCTACCGCTGCGCCACTCTGCTTTCAGAAAACCCAGATTGGACACCATCCCTGTCTTAGGAGGTTGGTGCCTTTTTAGGCCACTGGGGCACTGTATAATCAATATGAACTACATGAACTGAAAGGAAGCATTGAAAAACATTCAGCATTGAAAGAACTGAGACCTGCTCATGAAATAAAGGTTTAGGCTAATAATCCCTGAATACACTTCATAGATAAAAAACAAATGAACAGCAGAAAAAGGTTTTGATCGTTGGACCTCTGTGTTAAGGGACCTCAACACCACTGGGGCACTGAATAACCAATATGAACTACATGAACTGACAGAAGCAGTGAAACAAATTCAGCATTGAAGGAACTGAGAAACTTCTCATGAAATAAAGGTTTAGGCTAATAATCCCTGAATACACTTCAAAGCTTCAAAGCTAAAAACAAACTGGATAGCAGAGGATGGTCTCGATCCATCGACCTCTGGGTTATGGGCCCAGCACGCTACCGCTGCACCACTCTGCTTTCAGAATATATGAACTACATGAACTGAAAGGAAGCATTGAAAAATATTCAGCATTGAAAGAACTTAGACCTGCTCATGAAATAAAGGTTTAGGCTAATAATCCCTGAATACACTTCATAGATAAAAACCAACTGGATAGCAGAGAAAGGTTTTGATCGTTGGACCTCTGTGTTAAGGGACCTCAACACCACTGGGGCACTGAATAACCAATATGAACTACATGAACTGACAGAAGCAGTGAAACAAATTCAGCATTGAAGGAACTGAGAAACTTGTCCTGAAATAAAGGCTAATAATCCCTGAATACACTTCAAAGCTAAAAACCAACTGGATAGCAGAAAAAGGTTTTGATCGTTGGACCTCTGTGTTAAGGGACCTCAACACCACTGGGGCACTGAATAACCAATATGAACTACATGAACTGACAGAAGCTGTGAAACAAATTCAGCATTGAAGGAACTGAGAAACTTGTCCTGAAATAAAGGTTTAGGCTAATAATCCCTGAATACACTTCAAAGCTAAAAACCAACTGGATAGCAGAGGATGGTTTCGATCCATCGACCTCTGGGTTATGGGCCCAGCACGCTACCGCTGCGCCACTCTGCTTTCAGAAAACCCAGATTGGACACCATCCCTGGCTTAGGAGGTTGGTGCCTTTTTAGGCCACTGGGGCACTGTATAATCAATATGAACTACATGAACTGAAAGGAAGCATTGAAAAACATTCAGCATTGAAAGAACTGAGACCTGCTCATGAAATAAAGGTTTAGGCTAATAATCCCTGAATACACTTCATAGATAAAAAACAAATGAACAGCAGAAAAAGGTTTTGATCGTTGGACCTCTGTGTTAAGGGACCTCAACACCACTGGGGCACTGAATAACCAATATGAACTACATGAACTGACAGAAGCAGTGAAACAAATTCAGCATTGAAGGAACTGAGAAACTTGTCCTGAAATAAAGGCTAATAATCCCTGAATACACTTCACAGCTAAAAACCAACTGGATAGCAGAAAAAGGTTTTGATCGTTGGACCTCTGTGTTAAGGGACCTCAACACCACTGGGGCACTGAATAACCAATATGAACTACATGAACTGACAGAAGCAGTGAAACAAATTCAGCATTGAAGGAACTGAGAAACTTGTCCTGAAATAAAGGCTAATAATCCCTTAATACACTTCAAAGCTAAAAACCAACTGGATAGCAGAAAAAGGTTTTGATCGTTGGACCTCTGTGTTAAGGGACCTCAACACCACTGGGGCACTGAATAACCAATATGAACTACATGAACTGACAGAAGCAGTGAAACAAATTCAGCATTGAAGGAACTGAGAAACTTGTCCTCAAATAAAGGTTTAGGCTAATAATCCCTAAATACACTTCAAAGCTAAAAACCAACTGGATAGCAGAGGATGGTTTCGATCCATCGACCTCTGGGTTATGGGCCCAGCACGCTACCGCTGCGCCACTCTGCTTTCAGAAAACCCAGATTGGACACCATCCCTGGCTTAGGAGGTTGGTGCCTTTTTAGGCCACTGGGGCACTGTATAATCAATATGAACTACATGAACTGAAAGGAAGCATTGAAAGAACTGAGACCTGCTCATGAAATAAAGGTGTAGGCTAATAATCCCTGAATACACTTCATAGATAAAAAACAAATGAACAGCAGAAAAAGGTTTTGATCGTTGGACCTCTGTGTTAAAGGACCTCAACACCACTGGGGCACTGAATAACCAATATGAACTACATGAACTGACAGAAGCAGTGAAACAAATTCAGCATTGAAGGAACTGAGAAACTTGTCCTCAAATAAAGGTTTAGGCTAATAATCCCTAAATACACTTCAAAGCTAAAAACCAACTGGATGGCAGAGGATGGTTTCGATCCATCGACCTCTGGGTTATGGGCCCAGCACGCTACCGCTGCGCCACTCTGCTTTCAGAATATATGAACTACATGAACTGAAAGGAAGCATTGAAAAATATTCAGCATTGAAAGAACTGAGACCTGCTCATGAAATAAAGGTTTAGGCTAATAATACCTGAATACACTTCATAGATAAAAAACAAATGAACAGCAGAGGATGGTTTCGATCCATCGACCTCTGGGTTATGGGCCCAGCACGCTACCGCTGCGCCACTCTGCTTTCAGAAAACACAGATTGGACACCATCCCTGGCTTAGGAGGTTGGTGCCTTTTTTGGCCACTGGGGCACTGTAAAATCAATATGAACTACATGAACTGACAGAAGCAGTGAAACAAATTCAGCATTGAAGGAACTGAGACCTTCTCATGAAATAAATGTTTATGCTAATAATCCCTGAATACCCTTCATAGCTAAAAACCAACTGGATAGCAGAGAATGGTTTCAATCCATCAACCTCTGGGTTATGGGGCCAGCACGCTCAGGCTGCGCCACTCTCAATATTAAGTTGTATGAAATTAAATCAGATGTGAAAAATAGGCTATGCAAAAAATTGGGCACCCTTGTCATTCTGTTGATTTGATTGACCAATTGTGTGTTCCAATTAATCAGTGCTAAGTAGTTACAGGTATTAACTACTTAGCACTGATTAATTGAAACACACAATTGGTTTGGTGAGCTCATTAAGCCTTGAACTTCATAGACAAGTGCATCCAATCATAAGAAAAGGTATTTAAGGTGGCCAATAACAAGTTGTTTTTCTCTTTGACTCTCCACTGAAGAGTGGCAACATGGGGGCCTCAAAACAACTCTCAAATGACCTGAAAACAAAGGTTGTTCAACATTATGGTTTAGGGGAAGGCTACAAAAAGCTATCGCAGAGATGTAAGCTGTCAGTGTCCACTGTGAGGAACATAGTGAGGAAATAGAAGACCACAGGCACAGTTCTTGTTAAGGCCAGAAGTGGCAGGCCAAGTAAAATATCGGAGAGGCAAAGGCGAAGGATGGTTAGAACGGTCAAAAACAGCCCACAGACCACCTCCAAAGACCTACAACATCATCTTGCTGCAGATGGTGTCACTGTGCATCGTTCAACAATTCAGCGCATTTTGCACAAGGAGAAGCTGTACGGGAGAGTGATGCGGAAGAAGCCTTTTCTGCACACACGCCACAAATGCACATTTGGACAAGCCAGCTTCATTTTGGAATAAGGTGCTGTGGACTGATGAAACAAAGATTGAGTTATTTGGTCATAACAAGGGGCGTTACACTTGCTACCCACAGTAAAATTTGGTGGGGGTTCCATCATGCTGTGGGGCTGTGTGGCCAGTGCCGGTACTGGGAATCTTGTTCAAGTTGAGGGTCACATGGATTCCACTCAATATCAGCAGATTCTTGGGAATAATGTTGAAGAATCAGTCACAAAGTTGAAGTTATGCCGGGGCTGGATATTTCAACAAGACAACGACCCAAAACACTGCTCAAAATCTACCCGGGCATTTATGCAGAGGAAAAGTACAATGTTCTGGAATGGCCATCCCAGTCCCCAGACCTGAATATCATTGAGAATCTGTGATTTGAAGCGGGCTGTCCATGCTCGGCATCCATCAAACCTAACTGAACTGGAGATGTTCTGTAAGGAGGAATGGTCCAAAATACCTTCATCCAGAATCCAGACACTCATTAGAGGCTATAGGAAGCGTCTAGAGGCTGTTATTTAGCGGCTCTACTAAATATTGATGTGATTTTTCTGTTGGGGTGCCCAAATCTATACACCTGTCTAATTTCGTTTTGATGCATATTGCACATTTTCTGTTAATCCAATAAACCTCATTTCACTACTGAAATATTACTGTGTCCATCAGTTATTTGATAGATCAAAATGAAATTGCTGATCCAAACACCCAATTATTTATAAATGGAAATTATGGAAATTGTCAGGGGTGCCCAAACTTTTGCATACGACTGTATATTATTCGAAGACTGTGCATGATGATGTGTCACGAGATGGGATGTGGAGAGACCAAGACGCAGCGCAGGGATAATAGTTTGACATTCTTTATTTATTAATACTATGTATATACCTATATATATATTATGTATAATCAAAACGACAAACTAAAATAAGACAAAACAAACAGACTAACGAACGTCACGTTCACAAAACACACCAAATGAACGGACGTGTCACAACTGGGTGTTTGGAAAGACCAAGACGCAGCGCAGGGATAGTAGTTCGTCATAATATTTATTATACTATGTATAAAATAATACAAAATGAACGAACTCACAACACTGAACAAAACTCTAACGAAACAACGTTACGTACACTAAACAAACACGACTGAGCGGACGTAACGAAAAGCACACTTACTCTCCCCGTGACTGCGACATATACATCGACATATACCGATAACAACCCACACCCGCGTGAGGGACAGACTCAACATATATTGGATCCCTAATTAGAGACAACGGGTATCAGCTGCCTCTAATTAGAGATCCACCCAAAACCCACAAAGAAACAGAAAATAATGACACTGTCAGACTCTGACCATAACTACATAGAGAAGCCTATTGCTTCTCTATGGCCAGAGCCTGACAGGACGTAAAAAGCACACTTACTTTACCGTGACATCGATAACGACCCACACCAGAGTGAAGGACAGACTCAACATATATGGGATCCCTAATTAGAGACAATGCGGTGCAGCTGCCTCTAATTAGGGATCTAACCCAAACCCCACACAGAAACAGAAAAGAACGACACTGTCAGACTCTGACCATAACTACATAGAGAAGCCTATTTGCTTCTCTATGGCCAGAGCCTGACAGGACCCCCCCCCCCCAAGGCGCGGACCCCCGGACGCCAAAAAAACCCCACACAAAACAAGGGGGGGTTTATGGGAGGGAAAACTAGTCCATCGGTGGCGGCTCTGGCTCCGGCGAAGTGGACAGTTTTGTCCCATGCCCCTTCCCTATAACCGGTCCCGGGCTGGGTACCGGTGGGGCAAACGGCTCCGGCCATGGAGCGGGGAAAACAACCGGTCCCGGACTGGGCACCGGTGGGGCCAACGGCTCCGGCCATGGAGCGGGACATTTAACCGGGCCCGGACTGGGCCCCGGTGGGGTAAACGGCTCCGGCCATGGAGCGGGGAAAACAACCGGGTCCGGAATGGGCCCTGGTGGGGCAAACGGCTCCGGCCATGGAGCGGGGAAAACAACCGGGCCAGGACTGGGCACCGGTGGGGCAAACGGCTCCGGCCATGGAGCGGGGCAAACAACCAGGCCTATTCAGGTTGGTATGGCCGAAAGCCATGTAATGATATTTGGATAGACTTTTTCATGTTCATGTAACTCAAAAAACGTGGATGAACTAAATTAGCAATTCCATTTTATATCGTCCTTTATATCATTACTGTGTTTACAAGAGTATGCTAAACTGGTCAAAAAGCATACAGTACCTGTTATTCCCAAGTAGTCTCCCAACCAAGTACTAAACAAGCCTGATCCTGCTTAGCTTCTGAGATCGGACGAGATCAGGCGTTTTCAGGTTTGTATGGCCGTAAGCCATGAAATGATATTTGGATAGACCTTTTAATGTTCATGTAACTCAAGAAACGTGGATGAACTAAATTAGCAATTCCATTTTATATCGTCCTTTATATCATTACTGTGTTTACAAGAGTATGCTAAACTGGGCAAAAAGCTTACAGCACCTGGTATTCCCAAGTAGTCTCCCAAACAAGTACTAACCAAGCCTGATCCTGCTTAGCTTCTGAGATCGGACGAGATCAGGCGTATTGAGTTTGGTAAAGCCGTAAGTTATGAAATGATATTTGGATAGACTTATTCATGCTCATGTAACTCAAAAAAACGTGGATGAACTAAAATAGCAATTCCATTTTATATTGTCCTTTATATCATTACTGTGTTTACAAGAGTATGCTAAACTGGGCAAAAAGCTTACAGCACCGGGTATTCCCAAGTAGTCTCCCAACCAAATACTTACCAAGCCTGATCCTGCTTAAATTCTGAGATCTGACGAGATCAGGCGTATTCAGGTTGGTATGTCCGTAAGCCATGGAATGATATTTGGATAGACTTTTTCATGTTCATGTAACTCAAGAAACGTGGATGAACTAAATTAGCAATTCCATTTTATATCGTCCTTTATATGATTACTGTGTTTACAAGGGTATGCTAAACTGGGCAAAAAGCTTACAGCACCTGGTATTCCCAAGTACTCTCCCAACCAAGTACTAACCAAGCCTGACCCTGCTTAGCTTCTGAGATCTGACTAGATCAGGCGTATTCAGGTTGGTATGGCCATAAGCCATAGAATGACATTTGGATAGACTTTTTCATTTTCATGTAACTTAAAAAACGTGGATGAACTAAATTAGCTATTCCATTTTTTATCGTCCTTTATATGATTACTGTGTTTACAAGAGTATGCTAAACTGGTAAAAAGCTTACAGCACCTGGTATTCCCAAGTAGTCTCCTAACCAAGTCTGGCCCTGCTTAGCTTCTGAGATCGGACGAGATCAGGCGTATTCAGGTAGGTATGGCCGTAAGCCATGGAATGATATTAGGATAGACTTTTTCAAGTTCATGTAACTAAAAAAACGTGGATGAACTAAATTAGCAATTCAATTTTATATCGTCCTTTATATGATTACTGTGTTTATAAGAGTATGCTAAACTGGTAAAAAGCTTACAGCACCTGGTATTCCCAAGTAGTCTCCTAACCAAGTACTAACCAAGCCTGACCCTGCTTAGCTTCTGAGATCAGAAGAGATCAGGCGTATTCAGGTTGGTATGGCCGTAGGCCACGGAACGACATTAGGATAGACTTTTTCAAGTTCATGTAACTCAAAAAAACGTGGATGAACTAAATTAGCAATTCCAGTTTATATCGTCCTTTATATGATTACTGTGTTTACAAGAGTATGCTAAACTGGTAAAAAGCTTACAGCACCTGGTATTCCCAAGTAGTCTCCTGACCAAGTACTAACCAAGTCTGACGCTGCTTAGCTTCTGAGATCGGACGAGATCAGGCGTTTTCAGGTTGGTATGGCCATAAAGATTGGAATAATATTAGGATAGACTTTTTCATGTTCATGTAACTCAAAAAACTTGGATGAACTAAATTAGCAATTCCATTTTATATCGTCCTTTATATGATTACTGTGTTTACAAGAGTATGCTAAACTGGTAAAAAGCTTACAGCACCTGGTATTCCCAAGTAGTCTCCTAACCAAGTACTAACCAAGCCTGGCCCTGCTTAGCTTCTGAGATCGGACGAGATCAGGCATATTCAGGTTGGTATGGCCGTAAGCCATGGAGTGATATTAGGATAGACTTTTTCATGTTCATGTAACTCAAAAAACGTGGATGAACTAAATTAGCAATTCCATTTTATATCGTCCTTTATATGATTACTGTGTTTACAAGAGTATGCTAAACTGGTAAAAAGCTTAAAGCACCTGGTATTCCCAAGTAGTCTCCTAACTAAGTACTAACCAAGCCTGGCCCTGCTTAGCTTCTGAGATCAGACGAGAATCAGGCGTATTCAGGTAGGTATGGCCGTAAGCTGTAAAAAGACATTTGGATAGACTCTTTCATGTTCATGTAACTCAAAAAACGTGGATGATATAAATTAGAAATTCCATTTTATATCGTCCTTTATATGATTACAGTGTTTACAAGAGTATGCTAAACTGGTAAAAAGCTTACAGCACCTGGTATTCCCAAGTAGTCTCCTAACCAAGTCTGGCCCTGTTTAGCTTCTGAGATCGGACGAGATCAGGCGTATTCAGGTAGGTAGGCCGTAAACCGTAGAAAGACATTTGGATAGACTCTTTCATGTTCATGTAACTCAAAAAACGTGAATGATATAAATTAGAAATTCCATTTTATATCGTCCTTTATATGATTACTGTGTTTACAAGAGTATGCTAAACTGGTAAAAAGCTTACAGCACCTGGAATTCCCAAGTAGTCTCCTAACCAAGTACTAACCAAGCCTGACCCTGCTTAGCTTCTGAGATCAGAAGAGATCAGGCGTATTCAGGTTGGTATGGCCGTAAGCCACGGAATGATATTAGGATAGACTTTTTCAAGTTCATGTAACTCAAAAAAACGTGGATGAACTAAATTAGCAATTCCATTTTATATCGTCCTTTATACGATTACTGTGTTTACAAGAGTATGCTAAACTGGTAAAAAGCTTACAGCACCTGGTATTCCCAAGTAGTCTCCTGACCAAGTACTAACCAAGTCTGACCCTGCTTAGCTTCTGAGATCGGACGAGATCAGGCGTATTCAGGTTGGTATGGCCGAAAAACCATGGAATGATATTAGGATAGACTTTTTCAAGTTCATGTAACTCAAAAAACGTGGATTAACTAAATTAGCAATTCCATTTTATATCGTCCTTTATATCATTACTGTGTTTACAAGAGTATGCTAAATGGGCAAAAAGCTTACAGCACCTGGTATTCCCAAGTAGTCTCCTAACCAAGTACTAACCAAGCCTGACCCTGCTTAGCTTCTGAGATCGGACGAGATCAGGCGTTTTCAGGTTGGTATGGCCATAAACCGTGGAATAATATTAGGATAGACTTTTTCATGTTCATGTAACTCAAAAAACGTGGATGAACTAAATTAGCAATTCCATTTTATATCGTCCTTTATATGATTACTGTGTTTACAAGAGTATGCTAAACTGGTAAAAAGCTTACAGGACCTGGTATTCCTAAGTAGTCTCCTAACCAAGTACTAACCAAGCCTGGCCCTGCGTAGCTTCTGAGATCGGATGAGATCAGGCATATTCAGGTTGGTATGGCCGTAAGCCATGGAGTGATATTAGGATAGACTTTTTCATGTTCATGTAACTCAAAAAACGTGGATGAACTAAATTAGCAATTCCATTTTATATCGTCCTATATAATGATTACTGTGTTTACAAGAGTATGCTAAACTGGTAAAAAGCTTACAGCACCTGGTATTCCCAAGTAGTCTCCTAACCAAGTCTGGCCCTGCTTAGCTTCTGAGATCGGACGAGATCAGGCGTATTCAGGTAGGTATGGCCGTAAGCCATGGAATGATATTAGGATAGACTTTTTCAAGTTCATGTAACTAAAAAAACGTGGATGAACTAAATTAGCAATTCAATTTTATATCGTCCTTTATATGATTACTGTGTTTACAAGAGTATGCTAAACTGGTAAAAAGCTTACAGCACCTGGTATTCCCAAGTAGTCTCCTGACCAAGTACTAACCAAGTCTGACGCTGCTTAGCTTCTGAGATCGGACGAGATCAGGCGTTTTCAGGTTGGTATGGCCATAAAGATTGGAATAATATTAGGATAGACTTTTTCATGTTCATGTAACTCAAAAAACTTGGATGAACTAAATTAGCAATTCCATTTTATTTCGTCCTTTATATGATTACTGTGTTTACAAGAGTATGCTAAACTGGTAAAAAGCTTACAGCACCTGGTATTCCCAAGTAGTCTCCTAACCAAGTACTAACCAAGCCTGGCCCTGCTTAGCTTCTGAGATCGGACGAGATCAGGCATATTCAGGTTGGTATGGCCGTAAGCCATGGAGTGATATTAGGATAGACTTTTTCATGTTCATGTAACTCAAAAAACGTGGATGAACTAAATTAGCAATTCCATTTTATATCGTCCTTTATATGATTAAAGTGTTTACAAGAGTATGCTAAACTGGTAAAAAGCTTAAAGCACCTGGTATTCCCAAGTAGTCTCCTAACTAAGTACTAACCAAGCCTGGCCCTGCTTAGCTTCTGAGATCAGACGAGAATCAGGCGTATTCAGGTAGGTATGGCCGTAAGCTGTAAAAAGACATTTGGATAGACTCTTTCATGTTCATGTAACTCAAAAAACGTGGATGATATAAATTAGAAATTCCATTTTATATCGTCCTTTATATGATTACAGTGTTTACAAGAGTATGCTAAACTGGTAAAAAGCTTACAGCACCTGGAATTCCCAAGTAGTCTCCTAACCAAGTACTAACCAAGCCTGACCCTGCTTAGCTTCTGAGATCAGAAGAGATCAGGCGTATTCAGGTTGGTATGGCCGTAAGCCACGGAATGATATTAGGATAGACTTTTTCAAGTTCATGTAACTCAAAAAAACGTGGATGAACTAAATTAGCAATTCCATTTTATATCGTCCTTTATATGATTACTGTGTTTACAAGAGTATGCTAAACTGGTAAAAAGCTTACAGCACCTGGTATTCCCAAGTAGTCTCCTGACGAAGTACTAACCAAGTCTGACCCTGCTTAGCTTCTGAGATCGGACGAGATCAGGCGTATTCAGGTTGGTATGGCCGAAAAACCATGGAATGATATTAGGATAGACTTTTTCAAGATCATGTAACTCAAAAAACGTGGATTAACTAAATTAGCAATTCCATTTTATATCGTCCTTTATATCATTACTGTGTTTACAAGAGTATACTAAATGGGCAAAAAGCTTACAGCACCTGGTATTCCCAAGTAGTCTCCTAACCAAGTACTAACCAAGCCTGACCCTGCTTAGCTTCTGAGATCGGACGAGATCAGGCGTTTTCAGGTTGGTATGGCCATAAACTGTGGAATAATATTAGGATAGACTTTTTCATGTTCATGTAACTCAAAAAACGTGGATGAACTAAATTAGCAATTCCATTTTATATCGTCCTTTATATGATTACTGTGTTTACAAGAGTATGCTAAACTGGTAAAAAGCTTACAGGACCTGGTATTCCTAAGTAGTCTCCTAACCAAGTACTAACCAAGCCTGGCCCTGCGTAGCTTCTGAGATCGGATGAGATCAGGCATATTCAGGTTGGTATGGCCGTAAGCCATGGAGTGATATTAGGATAGACTTTTTCATGTTCATGTAACTCAAAAAACGTGGATGAACTAAATTAGCAATTCCATTTTATATCGTCCTATATAATGATTACTGTGTTTACAAGAGTATGCTAAACTGGTAAAAAGCTTAAAGCACCTGGTATTCCCAAGTAGTCTCCTAACCAAGTACTAACCAAGCCTGACCCTGCTTAGTTTCTGAGATCGGACGAGATCAGGCATATTCAGGTTGGTATGGCCATAAGCCATAGAGTGATATTAGGATAGACTTTTTCATGTTCATGTAACTCAAAAAACGTGGATGAACTAAATTAGCAATTCCATTTTATATCATCCCTTATATGATTACTGTGTTTAAAAGAGTATGCTAAACTGGTAAAAAGCTTACAGCACCTGGTATTCCCAAGTAGTCTCCTAACCAAGTCTGGCCCTGCTTAGCTTCTGAGATCGGACGAGATCAGGCGTATTCAGGTAGGTATGGCCGTAAACCGTAGAAAGACATTTGGATAGACTCTTTCATGTTCATGTAACTCAAAAAACGTGGATGAACTAAATTAGCAATTCCATTTTATATCGTCCTTTATATCATTACTGTGTTTACAAGAGTATGCTAAATGGGCAAAAAGCTTACAGCACCTGGTATTCCCAAGTAGTCTCCTAACCAAGTACTAACCAAGCCTGACCCTGCTTAGCTTCTGAGATTGGACGAGATCAGGCATTTTCAGGTTGGTATGGCCGTAAGCCATGGAGTGATATTAGGATAGACTTTTTCATGTTCATGTAACTCAAAAAACGTGGATGAACTAAATTAGCAATTCCATTTTATATCGTCCTTTATATGATTACTGTGTTTACAAGAGTATGCTAAACTGGTAAAAAGCTTACAGCACCTGGTATTCCCAAGTAGTCTCTTAACCAAGTACAAACCATGCCTGACCCTGCTTAGCTTCTGAGATCGGACGAGATCAGGTGTATTCAGGTTGGTATGGCCGTAAGCCATGGAATGATATTAGGATAGACTTTTTCAAGGTCATGTAACTCAAAAAACGTGGATGAACTAAATTAGCAATTCCATTTTATATCGTCCTTTATATGATTACTGTGTTTAAAAGAGTATACTAAACTGGTAAAAAGCTTACAGCACCTGGTATTCCCAAGTAGTCTCCTAACAAAGTCTGGCCCTGCTTAGCTTCTGAGATCGGACGAGATCAGGCGTATTCAGATAGGTATGGCCGTAAACCGTAGAAAGAAATTTGGATAGACTCTTTCATGTTCATGTAACTCAAAAAAAGTGGATGATATCAATTAGAAATTCCATTTTATATCGTCCTTTATATGATTACTGTGTTTACAAGAGTATGCTAAACTGGTAAAAAGCTTACAGCACCTGGTATTCCCAAGTAGTCTCCTGACCAAGTACTAACCAAGCCTGGCGCTGCTGAGCTTCTGAGATCAGACGAGATCAGGCGTATTCAGGTAGGTATGGCCGTAAGCCGTAGAAAGACATTTGGATAGACTCTTTCATGTTCATGTAACTCAAAAAAAGTGGATGATATCAATTAGAAATTCCATTTTATATCGTCCTTTATATGATTACTGTGTTTACAAGAGTATGCTAAACTGGTAAAAAGCTTACAGCACCTGGTATTCCCAAGTAGTCTCCTAACCAAGTACTAACCAAGCCTGACCCTGCATAGCTTCTGAGATCGGACGAGATCAGGCGTATTCAGGTTGATATGGCCGTAAGACATGGAATGATATTAGGATAGACTTTTTCAAGTTCATGTAACTAAAAAAACGGGGATTAACTAAATTTGCAATTCCATTTTATATCGTCCTTTATATGATTACTGTGTTTACAAGAGTATGCTAAACTGGTAAAAAGCTTACAGCACCTGGTATTCCCAAGTAGTCTCCTAACCAAGTCTGACCCTGCTTAGCTTCTGAGATCGGACGAGATCAGGCGTATTCAGGTTGGTATTGCCGTAAGCCATGGAATGATATTAGGATAGACTTTTTCAAGTTCATGTAACTCAAAAAACGTGGATGAACTAAATTAGCAATTCCATTTTATATCGTCCTTTATACCATTACTGTGTTTACAAGAGTATGCTAAACTGGTAAAAAGCTTACAGCACCTGGTATTCCCAAGTAGTCTCCTAACCAAGTCTAGCCCTACTTAGCTTCTGAGATCGGGCGTACTCAGGTAGGTATGGCCGTAAACCGTAGAAAGACATTTGGATAGACTTTTTCAAGTTCATGTAACTAAAAAAACGTGGATGAACTAAATTAGCAATTCCATTTTATATCGTCCTTTATATGACTACTGTGTTAACAAGAGTATGCTAAACTGGTAAAAAGCTTACAGCACCTAAGATTCCCAAGTAGTCTCCTAACCAAGTACTAACCAAGCCTGACCCTGCTTAGCTACTGAGATCGGACGAGATCAGGCGTATTCAGGTTGGTATGGCCGTAAGCCATGGAATGATATTAGGATAGACTTTTTCAAGTTCATGTAACTCAAAAAACATGGATGAACTAAATTAGCAATTCCATTTTATATCGTCCTTTATATGATTACTGTGTTTACAAGAGTATGCTAAACTGGTAAAAAGCTTACAGCACCTGGTATTCCCCAGTAGTCTCTTAACCAAGTACAAACCATGCCTGACCCTGCTTAGCTTCTGAGATCGGACGAGATCAGGTGTATTCAGGTTGGTACGGCCGTGAGCCATGGAATGATATTAGGATAGACTTTTTCAAGGTCATGTAACTCAAAAAACGTGGATGAACTAAATTAGCAATTCCATTTTATATCGTCCTTTATATGATTACTGTGTTTAAAAGAGTATGCTAAACTGGTAAAAAGCTTAGAGCACCTGGTATTCCCAAGTAGTCTCCTAACAAAGTCTGGCCCTGCTTAGCTTCTGAGATCGGACGAGATCAGGCGTATTCAGAAAGGTATGGCCGTAAACCGTAGAAAGATATTTGGATAGACTCTTTCATGTTCATGTAGCTCAAAAAACGTGGATGATATAAATGAAAAATTCCATTTTATATCGTCCTTTATATGATTACTGTGTTTACAAGAGTATGCTAAACTGGTAAAAAGCTTACAGCACCTGGTATTCCCAAGTAGTCTCCTAAACAAGTACTAACCAAGCCTGACCCTGCTTAGCTTCTTAGATCAGACGAGATCAGGCGTATTCAGGTTGGTATGGCCATAAGCCATGGAATGATATTAGGATAGACTTTTTCAAGTTCATTTAACTCAAAAAACGTGGATGAACTAAATTAGCAATTCCATTTTATATCGTCCTTTATATCATTACTGTGTTTACAAGAGTATGCTAAACTGGTAAAAAGCTTACAGCACCTGGTATTCCCAAGTAGTCTCCTAACCAAGTACTAACCAAGCCTGACCCTGCTTAGCTACTGAGATCGGACGAGATCAGGCGTATTCAGGTTGGTATGGCCGTAAGCCATGGAATGATATTAGGATAGACTTTTTCAAGGTCATGTAACTCAAAAAACGTGGATGAACTAAATTAGCAATTCCATTTTATATCGTCCTTTATATGATTACTGTGTTTAAAAGAGTATGCTAAACTGGTAAAAAGCTTACAGCACCTGGTATTCCCAAGTAGTCTCCTAACAAAGTCTGGCCCTGATTAGCTTCTGAGATCGGACGAGATCAGGCGTATTCAGATAGGTATGGCCGTAAACCGTAGAAAGAAATTTGGATAGACTCTTTCATGTTCATGTAACTCAAAAAACGTGGATGATATAAATGAGAAATTCCATTTTATATCGTCCTTTATATGATTACTGTGTTTACAAGAGTATGCTAAACTGGTAAAAAGCTTACAGCACCTGGTATTCCCAAGTAGTCTCCTAACCAAGTACTAACCAAGCCTGACCCTGCTTAGCTACTGAGATCGGACGAGATCAGGCGTATTCAGGTTGGTATGGCCGTAAGCCATGGAATGATATTAGGATAGACTTTTTCAAGTTCATGTAACTAAAAAAACGGGGATTAACTAAATTTGCAATTCCATTTTATATCGTCCTTTATATGATTACTGTGTTTACAAGAGTATGCTAAACTGGTAAAAAGCTTACAGCACCTGGTATTCCCAAGTAGTCTCCTAACCAAGTACGATCCAAGCCTGACCCTGCTTAGCTTCTGAGATGGGACGAGATCAGGCGTATTCAGGTTGGTATTGCCGTAAGCCATGGAATGATATTAGGATAGACTTTTTCAAGTTCATGTAACTCAAAAAACGTGGATGAACTAAATTAGCAATTCCATTTTATATCGTCCTTTATACCATTACTGTGTTTACAAGAGTATGCTAAACTGGTAAAAAGCTTACAGCACCTGGTATTCCCAAGTAGTCTCCTAACCAAGTCTAGCCCTACTTAGCTTCTGAGATCGGACGAGATCAGGCGTACTCAGGTAGGTATGGCCGTAAACCGTAGAAAGACATTTGGACAGACTTTTTCAAGTTCATGTAACTAAAAAAACATGGATGAACTAAATTAGCAATTCCATTTTATATCGTCCTTTATATGATTACTGTGTTTACAAGAGTATGCTAAACTGGTAAAAAGCTTACAGCACCTAAGATTCCCAAGTAGTCTCCTAACCAAGTACTAACCAAGCCTGACCCTGCTTAGCTTCTTAGATCAGACGAGATCAGGCGTATTCAGGTTGGTATGGCCATAAGCCATGGAATGATATTAGGATAGACTTTTTCAAGTTCATTTAACTCAAAAAACGTGGATGAACTAAATTAGCAATTCCATTTTATATCGTCCTTTATATCATTACTGTGTTTACAAGAGTATGCTAAACTGGTAAAAAGCTTACAGCACCTGGTATTCCCAAGTAGTCTCCTAACCAAGTACTAACCAAGCCTGACCCTGCTTAGCTACTGAGATCGGACGAGATCAGGCATATTCAGGTAGGTATGGCCGTAAGCCATGGAATGATATTAGGATAGACTTTTTCAAGTTCATGTAACTAAAAAAACGGGGATTAACTAAATTTGCAATTCCATTTTATATCGTCCTTTATATGATTACTGTGTTTACAAGAGTATGCTAAACTGGTAAAAAGCTTACAGCACCTGGTATTCCCAAGTAGTCTCCTAACCAAGTACGAACCAAGCCTGACCCTGCTTAGCTTCTGAGATGGGACGAGATCAGGCGTATTCAGGTTGGTATTGCCGTAAGCCATGGAATGATATTAGGATAGACATTTTCAAGTTCATGTAACTCAAAAAACGTGGATGAACTAAATTAGCAATTCCATTTTATATCGTCCTTTATACCATTACTGTGTTTACAAGAGTATGCTAAACTGGTAAAAAGCTTACAGCACCTGGTATTCCCAAGTAGTCTCCTAACCAAGTTTAGCCCTACTTAGCTTCTGAGATCGGACGAGATCAGGCGTACTCAGGTAGGTATGGCCGTAAACCGTAGAAAGACATTTGGACAGACTTTTTCAAGTTCATGTAACTAAAAAAACATGGATGAACTAAATTAGCAAACCCATTTTATATCGTCTTTTATATGATTACTGTGTTTACAAGAGTATGCTAAACTGGTAAAAAGCTTACAGCACCTAAGATTCCCAAGTAGTCTCCTAACCAAGTACTAACCAAGCCTGACCCTGCTTAGCTTCTTAGATCAGACGAGATCAGGCGTATTCAGGTTGGTATGGCCATAAGCCATGGAACGATATTAGGATAGACTTTTTCAAGTTCATTTAACTCAAAAAACGTGGATGAACTAAATTAGCAATTCCATTTTATATCGTCCTTTATATCATTACTGTGTTTACAAGAGTATGCTAAACTGGTAAAAAGCTTACAGCACCTGGTATTCCCAAGTAGTCTCTTAACCAAGTACTAACCAAGCCTGACCCTGCTTAGCTACTGAGATCGGACGAGATCAGGCGTATTCAGGTTGGTATGGCCGTAAGCCATGGAATGATATTAGGATAGACTTTTTCAAGGTCATGTAACTCAAAAAACGTGGATGAACTAAATTAGCAATTCCATTTTATATCGTCCTTTATATGATTACTGTGTTTAAAAGAGTATGCTAAACTGGTAAAAAGCTTACAGCACCTGGTATTCCCAAGTAGTCTCCTAACAAAGTCTGGCCCTGCTTAGCTTCTGAGATCGGACGAGATCAGGCGTATTCAGATAGGTATGGCCGTAAACCGTAGAAAGAAATTTGGATAGACTCTTTCATGTTCATGTAACTCAAAAAACGTGGATGATATAAATGAGAAATTCCATTTTATATCGTCCTTTATATGATTACTGTGTTTACAAGAGTATACTAAACTTGTAAAAAGCTTACAGCACCTGGTATTCCCAAGTAGTCTCCTAACCAAGTACTAACCAAGCCTGACCCTGCTTAGCTTCTTAGATCAGACGAGATCAGGCGTATTCAGGTTGGTATGGCCATAAGCCATGGAATGATATTAGGATAGACTTTTTCAAGTTCATTTAACTCAAAAAACGTGGATGAACTAAATTAGCAATTCCATTTTATATCGTCCTTTATATCATTACTGTGTTTACAAGAGTATGCTAAACTGGTAAAAAGCTTACAGCACCTGGTATTCCCAAGTAGTCTCCTAACCAAGTACTAACCAAGCCTGACCCTGCTTAGCTACTGAGATCGGACGAGATCAGGCGTATTCAGGTTGGTATGGCCGTAAGCCATGGAATGATATTAGGATAGACTTTTTCAAGTTCATGTAACCAAAAAAACGTGGATGAACTAAATTAGCAATTCAATTTTATATCGTCCTTTATATGATTACTGTGTTTATAAGAGTATGCTAAACTGGTAAAAAGCTTACAGCACCTGGTATTCCCAAGTAGTCTCCTAACCAAGTACTAACCAAGCCTGACCCTGCTTAGCTTTTGAGATCAGAAGAGATCAGGCGTATTCAGGTTGGTATGGCCGTAGGCCACGGAATGACATTAGGATAGACTTTTTCAAGTTCATGTAACTCAAAAAAACGTGGATGAACTAAATTAGCAATTCCAGTTTATATCGTCCTTTATATGATTACTGTGTTTACAAGAGTATGCTAAACTGGTAAAAAGCTTACAGCACCTGGTATTCCGAAGTAGTCTCCTGACCAAGTACTAACCAAGTCTGACGCTGCTTAGCTTTTGAGATCAGAAGAGATCAGGCGTATTCAGGTTGGTATGGCCGTAGGCCACGGAATGACATTAGGATAGACTTTTTCAAGTTCATGTAACTCAAAAAAACGTGGATGAACTAAATTAGCAATTCCATTTTATATCGTCCTTTATATGATTACTGTGTTTACAAGAGTATGCTAAACTGGTAAAAAGCTTAAAGCACCTGGTATTCCCAAGTAGTCTCCTAACTAAGTACTAACCAAGCCTGGCCCTGCTTAGCTTCTGAGATCAGACGAGAATCAGGCGTATTCAGGTAGGTATGGCCGTAAGCTGTAAAAAGACATTTGGATAGACTCTTTCATGTTCATGTAACTCAAAAAACG
The DNA here is from genome assembly GCA_023634145.1 of Thymallus thymallus. Taxonomy (NCBI): domain Eukaryota; kingdom Metazoa; phylum Chordata; class Actinopteri; order Salmoniformes; family Salmonidae; genus Thymallus; species Thymallus thymallus. Next base: position 33,609,995 of record CM042398.1, on the reverse strand, counting down.
TGGATGATATAAATTAGAAATTCCATTTTATATCGTCCTTTATATGATTACAGTGTTTACAAGAGTATGCTAAACTGGTAAAAAGCTTACAGCACCTGGTATTCCCAAGTAGTCTCCTAACCAAGTCTGGCCCTGTTTAGCTTCTGAGATCGGACGAGATCAGGCGTATTCAGGTAGGTAGGCCGTAAACCGTAGAAAGACATTTGGATAGACTCTTTCATGTTCATGTAACTCAAAAAACGTGAATGATATAAATTAGAAATTCCATTTTATATCGTCCTTTATATGATTACTGTGTTTACAAGAGTATGCTAAACTGGTAAAAAGCTGACAGCACCTGGAATTCCCAAGTAGTCTCCTAACCAAGTACTAACCAAGCCTGACCCTGCTTAGCTTCTGAGATCAGAAGAGATCAGGCGTATTCAGGTTGGTATGGCCGTAAGCCACGGAATGATATTAGGATAGACTTTTTCAAGTTCATGTAACTCAAAAAAACGTGGATGAACTAAATTAGCAATTCCATTTTATATCGTCCTTTATATGATTACTGTGTTTACAAGAGTATGCTAAACTGGTAAAAAGCTTACAGCACCTGGTATTCCCAAGTAGTCTCCTGACCAAGTACTAACCAAGTCTGACCCTGCTTAGCTTCTGAGATCGGACGAGATCAGGCGTATTCAGGTTGGTATGGCCGAAAAACCATGGAATGATATTAGGATAGACTTTTTCAAGTTCATGTAACTCAAAAAACGTGGATTAACTAAATTAGCAATTCCATTTTATATCGTCCTTTATATCATTACTGTGTTTACAAGAGTATGCTAAATGGGCAAAAAGCTTACAGCACCTGGTATTCCCAAGTAGTCTCCTAACCAAGTACTAACCAAGCCTGACCCTGCTTAGCTTCTGAGATCGGACGAGATCAGGCGTTTTCAGGTTGGTATGGCCATAAACCGTGGAATAATATTAGGATAGACTTTTTCATGTTCATGTAACTCAAAAAACGTGGATGAACTAAATTAGCAATTCCATTTTATATCGTCCTTTATATGATTACTGTGTTTACAAGAGTATGCTAAACTGGTAAAAAGCTTACAGGACCTGGTATTCCCAAGTAGTCTCCTAACCAAGTCTGGCCCTGCTTAGCTTCTGAGATCGGACGAGATCAGGCGTATTCAGGTAGGTATGGCCGTAAACCGTAGAAAGACATTTGGATAGACTCTTTCATGTTCATGTAACTCAAAAAACGTGGATGAACTAAATTAGCAATTCCATTTTATATCGTCCTTTATATCATTACTGTGTTTACAAGAGTATGCTAAATGGGCAAAAAGCTTACAGCACCTGGTATTCCCAAGTAGTCTCCTAACCAAGTACTAACCAAGCCTGACCCTGCTTAGCTTCTGAGATTGGACGAGATCAGGCATTTTCAGGTTGGTATGGCCGTAAGCCATGGAGTGATATTAGGATAGACTTTTTCATGTTCATGTAACTCAAAAAACGTGGATGAACTAAATTAGCAATTCCATTTTATATCGTCCTTTATATGATTACTGTGTTTACAAGAGTATGCTAAACTGGTAAAAAGCTTACAGCACCTGGTATTCCCAAGTAGTCTCTTAACCAAGTACAAACCATGCCTGACCCTGCTTAGCTTCTGAGATCGGACGAGATCAGGTGTATTCAGGTTGGTATGGCCGTAAGCCATGGAATGATATTAGGATAGACTTTTTCAAGGTCATGTAACTCAAAAAACGTGGATGAACTAAATTAGCAATTCCATTTTATATCGTCCTTTATATGATTACTGTGTTTAAAAGAGTATGCTAAACTGGTAAAAAGCTTACAGCACCTGGTATTCCCAAGTAGTCTCCTAACAAAGTCTGGCCCTGCTTAGCTTCTGAGATCGGACGAGATCAGGCGTATTAGGTATGGCCGTAAACCGTAGAAAGAAATTTGGATAGACTCTTTCATGTTCATGTAACTCAAAAAACGTGGATGATATAAATGAGAAATTCCATTTTATATCGTCCTTTATATGATTACTGTGTTTACAAGAGTATACTAAACTTGTAAAAAGCTTACAGCACCTGGTATTCCCAAGTAGTCTCCTAACCAAGTACTAACCAAGCCTGACCCTGCTTAGCTTCTTAGATCAGACGAGATCAGGCGTATTCAGGTTGGTATGGCCATAAGCCATGGAATGATATTAGGATAGACTTTTTCAAGTTCATTTAACTCAAAAAACGTGGATGAACTAAATTAGCAATTCCATTTTATATCGTCCTTTATATCATTACTGTGTTTACAAGAGTATGCTAAACTGGTAAAAAGCTTACAGCACCTGGTATTCCCAAGTAGTCTCCTAACCAAGTACTAACCAAGCCTGACCCTGCTTAGCTACTGAGATCGGACGAGATCAGGCGTATTCAGGTTGGTATGGCCGTAAGCCATGGAATGATATTAGGATAGACTTTTTCAAGTTCATGTAACCAAAAAAACGTGGATGAACTAAATTAGCAATTCAATTTTATATCGTCCTTTATATGATTACTGTGTTTATAAGAGTATGCTAAACTGGTAAAAAGCTTACAGCACCTGGTATTCCCAAGTAGTCTCCTAACCAAGTACTAACCAAGCCTGACCCTGCTTAGCTTCTGAGATCAGAAGAGATCAGGCGTATTCAGGTTGGTATGGCCGTAGGCCACGGAATGACATTAGGATAGACTTTTTCAAGTTCATGTAACTCAAAAAAACGTGGATGAACTAAATTAGCAATTCCAGTTTATATCGTCCTTTATATGATTACTGTGTTTACAAGAGTATGCTAAACTGGTAAAAAGCTTACAGCACCTGGTATTCCCAAGTAGTCTCCTGACCAAGTACTAACCAAGTCTGACGCTGCTTAGCTTCTGAGATCGGACGAGATCAGGCGTTTTCAGGTTGGTATGGCCATAAAGATTGGAATAATATTAGGATAGACTTTTTCATGTTCATGTAACTCAAAAAACTTGGATGAACTAAATTAGCAATTCCATTTTATATCGTCCTTTATATGATTACTGTGTTTACAAGAGTATGCTAAACTGGTAAAAAGCTTACAGCACCTGGTATTCCCAAGTAGTCTCCTAACCAAGTACTAACCAAGCCTGGCCCTGCTTAGCTTCTGAGATCGGACGAGATCAGGCATATTCAGGTTGGTATGGCTGTAAGCCATGGAGTGATATTAGGATAGACTTTTTCATGTTCATGTAACTCAAAAAACGTGGATGAACTAAATTAGCAATTCCATTTTATATCGTCCTTTATATGATTACTGTGTTTACAAGAGTATGCTAAACTGGTAAAAAGCTTAAAGCACCTGGTATTCCCAAGTAGTCTCCTAACTAAGTACTAACCAAGCCTGGCCCTGCTTAGCTTCTGAGATCAGACGAGAATCAGGCGTATTCAGGTAGGTATGGCCGTAAGCTGTAAAAAGACATTTGGATAGACTCTTTCATGTTCATGTAACTCAAAAAACGTGGATGATATAAATTAGAAATTCCATTTTATATCGTCCTTTATATGATTACAGTGTTTACAAGAGTATGCTAAACTGGTAAAAAGCTTACAGCACCTGGTATTCCCAAGTAGTCTCCTAACCAAGTCTGGCCCTGTTTAGCTTCTGAGATCGGACGAGATCAGGCGTATTCAGGTAGGTAGGCCGTAAACCGTAGAAAGACATTTGGATAGACTCTTTCATGTTCATGTAACTCAAAAAACGTGAATGATATAAATTAGAAATTCCATTTTATATCGTCCTTTATATGATTACTGTGTTTACAAGAGTATGCTAAACTGGTAAAAAGCTTACAGCACCTGGAATTCCCAAGTAGTCTCCTAACCAAGTACTAACCAAGCCTGACCCTGCTTAGCTTCTGAGATCAGAAGAGATCAGGCGTATTCAGGTTGGTATGGCCGTAAGCCACGGAATGATATTAGGATAGACTTTTTCAAGTTCATGTAACTCAAAAAAACGTGGATGAACTAAATTAGCAATTCCATTTTATATCGTCCTTTATATGATTACTGTGTTTACAAGAGTATGCTAAACTGGTAAAAAGCTTACAGCACCTGGTATTCCCAAGTAGTCTCCTGACCAAGTACTAACCAAGTCTGACCCTGCTTAGCTTCTGAGATCGGACGAGATCAGGCGTATTCAGGTTGGTATGGCCGAAAAACCATGGAATGATATTAGGATAGACTTTTTCAAGTTCATGTAACTCAAAAAACGTGGATTAACTAAATTAGCAATTCCATTTTATATCGTCCTTTATATCATTACTGTGTTTACAAGAGTATGCTAAATGGGCAAAAAGCTTACAGCACCTGGTATTCCCAAGTAGTCTCCTAACCAAGTACTAACCAAGCCTGACCCTGCTTAGCTTCTGAGATCGGACGAGATCAGGCGTTTTCAGGTTGGTATGGCCATAAACCGTGGAATAATATTAGGATAGACTTTTTCATGTTCATGTAACTCAAAAAACGTGGATGAACTAAATTAGCAATTCCATTTTATATCGTCCTTTATATGATTACTGTGTTTACAAGAGTATGCTAAACTGGTAAAAAGCTTACAGGACCTGGTATTCCCAAGTAGTCTCCTAACCAAGTCTGGCCCTGCTTAGCTTCTGAGATCGGACGAGATCAGGCGTATTCAGGTAGGTATGGCCGTAAACCGTAGAAAGACATTTGGATAGACTCTTTCATGTTCATGTAACTCAAAAAACGTGGATGAACTAAATTAGCAATTCCATTTTATATCGTCCTTTATATCATTACTGTGTTTACAAGAGTATGCTAAATGGGCAAAAAGCTTACTGCACCTGGTATTCCCAAGTAGTCTCCTAACCAAGTACTAACCAAGCCTGACCCTGCTTAGCTTCTGAGATTGGACGAGATCAGGCATTTTCAGGTTGGTATGGCCGTAAGCCATGGAGTGATATTAGGATAGACTTTTTCATGTTCATGTAACTCAAAAAACGTGGATGAACTAAATTAGCAATTCCATTTTATATCGTCCTTTATATGATTACTGTGTTTACAAGAGTATGCTAAACTGGTAAAAAGCTTACAGCACCTGGTATTCCCAAGTAGTCTCTTAACCAAGTACAAACCATGCCTGACCCTGCTTAGCTTCTGAGATCGGACGAGATCAGGTGTATTCAGGTTGGTATGGCCGTAAGCCATGGAATGATATTAGGATAGACTTTTTCAAGGTCATGTAACTCAAAAAACGTGGATGAACTAAATTAGCAATTCCATTTTATATCGTCCTTTATATGATTACTGTGTTTAAAAGAGTATGCTAAACTGGTAAAAAGCTTACAGCACCTGGTATTCCCAAGTAGTCTCCTAACAAAGTCTGGCCCTGCTTAGCTTCTGAGATCGGACGAGATCAGGCGTATTCAGATAGGTATGGCCGTAAACCGTAGAAAGAAATTTGGATAGACTCTTTCATGTTCATGTAACTCAAAAAACGTGGATGATATAAATGAGAAATTCCATTTTATATCGTCCTTTATATGATTACTGTGTTTACAAGAGTATGCTAAACTGGTAAAAAGCTTACAGCACCTGGTATTCCCAAGTAGTCTCCTAACCTAGTACTAACCAAGCTTGACCCTGCTTAGCTTCTTAGATCAGACGAGATCAGGCGTATTCAGGTTGGTATGGCCATAAGCCATGGAATGATATTAGGATAGACTTTTTCAAGTGCATTTAACTCAAAAAACGTGGATGAACTAAATTAGCAATTCCATTTTATATCGTCCTTTATATCATTACTGTGTTTACAAGAGTATGCTAAACTGGTAAAAAGCTTACAGCACCTGGTATTCCCAAGTAGTCTCCTAACCAAGTACTAACCAAGCCTGACCCTGCTTAGCTACTGAGATCGGACGAGATCAGGCGTATTCAGGTTGATATGGCCGTAAGCCATGGAATGATATTAGGATAGACTTTTTCAAGGTCATGTAACTCAAAAAACGTGGATGAACTAAATTAGCAATTCCATTTTATATCGTCCTTTATATGATTACTGTGTTTAAAAGAGAATGCTAAACTGGTAAAAAGCTTACAGCACCTGGTATTCCCAAGTAGTCTCCTAACAAAGTCTGGCCCTGCTTAGCTTCTGAGATCGGACGAGGTCAGGCGTATTCAGATAGGTATGGCCGTAAACCGTAGAAAGAAATTTGGATAGACTCTTTCATGTTCATGTAACTCAAAAAAAGTGGATGATATCAATTAGAAATTCCATTTTATATCGTCCTTTATATGATTACTGTGTTTACAAGAGTATGCTAAACTGGTAAAAAGCTTACAGCACCTGGTATTCCCAAGTAGTCTCCTGACCAAGTACTAACCAAGCCTGGCGCTGCTGAGCTTCTGAGATCAGACGAGATCAGGCGTATTCAGGTAGGTATGGCCGTAAGCCGTAGAAAGACATTTGGATAGACTCTTTCATGTTCATGTAACTCAAAAAAAGTGGATGATATCAATTAGAAATTCCATTTTATATCGTCCTTTATATGATTACTGTGTTTACAAGAGTATGCTAAACTGGTAAAAAGCTTACAGCACCTGGTATTCCCAAGTAGTCTCCTAACCAAGTACTAACCAAGCCTGACCCTGCTTAGCTTCTGAGATCGGACGAGATCAGGCGTATTCAGGTTGATATGGCCGTAAGCCATGGAATGATATTAGGATAGACTTTTTCAAGGTCATGTAACTCAAAAAACGTGGATGAACTAAATTAGCAATTCCATTTTATATCGTCCTTTATATGATTACTGTGTTTAAAAGAGTATGCTAAACTGGTAAAAAGCTTACAGCACCTGGTATTCCCAAGTAGTCTCCTAACAAAGTCTGGCCCTGCTTAGCTTCTGAGATCGGACGAGATCAGGCGTATTCAGATAGGTATGGCCGTAAACCGTAGAAAGAAATTTGGATAGACTCTTTCATGTTCATGTAACTCAAAAAACGTGGATGATATAAATGAGAAATTCCATTTTATATCGTCCTTTATATGATTACTGTGTTTACAAGAGTATGCTAAACTGGTAAAAAGCTTACAGCACCTGGTATTCCCAAGTAGTCTCCTAACCTAGTACTAACCAAGCTTGACCCTGCTTAGCTTCTTAGATCAGACGAGATCAGGCGTATTCAGGTTGGTATGGCCATAAGCCATGGAATGATATTAGGATAGACTTTTTCAAGTGCATTTAACTCAAAAAACGTGGATGAACTAAATTAGCAATTCCATTTTATATCGTCCTTTATATCATTACTGTGTTTACAAGAGTATGCTAAACTGGTAAAAAGCTTACAGCACCTGGTATTCCCAAGTAGTCTCCTAACCAAGTACTAACCAAGCCTGACCCTGCTTAGCTACTGAGATCGGACGAGATCAGGCGTATTCAGGTTGATATGGCCGTAAGCCATGGAATGATATTAGGATAGACTTTTTCAAGGTCATGTAACTCAAAAAACGTGGATGAACTAAATTAGCAATTCCATTTTATATCGTCCTTTATATGATTACTGTGTTTAAAAGAGAATGCTAAACTGGTAAAAAGCTTACAGCACCTGGTATTCCCAAGTAGTCTCCTAACAAAGTCTGGCCCTGCTTAGCTTCTGAGATCGGACGAGGTCAGGCGTATTCAGATAGGTATGGCCGTAAACCGTAGAAAGAAATTTGGATAGACTCTTTCATGTTCATGTAACTCAAAAAAAGTGGATGATATCAATTAGAAATTCCATTTTATATCGTCCTTTATATGATTACTGTGTTTACAAGAGTATGCTAAACTGGTAAAAAGCTTACAGCACCTGGTATTCCCAAGTAGTCTCCTGACCAAGTACTAACCAAGCCTGGCGCTGCTGAGCTTCTGAGATCAGACGAGATCAGGCGTATTCAGGTAGGTATGGCCGTAAGCCGTAGAAAGACATTTGGATAGACTCTTTCATGTTCATGTAACTCAAAAAAAGTGGATGATATCAATTAGAAATTCCATTTTATATCGTCCTTTATATGATTACTGTGTTTACAAGAGTATGCTAAACTGGTAAAAAGCTTACAGCACCTGGTATTCCCAAGTAGTCTCCTAACCAAGTACTAACCAAGCCTGACCCTGCTTAGCTTCTGAGATCGGACGAGATCAGGCGTATTCAGGTTGATATGGCCGTAAGACATGGAATGATATTAGGATAGACTTTTTCAAGTTCATGTAACTAAAAAAACGGGGATTAACTAAATTTGCAATTCCATTTTATATCGTCCTTTATATGATTACTGTGTTTACAAGAGTATGCTAAACTGGTAAAAAGCTTACAGCACCTGGTATTCCCAAGTAGTCTCCTAACCAAGTCTGACCCTGCTTAGCTTCTGAGATGGGACGAGATCAGGCGTATTCAGGTTGGTATTGCCGTAAGCCATGGAATGATATTAGGATAGACTTTTTCAAGTTCATGTAACTCAAAAAACGTGGATGAACTAAATTAGCAATTCCATTTTATATCGTCCTTTATACCATTACTGTGTTTACAAGAGTATGCTAAACTGGTAATAAGCTTACAGCACCTGGTATTCCCAAGTAGTCTCCTAACCAAGTCTAGCCCTACTTAGCTTCTGAGATCGGACGAGATCAGGCGTACTCAGGTAGGTATGGCCGTAAACCGTAGAAAGACATTTGGATAGACTTTTTCAAGTTCATGTAACTAAAAAAACGTGGATGAACTAAATTAGCAATTCCATTTTATATCGTCCTTTATATGATTACTGTGTTAACAAGAGTATGCTAAACTGGTAAAAAGCTTACAGCACCTAAGATTCCCAAGTAGTCTCCTAACCAAGTACTAACCAAGCCTGACCCTGCTTAGCTACTGAGATCGGACAAGATCAGGCGTATTCAGGTTGGTATGGCCGTAAGCCATGGAATGATATTAGGATAGACTTTTTCAAGGTCATGTAACTCAAAAAACGTGGATGAACTAAATTAGCAATTCCATTTTATATCGTCCTTTATATGATTACTGTGTTTAAAAGAGTATGCTAAACTGGTAAAAAGCTTAGAGCACCTGGTATTCCCAAGTAGTCTCCTAACAAAGTCTGGCCCTGCTTAGCTTCTGAGATCGGACGAGATCAGGCGTATTCAGAAAGGTATGGCCGTAAACCGTAGAAAGAAATTTGGATAGACTCTTTCATGTTCATGTAGCTCAAAAAACGTGGATGATATAAATGAGAAATTCCATTTTATATCGTCCTTTATATGATTACTGTGTTTACAAGAGTATGCTAAACTGGTAAAAAGCTTACAGCACCTGGTATTCCCAAGTAGTCTCCTAAACAAGTACTAACCAAGCCTGACCCTGCTTAGCTTCTTAGATCAGACGAGATCAGGCGTATTCAGGTTGGTATGGCCATAAGCCATGGAATGATATTAGGATAGACTTTTTCAAGTTCATTTAACTCAAAAAACGTGGATGAACTAAATTAGCAATTCCATTTTATATCGTCCTTTATATCATTACTGTGTTTACAAGAGTATGCTAAACTGGTAAAAAGCTTACAGCACCTGGTATTCCCAAGTAGTCTCCTAACCAAGTACTAACCAAGCCTGACCCTGCTTAGCTACTGAGATCGGACGAGATCAGGCGTATTCAGGTTGGTATGGCCGTAAGCCATGGAATGATATTAGGATAGACTTTTTCAAGGTCATGTAACTCAAAAAACGTGGATGAACTAAATTAGCAATTCCATTTTATATCGTCCTTTATATGATTACTGTGTTTAAAAGAGTATGCTAAACTGGTAAAAAGCTTACAGCACCTGGTATTCCCAAGTAGTCTCCTAACAAAGTCTGGCCCTGATTAGCTTCTGAGATCGGACGAGATCAGGCGTATTCAGATAGGTATGGCCGTAAACCGTAGAAAGAAATTTGGATAGACTCTTTCATGTTCATGTAACTCAAAAAACGTGGATGATATAAATGAGAAATTCCATTTTATATCGTCCTTTATATGATTACTGTGTTTACAAGAGTATGCTAAACTGGTAAAAAGCTTACAGCACCTGGTATTCCCAAGTAGTCTCCTAACCAAGTACTAACCAAGCCTGACCCTGCTTAGCTTCTTAGATCAGACGAGATCAGGCGTATTCAGGTTGGTATGGCCATAAGCCATGGAATGATATTAGGATAGACTTTTTCAAGTTCATTTAACTCAAAAAACGTGTGATGAACTAAATTAGCAATTCCATTTTATATCGTCCTTTATATCATTACTGTGTTTACAAGAGTATGCCAAACTGGTAAAAAGCTTACAGCACCTGGTATTCCCAAGTAGTCTCCTAACCAAGTACTAACCAAGCCTGACCCTGCTTAGCTACTGAGATCGGACGAGATCAGGCGTATTCAGGTTGGTATGGCCGTAAGCCATGGAATGATATTAGGATAGACTTTTTCAAGTTCATGTAACTAAAAAAACGGGGATTAACTAAATTTGCAATTCCATTTTATATCGTCCTTTATATGATTACTGTGTTTACAAGAGTATGCTAAACTGGTAAAAAGCTTACAGCACCTGGTATTCCCAAGTAGTCTCCTAACCAAGTACGAACCAAGCCTGACCCTGCTTAGCTTCTGAGATGGGACGAGATCAGGCGTATTCAGGTTGGTATTGCCGTAAGCCATGGAATGATATTAGGATAGACTTTTTCAAGTTCATGTAACTCAAAAAACGTGGATGAACTAAATTAGCAATTCCATTTTATATCGTCCTTTATACCATTACTGTGTTTACAAGAGTATGCTAAACTGGTAAAAAGCTTACAGCACCTGGTATTCCCAAGTAGTCTCCTAACCAAGTCTAGCCCTACTTAGCTTCTGAGATCGGACGAGATCAGGCGTACTCAGGTAGGTATGGCCGTAAACCGTAGAAAGACATTTGGACAGACTTTTTCAAGTTCATGTAACTAAAAAAACATGGATGAACTAAATTAGCAATTCCATTTTATATCGTCCTTTATATGATTACTGTGTTTACAAGAGTATGCTAAACTGGTAAAAAGCTTACAGCACCTAAGATTCCCAAGTAGTCTCCTAACCAAGTACTAACCAAGCCTGACCCTGCTTAGCTTCTTAGATCAGACGAGATCAGGCGTATTCAGGTTGGTATGGCCATAAGCCATGGAATGATATTAGGATAGACTTTTTCAAGTTCATTTAACTCAAAAAACGTGGATGAACTAAATTAGCAATTCCATTTTATATCGTCCTTTATATCATTACTGTGTTTACAAGAGTATGCTAAACTGGTAAAAAGCTTACAGCACCTGGTATTCCCAAGTAGTCTCCTAACCAAGTACTAACCAAGCCTGACCCTGCTTAGCTACTGAGATCGGACGAGATCAGGCGTATTCAGGTTGGTATGGCCGTAAGCCATGGAATGATATTAGGATAGACTTTTTCAAGAACATGTAACTAAAAAAACGGGGATTAACTAAATTTGCAATTCCATTTTATATCGTCCTTTATATGATTACTGTGTTTACAAGAGTATGCTAAACTGGTAAAAAGCTTACAGCACCTGGTATTCCCAAGTAGTCTCCTAACCAAGTACGAACCAAGTCTGACCCTGCTTAGCTTCTGAGATGGGACGAGATCAGGCCTATTCAGGTTGGTATTGCCGTAAGCCATGGAATGATATTAGGATAGACTTTTTCAAGTTCATGTAACTCAAAAAACGTGGATGAACTAAATTAGCAATTCCATTTTATATCGTCCTTTATACCATTACTGTGTTTACAAGAGTATGCTAAACTGGTAAAAAGCTTACAGCACCTGGTATTCCCAAGTAGTCTCCTAACCAAGTCTAGCCCTACTTAGCTTCTGAGATCGGACGAGATCAGGCGTACTCAGGTAGGTATGGCCGTAAACCGTAGAAAGACATTTGGACAGACTTTTTCAAGTTCATGTAACTAAAAAAACATGGATGAACTAAATTAGCAATTCCATTTTATATCGTCTTTTATATGATTACTGTGTTTACAAGAGTATGCTAAACTGGTAAAAAGCTTACAGCACCTAAGATTCCCAAGTAGTCTCCTAACCAAGTACTAACCAAGCCTGACCCTGCTTAGCTTCTTAGATCAGACGAGATCAGGCGTATTCAGGTTGGTATGGCCATAAGCCATGGAATGATATTAGGATAGACTTTTTCAAGTTCATTTAACTCAAAAAACGTGGATGAACTAAATTAGCAATTCCATTTTATATCGTCCTTTATATGATTACTGTGTTTAAAAGAGTATGCTAAACTGGTAAAAAGCTTACAGCACCTGGTATTCCCAAGTAGTCTCCTAACAAAGTCTGGCCCTGCTTAGCTTCTGAGATCGGACGAGATCAGGCGTATTCAGATAGGTATGGCCGTAAACCGTAGAAAGAAATTTGGATAGACTCTTTCATGTTCATGTAACTCAAAAAACGTGGATGATATAAATGAGAAATTCCATTTTATATCGTCCTTTATATGATTACTGTGTTTACAAGAGTATGCTAAACTGGTAAAAAGCTTACAGCACCTGGTATTCCCAAGTAGTCTCCTAACCAAGTACTAACCAAGCCTGACCCTGCTTAGCTTCTTAGATCAGACGAGATCAGGCGTATTCAGGTTGGTATGGCCATAAGCCATGGAATGATATTAGGATAGACTTTTTCAAGTTCATTTAACTCAAAAAACGTGGATGAACTAAATTAGCAATTCCATTTTATATCGTTCTTTATATCATTACTGTGTTTACAAGAGTATGCTAAACTGGTAAAATGCTTACAGCACCTGGTATTCCCAAGTAGTCTCCTAACCAAGTACTAACCAAGCCTGACCCTGCTTAGCTACTGAGATTGGACGAGATCAGGCGTATTCAGGTCGGTATGGCCGTAAGCCATGGAATGATATTAGGATAGACTTTTTCAAGTTCATGTAACTCAAAAAACGTGGATGAACTAAATTTGCAATTCCATTTTATATCGCCCTTTATATGATTACTGTGTTTACAAGAGTATTCTAAACTGGTAAAAAGCTTACAGCACCTGGTATTCCCAAGTAGTCTCCTAACCAAGTACTAACCAAGCCTGACTCTACTTAGCTTCTGAGATTGGACGAGATCAGGTGTATTCAGGTTAGTATGGCCGTAAGCCATGAAATGATATTAGGATAGACTTTTTCAAGTTCATGTAACTCAAAAAACGTGGATGAACTAAATTAGCAATTCCATTTTATATCGTCCTTTATATGATTACTGTGTTTACAAGAGTATGCTAAACTGGTAAAAAGCTTACAGCACCTGGTATTCCCAAGTAGTCTCCTAACCAAGTACTAACCAAGCCTGACCCTGCTTAGCTTCTGAGATCAGGCGTATTCAGGTTGGTATGGCCGTAAGTTACATGAACATGAAAGAGTCTATCCAAATTTCTTTCTACGGTTTACGGCCATACCTATCTGAATACGCCTGATCTCGTCCGATCTCAGAAGCTAATCAGGGCCAGACTTTGTTAGGAGACTACTTGGGAATACCAGGTGCTGTAAGCTTTTTACCAGTTTAGCATACTCTTTTAAACACAGTAATCATATAAAGGACGATATAAAATGGAATTTCTAATTTATATCATACACGTTTTTTGAGTTACATTAACTTGAAAAAGTCTATCCTAATATCTTTCCATGGCTTACGGCCATACCAACCCGAATACGCCTGATCTCGTCCCATCTCAGAATCTAATCAGGGTAAGGCTTGGTTAGTACTTGGTTTGGAGACTACTTGGGAATTCCAGGTGCTGTAAGCTTTTTACCAGTTCAGCATACTCTTGTAAACACAGTAATCATATAATGGACGATATAAAATGGAATTGCTAATTTAGTTCATCCACGTTTTTTGAGTTACATGAACTTGAAAAAGTCTATCCTAATATCATTCCATGGCTTATTGCCATACCATCCTGAATACGCCTGATCTCGTCCAATCTCAGAAGCTAAGCAGGGTCAGACTTGGTTAGGAGACTACTTGGGAATACCAGGTGCTGTAAGCTTTTTACCAGTTTAGCATACTCTTGTAAACACATTAATCATATAAAGGACGATATAAAATGGAATTGCTAATTTAGTTCATCCACGTTTTTTGAGTTACATGAACTTGAAAAAGTCTATCCTAATATCATTCCATGGCTTACGGCCATACCAACCTGAATACGCATGATCTCGTCCGATCTCAGAAGCTAAGCAGGGTCAGGCATGGTTAGTACTTGGTTAAGAGACTACTTGGGAATACCAGGTGCTGTAAGCTTTTTACCAGTTTAGCATACTCTTGTAAACACAGTAATCATATAATGGACGAAATAAAATGGAATTGCTAATTTAGTTCATCCACGTTTTTTGAGTTACATTAACTTGAAAAAGTCTATCCTAATATCTTTCCATGGCTTACGGCCATACCAACCTGAATACGCCTGATCTCGTCCCATCTCAGAATCTAATCAGGGTCAGGCTTGGTTAGTACTTGGTTAGGAGACTATTTGGGAATTCCAGGTGCTGTAAGCTTTTTACCAGTTCAGCATACTCTTGTAAACACAGTAATCATATAAAGGACGATATAAAATGGAATTGCTAATTTAGTTCATCCACGTTTTTTGAGTTACATGAACTTGAAAAAGTCTATCCTAATATCATTCCATGGCTTATTGCCATACCATCCTGAATACGCCTGATCTCGTCCAATCTCAGAAGCTAAGCAGGGTCAGACTTGGTTAGGAGACTACTTGGGAATACCAGGTGCTGTAAGCTTTTTACCAGTTTAGCATACTCTTGTAAACACATTAATCATATAAAGGACGATATAAAATGGAATTGCTAATTTAGTTCATCCACGTTTTTTGAGTTACATGAACTTGAAAAAGTCTATCCTAATATCATTCCATGGCTTACGGCCATACCAACCTGAATACGCCTGATCTCGTCCCATCTCAGAATCTAATCAGGGTCAGGCTTGGTTAGTACTTGGTTAGGAGACTACTTGGGAATTCCAGGTGCTGTAAGCTTTTTACCAGTTCAGCATACTCTTGTAAACACAGTAATCATATAATGGACGATATAAAATGGAATTGCTAATTTAGTTCATCCACGTTTTTTGAGTTACATGAACATGAAAGAGTCTATCCAAATGTCATTCTCTGGCTTACAGCCATACCTACCTGAATACACCTGATCTCGTCCGATCTCAGAAGCGAAGCAGTGTCAGACTTGGTTAGGAGACTACTTGGGAATACCAGGTGCTGTAAGCTTTTGCCCATTTAGCATACTCTTGTAAACACAGTAATCATATAAAGGAAGATATAAAATGGAATTGCTAATTTAGTTCATCCACGTTTTTTGAGTTACATGAACTTGAAAAAGTCTATCCTAATATCATTCCACGGCTTACGGCCATACCAACCTGAATATGCCTGATCTCGTCCGATCTCAGAAGCTAAGCAGGGTCAGGCTTGGTTAGTACTTGGTTAGGAGACTACTTGGGAATACCAGGTGCTATAAACTTTTTACCAGTTTAGCATACTTTTGTAAACACAGTAATCATATAAAGGACGATGTAAAATGGAATTGCTAATTTAGTTCATCCACGTTTTTTGAGTTACATGAACATGAAAAAGTCTATCCTAATATCATTCCATGGCTTACGGCCATACCAACCTGAATATGCCTGATCTCGTCCGATCTCAGAAGCTAAGCAGAGTCTGGCTTGGTTAGTACTTAGTTGGGTGACTACTTGGGAATACCAGGTGCTGTAAGCTTTCTGCCCATTTAGCATACTCTCGTATACACAGTAATGATATAAAGGACGATATAAAATGGAATTGCTAATTTAGTTCGTCCACGTTTTTTGAGTTACATGAACTTGAAAAAGTCTATCCTAATATCATTCCACAGCTTACGGCCATACCAACCTGAATATGCCTGATCTCGTCCGATCTCAGAAGCTAAGCAGGGTCGTACTTGGTTAGGAGACTACTTGGGAATACCAGGTGCTGTAAGCTTTTTACCAGTTTAGCATACTCTTGTAAACACAGTAATCATATAAAGGACGATATAAAATGGAATTTTGAATTTATATCTTCCACGTTTTTTGAGTTACATGAACATGAAAGAGTCTATCCAAATGTCATTCTATGGGTTACGGCCATACCTACCTGAATACGCCTGATCTCGTCTGATCTTAGAAGCTAAGCAGGGCCAGGCATGGTTAGAACTTAATTAGGAGACTACTTGGGAATACCAGGTGCTGTAAGCTTTTTACCAGTTCAGCATACTCTTGTAAACACAGTAATCATATAATGGACGATATAAAATGGAATTGCTAATTTAGTTCATCCACGTTTTTTGAGTTACATGAACATGAAAAAGTCTATCCTAATATCATTCCATGGCTTACGGCCATACCAACCTGAATATGCCTGATCTCGTCCGATCTCAGAAGCTAAGCAGAGTCTGGCTTGGTTAGTACTTAGTTGGGTGACTACTTGGGAATACCAGTTGCTGTAAGCTTTCTGCCCATTTAGCATACTCTCGTATACACAGTACTGATATAAAGGACGATATAAAATGGAATTGCTAATTTAGTTCGTCCACGTTTTTTGAGTTACATGAACTTGAAAAAGTCTATCCTTATATCATTCCACAGCTTACGGCCATACCAACCTGAATATGCCTGATCTCGTCCGATCTCAGAAGCTAAGCAGGGTCAGGCTTGGTTAGTACTTGGTTAGGAGACTACTTGGGAATACCAGGTGCTGTAAGCTTTTTACCAGTTTAGCATACTCTTGTAAACACAGTAATCATATAAAGGACGATATAAAATGGAATTATGAATTGATATCTTCCACGTTTTTTGAGTTACATGAACATGAAAGAGTCTATCCAAATGTCATTCTATGGGTTACGGCCATACCTACCTGAATACGCCTGATCTCGTCCGATCTTAGAAGCTAAGCAGGGCCAGGCATGGTTAGAACTTAGTTAGGAGACTACTTGGGAATACCAGGTGCTGTAAGCCTTTTACCAGTTCAGCATACTTTTGTAAACACAGTAATCATATAATGGACGATATAAAATGGAATTGCTAATTTAGTTCATCCACGTTTTTTGAGTTACATGAACATGAAAAAGTCTATCCTAATATCATTCCATGGCTTACGGCCATACCAACCTGAATACGCCTGATCTCGTCCGATCTCAGAAGCTAATCACCGTCAGGCTTGGTTAGTACATGGTTAGGAGACTACTTGTGAATACCAGGTGCTATAAGCTTTTTACCAGTTTAGCATACTCTTGTAAACACAGTAATCATATAAAGGACGATATAAAATGGAATTGCTAATTTAGTTCATCCACGTTTTTTGAGTTACATGAACTTGAAAAAGTCTATCCTAATATCATTCCATGGCTTATTGCCATACCATCCTGAATACGCCTGATCTCGTCCAATCTCAGAAGCTAAGCAGGGTCAGACTTGGTTAGGAGACTACTTGGGAATACCAGGTGCTGTAAGCTTTTTACCAGTTTAGCATACTCTTGTAAACACATTAATCATATAAAGGACGATATAAAATGGAATTGCTAATTTAGTTCATCCACGTTTTTTGAGTTACATGAACTTGAAAAAGTCTATCCTAATATCATTCCATGGCTTACGGCCATACCAACCTGAATACGCATGATCTCGTCCGATCTCAGAAGCTAAGCAGGGTCAGGCATGGTTAGTACTTGGTTAAGAGACTACTTGGGAATACCAGGTGCTGTAAGCTTTTTACCAGTTTAGCATACTCTTGTAAACACAGTAATCATATAATGGACGAAATAAAATGGAATTGCTAATTTAGTTCATCCACGTTTTTTGAGTTACATTAACTTGAAAAAGTCTATCCTAATATCTTTCCATGGCTTACGGCCATACCAACCTGAATACGCCTGATCTCGTCCCATCTCAGAATCTAATCAGGGTCAGGCTTGGTTAGTACTTGGTTAGGAGACTACTTGGGAATTCCAGGTGCTGTAAGCTTTTTACCAGTTCAGCATACTCTTGTAAACACAGTAATCATATAAAGGACGATATAAAATGGAATTGCTAATTTAGTTCATCCACGTTTTTTGAGTTACATGAACTTGAAAAAGTCTATCCTAATATCATTCCATGGCTTATTGCCATACCATCCTGAATACGCCTGATCTCGTCCAATCTCAGAAGCTAAGCTGGGTCAGACTTGGTTAGGAGACTACTTGGGAATACCAGGTGCTGTAAGCTTTTTACCAGTTTAGCATACTCTTGTAAACACATTAATCATATAAAGGACGATATAAAATGGAATTGCTAATTTAGTTCATCCACGTTTTTTGAGTTACATGAACTTGAAAAAGTCTATCCTAATATCATTCCATGGCTTACGGCCATACCAACCTGAATACGCATGATCTCGTCCGATCTCAGAAGCTAAGCAGGGTCAGGCATGGTTAGTACTTGGTTAAGAGACTACTTGGGAATACCAGGTGCTTTAAGCTTTTTACCAGTTTAGCATACTCTTGTAAACACAGTAATCATATAATGGACGAAATAAAATGGAATTGCTAATTTAGTTCATCCACGTTTTTTGAGTTACATTAACTTGAAAAAGTCTATCCTAATATCTTTCCATGGCTTACGGCCATACCAACCTGAATACGCCTGATCTCGTCCCATTTCAGAATCTAATCAGGGTCAGGCTTGGTTAGTACTTGGTTAGGAGACTACTTGGGAATTCCAGGTGCTGTAAGCTTTTTACCAGTTCAGCATACTCTTGTAAACACAGTAATCATATAATGGACGATATAAAATGGAATTGCTAATTTAGTTCATCCACGTTTTTTGAGTTACATGAACATGAAAGAGTCTATCCAAATGTCATTCTCTGGCTTACAGCCATACCTACCTGAATACACCTGATCTCGTCCGATCTCAGAAGCGAAGCAGTGTCAGACTTGGTTAGGAGACTACTTGGGAATACCAGGTGCTGTAAGCTTTTGCCCATTTAGCATACTCTTGTAAACACAGTAATCATATAAAGGAAGATATAAAATGGAATTGCTAATTTAGTTCATCCACGTTTTTTGAGTTACATGAACTTGAAAAAGTCTATCCTAATATCATTCCACGGCTTACGGCCATACCAACCTGAATATGCCTGATCTCGTCCGATCTCAGAAGCTAAGCAGGGTCAGGCTTGGTTAGTACTTGGTTAGGAGACTACTTGGGAATACCAGGTGCTATAAGCTTTTTACCAGTTTAGCATACTTTTGTAAACACAGTAATCATATGAAGGACGATGTAAAATGGAATTGCTAATTTAGTTCATCCACGTTTTTTGAGTTACATGAACATGAAAAAGTCTATCCTAATATCATTCCATGGCTTACGGCCATACCAACCTGAATATGCCTGATCTCGTCCGATCTCAGAAGCTAAGCAAAGTCTGGCTTGGTTAGTACTTAGTTGGGTGACTACTTGGGAATACCAGGTGTTGTAAGCTTTCTGCCCATTTAGCATACTCTCGTATACACAGTAATGATATAAAGGACGATATAAAATGGAATTGCTAATTTAGTTCGTCCACGTTTTTTGAGTTACATGAACTTGAAAAAGTCTATCCTAATATCATTCCACAGCTTACGGCCATACCAACCTGAATATGCCTGATCTCGTCCGATCTCAGAAGCTAAGCAGGGTCGTACTTGGTTAGGAGACTACTTGGGAATACCAGGTGCTGTAAGCTTTTTACCAGTTTAGCATACTCTTGTAAACACAGTAATCATATAAAGGACGATATAAAATGGAATTTTGAATTTATATCTTCCACGTTTTTTGAGTTACATGAACATGAAAGAGTCTATCCAAATGTCATTCTATGGGTTACGGCCATACCTACCTGAATACGCCTGATCTCGTCTGATCTTAGAAGCTAAGCAGGGCCAGGCATGGTTAGAACTTAATTAGGACACTACTTGGGAATACCAGGTGCTGTAAGCTTTTTACCAGTTCAGCATACTCTTGTAAACACAGTAATCATATAATGGACGATATAAAATGGAATTGCTAATTTAGTTCATCCACGTTTTTTGAGTTACATGAACATGAAAAAGTCTATCCTAATATCATTCCATGGCTTACGGCCATACCAACCTGAATATGCCTGATCTCGTCCGATCTCAGAAGCTAAGCAGAGTCTGGCTTGGTTAGTACTTAGTTGGGTGACTACTTGGGAATACCAGGTGCTGTAAGCTTTTTACCAGTTTAGCATACTCTTGTAAACACAGTAATCATATAAAGGACGATATAAAATGAAATTATGAATTGATATCTTCCACGTTTTTTGAGTTACATGAACATGAAAGAGTCTATCCAAATGTCATTCTATGGGTTACGGCCATACCTACCTGAATACGCCTGATCTCGTCCGATCTTAGAAGCTAAGCAGGGCCAGGCATGGTTAGAACTTAGTTAGGAGACTACTTGGGAATACCAGGTGCTGTAAGCCTTTTACCAGTTCAGCATACTTTTGTAAACACAGTAATCATATAATGGACGATATAAAATGGAATTGCTAATTTAGTTCATCCACGTTTTTTGAGTTACATGAACATGAAAAAGTCTATCCTAATATCATTCCATGGCTTACGGCCATACCAACCTGAATACGCCTGATCTCGTCCGATCTCAGAAGCTAATCACCGTCAGGCTTGGTTAGTACATGGTTAGGAGACTACTTGTGAATACCAGGTGCTATAAGCTTTTTACCAGTTTAGTATACTCTTGTAAACACAGTAATCATATAAAGGACGATATAAAATGGAATTGCTAATTTAGTTCATCCACGTTTTTTGAGTTACATGAACATGAAAAAGTCTATCCTAATATTATTCCATGGCTTATGGCCATACCAACCTGAAAACGCCTGATCTCGTCCGATCTCAGAAGCGAAGCAGGGTCAGACTTGGTTAGGAGACTACTTGGGAATAACAGGTGCTGTAAGCATTTGCCCATTTAGCATACTCTTGTAAACACAGTAATCATATAAAGGAAGATATAAAATGGAATTGCTAATTTAGTTCATCCACGTTTTTTGAGTTACATGAACTTGAAAAAGTCTATCCTAATATCATTCCACGGCTTACGGCCATACCAACCTGAATACGCCTGATCTCGTCCGATCTCAGAAGCTAAGCAGGGTCAGGCTTGGTTAGTACTTGGTTAGGAGACTACTTGGGAATACCAGGTGCTGTAAGCTTTTTACCAGTTCAGCATACTCTTGTAAACACAGTAATCATATAATGGACGATATAAAATGGAATTGCTAATTTAGTTCATCCACGTTTTTTGAGTTACATGAACATGAAAAAGTCTATCCTAATATCTTTCCATGGCTTACGGCCATACCAACCTGAATACGCCTGATCTCGTCAGATCTCAGAAGTTAAGCAGGGTCAGGCTTGGTTAGTACTTGGTTAGGAGACTACTTGGGAATACCAGGTGCTATAAGCTTTTTACCAGTTTAGCATACTCTTGTAAACACAGTAATCATATAAAGGACGATGTAAAATGGAATTGCTAATTTAGTTCATCCACGTTTTTTGAGTTACATGAACATGAAAAAGTCTACCCTAATGTCATTCCATAGCTTACGGCCATACCAACCTGAATACGCCTGATCTCGTCCGATCTCAGAAGCTAAGCAGCGTCAGGCTTGGTTAGTACTTGGTTAGGAGACTACTTGTGAATACCAGGTGCTATAAGCTTTTTACCAGTTTAGCATACTCTTGTAAACACAGTAATCATATAAAGGACGATATAAAATGGAATTGCTAATTTAGTTCATCCACGTTTTTTGAGTTACATGAAAAAGTCTATCCTAATATTATTCCATGGCTTATGGCCATACCAACCTGAAAACGCCTGATCTCGTCCGATCTCAGAAGCGAAGCAGTGTCAGACTTGGTTAGGAGACTACTTGGGAATACCAGGTGCTGTAAGCATTTGCCCATTTAGCATACTCTTGTAAACACAGTAATCATATAAAGGAAGATATAAAATGGAATTGCTAATTTAGTTCATTACGGCCATACCAACCTGAATACGCCTGATCTCGTCTGATCTCAGAAGCTAAGCAGCGTCAGGCTTGGTTAGGAGACTACTTGGGAATACCAGGTGCTGTAAGCTTTTTACCAGTTTAGCATACTCTTGTAAACACAGTAATCATATAAAGAACGATATAAATGGGAATTGCTAATTTAGTTCATCCACGTTTTTTTAGTTACATGAACTTGAAAAAGTCTATCCTAATATCATTCCATGGCTTACGGCCATACCAACCTGAATACGCCTGATCTCGTCTGATCTCAGAAGCTAAGCAGGGTCAAGCTTGGTTAGTACTTGGTTAGGAGACTACTTGGGAATACCAGGTGATGTAAGCTTTTTACCAGTTCAGCATACTCTTGTAAACACAGTTATCATATAATGGACGATATAAAATGGAATTGCTAATTTAGTTCATCCACGTTTTTTGAGTTACATGAACATGAAAAAGTCTATCCAAATGTCATTCTATGGCTTACGGCCATACCTACCTGAATACGCCTGATCTTGTCCGATCTCAGAAGCTAAGCAGGGCCAGGCATGGTTAGTACTTGGTTAGGAGACTACTTGGGAATACCAGATGCTGTAAGCTTTTTACCAGTTTAGCATACTCTTGTAAACACAGTAATCATATAAAGGACGATATAAAATGGAATTGCTAATTTAGTTCATCCACGTTTTTTGAGTTACATGAACATGAAAAAGTCTATCCTAATATCATTCCATGGCTTACGGCCATACCAACCTGAATATGCCTGATCTCGTCCGATCTCAGAAGCTAAGCAAAGTCTGGCTTGGTTAGTACTTAGTTGGGAGACTTCTTGGGAATACCAGGTGCTGTAAGCTTTCTGCCCATTTAGCATACTCTCGTATACACAGTAATGATATAAAGGACGATATCAAATGGAATTGCTAATTTAGTTCATCCACGTTTTTTGAGTTACATGAACTTGAAAAAGTCTATCCTAATATCACTCCATGGCTTACGGCCATACCAACCTGAATACGCCTGATCTCGTCCCATCTCAGAAGCTAAGCAGGGTTAGGCTTGGTTAGTACTTGGTTAGGAGACTACTTGGGAATACCAGGTGCTGTAAGCTTTTGCCCATTTAGCATACTCTTGTAAACACAGTAATCATATAAAGGACGATATAAAATGGAATTGCTAATTTAGTTCATCCACGTTTTTTTAGTTACATGAACTTGAAAAAGTCTATCCTAATATCATTCCATGGTTTACGGCCATACCAACCTGAATACGCCTGATCTCGTCTGATCTCAGAAGCTAAGCAGGACCAGGCTTGGTTAGTACTTGGTTAGGAGACTACTTGGGAATACCAGGTGTTGTAAACTTTTTACCAGTTCAGCATACTCTTGTAAACACAGTAATCATATAATGGACGATATAAAATGGAATTGCTAATTTAGTTCATCCACGTTTTTTTAGTTACATGAACTTGAAAAAGTCTATCCTAATATCATTCCATGGCTTACGGCCATACCAACCTGAATACGCCTGATCTCATCTGATCTCAGAAGCTAAGCAGGGTCAGGCTTGGTTAGTACTTTGTTAGGAGACTACTTGGGAATACCAGGTGATGTAAGCTTTTTACCAGTTCAGCATACACTTGTAAACACAGTAATCATATAAAGGACGATATAAAATGGAATTGCTAATTTAGTTCATCCACGTTTTTTTAGTTACATGAACTTGAAAAAGTCTATCCTAATATCATTTCATGGCTTACGGCCATACCAACCTGAATACGCCTGGTCTTGTCCGATTTCAGAAGCTAAGCAAGGTCAGGCTTGGTTAGTACTTGGTTAGGAGACTACTTGGGAATACCAGGTGCTGTAAGCTTTTTACCAGTTTAGCATACTCTTGTAAACACAGTAATCATATAAAGGCCGATATAAAATGGAATTGCTAATTTAGTTCATCCACGTTTTTTGAGTTACATGAACTTGAAAAAGTCTATCCTAACATCATTCCATGGCTTACGGCCATACCAACCTGAATATGCCTGATCTCGGCAGATCTCAGAAGCTAAGCAGGGTCAGGCTTGGTTAGTCCTTGGTTAGGAGACTACTTGGGAATGCCAGGTGCTGTAAGCTTTTTACCAGTTTAGCATACTCTTGTAAACACAGTAATCATATAAAGAACGATATAAAATGGAATTGCTAATTTAGTTCATCTACGTTTTTTTAGTTACATGAACTTGAAAAAGTCTATCCTAATATTATTCCATGGTTTACGGCCATACCAACCTGAATACGCCTGATCTCGTCTGATCTCAGAAGCTAAGCAGGGTCAGGCTTGGTTAGTACTTGGTTAGGAGACTACTTGGGAATACCATGTGATGTAAGCTTTTTACCAGTTCAGCATACTCTTGTAAACACAGTTATCATATAATGGACGATATAAAATGGAATTGCTAATTTAGTTCATCTACGTTTTTTTAGTTACATGAACTTGAAAAAGTCTATCCTAATATTATTCCATGGTTTACGGCCATACCAACCTGAATACGCCTGATCTCGTCTGATCTCAGAAGCTAAGCAGGGTCAGGCTTGGTTAGTACTTGGTTAGGAGACTACTTGGGAATACCATGTGATGTAAGCTTTTTACCAGTTCAGCATACTCTTGTAAACACAGTTATCATATAATGGACGATATAAAATGGAATTGCTAATTTAGTTCATCCACGTTTTTTGAGTTACATGAACATGAAAAAGTCTATCCAAATGTCATTCTATGGCTTACGGCCATACCAACCTGAATACGCCTGATCTTGTCCGATCTCAGAAGCTAAGCAGGGCCAGGCATGGTCAGTACTTGGTTAGGAGACTACTTGGGAATACCAGGTGCTGTAAGCTTTTTACCAGTTTAGCATACTCTTGTAAACACAGTAATCATATAAAGGACGATACAAAATGGAATTTCTAATTTATATCATCCACGTTTTTTGAGTTACATGAACATGAAAGAGTCTATCCAAATGTCATGCTATGGCTTACGGCCATACCTATCTGAATACGCCTGATCTCGTCTGATCTCAGAAACTAAACAGGGCCAGGCTTGGTTAGTACTTGGTTAGGAGACTACTTGGGAATACCAGGTGCTGTAAGCTTTTTACCAGTTTAGCATACTCTTGTAAACACAGTAATCATATAAAGGACGATATAAAATGGAATTGCTAATTTAGTTCATCCACGTTTTTTGAGTTACATGAACTTGAAAAAGTCTATCCTAATATCATTCCACGGCTTACAGCCATACCAACCTGAATACGCCTGATCTCGGCAGATCTCAGAAGCTAAGCAGGGTCTGGCTTGGTTAGTACTTAGTTGGGTGACTACTTGGGAATACCAGGTGCTGTAAGCTTTCTGCCCATTTAGCATACTCTCGTATACACAGTACTCATATAAAGGACGATATAATATGGAATTGCTCATTTAGTTCGTCCACGTTTTTTGAGTTACATGAACTTGAAAAAGTTTATCCTAATATCATTCCGCAGCTTACGGCCATACCAACCTGAATATGCCTGATCTCGTCCGATCTCAGAAGCTAAGCAGGGTCAGGCTTGGTTAGTACTTGGTTAGGAGACTACTTGGGAATACCAGGTGCTGTAAGCTTTTTACCAGTTTAGCATACTCTTGTAAACACAGTAATCATATAAAGGACGATATAAAATGGAATTTTGAATTTAACTCTTCCACGTTTTTTGAGTTACATGAACATGAAAGAGTCTATCCAAATGTCATTCTATGGGTTACGGCCATACCTACCTGAATACGCCTGATCTCGTCCGATCTTAGAAGCTAAGCAGGGCCAGGCATGGTTAGAACTTAGTTAGGAGACTACTTGGGAATACCAGGTGCTGTAAGCCTTTTACCAGTTCAGCATACTCTTGTAAACACAGTAATCATATAATGGACGATATAAAATGGAATTGCTAATTTAGTTCATCCACGTTTTTTGAGTTACATGAACATGAAAAAGTCTATCCTAATATCATTCCATGGCTTACGGCCATACCAACCTGAATATGCCTGATCTCGTCCGATCTCAGAAGCTAAGCAAAGTCTGGCTTGGTTAGTACTTAGTTGGGTGACTACTTGGGAATACCAGGTGCTGTAAGCTTTCTGCCCATTTAGCATACTCTCGTATACACAGTAATGATATAAAGGACGATATAAAATGGAATTGCTAATTTAGTTCGTCCACGTTTTTTGAGTTACATGAACTTGAAAAAGTCTATCCTAATATCATTCCACAGCTTACGGCCATACCAACCTGAATATGCCTGATCTCGTCCGATCTCAGAAGCTAAGCAGGGTCGTACTTGGTTAGGAGACTACTTGGGAATACCAGGTGCTGTAAGCTTTTTACCAGTTTAGCATACTCTTGTAAACACAGTAATCATATAAAGGACGATATAAAATGGAATTTTGAATTTATATCTTCCACGTTTTTTGAGTTACATGAACATGAAAGAGTCTATCCAAATGTCATTCTATGGGTTACGGCCATACCTACCTGAATACGCCTGATCTCGTCTGATCTTAGAAGCTAAGCAGGGCCAGGCATGGTTAGAACTTAATTAGGACACTACTTGGGAATACCAGGTGCTGTAAGCTTTTTACCAGTTCAGCATACTCTTGTAAACACAGTAATCATATAATGGACGATATAAAATGGAATTGCTAATTTAGTTCATCCACGTTTTTTGAGTTACATGAACATGAAAAAGTCTATCCTAATATCATTCCATGGCTTACGGCCATACCAACCTGAATATGCCTGATCTCGTCCGATCTCAGAAGCTAAGCAGAGTCTGGCTTGGTTAGTACTTAGTTGGGTGACTACTTGGGAATACCAGGTGCTGTAAGCTTTTTACCAGTTTAGCATACTCTTGTAAACACAGTAATCATATAAAGGACGATATAAAATGAAATTATGAATTGATATCTTCCACGTTTTTTGAGTTACATGAACATGAAAGAGTCTATCCAAATGTCATTCTATGGGTTACGGCCATACCTACCTGAATACGCCTGATCTCGTCCGATCTTAGAAGCTAAGCAGGGCCAGGCATGGTTAGAACTTAGTTAGGAGACTACTTGGGAATACCAGGTGCTGTAAGCCTTTTACCAGTTCAGCATACTTTTGTAAACACAGTAATCATATAATGGACGATATAAAATGGAATTGCTAATTTAGTTCATCCACGTTTTTTGAGTTACATGAACATGAAAAAGTCTATCCTAATATCATTCCATGGCTTACGGCCATACCAACCTGAATACGCCTGATCTCGTCCGATCTCAGAAGCTAATCACCGTCAGGCTTGGTTAGTACATGGTTAGGAGACTACTTGTGAATACCAGGTGCTATAAGCTTTTTACCAGTTTAGCATACTCTTGTAAACACAGTAATCATATAAAGGACGATATAAAATGGAATTGCTAATTTAGTTCATCCACGTTTTTTGAGTTACATGAACATGAAAAAGTCTATCCTAATATTATTCCATGGCTTATGGCCATACCAACCTGAAAACGCCTGATCTCGTCCGATCTCAGAAGCGAAGCAGGGTCAGACTTGGTTAGGAGACTACTTGGGAATAACAGGTGCTGTAAGCATTTGCCCATTTAGCATACTCTTGTAAACACAGTAATCATATAAAGGAAGATATAAAATGGAATTGCTAATTTAGTTCATCCACGTTTTTTGAGTTACATGAACTTGAAAAAGTCTATCCTAATATCATTCCACGGCTTACGGCCATACCAACCTGAATACGCCTGATCTCGTCCGATCTCAGAAGCTAAGCAGGGTCAGGCTTGGTTAGTACTTGGTTAGGAGACTACTTGGGAATACCAGGTGCTGTAAGCTTTTTACCAGTTCAGCATACTCTTGTAAACACAGTAATCATATAATGGACGATATAAAATGGAATTGCTAATTTAGTTCATCCACGTTTTTTGAGTTACATGAACATGAAAAAGTCTATCCTAATATTATTCCATGGCTTATTGCCATACCAACCTGAAAACGCCTGATCTCGTCAGATCTCAGAAGCTAAGCAGGGTCAGGCTTGGTTAGTACTTGTTTAGGAGACTACTTGGGAATACCAGGTGCTGTATGCTTTTCCCATTTAGCATACTCTTGTAAACACAGTAATCATATAAAGGACGATATAAAATGTAATTGCTAATTTAGTTCATCCACGTTTTTTTAGTTACATGAACTTGAAAAAGTCTATCCTAATATCATTTCATGGCTTACGGCCATACCAACCTGGATACGCCTGATCTCGTCCGATCTCAGAAGCTAAGCAGGGTCAGGCTTGGTTAGTACTTGGTTAGGAGACTACTTGGGAATACCAGGTGCTGTAAGCTTTTTACCAGTTCAGCATACTCTTGTAAACACAGTAATCATATAAAGGACGATATAAAATGGAATTGCTAATTTAGTTCATCCACGTTTTTTGAGTTACATGAACATGAAAAAGTCTATCCTAATATTATTCCATGGCTTATTACCATACCAACCTGAAAACGCCTGATCTCGTCAGATCTCAGAAGCTAAGCAGGGTCAGGCTTGGTTAGTACTTGTTTAGGAGACTACTTGGGAATACCAGGTGCTGTATGCTTTTTCCCATTTAGCATACTCTTGTAAACACAGTAATCATATAAAGGACGATATAAAATGGAATTGCTAATTTAGTTCATCCACGTTTTTTTAGTTACATGAACTTGAAAAAGTCTATCCTAATATCATTTCATGGCTTACGGCCATACCAACCTGGATACGCCTGATCTCGTCCGATCTCAGAAGCTAAGCAGGGTCAGGCTTGGTTAGTACTTGGTTAGGAGACTACTTGGGAATACCAGGTGCTGTAAGCTTTTTACCAGTTCAGCATACTCTTGTAAACACAGTAATCATATAAAGGACGATATAAAATGGAATTGCTAATTTAGTTCATCCACGTTTTTTGAGTTACATGAACATGAAAAAGTCTATCCTAATATTATTCCATGGCTTATTACCATACCAACCTGAAAACGCCTGATCTCGTCAGATCTCAGAAGCTAAGCAGGGTCAGGCTTGGTTAGTACTTGTTTAGGAGACTACTTGGGAATACCAGGTGCTGTATGCTTTTTCCCATTTAGCATACTCTTGTAAACACAGTAATCATATAAAGGACGATATAAAATGGAATTGCTAATTTAGTTCATCCACGTTTTTTTAGTTACATGAACTTGAAAAAGTCTATCCTAATATCATTTCATGGCTTACGGCCATACCAACCTGAATACGCCTGATCTCGTCTGATCTCAGAAGCTAAGCAGGGTCAGGCTTGGTTAGTACTTGGTTAGGAGACTACTTGGGAATACCAGGTGATGTAAGCTTTTTACCAGTTTAGCATACTCTTGTAAACACAGTAATCATATAAAGGACGATATAAAATGGAATTGCTAATTTAGTTCATCCACGTTTTTTGAGTTACATGAACATGAAAAAGTCTATCCTAATATCATTCCATGGCTTACGGCCATACCAACCTGAATATGCCTGATCTCGTCCGATCTCAGAAGCTAAGCAGGGTCAGGCTTGGTTAGTACTTGGTTAGGAGACTACTTGGGAATACCAGGTGCTGTAAGCTTTTGCCCATTTAGCATACTCTTGTAAACACAGTAATCATATAAAGGACGATATAAAATGGAATTGCTAATTTAGTTCGTCCACGTTTTTTTAGTTACATGAACTTGAAAAAGTCTATCCTAATATCATTCCATGCTTTACGGCCATACCAACCTGAATACGCCTGATCTCGTCTGATCTCAGAAGCTAAGCAGGGTCAGGCTTGGTTAGTACTTAGTTAGGAGACTACTTGGGAATACCAGGTGTTGTAAGCTTTTTACCAGTTCAGCATACTCTTGTAAACACAGTAATCATATAATGGACGGTATAAAATGGAATTGCTAATTTAGTTCATCCACGTTTTTTTAGTTACATGAACTTGAAAAAGTCTATCCTAATATCATTTCATGGCTTACGGCCATACCAACCTGAATACGCCTGATCTCATCTGATCTCAGAAGCTAAGCAGGGTCAGGCTTGGTTAGTACTTGGTTAGGAGACTACTTGGGAATACCAGGTGCTGTAAGCTTTTTACCAGTTTAGCATACTCTTGTAAACACAGTAATCATATAAAGGCCGATATAAAATGGAATTGCTAATTTAGTTCATCCACGTTTTTTGAGTTACATGAACATGAAAAAGTCTATCCTAATATCATTCCATGGCTTACGGCCATACCAACCTGAATACGCCTGATCTCGTCAGATCTCAGAAGCTAAGCAGGGTCAGGCTTGGTTAGTACTTGGTTAGGAGACTGTTTGGGAATACCAGGTGCTGTAAGCTTTTTACCAGTTTAGCATACTCTTGTAAACACAGTAATCATATAAAGAACGATATAAAATGGAATTGCTAATTTAGTTCATCCACGTTTTTTTAGTTACATGAACTTGAAAAAGTCTATCCTAATATTATTCCATGGCTTATGGCCATACCAACCTGAATACGCCTGATCTCGTCTGATCTCAGAAGCTAAGCAGGGTCTGGCTTGGTTAGTACTTGGTTAGGAGACTACTTGGGAATACCAGGTGATGTAAGCTTTTTACCAGTTCAGCATACTCTTGTAAACACAGTTATCATATAATGGACGATATAAATCGGAATTGCTAATTTAGTTCATCCACGTTATTTGAGTTACATGAACATGAAAAAGTCTATCCAAATGTCATTCTATGGCTTACGGCCATACCTACCTGAATACGCCTGATCTTGTCCGATCTCAGAAGCTAAGCAGGGCCAGGCATGGTTAGTACTTGGTTAGGAGACTACTTGGGAATACCAGGTGCTGTAAGCTTTTTACCAGTTTAGCATACTCTTGTAAACACAGTAATCATATAAAGGACGATACAAAATGGAATTTCTAATTTATATCATCCACGTTTTTTGAGTTACATGAACATGAAAGAGTCTATCCAAATGTCATGCTATGGCTTACGGCCATACCTATCTGAATACGCCTGATCTCGTCTGATCTCAGAAACTAAACAGGGCCAGGCTTGGTTAGTACTTGGTTAGGAGACTACTTGGGAATACCAGGTGCTGTAAGCTTTTTACCAGTTTAGCATACTCTTGTAAACACAGTAATCATATAAAGAACGATATAAAATGGAATTGCTAATTTAGTTCATCCACGTTTTTTTAGTTACATGAACTTGAAAAAGTCTATCCTAATATCATTCCATGGCTTACGGCCATACCAACCTGAATACGCCTGATCTCGTCTGATCTCAGAAGCTAAGCAGGGTCAGGCTTGGTTAGTACTTGGTTAGGAGACTACTTGGGAATACCAGGTGATGTAAGCTTTTTACCAGTTTAGCATACTCTTGTAAACACAGTAATCATATAAAGGACGATATAAAATGGAATTGCTAATTTAGTTCATCCACGTTTTTTGAGTTACATGAACATGAAAAAGTCTATCCTAATATCATTCCATGGCTTACGGCCATACCAACCTGAATATGCCTGATCTCGTCCGATCTCAGAAGCTAAGCAGGGTCAGGCTTGGTTAGTACTTGGTTAGGAGACTACTTGGGAATACCAGGTGCTGTAAGCTTTTTACCAGTTCAGCATACTCTTGTAAACACAGTAATCATATAATGGACAATATAAAATGGAATTGCTAATTTAGTTCATCCACGTTTTTTGAGTTACATGAACATGAAAAAGTCTATCCTAATATTATTCCATGGCTTATGGCCATACCAACCTGAAAACGCCTGATCTCGTCCGATCTCAGAAGCTAAGCAGGGTCAGGCTTGGTTAGTACTTGGTTTGGAGACTACTTGGGAATACCAGGTGCTGTAAGCTTTTGCCCATTTAGCATACTCTTGTAAACACAGTAATCATATAATGGACGGTATAAAATGGAATTGCTAATTTAGTTCATCCACGTTTTTTTAGTTACATGAACTTGAAAAAGTCTATCCTAATATCATTTCATGGCTTACGGCCATACCAACCTGAATACGCCTGATCTCATCTGATCTCAGAAGCTAAGCAGGGTCAGGCTTGGTTAGTACTTGGTTAGGAGACTACTTGGGAATACCAGGTGCTGTAAGCTTTTTACCAGTTTAGCATACTCTTGTAAACACAGTAATCATATAAAGGCCGATATAAAATGGAATTGCTAATTTAGTTCATCCACGTTTTTTGAGTTACATGAACATGAAAAAGTCTATCCTAATATCATTCCATGGCTTACGGCCATACCAACCTGAATACGCCTGATCTCGTCAGATCTCAGAAGCTAAGCAGGGTCAGGCTTGGTTAGTACTTGGTTAGGAGACTGTTTGGGAATACCAGGTGCTGTAAGCTTTTTACCAGTTTAGCATACTCTTGTAAACACAGTAATCATATAAAGAACAATATAAAATGGAATTGCTAATTTAGTTCATCCACGTTTTTTTAGTTACATGAACTTGAAAAAGTCTATCCTAATATTATTCCATGGCTTATGGCCATACCAACCTGAATACGCCTGATCTCGTCTGATCTCAGAAGCTAAGCAGGGTCTGGCTTGGTTAGTACTTGGTTAGGAGACTACTTGGGAATACCAGGTGATGTAAGCTTTTTACCAGTTCAGCATACTCTTGTAAACACAGTTATCATATAATGGACGATATAAATCGGAATTGCTAATTTAGTTCATCCACGTTATTTGAGTTACACGAACATGAAAAAGTCTATCCAAATGTCATTCTATGGCTTACGGCCATACCTACCTGAATACGCCTGATCTTGTCCGATCTCAGAAGCTAAGCAGGGCCAGGCATGGTTAGTACTTGGTTAGGAGACTACTTGGGAATACCAGGTGCTGTAAGCTTTTTACCAGTTTAGCATACTCTTGTAAACACAGTAATCATATAAAGGACGATACAAAATGGAATTTCTAATTTATATCATCCACGTTTTTTGAGTTACATGAACATGAAAGAGTCTATCCAAATGTCATGCTATGGCTTACGGCCATACCTATCTGAATACGCCTGATCTCGTCTGATCTCAGAAACTAAACAGGGCCAGGCTTGGTTAGTACTTGGTTAGGAGACTACTTGGGAATACCAGGTGCTGTAAGCTTTTTACCAGTTTAGCATACTCTTGTAAACACAGTAATCATATAAAGAACGATATAAAATGGAATTGCTAATTTAGTTCATCCACGTTTTTTTAGTTACATGAACTTGAAAAAGTCTATCCTAATATCATTCCATGGCTTACGGCCATACCAACCTGAATACGCCTGATCTTGTCTGATCTCAGAAGCTAAGCAGGTTCAGGCTTGGTTAGTACTTGGTTAGGAGACTACTTGGGAATACCAGGTAATGTAAGCTTTTTACCAGTTCAGCATACTCTTGTAAACACAGTAATCATATAAAGGACGATATAAAATGGAATTGCTAATTTAGTTCATCCACGTTTTTTTAGTTACATGAACTTGAAAAAGTCTATCCTAATATCATTTCATGGCTTACGGCCATACCAACCTGAATACGCCTGATCTCGTCCGATCTCAGAAGCTAAGCAGGGTCAGGCTTGGTTAGTACTTGGTTAGGAGACTACTTGGGAATACCAGGTGCTGTAAGCTTTTTAGCTGTTTAGCATACTCTTGTAAACACAGTAATCATATAAAGGACGATATAAAATGGAATTTCTAATTTATATCATCCACGTTTTTTGACATACATGAACATGAAAGAGTCTATCCAAATGTCTATCTAAGGCTTACTGCCATACCTACCTGAATACACCTGATCTCGTCCGATCTCAGAAGCTAAGCAGGGCCAGGCTTGGTTAGTACTTGGTCAGGAGACTACTTGGGAAAACCAGGTGCTGTAAGCTTTTTACCAGTTTAGCATACTTTTGTAAACACAGTAATCATATAAAGGACGATATAAAATGGAATTGCTAATTTAGTTCATCCACGTTTTTTGAGTTGCATGAACATGAAAAAGTCTATCCTAATATCACTCCATGGCTTACGGACATACCAACCTGAATACGCCTGATCTCGTCCGATCTC
Source organism: Thymallus thymallus (assembly GCA_023634145.1). NCBI lineage: Eukaryota > Metazoa > Chordata > Actinopteri > Salmoniformes > Salmonidae > Thymallus > Thymallus thymallus. The sequence goes on along the minus strand of CM042398.1, from coordinate 33,575,579 downwards.
AGTAGCTAGGCAGGGCCAGACTTGGTTAGGAGACTACTTGGGAATACCAGGTGCTGTAAGCTTTTTACCAGTTTAGCATACTCTTGTAAACACAATAATCATATTATAGGACGATATAAAAAGGAATTGCTAATTTAGTTCATCCATGTTTTTTTAGTTACATGAACTTGAAAAAGTCTATCCTAATATCATTCCATGGCTTACGGCCATACCAACCTGAATACGCCTGATCTCGTCTGATCTCAGAAGCTAAGCAGGTTCAGGCTTGGTTAGTACTTGGTTAGGAGACTACTTGGGAATACCAGGTAATGTAAGCTTTTTACCAGTTCAGCATACTCTTGTAAACACAGTAATCATATAAAGGACGATATAAAATGGAATTGCTAATTTAGTTCATCCACGTTTTTTTAGTTACATGAACTTGAAAAAGTCTATCCTAATATCATTTCATGGCTTACGGCCATACCAACCTGAATACGCCTGATCTCGTCCGATCTCAGAAGCTAAGCAGGGTCAGGCTTGGTTAGTACTTGGTTAGGAGACTACTTGGGAATACCAGGTGCTGTAAGCTTTTTAGCTGTTTAGCATACTCTTGTAAACACAGTAATCATATAAAGGACGATATAAAATGGAATTTCTAATTTATATCATCCACGTTTTTTGACATACATGAACATGAAAGAGTCTATCCAAATGTCTTTCTACGGCTTACTGCCATACCTACCTGAATACACCTGATCTCGTCCGATCTCAGAAGCTAAGCAGGGCCAGGCTTGGTTAGTACTTGGTCAGGAGACTACTTGGGAAAACCAGGTGCTGTAAGCTTTTTACCAGTTTAGCATACTTTTGTAAACACAGTAATCATATAAAGGACAATATAAAATGGAATTGCTAATTTAGTTCATCCACGTTTTTTGAGTTGCATGAACATGAAAAAGTCTATCCTAATATCACTCCATGGCTTACGGACATACCAACCTGAATACGCCTGATCTCGTCCGATCTCAGTAGCTAGGCAGGGCCAGACTTGGTTAGGAGACTACTTGGGAATACCAGGTGCTGTAAGCTTTTTACCAGTTTAGCATACTCTTGTAAACACAATAATCATATTATAGGACGATATAAAAAGGAATTGCTAATTTAGTTCATCCATGTTTTTTTAGTTACATGAACTTGAAAAAGTCTATCCTAATATCATTCCATGGCTTACGGCCATACCAACCGGAATACGCCTGATCTCGTCCGATCTCAGTAGCTAGGCAGGGCCAGACTTGGTTAGGAGACTACTTGGGAATACCAGGTGCTGTAAGCTTTTTACCAGTTTAGCATACTCTTGTAAACACAATAATCATATTATAGGACGATATAAAAAGGAATTGCTAATTTAGTTCATCCATGTTTTTTTAGTTACATGAACTTGAAAAAGTCTATCCTAATATCATTCCATGGCTTTCGGCCATACCAACCTGAATAGGCCTGGTTGTTTGCCCCGCTCCATGGCCGGAGCCGTTTGCCCCACCGGTGCCCAGTCCTTGCCCGGTTGTTTTCCCCGCTCCATGGCCGGAGCCGTTTGCCCCACCGGGGCCCATTCCGGGCCCGGTTGTTTTCCCCGCTCCATGGCCGGAGCCGTTTACCCCACCGGGGCCCAGTCCGGGCCCGGTTAAATGTCCCGCTCCATGGCCGGAGCCGTTGGCCCCACCGGTGCCCAGTCCGGGACCGGTTGTTTTCCCCGCTCCATGGCCGGAGCCTTTGCCCCACCGGTACCCAGCCCGGGACCGGTTATAGGGAAGGGGCATGGGACAAAACTGTCCACTTCGCCGGAGCCATATTCATGTAAGGAAAATAACAAATGTTGAGTGAAGTTTAACCCACGAGTGCAGAGCACAATAAATTGGCTGTATATCACCTTAAACACCTTGTCCTGTGCTCTAGCGATTTCCATCCTACCAGTTTCCCGAGATCTACCTATCTGAGCTAGTTGAAGGCTCTACAAATAGGCTTTTCAGACATAACAGCAAAAACGAATTATGTGTTGACAAAGGAACAAAAAGCAACATGAGAGAAATGAAGAATATAAATGGAAGAAAAAGAAACATGATATAAATGAAGAATATACATTTAAATTTTTTTTAAAATACCTAAATTAATGGTAGCGCAGAAGGCCTAGGTAACAGACGAGAATGCATGAAAAGAGGTCCATTTCTCGGTAGTGTGGCCGAGTGGTCTAAGGCGCTGGATTTAAGCTCCAGTCTCTCAGGAGGCGTGGGTTCGAATCCCACTGCTGCCATCTTTGATGTTATTTGTGCAAGGCTTCAGTGGATACCTCATTTTGGTCAATCCATAGTTTTGCAGTGTTTCTATATTCATGTAAGGAAAATAACAAATGTTGAGTGAAGTTTAACCCACGATTGCAGAGCACAATAAATTGGCAGTATATCACCTTAAACACCTTGTCCTGTGCTCTAGCGATTTCCATCCTACCAGTTTCCCGAGATCTACCTATCTGAGCTAGTTGAAGGCTCTACAAATAGGCTTTTCAGACATAACAGCAAAAACGAATAATGTGTTGACAAAGGAACAAAAAGCAACATGAGAGAAATGAAGAATATAAATGGAAGAAAAATAAACATGAGATAAATGAAGAATATACATTTAAAAAATTTAAAAAAGACCAAAATTAATGGTAGCGCAGAAGGCCTAGGTAACAGACGAGCAAGAATGAATAATAGACCAGATCTGGGTAGTGTGGCCGAGCGGTCTAAGGCGCTGGATTTAGGCTCCAGTCTCTCAGGAGGCGTGGGTTCGAATCCCACTGCTGCGATCTTTGATGTTGTTTGTGCAAGGCTTCAGTGGAAACCTCATTTTGGTCAATCCATAGTTTTGCAGTGTTTCTATATTCATGTAAGGAAAATAACAAATGTTGAGTGAAGTTTAACCCACGAGTGCAGAGCACAATAAATTGGCAGTATATCACCTTAAAAACCTTGTCCTGTGCTCTAGCGATTTCCATCCTACCAGTTTCCCGAGATCTACCTATCTGAGCTAGTTGAAGGCTCTACAAATAGGCTTTTCAGACATAACAGCAAAAACGAATTATGTGTTGACAAAGGAACAAAAAGCAACATGAGATAAATGAAGAATATAAATGGAAGAAAAAGAAACATGAGATAAATGAAGAATATAAATAAAAAATATTTTAAAAAGACCAAAATTAATGGTAGCGCAGAAGGCCTAGGTAACAGACGAGCAAGAATGAATAATAGACCAGATCTGGGTAGTGTGGCTGAGCGGTCTAAGGCGCTGGATTTAGGCTCCAGTCTCTCAGGAGGCGTGGGTTTCGAATCCCACTGCTGCTATCTTTGATGTTGTTTGTGCAAGGCTTCAGTGGAAACCTCATTTTGGTCAATCCATAGTTTTGCAGTGTTTCTATATTCATGTAAGGAAAATAACAAATGTTGAGTGAAGTTTAACCCACGAGTGCAGAGCACAATAAATTGGCAGTATATCACCTTAAACACCTTGTCCTGTGCTCTAGCGATTTCCATCCTACCAGTTTCCAGAGATCTACCTATCTGAGCTAGTTGAAGGCTCTACAAATAGGCTTTTCAGACATAACAGCAAAAACGAATTATGTGTTGACAAAGGAACAAAAAGCAACATGAGATAAATGAAGAATATAAATAGAAGAAAAAGAAACATGATATAAATGAAGAATATAAATAAAAAATATTTTAAAAAAACCAAAATTAATGGTAGCGCAGAAGGCCTAGGTAACAGACGAGCAAGAATGAATAATAGACCAGATCTGGGTAGTGTGGCTGAGCGGTCTAAGGCGCTGGATTTAGGCTCCAGTCTCTCAGGAGGCGTGGGTTTGAATCCCACCGCTGCCATCTTTGATGTTGTTTGTGCAAGGCTTCAGTGGATACCTCATTTTGGTCAATCCATATTTTTGCAGTGTTTCTATATTCATGTAAGGAAAATAACAAATGTTGAGTGAAGTTTAACCCACGAGTGCAGAGCACAATAAATTGGCAGTATATCACCTTAAACACCTTGTCCTGTGCTCTAGCGATTTCCATCCTATCAGTTTCCCGAGATTTAGCTATCTGAGCTAGTTCAAGGCTCTACAAATAGGCTTTTCAGACATAACAGCAAAAACGAATTATGTGTTGACAAAGGAACAAAAAGCAACATGAGAGAAATGAAGAATATAAATGGAAGAAAAAGAAACATGAGATAAATGAAGAATATAAATAAAAAATATTTAAAAAAGACCAAAATTAATGGTAGCGCAGAAGGCCTAGGTAACAGACGAGCAAGAATGAAAAATAGACCAGATCTGGGTAGTGTGGCTGAGCGGTCTAAGTCGCTGAATTTAGGCTCCAGTCTCTCAGGAGGCGTGGGTTTCGAATCCCACCGCTGCTATCTTTGATGTTGTTTGTGCAAGGCTTCAGTGGAATCCTCATTTTGGTCAATCCATAGTTTTGCAGTGTTTCTATATTCATGTAAGGAAAATAACAAATGTTGAGTGAAGTTTAACCCACGAGTGCAGAGCACAATAAATTGGCAGTATATCACGTTAAACACCTTGTCCTGTGCTCTAGCGATTTCCATCCTACCAGTTTCCCGAGATCTACCTATCCGAGCTAGTTGAAGGCTCTACAAATAGGCTTTTCAGACATAACAGCAAAAAAGAATTATGTGTTGACAAAGGAACAAAAAGCAACATGAGAGAAATGAAGAATATAAATGGAAGAAAAAGAAACATGAGATAAATGAAGGAGATAAATAAAAATACATTTAAAAAAATACCAAAATTTATGTTAACGCAGAAGGCCTAGGTAACAGACGAGCAAGAATGAATAATAGACCAGATCTGGGTAGTGTGGCCGAGCGGTCTAAGGCGCTGGATTTAGGCTCCAGTCTCTCAGGAGGCGTGGGCTCGAATCCCGCCGCTGCCATCTTTGATGTTTGTGCAAGGCTTCAGTGGATACCTCATTTTGGTCAATCCATAGTTTTGCAGTGTTTCTATATTCATGTAAGGAAAATAACAAATGTTGAGTGAAGTTTAACCCACGAGTGCAGAGCACAATAAATTGGCAGTATATCACCTTAAACACCTTGTCCTGTGCTCTAGCGATTTCCATCCTACCAGTTTCCCGAGATCTACCTATCTGAGCTAGTTGAAGGCTCTACAAATAGGCTTTTCAGACATAACAGCAAAAACGAATTATGTGTTGACAAAGGAACAAAAAGCAACATGAGATAAATGAAGAATATAAATAGAAGAAAAAGAAACATGATATAAATGAAGAATATAAATAAAAAATATTTTAAAAAAACCAAAATTAATGGTAGCGCAGAAGGCCTAGGTAACAGACGAGCAAGAATGAATAATAGACCAGATCTGGGTAGTGTGGCTGAGCGGTCTAAGGCACTGGATTTAGGCTCCAGTCTCTCAGGAGGCGTGGGTTTGAATCCCACCGCTGCCATCTTTGATGTTGTTTGTGCAAGGCTTCAGTGGATACCTCATTTTGGTCAATCCATATTTTTGCAGTGTTTCTATATTCATGTAAGGAAAATAACAAATGTTGAGTGAAGTTTAACCCACGAGTGCAGAGCACAATAAATTGGCAGTATATCACCTTAAACACCTTGTCCTGTGCTCTAGCGATTTCCATCCTATCAGTTTCCCGAGATTTAGCTATCTGAGCTAGTTCAAGGCTCTACAAATAGGCTTTTCAGACATAACAGCAAAAACGAATTATGTGTTGACAAAGGAACAAAAAGCAACATGAGAGAAATGAAGAATATAAATGGAAGAAAAAGAAACATGAGATAAATGAAGAATATAAATAAAAAATATTTAAAAAAGACCAAAATTAATGGTAGCGCAGAAGGCCTAGGTAACAGACGAGCAAGAATGAAAAATAGACCAGATCTGGGTAGTGTGGCTGAGCGGTCTAAGTCGCTGAATTTAGGCTCCAGTCTCTCAGGAGGCGTGGGTTTCGAATCCCACCGCTGCTATCTTTGATGTTGTTTGTGCAAGGCTTCAGTGGAATCCTCATTTTGGTCAATCCATAGTTTTGCAGTGTTTCTATATTCATGTAAGGAAAATAACAAATGTTGAGTGAAGTTTAACCCACGAGTGCAGAGCACAATAAATTGGCAGTATATCACCTTAAACACCTTGTCCTGTGCTCTAGCGATTTCCATCCTACCAGTTTCCCGAGATCTACCTATCCGAGCTAGTTGAAGGCTCTACAAATAGGCTTTTCAGACATAACAGCAAAAAAGAATTATGTGTTGACAAAGGAACAAAAAGCAACATGAGAGAAATGAAGAATATAAATAAAAATAAATAAAAAAAAGACCAAAATTAATGTTAACGCAGAAGGCCTAGGTAACAGACGAGCAAGAATGAATAATAGACCAGATCTGGGTAGTGTGGCCGAGCGGTCTAAGGCACTGGATTTAGGCTCCAGTCTCTCAGGAGGCGTGGGTTTGAATCCCACCGCTGACATCTTTGAAGTTGTTTGTGCAAGGCTTCAGTGGATACCTCATTTTGGTCAATCCATAGTTTTGCAGTGTTTCTATATTCATGTAAGGAAAATAACAAATGTTGAGTGAAGTTTAACCCACGAGTGCAGAGCACAATAAATTGGCAGTATATCACCTTAAACACCTTGTCCTGTGCTCTAGCGATTTCCATCCTACCAGTTTCCTGAGATCTACCTATCTGAGCTAGTTGAAGGCTCTACAAATAGGCTTTTTAGACATAACAGCAAAAACGAATTATGTGTTGACAAAGGAACAAAAAGCAACATGAGAGAAATGAAGAATATAAATGGAAGAAAAAGAAACATGAGATAAATGAAGAATATGAATAAAAAATATTTAAAAAAGACCAAAATTAATGGTAGCGCAGAAGGCCTAGGTAACAGACGAGCAAGAGTGAATAATAAACCAGATCTGGGTAGTGTGGCTGAGCGGTCTAAGGCGCTGGATTTAGGCTCCAGTCTCTCAGGAGGCGTGGGTTTCAAATCCCACCGCTGCCATCTTTGATGTTGTTTGTGCAAGGCTTCAGTGGATACCTCATTTTGGTCAATCCATAGTTTTGCAGTGTTTCTATATTCATGTAAGGAAAATAACAAATGTTGAGTGAAGTTTAACCCACGAGTGCAGAGCACAATAAATTGGCAGTATATCACCTTAAACACCTTGTCCTGTGCTCTAGCGATTTCCATCCTACCAGTTTCCTGAGATCTACCTATCTGAGCTAGTTGAAGGCTCTACAAATAGGCTTTTCAGACATAACAGCAAAAACGAATTATGTGTTGACAAAGGAACAAAAAGCAACATGAGAGAAATGAAGAATATAAATAAAAATAAATAAAAAAAAGACCAAAATTAATGTTAACGCAGAAGGCCTAGGTAACAAACGAGCAAGAATGAATAATAGACCAGATCTGGGTAGTGTGGCCGAGCGGTCTAAGGTGCTGGATTTAGGCTCCAGTCTCTCAGGAGGCGTGGGTTCGAATCCCACCTCTGCCATCTTTGATGTTGTTTGTGCAAGGCTTCAGTGGATACCTAATTTTGGTCAATCCATAGTTTTGCAGTGTTTCTATATTCATGTAAGGAAAATAACAAATGTTGAGTGAAGTTTAACCCACGAGTGCAGAGCACAATAAATTGGCAGTATATCACCTTAAACACCTTGTCCTGTGCTCTAGCGATTTCCATCCTTCCAGTTTCCCGAGATCTACCTATCTGATTTAGTTGAAGGCTCTACAAATAGGCTTTTCAGACATAACAGCAAAAACGAATTATGTGTTGACAAAGGAACAAAAAGCAACATGAGAGAAATGAAGAATATAAATGGAAGTAAAAGAAACATGAGATAAATGAAGAATATAAATATATATATATTTTTTAAAGACAGTAATTGATGTAAGCGAAGAAGGCCTAGGTAACAGACGAGCAAGAATGAATAGATGTTCACTTCTAGGTAGCGTGGCGAGCGGTCTAAAGCGCTGGATTAAGGCTCCAGTCTCTCAGGAGGCGTTGGTTCGAATCCCACTGGTGCCAACTTTGATATTGTTTGTGCAAGGCTTCAATGGAAACTTCATTTTGGTCAATCCATAGTTTTGCAGTGTGTAATAAATATATTCTTGATGTTGCTTATTACCAACGCTGTATTACACACATTAGCTAGAAACATTACACAACCCGTATGCCGACACATCTTTTAGAATAGCTAATCACACACACACACACACACAGACTTATGAGGGCTGGACTCCGAGGACAAAGAACACTGCCAAGAGCCAATGGGAAGTCGACACTGCCCCTCCATAACAACGACCAGTCAGGCGTGTGAATCTACCAGACTCTACCTACGTCATTTTATTACTATTGCTCTGTATAAGTATGTGTGCCACATGGTTAGGGGTTCTCTTTGTTCCGGACGACTCCCTAAGAGCTGAAGGAACGAGCCCGTGCACGAGTTACCAAATATCTTTGCATCTAATAAATCGCTTGATTGAATATCAATTCCACCTGGTCCCGAGTTATGACTTGTCTCCTTCTCGAGTAATTTTGAACATCAACAAATTTGGTAGCAGAGGATGGTTTTCTACACTTCTGATTTCGATCCATAGTTAGTTGATGTGAGAGGAGACGGGTCTTTGACGAATTTACAAGGACGGGTGACCTGTTCGCAGGAGCCATCGGCAATTCTTCTCGCCCCGGGAAACTGATCAACGAGGTATAAGGTAAGCAGAACCTGTTTAATCGAATCTGCAATATTGTATTATAGTATTATCCAAATTATGATCAGTAGTACTGGGCGTGAGTATGAATTGTTGTTAAAATATTTCTTATAGATGTATTACGAATGCGAAGGCTGATTGCAAAGATATTTGTGTAATAGTTATATAGGAAAAAGGTAAAGGAAGAAGTGGGCCTGTGTGGCACCCTGTGTGGGTTAAAGTCTGTGTGACTCCCTGGTTAAGATTAAAAGCCTGTGTGGCGCAACATTGATAGCAGTATCTGCAAACTAGAGAAGGCCTTCTGGACTGGCTGACCAGAGGGGAACACTCAGTTAAGGTGGAGAATTAAAGTAATTATAACTTATATACATCCCCATAGATAAAGTATGAGATACCCCGTCCTATTGACTTAGAGGACTCTGTTACGTGAAATCGTAAAATAGTTTCGTCCCGGTCGTCTAGAATTTTTTCTAGCCCGGTTGACTTTGTTTAGGGAGGGATCTGTGCGCCTCCAGGTCGTCTGAGTGATTTATTACCAGCCCTGTTTGAGTGTGCTTGTTTGTCCGTACCCTAGAGGGAGTACGTTTTGTTTGTCTGGATAATTGAGTTGAAATAGTTTCGTCCCGGTCGTCTAGAATTTTTTCTAGCCCGGTTGACTTTGTTTAGGGAAAGATTTGTGCGCCTCCAGGTCGTCTGAGTGATTTATTACCAGCCCTGTTTGAGTGTGCTTGTTTGTCCGTACCCTAGAGGGAGTACGTTTTGTTTGTCTGGATAATTGAGTTGAAATAGTTTCGTCCCGGTCGTCTAGAATTTTTTCTAGCCCGGTTGACTTTGTTTAGGGAAAGATTTGTGCGCCTCCAGGTCGTCTGAGTGATTTATTACCAGCCCTGTTTGAGTGTGCTTGTTTGTCCGTACCCTAGAGGGAGTACGTTTTGTCTGTCTGGATAACTTGAGTTGAAATAGTTTCGTCCCGGTCGTCTAGAATTTTTTCTAGCCCGGTTGACTTTGTTTAGGGAAAGATTTGTGTTTTGTGTGTACGTACCCCGGAGGTCTGAAACTAAGGGGTTTCAGCCCGGGTGTGCATTTTGTTCGTCTAAATAGCAGAATGAGGGTTTGATGTGCAGTTACTCCGTAGGTTTTGCACCTGTCGTCTCACTAGAGTGATCACCGGGCCGTTGGTATAAACCTAGTGGGGTTAAAAACATAAAGTAGACATATTACACATATTGCACACATTACATATATATTACACTTTGTATACGAGGGTGGAGCGTCAGAGATAAGGCTGCGTGGGCACCGTGAATACATCGTTGGTTTTGACCTGCGACGGGCTAAGTACACAAACAATAGTCAGAAAATAAACACAATCATGGCGTCTACTCCGACATCCAAGCTTAAGTTTAGTGAACATTTAGATCAGAAAATGCATGATAGAGCAGGAGGAAAAGAACAGTACAAGGCAATAAGAAAGGTGTGGGAGGAAGTGAAATTGAGATGGACGCAGGCGGGCTATTTCAGCGGGGGAGCACCCACCACGGGCCAGCTCGTGACAATGGAGGTAGGATTAAGGGAAGCTGTGCAAAAAGGAAGGGAGGGAGAAAAGGAGAGTAACAGGGAGCATATATTTAAGAAGAAAGGGACAAAGTATCTAGAAAAAGCAGAGGAAGAGCTGAGAGTAGGGATGTGGGCAATAGAGGAAGCCAGAAGGGCGTTGGCTCATAAAAAACCTGATATGATGGGGATTGTGACTGCCACACCAACAGACACAGAAACACATTTGACAAAGGAGGAGGAGGCCCCTCCACCATCCACTTCATTGTACCCAGCACTACCCACAGAACCCCGTCCACCACCATACTATCAGGACCCTTCGTCATTGGGAAAGTCACTCAACCCATTCAGAACGGGACCTCTTACTCCATCCCCAGCAGTACAGGCCCCGGTGTTTGTAATAAAAGGAGGAGTAATGGAAGGGAGTATCACCCTGGGTGTAGAAGGAGGACGCCTAGTCTGTGAGGAAGTACAATAGAGAGAAACAGGGGGAGGGGTGGAGACAAGCAGGGGGGAAAGGGGGCATGGAATACCACTCAGCTCTACCCCTTTATATCCGAATCCTTTATATCCAAACCTCCCTAACCCCGATCACTTTTCTCGGAGGAGTGGTCAGAGACCCCGGAGTAGCTGTGGGTCCCCCAGTGAGAGCCTCAGGAGCGAGGAAGGGGGCTCACTTTCCATGAGAAACAACCCAAGCGAAGGTGACGAAGAAAGGACTAGACATACTCCAACCAGCATGGACCTGGACAGCCTGCAGAGGCAGGTGAACGAGTCCATGACCTTGGCCAATACGCTACTGGAAAAAGCGGACAGAGATGGAGGTACCTTCCATGTGGAGGGAGTAATGACAGGAAAGGTAACTGACCTAATAGAACCGGTCAGGAGATCCGTCCGCCTGGAAGGACTAAGAGAGAGAGGAGTGACGTCAAGGGGGCATTGGGACCCTGCCATGCAGCTGCCACTCAGGCCCGCTGCAGACCCGCGCTATGAAGAATACCAGCCATGGAAGATGACTGACTTGACCACCCTGATGGAACAGCTCCCCAGCCTGCATGGAGGGGCCTCGGCGTGGCTGCTACAGCTTCAGACCCTTACCTCAGGACTACGTTTGTGTCTGGGAGACATGAAGGCGCTACTGGCCAGGGCAACGGACCATGGCACCATGAAATCACTCATTAGGGAGGCAGATCTGAGCAGCACATCTCCCACTGCACCACTGGGGGACATACGACAGGTGCTGTGGGAAGTGCTACGTCGGGCGTATCCTACTGAAAGGAACCATGCTATCCTGTCCTCTTTTACCATCACTACAGGAGAAGCACCAGCGGCCTACTTGGACAGAGCAAAAACCACGTGGAGAACCGTTCATGAAGAACCATATGACCACACCGAGACAACACTCAGCATGTGGAAAGAGATGGTGGTAAATGGGTGCCCAGGAGAGGTTAAGGACAAGCTCAGAAACACCGTGGGATTGATGGCACTGCCCCTTCCGCAATTCAACTCTCACACTCACCACCACCTCACCCAATACAATAAGGACAAGGGTGGAGCTGACACTCAAGTACAATCTCTTCAAGTCCAATTACTCAAACTGCAATTGAAGGAAGCACAGAAGGGAGACAGATCCAAAAAACAAATGGTGGCTGAGCCTTCAGATGATCTCACCCATACTATTAGAGAAACTGTGACCCAGATGATGCAACAACAACAGACTCTGCCATCACCTTTAGGACAGCCACCAATTCCAACACCACAACCCATGCCAATGGCTGCTCCAGATGCCTACCCCTACCCCTCTAGGGGCCATCCTCTTTCCCCATACCCACCACAGTGGAGACCACCCTATTGGGGCGGGGGCATGAGATGCTACAACTGTGGTATCAACGGACACATGGCAAGAGACTGCAGAAGTCTGTCCGCTGCATGGGGGGCGGGAAGAGGTGGACCCCAGCGGTGGGGAAGAGGGGGTTACCAAGGAGGATACCAACCACCCCGTCATCCTGGACCCCAGGCGCAGCCTGCGTATAATCACCCCAACCCCGCTGAACAACAGCAAACACCAGGATTCCAGGGGATGACAGACGAATATGTCCCATGGCCATGAAGGGGCCCACCACCACCAGGCGGGGAAGGATGGGAGCTCTTTCCACTTCACACGGAACCAACCGTTCTATGTGAAGTGGAGGGGGTGTCCCACCAATTTCTAGTGGATACAGGCTGTACATACTCGGCTATTCGAACCCGTCAGCCACTGTCTTCGGAATTTATACAGGTGGTGGGGGTATCTGGAAACCCCGAAACTCAGACGAAAACTATCCCCCTACACTTCTCATGGGGGAAATTACAACTCCAACATCAGTTCCTATATTGCCCCAACTGTCCCATCAATCTACTGGGACGGGACCTTCTGTGCAAGTTACAATGCTCCATATATTTGACAAACAACGGCGTGGAGGTCTTAACTGGCTCCGTATCCTCAACCACTGCACATCCAATTAAGGTTCTTATGTTACCCATCCTACCAGCTCCTGTTCTTTCTGCGACGCAAGAAATATACTGGCTGAAATGCATGTCAACAGGGCAAGGAACTCCACGCATCCAGTTCCTGTTCAATCAGCTGAAAACACAAATATACACCTTACACCAATACAAGACTCCTCTGGCTGAAGTTCACTGCACCCTAAATGTAACAGACAACGACGATGACCCATACACAGAGGACTGGGACGAGAACATGATGGCTCAAACACCATCCATCAGGTGCTGCACGATAGTGTGTGGACAAGAGGGGGTGGCAGCTCCTGTTATCTTGGAACCTCACCTGAAGTCTTGGTATTTGTTAGGGGAAGAGTCTGCTCCGCATGTCACACTAACTGTGGGGCATGGTTTCGAGGCACGAAGCCTCGGACCCATGATCAGAAGGGCCTCAAAGCTAGAATGGGAACCGACTCATACAGCTGGGATACTGAAAGCCACCACTGAAAATATGTGGAGATTAACGGACATTGACACAGAAGAACGGTGTCAGCCAGAACGACTAACCCTACCAAGACATCATGGGAAACCATACACCGACCACCCTTCTACGGCTGCCCTCATTACCACCGTGAACAATGCCATTTGGACCACATCACCGTTTGACGCTGGAACTCTAGTAGTCACTCCAGTAACAATCACCCTGAACAATCCCCACCAGCCACCCGTATATCGCGCCCAGTATCGTCTCAAACCTGAACAAATTGAAGGGATTAAACCGACCATAGCCGGACTGCTGGGGTCAGGTGTGATATACCCGACTGTTTCTCCATGGAACACACCCATCCTGCCAGTGCTGAAGGCAGGAGGAGAAACCTATCGAATGGTTCAAGACTTCAGACCTATCAACGATGTCACTACGCCAATTGACCTACCTGTCCCTGACCCCCACATAACCTTGAGTAACTTGTCACCTATACATCAGTATTTTACAGTGGTAGACCTAGCAAATGCTTTCTTCAGCATTCCACTGGACACAGCGTCAAAACCGCTCTTTGCCTTTACCTACGAACATCAACAGTACACGTACTCTGTGCTACCGCAGGGCTACAGGTGCTCGCCGGGAATCTTCAACCACATTCTAAAAACACATCTGGCAGAGGTTCCGGTTCCCAAAGAAGTTGTTCTCATCCAATATGTGGATGACTTGCTTTTGGCCGCCTCCACCTCTGACCTGTGTCTCCAAATGACCAAAACATTGCTGGACTTCTTGGCAGCAAAGGGGTACAAAGTCAAACGAAGCAAAGTCCAGTCTTGTAGGAGAACCGTACTGTTTCTGGGTCGAGAAATATCCGGAGAAGGTGCTGGCCTCTCAAAAGCCCACAGGGATTCTATTCTACACCATCCACGTCCCATCACCGTATCAGGTATGCTCTCCTTTCTGGGCCTGACTGGTTACAGCCGAACACATATCCCTGACTACACAGCCAGAACTGAACCTCTGAGGGAAATAGTACGCATGGCGGGAGCACGAAACCTCCACGCCCCGTTGACTTGGACACCCGAAGCTTCAGAGGCATTTGCACTTCTAAAAACTGACTTATCCGTGGCCGCAGCTCTCACTGCACCAGACTACAAAAACAAGTTCCATTTGGATGTTTCTGAAAGGGAAGGATTCACCTCATCCATCCTGTTTCAGAAACAAGAGGGGGAACGGAGAGTGCTGATGTACCATTCCTCAAAACTGGACCACATAGAGATAGGTCAGACAACATGTTCTAGGTACGTGGCTGCAGTGGCAAAAGCCATAGAAAAAACAGCCCACCTCGTGATGTGTCATCCATTGGAAATTCACACCCACCATGGTGTGGCGGCATACCTGATGAGTAAAGAATTTACGTTCAGCTCCGAGAGAAAAACCAAAATACAGAACAAATGCACACAATCACACATCGCATTTGTCAATACTGACAAAAACATGGCAGATGCGCTCAACACAGAAGAAGGCTTACCCCACTCATGCACCGAAAGGGCAGCACAGGAACTGAAGCTGAGACCAGATTTGGAGAACATTCCACACCAAAACCCTGATCTATGGCTGTACACAGACGGTTGTTGCTATAGAGGGGAAGAAGGGAACATAGCAGCATACGCTGTGGTACAACAACTACCGGATGGGTCACATGTCACCCTGGAAGCAGCCATTATTCCGCAACCTGCATCTGCACAGCTGGCTGAAATCATAGGCTTAACACAAGCATTGGAAAGGGCAGAAGGAAAAATTGTAAACATCTACACTGATTCAGCCTACGCCCACGGGGCAGTCCATATTGATGGACCACAATGGCTGCGACGAAACTTCACCACCACCGGGAACCTCCCTATTAAACACAAGGCACAAATGGAAAAACTGATTAGGGCAGTCGCACTACCTGAAAAGGTAGCAATCATGAAGTGCACAGGACACCGACAGCTGAAGAACAGAATAAGTAAGGGAAACGACGCAGCTGACCAAGCAGCTAAAAAAGCAGGAGGATACACTCCCAGACAAATGGTGTTACGACCAGAAACACCTCAGACTGAACTCACCCCCCACGCCATCAGGGAATTGCAACTCGCTGCCGGACCTTACGAACACTCAGTCTGGGCACAAAAAGGAGCCGTCAAAGGACCTGACGAACTATGGAGATGTCATGACGGCAGACTGGTGGCCCCCGCAAACCTGTGCCCTGAACTCATAAGAGAAGCACATGGACCCACCCACGAGGGAAAGCTGAGAACGTACCAAAAGGTGTCTTACGTTTGGTGGCACCCTCACCTGAAAGACATGACAGATTTGCACTGTGATGAGTGCCATGTGTGTGGGAGTCACAATCCAAAGAAGCCATACCAAACGCCTATGGGAGCTTACCCAGTACCAAATGCTTGCTTTCAAGACATTAGCATAGACTACACAGATATGGGAGCAGACAACGTAGTGGGGGGAAAAAGATACCTGTTGGTAATGGTAGACAGATTTTCAAGATGGGTAGAGGCAATACCAACGGCACGGGAAGATGCCAAGTCAGTAATAAAATGGCTACAGACAGACCTAATACCTAGGTATGGGGTCCCTCGACAAATTCGCTCTGACAATGGGTCTCATTTCAGTAACAAACATTTGAGGGAGGTGGAGGAAAGGTTGGGTATTGTGCACAAGTTTGGGTCAGTGTACAGACCACAATCTCAGGGTCTAGTGGAACGCGCAAATCAAACCTTGAAAGCTAAAATTGCAAAGGTATGTGCAGGCTCTAAGTTGACCTGGGTGGAAGCCCTGCCCCTGGCTTTGATGGCTATGAGGTCCTCACCCGGGGCAGGGACCCATCTCTCTCCCCATGAGATAATGACAGGGAGGGCTATGCCTGGTCCACCAAGGGAGGGAGGTCATATGCCCGCCCTTGACGTACAACAAATTGTAATGTCTGATTATGTGAGAAAACTGACGGAACTTTCTGCAGCTCTTTCCACACAGATCCACAAGGTCCAAGAGGGGGAGCTGCTGGGAGACTCATCTACGCTGCAGGTAAAAGTTGGAGACTGGGTGAGGGTTCGAGTCCACAAAAGAAAGTGGCTGGAACCCAGGTGGACTGGACCGTACGAAGTGAAGGAGGTTACTTCACACTCTGTCCAGGTCAAAGGTAAATCAGGCGCTCCTTGGCACCACCTGACACATTGCACGCCAGCCCCAACTCCTACAAGAACGTTGACAACCACCAGGGCAGATTTGAGTGCCCTCAATTCGGACTAAAATATATGATTGTTTTAATAAGGAGCATGGTGCAACCAACTCCTCTTCCGTGCCCTAGATCCACCCAGGGGGGCTATCTGACGCCCGTGGGGAAGACTAGGGATGTCTGCTACTAAGCTTTTTTCTCTCATGATTTTAATGGGAGGACTTCTTGGCCTTACTGTATGGGGCCTAGACACTTACCAGGGCACTCAGAGTCAGTCAACCACTCCAGTTAACTGTACACACAGTATACACCCCCGCTCTACAACCATGACCCACCCAGAATGTAAAACTGGGGAGATAAGGAGCACCACTCTATGTATACCTAGTAACACATCTGCTTCCGCTCTTCTACTTTGGAAAATTCTAGGTAGCTCCCACCGGTTAGCAAGAAAGGGGTACTCAGCTGAGTCCTATAAGGCATGGGAGTGGTACATGACAATAGGGTTACCACACAGTGAATGGACGTGGAGCAATCTCGTGGCAGAGACAGGAAATGACTGGTCCAGCCATACTACCTCCCGTCCAGGCACTCTGTGGCGACCGCATCTTACACTAGCAGTCCAGCAGAATGGAATCAAGATTGGGGTCCATCCTGTGCTCATGACGGGCTGTCAAAACTTCAGGCTGGCACCTTATGTCGGTTGCACCTCCACCCCCGCATTTTGGAAAGTACAGATATGCGTGATTGCCAATGCATCTAATACCCAGGCAATTACAGTAGCAGCAACCACATCAGATACAAACTACCATTCTGTTGCCATCCTTACGGCCCCCCATACACCAGATGGAGAAATTCACATTGCTACGGGTATCTCAGGCTTTGGAAATAACTGGCTCCTATTAGTAGAGGAGGCTGGCAGAGCGACCAATCACAGTTGTGTGGTATGTATGGGCCCTAGGCCGCTGCTTAAGATTGTGCCAGCAGTAATCCCTGTGGAATGTGTGCTTCCTGTGATGAAGTATGACAACCCAGGACCAAACTGTTCAGCTTGGGACAGGGTTTTCCCGTTAGTACAAGCAACTAGACGGAGTCCACTGTTTTCCTCCACTGTAGCGCCGGGTGAGTTCATGTGTGTGAAAATGACCCGAGGTTTACCTGACGTCGGCAGTGTGCCCTCTAACTGGTGTAACCACACTCACAACCCTATTACATCTTTTAAACCTGTTTCTAGGGCCGATGTGTGGTGGTGGTGCGGTGGAGCTCACCTATATGATGGATTCCCAGGGAATGCCACAGGTCTGTGTGCTCTGGTGTCTCTCATTCTTCCCATTTCAGTGTATCCTGTTGTATTGAAGGACCTGCTGTCTAGCATACAGGAGGAGGAAGGGCGGTCTCGGGACAAACGCTCCCTAGATGGTGTCACGGGAGACCCGACCTATATTGACGCCATAGGAGTCCCTAGGGGGGTTCCTGATGAATACAAATTGCTGCAGGTTTTGAGTCCTCAATTTGTTGGTGGTGTACGCTTAATAAAAATGTGGACAGAATAAATTACATTCATTATAATGTTCAAAAATTGGGGAACCTCACCCTTCAAGGGTTTGCCGCTATTCACAGTCAGCTTTCTGCTACTTCTCTTATGGCCTATCAGAACCGTATAGCTGTTGATATGATTTTGGCAGAAAGTGGTAGGGTTTGCTCTATCTTTGGGGAGCAATGTTGCACGTACATTCCCAACAACACGGCGCCGGATGGGAGCTTCACCCTGGCTGTTGAGGGCCTTAGGACCCTAAATGGTAAAATGAAGCGGCACTCTGGGGTGGACACCTCAATGTGGGACTCCTGGATGGATGTTTTTGGTAAATATAAGTCACTAATCTCCTCCATCCTGGTTTCTATCTCAGTTTTCATAGCTATTCTGGTGCTGTGTGGTTGTTGTTGCATTCCCTGTGCTCGCTCCTTAGCTACTAGACTTATTACTACTGCCATTACGCCTAGCCAGGCTGACACCGCCTTTATGTGTCCACTTTTAGAGACTGTAGATTTTGAACTTCCATCTTGGAGTCAGGACGATGCAGTGTAGTCTTTTCACGTCTTTTAGGAGACGTGAAGAGGGGGATTTGTAATAAATATATTCTTGATGTTGCTTATTACCAACGCTGTATTACACACATTAGCTAGAAACATTACACAACCCGTATGCCGACACATCTTTTAGAATAGCTAATCACACACACTCACACACACAGACTTATGAGGGCTGGAATCCGAGGACAAAGAACACTGCCAAGAGCCAATGGGAAGTCGACACTGCCCCTCCATAACAACGACCAGTCAGGCGTGTGAATCTACCAGACTCTACCTACGTCATTTTATTACTATTGCTCTGTATAAGTATGTGTGCCACATGGTTAGGGGTTCTCTTTGTTCCGGACGACTCCCTAAGAGCTGAAGGAACGAGCCCGTGCACGAGTTACCAAATATCTTTGCATCTAATAAATCGCTTGATTGAATATCAATTCCACCTGGTCCCGAGTTATGACTTGTCTCCTTCTCGAGTAATTTTGAACATCAACAAGTGTTTCTATATTCATGTAAGGAAAATAACAAAAGTTGAGTGAAGTTTAACCCACGAGTGCAGAGCACAATAAATTGGCAGTATGTCACCTAAAAACACCTTGTCCTGTGCTCTAGCGATTTCCATCCTACTAGTTTCCCGAGATATACCTATCTGAGCTAGTTGAAGGCTCTACAAACAGGCTTTTCAGATGTAACAGCAAAAACGAATTATGTGTTGACAAAGGAACAAAAAAATACATGAGAGAAATGAACAATATAAATGGAATAAAAAGAAACATGAGATAAATCCTGTGCTCTAGCGATTTCCATCCTACCAGTTTCCCGAGATCTACCTATCTGAGCTAGTTGAAGGCTCTACAAATAGTTTTTTCAGACATAACAGCAAAAACGAATTATGTGTTGACAAAGGAACAAAAAGCAACATGAGATAAATGAAGAATATAAATATATATATTTTTTTTAAAGACAGAAATTGATGTAAGCGAAGAAGGCCTAGGTAACAGACAAGCAATAATGAATAGATGTCCACTTCTCGGTAGCGTTGCCGAGCGGTCTAAGGCGCTGGATTAAGGCTCCAGTCTCTCAGGAGGCGTGGGTTCGAATCCCACTGCTGCCATCTTTGATGTTGTTTGTATAATGCTTCATTGGAAACTTCATTTTGGTCAATCCATAGTTTTGCAGTGTTTCTATATTCATGTAAGGAAAATAACAAATGTTTAGTGAAGTTTAACCCACGAGTGCAGAGCACAATAAATTGGCAGTATATCACCTTAAACACCTTGTCCTGTGCTCTAGCGATTTCCATCCTACCAGTTTCCCGAGATCTACCTATCTGAGCTAGTTGAAGGCTCTACAAAAAGGCTTTTCAGACATAACAGCAAAAACGAATTATGTGTTGACAAAGGAACAAAAAGCAACATGAGAGAAATGAAGAATATAAATGGAAGAAAAAGAAACATGATATAAATGAAGAATATACATTTAAAAAATTTAAAAAAGACCAAAATTAATGGTAGCGCAGAAGGCCTAGGTAACAGACGAGAATGCATGAAAAGATGTCTATTTCTCGGTAGTGTGGCCGAGTGGTCTAAGGCGCTGGATTTAGGCTCCAGTCTCTCAGGAGGCGTGGGTTCGAATCCCACTGCTGCCATCTTTAATGTTGTTTGTGCAAGGCTTCAGTGGAAGCTTCATTTTGGTCAATCTATAGTTTTGCAGTGTTTCTATATTCATGTAAGGAAAATAACAAATGTTGAGTGACGTTTAACCCACGAGTGCAGAGCACAATAAATTAGCAGTATATCACCTTAAACACCTTGTCCTGTGCTCTAGCGATTTCCATCCTACCAGTTTCCCGAGATATACCTATCTGATCTAGTTGAAGACTCTACAAACAGGCTTTTCAGATGTAACAGCAAAAACGAATTATGTGTTGACAAAGGAACAAAAAGCAACATGAGAGAAATGAAGAATATAAATGGAAGAAAAAGAAACATGAGATAAATGAAGAATATAAATATTTTTTTTTTTTTAAAAGACTGAAATTGATGTATCACCTTAAACACCTTGTCCTGTGCTCTAGCGATTTCCATCCTACCAGTTTCCCGAGATATACCTATCTGAGCTAGTTGAAGGCTCTACAAACAGGCTTTTCAGATGTAACAGCAAAAACGAATTATGTGTTCACAAAGGAACAAAAAGCAACATGAGAGAAATGAAGAATATAAATGGAATAAAAAGAAACATGAGATAAATCCTTTGCTCTAGCGATTTCCAATCTACCAGGTTCCCGAGATCTACCTATCTGAGTTAGTTGAAGGCTCTACAAATAGTTTTTTCAGACATAACAGCAAAGACGAATTATGTGTTGACAAAGGAACAAAAAGCAACATGAGAGAAATTAAGAATATAAATGGAAGAAAAAGAAACATGAGATAACTGAAGAATATAAATAAAAAATATTTAAAAAAGACAGAAATTGATGTAAGCGAAGAAGGCCTAGGTAACAGACGAGCAAGAATGAATAGACGTCCACTTCTCGGTAGCGTGGCCGAGCGGTCTAAGGCGCTGTATTAAGGCTCCAGTCTCTCAGGAGGCGTGGGTTCGAATCCCACTGCTGCCATCTTTAATGTTGTTTGTGCAAGGCTTCAGTGGAAGCTTCATTTTGGTCAATCTATAGTTTTGCAGTGTTTCTATATTCATGTAAGGAAAATAACAAATGTTGAGTGAAGTTTAACCCACGAGTGCAGAGCACAATAAATTGGCAGTATATCACCTTAAACACCTTGTCCTGTGCTCTAGCGATTTCCATCCTACCAGTTTCCCGAGATATACCTATCTGAGCTAGTTGAAGACTCTACAAACAGGCTTTTCAGATGTAACAGCAAAAACGAATTATGTGTTGAC
Source organism: Thymallus thymallus (assembly GCA_023634145.1). Taxonomy (NCBI): domain Eukaryota; kingdom Metazoa; phylum Chordata; class Actinopteri; order Salmoniformes; family Salmonidae; genus Thymallus; species Thymallus thymallus. The sequence goes on along the minus strand of CM042398.1, from coordinate 33,554,080 downwards.
AAAGGAACAAAAAGCAACATGAGAGAAATGAAGAATATAAATGGAATAAAAAGAAACATGAGATAAATGAAGTATATACATTTAAAAAAAAATTAAAAGACCAAAATTAATGGTAGCGCAGAAGGCCTAGGTAACAGACGAGAAAGCATGAAAATAGGTCAATTTTTCGGTAGTGTGGCCGAGCGGTCTAAGGCGCAGGATTTAGGCTCCAGTCTCTCAGGAGGCGTGGGTTCGAATCCCACCGCTGCCATCTTTGATGTTGTTTGTGCAAGGCTTCAGTGGAAACTTCATTTTGGTCAATCCATAGTTTTGCAGTGTTTCTATATTCATGTTAGGAAAATAACACATGTTGAGTGAAGTTTAACCCACGAGTGCAGAGCACAATAAATTGGCAGTATATCACGTTAAACACCTTGTCCTGTGCTCTAGCGATTTCCATCCTACCAGTTTCCCGAGATATACCTATCTGAGCTAGTTGAAGGCTCTACAAACAGGCTTTTCAGATGTAACAGCAAAAACAAATTATGTGTTGACAAAGGAACAAAAAGCAACATGAGAGAAATTAAGAATATAAATGGAAGAAAAAGAAACATGAGATAACTGAAAAATATAAATATTTTTTTTTTTTTAAAGACAGAAATTGATGTAAGCGAAGAAAGCCTAGGTAACAGACGAGCAAGAATGAATACACGTGCACTTCTCGGTAGCGTGGCCGAGCGGTCTAAGGCACTGGATTAAGGCTCCAGTCTCTCAGGAGGCGTGGGTTCGAATCCCACCGCTCCCATCTTTAATGTTGTTTGTGCAAGGCTTCAGTGGAAGCTTCATTTTGGTCAATCCATAGTTTTGCAGTGTTTCTATATTCGTGTAAGGAAAATAACAAATGTTGAGTGAAGTTTAACCCACGAGTGCAGAGCACAATAAATTGGCAGTATATCACCTTAAACACCTAGTCCTGTGCTCTAGCGATTTCCATCCTACCAGTTTCCCGAGATCTACCTATCTGAGCTAGTTGAAGGCTCTACAAACAGGCTTTTCAGATGTAACAGCAAAAACGAATTATGTGTTGACAAAGGAACAAAAAGCAACATGAGAGAAATGAAGAATATAAATGGAAGGAAAAGAAACATGAGATAAATGAAGAATATACATTTAAAAAATAATAAAAAGACAGAAATTGATGTAAGCGAAGAAGGCCTAGGTAACAGACGAGCAAGAATGAATAGTAGTCCACTTCTCGGTAGCGTGGCTGAGCGGTCTAAGGCGCTGGATTAAGGCTCTAGTCTCTCAGGAGGCGTGTGTTCAAATTCCTCCGCTGCCATCTTTAATGTTGTTTGTGCAAGGCTTCAGTGGAAGCTTCATTTTGGTCAATCCATAATTTTGCAGTGTTTCTATATTCGTGTAAGGAAAATAACAAATGTTGAGTGAAGTTTAACCCACGAGTGCAGAGCACAATAAATTGGCAGTATATCCCGTTAAACACCTTGTCCTGTGCTCTAGCTATTTCCATCCTACCAGTTTCCCGAGATCTACCTATCTGAGCTAGTTGAAGGCTCTACAAATAGGCTTTTCAGACATAACAGCAAAAAGGAATTATGTGTTGACAATGGAACAAAAAGCAACATGAGAGAAATGAAGAATATAAATGGAAGAAAAAGAAACATGAGATAAATCCTGTGCTCTAGCGATTTCCATCCTACCAGTTTCCTGAGAGCTACCTATCTGAGCTAGTTGAAGGCTCTACAAATAGTTTTTTCAGACATAACAGCAAAAACGAATTATGTGTTGACAAAGGAACAAAAAGCAACATGAGAGAAATGAAGAATATAAATGGAATAAAAAGAAACATGAGATAAATGAAGTATATACATTTAAAAAAAATTTAAAAGACCAAAATTAATGGTAGCGCAGAAGGCCTAGGTAACAGACGAGAAAGCGTGAAAATAGGTCAATTTCTCGGTAGTGTGGCCGAGCGGTCTAAGGCGCTGTATTTAGGCTCCAGTCTCTCAGGAGGCGTGGGTTCGAATCCCACAGCTGCCATCTTTGATGTTGTTTGTGCAAGGCTTCAGTGGAAACTTCATTTTGGTCAATCCATAGTTTTGCAGTGTTTCTATATTCATGTTAGGAAAATAACACATGTTGAGTGAAGTTTAACCCACGAGTGCAGAGCACAATAAATTGGCAGTATATCACGTTAAACACCTTGTCCTGTGCTCTAGCGATTTCCATCCTACCAGTTTCCCGAGATATACCTATCTGAGCTAGTTGAAGGCTCTACAAATAGTTTTTTCAGACATAACAGCAAAAACAAATTATGTGTTGACAAAGGAACAAAAAGCAACATGAGAGAAATGAAGAATATAAATGGAAGAAAAAGAAACATGAGATAACTGAAGAATTTAAATATTTTTTTTTTTTTAAAAGACAGAAATTGATGTAAGCGAAGAAGGCCTAGGTATACCTATCTGAGCTAGTTGAAGGCTCTACAAACAGGCTTTTCAGATGTAACAGCAAAAACGAATTATGTGTTGACAAAGGAACAAAAAGCAACATGAGAGAAATGAAGAATATAAATGGAATAAAAAGAAACATGAGATAAATCCTGTGCTCTAGCGATTTCCATCCTACCAGTTTCCCGAGATCTACCTATCTGAGCTAGTTGAAGGCTCTACAAATAGTTTTTTCAGACATAACAGCAAAAACGAATTATGTGTTGACAAAGGAACAAAAAGCAACATGAGAGAAATGAAGAATATAAATGGAATAAAAAGAAACATGAGATAAATGAAGTATATACATTTAAAAAAAAATTAAAAGACCAAAATTAATGGTAGCGCAGAAGGCCTAGGTAACAGACGAGAAAGAGTGAAAATAGGTCAATTTCTCGGTAGTGTGGCCGAGCGGTCTAAGGCGCTGTATTTAGGCTCCAGTCTCTCAGGAGGCGAGGGTTCGAATCCCACCGCTGCCATCTTTGATGTTGTTTGTGCAAGGCTTCAGTGGAAACTTCATTTTGGTCAATCCATAGTTTTGCAGTGTTTCTATATTCATGTTAGGAAAATAACACATGTTGAGTGAAGTTTAACCCACGAGTGCAGAGCACAATAAATTGGCAGTATATCACGTTAAACACCTTGTCCTGTGCTCTAGCGATTTCCATCCTACCAGTTTCCCGAGATCTACCTATCTGAGCTAGTTGAAGGCTCTACAAATAGTTTATTCAGACATAACAGCAAAAACAAATTATGTGTTGACAAAGGAACAAGAAGCAACATGAGAGAAATGAAGAATATAAATGGAAGAAAAAGAAACATGAGATAACTGAAGAATTTAAATATTTTTTTTTTTTTTAAAAGACAGAAATTGATGTAAGCGAAGAAGGCCTAGGTATACCTATCTGAGCTAGTTGAAGGCTCTACAAACAGGCTTTTCAGATGTAACAGCAAAAACGAATTATGTGTTGACAAAGGAACAAAAAGCAACATGAGAGAAATGAAGAATATAAATGGAATAAACAGAAACATGAGATAAATCCTGTGCTCTAGCGATTTCCATCCTACCAGTTTCCTGAGAGCTACCTATCTGAGCTAGTTGAAGGCTCTACAAATAGTTTTTTCAGACATAACAGCAAAAACAAATTATGTGTTGACAAAGGAACAAAAAGCAACATGAGAGAAATGAAGAATATAAATGGAATAAAAAGAAACATGAGATAAATGAAGTATATACATTTAAAAAAAATTTAAAAGACCAAAATTAATGGTAGCGCAGAAGGCCTAGGTAACAGACGAGAAAGCGTGAAAATAGGTCAATTTCTCGGTAGTGTGGCCGAGCGGTCTAAGGCGCTGTATTTAGGCTCCAGTCTCTCAGGAGGCGTGGGTTCGAATCCCACAGCTGCCATCTTTGATGTTGTTTGTGCAAGGCTTCAGTGGAAACTTCATTTTGGTCAATCCATAGTTTTGCAGTGTTTCTATATTCATGTTAGGAAAATAACACATGTTGAGTGAAGTTTAACCCACGAGTGCAGAGCACAATAAATTGGCAGTATATCACGTTAAACACCTTGTCCTGTGCTCTAGCGATTTCCATCCTACCAGTTTCCCGAGATATACCTATCTGAGCTAGTTGAAGGCTCTACAAATAGTTTTTTCAGACATAACAGCAAAAACGAATTATGTGTTGACAAAGGAACAAAAAGCAACATGAGAGAAATTAAGAATATAAATGGAAGAAAAAGAAACATGAGATAAATGAAGAATATACATTTAAAAAATAAAAAAAAGACAGAAATTGATGTAAGCGAAGAAGGCCTAGGTAACAGACGAGCAAGAATGAATAGTCGTCCACTTCTCGGTAGCGTGGCCGAGCGGTCTAAGGTGCTGGATTAAGGCTCCAGTCTCTCAGGAGGCGTGTGTTCGAATTCCACTGCTGCCATCTTTAATGTTGTTTGTGCAAGGCTTCAGTGGAAGCTTCATTTTGGTCAATCCATAGTTTTGCAGTGTTTCTATATTCATGTAAGGAAAATAACAAATGTTGAGTGAAGTTTAACCCACGAGTGCAGAGCACAATAAATTGGCAGTATATCACCTTAAACACCTTGTCCTGTGCTCTAGCGATTTCCAATCTACCAGGTTCCCGAGATCTCCCTATCTGAGCTAGTTGAAGGCTCTACAAATAGTTTTTTCAGACATAACAGCAAAAACGAATTATGTGTTGACAAAGGAACAAAAAGCAACATGAGAGAAATGAAGAATATAAATGGAATAAAAAGAAACATGAGATAAATCCTGTGCTCTAGGGATTTCCATCCTACCAGTTTCCCGAGATCTACCTATCTGAGCTAGTTGAAGGCTCTACAAATAGTTTTTTCAGACATAACAGCAAAAACGAATTATGTGTTGACAAAGGAACAAAAAGCAACATGAGAGAAATTAAGAATATAAATGGAAGAAAAAGAAACATGAGATAAATGAAGAATATACATTTAAAAAATAAAAAAAAGACAGAAATTTATGTAAGCGAAGAAGGCCTAGGTAACAGACGAGCAAGAATGAATAGTAGTCCACTTCTCGGTAGCGTGGCCGAGCGGTCTAAGGCGCTGGATTAAGGCTCCAGTCTCTCAGGAGGCGTGTGTTCGAATTCCACTGCTGCCATCTTTAATGTTGTTTGTGCAAGGCTTCAGTGGAAGCTTCATTTTGGTCAATCCATAGTTTTGCAGTGTTTCTATATTCATGTAAGGAAAATAACAAATGTTGAGTGAAGTTTAACCCACGAGTGCAGAGCACAATAAATTGGCAGTATATCACCTTAAACACCTTGTCCTGTGCTCTAGCGATTTCCAATCTACCAGGTTCCCGAGATCTACCTATCTGAGCTAGTTGAAGGCTCTACAAATAGTTTTTTCAGACATAACAGCAAAAACGAATTATGTGTTGACAAAGGAACAAAAAGCAACATGAGAGAAATGAAGAATATAAATGGAAGAAAAAGAAACATGAGATAAATCCCGTGCTCTAGCGATTTCCAATCTACCAGGTTCCCGAGATCTACCTATCTGAGTTAGTTGAAGGCTCTACAAATAGTTTTTTCAGACATAACAGCAAAAACGAATTATGTGTTGACAAAGGAACAAAAAGCAACATGAGAGAAATGAAGAATATAAATGGAAGGAAAAGAAACATGAGATAAATCCTGTGCTCTAGCGATTTCCAATCTACCAGGTTCCCGAGATATACCTATCTGAGCTAGTTGAAGGCTCTACAAACAGGCTTTTCAGATGTAACAGCAAAAACGAATTATGTGTTGACAAAGGAACAAAAAGCAACATGAGAGAAATGAAGAATATAAATGGAAGGAAAAGAAACATGAGATAAATGAAGAATATACATTTAAAAAATAAAAAAAAGACAGAAATTGATGTAAGCGAAGAAGGCCTAGGTAACAGACGAGCAAGAATGAATAGACGTCCACTTCTCGGTAGCGTGGCCGAGCGGTCTAAGGCGCTGGATTAAGGCTCCAGTCTCTCAGGAGGCGTGGGTTTGAATCCCACCACTGCCATCTTGGATGTTGTTTGTGCAAGGCTTCAGTGGAAACTTCATTTTGGTCAATCCATAATTTTGCAGTGTTTCTATATTCATGTAAGGAAAATAACAAATATTGAGTGAAGTTTAACCCACGAGTGCAGAGCACAATAAATTGGCAGTATATCACGTTAAACACCTTGTCCTGTGCTCTAGCGATTTCCATCCTACCAGTTTCCCGAGATCTACCTATCTGAGCTAGTTGAAGGCTCTACAAATAGTTTTTTCAGACATAACAGCAAAAACGAATTATGTGTTGACAAAGGAACAAAAAGCAACATGAGAGAAATGAAGAATATAAATGGAATAAAAAGAAACATGAGATAAATGAAGTATATACATTTAAAAAAAATTTAAAAGACCAAAATTAATGGTAGCGCAGAAGGCCTAGGTAACAGACGAGAAAGCGTGAAAATAGGTCAATTTCTCGGTAGTGTGGCCGAGCGGTCTAAGGCGCTGTATTTAGGCTCCAGTCTCTCAGGAGGCGTGGGTTCGAATCCCACCGCTGCCGTCTTTGATGTTGTTTGTGCAAGGCTTCAGTGGAAACTTCATTTTGGTCAATCCATAGTTTTGCAGTGTTTCTATATTCATGTTAGGAAAATAACACATGTTGAGTGAAGTTTAACCCACGAGTGCAGAGCACAATAAATTGGCAGTATATCACGTTAAACACCTTGTCCTGTGCTCTAGCGATTTCCATCCTACCAGTTTCCCGAGATCTACCTATCTGAGCTAGTTGAAGGCTCTACAAATAGTTTTTTCAGACATAACAGCAAAAACGAATTATGTGTTGACAAAGGAACAAGAAGCAACATGAGAGAAATGAAGAATATAAATGGAAGAAAAAGAAACATGAGATAACTGAAGAATTAAAAAAAAAAAAAAAAATTTAAAATGAGAAATTGATGTAAGCGAAGAAGGCCTAGGTATACCTATCTGAGCTAGTTGAAGGCTCTACAAACAGGCTTTTCAGATGTAACAGCAAAAACGAATTATGTGTTGACAAAGGAACAAAAAGCAACATGAGAGAAATGAAGAATATAAATGGAATAAAAAGAAACATGAGATAAATCCTGTGCTCTAGCGATTTCCATCCTACCAGTTTCCCGAGATCTACCTATCTGAGCTAGTTGAAGGCTCTACAAATAGTTTTTTCAGACATAACAGCAAAAACGAATTATGTGTTGACAAAGGAACAAAAAGCAACATGAGAGAAATTAAGAATATAAATGGAAGAAAAAGAAACATGAGATAAATGAAGAATATGCATTTAAAAAATAAAAAAAAGACAGAAATTGATGTAAGCGAAGAAGGCCTAGGTAACAGACGAGCAAGAATGAATAGTAGTCCACTTCTCGGTAGCGTGGCCGAGCAGTCTAAGGCGCTGAATTAAGGCTCCAGTCTCTCACGAGGCGTGTGTTCGAATTCCACTGCAGCCATCTTTAATGTTGTTTGTGGAAGCTTCATTTTGGTCAATCCATAGTTTTGCAGTGTTTCTATATTCATGTAAGGAAAATAACAAATGTTGAGTGAAGTTTAACCCACGAGTGCAGAGCACAATAAATTGGCAGTATATCACCTTAAACACCTTGTCCTGTGCTCTAGCGATTTCCAATCTACCAGGTTCCCGAGATCTACCTATCTGAGCTAGTTGAAGGCTCTACAAACAGGCTTTTCAGATGTAACAGCAAAAACGAATTATGTGTTGACAAAGGAACAAAAAGCAACATGAGAGAAATGAAGAATATAAATGGAATAAAAAGAAACATGAGATAAATCCTGTGCTCTAGCGATTTCCATCCTACCAGTTTCCCGAGATCTACCTATCTGAGCTAGTTGAAGGCTCTACAAATAGTTTTTTCAGACATAACAGCAAAAACGAATTATGTGTTGACAAAGGAACAAAAAGCAACATGAGAGAAATGAAGAATATAAATGGAATAAAAAGAAACATGAGATAAATGAAGTATATACATTAAAAAAAAATTTAAAAGACCAAAATTAATGGTAGAGCAGAAGGCCTAGGTAACAGACGAGAAAGCGTGAAAATAGGTCAATTTCTTGGTAGTGTGGCCGAGCGGTCTAAGGCGCTGTATTTAGGCTCTAGTCTCTCAGGAGGCGTGGGTTCGAATCCCACCGCTGCCATCTTTGATGTTGTTTGTGCAAGGCTTCAGTGGAAGCTTCATTTTGGTCAATCCATAGTTTTGCAGTGTTTCTATATTCATGTAAGGAAAATAACAAATGTTGAGTGAAGTTTAACCCACGAATGCAGAGCACAATAAATTGGCAGTATATCACCTTAAACACCTTGTCCTGTGCTCTAGCGATTTCCAATCTACCAGGTTCCCGAGATCTACCTATCTGAGCTAGTTGAAGGCTCTACAAACAGGCTTTTCAGATGTAACAGCAAAAACGAATTATGTGTTGACAAAGGAACAAAAAGCAACATGAGAGAAATGAAGAATATAAATGGAATAAAAAGAAACATGAGATAAATCCTGTGCTCTAGCGATTTCCATCCTACCAGTTTCCCGAGATCTACCTATCTGAGTTAGTTAAAGGCTCTACAAATAGTTTTTTCAGACATAACAGCAAAAACGAATTATGTGTTGACAAAGGAACAAAAAGCAACATGAGAGAAATGAAGAATATAAATGGAATAAAAAGAAACATGAGATAAATGAAGTATATACATTAAAAAAAATTTAAAAGACCAAAATTAATGGTAGCGCAGAAGGCCTAGGTAACAGACGAGAAAGCGTGAAAATAGGTCAATTTCTTGGTAGTGTGGCCGAGCGGTCTAAGGCGCTGTATTTAGGCTCTAGTCTCTCAGGAGGCGTGGGTTCGAATCCCACCGCTGCCATCTTTGATGTTGTTTGTGCAAGGCTTCAGTGGAAACTTCATTTTGGTCAATCCATAGTTTTGCAGTGTTTCTATATTCATGTTAGGAAAATAACACATGTTGAGTGAAGTTTAACCCACGAGTGCAGAGCACAATAAATTGGCAGTATATCACGTTAAACAGCTTGTCCTGTGCTCTAGCGATTTCCATCCTACCAGTTTCCCGAGATCTACCTATCTGAGCTAGTTGAAGGCTCTACAAATAGTTTTTTCAGACATAACAGCAAAAACGAATTATGTGTTGACAAAGGAACAAAAAGCAACATGAGAGAAATGAAGAATATAAATAGAAGAAAAAGAAACATGAGATAAATGAAGAATATAAATAAAAAAAAAATAAAAAAAACAGAAATTGATGTAAGCGAAGAAGGCCTAGGTAACAGACGAGCAAGAATGAATACACATCCACTTCTCGGTAGCGTGGCCGAGCGGTCTAAGGCGCTGGATTAAGGCTCCAGTCTCTCAGGAGGTGTGGGTTCGAATCCCACTGCTGCCATCTTTAATGTTGTTTATGCAAGGCTTCAGTGGAAGCTTCATTTTGGTCAATCCATAGTTTTGCAGTGTTTCTATATTCGTGTAAGGAAAATAACAAATGTTGAGTGAAGTTTAACCCACGAGTGCAGAGCACAATAAATTGGCAGTATATCACCTTAAACACCTTGTCCTGTGCTCTAGCGATTTCCATCCTACCAGTTTCCCGAGATATACCTATCTGAGCTAGTTGAAGGCTCTACAAACAGGCTTTTCAGATGTAACAGCAAAAACGAATTATGTGTTGACAAAGGAACAAAAAGCAACATGAGAGAAATGAAGAATATAAATGGAATAAAAAGAAAAATGAGATAAATCCTGTGCTCTAGCGATTTCCATCCTACCAGTTTCCCGAGATCTACCTATCTGAGCTAGTTGAAGGCTCTACAAATAGTTTTTTCAGACATAACAGCAAAAACGAATTATGTGTTGACAAAGGAACAAAAAGCAACATGAGAGAAATGAAGAATATAAATGGAATAAAAAGAAACATGAGATAAATTAAGAATATACATTTAATTTTTTTTTAAAAGACCAAAATTAATGGTAGCGCAGAAGGCCTAGGTAACAGACAAGAAAGCATGAAAAGAGGTCAATTTCTCGGTAGCGTGGCTGAGCGGTCTAAGGCGCTGGATTAAGGCTCCAGTCTCTCAGGAGGCGTGTGTTCGAATTCCACTGCTGCCATCTTTAATGTTGTTTGTGCAAGGCTTCAGTGGAAGCTTCATTTTGGTCAATCCATAGTTTTGCAGTGTTTCTATATTCATGTAAGGAAAATAACAAATGTTGAGTGAAGTTTAACCCACGAGTGCAGAGCACAATAAATTGGCAGTATATCACCTTAAACACCTTGTCCTGTGCTCTAGCGATTTCCAATCTACCAGGTTCCCGAGATCTACCTATCTGAGCTAGTTGAAGGCTCTACAAATAGTTTTTTCAGACATAACAGCAAAAACAAATTATGTGTTGACAAAGGAACAAAAAGCAACATGAGAGAAATGAAGAATATAAATGGAAGAAAAAGAAACATGAGATAAATGAAGAATATAAATAAAAAAAAATTAAAAAAAGACTGAAATTGATGTAAGCGAAGAAGGCCTAGGTAACAGACGAGCAAGAATGAATAAATGTCCACTTCTCGGTAGCGTGGCCGAGCGGTCTAAGGCGCTGGATTAAGGCTCCAGACTCTCAGGAGGCGTGGGTTTGAATCCCACCGCTGCCATCTTGGATGTTGTTTGTGCAAGGCTTCAGTGGAAACTTCATTTTGGTCAATCCATAGTTTTGCAGTGTTTCTATATTCATGTAAGGAAAATAACAAATATTGAGTGAAGTTTAACCCACGAGTGCAGAGCACAATAAATTGGCAGTATATCACGTTAAACACCTTGTCCTGTGCTCTAGCGATTTCCATCCTACCAGTTTCCCGAGATATACCTATCTGAGCTAGTTGAAGGCTCTACAAACAGGCTTTTCAGATGTAACAGCAAAAACGAATTATGTGTTGACAAAGGAACAAAAAGCAACATGAGAGAAATGAAGAATATAAATGGAAGGAAAAGAAACATGAGATAAATGAAGAATATACATTTAAAAAATAAAAAAAAGACAGAAATTGATGTAAGCGAAGAAGGCCTAGGTAACAGACGAGCAAGAATGAATACACATCCTCTTCTCGGTAGCGTGGCCGAGCGGTCTAAGGCGCTGGATTAAGGCTCCAGTCTCTCAGGAGGCGTGGGTTCGAATCCCACTGCTGCCATCTTTAATGTTGTTTATGCAAGGCTTCAGTGGAAGCTTCATTTTGGTCAATCCATAGTTTTGCAGTGTTTCTATATTCGTGTAAGGAAAATAACAAATGTTGAGTGAAGTTTAACCCACGAGTGCAGAGCACAATAAATTGGCAGTATATCACCTTAAACACCTTGTCCTGTGCTCTAGCGATTTCCATCCTACCAGTTTCCCGAGATATACCTATCTGAGCTAGTTGAAGGCTCTACAAACAGGCTTTTCAGATGTAACAGCAAAAACGAATTATGTGTTGACAAAGGAACAAAAAGCAACATGAGAGAAATGAAGAATATAAATGGAATAAAAAGAAACATGAGATAAATCCTGTGCTCTAGCGATTTCCATCCTACCAGTTTCCCGAGATCTACCTATCTGAGCTAGTTGAAGGCTCTACAAATAGTTTTTTCAGACATAACAGCAAAAACGAATTATGTGTTGACAAAGGAACAAAAAGCAACATGAGAGAAATGAAGAATATAAATGGAATAAAAAGAAACATGAGATAAATTAAGAATATACATTTAATTTTTTTTTAAAAGACCAAAATTAATGGTAGCGCAGAAGGCCTAGGTAACAGACAAGAAAGCATGAAAAGAGGTCAATTTCTCGGTAGCGTGGCCGAGCGGTCTAAGGCGCTGGATTAAGGCTCCAGTCTCTCAGGAGGCGTGTGTTCGAATTCCACTGCTGCCATCTTTAATGTTGTTTGTGCAAGGCTTCAGTGGAAGCTTCATTTTGGTCAATCCATAGTTTTGCAGTGTTTCTATATTCATGTAAGGAAAATAACAAATGTTGAGTGAAGTTTAACCCACGAGTGCAGAGCACAATAAATTGGCAGTATATCACCTTAAACACCTTGTCCTGTGCTCTAGCGATTTCCAATCTACCAGGTTCCCGAGATCTACCTATCTGAGCTAGTTGAAGGCTCTACAAATAGTTTTTTCAGACATAACAGCAAAAACAAATTATGTGTTGACAAAGGAACAAAAAGCAACATGAGAGAAATGAAGAATATAAATGGAAGAAAAAGAAACATGAGATAAATGAAGAATATAAATAAAAAAAAATTAAAAAAAGACTGAAATTGATGTAAGCGAAGAAGGCCTAGGTAACAGACGAGCAAGAATGAATAAACGTCCACTTCTCGGTAGCGTGGCCGAGCGGTCTAAGGCGCTGGATTAAGGCTCCAGACTCTCAGGAGGCGTGGGTTTGAATCCCACCGCTGCCATCTTGGATGTTGTTTGTGCAAGGCTTCAGTGGAAACTTCATTTTGGTCAATCCATAGTTTTGCAGTGTTTCTATATTCATGTAAGGAAAATAACAAATATTGAGTGAAGTTTAACCCACGAGTGCAGAGCACTATAAATTGGCAGTATATCACGTTAAACACCTTGTCCTGTGCTCTAGCGATTTCCATCCTACCAGTTTCCCGAGATATACCTATCTGAGCTAGTTGAAGGCTCTACAAACAGGCTTTTCAGATGTAACAGCAAAAACGAATTATGTGTTGACAAAGGAACAAAAAGCAACATGAGAGAAATGAAGAATATAAATGGAAGGAAAAGAAACATGAGATAAATGAAGAATATACATTTAAAAAATAAAAAAAAGACAGAAATTGATGTAAGCGAAGAAGGCCTAGGTAACAGACGAGCAAGAATGAATAGTAGTCCACTTCTCGGTAGCGTGGCCGAACGGTCTAAGGCGCTGGATTAAGGCTCCAGTCTCTCAGGAGGCGTGGGTTCAAATTCCACCGCTGCCGTCTTTAATGTTGTTTGTGCAAGGCTTCAGTGGAAGCTTCATTTTGGTCAATCCATAGTTTTGCAGTGTTTCTATATTCATGTAAGGAAAATAACAAATGTTGAGTGAAGTTTAACCCACGAGTGCAGAGCACAATAAATTGGCAGTATATCACCTTAAACACCTTGTCCTGTGCTCTAGCGATTTCCATCCTACCAGTTTCCCGAGATATACCTATCTGAGCAAGTTGAAAGGCTCTACAAACAGGCTTTTCAGATGTAACAGCAAAAACGAATTATGTGTTGACAAAGGAACAAAAAGCAACATGAGAGAAATGAAGAATATAAATGGAATAAAAAGAAACATGAGATAAATCCCGTGCTCTAGCGATTTCCAATCTACCAGGTTCCCGAGATCTACCTATCTGAGTTAGTTGAAGGCTCTACAAATAGTTTTTTCAGACATAACAGCAAAAACGAATTATGTGTTGACAAAGGAACAAAAAGCAACATGAGAGAAATGAAGAATATAAATGGAAGGAAAAGAAACATGAGATAAATCCCGTGCTCTAGCGATTTCCAATCTACCAGGTTCCCGAGATATACCTATCTGAGCTAGTTGAAGGCTCTACAAACAGGCTTTTCAGATGTAACAGCAAAAACGAATTATGTGTTGACAAAGGAACAAAAAGCAACATGAGAGAAATGAAGAATATAAATGAAAGGAAAAGAAACATGAGATAAATGAAGAATATACATTTAAAAAATAAAAAAAAGACAGAAATTGATGTAAGCGAAGAAGGCCTAGGTAACAGACGAGCAAGAATGAATAGACGTCCACTTCTCGGTAGCGTGGCCGAGCGGTCTAAGGCGCTGGATTAAGGCTCCAGTCTCTCAGGAGGCGTGGGTTCGAATCCCACCGCTGCCATCTTTGATGTTGTTTGTGCAAGGCTTCAGTGGAAACTTCATTTCGGTCAATCCATATTTTTGCAGTGTTTCTATATTCATGTAAGGAAAATAACAAATGTTGAGTGAAGTTTAACCCACGAGTGCAGAGCACAATAAATTGGCAGTATATCACCTTAAACACCTTGTCCTGTGCTCTAGCGATTTCCATCCTACCAGTTTCCCGAGATATACCTATCTGAGCTAGTTGAAGACTCTACAAACAGGCTTTTCAGATGTAACAGCAAAAACGAATTATGTGTTGACAAAGGAACAAAAAGCAACATGAGAGAAATGAAGAATATAAATGGAAGAAAAAGAAACATGAGATAAATGAAGAATATAAATATTTTTTTTTTTTTAAAGACTGAAATTGATGTAAGCGAAGAAGGCCTAGGTAACTGACGAGCAAGAATGAATAGACGTCCACTTCTCGGTAGCGTGGCCGAGCGGTCTAAGGCGCTGGATTAAGGCTCCAGTCTCTCAGGAGGCGTGGGTTTGAATCCCACCACTGCCATCTTGGATGTTGTTTGTGCAAGGCTTCAGTGGAAACTTCATTTTGGTCAATCCATAGTTTTGCAGTGTTTCTATATTCATGTAAGGAAAATAACAAATATTGAGTGAAGTTTAACCCACGAGTGCAGAGCACAATAAATTGGCAGTATATCACGTTAAACACCTTGTCCTGTGCTCTAGCGATTTCCATCCTACCAGTTTCCCAAGATATACCTATCTGAGCTAGTTGAAGGCTCTACAAACAGGCTTTTCAGATGTAACAGCAAAAACGAATTATGTGTTGACAAAGGAACAAAAAGCAACATGAGAGAAATGAAGAATATAAATGGAAGGAAAAGAAACATGAGATAAATGAAGAATATACATTTAAAAAATAAAAAAAAGACAGAAATTGATGTAAGCGAAGAAGGCCTAGGTAACAGACGAGCAAGAATGAATAGTAGTCCACTTCTCGGTAGCGTGGCCGAGCGGTCTAAGGCGCTGGATTAAGGCTCCAGTCTCTCAGGAGGCGTGGGTTCGAATCCCACCGCTGCCATTTTTGATGTTGTTTGTGCAAGGCTTCAGTGGAAACTTCATTTCGGTCAATCCATAGTTTTGCAGTGTTTCTATATTCATGTAAGGAAAATAACAAATGTTGAGTGAAGTTTAACCCACGAGTGCAGAGCACAATAAATTGGCAGTATATCACCTTAAACACCTTGTCCTGTGCTCTAGCGATTTCCATCCTACCAGTTTCCCGAGATATACCTATCTGAGCTAGTTGAAGACTCTACAAACAGGCTTTTCAGATGTAACAGCAAAAACGAATTATGTGTTGACAAAGGAACAAAAAGCAACATGAGAGAAATGAAGAATATAAATGGAAGAAAAAGAAACATGAGATAAATGAAGAATATAAATATTTTTTTTTTTTTTAAAGACTGAAATTGATGTAAGCGAAGAAGGCCTAGGTAACTGACGAGCAAGAATGAATAGACGTCCACTTCTCGGTAGCGTGGCCGAGCGGTCTAAGGCGCTGGATTAAGGCTCCAGTCTCTCAGGAGGCGTGGGTTTGAATCCCACCACTGCCATCTTGGATGTTGTTTGTGCAAGGCTTCAGTGGAAACTTCATTTTGGTCAATCCATAGTTTTGCAGTGTTTCTATATTCATGTAAGGAAAATAACAAATATTGAGTGAAGTTTAACCCACGAGTGCAGAGCACAATAAATTGGCAGTATATCACGTTAAACACCTTGTCCTGTGCTCTAGCGATTTCCATCCTACCAGTTTCCCAAGATATACCTATCTGAGCTAGTTGAAGGCTCTACAAACAGGCTTTTCAGATGTAACAGCAAAAACGAATTATGTGTTGACAAAGGAACAAAAAGCAACATGAGAGAAATGAAGAATATAAATGGAAGGAAAAGAAACATGAGATAAATGAAGAATATACATTTAAAAAATAAAAAAAAAGACAGAAATTGATGTAAGCGAAGAAGGCCTAGGTAACAGACGAGCAAGAATGAATAGTAGTCCACTTCTCGGTAGCGTGGCCGAGCGGTCTAAGGCGCTGGATTAAGGCTCCAGTCTCTCAGGAGGCGTGGGTTCAAATCCACCGCTGCCATCTTTAATGTTGTTTGTGCAAGGCTTCAGTGGAAGCTTCATTTTGGTCAATCCATAGTTTTGCAGTGTTTCTATATTCATGTAAGGAAAATAACAAATGTTGAGTGAAGTTTAACCCACGAGTGCAGAGCACAATAAATTGGCAGTATATCACCTTAAACACCTTGTCCTGTGCTCTAGCGATTTCCATCCTACCAGTTTCCCGAGATATACCTATCTGAGCTAGTTGAAGGCTCTACAAACAGGCTTTTCAGATGTAACAGCAAAAACGAATTATGTGTTGACAAAAGAACAAAAAGCAACATGAGAGAAATGAAGAATATATATGGAATAAAAAGAAACATGAGATAAATCCTGTGCTCTAGCGATTTCCAATCTACCAGGTTCCCGAGATCTACCTATCTGAGTTAGTTGAAGGCTCTACAAATAGTTTTTTCAGACATAACAGCAAAAACGAATTATGTGTTGACAAAGGAACAAAAAGCAACATGAGAGAAATTAAGAATATAAATGGAAGAAAAAGAAACATGAGATAACTGAAGAATATAAATAAAAAATATTTAAAAAAGACAGAAATTGATGTAAGCGAAGAAGGCCTAGGTAACAGACGAGCAAGAATGAATAGACGTCCACTTCTCGGTAGCGTGGCTGAGCGGTCTAAGGCGCTGGATTAAGGCTCTAGTCTCTCAGGAGGCGTGTGTTCAAATTCCACCGCTGCCATCTTTAATGTTGTTTGTGCAAGGCTTCAGTGGAAGCTTCATTTTGGTCAATCCATAATTTTGCAGTGTTTCTATATTCGTGTAAGGAAAATAACAAATGTTGAGTGAAGTTTAACCCACGAGTGCAGAGCACAATAAATTGGCAGTATATCCCGTTAAACACCTTGTCCTGTGCTCTAGCTATTTCCATCCTACCAGTTTCCCGAGATCTACCTATCTGAGCTAGTTGAAGGCTCTACAAATAGGCTTTTCAGACATAACAGCAAAAAGGAATTATGTGTTGACAAAGGAACAAAAAGCAACATGAGAGAAATGAAGAATATAAATGGAATAAAAAGAAACATGAGATAAATCCTGTTCTCTAGCGATTTCCATCCTACCAGTTTCCCGAGATCTACCTATCTGAGCTAGTTGAAGGCTCTACAAATAGTTTTTTCAGACATAACAGCAAAAACGAATTATGTGTTGACAAAGGAACAAAAAGCAACATGAGAGAAATGAAGAATATAAATGGAATAAAAAGAAACATGAGATAAATGAAGAATATAAATGGAAGGAAAAGAAAAATGAGATAAATGAAGTATATACATTTAAAAAATAATAAAAAGACAGAAATTGATGTAAGCGAAGAAGGCCTAGGTAACAGACGAGCAAGAATGAATACTCGTCCACTTCTCGGTAGCGTGGCCGAGCGGTCTAAGGCGCTGTATTAAGGCTCCAGTCTCTCAGGAGGCATGGGTTCAAATCCCACTGCTGCCGTCTTTAATGTTGTTTGTGCAAGGCTTCAGTGGAAGCTTCATTTTGGTCAATCCATAGTTTTGCAGTGTTTCTATATTCGTGTAAGGAAAATAACAAATGTTGAGTGAAGTTTAACCCACGAGTGCAGAGCACAATAAATTGGCAGTATATCACCTTAAACACCTTGTCCTGTGCTCTAGCGATTTCCATCCTACCAGTTTCCCGAGATATACCTATCTGAGCTAGTTGAAGACTCTACAATCAGGCTTTTCAGATGTAACAGCAAAAACGAATTATGTGTTGACAAAGGAACAAAAAGCAACATGAGAGAAATGAAGAATATAAATGGAAGAAAAAGAAACATGAGATAAATGAAGAATATAAATATATTTTTTTTTTTAAAAGACTGAAATTGATGTATCACCTTAAACACCTTGTCCTGTGCTCTAGCGATTTCAATCCTACCAGTTTCCCGAGATATACCTATCTGAGCTAGTTGAAGGCTCTACAAATAGGCTTTTCAGATGTAACGGCAAAAACGAATTATGTGTTGACAAAGGAACAAAAAGCAACATGAGAGAAATGAAGAATATAAATGGAATAAAAAGAAACATGAGATAAATCCTGTGCTCTAGCGATCTCCAATCTACCAGGTTCCCGAGATCTACCTATCTGAGTTAGTTGAAGGCTCTACAAATAGTTTTTTCAGACATAACAGCAAAAACGAATTATGTGTTGACAAAGGAACAAAAAGCAACATGAGAGAAATTAAGAATATAAATGGAAGAAAAAGAAACATGAGATAACTGAAGAATATAAATAAAAAATATTTAAAAAAGACAGAAATTGATGTAAGCGAAGAAGGCCTAGGTAACAGACGAGCAAGAATGAATAGACGTCTACTTCTCGGTAGCGTGGCCGAGCGGTCTAAGGCGCTGGATCAAGGCTCCAGTCTCTCAGGAGGCGTGTGTTCGAATCCCACCGCTGCCATCTTTAATGTTGTTTGTGCAAGGCTTCAGTGGAAGCTTCATTTTGGTCAATCTATAGTTTTGCAGTGTTTCTATATTCATGTAAGGAAAATAACAAATGTTGAGTGAAGTTTAACCCACGAGTGCAGAGCACAATAAATTAGCAGTATATCACCTTAAACACCTTGTCCTGTGCTCTAGCGATTTCCATCCTACCAGTTTCCCGAGATATACCTATCTGATCTAGTTGAAGACTCTACAAACAGGCTTTTCAGATGTAACAGCAAAAACGAATTATGTGTTGACAAAGGAACAAAAAGCAACATGAGAGAAATGAAGAATATAAATGGAAGAAAAAGAAACATGAGATAAATGAAGAATATACATTTAAAAAATAATAAAAAGACAGAAATTGATGTAAGCGAAGAAGGCCTAGGTAACAGACGAGCAAGAATGAATAGTAGCCCACTTCTCGGTAGCGTGGCTGAGCGGTCTAAGGCGCTGGATTAAGGCTCTAGTCTCTTAGGAGGCGTGTGTTCAAATTCCACCGCTGCCATCTTTAATGTTGTTTGTGCAAGGCTTCAGTGGAAGCTTCATTTTGGTCAATCCATAATTTTGCAGTGTTTCTATATTCGTGTAAGGAAAATAACAAATGTTGAGTGAAGTTTAACCAACGAGTGCAGAGCACAATAAATTGGCAGTATATCCCGTTAAACACCTTGTCCTGTGCTCTAGCTATTTCCATCCTACCAGTTTCCCGAGATCTACCTATCTGAGCTAGTTGAAGGCTCTACAAACAGGCTTTTTAGATGTAACAGCAAAAACGAATTATGTGTTGACAAAGGAACAAAACGCAACATGAGAGAAATGAAGAATATAAATGGAAGGAAAAGAAACATGAGATAAATGAAGAATATACATTTAAAAAATAAAAAAAAGACAGAAATTGATGTAAGCGAAGAAGGCCTAGGTAACAGACGAGCAAGAATGAATAGTAGTCCACTTCTCGGTAGCGTGGCTGAGCGGTCTAAGGCGCTGGATTAAGGCTCTAGTCTCTCAGGAGGCGTGGGTTCAAATTCCACCGCTGCCATTTTTAATGTTGTTTGTGCAAGGCTTCAGTGGAAGCTTCATTTTGGTCAATCCATAATTTTGCAGTATTTCTATATTCGTGTAAGGAAAATAACAAATGTTGAGTGAAGTTTAACCAACGAGTGCAGAGCACAATAAATTGGCAGTATATCCCGTTAAACACCTTGTCCTGTGCTCTAGCTATTTCCATCCTACCAGTTTCCCGAGATCTACCTATCTGAGCTAGTTGAAGGCTCTACAAATAGTTTTTTCAGACATAACAGCAAAAACGAATTATGTGTTGACAAAGGAACAAAAAGCAACATGAGAGAAATGAAGAATATAAATGGAATAAAAAGAAACATGAGATAAATGAAGAATATAAATGGAAGGAAAAGAAACATGAGATAAATGAAGTATATACATTTAAAAAATAATAAAAAGACAGAAATTGATGTAAGCGAAGAAGGCCTAGGTAACAGATGAGCAAGAATGAATACACGTCCACTTCTCGGTAGCGTGGCCGAGCGGTCTTAGGCGCTGTATTAAGGCTCCAGTCTCTCAGGAGGCGTGGGTTCGAATCCCACTGCTGCCATCTTTAATGTTGTTTGTGCAAGGCTTCAGTGGAAGCTTCATTTTGGTCAATCCATAGTTTTGCAGTGTTTCTATATTCGTGTAAGGAAAATAACAAATGTTGAGTGAAGTTTAACCCACGAGTGCAGAGCACAATAAATTGGCAGTATATCACCTTAAACACCTTGTCCTGTGCTCTAGCGATTTCCATCCTACCAGTTTCCCGAGATCTACCTATCTGAGCTAGTTGAAGGCTCTACAAACAGGCTTTTCAGATGTAACAGCAAAAACGAATTATGTGTTGACAAAGGAACAAAAAGCAACATGAGAGAAATGAAGAATATAAATGGAAGGAAAAGAAACATGAGATAAATGAAGAATATACATTTAAAAAATAATAAAAAGACAGAAATTGATGTAAGCGAAGAAGGCCTAGGTAACAGACGAGCAAGAATGAATAGTAGTCCACTTCTCGGTAGCGTGGCTGAGCGGTCTAAGGCGCTGGATTAAGGCTCTAGTCTCTCAGGAGGCGTGGGTTCAAATTTCACCGCTGCCATTTTTAATGTTGTTTGTGCAAGGCTTCAGTGGAAGCTTCATTTTGGTCAATCCATAATTTTGCAGTGTTTCTATATTCGTGTAAGGAAAATAACAAATGTTGAGTGAAGTTTAACCCACGAGTGCAGAGCACAATAAATTGGCAGTATATCACCTTAAACACCTTGTCCTGTGCTCTAGCGATTTCCATCCTACCAGTTTCCCGAGATATACCTATCTGAGCTAGTTGAAGGCTCTACAAACAGGCTTTTCAGATGTAACAGCAAAAACGAATTATGTGTTGACAAAGGAACAAAAAGCAACATGAGAGAAATGAAGAATATAAATGGAAGGAAAAGAAACATGAGATAAATGAAGAATATACATTTAAAAAATTAAAAAAAGACAGAAATTGATGTAAGCGAAGAAGGCCTAGGTAACAGACGAGCAAGAATGAATAGAAGTCCACTTCTCGGTAGCGTGGCCGAACGGTCTAAGGCGCTGGATTAAGGCTCCAGTCTCTCAGGAGGCGTGGGTTCAAATTCCACCGCTGCCATCTTTAATGTTGTTTGTGCAAGGCTTCAGTGGAAGCTTCATTTTGGTCAATCCATAGTTTTGCAGTGTTTCTATATTCATGTAAGGAAAATAACAAATGTTGAGTGAAGTTTAACCCACGAGTGCAGAGCACAATAAATTGGCAGTATATCACCTTAAACACCTTGTCCTGTGCTCTAGCGATTTCCATCCTACCAGTTTCCCGAGATATACCTATCTGAGCTAGTTGAAGGCTCTACAAACAGGCTTTTCAGATGTAACAGCAAAAACGAATTATGTGTTGACAAAGGAACAAAAAGCAACATGAGAGAAATGAAGAATATAAATGGAATAAAAAGAAACATGAGATAAATCCTGTGCTCTAGCGATTTCCAATCTACCAGGTTCCCGAGATCTACCTATCTGAGCTAGTTGAAGGCTCTACAAACAGGCTTTTCAGATGTAACAGCAAAAACGAATTATGTGTTGACAAAGGAACAAAAAGCAACATGAGAGAAATGAAGAATATAAATGGAAGGAAAAGAAACATGAGATAAATGAAGAATATACATTTAAAAAATAAAAAAAAGACAGAAATTGATGTAAGCGAAGAAGGCCTAGGTAACAGACGAGCAAGAATGAATACACATCCTCTTCTCGGTAGCGTGGCCGAGCGGTCTAAGGCGCTGGATTAAGGCTCCAGTCTCTCAGGAGGCGTGGGTTCGAATCCCACTGCTGCCATCTTTAATGTTGTTTATGCAAGGCTTCAGTGGAAGCTTCATTTTGGTCAATCCATAGTTTTGCAGTGTTTCTATATTCGTGTAAGGAAAATAACAAATGTTGAGTGAAGTTTAACCCACGAGTGCAGAGCACAATAAATTGGCAGTATATCACCTTAAACACCTTGTCCTGTGCTCTAGCGATTTCCATCCTACCAGTTTCCCGAGATATACCTATCTGAGCTAGTTGAAGGCTCTACAAACAGGCTTTTCAGATGTAACAGCAAAAACGAATTATGTGTTGACAAAGGAACAAAAAGCAACATGAGAGAAATGAAGAATATAAATGGAATAAAAAGAAACATGAGATAAATCCTGTGCTCTAGCGATTTCCATCCTACCAGTTTCCCGAGATCTACCTATCTGAGCTAGTTGAAGGCTCTACAAATAGTTTTTTCAGACATAACAGCAAAAACGAATTATGTGTTGACAAAGGAACAAAAAGCAACATGAGAGAAATGAAGAATATAAATGGAATAAAAAGAAACATGAGATAAATTAAGAATATACATTTAATTTTTTTTTAAAAGACCAAAATTAATGGTAGCGCAGAAGGCCTAGGTAACAGACAAGAAAGCATGAAAAGAGGTCAATTTCTCGGTAGCGTGGCCGAGCGGTCTAAGGCGCTGGATTAAGGCTCCAGTCTCTCAGGAGGCGTGTGTTCGAATTCCACTGCTGCCATCTTTAATGTTGTTTGTGCAAGGCTTCAGTGGAAGCTTCATTTTGGTCAATCCATAGTTTTGCAGTGTTTCTATATTCATGTAAGGAAAATAACAAATGTTGAGTGAAGTTTAACCCACGAGTGCAGAGCACAATAAATTGGCAGTATATCACCTTAAACACCTTGTCCTGTGCTCTAGCGATTTCCAATCTACCAGGTTCCCGAGATCTACCTATCTGAGCTAGTTGAAGGCTCTACAAATAGTTTTTTCAGACATAACAGCAAAAACAAATTATGTGTTGACAAAGGAACAAAAAGCAACATGAGAGAAATGAAGAATATAAATGGAAGAAAAAGAAACATGAGATAAATGAAGAATATAAATAAAAAAATTTTAAAAAAAGACTGAAATTGATGTAAGCGAAGAAGGCCTAGGTAACAGACGAGCAAGAATGAATAAACGTCCACTTCTCGGTAGCGTGGCCGAGCGGTCTAAGGCGCTGGATTAAGGCTCCAGACTCTCAGGAGGCGTGGGTTTGAATCCCACAGCTGCCATCTTGGATGTTGTTTGTGCAAGGCTTCAGTGGAAACTTCATTTTGGTCAATCCATAGTTTTGCAGTGTTTCTATATTCATGTAAGGAAAATAACAAATATTGAGTGAAGTTTAACCCACGAGTGCAGAGCACAATAAATTGGCAGTATATCACGTTAAACACCTTGTCCTGTGCTCTAGCGATTTCCATCCTACCAGTTTCCCGAGATATACCTATCTGAGCTAGTTGAAGGCTCTACAAACAGGCTTTTCAGATGTAACAGCAAAAACGAATTATGTGTTGACAAAGGAACAAAAAGCAACATGAGAGAAATGAAGAATATAAATGGAAGGAAAAGAAACATGAGATAAATGAAGAATATACATTTAAAAAATAAAAAAAAGACAGAAATTGATGTAAGCGAAGAAGGCCTAGGTAACAGACGAGCAAGAATGAATAGTAGTCCACTTCTCGGTAGCGTGGCCGAACGGTCTAAGGCGCTGGATTAAGGCTCCAGTCTCTCAGGAGGCGTGGGTTCAAATTCCACCGCTGCCGTCTTTAATGTTGTTTGTGCAAGGCTTCAGTGGAAGCTTCATTTTGGTCAATCCATAGTTTTGCAGTGTTTCTATATTCATGTAAGGAAAATAACAAATGTTGAGTGAAGTTTAACCCACGAGTGCAGAGCACAATAAATTGGCAGTATATCACCTTAAACACCTTGTCCTGTGCTCTAGCGATTTCCATCCTACCAGTTTCCCGAGATATACCTATCTGAGCAAGTTGAAAGGCTCTACAAACAGGCTTTTCAGATGTAACAGCAAAAACGAATTATGTGTTGACAAAGGAACAAAAAGCAACATGAGAGAAATGAAGAATATAAATGGAATAAAAAGAAACATGAGATAAATCCCGTGCTCTAGCGATTTCCAATTTACCAGGTTCCCGAGATCTACCTATCTGAGTTAGTTGAAGGCTCTACAAATAGTTTTTTCAGACATAACAGCAAAAACGAATTATGTGTTGACAAAGGAACAAAAAGCAACATGAGAGAAATGAAGAATATAAATGGAAGGAAAAGAAACATGAGATAAATCCCGTGCTCTAGCGATTTCCAATCTACCAGGTTCCCGAGATATACCTATCTGAGCTAGTTGAAGGCTCTACAAACAGGCTTTTCAGATGTAACAGCAAAAACGAATTATGTGTTGACAAAGGAACAAAAAGCAACATGAGAGAAATGAAGAATATAAATGAAAGGAAAAGAAACATGAGATAAATGAAGAATATACATTTAAAAAATAAAAAAAAGACAGAAATTGATGTAAGCGAAGAAGGCCTAGGTAACAGACGAGCAAGAATGAATAGACGTCCACTTCTCGGTAGCGTGGCCGAGCGGTCTAAGGCGCTGGATTAAGGCTCCAGTCTCTCAGGAGGCGTGGGTTCGAATCCCACCGCTGCCATCTTTGATGTTGTTTGTGCAAGGCTTCAGTGGAAACTTCATTTCGGTCAATCCATATTTTTGCAGTGTTTCTATATTCATGTAAGGAAAATAACAAATGTTGAGTGAAGTTTAACCCACGAGTGCAGAGCACAATAAATTGGCAGTATATCACCTTAAACACCTTGTCCTGTGCTCTAGCGATTTCCATCCTACCAGTTTCCCGAGATATACCTATCTGAGCTAGTTGAAGACTCTACAAACAGGCTTTTCAGATGTAACAGCAAAAACGAATTATGTGTTGACAAAGGAACAAAAAGCAACATGAGAGAAATGAAGAATATAAATGGAAGAAAAAGAAACATGAGATAAATGAAGAATATAAATATTTTTTTTTTTTTAAAGACTGAAATTGATGTAAGCGAAGAAGGCCTAGGTAACTGACGAGCAAGAATGAATAGACGTCCACTTCTCGGTAGCGTGGCCGAGCGGTCTAAGGCGCTGGATTAAGGCTCCAGTCTCTCAGGAGGCGTGGGTTTGAATCCCACCACTGCCATCTTGGATGTTGTTTGTGCAAGGCTTCAGTGGAAACTTCATTTTGGTCAATCCATAGTTTTGCAGTGTTTCTATATTCATGTAAGGAAAATAACAAATATTGAGTGAAGTTTAACCCACGAGTGCAGAGCACAATAAATTGGCAGTATATCACGTTAAACACTTTGTCCTGTGCTCTAGCGATTTCCATCCTACCAGTTTCCCAAGATATACCTATCTGAGCTAGTTGAAGGCTCTACAAACAGGCTTTTCAGATGTAACAGCAAAAACGAATTATGTGTTGACAAAGGAACAAAAAGCAACATGAGAGAAATGAAGAATATAAATGGAAGGAAAAGAAACATGAGATAAATGAAGAATATACATTTAAAAAATAAAAAAAAGACAGAAATTGATGTAAGCGAAGAAGGCCTAGGTAACAGACGAGCAAGAATGAATAGTAGTCCACTTCTCGGTAGCGTGGCCGAGCGGTCTAAGGCGCTGGATTAAGGCTCCAGTCTCTCAGGAGGCGTGGGTTCGAATCCCACCGCTGCCATTTTTGATGTTGTTTGTGCAAGGCTTCAGTGGAAACTTCATTTCGGTCAATCCATAGTTTTGCAGTGTTTCTATATTCATGTAAGGAAAATAACAAATGTTGAGTGAAGTTTAACCCACGAGTGCAGAGCACAATAAATTGGCAGTATATCACCTTAAACACCTTGTCCTGTGCTCTAGCGATTTCCATCCTACCAGTTTCCCGAGATATACCTATCTGAGCTAGTTGAAGACTCTACAAACAGGCTTTTCAGATGTAACAGCAAAAACGAATTATGTGTTGACAAAGGAACAAAAAGCAACATGAGAGAAATGAAGAATATAAATGGAAGAAAAAGAAACATGAGATAAATGAAGAATATAAATATTTTTTTTTTTTTTAAAGACTGAAATTGATGTAAGCGAAGAAGGCCTAGGTAACTGACGAGCAAGAATGAATAGACGTCCACTTCTCGGTAGCGTGGCCGAGCGGTCTAAGGCGCTGGATTAAGGCTCCAGTCTCTCAGGAGGCGTGGGTTTGAATCCCACCACTGCCATCTTGGATGTTGTTTGTGCAAGGCTTCAGTGGAAACTTCATTTTGGTCAATCCATAGTTTTGCAGTGTTTCTATATTCATGTAAGGAAAATAACAAATATTGAGTGAAGTTTAACCCACGAGTGCAGAGCACAATAAATTGGCAGTATATCACCTTAAACACCTTGTCCTGTGCTCTAGCGATTTCCATCCTACCAGTTTCCAGAGATCTACCTATCTGAGCTAGTTGAAGGCTCTACAAACAGGCTTTTCAGATGTAACAGCAAAAACGAATTATGTGTTGACAAAGGAACAAAAAGCAACATGAGAGAAATGAAGAATATAAATGGAAGGAAAAGAAACATGAGATAAATGAAGAATATACATTTAAAAAATAATAAAAAGACAGAAATTGATGTAAGCGAAGAAGGCCTAGGTAACAGACGAGCAAGAATGAATAGTAGTCCACTTCTCGGTAGCGTGGCTGAGCGGTCTAAGGCGCTGGATTAAGGCTCTAGTCTCTCAGGAGGCGTGGGTTCAAATTTCACCGCTGCCATTTTTAATGTTGTTTGTGCAAGGCTTCAGTGGAAGCTTCATTTTGGTCAATCCATAATTTTGCAGTGTTTCTATATTCGTGTAAGGAAAATAACAAATGTTGAGTGAAGTTTAACCCACGAGTGCAGAGCACAATAAATTGGCAGTATATCACCTTAAACACCTTGTCCTGTGCTCTAGCGATTTCCATCCTACCAGTTTCCCGAGATATACCTATCTGAGCTAGTTGAAGGCTCTACAAACAGGCTTTTCAGATGTAACAGCAAAAACGAATTATGTGTTGACAAAGGAACAAAAAGCAACATGAGAGAAATGAAGAATATAAATGGAAGGAAAAGAAACATGAGATAAATGAAGAATATACATTTAAAAAATAAAAAAAAGACAGAAATTGATGTAAGCGAAGAAGGCCTAGTTAACAGACGAGCAAGAATGAATAGACGTCCACTTCTCGGTAGCGTGGCCGAGCGGTCTAAGGCGCTGGATTAAGGCTCCAGTCTCTCAGGAGGCGTGGGTTCGAATCCCACCACTGCCATCTTTAATGTTGTTTGTGCAAGGCTTCAGTGGAAGCTTCATTTTGGTCAATCCATAGTTTTGCAGTGTTTCTATATTCGTGTAAGGAAAATAACAAATGTTGAGTGAAGTTTAACCCACGAGTGCAGAGCACAATAAATTGGCAGTATATCACCTTAAACACCTTGTCCTGTGCTCTAGCGATTTCCATCCTACCAGTTTCCCGAGATCTACCTATCTGAGCTAGTTGAAGGCTCTACAAACAGGCTTTTCAGATGTAACAGCAAAAACGAATTATGTGTTGACAAAGGAACAAAAAGCAACATGAGAGAAATGAAGAATATAAATGGAAGGAAAAGAAACATGAGATAAATGAAGAATATACATTTAAAAAATAATAAAAAGAC
Source organism: Thymallus thymallus (assembly GCA_023634145.1). NCBI lineage: Eukaryota > Metazoa > Chordata > Actinopteri > Salmoniformes > Salmonidae > Thymallus > Thymallus thymallus. The sequence goes on along the minus strand of CM042398.1, from coordinate 33,526,368 downwards.
AGAAATTGATGTAAGCGAAGAAGGCCTAGGTAACAGACGAGCAAGAATGAATAGTAGTCCACTTCTCGGTAGCGTGGCTGAGCGGTCTAAGGCGCTGGATTAAGGCTCTAGTCTCTCAGGAGGCGTGGGTTCAAATTCCACCGCTGCCATTTTTAATGTTGTTTGTGCAAGGCTTCAGTGGAAGCTTCATTTTGGTCAATCCATAATTTTGCAGTGTTTCTATATTCGTGTAAGGAAAATAACAAATGTTGAGTGAAGTTTAACCCACGAGTGCAGAGCACAATAAATTGGCAGTATATCACCTTAAACACCTTGTCCTGTGCTCTAGCGATTTCCATCCTACCAGTTTCCCGAGATATACCTATCTGAGCTAGTTGAAGGCTCTACAAACAGGCTTTTCAGATGTAACAGCAAAAACGAATTATGTGTTGACAAAGGAACAAAAAGCAACATGAGAGAAATGAAGAATATAAATGGAAGGAAAAGAAACATGAGATAAATGAAGAATATACATTTAAAAAATTAAAAAAAGACAGAAATTGATGTAAGCGAAGAAGGCCTAGGTAACAGACGAGCAAGAATGAATAGAAGTCCACTTCTCGGTAGCGTGGCCGAACGGTCTAAGGCGCTGGATTAAGGCTCCAGTCTCTCAGGAGGCGTGGGTTCAAATTCCACCGCTGCCATCTTTAATGTTGTTTGTGCAAGGCTTCAGTGGAAGCTTCATTTTGGTCAATCCATAGTTTTGCAGTGTTTCTATATTCATGTAAGGAAAATAACAAATGTTGAGTGAAGTTTAACCCACGAGTGCAGAGCACAATAAATTGGCAGTATATCACCTTAAACACCTTGTCCTGTGCTCTAGCGATTTCCATCCTACCAGTTTCCCGAGATATACCTATCTGAGCTAGTTGAAGGCTCTACAAACAGGCTTTTCAGATGTAACAGCAAAAACGAATTATGTGTTGACAAAGGAACAAAAAGCAACATGAGAGAAATGAAGAATATAAATGGAATAAAAAGAAACATGAGATAAATCCTGTGCTCTAGCGATTTCCAATCTACCAGGTTCCCGAGATCTACCTATCTGAGCTAGTTGAAGGCTCTACAAACAGGCTTTTCAGATGTAATAGCAAAAACGAATTATGTGTTGACAAAGGAACAAAAAGCAACATGAGAGAAATGAAGAATATAAATGGAAGAAAAAGAAACATGAGATAACTGAAGAATATAAATAAAAAATATTTAAAAAAGACAGAAATTGATGTAAGCGAAGAAGGCCTAGGTAACAGACGAGCAAGAATGAATAGACGTCCACTTCTCGGTAGTGTGGCCGAGCGGTCTAAGGCGCTGGATTAAGGCTCCAGTCTCTCAGGAGGCGTGGTTTTGAATCCCACCGCTGCCATCTTGGATGTTGTTTGTGCAAGGCTTCAGTGGAAACTTCATTTTGGTCAATCCATAGTTTTGCAGTGTTTCTATATTCATGTAAGGAAAATAACAAATATTGAGTGAAGTTTAACCCACGAGTGCAGAGTACAATAAATTGGCAGTATATCACCTTAAACACCTTGTCCTGTGCTCTAGCGATTTCCATCCTACCAGTTTCCCGAGATATACCTATCTGAGCTAGTTGAAGGCTCTACAAACAGGCTTTTCAGATGTAACAGCAAAAACAAATTATGTGTTGACAAAGGAACAAAAAGCAACATGAGAGAAATGAAGAATATAAATGGAAGGAAAAGAAACATGAGATAAATGAAGAATATACATTTAAAAAATAAAAAAAAGACAGAAATTGATGTAAGCGAAGAAGGCCTAGGTAACAGACGAGCAAGAATGAATAGAAGTCCACTTCTCGGTAGCGTGGCCGAACGGTCTAAGGCGCTGGATTAAGGCTCCAGTCTCTCAGGAGGCGTGGGTTCAAATTCCACCGCTGCCATCTTTAATGTTGTTTGTGCAAGGCTTCAGTGGAAGCTTCATTTTGGTCAATCCATAGTTTTGCAGTGTTTCTATATTCGTGTAAGGAAAATAACAAATGTTGAGTGAAGTTTAACCCACGAGTGCAGAGCACAATAAATTGGCAGTATATCACCTTAAACACCTTGTCCTGTGCTCTAGCGATTTCCATCCTAACAGTTTCCCGAGATCTACCTATCTGAGCTAGTTGAAGGCTCTACAAACAGGCTTTTCAGATGTAACAGCAAAAACGAATTATGTGTTGACAAAGGAACAAAACGCAACATGAGAGAAATGAAGAATATAAATGGAAGGAAAAGAAACATGAGATAAATGAAGAATATACATTTAAAAAATAATAAAAAGACAGAAATTGATGTAAGCGAAGAAGGCCTAGGTAACAGACGAGCAAGAATGAATAGTAGTCCACTTCTCGGTAGCGTGGCTGAGCGGTCTAAGGCGCTGGATTAAGGCTCTAGTTTCTCAGGAGGCGTGGGTTCAAATTCCACCGCTGCCATTTTTAATGTTGTTTGTGCAAGGCTTCAGTGGAAGCTTCATTTTGGTCAATCCATAATTTTGCAGTGTTTCTATATTCGTGTAAGGAAAATAACAAATGTTGAGTGAAGTTTAACCCACGAGTGCAGAGCACAATAAATTGGCAGTATATCACCTTAAACACCTTGTCCTGTGCTCTAGCGATTTCCATCCTACCAGTTTCCCGAGATATACCTATCTGAGCTAGTTGAAGGCTCTACAAACAGGCTTTTCAGATGTAACAGCAAAAACGAATTATGTGTTGACAAAGGAACAAAAAGCAACATGAGAGAAATGAAGAATATAAATGGAAGGAAAAGAAACATGAGATAAATGAAGAATATACATTTAAAAAATAATAAAAAGACAGAAATTGATGTAAGCGAAGAAGGCCTAGGTAACAGACGAGCAAGAATGAATAGTAGTCCACTTCTCGGTAGCGTGGCTGAGCGGTCTAAGGCGCTGGATTAAGGCTCTAGTCTCTCAGGAGGCGTGGGTTCAAATTCCACCGCTGCCATTTTTAATGTTGTTTGTGCAAGGCTTCAGTGGAAGCTTCATTTTGGTCAATCCATAATTTTGCAGTGTTTCTATATTCGTGTAAGGAAAATAACAAATGTTGAGTGAAGTTTAACCCACGAGTGCAGAGCACAATAAATTGGCAGTATATCACCTTAAACACCTTGTCCTGTGCTCTAGCGATTTCCATCCTACCAGTTTCCCGAGATATACCTATCTGAGCTAGTTGAAGGCTCTACAAACAGGCTTTTCAGATGTAACAGCAAAAACGAATTATGTGTTGACAAAGGAACAAAAAGCAACATGAGAGAAATGAAGAATATAAATGGAAGGAAAAGAAACATGAGATAAATGAAGAATATACATTTAAAAAATTAAAAAAAGACAGAAATTGATGTAAGCGAAGAAGGCCTAGGTAACAGACGAGCAAGAATGAATAGAAGTCCACTTCTCGGTAGCGTGGCCGAACGGTCTAAGGCGCTGGATTAAGGCTCTAGTCTCTCAGGAGGCGTGGGTTCAAATTCCACCGCTGCCATTTTTAATGTTGTTTGTGCAAGGCTTCAGTGGAAGCTTCATTTTGGTCAATCCATAATTTTGCAGTGTTTCTATATTCGTGTAAGGAAAATAACAAATGTTGAGTGAAGTTTAACCCACGAGTGCAGAGCACAATAAATTGGCAGTATATCACCTTAAACACCTTGTCCTGTGCTCTAGCGATTTCCATCCTACCAGTTTCCCGAGATATACCTATCTGAGCTAGTTGAAGGCTCTACAAACAGGCTTTTCAGATGTAACAGCAAAAACGAATTATGTGTTGACAAAGGAACAAAAAGCAACATGAGAGAAATGAAGAATATAAATGGAAGGAAAAGAAACATGAGATAAATGAAGAATATACATTTAAAAAATTAAAAAAAAGACAGAAATTGATGTAAGCGAAGAAGGCCTAGGTAACAGACGAGCAAGAATGAATAGAAGTCCACTTCTCGGTAGCGTGGCCGAACGGTCTAAGGCGCTGGATTAAGGCTCCAGTCTCTCAGGAGGCGTGGGTTCAAATTCCACCGCTGCCATCTTTAATGTTGTTTGTGCAAGGCTTCAGTGGAAGCTTCATTTTGGTCAATCCATAGTTTTGCAGTGTTTCTATATTCATGTAAGGAAAATAACAAATGTTGAGTGAAGTTTAACCCACGAGTGCAGAGCACAATAAATTGGCAGTATATCACCTTAAACACCTTGTCCTGTGCTCTAGCGATTTCCATCCTACCAGTTTCCCGAGATATACCTATCTGAGCTAGTTGAAGGCTCTACAAACAGGCTTTTCAGATGTAACAGCAAAAACGAATTATGTGTTGACAAAGGAACAAAAAGCAACATGAGAGAAATGAAGAATATAAATGGAATAAAAAGAAACATGAGATAAATCCTGTGCTCTAGCGATTTCCAATCTACCAGGTTCCCGAGATCTACCTATCTGAGCTAGTTGAAGGCTCTACAAACAGGCTTTTCAGATGTAACAGCAAAAACGAATTATGTGTTGACAAAGGAACAAAAAGCAACATGAGAGAAATTAAGAATATAAATGGAAGAAAAAGAAACATGAGGTAACTGAAGAATATAAATAAAAAATATTAAAAAAAGACAGAAATTGATGTAAGCGAAGAAGGCCTAGGTAACAGACGAGCAAGAATGAATAGACGTCCACTTCTCGGTAGCGTGGCCGAGCGGTCTAAGGCGCTGGATTAAGCTTCCAGTCTCTCAGGAGGCGTGGCTTTGAATCCCACCGCTGCCATCTTGGATGTTGTTTGTGCAAGGCTTCAGTGGAAACTTCATTTTGGTCAATCCATAGTTTTGCAGTGTTTCTATATTCATGTAAGGAAAATAACAAATATTGAGTGAAGTTTAACCCACGAGTGCAGAGCACAATAAATTGGCAGTATATCACGTTAAACACCTTGTCCTGTGCTCTAGCGATTTCCATCCTACCAGTTTCCCGAGATATACCTATCTGAGCTAGTTGAAGGCTCTACAAATAGGCTTTTCAGATGTAACAGCAAAAACGAATTATGTGTTGACAAAGGAACAAAAAGCAACATGAGAGAAATGAAGAATATAAATGGAAGGAAAAGAAACATGAGATAAATCCTGTCCTCTAGCGATTTCCAATGTACCAGGTTCCCGAGATCTACCTATCTGAGTTAGTTGAAGGCTCTACAAATAGTTTTTTCAGACATAACAGCAAAAACGAATTATGTGTTAACAAAGGAACAAAAAGCAACATGAGAGAAATGAAGAATATAAATGGAAGAAAAAGAAACATGAGATAAATGAAGAATATAAATAATTGTTTTTTTAAAAAGACTGAAATTGATGTAAGCGAAGAAGGCCTAGGTAACTGACGAGCAAGAATGAATAAACGTCCACTTCTCGGTAGCGTGGCCGAGCGGTCTAAGGCACTGGATTAAGGCTCCAGTCTCTCAGGAGGCGTGGGTTTGAATCCCACCGCTGCCATCTTGGATGTTGTTTGTGCAAGGCTTCAGTGCAAACTTCATTTTGGTCAATCCATAGTTTTGCAGTGTTTCTATATTCATGTAAGGAAAATAACAAATATTGAGTGAAGTTTAACCCACGAGTGCAGAGCACAATAAATTGGCAGTATATCACCTTAAACACCTTGTCCTGTGCTCTAGCGATTTCCATCCTACCAGTTTCCCGAGATATACCTATCTGAGCTAGTTGAAGGCTATACAAACAGGCTTTTCAGATGTAACAGCAAAAACGAATTATGTGTTGACAAAGGAACAAAAAGCAACATGAGAGAAATGAAGAATATAAATGGAAGGAAAAGAAACATGAGATAAATGAAGAATATACATTTAAAAAATAAAAAAAAAGACAGAAATTGATGTAAGCGAAGAAGGCCTAGGTAACAGACGAGCAAGAATGAATAGTAGTCCACTTCTCGGAAGCGTGGCCGAGCAGTCTAAGGCGCTGGATTAAGGCTCCAGTCTCTCAGGAGGTGTGGGTTCAAATTCCACCGCTGCCATCTTTAATGTTGTTTGTGCAAGGCTTCAGTGGAAGCTTCATTTTGGTCAATCCATAGTTTTGCAGTGTTTCTATATTCATGTTAGGAAAATAACACATGTTGAGTGAAGTTTAACCCACGAGTGCAGAGCACAATAAATTGGCAGTATATCACGTTAAACACCTTGTCCTGTGCTCTAGCGATTTCCATCCTACCAGTTTCCCGAGATATACCTATCTGAGCTAGTTGAAGGCTCTACAAACAGGCTTTTCAGATGTAACAGCAAAAACGAATTATGTGTTGACAAAGGAACAAAAAGCAACATGAGAGAAATTAAGAATATAAATGGAAGAAAAAGAAACATGAGATAACTGAAGAATATAAATATTTTTTTTTTAAAAAGACAGAAATTTATGTAAGCGAAGAAGGCCTAGGTAACAGACGAGCAAGAATGAATAGACGTCCACTTCTCGGTAGCGTGGCCGAGCGGTCTAAGGCGCTGGATTAAGGCTCCAGTCTCTCAGGAGGCGTGGGTTCGAATCCCGCCGCTGCCATCTTGGATGTTGTTTGTGCAAGGCTTCAGTGGAAACTTCATTTTGGTCAATCCATAGTTTTGCAGTGTTTCTATATTCATGTAAGGAAAATAACAAATATTGAGTGAAGTTTAACCCACGAGTGCAGAGCTCAATAAATTGGCAGTATATTACCTAAAACACCTTGTCCTGTGCTCTAGCGATTTCCATCCTACCAGTTTCCCGAGATATACCTATCTGAGCTAGTTGAAGGCTCTACAAACAGGCTTTTCAGATGTAACAGCAAAAACGAATTATGTGTTGACAAAGGAACAAAAAGCAACATGGGAGAAATGAAGAATATAAATGGAATAAAAAGAAACATGAGATAAATCCTGTGCTCTAGCGATTTCCATCCTACCAGTTTCCCAAGATCTACCTATCTGAGCTAGTTGAAGGCTCTACAAATAGTTTTTTCAGACATAACAGCAAAAACGAATTATGTGTTGACAAAGGAACAAAAAACAACATGAGAGAAATGAAGAATATAAATGGAATAAAAAGAAACATGAGATAAATGAAGTATATACATTTAAAAAAAAATTAAAAGACCAAAATTAATGGTAGCGCAGAAGGCCTAGGTAACAGACGAGAAAGCATGAAAATAGGTCAATTTCTCGGTAGGGTGTCCGAGCGGTCTAAGACGCTGTATTTAGGCTCCAGTCTCTCAGGAGGCGTGGGTTCGAATCCCACCGCTGCCATCTTTGATGTTGTTTGTGCAAGGCTTCAGTGGAAACTTCATTTTGGTCAATCCATAGTTTTGCAGTGTTTCTATATTCATGTAAGGAAAATAACACATGTTGAGTGAAGTTTAACCCACGAGTGCAGAGCACAATAAATTGGCAGTATATCACGTTAAACACCTTGTCCTGTGCTCTAGCGATTTCCATCCTACCAGTTTACCGAAATCTACCTATCTGAGCTAGTTGAAGGCTCTACAAATAGTTTTTTCAGACATAACAGCAAAAACGAATTATGTGTTGACAAAGGAACAAAAAGCAACATGAGAGAAATGAAGAATATAAATGGAATAAAAAGAAACATGAGATAAATCCTGTCCTCTAGCGATTTCCAATCTAACAGGTTCCCGAGATCTACCTCTCTGAGTTAGTTGAAGGCTCTACAAATAGTTTTTTCAGACATAACAGCAAAAACGAATTATGTGTTGACAAAGGAACAAAAAGCAACATGAGAGAAATGAAGAATATAAATGGAAGAAAAAGAAACATGAGATAAATGAAGAATATAAATAAACAATTTTTTTTAAAAAGACTGAAATTGATGTAAGCGAAGAAGGCCTAGGTAACTGACGAGCAAGAATGAATAGACGTCCACTTCTCGGCAGCGTGGCCGAGCGGTCTAAGGCGCTGGATTAAGGCTCCAGTCTCTCAGGAGGCGTGGGTTTGAATCCCACCGCTACCATCTTGGATGTTGTTTGTGCAAGGCTTCAGTGGAAACTTCATTTTGGTCAATCCATAGTTTTGCAGTGTTTCTATATTCATGTAAGGAAAATAACAAATATTGAGTGAAGTTTAACCCACGAGTGCATAGCACAATAAATTGGCAGTATATCACCTTAAACACCTTGTCCTGTGCTCTAGCGATTTCCATCCTACCAGTTTCCCGAGATATACCTATCTGAGCTAGTTGAAGGCTCTACAAACAGGCTTTTCAGATGTAACAGCAAAAACGAATTATGTGTTGACAAAGGAACAAAAAGCAACATGAGAGAAATGAAGAATATAAATGGAAGAAAAAGAAACATGAGATAAATGAAGAATATAAATAAAAACATTTTTTTAAAAAGACTGAAATTGATGTAAGCGAAGAAGGCCTAGGTAACTGACGAGCAAGAATGAATAGACGTCCACTTCTCGGTAGCGTGGCCGAGCGGTCTAAGGCGCTGGATTAAGGCTCCAGTCTCTCAGGAGGCGTGGGTTTGAATCCCACCGCTACCATCTTGGATGTTGTTTGTGCAAGGCTTCAGTGGAAACTTCATTTTGGTCAATCCATAGTTTTGCAGTGTTTCTATATTCATGTAAGGAAAATAACAAATATTGAGTGAAGTTTAACCCACGAGTGCATAGCACAATAAATTGGCAGTATATCACCTTAAACACCTTGTCCTGTGCTCTAGCGATTTCCATCCTACCAGTTTCCCGAGATATACCTATCTGAGCTAGTTGAAGGCTCTACAAACAAGCTTTTCAGATGTAACAGCAAAAACGAATTATGTGTTGACAAAGGAACAAAAAGCAACATGAGAGAAATGAAGAATATAAATGGAATAAAAAGAAACATGAGATAAATCCTGTCCTCTAGCGATTTCCAATCTACCAGGTTCCCGAGATCTACCTATCTGAGTTAGTTGAAGGCTCTACAAATAGTTTTTTCAGACATAACAGCAAAAACGAATTATGTGTTGACAAAGGAACAAAAAGCAACATGAGAGAAATGAAGAATATAAATGGAAGAAAAAGAAACATGAGATAAATGAAGAATATAAATAAAAAATTTTTTTTAAAAAGACTGAAATTGATGTAAGCGAAGAAGGCCTAGGTAACTGACGAGCAAGAATGAATAGACGTCCACTTCTCGGTAGCGTGGCCGAGCGGTCTAAGGCGCTGGATTAAGGCTCCAGTCTCTCAGGAGGCGTGGGTTTGAATCCCACCGCTACCATCTTGGATGTTGTTTGTGCAAGGCTTCAGTGGAAACTTCATTTTGGTCAATCCATAGTTTTGCAGTGTTTCTATATTCATGTAAGGAAAATAACAAATATTGAGTGAAGTTTAACCCACGAGTGCAGAGCACAATAAATTGGCAGTATATCACCTTAAACACCTTGTCCTGTGCTCTAGCGATTTCCATCCTACCAGTTTCCCGAGATATACCTATCTGAGCTAGTTGAAGGCTCTACAAACAGGCTTTTCAGATGTAACAGCAAAAACGAATTATGTGTTGACAAAGGAACAAAAAGCAACATGAGAGAAATGAAGAATATAAATGGAAGGAAAAGAAACATGAGATAAATGAAGAATATACATTTAAAAAATAAAAAAAAGACAGACATTTTTGTAAGCGAAGAAGGCCTAGGTAACAGACGAGCAAGAATGAATAGTAGTCCACTTCTCGGTAGCGTGGCCGAGCGGTCTAAGGCGCTGGATTAAGGCTCCGGTCTCTCAGGAGGCGTGGGTTTGAATCCCACCGCTACCATCTTGGATGTTGTTTGTGCAAGGCTTCAGTGGAAACTTCATTTTGGTCAATCCATAGTTTTGCAGTGTTTCTATATTCATGTAAGGAAAATAACAAATATTGAGTGAAGTTTAACCCACGAGTGCAGAGCACAATAAATTGGCAGTATATCACCTTAAACACCTTGTCCTGTGCTCTAGCGATTTCCATCCTACCAGTTTCCCGAGATATACCTATCTGAGCTAGTTGAAGGCTCTACAAACAGGCTTTTCAGATGTAACAGCAAAAACGAATTATGTGTTGACAAAGGAACAAAAAGCAACATGAGAGAAATGAAGAATATAAATGGAAGGAAAAGAAATATGAGATAAATGAAGAATATACATTTAAAAAATAAAAAAAAGACAGAAATTTTTGTAAGCGAAGAAGGCCTAGGTAACAGACGAGCAAGAATGAATAGTAGTCCACTTCTCGGTAGCGTGGCCGAGCAGTCTAAGGCGCTGGATTAAGGCTCCAGTCTCTCAGGAGGTGTGGGTTCAAATTCCACCGCTGCCATCTTTAATGTTGTTTGTGCAAGGCTTCAGTGGAAGCTTCATTTTGGTCAATCCATAGTTTTGCAGTGTTTCTATATTCATGTAAGGAAAATAACAAATGTTGAGTGAAGTTTAACCCACGAGTGCAGAGCACAATAAATTGGCAGTATATCACCTTAAACACCTTGTCCTGTGCTCTAGCGATTTCCATCCTACCAGTTTCCCGAGATATACCTATCTGAGCTAGTTGAAGGCTCTACAAACAGGCTTTTCAGATGTAACAGCAAAAACGAATTATGTGTTGACAAAGGAACTAAAAGCAACATGAGAGAATTGAAGAATATAAATGGAATAAAAAGAAACATGAGGTAAATCCTGTGCTCTAGCGATTTCCAATCTACCAGGTTCCCGAGATCTACCTATCTGAGCTAGTTGAAGGCTCTACAAACAGGCTTTTCAGATGTAACAGCAAAAACGAATTATGTGTTGGCAAAGGAACAAAAAGCAACATGAGAGAAATGAAGAATATAAATGGAAGGAAAAGAAACATGAGATAAATCCTGTCCTCTAGCGATTTCCAATGTACCAGGTTCCCGAGATCTACCTATCTGAGTTAGTTGAAGGCTCTACAAATAGTTTTTTCAGACATAACAGCAAAAACGAATTATGTGTTAACAAAGGAACAAAAAGCAACATGAGAGAAATGAAGAATATAAATGGAAGAAAAAGAAACATGAGATAAATGAAGAATATAAATAATTGTTTTTTTAAAAAGACTGAAATTGATGTAAGCGAAGAAGGCCTAGGTAACTGACGAGCAAGAATGAATAAACGTCCACTTCTCGGTAGCGTGGCCGAGCGGTCTAAGGCACTGGATTAAGGCTCCAGTCTCTCAGGAGGCGTGGGTTTGAATCCCACCGCTGCCATCTTGGATGTTCTTTGTGCAAGGCTTCAGTGCAAACTTCATTTTGGTCAATCCATAGTTTTGCAGTGTTTCTATATTCATGTAAGGAAAATAACAAATATTGAGTGAAGTTTAACCCACGAGTGCAGAGCACAATAAATTGGCAGTATATCACCTTAAACACCTTGTCCTGTGCTCTAGCGATTTCCATCCTACCAGTTTCCCGAGATATACCTATCTGAGCTAGTTGAAGGCTATACAAACAGGCTTTTCAGATGTAACAGCAAAAACGAATTATGTGTTGACAAAGGAACAAAAAGCAACATGAGAGAAATGAAGAATATAAATGGAAGGAAAAGAAACATGAGATAAATGAAGAATATACATTTAAAAAATAAAAAAAAAGACAGAAATTGATGTAAGCGAAGAAGGCCTAGGTAACAGACGAGCAAGAATGAATAGTAGTCCACTTCTCGGAAGCGTGGCCGAGCAGTCTAAGGCGCTGGATTAAGGCTCCAGTCTCTCAGGAGGTGTGGGTTCAAATTCCACCGCTGCCATCTTTAATGTTGTTTGTGCAAGGCTTCAGTGGAAGCTTCATTTTGGTCAATCCATAGTTTTGCAGTGTTTCTATATTCATGTTAGGAAAATAACACATGTTGAGTGAAGTTTAACCCACGAGTGCAGAGCACAATAAATTGGCAGTATATCACGTTAAACACCTTGTCCTGTGCTCTAGCGATTTCCATCCTACCAGTTTCCCGAGATATACCTATCTGAGCTAGTTGAAGGCTCTACAAACAGGCTTTTCAGATGTAACAGCAAAAACGAATTATGTGTTGACAAAGGAACAAAAAGCAACATGAGAGAAATTAAGAATATAAATGGAAGAAAAAGAAACATGAGATAACTGAAGAATATAAATATTTTTTTTTTTAAAAAGACAGAAATTTATGTAAGCGAAGAAGGCCTAGGTAACAGACGAGCAAGAATGAATAGACGTCCACTTCTCGGTAGCGTGGCCGAGCGGTCTAAGGCGCTGGATTAAGGCTCCAGTCTCTCAGGAGGCGTGGGTTCGAATCCCGCAGCTGCCATCTTGGATGTTGTTTGTGCAAGGCTTCAGTGGAAACTTCATTTTGGTCAATCCATAGTTTTGCAGTGTTTCTATATTCATGTAAGGAAAATAACAAATATTGAGTGAAGTTTAACCCACGAGTGCAGAGCTCAATAAATTGGCAGTATATTACCTAAAACACCTTGTCCTGTGCTCTAGCGATTTCCATCCTACCAGTTTCCCGAGATATACCTATCTGAGCTAGTTGAAGGCTCTACAAACAGGCTTTTCAGATGTAACAGCAAAAACGAATTATGTGTTGACAAAGGAACAAAAAGCAACATGGGAGAAATGAAGAATATAAATGGAATAAAAAGAAACATGAGATAAATCCTGTGCTCTAGCGATTTCCATCCTACCAGTTTCCCAAGATCTACCTATCTGAGCTAGTTGAAGGCTCTACAAATAGTTTTTTCAGACATAACAGCAAAAACGAATTATGTGTTGACAAAGGAACAAAAAACAACATGAGAGAAATGAAGAATATAAATGGAATAAAAAGAAACATGAGATAAATGAAGTATATACATTTAAAAAAAATTTAAAAGACCAAAATTAATGGTAGCGCAGAAGGCCTAGGTAACAGACGAGAAAGCATGAAAATAGGTCAATTTCTCGGTAGGGTGTCCGAGCGGTCTAAGACGCTGTATTTAGGCTCCAGTCTCTCAGGAGGCGTGGGTTCGAATCCCACCGCTGCCATCTTTGATGTTGTTTGTGCAAGGCTTCAGTGGAAACTTCATTTTGGTCAATCCATAGTTTTGCAGTGTTTCTATATTCATGTAAGGAAAATAACACATGTTGAGTGAAGTTTAACCCACGAGTGCAGAGCACAATAAATTGGCAGTATATCACGTTAAACACCTTGTCCTGTGCTCTAGCGATTTCCATCCTACCAGTTTACCGAAATCTACCTATCTGAGCTAGTTGAAGGCTCTACAAATAGTTTTTTCAGACATAACAGCAAAAACGAATTATGTGTTGACAAAGGAACAAAAAGCAACATGAGAGAAATGAAGAATATAAATGGAATAAAAAGAAACATGAGATAAATCCTGTCCTCTAGCGATTTCCAATCTACGAGGTTCCCGAGATCTACCTCTCTGAGTTAGTTGAAGGCTCTACAAATAGTTTTTTCAGACATAACAGCAAAAACGAATTATGTGTTGACAAAGGAACAAAAAGCAACATGAGAGAAATGAAGAATATAAATGGAAGAAAAAGAAACATGAGATAAATGAAGAATATAAATAAACAATTTTTTTTAAAAAGACTGAAATTGATGTAAGCGAAGAAGGCCTAGGTAACTGACGAGCAAGAATGAATAGACGTCCACTTCTCGGCAGCGTGGCCGAGCGGTCTAAGGCGCTGGATTAAGGCTCCAGTCTCTCAGGAGGCGTGGGTTTGAATCCCACCGCTACCATCTTGGATGTTGTTTGTGCAAGGCTTCAGTGGAAACTTCATTTTGGTCAATCCATAGTTTTGCAGTGTTTCTATATTCATGTAAGGAAAATAACAAATATTGAGTGAAGTTTAACCCACGAGTGCATAGCACAATAAATTGGCAGTATATCACCTTAAACACCTTGTCCTGTGCTCTAGCGATTTCCATCCTACCAGTTTCCCGAGATATACCTATCTGAGCTAGTTGAAGGCTCTACAAACAGGCTTTTCAGATGTAACAGCAAAAACGAATTATGTGTTGACAAAGGAACAAAAAGCAACATGAGAGAAATGAAGAATATAAATGGAAGAAAAAGAAACATGAGATAAATGAAGAATATAAATAAAAACATTTTTTTAAAAAGACTGAAATTGATGTAAGCGAAGAAGGCCTAGGTAACTGACGAGCAAGAATGAATAGACGTCCACTTCTCGGTAGCGTGGCCGAGCGGTCTAAGGCGCTGGATTAAGGCTCCAGTCTCTCAGGAGGCGTGGGTTTGAATCCCACCGCTACCATCTTGGATGTTGTTTGTGCAAGGCTTCAGTGGAAACTTCATTTTGGTCAATCCATAGTTTTGCAGTGTTTCTATATTCATGTAAGGAAAATAACAAATATTGAGTGAAGTTTAACCCACGAGTGCAGAGCACAATAAATTGGCAGTATATCACCTTAAACACCTTGTCCTGTGCTCTAGCGATTTCCATCCTACCAGTTTCCCGAGATATACCTATCTGAGCTAGTTGAAGGCTCTACAAACAGGCTTTTCAGATGTAACAGCAAAAACGAATTATGTGTTGACAAAGGAACAAAAAGCAACATGAGAGAAATGAAGAATATAAATGGAAGGAAAAGAAATATGAGATAAATGAAGAATATACATTTAAAAAATAAAAAAAAGACAGAAATTTTTGTAAGCGAAGAAGGCCTAGGTAACAGACGAGCAAGAATGAATAGTAGTCCACTTCTCGGTAGCGTGGCCGAGCAGTCTAAGGCGCTGGATTAAGGCTCCAGTCTCTCAGGAGGTGTGGGTTCAAATTCCACCGCTGCCATCTTTAATGTTGTTTGTGCAAGGCTTCAGTGGAAGCTTCATTTTGGTCAATCCATAGTTTTGCAGTGTTTCTATATTCATGTAAGGAAAATAACAAATGTTGAGTGAAGTTTAACCCACGAGTGCAGAGCACAATAAATTGGCAGTATATCACCTTAAACACCTTGTCCTGTGCTCTAGCGATTTCCATCCTACCAGTTTCCCGAGATATACCTATCTGAGCTAGTTGAAGGCTCTACAAACAGGCTTTTCAGATGTAACAGCAAAAACGAATTATGTGTTGACAAAGGAACTAAAAGCAACATGAGAGAATTGAAGAATATAAATGGAATAAAAAGAAACATGAGGTAAATCCTGTGCTCTAGCGATTTCCAATCTACCAGGTTCCCGAGATCTACCTATCTGAGCTAGTTGAAGGCTCTACAAACAGGCTTTTCAGATGTAACAGCAAAAACGAATTATGTGTTGACAAAGGAACAAAAAGCAACATGAGAGAAATGAAGAATATAAATGGAAGAAAAAGAAACATGAGATAACTGAAGAATATAAATAAAAAATATTTAAAAAAGACAGAAATTGATGTAAGCGAAGAAGGCCTAGGTAACAGACGAGCAAGAATGAATAGACGTCCACTTCTCGGTAGTGTGGCAGAGCGGTCTAAGGCGCTGGTTTAAGGCTCCAGTCTCTCAGGAGGCGTGGGTTCGAATCCCACAGCTGCCATCTTTAATGTTGTTTGTGGAAGCTTCATTTTGGTCAATCTATAGTTTTGCAGTGTTTCTATATTCATGTAAGGAAAATAACAAATGTTGAGTGAAGTTTAACCCACGATTGCAGAGCACAATAAATTGGCAGTATATCACCTTAAACACCTTGTCCTGTGCTCTAGCGATATCCATCCTACCAGTTTCCCGAGATATACCTATCTGAGCTAGTTGAAGACTCTACAAACAGGCTTTTCAGATGGAACAGCAAAAACGAATTATGTGTTGACAAAGGAACAAAAAGCAACATGAGAGAAATGAAGAATATAAATGGAATAAAAAGAAACATGAGATAAATGAAGTATATACATTTTTAAAAAAATTAAAAGACCAAAATTAATGGTAGCGCAGAAGGCCTAGGTAACAGACGAGAAAGCATGAAAATAGGTCAATTTTTCGATAGTGTGGCCGAGCGGTCTAAGGTGCTGGATTTAGGCTCCAGTCTCTCAGGAGGCGTGGGTTCGAATCCCACCGCTGCCATCTTTGATGTTGTTTGTGCAAGGCTTCAGTGGAAACTTCATTTTGGTCAATCCATAGTTTTGCAGTGTTTCTATATTCATGTTAGGAAAATAACACATGTTGAGTGAAGTTTAACCCACGAGTGCAGAGCACAATATATTGGCAGTATATCACGTTAAACACCTTGTCCTGTGCTCTAGCGATTTCCATCCTACCAGTTTCCCGAGATATACCTATCTGAGCTAGTTGAAGGCTCTACAAACAGGCTTTTCAGATGTAACAGCAAAAACTAATTATGTGTTGACAAAGGAACAAAAAGCAACATGAGAGAAATGAAGAATATAAATGGAATAAAAAGAAACATGAGATAAATCCTGTGCTCTAGCGATTTCCATCCTACCTGTTTCCCGAGATCTACCTATCTTAGCTAGTTGAAGGCTCTACAAATAGTTTTTTCAGACATAACAGCAAAAACGAATTATGTGTTGACAAAGGAACAAAAAGCAACATGAGAGAAATTAAGAATATAAATGTAAGAAAAAGAAACATGAGATAACTGAAGAATATAAATAAAAAAAATAATAAAAAGACAGAAATTGATGTAAGTGAAGAAGGCCTAGGTAACAGACGAGCAAGAATGAATAGACGTCCACTTCTCTGTAGCGTGGCCGAGCGGTCTAAGGCGCTAGATTAAGGCTCCAGTCTCTCAGGAGGCGTGGGTTCGAATCCCACTGCTGCCATCTTGGATGTTGTTTGTGCAAGGCTTCAGTGGAAACTTCATTTTGGTCAATCCATAGTTTTGCAGTGTTTCTATATTCATGTAAGGAAAATAACAAATATTGAGTGAAGTTTAACCCACGAGTGCAGAGCTCAATAAATTGGCAGTATATCACCTTAAACACCTTGTCCTGTGCTCTAGCGATTTCCATCCTACCAGTTTCCCGAGATCTACCTATCTGAGCTAGTTGAAGGCTCTACAAATAGGCTTTTCAGATGTAACAGCAAAAACGAATTATGTGTTGACAAAGGAACAAAAAGCAACATGAGAGAAATTAAGAATATAAATGTAATAAAAAGAAACATGAGATAAATGAAGTATATACATTTAAAAAAAAATTAAAAGACGAAAAATAATGGTAGGGCAGTAGGCCTAGGTAACAGACGAGAAAGCATAAAAATAGGTCAATTTCTCGGTAGTGTGGCCGAGCGGTCTAAGGCGCTGGATTTAGGCTCCAGTCTCTCAGGAGGCGTGGGTTTGAATCCCACCGCTGACATCTTTGATGTTGTTTATGCAAGGCTTCAGTGGAAACTTCATTTTGGTCAATCCATAGTTTTGCAGTGTTTCTATATTCATGTTAGGAAAATAACACATGTTGAGTGAAGTTTAACCCACGAGTGCAGAGCACAATAAATTGGCAGTATATCACGTTAAACACCTTGTCCTGTGCTCTAGCGATTTCCATCCTACCAGTTTCCCGAGATATACCTATCTGAGCTAGTTGAAGGCTCTACAAACAGGCTTTTCAGATGTAACAGCAAAAACGAATTATGTGTTGACAAAGGAACAAAAAGCAACATGAGAGAAATTAAGAATATAAATGGAAGAAAAAGAAACATGAGATAACTGAAGAATATAAATATTATTTTTTTTAAAAAGACAGAAATTTATGTAAGCGAAGAAGGCCTAGGTAACAGACGAGCAAGAATGAATAGACGTCCACTTCTCGGTAGCGTGGCCGAGCGGTCTAAGGCGCTGGATTAAGGCTCCAGTCTCTCAGGAGGCGTGGGTTCGAATCCCACCGCTGCCATCTTGGATGTTGTTTGTGCAAGGCTTCAGTGGAAACTTCATTTTGGTCAATCCATAGTTTTGCAGTGTTTCTATATTCATGTAAGGAAAATAACAAATATTGAGTGAAGTTTAACCCACGAGTGCAGAGCTCAATAAATTGGCAGTATATTACCTAAAACACCTTGTCCTGTGCTCTAGCGATTTCCATCCTACCAGTTTCCCGAGATATACCTATCTGAGCTAGTTGAAGGCTCTACAAACAGGCTTTTCAGATGTAACAGCAAAAACGAATTATGTGTTGACAAAGGAACAAAAAGCAACATGGGAGAAATGAAGAATATAAATGGAATAAAAAGAAACATGAGATAAATCCTGTGCTCTAGCGATTTCCATCCTACCAGTTTCCCAAGATCTACCTATCTGAGCTAGTTGAAGGCTCTACAAATAGTTTTTTCAGACATAACAGCAAAAACGAATTATGTGTTGACAAAGGAACAAAAAACAACATGAGAGAAATGAAGAATATAAATGGAATAAAAAGAAACATGAGATACATGAAGTATATACATTTAAAAAAAATTTAAAAGACCAAAATTAATGGTAGCGCAGAAGGCCTAGGTAACAGACGAGAAAGCATGAAAATAGGTCAATTTCTCGGTAGGGTGTCCGAGCGGTCTAAGACGCTGTATTTAGGCTCCAGTCTCTCAGGAGGCGTTGGTTCGAATCCCACCGCTGCCATCTTTGATGTTGTTTGTGCAAGGCTTCAGTGGAAACTTCATTTTGGTCAATCCATAGTTTTGCAGTGTTTCTATATTCATGTAAGGAAAATAACACATGTTGAGTGAAGTTTAACCCACGAGTGCAGAGCACAATAAATTGGCAGTATATCACGTTAAACACCTTGTCCTGTGCTCTAGCGATTTCCATCCTACCAGTTTACCGAAATCTACCTATCTGAGCTAGTTGAAGGCTCTACAAATAGTTTTTTCAGACATAACAGCAAAAACGAATTATGTGTTGACAAAGGAACAAAAAGCAACATGAGAGAAATGAAGAATATAAATGGAATAAAAAGAAACATGAGATAAATCCTAGGTAACAGACGAGCAAGAATGAATAGACGTCCACTTCTCGGTAGCGTGGCCGAGCGGTCTAAGGCGCTGGATTAAGGCTCCAGTCTCTCAGGAGGCGTGGGTTCGAATCCCACCACTGCCATCTTGGATGTTGTTTGTACAAGGCTTCAGTGGAAACTTCATTTTGGTCAATCCATATTTTTGCAGTGTTTCTATATTCATGTAAGGAAAATAACAAATATTGAGTGAAGTTTAACCCACGAGTGCAGAGCTCAATAAATTGGCAGTATATCACCTTAAACACCTTGTCCTGTGCTCTAGCGATTTCCATCCTACCAGTTTACCGAAATCTACCTATCTGAGCTAGTTGAAGGCTCTACAAATAGTTTTTTCAGACATAACAGCAAAAACGAATTATGTGTTGACAAAGGAACAAAAAGCAACATGAGAGAAATGAAGAATATAAATGGAATAAAAAGAAACATGAGATAAATCCTGTGCTCTAGCGATTTCCATCCTACCAGTTTCCCGAGATCTACCTATCTGAGCTAGTTGAAAGCTCTACAAATAGTTTTTTCAGACATAACAGCAAAAACGAATTATGTGTTGACAAAGGAACAAAAAGCAACATGAGAGAAATTAAGAATATAAATGGAAGAAAAAGAAACATGAGATAAATGAAGAATATAAATAATTTTTTTTTTTTAAAAGACTGAAATTGATGTAAGCGAAGAAGGCCTAGGTAACAGACGAGCAAGAATGAATAGACGTCCACTTCTCGGTAGCGTGGCCGAGCGGTCTAAGGTGCTGGATTAAGGCTCCAGTCTCTCAGGAGGCGTGGGTTCGAATCCCACCGCTGCCATCTTGGATGTTGTTTGTGCAAGGCTTCAGTGGAAACTTCATTTTGGTCAATCCATAGTTTTGCAGTGTTTCTATATTCATGTAAGGAAAATAACAAATATTGAGTGAAGTTTAACCCACGAGTGCAGAGCTCAATAAATTGGCAGTATATCACCTTAAACACCTTGTCCTGTGCTCTAGCGATTTCCATCCTACCAGTTTCCCGAGATCTACCTATCTGAGCTAGTTGAAGGCTCTACAAATAGGCTTTTCAGATGTAACAGCAAAAACGAATTATGTGTTGACAAAGGAACAAAAAGCAACATGAGAGAAATTAAGAATATAAATGGAATAAAAAGAAACATGAGATAAATCCTGTTCTCTAGCGATTTCCATCCTACCAGTTTCCCAAGATCTACCTATCTGAGCTAGTTGAAGGCTCTACAAATAGTTTTTTCAGACATAACAGCAAAAACGAATTATGTGTTGACAAAGGAACAAAAAACAACATGAGAGAAATGAAGAATATAAATGGAATAAAAAGAAACATGAGATAAATGAAGTATATACATTTAAAAAAAAATTAAAAGACCAAAATTAATGGTAGCGCAGAAGGCCTAGGTAACAGACGAGAAAGCATGAAAATAGGTCAATTTCTCGGTAGGGTGTCCGAGCGGTCTAAGACGCTGTATTTAGGCTCCAGTCTCTCAGGAGGCGTGGGTTCGAATCCCACCGCTGCCATCTTTGATGTTGTTTGTGCAAGGCTTCAGTGGAAACTTCATTTAGGTCAATCCATAGTTTTGCAGTGTTTCTATATTCATGTAAGGAAAATAACACATGTTGAGTGAAGTTTAACCCACGAGTGCAGAGCACAATAAATTGGCAGTATATCACGTTAAACACCTTGTCCTGTGCTCTAGCAATTTCCATCCTACCAGTTTACCGAAATCTACCTATCTGAGCTAGTTGAAGGCTCTACAAATAGTTTTTTCAGACATAACAGCAAAAACGAATTATGTGTTGACAAAGGAACAAAAAGCAACATGAGAGAAATGAAGAATATAAATGGAATAAAAAGAAACATGAGATAAATCCTGTGCTCTAGCGATTTCCATCCTACCAGTTTCCCGAGATCTACCTATCTGAGCTAGTTGAAGGCTCTACAAATAGTTTTTTCAGACATAACAGCAAAAACGAATTATGTGTTGACAAAGGAACAAAAAGCAACATGAGAGAAATTAAGAATATAAATGGAAGAAAAAGAAACATGAGATAAATGAAGAATATAAATAATTTTTTTTTTAAAAAAGACTGAAATTGATGTAAGCGAAGAAGGCCTAGGTAACAGACGAGCAAGAATGAATAGACGTCCACTTCTCGGTAGCGTGGCCGAGCGGTCTAAGGCGCTGGATTAAGGCTCCAGTCTCTCAGGAGGCGTGGGTTTGAATCCCACCGCTGCCATCTTGGATGTTGTTTGTGCAAGGCTTCAGTGGAAACTTCATTTTGGTCAATCCATAGTTTTGCAGTGTTTCTATATTCATGTAAGGAAAATAACAAATATTGAGTGAAGTTTAACCCACGAGTGCAGAGCTCAATAAATTGGCAGTATATCACCTTAAACACCTTGTCCTGTGCTCTAGCGATTTCCATCCTACCAGTTTCCCGAGATCTACCTATCTGAGCTAGTTGAAGGCTCTACAAATAGGCTTTTCAGATGTAACAGCAAAAACGAATTATGTGTTGACAAAGGAACAAAAAGCAACATGAGAGAAATTAAGAATATAAATGGAATAAAAAGAAACATGAGATAAATCCTGTTCTCTAGCGATTTCCATCCTACCAGTTTCCCAAGATCTACCTATCTGAGCTAGTTGAAGGCTCTACAAATAGTTTTTTCAGACATAACAGCAAAAACGAATTATGTGTTGACAAAGGAACAAAAAACAACATGAGAGAAATGAAGAATATAAATGGAATAAAAAGAAACATGAGATAAATGAAGTATATACATTTAAAAAAAAATTAAAAGACCAAAATTAATGGTAGCGCAGAAGGCCTAGGTAACAGACGAGAAAGCATGAAAATAGGTCAATTTCTCGGTAGGGTGTCCGAGCGGTCTAAGACGCTGTATTTAGGCTCCAGTCTCTCAGGAGGCGTGGGTTCGAATCCCACCGCTGCCATCTTTGATGTTGTTTGTGCAAGGCTTCAGTGGAAACTTCATTTAGGTCAATCCATAGTTTTGCAGTGTTTCTATATTCATGTAAGGAAAATAACACATGTTGAGTGAAGTTTAACCCACGAGTGCAGAGCACAATAAATTGGCAGTATATCACGTTAAACACCTTGTCCTGTGCTCTAGCAATTTCCATCCTACCAGTTTACCGAAATCTACCTATCTGAGCTAGTTGAAGGCTCTACAAATAGTTTTTTCAGACATAACAGCAAAAACGAATTATGTGTTGACAAAGGAACAAAAAGCAACATGAGAGAAATGAAGAATATAAATGGAATAAAAAGAAACATGAGATAAATCCTGTGCTCTAGCGATTTCCATCCTACCAGTTTCCCGAGATCTACCTATCTGAGCTAGTTGAAGGCTCTACAAATAGTTTTTTCAGACATAACAGCAAAAACGAATTATGTGTTGACAAAGGAACAAAAAGCAACATGAGAGAAATTAAGAATATAAATGGAAGAAAAAGAAACATGAGATAAATGAAGAATATAAATAATTTTTTTTTTAAAAAAGACTGAAATTGATGTAAGCGAAGAAGGCCTAGGTAACAGACGAGCAAGAATGAATAGACGTCCACTTCTCGGTAGCGTGGCCGAGCGGTCTAAGGCGCTGGATTAAGGCTCCAGTCTCTCAGGAGGCGTGGGTTTGAATCCCACCGCTGCCATCTTGGATGTTGTTTGTGCAAGGCTTCAGTGGAAACTTCATTTTGGTCAATCCATAGTTTTGCAGTGTTTCTATATTCATGTAAGGAAAATAACAAATATTGAGTGAAGTTTAACCCACGAGTGCAGAGCACAATAAATTGGCAGTATATCACGTTAAACACCTTGTCCTGTGCTCTAGCGATTTCCATCCTACCAGTTTCCCGAGATATACCTATCTGAGCTAGTTGAAGGCTCTACAAATAGGCTTTTCAGATGTAACAGCAAAAACGAATTATGTGTTGACAAAGGAACAAAAAGCAACATGAGAGAAATGAAGAATATAAATGGAAGGAAAAGAAACATGGGATAAATGAAGAATATACATTTAAAAAATAAAAAAAGACAGAAATTGATGTAAGCAAAGAAGGCCTAGGTAACAGACGAGCAAGAATGAATAGTAGTCCACTTCTCGGTAGCGTGGCCGAACGGTCTAAGGCGCTGGATTAAGGCTCCAGTCTCTCAGGAGGCGTGTGTTCAAATTCCACCGCTGCCATCTTTAATGTTGTTTGTGCAAGGCTTCAGTGGAAGCTTCATTTTGGTCAATCCATAGTTTTGCAGTGTTTCTATATTCATGTAAGGAAAATAACAAATGTTGAGTGAAGTTTAACCCACGAGTGCAGAGCACAATAAATTGGCAGTATATCACCTTAAACACCTTGTCCTGTGCTCTAGCGATTTCCATCCTACCAGTTTCCCGAGATATACCTATCTGAGCTAGTTGAAGAATCTACAAACAGGCTTTTCAGATGTAACAGCAAAAACGAATTATGTGTTGACAAAGGAACAAAAAGCAACATGAGAGAAATGAAGAATATAAATGGAATAAAAAGAAACATGAGATAAATCCTGTCCTCTAGCGATTTCCAATGTACCAGGTTCCCGAGATCTACCTATCTGAGTTAGTTGAAGGCTCTACAAATAGTTTTTTCAGACATAACAGCAAAAACGAATTATGTGTTGACAAAGGAACAAAAAGCAACATGAGAGAAATGAAGAATATAAATGGAAGAAAAAGAAACATGAGATAAATGAAGAATATAAATAATTGTTTTTTTAAAAAGACTGAAATTGATGTAAGCGAAGAAGGCCTAGGTAACTGACGAGCAAGAATGAATAGACGTCCACTTCTCGGTAGCGTGGCCGAGCGGTCTAAGGCGCTGGATTAAGGCTCCAGTCTCTCAGGAGGCGTGGGTTTGAATCCCACCGCTGCCATCTTGGATGTTGTTTGTGCAAGGCTTCAGTGGAAACTTCATTTTGGTCAATCCATAGTTTTGCAGTGTTTCTATATTCATGTAAGGAAAATAACAAATGTTGAGTGAAGTTTAACCCACGAGTGCAGAGCACAATAAATTGGCAGTATATCACCTTAAACACCTTGTCCTGTGCTCTAGCGATTTCCATCCTACCAGTTTCCCGAGATATACCTATCTGAGCTAGTTGAAGGCTCTACAAACAGGCTTTTCAGATGTAACAGCAAAAACGAATTATGTGTTGACAAAGGAACAAAAAGCAACATGAGAGAAATGAAGAATATAAATGGAATAAAAAGAAACACGAGATAAATCCTGTGCTCTAGCGATTTCCAATCTACCAGGTTCCCGAGATCTACCTATCTGAGCTAGTTGAAGGCTCTACAAACAGGCTTTTCAGATGTAACAGCAAAAAACGAATTATGTGTTGACAAAGGAACAAAAAGCAACATGGGAGAAATGAAGAATATAAATGGAATAAAAAGAAAAATGAGATAAATCCTGTGCTCTAGCGATTTCCATCCTACCAGTTTCCCAAGATCTACCTATCTGAGCTAGTTGAAGGCTCTACAAATAGTTTTTTCAGACATAAATAACAGCAAAAACGAATTATGTGTTGACAAAGGAACAAAAAACAACATGAGAGAAATGAAGAATATAAATGGAATAAAAAGAAACATGAGATAAATGAAGTATATACATTTAAAAAAAATTTAAAAGACCAAAATTAATGGTAGCGCAGAAGGCCTAGGTAACAGACGAGAAAGCATAAAAATAGGTCAATTTCTCGGTAGGGTGTCCGAGCGGTCTAAGACGCTGTATTTAGGCTCCAGTCTCTCAGGAGGCGTGGGTTCGAATCCCACCGCTGCCATCTTTGATGTTGTTTGTGCAAGGCTTCAGTGGAAACTTCATTTTGGTCAATCCATAGTTTTGCAGTGTTTCTATATTCATGTAAGGAAAATAACACATGTTGAGTGAAGTTTAACCCACGAGTGCAGAGCACAATAAATTGGCAGTATATCACGTTAAACACCTTGTCCTGTGCTCTAGCGATTTCCATCCTACCAGTTTACCGAAATCTACCTATCTGAGCTAGTTGAAGGCTCTAAAAATAGTTTTTTCAGACATAACAGCAAAAAACGAATTATGTGTTGACAAAGGAACAAAAAGCAACATGAGAGAAATGAAGAATATAAATGGAATAAAAAGAAACATGAGATAAATCCTGTGCTCTAGCGATTTCCATCCTACCAGTTTCCCAAGATCTACCTATCTGAGCTAGTTGAAGGCTCTACAAATAGTTTTTTCAGACATAACAGCAAAAACGAATTATGTGTTGACAAAGGAACAAAAAGCAACATGAGAGAAATTAAGAATATAAATGGAAGAAAAAGAAACATGAGATAAATGAAGAATATAAATAAAAAAATTTTAAAAAAAGACTGAAATTGATGTAAGCGAAGAAGGCCTAGGTAACAGACGAGCAAGAATGAATAGACGTCCACTTCTCGGTAGCGTGGCCGAGCGGTCTAAGGCGCTGGATTAAGGCTCCAGTCTCTCAGGAGGCGTGGGTTTGAATCCCACCGCTGCCATCTTGGATGTTGTTTGTGCAAGGCTTCAGTGGAAACTTCATTTTGGTCAATCCATAGTTTTGCAGTGTTTCTATATTCATGTAAGGAAAATAACAAATATTGAGTGAAGTTTAACCCACGAGTGCAGAGCACAATAAATTGGCAGTATATCACGTTAAACACCTTGTCCTGTGCTCTAGCGATTTCCATCCTACCAGTTTCCCGAGATATACCTATCTGAGCTAGTTGAAGGCTCTACAAATAGTTTTTTCAGACATAAATAACAGCAAAAACGAATTATGTGTTGACAAAGGAACAAAAAACAACATGAGAGAAATGAAGAATATAAATGGAATAAAAAGAAACATGAGATAAATGAAGTATATACATTTAAAAAAAATTTAAAAGACCAAAATTAATGGTAGCGCAGAAGGCCTAGGTAACAGACGAGAAAGCATAAAAATAGGTCAATTTCTCGGTAGGGTGTCCGAGCGGTCTAAGACGCTGTATTTAGGCTCCAGTCTCTCAGGAGGCGTGGGTTCGAATCCCACCGCTGCCATCTTTGATGTTGTTTGTGCAAGGCTTCAGTGGAAACTTCATTTTGGTCAATCCATAGTTTTGCAGTGTTTCTATATTCATGTAAGGAAAATAACACATGTTGAGTGAAGTTTAACCCACGAGTGCAGAGCACAATAAATTGGCAGTATATCACGTTAAACACCTTGTCCTGTGCTCTAGCGATTTCCATCCTACCAGTTTACCGAAATCTACCTATCTGAGCTAGTTGAAGGCTCTAAAAATAGTTTTTTCAGACATAACAGCAAAAAACGAATTATGTGTTGACAAAGGAACAAAAAGCAACATGAGAGAAATGAAGAATATAAATGGAATAAAAAGAAACATGAGATAAATCCTGTGCTCTAGCGATTTCCATCCTACCAGTTTCCCAAGATCTACCTATCTGAGCTAGTTGAAGGCTCTACAAATAGTTTTTTCAGACATAACAGCAAAAACGAATTATGTGTTGACAAAGGAACAAAAAGCAACATGAGAGAAATTAAGAATATAAATGGAAGAAAAAGAAACATGAGATAAATGAAGAATATAAATAAAATTTTTTTAAAAAAAGACTGAAATTGATGTAAGCGAAGAAGGCCTAGGTAACAGACGAGCAAGAATGAATAGACGTCCACTTCTCGGTAGCGTGGCCGAGCGGTCTAAGGCGCTGGATTAAGGCTCCAGTCTCTCAGGAGGCGTGGGTTTGAATCCCACCGCTGCCATCTTGGATGTTGTTTGTGCAAGGCTTCAGTGGAAACTTCATTTTGGTCAATCCATAGTTTTGCAGTGTTTCTATATTCATGTAAGGAAAATAACAAATATTGAGTGAAGTTTAACCCACGAGTGCAGAGCACAATAAATTGGCAGTATATCACGTTAAACACCTTGTCCTGTGCTCTAGCGATTTCCATCCTACCAGTTTCCCGAGATATACCTATCTGAGCTAGTTGAAGGCTCTACAAATAGGCTTTTCAGATGTAACAGCAAAAACGAATTATGTGTTGACAAAGGAACAAAAAGCAACATGAGAGAAATGAAGAATATAAATGGAAGGAAAAGAAACATGGGATAAATGAAGAATATACATTTAAAAAATAAAAAAAGACAGAAATTGATGTAAGCGAAGAAGGCCTAGGTAACAGACGAGCAAGAATGAATAGTAGTCCACTTCTCGGTAGCGTGGCCGAACGGTCTAAGGCGCTGGATTAAGGCTCCAGTCTCTCAGGAGGCGTGTGTTCAAATTCCACCGCTGCCATCTTTAATGTTGTTTGTGCAAGGCTTCAGTGGAAGCTTCATTTTGGTCAATCCATAGTTTTGCAGTGTTTCTATATTCATGTAAGGAAAATAACAAATGTTGAGTGAAGTTTAACCCACGAGTGCAGAGCACAATAAATTGGCAGTATATCACCTTAAACACCTTGTCCTGTGCTCTAGCGATTTCCATCCTACCAGTTTCCCGAGATATACCTATCTGAGCTAGTTGAAGGCTCTACAAACAGGCTTTTCAGATGTAACAGCAAAAACGAATTATGTGTTGACAAAGGAACAAAAAGCAACATGAGAGAAATGAAGAATATAAATGGAATAAAAAGAAACATGAGATAAATCCTGTCCTCTAGCGATTTCCAATGTACCAGGTTCCCGAGATCTACCTATCTGAGTTAGTTGAAGGCTCTACAAATAGTTTTTTCAGACATAACAGCAAAAACGAATTATGTGTTGAGAAAGGAACAAAAAGCAACATGAGAGAAATGAAGAATATAAATGGAAGAAAAAGAAACATGAGATAAATGAAGAATATAAATAATTGTTTTTTTAAAAAGACTGAAATTGATGTAAGCGAAGAAGGCCTAGGTAACTGACGAGCAAGAATGAATAGACGTCCACTTCTCGGTAGCGTGGCCGAGCGGTCTAAGGCGCTGGATTAAGGCTCCAGTCTCTCAGGAGGCGTGGGTTTGAATCCCACCGCTGCCATCTTGGATGTTGTTTGTGCAAGGCTTCAGTGGAAACTTCATTTTGGTCAATCCATAGTTTTGCAGTGTTTCTATATTCATGTAAGGAAAATAACAAATGTTGAGTGAAGTTTAACCCACGAGTGCAGAGCACAATAAATTGGCAGTATATCACCTTAAACACCTTGTCCTGTGCTCTAGCGATTTCCATCCTACCAGTTTCCCGAGATATACCTATCTGAGCTAGTTGAAGGCTCTACAAACAGGCTTTTCAGATGTAACAGCAAAAACGAATTATGTGTTGACAAAGGAACAAAAAGCAACATGAGAGAAATGAAGAATATAAATGGAATAAAAAGAAACATGAGATAAATCCTGTGCTCTAGCGATTTCCAATCTACCAGGTTCCCGAGATCTACCTATCTGAGCTAGTTGAAGGCTCTACAAACAGGCTTTTCAGATGTAACAGCAAAAAACGAATTATGTGTTGACAAAGGAACAAAAAGCAACATGGGAGAAATGAAGAATATAAATGGAATAAAAAGAAACATGAGATAAATGAAGTATATACATTTAAAAAAAATTTAAAAGACCAAAATTAATGGTAGCGCAGAAGGCCTAGGTAACAGACGAGAAAGCATGAAAATAGGTCAATTTCTCGGTAGGGTGTCCGAGCGGTCTAAGACGCTGTATTTAGGCTCCAGTCTCTCAGGAGGCGTGGGTTGAAATCCCACCGCTGCCATCTTTGATGTTGTTTGTGCAAGGCTTCAGTGGAAACTTCATTTTGGTCAATCCATAGTTTTGCAGTGTTTCTATATTCATGTAAGGAAAATAACACATGTTGAGTGAAGTTTAACCCACGAGTGCAGAGCACAATAAATTGGCAGTATATCACGTTAAACACCTTGTCCTGTGCTCTAGCAATTTCCATCCTACCAGTTTACCGAAATCTACCTATCTGAGCTAGTTGAAGGCTCTACAAATAGTTTTTTCAGACATAACAGCAAAAACGAATTATGTGTTGACAAAGGAACAAAAAGCAACATGAGAGAAATGAAGAATATAAATGGAATAAAAAGAAACATGAGATAAATCCTGTGCTCTAGCGATTTCCATCCTACCAGTTTCCCGAGATCTACCTATCTGAGCTAGTTGAAGGCTCTACAAATAGTTTTTTCAGACATAACAGCAAAAACGAATTATGTGTTGACAAAGGAACAAAAAGCAACATGAGAGAAATTAAGAATATAAATGGAAGAAAAAGAAACATGAGATAAATGAAGAATATAAATAATTTTTTTTTTTAAAAAGACTGAAATTGATGTAAGCGAAGAAGGCCTAGGTAACAGACGAGCAAGAATGAATAGACGTCCACTTCTCGGTAGCGTGGCCGAGCGGTCTAAGGCGCTGGATTAAGGCTCCAGTCTCTCAGGAGGCGTGGGTTTGAATCCCACCGCTGCCATCTTGGATGTTGTTTGTGCAAGGCTTCAGTGGAAACTTCATTTTGGTCAATCCATAGTTTTGCAGTGTTTCTATATTCATGTAAGGAAAATAACAAATATTGAGTGAAGTTTAACCCACGAGTGCAGAGCACAATAAATTGGCAGTATATCACGTTAAACACCTTGTCCTGTGCTCTAGCGATTTCCATCCTACCAGTTTCCCGAGATATACCTATCTGAGCTAGTTGAAGGCTCTACAAATAGGCTTTTCAGATGTAACAGCAAAAACGAATTATGTGTTGACAAAGGAACAAAAAGCAACATGAGAGAAATGAAGAATATAAATGGAAGGAAAAGAAACATGGGATAAATGAAGAATATACATTTAAAAAATAAAAAAAGACAGAAATTGATGTAAGCGAAGAAGGCCTAGGTAACAGACGAGCAAGAATGAATAGTAGTCCACTTCTCGGTAGCGTGGCCGAACGGTCTAAGGCGCTGGATTAAGGCTCCAGTCTCTCAGGAGGCGTGTGTTCAAATTCCACCGCTGCCATCTTTAATGTTGTTTGTGCAAGGCTTCAGTGGAAGCTTCATTTTGGTCAATCCATAGTTTTGCAGTGTTTCTATATTCATGTAAGGAAAATAACAAATGTTGAGTGAAGTTTAACCCACGAGTGCAGAGCACAATAAATTGGCAGTATATCACCTTAAACACCTTGTCCTGTGCTCTAGCGATTTCCATCCTACCAGTTTCCCGAGATATACCTATCTGAGCTAGTTGAAGGCTCTACAAACAGGCTTTTCAGATGTAACAGCAAAAACGAATTATGTGTTGACAAAGGAACAAAAAGCAACATGAGAGAAATGAAGAATATAAATGGAATAAAAAGAAACATGAGATAAATCCTGTCCTCTAGCGATTTCCAATGTACCAGGTTCCCGAGATCTACCTATCTGAGTTAGTTGAAGGCTCTACAAATAGTTTTTTCAGACATAACAGCAAAAACGAATTATGTGTTGAGAAAGGAACAAAAAGCAACATGAGAGAAATGAAGAATATAAATGGAAGAAAAAGAAACATGAGATAAATGAAGAATATAAATAATTGTTTTTTTAAAAAGACTGAAATTGATGTAAGCGAAGAAGGCCTAGGTAACTGACGAGCAAGAATGAATAGACGTCCACTTCTCGGTAGCGTGGCCGAGCGGTCTAAGGCGCTGGATTAAGGCTCCAGTCTCTCAGGAGGCGTGGGTTTGAATCCCACCGCTGCCATCTTGGATGTTGTTTGTGCAAGGCTTCAGTGGAAACTTCATTTTGGTCAATCCATAGTTTTGCAGTGTTTCTATATTCATGTAAGGAAAATAACAAATGTTGAGTGAAGTTTAACCCACGAGTGCAGAGCACAATAAATTGGCAGTATATCACCTTAAACACCTTGTCCTGTGCTCTAGCGATTTCCATCCTACCAGTTTCCCGAGATATACCTATCTGAGCTAGTTGAAGGCTCTACAAACAGGCTTTTCAGATGTAACAGCAAAAACGAATTATGTGTTGACAAAGGAACAAAAAGCAACATGAGAGAAATGAAGAATATAAATGGAATAAAAAGAAACATGAGATAAATCCTGTGCTCTAGCGATTTCCAATCTACCAGGTTCCCGAGATCTACCTATCTGAGCTAGTTGAAGGCTCTACAAACAGGCTTTTCAGATGTAACAGCAAAAAACGAATTATGTGTTGACAAAGGAACAAAAAGCAACATGGGAGAAATGAAGAATATAAATGGAATAAAAAGAAACATGAGATAAATGAAGTATATACATTTAAAAAAAATTTAAAAGACCAAAATTAATGGTAGCGCAGAAGGCCTAGGTAACAGACGAGAAAGCATGAAAATAGGTCAATTTCTCGGTAGGGTGTCCGAGCGGTCTAAGACGCTGTATTTAGGCTCCAGTCTCTCAGGAGGCGTGGGTTGAAATCCCACCGCTGCCATCTTTGATGTTGTTTGTGCAAGGCTTCAGTGGAAACTTCATTTTGGTCAATCCATAGTTTTGCAGTGTTTCTATATTCATGTAAGGAAAATAACACATGTTGAGTGAAGTTTAACCCACGAGTGCAGAGCACAATAAATTGGCAGTATATCACGTTAAACACCTTGTCCTGTGCTCTAGCAATTTCCATCCTACCAGTTTACCGAAATCTACCTATCTGAGCTAGTTGAAGGCTCTACAAATAGTTTTTTCAGACATAACAGCAAAAACGAATTATGTGTTGACAAAGGAACAAAAAGCAACATGAGAGAAATGAAGAATATAAATGGAATAAAAAGAAACATGAGATAAATCCTGTGCTCTAGCGATTTCCATCCTACCAGTTTCCCGAGATCTACCTATCTGAGCTAGTTGAAGGCTCTACAAATAGTTTTTTCAGACATAACAGCAAAAACGAATTATGTGTTGACAAAGGAACAAAAAGCAACATGAGAGAAATTAAGAATATAAATGGAAGAAAAAGAAACATGAGATAAATGAAGAATATAAATAATTTTTTTTTTTAAAAAGACTGAAATTGATGTAAGCGAAGAAGGCCTAGGTAACAGACGAGCAAGAATGAATAGATGTCCACTTCTCGGTAGCGTGGCCGAGCGGTCTAAGGCGCTGGATTAAGGCTCCAGTCTCTCAGGAGGCGTGGGTTTGAATCCCACCGCTGCCATCTTGGATGTTGTTTGTGCAAGGCTTCAGTGGAAACTTCATTTTGGTCAATCCATAGTTTTGCAGTGTTTCTATATTCATGTAAGGAAAATAACAAATATTGAGTGAAGTTTAACCCACGAGTGCAGAGCACAATAAATTGGCAGTATATCACGTTAAACACCTTGTCCTGTGCTCTAGCGATTTCCATCCTACCAGTTTCCCGAGATATACCTATCTGAGCTAGTTGAAGGCTCTACAAATAGGCTTTTCAGATGTAACAGCAAAAACGAATTATGTGTTGACAAAGGAACAAAAAGCAACATGAGAGAAATGAAGAATATAAATGGAAGGAAAAGAAACATGGGATAAATGAAGAATATACATTTAAAAAATAAAAAAAGACAGAAATTGATGTAAGCGAAGAAGGCCTAGGTAACAGACGAGCAAGAATGAATAGTAGTCCACTTCTCGGTAGCGTGGCCGAACGGTCTAAGGCGCTGGATTAAGGCTCCAGTCTCTCAGGAGGCGTGTGTTCAAATTCCACCGCTGCCATCTTTAATGTTGTTTGTGCAAGGCTTCAGTGGAAGCTTCATTTTGGTCAATCCATAGTTTTGCAGTGTTTCTATATTCATGTAAGGAAAATAACAAATGTTGAGTGAAGTTTAACCCACGAGTGCAGAGCACAATAAATTGGCAGTATATCACCTTAAACACCTTGTCCTGTGCTCTAGCGATTTCCATCCTACCAGTTTCCCGAGATATACCTATCTGAGCTAGTTGAAGGCTCTACAAACAGGCTTTTCAGATGTAACAGCAAAAACGAATTATGTGTTGACAAAGGAACAAAAAGCAACATGAGAGAAATGAAGAATATAAATGGAAGGAAAAGAAACATGAGATAAATGAAGAATATACATTTAAAAAATAAAAAAAAGACAGAAATTGATGTAAGCGAAGAAGGCCTAGGTAACAGACGAGCAAGAATGAATAGTAGTCCACTTCTCGGTAGCGTGGCCGAGCAGTCTAAGGCGCTGGATTAAGGCTCCAGTCTCTCAGGAGGTGTGGGTTCAAATTCCACCGCTGCCATCTTTAATGTTGTTTGTGCAAGGCTTCAGTGGAAGCTTCATTTTGGTCAATCCATAGTTTTGCAGTGTTTCTATATTCATGTAAGGAAAATAACAAATATTGAGTGAAGTTTAACCCACGAGTGCAGAGCACAATAAATTGGCAGTATATCACGTTAAACACCTTGTCCTGTGCTCTAGCGATTTCCATCCTACCAGTTTCCCGAGATATACCTATCTGAGCTAGTTGAAGGCTCTACAAACAGGCTTTTCAGATGTAACAGCAAAAACGAATTATGTGTTGACAAAGGAACAAAAAGCAACATGAGAGAAATGAAGAATATAAATGGAAGGAAAAGAAACATGAGATAAATGAAGAATATACATTTAAAAAATAAAAAAAAGACAGACATTTTTGTAAGCGAAGAAGGCCTAGGTAACAGACGAGCAAGAATGAATAGTAGTCCACTTCTCGGTAGCGTGGCCGAGCGGTCTAAGTCGCTGGATTAAGGCTCCGGTCTCTCAGGAGGCGTGGGTTTGAATCCCACCGCTACCATCTTGGATGTTGTTTGTGCAAGGCTTCAGTGGAAACTTCATTTTGGTCAATCCATAGTTTTGCAGTGTTTCTATATTCATGTAAGGAAAATAACAAATATTGAGTGAAGTTTAACCCACGAGTGCAGAGCACAATAAATTGGCAGTATATCACCTTAAACACCTTGTCCTGTGCTCTAGCGATTTCCATCCTACCAGTTTCCCGAGATATACCTATCTGAGCTAGTTGAAGGCTCTACAAACAGGCTTTTCAGATGTAACAGCAAAAACGAATTATGTGTTGACAAAGGAACAAAAAGCAACATGAGAGAAATGAAGAATATAAATGGAAGGAAAAGAAATATGAGATAAATGAAGAATATACATTTAAAAAATAAAAAAAAGACAGAAATTTTTGTAAGCGAACAAGGCCTAGGTAACAGACGAGCAAGAATGAATAGTAGTCCACTTCTCGGTAGCGTGGCCGAGCAGTCTAAGGCGCTGGATTAAGGCTCCAGTCTCTCAGGAGGTGTGGGTTCAAATTCCACCGCTGCCATCTTTAATGTTGTTTGTGCAAGGCTTCAGTGGAAGCTTCATTTTGGTCAATCCATAGTTTTGCAGTGTTTCTATATTCATGTAAGGAAAATAACAAATGTTGAGTGAAGTTTAACCCACGAGTGCAGAGCACAATAAATTGGCAGTATATCACCTTAAACACCTTGTCCTGTGCTCTAGCGATTTCCATCCTACCAGTTTCCCGAGATATACCTATCTGAGCTAGTTGAAGGCTCTACAAACAGGCTTTTCAGATGTAACAGCAAAAACGAATTATGTGTTGACAAAGGAACTAAAAGCAACATGAGAGAAATGAAGAATATAAATGGAATAAAAAGAAACATGAGGTAAATCCTGTGCTCTAGCGATTTCCAATCTACCAGGTTCCCGAGATCTACCTATCTGAGCTAGTTGAAGGCTCTACAAACAGGCTTTTCAGATGTAACAGCAAAAACGAATTATGTGTTGACAAAGGAACAAAAAGCAACATGAGAGAAATGAAGAATATAAATGGAAGAAAAAGAAACATGAGATAACTGAAGAATATAAATAAAAAATATTTAAAAAAGACAGAAATTGATGTAAGCGAAGAAGGCCTAGGTAACAGACGAGCAAGAATGAATAGACGTCCACTTCTCGGTAGTGTGGCAGAGCGGTCTAAGGCGCTGGATTAAGGCTCCAGTCTCTCAGGAGGCGTGGGTTCGAATCCCACAGCTGCCATCTTTAATGTTGTTTGTGGAAGCTTCATTTTGGTCAATCTATAGTTTTGCAGTGTTTCTATATTCATGTAAGGAAAATAACAAATGTTGAGTGAAGTTTAACCCACGATTGCAGAGCACAATAAATTGGCAGTATATCACCTTAAACACCTTGTCCTGTGCTCTAGCGATATCCATCCTACCAGTTTCCCGAGATATACCTATCTGAGCTAGTTGAAGACTCTACAAATAGGCTTTTCAGATGGAACAGCAAAAACGAATTATGTGTTGACAAAGGAACAAAAAGCAACATGAGAGAAATGAAGAATATAAATGGAATAAAAATAAACATGAGATAAATGAAGTATATACATTTTAAAAAAAATTAAAAGACCAAAATTAATGGTAGCGCAGAAGGCCTAGGTAACAGACGAGAAAGCATGAAAATAGGTCAATTTTTCGATAGTGTGGCCGAGCGGTCTAAGGTGCTGGATTTAGGCTCCAGTCTCTCAGGAGGCGTGGGTTCGAATCCCACCGCTGCCATCTTTGATGTTGTTTGTGCAAGGCTTCAGTGGAAACTTCATTTTGGTCAATCCATAGTTTTGCAGTGTTTCTATATTCATGTTAGGAAAATAACACATGTTGAGTGAAGTTTAACCCACGAGTGCAGAGCACAATAAATTGGCAGTATATCACGTTAAACACCTTGTCCTGTGCTCTAGCGATTTCCATCCTACCAGTTTCCCGAGATATACCTATCTGAGCTAGTTGAAGGCTCTACAAACAGGCTTTTCAGATGTAACAGCAAAAACTAATTATGTGTTGACAAAGGAACAAAAAGCAACATGAGAGAAATGAAGAATATAAATGGAATAAAAAGAAACATGAGATAAATCCTGTGCTCTAGCGATTTCCATCCTACCTGTTTCCCGAGATCTACCTATCTTAGC
Source organism: Thymallus thymallus (assembly GCA_023634145.1). Classification (NCBI taxonomy): domain Eukaryota; kingdom Metazoa; phylum Chordata; class Actinopteri; order Salmoniformes; family Salmonidae; genus Thymallus; species Thymallus thymallus. The sequence continues at coordinate 33,490,413 of CM042398.1, read as the reverse complement.
TAGTTGAAGGCTCTACAAATAGTTTTTTCAGACATAACAGCAAAAACGAATTATGTGTTGACAAAGGAACAAAAAGCAACATGAGAGAAATTAAGAATATAAATGTAAGAAAAAGAAACATGAGATAACTGAAGAATATAAATAAAAAAAATAATAAAAAGACAGAAATTGATGTAAGTGAAGAAGGCCTAGGTAACAGACGAGCAAGAATGAATAGACGTCCACTTCTCTGTAGCGTGGCCGAGCGGTCTAAGGCGCTAGATTAAGGCTCCAGTCTCTCAGGAGGCGTGGGTTCGAATCCCACTGCTCCCATCTTGGATGTTGTTTGTGCAAGGCTTCAGTGGAAACTTCATTTTGGTCAATCCATAGTTTTGCAGTGTTTCTATATTCATGTAAGGAAAATAACAAATATTGAGTGAAGTTTAACCCACGAGTGCAGAGCTCAATAAATTGGCAGTATATCACCTTAAACACCTTGTCCTGTGCTCTAGCGATTTCCATCCTACCAGTTTCCCGAGATCTACCTATCTGAGCTAGTTGAAGGCTCTACAAATAGGCTTTTCAGATGTAACAGCAAAAACGAATTATGTGTTGACAAAGGAACAAAAAGCAACATGAGAGAAATTAAGAATATAAATGTAATAAAAAGAAACATGAGATAAATGAAGTATATACATTTAAAAAAAAATTAAAAGACGAAAAATAATGGTAGGGCAGTAGGCCTAGGTAACAGACGAGAAAGCATAAAAATATGTCAATTTCTCGGTAGTGTGGCAGAGCGGTCTAAGGCGCTGGATTTAGGCTCCAGTCTCTCAGGAGGCGTGGGTTTGAATCCCACCGCTGACATCTTTGATGTTGTTTGTGCAAGGCTTCAGTGGAAACTTCATTTTGGTCAATCCATAGTTTTGCAGTGTTTCTATATTCATGTTAGGAAAATAACACATGTTGAGTGAAGTTTAACCCACGAGTGCAGAGCACAATAAATTGGCAGTATATCACGTTAAACACCTTGTCCTGTGCTCTAGCGATTTCCATCCTACCAGTTTACCGAAATCTACCTATCTGAGCTAGTTGAAGGCTCTACAAATAGTTTTTTCAGATGTAACAGCAAAAACGAATTATGTGTTGACAAAGGAACAAAAAGCAACATGAGAGAAATGAAGAATATAAATGGAATAAAAAGAAACATGAGATAAATCCTAGGTAACAGACGAGCAAGAATGAATAGACGTCCACTTCTCGGTAGCGTGGCCGAGCGGTCTAAGGCGCTGGATTAAGGCTCCAGTCTCTCAGGAGGCGTGGGTTCGAATCCCACCGCTGCCATCTTGGATGTTGTTTGTACAAGGCTTCAGTGGAAACTTCATTTTGGTCAATCCATAGTTTTGCAGTGTTTCTATATTCATGTAAGGAAAATAACAAATATTGAGTGAAGTTTAACCCACGAGTGCAGAGCTCAATAAATTGGCAGTATATCACCTTAAACACCTTGTCCTGTGCTCTAGCGATTTCCATCCTACCAGTTTCCCGAGATCTACCTATCTGAGCTAGTTGAAGGCTCTACAAATAGGCTTTTCAGATGTAACAGCAAAAACGAATTATGTGTTGACAAAGGAACAAAAAACAACATGAGAGAAATGAAGAATATAAATGGAATAAAAAGAAACATGAGATAAATGAAGTATATACATTTAAAAAAAATTTAAAAGACCAAAATTAATGGTAGCGCAGAAGGCCTAGGTAACAGATGAGAAAGCATGAAAATAGGTCAATTTCTCGGTACGGTGTCCGAGTGGTCTAAGACGCTGTATTTAGGCTCCAGTCTCTCAGGAGGCGTGGGTTTGAATCCCACCGCTGCCATCTTTGATGTTGTTTGTGCAAGGCTTCAGTGGAAACTTCATTTTGGTCAATCCATAGTTTTGCAGTGTTTCTATATTCATGTAAGGAAAATAACACATGTTGAGTGAAGTTTAACCCACGAGTGCAGAGCACAATAAATTGGCAGTATATCACGTTAAACACCTTGTCCTGTGCTCTAGCGATTTCCATCCTACCAGTTTACCGAAATCTACCTATCTGAGCTAGTTGAAGGCTCTACAAATAGTTTTTTCAGACATAACAGCAAAAACGAATTATGTGTTGACAAAGGAACAAAAAGCAACATGAGAGAAATGAAGAATATAAATGGAATAAAAAGAAACATGAGATAAATCCTGTGCTCTAGCGATTTCCATCCTACCAGTTTCCCGAGATCTACCTATCTGAGCTAGTTGAAAGCTCTACAAATAGTTTTTTCAGACATAACAGCAAAAACGAATTATGTGTTGACAAAGGAACAAAAAGCAACATGAGAGAAATTAAGAATATAAATGGAAGAAAAAGAAACATGAGATAAATGAAGAATATAAATAATTTTTTTTTTTAAAAAGACTGAAATTGATGTAAGCGAAGAAGGCCTAGGTAACAGACGAGCAAGAATGAATAGACGTCCACTTCTCGGTAGCGTGGCCGAGCGGTCTAAGGTGCTGGATTAAGGCTCCAGTCTCTCAGGAGGCGTGGGTTCGAATCCCACCGCTGCCATCTTGGATGTTGTTTGTGCAAGGCTTCAGTGGAAACTTCATTTTGGTCAATCCATAGTTTTGCAGTGTTTCTATATTCATGTAAGGAAAATAACAAATATTGAGTGAAGTTTAACCCACGAGTGCAGAGCTCAATAAATTGGCAGTATATCACCTTAAACACCTTGTCCTGTGCTCTAGCGATTTCCATCCTACCAGTTTCCCGAGATCTACCTATCTGAGCTAGTTGAAGGCTCTACAAATAGGCTTTTCAGATGTAACAGCAAAAACGAATTATGTGTTGACAAAGGAACAAAAAGCAACATGAGAGAAATTAAGAATATAAATGGAATAAAAAGAAACATGAGATAAATCCTGTTCTCTAGCGATTTCCATCCTACCAGTTTCCCAAGATCTACCTATCTGAGCTAGTTGAAGGCTCTACAAATAGTTTTTTCAGACATAACAGCAAAAACGAATTATGTGTTGACAAAGGAACAAAAAACAACATGAGAGAAATGAAGAATATAAATGGAATAAAAAGAAACATGAGATAAATGAAGTATATACATTTAAAAAAAAATTAAAAGACCAAAATTAATGGTAGCGCAGAAGGCCTAGGTAACAGACGAGAAAGCATGAAAATAGGTCAATTTCTCGGTAGGGTGTCCGAGCGGTCTAAGACGCTGTATTTAGGCTCCAGTCTCTCAGGAGGCGTGGGTTCGAATCCCACCGCTGCCATCTTTGATGTTGTTTGTGCAAGGCTTCAGTGGAAACTTCATTTAGGTCAATCCATAGTTTTGCAGTGTTTCTATATTCATGTAAGGAAAATAACACATGTTGAGTGAAGTTTAACCCACGAGTGCAGAGCACAATAAATTGGCAGTATATCACGTTAAACACCTTGTCCTGTGCTCTAGCAATTTCCATCCTACCAGTTTACCGAAATCTACCTATCTGAGCTAGTTGAAGGCTCTACAAATAGTTTTTTCAGACATAACAGCAAAAACGAATTATGTGTTGACAAAGGAACAAAAAGCAACATGAGAGAAATGAAGAATATAAATGGAATAAAAAGAAACATGAGATAAATCCTGTGCTCTAGCGATTTCCATCCTACCAGTTTCCCGAGATCTACCTATCTGAGCTAGTTGAAGGCTCTACAAATAGTTTTTTCAGACATAACAGCAAAAACGAATTATGTGTTGACAAAGGAACAAAAAGCAACATGAGAGAAATTAAGAATATAAATGGAAGAAAAAGAAACATGAGATAAATGAAGAATATAAATAATTTTTTTTTTTAAAAAGACTGAAATTGATGTAAGCGAAGAAGGCCTAGGTAACAGACGAGCAAGAATGAATAGACGTCCACTTCTCGGTAGCGTGGCCGAGCGGTCTAAGGCGCTGGATTAAGGCTCCAGTCTCTCAGGAGGCGTGGGTTTGAATCCCACCGCTGCCATCTTGGATGTTGTTTGTGCAAGGCTTCAGTGGAAACTTCATTTTGGTCAATCCATAGTTTTGCAGTGTTTCTATATTCATGTAAGGAAAATAACAAATATTGAGTGAAGTTTAACCCACGAGTGCAGAGCACAATAAATTGGCAGTATATCACGTTAAACACCTTGTCCTGTGCTCTAGCGATTTCCATCCTACCAGTTTCCCGAGATATACCTATCTGAGCTAGTTGAAGGCTCTACAAATAGGCTTTTCAGATGTAACAGCAAAAACGAATTATGTGTTGACAAAGGAACAAAAAGCAACATGAGAGAAATGAAGAATATAAATGGAAGGAAAAGAAACATGGGATAAATGAAGAATATACATTTAAAAAATAAAAAAAGACAGAAATTGATGTAAGCGAAGAAGGCCTAGGTAACAGACGAGCAAGAATGAATAGTAGTCCACTTCTCGGTAGCGTGGCCGAACGGTCTAAGGCGCTGGATTAAGGCTCCAGTCTCTCAGGAGGCGTGTGTTCAAATTCCACCGCTGCCATCTTTAATGTTGTTTGTGCAAGGCTTCAGTGGAAGCTTCATTTTGGTCAATCCATAGTTTTGCAGTGTTTCTATATTCATGTAAGGAAAATAACAAATGTTGAGTGAAGTTTAACCCACGAGTGCAGAGCACAATAAATTGGCAGTATATCACCTTAAACACCTTGTCCTGTGCTCTAGCGATTTCCATCCTACCAGTTTCCCGAGATATACCTATCTGAGCTAGTTGAAGGCTCTACAAACAGGCTTTTCAGATGTAACAGCAAAAACGAATTATGTGTTGACAAAGGAACAAAAAGCAACATGAGAGAAATGAAGAATATAAATGGAAGGAAAAGAAACATGAGATAAATGAAGAATATACATTTAAAAAATAAAAAAAAGACAGAAATTGATGTAAGCGAAGAAGGCCTAGGTAACAGACGAGCAAGAATGAATAGTAGTCCACTTCTCGGTAGCGTGGCCGAGCAGTCTAAGGCGCTGGATTAAGGCTCCAGTCTCTCAGGAGGTGTGGGTTCAAATTCCACCGCTGCCATCTTTAATGTTGTTTGTGCAAGGCTTCAGTGGAAGCTTCATTTTGGTCAATCCATAGTTTTGCAGTGTTTCTATATTCATGTAAGGAAAATAACAAATGTTGAGTGAAGTTTAACCCACGAGTGCAGAGCACAATAAATTGGCAGTATATCACCTTAAACACCTTGTCCTGTGCTCTAGCGATTTCCATCCTACCAGTTTCCCGAGATATACCTATCTGAGCTAGTTGAAGGCTCTACAAACAGGCTTTTCAGGTGTAACAGCAAAAACGAATTATGTGTTGACAAAGGAACAAAAAGCAACATGAGAGAAATGAAGAATATAAATGGAATTAAAAGAAACATGAGATAAATCCTGTGCTCTAAAGATTTCCAATCTACCAGGTTCCCGAGATCTACCTATCTGAGCTAGTTGAAGTCTCTACAAACAGGCTTTTCAGATGTAACAGCAAAAACGAATTATGTGTTGACAAAGGAACAAAAAGCAACATGAGAGAAATTAAGAATATAAATGGAAGAAAAAGAAACATGAGGTAACTGAAGAATATAAATAAAAAATATTAAAAAAAGACAGAAATTGATGTAAGCGAAGAAGGCCTAGGTAACAGACGAGCAAGAATGAATAGACGTCCACTTCTCGGTAGCGTGGCCGAGCGGTCTAAGGCGCTGGATTAAGCTTCCAGTCTCTCAGGAGGCGTGGGTTTGAATCCCACCGCTGCCATCTTGGATGTTGTTTGTGCAAGGCTTCAGTGGAAACTTCATTTTGGTCAATCCATAGTTTTGCAGTGTTTCTATATTCATGTAAGGAAAATAACAAATATTGAGTGAAGTTTAACCCACGAGTGCAGAGCACAATAAATTGGCAGTATATCACGTTAAACACCTTGTCCTGTGCTCTAGCGATTTCCATCCTACCAGTTTCCCGAGATATACCTATCTGAGCTAGTTGAAGTCTCTACAAACAGGCTTTTCAGATGTAACAGCAAAAAACGAATTATGTGTTGACAAAGGAACAAAAAGCAACATGAGAGAAATGAAGAATATAAATGGAATAAAAAGAAACATGAGATAAATCCTGTGCTCTAGCGATTTCCATCCTACCTGTTTCCCGAGATCTACCTATCTTAGCTAGTTGAAGGCTCTACAAATAGTTTTTTCAGACATAACAGCAAAAACGAATTATGTGTTGACAAAGGAACAAAAAGCAACATGAGAGAAATTAAGAATATAAATGGAATAAAAAGAAACATGAGATAAATCCTGTGCTCTAGCGATTTCCAATCTACCAGGTTCCCGAGATCTACCTATCTGAGCTAGTTGAAGGCTCTACAAACAGGCTTTTCAGATGTAACAGCAAAAACGAATTATGTGTTGGCAAAGGAACAAAAAGCAACATGAGAGAAATGAAGAATATAAATGGAAGAAAAAGAAACATGAGGTAACTGAAGAATATAAATAAAAAATATTTAAAAAAGACAGAAATTGATGTAAGCGAAGAAGGCCTAGGTAACAGACGAGCAAGAATGAATAGACGTCCACTTCTCGGTAGTGTGGCCGAGCGGTCTAAGGCGCTGGATTAAGGCTCCAGTCTCTTAGGAGGCGTGGGTTCGAATCCCACCGCTGCCATCTTTAATGTTGTTTGTGGAAGCTTCATTTTGGTCAATCTATAGTTTTGCAGTGTTTCTATATTCATGTAAGGAAAATAACAAATATTGAGTGAAGTTTAACCCACGAGTGCAGAGCACAATAAATTGGCAGTATATCACCTTAAACACCTTGTCCTGTGCTCTAGCGATTTCCATCCTACCAGTTTCCCGAGATATACCTATCTGAGCTAGTTGAAGTCTCTACAAACAGGCTTTTCAGATGTAACAGCAAAAACGAATTATGTGTTGACAAAGGAACAAAAAGCAACATGAGAGAAATGAAGAATATAAATGGAAGGAAAAGAAACATGAGATAAATCCTGTCCTCTAGCGATTTCCAATGTACCAGGTTCCCGAGATCTACCTATCTGAGTTAGTTGAAGGCTCTACAAATAGTTTTTTCAGACATAACAGCAAAAACGAATTATGTGTTGACAAAGGAACAAAAAGCAACATGAGAGAAATGAAGAATATAAATGGAAGAAAAAGAAACATGAGATAAATGAAGAATATAAATAATTGTTTTTTTAAAAAGACTGAAATTGATGTAAGCGAAGAAGGCCTAGGTAACTGACGAGCAAGAATGAATAAACGTCCACTTCTCGGTAGCGTGGCCGAGCGGTCTAAGGCGCTGGATTAAGGCTCCAGTCTCTCAGGAGGCGTGGGTTTGAATCCCACCGCTGCCATCTTAGATGTTGTTTGTGCAAGGCTTCAGTGGAAACTTCATTTTGGTCAATCCATAGTTTTGCAGTGTTTCTATATTCATGTAAGGAAAATAACAAATATTGAGTGAAGTTTAACCCACGAGTGCAGAGCACAATAAATTGGCAGTATATCACCTTAAACACCTTGTCCTGTGCTCTAGCGATTTCCATCCTACCAGTTTCCCGAGATATACCTATCTGAGCTAGTTGAAGGCTATACAAACAGGCTTTTCAGATGTAACAGCAAAAACGAATTATGTGTTGACAAAGGAACAAAAAGCAACATGAGAGAAATGAATAATATAAATGGAATAAAAAGAAACATGAGATAAATCCTGTGCTCTAGCGATTTCCAATCTACCAGGTTCCCGAGATCTACCTATCTGAGCTAGTTGAAGGCTCTACAAACAGGCTTTTCAGATGTAACAGCAAAAACGAATTATGTGTTGGCAAAGGAACAAAAAGCAACATGAGAGAAATGAAGAATATAAATGGAAGAAAAAGAAACATGAGGTAACTGAAGAATATAAATAAAAAATATTTAAAAAAGACAGAAATTGATGTAAGCGAAGAAGGCCTAGGTAACAGACGAGCAAGAATGAATAGACGTCCACTTCTCGGTAGTGTGGCCGAGCGGTCTAAGGCGCTGGATTAAGGCTCCAGTCTCTTAGGAGGCGTGGTTTCGAATCCCACAGCTGCCATCTTTAATGTTGTTTGTGGAAGCTTCATTTTGGTCAATCTATAGTTTTGCAGTGTTTCTATATTCATGTAAGGAAAATAACAAATGTTGAGTGAAGTTTAACCCACGAGTGCAGAGCACAATAAATTGGCAGTATATCACGTTAAACACCTTGTCCTGTGCTCTAGCGATTTCCATCCTACCAGTTTCCCGAGATATACCTATCTGAGCTAGTTGAAGACTCTACAAACAGGCTTTTCAGATGGAACAGCAAAAACGAATTATGTGTTGACAAAGGAACAAAAAGCAACATGAGAGAAATGAAGAATATAAATGGAATAAAAAGAAACATGAGATAAATGAAGTATATACATTTTTAAAAATATTAAAAGATCAAAATTAATGGTAGCGCAGAAGGCCTAGGTAACAGACGAGAAAGCATGAAAATAGGTCAATTTTTCGATAGTGTGGCCGAGCGGTCTAAGGCGCTGGATTTAGGCTCCAGTCTCTCAGGAGGCGTGGGTTCGAATCCCACCGCTGCCATCTTTGATGTTGTTTGTGCAAGGCTTCAGTGGAAACTTCATTTTGGTCAATCCATAGTTTTGCAGTGTTTCTATATTCATGTTAGGAAAATAACACATGTTGAGTGAAGTTTAACCCACGAGTGCAGAGCACAATAAATTGGCAGTATATCACGTTAAACACCTTGTCCTGTGCTCTAGCGATTTCCATCCTACCAGTTTCCCGAGATATACCTATCTGAGCTAGTTGAAGTCTCTACAAACAGGCTTTTCAGATGTAACAGCAAAAACGAATTATGTGTTGACAAAGGAACAAAAAGCAACATGAGAGAAATGAAGAATATAAATGGAATAAAAAGAAACATGAGATAAATCCTGTGCTCTAGCGATTTCCATCCTACCTGTTTCCCGAGATCTACCTATCTTAGCTAGTTGAAGGCTCTACAAATAGTTTTTTCAGACATAACAGCAAAAACGAATTATGTGTTGACAAAGGAACAAAAAGCAACATGAGAGAAATTAAGAATATAAATGTAAGAAAAAGAAACATGAGATAACTGAAGAATATAAATAAAAAAAATAAAAAAAAGACAGAAATTGATGTAAGCGAAGAAGGCCTAGGTAACAGACGAGCAAGAATGAATAGTAGTCCACTTCTCGGTAGCGTGGCTGAGCAGTCTAAGGCGCTGGATCAAGGCTCCAGTCTCTTAGGAGGCGTGGGTTCGAATCCCACCGCTGCCATCTTTAATGTTGTTTGTGGAAGCTTCATTTTGGTCAATCTATAGTTTTGCAGTGTTTCTATATTCATGTAAGGAAAATAACAAATGTTGAGTGAAGTTTAACCCACGAGTGCAGAGCACAATAAATTGGCAGTATATCACGTTAAACACCTTGTCCTGTGCTCTAGCGATTTCCATCCTACCAGTTTCCCGAGATATACCTATCTGAGCTAGTTGAAGACTCTACAAACAGGCTTTTCAGATGGAACAGCAAAAACGAATTATGTGTTGACAAAGGAACAAAAAGCAACATGAGAGAAATGAAGAATATAAATGGAATAAAAAGAAACATGAGATAAATGAAGTATATACATTTTTTAAAAAATTAAAAGACCAAAATTAATGGTAGCGCAGAAGGCCTAGGTAACAGACGAGAAAGCATGAAAATAGGTCAATTTTTCGATAGTGTGGCCGAGCGGTCTAAGGCGCTGGATTTAGGCTCCAGTCTCGCAGGAGGCGTGGGTTCGAATCCCACCGCTGCCATCTTTGATGTTGTTTGTGCAAGGCTTCAGTGGAAACTTCATTTTGGTCAATCCATAGTTTTGCAGTGTTTCTATATTCATGTTAGGAAAATAACACATGTTGAGTGAAGTTTAACCCACGAGTGCAGAGCACAATAAATTGGCAGTATATCACGTTAAACACCTTGTCCTGTGCTCTAGCGATTTCCATCCTACCAGTTTCCCGAGATATACCTATCTGAGCTAGTTGAAGTCTCTACAAACAGGCTTTTCAGATGTAACAGCAAAAAACGAATTATGTGTTGACAAAGGAACAAAAAGCAACATGAGAGAAATGAAGAATATAAATGGAATAAAAAGAAACATGAGATAAATCCTGTGCTCTAGCGATTTCCATCCTACCTGTTTCCCGAGATCTACCTATCTTAGCTAGTTGAAGGCTCTACAAATAGTTTTTTCAGACATAACAGCAAAAACGAATTATGTGTTGACAAAGGAACAAAAAGCAACATGAGAGAAATTAAGAATATAAATGTAAGAAAAAGAAACATGAGATAACTGAAGAATATAAATAAAAAAAATAAAAAAAAGACAGAAATTGATGTAAGCGAAGAAGGCCTAGGTAACAGACGAGCAAGAATGAATAGTAGTCCACTTCTCGGTAGCGTGGCCGAGCAGTCTAAGGCGCTGGATCAAGGCTCCAGTCTCTTAGGAGGCGTGGGTTCGAATCCCACCGCTGCCATCTTTAATGTTGTTTGTGGAAGCTTCATTTTGGTCAATCTATAGTTTTGCAGTGTTTCTATATTCATGTAAGGAAAATAACAAATGTTGAGTGAAGTTTAACCCACGAGTGCAGAGCACAATAAATTGGCAGTATATCACGTTAAACACCTTGTCCTGTGCTCTAGCGATTTCCATCCTACCAGTTTCCCGAGATATACCTATCTGAGCTAGTTGAAGACTCTACAAACAGGCTTTTCAGATGGAACAGCAAAAACGAATTATGTGTTGACAAAGGAACAAAAAGCAACATGAGAGAAATGAAGAATATAAATGGAATAAAAAGAAACATGAGATAAATGAAGTATATACATTTTTAAAAAAATTAAAAGACCAAAATTAATGGTAGCGCAGAAGGCCTAGGTAACAGACGAGAAAGCATGAAAATAGGTCAATTTTTCGATAGTGTGGCCGAGCGGTCTAAGGCGCTGGATTTAGGCTCCAGTCTCGCAGGAGGCGTGGGTTCGAATCCCACCGCTGCCATCTTTGATGTTGTTTGTGCAAGGCTTCAGTGGAAACTTCATTTTGGTCAATCCATAGTTTTGCAGTGTTTCTATATTCATGTTAGGAAAATAACACATGTTGAGTGAAGTTTAACCCACGAGTGCAGAGCACAATAAATTGGCAGTATATCACGTTAAACACCTTGTCCTGTGCTCTAGCGATTTCCATCCTACCAGTTTCCCGAGATATACCTATCTGAGCTAGTTGAAGTCTCTACAAACAGGCTTTTCAGATGTAACAGCAAAAAACGAATTATGTGTTGACAAAGGAACAAAAAGCAACATGAGAGAAATGAAGAATATAAATGGAATAAAAAGAAACATGAGATAAATCCTGTGCTCTAGCGATTTCCATCCTACCTGTTTCCCGAGATCTACCTATCTTAGCTAGTTGAAGGCTCTACAAATAGTTTTTTCAGACATAACAGCAAAAACGAATTATGTGTTGACAAAGGAACAAAAAGCAACATGAGAGAAATTAAGAATATAAATGTAAGAAAAAGAAACATGAGATAACTGAAGAATATAAATAAAAAAAATAAAAAAAAGACAGAAATTGATGTAAGCGAAGAAGGCCTAGGTAACAGACGAGCAAGAATGAATAGTAGTCCACTTCTCGGTAGCGTGGCCGAGCAGTCTAAGGCGCTGGATTAAGGCTCCAGTCTCTCAGGAGGTGTGGGTTCAAATTCCACCGCTGCCATCTTTAATGTTGTTTGTGCAAGGCTTCAGTGGAAGCTTCATTTTGGTCAATCCATAGTTTTGCAGTGTTTCTATATTCATGTAAGGAAAATAACAAATGTTGAGTGAAGTTTAACCCACGAGTGCAGAGCACAATAAATTGGCAGTATATCACCTTAAACACCTTGTCCTGTGCTCTAGCGATTTCCATCCTACCAGTTTCCCGAGATATACCTATCTGAGCTAGTTGAAGGCTCTACAAACACGCTTTTCAGATGTAACAGCAAAAACGAATTATGTGTTGACAAAGGAACAAAAAGCAACATGAGAGAAATGAAGAATATAAATGGAATAAAAAGAAACATGAGATAAATCCTGTGCTCTAGCGATTTCCAATCTACCAGGTTCCCGAGATCTACCTATCTGAGCTAGTTGAAGGCTCTACAAACAGGCTTTTCAGATGTAACAGCAAAAACGAATTATGTGTTGACAAAGGAACAAAAAGCAACATGAGAGAAATGAAGAATATAAATGGAAGAAAAAGAAACATGAGGTAACTGAAGAATATAAATAAAAAATATTTAAAAAAGACAGAAATTGATGTAAGCGAAGAAGGCCTAGGTAACAGACGAGCAAGAATGAATAGATGTCCACTTCTCGGTAGCGTGGCCGAGCGGTCTAAGGCGCTGGATTAAGCTTCCAGTCTCTCAGGAGGCGTGGGTTTGAATCCCACCGCTGCCATCTTGGATGTTGTTTGTGCAAGGCTTCAGTGGAAACTTCATTTTGGTCAATCCATAGTTTTGCAGTGTTTCTATATTCATGTAAGGAAAATAACAAATATTGAGTGAAGTTTAACCCACGAGTGCAGAGCACAATAAATTGGCAGTATATCACGTTAAACACCTTGTCCTGTGCTCTAGCGATTTCCATCCTACCAGTTTCCCGAGATATACCTATCTGAGCTAGTTGAAGGCTCTACAAATAGGCTTTTCAGATGTAACAGCAAAAACGAATTATGTGTTGACAAAGGAACAAAAAGCAACATGAGAGAAATGAAGAATATAAATGGAAGAAAAAGAAACATGAGATAAATGAAGAATATAAATAATTGTTTTTTTAAAAAGACTGAAATTGATGTAAGATAGATAGATAGATAGATAGATAGATAGATAGATAGATAGATAGATAGATAGATAGATAGGTACTTTATTGATCCCCCGGGGGGGAAATTTCATTATCAAGCAGCTACAACAAAAACACAGGGCAGGTGCAAAATGCCACAACGAAAGTACACAAAAGACAGATACACGGTACATGATACATAGAGCGGCAGTATGAAAAAGTATAGAAATACAGGATATCTGGAGTGCAAAAAAAAAGCTATAAAAGGACATTGCGTAGTATGAGTGGTTGGCTGAATATGTACACTATACATTGGTGGATGTTGGATGGTTAACTATACTATACAGGTTGATGGCAGAGAAATACTTCAGTAGCTAATGCGTATGATATGAGCGAGGGTAATAATAGTTTACTTAATAGACAGAATGGGTAAATGAACAGGTAAGTGAAATTTTTGCATGGTTAAATTAGCTGTACAGTTAGGTATACCGTTATATTTACAGATAAGTGAATACTTGCATGTTTACACAAACTGTACAGGTAAATGACAGGAAGAGATACTTTAATAGCTAAATGTGTGTATGATATCATTGGGGTAATAATAGTAATTCCCTTAAAATACAGTCCTTAGTGCGCAGGGTTTAATTACAGACAACTGCACTTATTGCACATTTGATATACTAAAAGCAATGAGAAAAGGTGCAACTGGCAGGATACTAATATGCATTCCTGAGTGAATGCCTAGGTCCAATAATTACTTACAATATTGCATGTGATATAATATAACAACTGTACATGGGTATGTATATACAGACCTGTATGAATAAGTAGGTCCTGAGTGGATGAGTGCTGACGGAACAGAGTTACTCACGGATGGATGCATAATTGTTAAACTAGGTCCTAGCACCCCAACAGTTCCAGATCTATGTTGCCGACGGCACGGCACCCCGGTGAGGCATTATATAGTCTCATAGCCGCCGGCAGGAAGGACCTCCTGTGGCGCTCTCTGGCACACCGTGGTGGGATCAGTCTGTGACTGAAAGAGCTCCTCTGCGTCATAACCATAGCGTGCAGAGGGTGGGTGACGTTGTCCATGATGGCCAGCAGTTTGGCCAGGATCCGTCTCTCCGCCACCTCCTCTAGAGTGTCAAGGCTCATCCCCAGGACAGAGCTAGCCTTCCTGATCAGCTTATTTACCCGAGAAGCATCACCGGCTTTGATGTTTGCTCCCCAGCACACCACTGCAAAAAAGATGGCACTGGCCACCACAGACTGGTAGAAGGTATGCAGTAGTTTACTGCACACGTTGAAGGACCTGAGCCTCCTCAGAAAGTAGAGTCGGCTCTGGCCCTTTTTGTACAGGGCCCCGGTGTTACCAGCCCATTCCAGTCTGTTGTCCATATGGACCCCCAAGAACTTGTATGACTCAACCATTTCCACATCCATCCCCTTTATAGGGACTGCAGTCAGTTGTGCCTTGGTTCTCCTGAAGTCCACCACCATCTCCTTAGTTTTGCTGATGTTGAGCTGAAGGTGGTTCTGCTCACACCACAACACAAAGTCACTGATTGTGCTCCTGTACTCCTCCTCCTGCCCACCCCTGATGCACCCTACAATAGCAGAGTCATCCGAGAACTTCTGTAGGTGGCATGTTTCAGAGTTATATCTGAAGTCTGAGGTGTAGAGGGTGAACAGGAAGGGGGACAGGACCGTACCCTGGGGGGCCCCTGTGTTGCTAACTGCCCGTTCTGACACACAGCTCTGTAGTCGCACAAATTGTGGCCTACCGGTCAGGTAGTCCGTGACCCAGGAGACTAAGGGTGCTTCCACTTCCATCCTCCTCATCTTCTCACCCAGTAGCAGGGGCTGAATGGTATTGAAGGCACTGGAGAAGTCAAAAAACATGACCCTCACAGTGCAACCTGCGTTGTCCAGGTGAGAGTAGGCCCTCTGCAGAAGGTAGATGATTGCATCATCCACCCCGATGTTGCGCTGGTATGCAAACTGCAGGGGGTCCATTGATGAACACACCAGGGGTCTGAGGTGAGCGAGGACTAACCTTTCCAGGGTCTTCATGATGTGGGATGTTAGCACTACAGGTCTGAAGTCATTCAGGACAGTGGGGTGTGCCTTCTTGGGCACTGGGACGAGGCAGGATGTTTTCCACAGCACAGGGACCCTTTCTAGGCTCAGGCTAAGGTTGAAAAGACGCTGGAGTATTCCACACAGTTGGTCAGCACAGACCCTCAGCACCCTTGGGCTGATGCCATCGGGGCCCGCCGCTTTCCACTGGTGTAGTCTCTCCAGCTCTCTCTTCACTTGGTTGGTGGTGAAAGCCAGCCCAGGTAGGGAGGTGGGGGGAAGGGGGGTGTTGAGGATCAGTCCAGGGGGGGCAGGGGCGGAGGTGGGGTCACTGATTGTCTCAGCAGAGGTGCTGTGAGCAAAGTGGGGGTGGGATAGCCGTGAGGGTGTGTGGTCTGGGGAGCTGGAGGGGAGGTGGACAGGGCCAGTATCGAACCTGTTAAAAAATTGGTTCAGCTCATTGGCTCTGTCCTGGGTCCCCTCCGTCTGCCCACTGTTTGACTTTTTGAAGCCAGTGATATTTCTCATACCCTTCCACACCTCTCTCACCTGGCTCTGCCTCAGCTTGTCCTCCATCTTCTCCTTATACACTCTCTTCCCCTCAGCAATCCGCAACTTCAGCTCCCTCTGGACGCATTTCAATTTGTCCTTGTCCTTCTCCTTGAAGGCCCTCTTCTTCTCATTCAGCAGGGCCTTCAGGTCGCTGGTGACCCAGGGTTTATTGTTTGGGAAACAGCGTACCTTCCTGGTGGGTACAGTGTTGTCTACACAAAAATTAATATAGTCTGTTATGCAGTCAGTGAGTCCATCGATGTCCTCCCCATGAGCCTCACAGAACACATCCCAGTCTGTTGTTTCAAAGCAGTCCTGTAGGGCCTCATTCGCCTCTGGGGACCATCTCCTAATAGTCCTGGTGGTTGCAGGCTGCTGTTGGACCATAGGCCTGTAGAGTGGAGTGAGGTGGACAAGGTTGTGATCCGATCTACCGAGGGGAGGGAGTGCAGTGGAGTTGTATGCATCCTTCACATTAGCATATAACAAGTCCAGAGTTTTATTATTCCTGGTTGGGCACTTCACGAACTGTTTGAACGTGGGCAGCGTGGAAGAGAGAGATGCATGGTTAAAATCCCCCGAAATGGCAAAAAAAGCACTGGGATGCGCTGTCTGTAACCTCGCGATAACAGAGTGGATGACGTCACACGCTGCGTTTGCGTCAGCAGAGGGCGGGATGTAAACAATAACAGCAATGGCCGCCGTGAATTCCCTAGGTAGATAGTAGGGTCTCAGGCTAACGGCTAGCAGTTCAATGTCCGGGCTACAAAACTTTTCCTTAAGAGTAATATGGTTCGGATGACACCATCTGTTGTTAACTAATAAAGCCAGCCCACCACCCTTACTCTTACCGGAAGAGACGCGATCCCTGTCCGCTGTGATGGTCTGGAAACCGTCGATAGTGACGTTCTGTATGGGGATGTTATCGTTCAGCCAAGTCTCAGTAAAACACATTAGGCTAGGTTCCCGATAAATCCTTTGTCCACGAACAAGTCCCGCCAACTCATCCCATCCATCTTGTTATGTAGACACCTCACATTGCCCATAATAATAGATGGTATAGCCGGCTTGTACTTGAACCTCCTCCGCTTTGCCTTACATTTCAATCCCGCCCTGCATCCACGGCGTCGTCTTTTCAACTCGTCCGGAATATCAAACTTTTCCCTGGGGAGCAGCAGCGCTGCGTGGGCTAAATCCAGGAGCTGGGCTCGGTTGTAAACAATAACAGTTGACGACTCCTGTCGACGTTCAGCTGCGATAAAATCTCGGTAGTGTGGCCGAGCGGTCTAAGGCGCTGGATTAAGGCTCCAGTCTCTTAGGAGGCGTGGGTTCGAATCCCACCGCTGCCATCTTTAATGTTGTTTGTGGAAGCTTCATTTTGGTCAATCTATAGTTTTGCAGTGTTTCTATATTCATGTAAGGAAAATAACAAATGTTGAGTGAAGTTTAACCCACGAGTGCAGAGCACAATAAATTGGCAGTATATCACGTTAAACACCTTGTCCTGTGCTCTAGCGATTTCCATCCTACCAGTTTCCCGAGATATACCTATCTGAGCTAGTTGAAGACTCTACAAACAGGCTTTTCAGATGGAACAGCAAAAACGAATTATGTGTTGACAAAGGAACAAAAAGCAACATGAGAGAAATTAAGAATATAAATGGAATAAAAAGAAACATGAGATAACTGAAGAATATAAATAAAAAAAATTAAAAAAAGACAGAAATTGATGTAAGCGAAGAAGGCCTAGGTAACAGACGAGCAAGAATGAATAGAAGTCCACTTCTCTGTAGCGTGGCCGAGCGGTCTAAGGCGCTGGATTAAGGCTCCAGTCTCTCAGGAGGCGTGGGTTCGAATCCCACTGCTGCCATCTTGGATGTTGTTTGTGCAAGGCTTCAGTGGAAACTTCATTTTGGTCAATCCATAGTTTTGCAGTGTTTCTATATTCATGTAAGGAAAATAACAAATATTGAGTGAAGTTTAACCCACGAGTGCAGAGCACAATAAATTGGCAGTATATCACCTTAAACACCTTGTCCTGTGCTCTAGCGATTTCCATCCTACCAGTTTCCCGAGATATACCTATCTGAGCTAGTTGAAGGCTCTACAAACAGGCTTTTCAGATGTAACAGCAAAAACGAATTATGTGTTGACAAAGTAACAAAAAGCAACATGAGAGAAATGAAGAATATAAATGGAAGAAAAAGAAACATGAGATAAATCCTGTGCTCTAGCGATTTCCAATCTACCAGGTTCCCGAGATCTACCTATCTGAGCTAGTTGAAGGCTCTACAAACAGGCTTTTCAGATGTAACAGCAAAAACGAATTATGTGTTGACAAAGGAACAAAAAGCAACATGAGAGAAATGAAGAATATAAATGGAAGAAAAAGAAACATGAGATAACTGAAGAATATAAATAAAAAATATTTAAAAAAGACAGAAATTGATGTAAGCGAAGAAGGCCTAGGTAACAGACGAGCAAGAATGAATAGACGTCCACTTCTCTGTAGCGTGGCCGAGCGGTCTAAGGCGCTGGATTAAGGCTCCAGTCTCTCAGGAGGCGTGGGTTTGAATCCCACCGCTGACATCTTTGATGTTGTTTGTGCAAGGCTTCAGTGGAAACTTCATTTTGGTCAATCCATAGTTTTGCAGTGTTTCTATATTCATGTTAGGAAAATAACACATGTTGAGTGAAGTTTAACCCACGAGTGCAGAGCACAATAAATTGGCAGTATATCACGTTAAACACCTTGTCCTGTGCTCTAGCGATTTCCATCCTACCAGTTTCCCGAGATATACCTATCTGAGCTAGTTGAAGGCTCTACAAACAGGCTTTTCAGATGTAACAGCAAAAACGAATTATGTGTTGACAAAGGAACAAAAAGCAACATGAGAGAAATTAAGAATATAAATGGAAGAAAAAGAAACATGAGATAACTGAAGAATATAAAAAAATTTTTTTTTTAAAAGACAGAAATTGATGTAAGCGAAGAAGGCCTAGGTAACAGACGAGCAAGAATGAATAGACGTCCACTTCTCGGTAGCGTGGCCGAGCGGTCTAAGGCGCTGGATTAAGGCTCCAGTCTCTCAGGAGGCGTGGGTTCGAATCCCACTGCTGCCATCTTGGATGTTGTTTGTGCAAGGCTTCAGTGGAAACTTCATTTTGGTCAATCCATAGTTTTGCAGTGTTTCTATATTCATGTAAGGAAAATAACAAATATTGAGTGAAGTTTAACCCACGAGTGCAGAGCTCAATAAATTGGCAGTATATCACCTAAAACACCTTGTCCTGTGCTCTAGCGATTTCCATCCTACCAGTTTCCCGAGATATACCTATCTGAGCTAGTTGAAGGCTCTACAAACAGGCTTTTCAGATGTAACAGCAAAAACGAATTATGTGTTGACAAAGGAACAAAAAGCAACATGAGAGAAATGAAGAATATAAATGGAATTAAAAGAAACATGAGATAAATCCTGTGCTCTAGCGATTTCCATCCTACCAGTTTCCCGAGATCTACCTATCTGAGCTAGTTGAAGGCTCTACAAATAGTTTTTTCAGACATAACAGCAGAAACGAATTATGTGTTGACAAAGGAACAAAAAGCAACATGAGAGAAATGAAGAATATAAATGGAAGAAAAAGAAACATGAGATAACTGAAGAATATAAATAAAAAAAATAAAAAAGACAGAAATTGATGTAAGCGAAGAAGGCCTAGGTAACAGACGAGCAAGAATGAATAGACGTCCACTTCTCGGTAGCGTGGCCGAGCGGTCTAAGGCGCTGGATTAAGGCTCCAGTCTCTCAGGAGGCGTGGGTTCGAATCCCACCGCTGCCATCTTGAATGTTGTTTGTGCAAGGCTTCAGTGGAAACTTCATTTTGGTCAATCTATAGTTTTGCAGTGTTTCTATATTCATGTAAGGAAAATAACAAATATTGAGTGAAGTTTAACCCACGAGTGCAGAGCTCAATAAATTGGCAGTATATCACCTTAAACACCTTGTCCTGTGTCTAGCGATTTCCATCCTACCAGTACAAACAGGCTTTTCAGATGTAACAGCAAAAACGAATTATGTGTTGACAAAGGAACAAAAAGCAACATGAGAGAAATGAAGAATAGAAATGGAATAAAAAGAAACATGAGATAAATGAAGTATATACATTTAAAAAAAATTTAAAAGACCAAAATTAATGGTAGCGCAGATGGCCTAGGTAACAGACGAGAAAGCATGAAAATAGGTCAATTTCTCGGTAGTGTGGCCGAGCGGTCTAAGGCGCTGGATTTAGGCTCCAGTCTCTCAGGAGGCGTGGGTTTGAATCCCACCGCTGCCATCTTGGATGTTGTTTGTGCAAGGCTTCAGTGGAAACTTCATTTTGGTCAATCCATAGTTTTGCAGTGTTTCTATATTCATGTAAGGAAAATAACAAATATTGAGTGAAGTTTAACCCACGAGTGCAGAGCTCAATAAATTGGCAGTATATCACCTAAAACACCTTGTCCTGTGCTCTAGCGATTTCCATCCTACCAGTTTCCCGAGATATACCTATCTGAGCTAGTTGAAGGCTCTACAAACAGGCTTTTCAGATGTAACAGCAAAAACGAATTATGTGTTGACAAAGGAACAAAAAGCAACATGAGAGAAATGAAGAATATAAATGGAATTAAAAGAAACATGAGATAAATCCTGTGCTCTAGCGATTTCCATCCTACCAGTTTCCCGAGATCTACCTATCTGAGCTAGTTGAAGGCTCTACAAATAGTTTTTTCAGACATAACAGCAGAAACGAATTATGTGTTGACAAAGGAACAAAAAGCAACATGAGAGAAATGAAGAATATAAATGGAAGAAAAAGAAACATGAGATAACTGAAGAATATAAATAAAAAAAATAAAAAAAGACAGAAATTGATGTAAGCGAAGAAGGCCTAGGTAACAGACGAGCAAGAATGAATAGACGTCCACTTCTCGGTAGCGTGGCCGAGCGGTCTAAGGCGCTGGATTAAGGCTCCAGTCTCTCAGGAGGCGTGGGTTCGAATCCCACCGCTGCCATCTTGAATGTTGTTTGTGCAAGGCTTCAGTGGAAACTTCATTTTGGTCAATCTATAGTTTTGCAGTGTTTCTATATTCATGTAAGGAAAATAACAAATATTGAGTGAAGTTTAACCCACGAGTGCAGAGCTCAATAAATTGGCAGTATATCACCTTAAACACCTTGTCCTGTGCTCTAGCGATTTCCATCCTACCAGTACAAACAGGCTTTTCAGATGTAACAGCAAAAACGAATTATGTGTTGACAAAGGAACAAAAAGCAACATGAGAGAAATGAAGAATAGAAATGGAATAAAAAGAAACATGAGATAAATGAAGTATATACATTTAAAAAAAATTTAAAAGACCAAAATTAATGGTAGCGCAGATGGCCTAGGTAACAGACGAGAAAGAATGAATAGACGTCCACTTCTCGGTAGCGTGGCCGAGCGGTCTAAGGCGCTGGATTAAGGCTCCAGTCTCTCAGGAGGCGTGGGTTCGAATCCCACCGCTGCCATCTTGAATGTTGTTTGTGCAAGGCTTCAGTGGAAACTTCATTTTGGTCAATCTATAGTTTTGCAGTGTTTCTATATTCATGTAAGGAAAATAACAAATATTGAGTGAAGTTTAACCCACGAGTGCAGAGCTCAATAAATTGGCAGTATATCACCTTAAACACCTTGTCCTGTGCTCTAGCGATTTCCATCCTACCAGTACAAACAGGCTTTTCAGATGTAACAGCAAAAACGAATTATGTGTTGACAAAGGAACAAAAAGCAACATGAGAGAAATGAAGAATAGAAATGGAATAAAAAGAAACATGAGATAACTGAAGAATATAAATAAAAAAAATAAAAAAAAGACAGAAATTGATGTAAGCGAAGAAGGCCTAGGTAACAGACGAGCAAGAATGAATAGAAGTCCACTTCTCTGTAGCGTGGCCGAGCGGTCTAAGGCGCTGGATTAAGGCTCCAGTCTCTCAGGAGGCGTGGGTTTGAATCCCACCGCTGCCATCTTTGATGTTGTTTGTGCAAGGCTTCAGTGGAAACTTCATTTTGGTCAATCCATAGTTTTGCAGTGTTTCTATATTCATGTAAGGAAAATAACAAATATTGAGTGAAGTTTAACCCACGAGTGCAGAGCACAATAAATTGGCAGTATATCACCTTAAACACCTTGTCCTGTGCTCTAGCGATTTCCATCCTACCAGTTTCCCGAGATATACCTATCTGAGCTAGTTGAAGGCTCTACAAACAGGCTTTTCAGATGTAACAGCAAAAACGAATTATGTGTTGACAAAGGAACAAAAAGCAACATGAGAGAAATTAAGAATATAAATGGAAGAAAAAGAAACATGAGATAACTGAAGAATATAAATATTTTTTTTTTTTTAAAAGACAGAAATTTATGTAAGCGAAGAAGGCCTAGGTAACAGACGAGCAAGAATGAATAGACGTCCACTTCTCGGTAGCGTGGCCGAGCGGTCTAAGGCGCTGGATTAAGGCTCCAGTCTCTCAGGAGGCGTGGGTTTGAATCCCACCGCTGCCATCTTGGATGTTGTTTGTGCAAGGCTTCAGTGGAAACTTCATTTTGGTCAATCCATAGTTTTGCAGTGTTTCTATATTCATGTAAGGAAAATAACAAATATTGAGTGAAGTTTAACCCACGAGTGCAGAGCTCAATAAATTGGCAGTATATCACCTAAAACACCTTGTCCTGTGCTCTAGCGATTTCCATCCTACCAGTTTCCCGAGATATACCTATCTGAGCTAGTTGAAGGCTCTACAAACAGGCTTTTCAGATGTAACAGCAAAAACGAATTATGTGTTGACAAAGGAACAAAAAGCAACATGAGAGAAATGAAGAATATAAATGGAATTAAAAGAAACATGAGATAAATCCTGTGCTCTAGCGATTTCCATCCTACCAGTTTCCCGAGATCTACCTATCTGAGCTAGTTGAAGGCTCTACAAATAGTTTTTTCAGACATAACAGCAAAAACGAATTATGTGTTGACAAAGGAACAAAAAGCAACATGAGAGAAATGAAGAATATAAATGGAAGAAAAAGAAACATGAGATAACTGAAGAATATAAATAAAAAAAATAAAAAAAAGACAGAAATTGATGTAAGCGAAGAAGGCCTAGGTAACAGACGAGCAAGAATGAATAGACGTCCACTTCTCGGTAGCGTGGCCGAGCGGTCTAAGGCGCTGGATTAAGGCTCCAGTCTCTCAGGAGGCGTGGGTTCGAATCCCACCGCTGCCATCTTGAATGTTGTTTGTGCAAGGCTTCAGTGGAAACTTCATTTTGGTCAATCTATAGTTTTGCAGTGTTTCTATATTCATGTAAGGAAAATAACAAATATTGAGTGAAGTTTAACCCACGAGTGCAGAGCTCAATAAATTGGCAGTATATCACCTTAAACACCTTGTCCTGTGCTCTAGCGATTTCCATCCTACCAGTACAAACAGGCTTTTCAGATGTAACAGCAAAAACGAATTATGTGTTGACAAAGGAACAAAAAGCAACATGAGAGAAATGAAGAATAGAAATGGAATAAAAAGAAACATGAGATAAATGAAGTATATACATTTAAAAAAAATTTAAAAGACCAAAATTAATGGTAGCGCAGATGGCCTAGGTAACAGACGAGAAAGCATGAAAATAGGTCAATTTCTCGGTAGTGTGGCCGAGCGGTCTAAGGCGCTGGATTTAGACTCCAGTCTCTCAGGAGGCGTGGGTTTGAATCCCACCGCTGCCATCTTTGATGTTGTTTGTGCAAGGCTTCAGTGGAAACTTCATTTTGGTCAATCCATAGTTTTGCAGTGTTTCTATATTCATGTAAGGAAAATAACAAATATTGAGTGAAGTTTAACCCACGAGTGCAGAGCACAATAAATTGGCAGTATATCACCTTAAACACCTTGTCCTGTGCTCTAGCGATTTCCATCCTACCAGTTTCCCGAGATATACCTATCTGAGCTAGTTGAAGGCTCTACAAACAGGCTTTTCAGATGTAACAGCAAAAACGAATTATGTGTTGACAAAGGAACAAAAAGCAACATGAGAGAAATTAAGAATATAAATGGAAGAAAAAGAAACATGAGATAAATCCTGTGCTCTAGCGATTTCCAATCTACCAGGTTCCCGAGATCTACCTATCTGAGCTAGTTGAAGGCTCTACAAACAGGCTTTTCAGATGTAACAGCAAAAACGAATTATGTGTTGACAAAGGAACAAAAAGCAACATGAGAGAAATGAAGAATATAAATGGAAGAAAAAGAAACATGAGATAACTGAAGAATATAAATAAAAAATATTTAAAAAAGACAGAAATTGATGTAAGCGAAGAAGGCCTAGGTAACAGACGAGCAAGAATGAATAGACGTCCACTTCTCGGTAGTGTGGCCGAGCGGTCTAAGGCGCTGGATTAAGGCTCCAGTCTCTCAGGAGGCGTGGGTTCGAATCCCACCGCTGCCATCTTTGATGTTGTTTGTGCAAGGCTTCAGTGGAAACTTCATTTTGGTCAATCCATAGTTTTGCAGTGTTTCTATATTCATGTTAGGAAAATAACACATGTTGAGTGAAGTTTAACCCACGAGTGCAGAGCACAATAAATTGGCAGTATATCACGTTAAACACCTTGTCCTGTGCTCTAGCGATTTCCATCCTACCAGTTTCCCGAGATATACCTATCTGAGCTAGTTGAAGTCTCTACAAACAGGCTTTTCAGATGTAACAGCAAAAACTAATTATGTGTTGACAAAGGAACAAAAAGCAACATGAGAGAAATGAAGAATATAAATGGAATAAAAAGAAACATGAGATAAATCCTGTGCTCTAGCGATTTCCATCCTACCTGTTTCCCGAGATCTACCTATCTTAGCTAGTTGAAGGCTCTACAAATAGTTTTTTCAGACATAACAGCAAAAACGAATGATGTGTTGACATAGGAACAAAAAGCAACATGAGAGAAATTAAGAATATAAATGTAAGAAAAAGAAACATGAGATAACTGAAGAATATAAATTAAAAAAATTTAAAAAAGACAGAAATTGATGTAAGCGAAGAAGGCCTAGGTAACAGACGAGCAAGAATGAATAGACGCCCACTTCTCTGTAGCGTGGCCGAGCGGTCTAAGGCGCTGGATTAAGGCTCCAGTCTCTCAGGAGGCGTGGGTTCGAATCCCACCGCTGCCATCTTGGATGTTGTTTGTGCAAGGCTTCAGTGGAAACTTCATTTTGGTCAATCCATAGTTTTGCAGTGTTTCTATATTCATGTAAGGAAAATAACAAATATTGAGTGAAGTTTAACCCACGAGTGCAGAGCACAATAAATTGGCAGTATATCACCTTAAACACCTTGTCCTGTGCTCTAGCGATTTCCATCCTACCAGTTTCCCGAGATATACCTATCTGAGCTAGTTGAAGGCTCTACAAACAGGCTTTTCAGATGTAACAGCAAAAACGAATTATGTGTTGACAAAGGAACAAAAAGCAACATGAGAGAAATGAAGAATATAAATGGAAGAAAAAGAAACATGAGATAAATCCTGTGCTCTAGCGATTTCCAATCTACCAGGTTCCCGAGATCTACCTATCTGAGCTAGTTGAAGGCTCTACAAACAGGCTTTTCAGATGTAACAGCAAAAACGAATTATGTGTTGACAAAGGAACAAAAAGCAACATGAGAGAAATGAAGAATATAAATGGAAGAAAAAGAAACATGAGATAACTGAAGAATATAAATAAAAAATATTTAAAAAAGACAGAAATTGATGTAAGCGAAGAAGGCCTAGGTAACAGACGAGCAAGAATGAATAGACGTCCACTTCTCGGTAGTGTGGCCGAGCGGTCTAAGGCGCTGGATTAAGGCTCCAGTCTCTCAGGAGGCGTGGGTTCGAATCCCACCGCTGCCATCTTTGATGTTGTTTGTGCAAGGCTTCAGTGGAAACTTCATTTTGGTCAATCCATAGTTTTGCAGTGTTTCTATATTCATGTTAGGAAAATAACACATGTTGAGTGAAGTTTAACCCACGAGTGCAGAGCACAATAAATTGGCAGTATATCACGTTAAACACCTTGTCCTGTGCTCTAGCGATTTCCATCCTACCAGTTTCCCGAGATATACCTATCTGAGCTAGTTGAAGTCTCTACAAACAGGCTTTTCAGATGTAACAGCAAAAACTAATTATGTGTTGACAAAGGAACAAAAAGCAACATGAGAGAAATGAAGAATATAAATGGAATAAAAAGAAACATGAGATAAATCCTGTGCTCTAGCGATTTCCATCCTACCTGTTTCCCGAGATCTACCTATCTTAGCTAGTTGAAGGCTCTACAAATAGTTTTTTCAGACATAACAGCAAAAACGAATTATGTGTTGACATAGGAACAAAAAGCAACATGAGAGAAATTAAGAATATAAATGTAAGAAAAAGAAACATGAGATAACTGAAGAATATAAATAAAAAAAATAAAAAACAAGACTGAAATTGATGTAAGCGAAGAAGGCCTAGGTAACAGACGAGCAAGAATGAATAGACGTCCACTTCTCTGTAGCGTGGCCGAGCGGTCTAAGGCGCTGGATTAAGGCTCCAGTCTCTCAGGAGGCGTGGGTTCGAATCCCACCGCTGCCATCTTGGATGTTGTTTGTGCAAGGCTTCAGTGGAAACTTCATTTTGGTCAATCCATAGTTTTGCAGTGTTTCTATATTCATGTAAGGAAAATAACAAATATTGAGTGAAGTTTAACCCACGAGTGCAGAGCACAATAAATTGGCAGTATATCACCTTAAACACCTTGTCCTGTGCTCTAGCGATTTCCATCCTACCAGTTTCCCGAGATATACCTATCTGAGCTAGTTGAAGGCTCTACAAACAGGCTTTTCAGATGTAACAGCAAAAACGAATTATGTGTTGACAAAGGAACAAAAAGCAACATGAGAGAAATGAAGAATATAAATGGAAGAAAAAGAAACATGAGATAAATCCTGTGCTCTAGCGATTTCCAATCTACCAGGTTCCCGAGATCTACCTATCTGAGCTAGTTGAAGGCTCTACAAACAGGCTTTTCAGATGTAACAGCAAAAACGAATTATGTGTTGACAAAGGAACAAAAAGCAACATGAGAGAAATGAAGAATATAAATGGAAGAAAAAGAAACATGAGATAACTGAAGAATATAAATAAAAAATATTTAAAAAAGACAGAAATTGATGTAAGCGAAGAAGGCCTAGGTAACAGACGAGCAAGAATGAATAGACGTCCACTTCTCGGTAGTGTGGCCGAGCGGTCTAAGGCGCTGGATTAAGGCTCCAGTCTCTCAGGAGGCGTGGGTTCGAATCCCACCGCTGCCATCTTTGATGTTGTTTGTGCAAGGCTTCAGTGGAAACTTCATTTTGGTCAATCCATAGTTTTGCAGTGTTTCTATATTCATGTTAGGAAAATAACACATGTTGAGTGAAGTTTAACCCACGAGTGCAGAGCACAATAAATTGGCAGTATATCACGTTAAACACCTTGTCCTGTGCTCTAGCGATTTCCATCCTACCAGTTTCCCGAGATATACCTATCTGAGCTAGTTGAAGTCTCTACAAACAGGCTTTTCAGATGTAACAGCAAAAACTAATTATGTGTTGACAAAGGAACAAAAAGCAACATGAGAGAAATGAAGAATATAAATGGAATAAAAAGAAACATGAGATAAATCCTGTGCTCTAGCGATTTCCATCCTAGCTGTTTCCCGAGATCTACCTATCTTAGCTAGTTGAAGGCTCTACAAATAGTTTTTTCAGACATAACAGCAAAAACGAATTATGTGTTGACATAGGAACAAAAAGCAACATGAGAGAAATTAAGAATATAAATGTAAGAAAAAGAAACATGAGATAACTGAAGAATATAAATAAAAAAAATAAAAAACAAGACAGAAATTGATGTAAGCGAAGAAGGCCTAGGTAACAGACGAGCAAGAATGAATAGACGTCCACTTCTCTGTAGCGTGGCCGAGCGGTCTAAGGCGCTGGATTAAGGCTCCAGTCTCTCAGGAGGCGTGGGTTCGAATCCCACCGCTGCCATCTTGGATGTTGTTTGTGCAGGGCTTCAGTGGAAACTTCATTTTGGTCAATCCATAGTTTTGCAGTGTTTCTATATTCATGTAAGGAAAATAACAAATATTGAGTGAAGTTCAACCCACGAGTGCAGAGCACAATAAATTGGCAGTATATCACCTTAAACACCTTGTCCTGTGCTCTAGCGATTTCCATCCTACCAGTTTCCCGAGATATACCTATCTGAGCTAGTTGAAGGCTCTACAAACAGGCTTTTCAGATGTAACAGCAAAAACGAATTATGTGTTGACAAAGGAACAAAAAGCAACATGAGAGAAATGAAGAATATAAATGGAAGAAAAAGAAACATGAGATAAATCCTGTGCTCTAGCGATTTCCAATCTACCAAGTTCCCGAGATCTACCTATCTGAGCTAGTTGAAGGCTCTACAAACAGGCTTTTCAGATGTAACAGCAAAAACGAATTATGTGTTGACAAAGGAACAAAAAGCAACATGAGAGAAATGAAGAATATAAATGGAAGAAAAAGAAACATGAGATAACTGAAGAATATAAATAAAAAATATTTAAAAAAGACAGAAATTGATGTAAGCGAAGAAGGCCTAGGTAACAGACGAGCAAGAATGAATAGACGTCCACTTCTCGGTAGTGTGGCCGAGCGGTCTAAGGCGCTGGATTAAGGCTCCAGTCTCTCAGGAGGCGTGGGTTCGAATCCCACCGCTGCCATCTTTGAAGTTGTTTGTGCAAGGCTTCAGTGGAAACTTCATTTTGGTCAATCCATAGTTTTGCAGTGTTTCTATATTCATGTTAGGAAAATAACACATGTTGAGTGAAGTTTAACCCACGAGTGCAGAGCACAATAAATTGGCAGTATATCACGTTAAACACCTTGTCCTGTGCTCTAGCGATTTCCATCCTACCAGTTTCCCGAGATATACCTATCTGAGCTAGTTGAAGTCTCTACAAACAGGCTTTTCAGATGTAACAGCAAAAACTAATTATGTGTTGACAAAGGAACAAAAAGCAACATGAGAGAAATGAAGAATATAAATGGAATAAAAAGAAACATGAGATAAATCCTGTGCTCTAGCGATTTCCATCCTACCTGTTTCCCGAGATCTACCTATCTTAGCTAGTTGAAGGCTCTACAAATAGTTTTTTCAGACATAACAGCAAAAACGAATTATGTGTTGACAAAGGAACAAAAAGCAACATGAGAGAAATTAAGAATATAAATGGAAGAAAAAGAAACATGAGATAACTGAAGAATATAAATAAAAAATATTTAAAAAAGACAGAAATTGATGTAAGCGAAGAAGGCCTAGGTAACAGACGAGCAAGAATGAATAGATGTCCACTTCTCGGTAGTGTGGCCGAGCGGTCTAAGGCGCTGGATTAAGGCTCCAGTCTCTCAGGAGGCGTGGGTTTGAATCCCACCGCTGCCATCTTGGATGTTGTTTGTGCAAGGCTTCAGTGGAAACTTCATTTTGGTCAATCCATAGTTTTGCAGTGTTTCTATATTCATGTAAGGAAAATAACAAATATTGAGTGAAGTTTAACCCACGAGTGCAGAGCACAATAAATTGGCAGTATATCACGTTAAACACCTTGTCCTGTGCTCTAGCGATTTCCATCCTACCAGTTTCCCGAGATATACCTATCTGAGCTAGTTGAAGGCTCTACAAATAGGCTTTTCAGATGTAACAGCAAAAACGAATTATGTGTTGACAAAGGAACAAAAAGCAACATGAGAGAAATGAAGAATATAAATGGAATAAAAAGAAACATGAGATAAATGAAGTATATACATTTAAAAAAAAATTAAAAGACCAAAATTAATGGTAGCGCAGAAGGCCTAGGTAACAGACGAGAAAGCATGAAAATAGGTCAATTTTTCGATAGTGTGGCCGAGCGGTCTAAGGCGCTGGATTTAGGCTCCAGTCTCTCAGGAGGCGTGGGTTCGATTCCCACCGCTGCCATCTTTGATGTTGTTTGTGCAAGGCTTCAGTGGAAACTTCATTTTGGTCAATCCATAGTTTTGCAGTGTTTCTATATTCATGTTAGGAAAATAACACATGTTGAGTGAAGTTTAACCCACGAGTGCAGAGCACAATAAATTGGCAGTATATCACGTTAAACACCTTGTCCTGTGCTCTAGCGATTTCCATCCTACCAGTTTCCCGAGATATACCTATCTGAGCTAGTTGAAGGCTCTACAAACAGGCTTTTCAGATGTAACAGCAAAAACGAATTATGTGTTGACAAAGGAACAAAAAGCAACATGAGAGAAATGAAGAATATAAATGGAAGAAAAAGAAACATGAGATAAATGAAGAATATAAATAATTGTTTTTTTAAAAAGACTGAAATTGATGTAAGATAGATAGATAGATAGATAGATAGATAGATAGATAGATAGATAGATAGGTACTTTATTGATCCCCCGGGGGGGAAATTTCATTATCAAGCAGCTACAACAAAAACACAGGGCAGGTGCAAAATGCCACAACGAAAGTACACAAAAGACAGATACACGGTACATGATACATAGAGCGGCAGTATGAAAAAGTATAGAAATACAGGATATCTGGAGTGCAAAAAAAAAGCTATAAAAGGACATTGCGTAGTATGAGTGGTTGGCTGAATATGTACACTATACATTGGTGGATGTTGGATGGTTAACTATACTATACAGGTTGATGGCAGAGAAATACTTCAGTAGCTAATGCGTATGATATGAGCGAGGGTAATAATAGTTTACTTAATAGACAGAATGGGTAAATGAACAGGTAAGTGAAATTTTTGCATGGTTAAATTAGCTGTACAGTTAGGTATACCGTTATATTTACAGATAAGTGAATACTTGCATGTTTACACAAACTGTACAGGTAAATGACAGGAAGAGATACTTTAATAGCTAAATGTGTGTATGATATCATTGGAGTAATAATAGTAATTCCCTTAAAATACAGTCCTTAGTGCGCAGGGTTTAATTACAGACAACTGCACTTATTGCACATTTGATATACTAAAAGCAATGAGAAAAGGTGCAACTGGCAGGATACTAATATGCATTCCTGAGTGAATGCCTAGGTCCAATAATTACTTACAATATTGCATGTGATATAATATAACAACTGTACATGGGTATGTATATACAGACCTGTATGAATAAGTAGGTCCTGAGTGGATGAGTGCTGACGGAACAGAGTTACTCACGGATGGATGCATAATTGTTAAACTAGGTCCTAGCACCCCAACAGTTCCAGATCTATGTTGCCGACGGCACGGCACCCCGGTGAGGCATTATATAGTCTCATAGCCGCCGGCAGGAAGGACCTCCTGTGGCGCTCTCTGGCACACCGTGGTGGGATCAGTCTGTGACTGAAAGAGCTCCTCTGCGTCATAACCATAGCGTGCAGAGGGTGGGTGACGTTGTCCATGATGGCCAGCAGTTTGGCCAGGATCCGTCTCTCCGCCACCTCCTCTAGAGTGTCAAGGCTCATCCCCAGGACAGAGCTAGCCTTCCTGATCAGCTTATTTACCCGAGAA
The DNA here is from genome assembly GCA_023634145.1 of Thymallus thymallus. Lineage (NCBI taxonomy): Eukaryota > Metazoa > Chordata > Actinopteri > Salmoniformes > Salmonidae > Thymallus > Thymallus thymallus. The sequence goes on along the minus strand of CM042398.1, from coordinate 33,459,169 downwards.
GCATCACCGGCTTTGATGTTTGCTCCCCAGCACACCACTGCAAAAAAGATGGCACTGGCCACCACAGACTGGTAGAAGGTATGCAGTAGTTTACTGCACACGTTGAAGGACCTGAGCCTCCTCAGAAAGTAGAGTCGGCTCTGGCCCTTTTTGTACAGGGCCCCGGTGTTACCAGCCCATTCCAGTCTGTTGTCCATATGGACCCCCAAGAACTTGTATGACTCAACCATTTCCACATCCATCCCCTTTATAGGGACTGCAGTCAGTTGTGCCTTGGTTCTCCTGAAGTCCACCACCATCTCCTTAGTTTTGCTGATGTTGAGCTGAAGGTGGTTCTGCTCACACCACAACACAAAGTCACTGATTGTGCTCCTGTACTCCTCCTCCTGCCCACCCCTGATGCACCCTACAATAGCAGAGTCATCCGAGAACTTCTGTAGGTGGCATGTTTCAGAGTTATATCTGAAGTCTGAGGTGTAGAGGGTGAACAGGAAGGGGGACAGGACCGTACCCTGGGGGGCCCCTGTGTTGCTAACTGCCCGTTCTGACACAGCTCTGTAGTCGCACAAATTGTGGCCTACCGGTCAGGTAGTCCGTGACCCAGGAGACTAAGGGTGCTTCCACTTCCATCCTCCTCATCTTCTCACCCAGTAGCAGGGGCTGAATGGTATTGAAGGCACTGGAGAAGTCAAAAAACATGACCCTCACAGTGCAACCTGCGTTGTCCAGGTGAGAGTAGGCCCTCTGCAGAAGGTAGATGATTGCATCATCCACCCCGATGTTGCGCTGGTATGCAAACTGCAGGGGGTCCATTGATGAACACACCAGGGGTCTGAGGTGAGCGAGGACTAACCTTTCCAGGGTCTTCATGATGTGGGATGTTAGCACTACAGGTCTGAAGTCATTCAGGACAGTGGGGTGTGCCTTCTTGGGCACTGGGACGAGGCAGGATGTTTTCCACAGCACAGGGACCCTTTCTAGGCTCAGGCTAAGGTTGAAAAGACGCTGGAGTATTCCACACAGTTGGTCAGCACAGACCCTCAGCACCCTTGGGCTGATGCCATCGGGGCCCGCCGCTTTCCACTGGTGTAGTCTCTCCAGCTCTCTCTTCACTTGGTTGGTGGTGAAAGCCAGCCCAGGTAGGGAGGTGGGGGGAAGGGGGGTGTTGAGGATCAGTCCAGGGGGGGCAGGGGCGGAGGTGGGGTCACTGATTGTCTCAGCAGAGGTGCTGTGAGCAAAGTGGGGGTGGGATAGCCGTGAGGGTGTGTGGTCTGGGGAGCTGGAGGGGAGGTGGACAGGGCCAGTATCGAACCTGTTAAAAAATTGGTTCAGCTCATTGGCTCTGTCCTGGGTCCCCTCCGTCTGCCCACTGTTTGACTTTTTGAAGCCAGTGATATTTCTCATACCCTTCCACACCTCTCTCACCTGGCTCTGCCTCAGCTTGTCCTCCATCTTCTCCTTATACACTCTCTTCCCCTCAGCAATCCGCAACTTCAGCTCCCTCTGGACGCATTTCAATTTGTCCTTGTCCTTCTCCTTGAAGGCCCTCTTCTTCTCATTCAGCAGGGCCTTCAGGTCGCTGGTGACCCAGGGTTTATTGTTTGGGAAACAGCGTACCTTCCTGGTGGGTACAGTGTTGTCTACACAAAAATTAATATAGTCTGTTATGCAGTCAGTGAGTCCATCGATGTCCTCCCCATGAGCCTCACAGAACACATCCCAGTCTGTTGTTTCAAAGCAGTCCTGTAGGGCCTCATTCGCCTCTGGGGACCATCTCCTAATAGTCCTGGTGGTTGCAGGCTGCTGTTGGACCATAGGCCTGTAGAGTGGGGTGAGGTGGACAAGGTTGTGATCCGATCTACCGAGGGGAGGGAGTGCAGTGGAGTTGTATGCATCCTTCACATTAGCATATAACAAGTCCAGAGTTTTATTATTCCTGGTTGGGCACTTCACGAACTGTTTGAACGTGGGCAGCGTGGAAGAGAGAGATGCATGGTTAAAATCCCCCGAAATGGCAAAAAAAGCACTGGGATGCGCTGTCTGTAACCTCGCGATAACAGAGTGGATGACGTCACACGCTGCGTTTGCGTCAGCAGAGGGCGGGATGTAAACAATAACAGCAATGGCCGCCGTGAATTCCCTAGGTAGATAGTAGGGTCTCAGGCTAACGGCTAGCAGTTCAATGTCCGGGCTACAAAACTTTTCCTTAAGAGTAATATGGTTCGGATGACACCATCTGTTGTTAACTAATAAAGCCAGCCCACCACCCTTACTCTTACCGGAAGAGACGCGATCCCTGTCCGCTGTGATGGTCTGGAAACCGTCGATAGTGACGTTCTGTATGGGGATGTTATCGTTCAGCCAAGTCTCAGTAAAACACATTAGGCTAGGTTCCCGATAAATCCTTTGTCCACGAACAAGTCCCGCCAACTCATCCCATCCATCTTGTTATGTAGACACCTCACATTGCCCATAATAATAGATGGTATAGCCGGCTTGTACTTGAACCTCCTCCGCTTTGCCTTACATTTCAATCCCGCCCTGCATCCACGGCGTCGTCTTTTCAACTCGTCCGGAATATCAAACTTTTCCCTGGGGAGCAGCAGCGCTGCGTGGGCTAAATCCAGGAGCTGGGCTCGGTTGTAAACAATAACAGTTGACGACTCCTGTCGACGTTCAGCTGCGATAAAATCTCGGTAGTGTGGCCGAGCGGTCTAAGGCGCTGGATTAAGGCTCCAGTCTCTTAGGAGGCGTGGGTTCGAATCCCACCGCTGCCATCTTTAATGTTGTTTGTGGAAGCTTCATTTTGGTCAATCTATAGTTTTGCAGTGTTTCTATATTCATGTAAGGAAAATAACAAATGTTGAGTGAAGTTTAACCCACGAGTGCAGAGCACAATAAATTGGCAGTATATCACGTTAAACACCTTGTCCTGTGCTCTAGCAATTTCCATCCTACCAGTTTCCCGAGATATACCTATCTGAGCTAGTTGAAGACTCTACAAACAGGCTTTTCAGATGGAACAGCAAAAACGAATTATGTGTTGACAAAGGAACAAAAAGCAACATGAGAGAAATTAAGAATATAAATGGAATAAAAAGAAACATGAGATAAATGAAGTATATACATTTTTAAAAAAATTAAAAGACCAAAATTAATGGTAGCGCAGAAGGCCTAGGTAACAGACGAGAAAGCATGAAAATAGGTCAATTTTTTGATAGTGTGGCCGAGCGGTCTAAGGCGCTGGATTTAGGCTCCAGTCTCTCAGGAGGCGTGGGTTCGAATCCCACCGCTGCCATCTTTGATGTTGTTTGTGCAAGGCTTCAGTGGAAACTTCATTTTGGTCAATCCATAGTTTTGCAGTGTTTCTATATTCATGTTAGGAAAATAACACATGTTGAGTGAAGTTTAACCCACGAGTGCAGAGCACAATAAATTGGCAGTATATCACGTTAAACACCTTGTCCTGTGCTCTAGCGATTTCCATCCTACCAGTTTCCCGAGATATACCTATCTGAGCTAGTTGAAGTCTCTACAAACAGGCTTTTCAGATGTAACAGCAAAAACGAATTATGTGTTGACAAAGGAACAAAAAGCAACATGAGAGAAATGAAGAATATAAATGGAATAAAAAGAAACATGAGATAAATCCTGTGCTCTAGCGATTTCCATCCTACCTGTTTCCCGAGATCTACCTATCTTAGCTAGTTGAAGGCTCTACAAATAGTTTTTTCAGACATAACAGCAAAAACGAATTATGTGTTGACAAAGGAACAAAAAGCAACATGAGAGAAATTAAGAATATAAATGTAAGAAAAATAAACATGAGATAACTGAAGAATATAAATAAAAAAAATAAAAAAAAGACAGAAATTGATGTAAGCGAAGAAGGCCTAGGTAACAGACGAGCAAGAATGAATAGACGTCCACTTCTCTGTAGCGTGGCCGAGCGGTCTAAGGCGCTGGATTAAGGCTCCAGTCTCTCAGGAGGCGTGGGTTCGAATCCCACTGCTGCCATCTTGGATGTTGTTTGTGCAAGGCTTCAGTGGAAACTTCATTTTGGTCAATCCATAGTTTTGCAGTGTTTCTATATTCATGTAAGGAAAATAACAAATATTGAGTGAAGTTTAACCCACGAGTGCAGAGCACAATAAATTGGCAGTATATCACCTTAAACACCTTGTCCTGTGCTCTAGCGATTTCCATCCTACCAGTTTCCCGAGATATACCTATCTGAGCTAGTTGAAGGCTCTACAAACAGGCTTTTCAGATGTAACAGCAAAAACGAATTATGTGTTGACAAAGGAACAAAAAGCAACATGAGAGAAATGAAGAATATAAATGGAAGAAAAAGAAACATGAGATAAATCCTGTGCTCTAGCGATTTCCAATCTACCAGGTTCCCGAGATCTACCTATCTGAGCTAGTTGAAGGCTCTACAAACAGGCTTTTCAGATGTAACAGCAAAAACGAATTATGTGTTGACAAAGGAACAAAAAGCAACATGAGAGAAATTAAGAATATAAATGGAAGAAAAAGAAACATGAGATAACTGAAGAATATAAATATTTTTTTTTTTTAAAAGACAGAAATTGATGTAAGCGAAGAAGGCCTAGGTAACAGACGAGCAAGAATGAATAGACGTCCACTTCTCGGTAGCGTGGCCGAGCGGTCTAAGGCGCTGGATTAAGGCTCCAGTCTCTCAGGAGGCGTGGGTTCGAATCCCACCGCTGCCATCTTGGATGTTGTTTGTGCAAGGCTTCAGTGGAAACTTCATTTTGGTCAATCCATAGTTTTGCAGTGTTTCTATATTCATGTAAGGAAAATAACAAATATTGAGTGAAGTTTAACCCACGAGTGCAGAGCTCAATAAATTGGCAGTATATCACCTAAAACACCTTGTCCTGTGCTCTAGCGATTTCCATCCTACCAGTTTCCCGAGATATACCTATCTGAGCTAGTTGAAGGCTCTACAAACAGGCTTTTCAGATGTAACAGCAAAAACGAATTATGTGTTGACAAAGGAACAAAAAGCAACATGAGAGAAATTAAGAATATAAATGGAAGAAAAAGAAACATGAGATAAATCCTGTGCTCTAGCGATTTCCATCCTACCAGTTTCCCGAGATCTACCTATCTGAGCTAGTTGAAGGCTCTACAAATAGTTTTTTCAGACATAACAGCAAAAACGAATTATGTGTTGACAAAGGAACAAAAAGCAACATGAGAGAAATGAAGAATATAAATGGAAGAAAAAGAAACATGAGATAACTGAAGAATATAAATAAAAAAAATAAAAAAAGACAGAAATTGATGTAAGCGAAGAAGGCCTAGGTAACAGACGAGCAAGAATGAATAGACGTCCACTTCTCGGTAGCGTGGCCGAGCGGTCTAAGGCGCTGGATTAAGGCTCCAGTCTCTCAGGAGGCGTGGGTTCGAATCCCACCGCTGCCATCTTGGATGTTGTTTGTGCAAGGCTTCAGTGGAAACTTCATTTTGGTCAATCCATAGTTTTGCAGTGTTTCTATATTCATGTAAGGAAAATAACAAATATTGAGTGAAGTTTAACCCACGAGTGCAGAGCTCAATAAATTGGCAGTATATCACCTAAAACACCTTGTCCTGTGCTCTAGCGATTTCCATCCTACCAGTTTCCCGAGATATACCTATCTGAGCTAGTTGAAGGCTCTACAAACAGGCTTTTCAGATGTAACAGCAAAAACGAATTATGTGTTGACAAAGGAACAAAAAGCAACATGAGAGAAATGAAGAATATAAATGGAATTAAAAGAAACATGAGATAAATCCTGTGCTCTAGCGATTTCCATCCTACCAGTTTCCCGAGATCTACCTATCTGAGCTAGTTGAAGGCTCTACAAATAGTTTTTTCAGACATAACAGCAAAAACGAATTATGTGTTGACAAAGGAACAAAAAGCAACATGAGAGAAATGAAGAATATAAATGGAAGAAAAAGAAACATGAGATAACTGAAGAATATAAATAAAAAAAATAAAAAAAAGACAGAAATTGATGTAAGCGAAGAAGGCCTAGGTAACAGACGAGCAAGAATGAATAGACGTCCACTTCTCGGTAGCGTGGCCGAGCGGTCTAATGCGCTGGATTAAGGCTCCAGTCTCTCAGGAGGCGTGGGTTCGAATCCCACCGCTGCCATCTTGAATGTTGTTTGTGCAAGGCTTCAGTGGAAACTTCATTTTGTCAATCTATAGTTTTGCAGTGTTTCTATATTCATGTAAGGAAAATAACAAATATTGAGTGAAGTTTAACCCACGAGTGCAGAGCTCAATAAATTGGCAGTATATCACCTTAAACACCTTGTCCTGTGCTCTAGCGATTTCCATCCTACCAGTACAAACAGGCTTTTCAGATGTAACAGCAAAAACGAATTATGTGTTGACAAAGGAACAAAAAGCAACATGAGAGAAATGAAGAATAGAAATGGAATAAAAAGAAACATGAGATAAATGAAGTATATACATTTAAAAAAAATTTAAAAGACCAAAATTAATGGTAGCGCAGATGGCCTAGGTAACAGACGAGAAAGCATGAAAATAGGTCAATTTCTCGGTAGTGTGGCCGAGCGGTCTAAGGCGCTGGATTTAGGCTCCAGTCTCTCAGGAGGCGTGGGTTTGAATCCCACCGCTGCCATCTTTGATGTTGTTTGTGCAAGGCTTCAGTGGAAACTTCATTTTGGTCAATCCATAGTTTTGCAGTGTTTCTATATTCATGTAAGGAAAATAACAAATATTGAGTGAAGTTTAACCCACGAGTGCAGAGCACAATAAATTGGCAGTATATCACCTTAAACACCTTGTCCTGTGCTCTAGCGATTTCCATCCTACCAGTTTCCCGAGATATACCTATCTGAGCTAGTTGAAGGCTCTACAAACAGGCTTTTCAGATGTAACAGCAAAAACGAATTATGTGTTGACAAAGGAACAAAAAGCAACATGAGAGAAATGAAGAATATAAATGGAAGAAAAAGAAACATGAGATAAATCCTGTGCTCTAGCGATTTCCAATCTACCAGGTTCCCGAGATCTACCTATCTGAGCTAGTTGAAGGCTCTACAAACAGGCTTTTCAGATGTAACAGCAAAAACGAATTATGTGTTGACAAAGGAACAAAAAGCAACATGAGAGAAATGAAGAATATAAATGGAAGAAAAAGAAACATGAGATAACTGAAGAATATAAATAAAAAATATTTTAAAAAGACAGAAATTGATGTAAGCGAAGAAGGCCTAGGTAACAGACGAGCAAGAATGAATAGACATCCACTTCTCGGTAGTGTGGCCGAGCGGTCTAAGGCGCTGGATTAAGGCTCCAGTCTCTCAGGAGGCGTGGGTTCGAATCCCACCGCTGCCATCTTTGATGTTGTTTGTGCAAGGCTTCAGTGGAAACTTCATTTTGGTCAATCCATAGTTTTGCAGTGTTTCTATATTCATGTTAGGAAAATAACACATGTTGAGTGAAGTTTAACCCACGAGTGCAGAGCACAATAAATTGGCAGTATATCACGTTAAACACCTTGTCCTGTGCTCTAGCGATTTCCATCCTACCAGTTTCCCGAGATATACCTATCTGAGCTAGTTGAAGTCTCTACAAACAGGCTTTTCAGATGTAACAGCAAAAACTAATTATGTGTTGACAAAGGAACAAAAAGCAACATGAGAGAAATGAAGAATATAAATGGAATAAAAAGAAACATGAGATAAATCCTGTGCTCTAGCGATTTCCATCCTACCTGTTTCCCGAGATCTACCTATCTTAGCTAGTTGAAGGCTCTACAAATAGTTTTTTCAGACATAACAGCAAAAACGAATTATGTGTTGACATAGGAACAAAAAGCAACATGAGAGAAATTAAGAATATAAATGTAAGAAAAAGAAACATGAGATAACTGAAGAATATAAATTAAAAAAATTTAAAAAAGACAGAAATTGATGTAAGCGAAGAAGGCCTAGGTAACAGACGAGCAAGAATGAATAGACGTCCACTTCTCTGTAGCGTGGCCGAGCGGTCTAAGGCGCTGGATTAAGGCTCCAGTCTCTCAGGAGGCGTGGGTTCGAATCCCACCGCTGCCATCTTGGATGTTGTTTGTGCAAGGCTTCAGTGGAAACTTCATTTTGGTCAATCCATAGTTTTGCAGTGTTTCTATATTCATGTAAGGAAAATAACAAATATTGAGTGAAGTTTAACCCACGAGTGCAGAGCACAATAAATTGGCAGTATATCACCTTAAACACCTTGTCCTGTGCTCTAGCGATTTCCATCCTACCAGTTTCCCGAGATATACCTATCTGAGCTAGTTGAAGGCTCTACAAACAGGCTTTTCAGATGTAACAGCAAAAACGAATTATGTGTTGACAAAGGAACAAAAAGCAACATGAGAGAAATGAAGAATATAAATGGAAGAAAAAGAAACATGAGATAAATCCTGTGCTCTAGCGATTTCCAATCTACCAGGTTCCCGAGATCTACCTATCTGAGCTAGTTGAAGGCTCTACAAACAGGCTTTTCAGATGTAACAGCAAAAACGAATTATGTGTTGACAAAGGAACAAAAAGCAACATGAGAGAAATGAAGAATATAAATGGAAGAAAAAGAAACATGAGATAACTGAAGAATATAAATAAAAAATATTTAAAAAAGACAGAAATTGATGTAAGCGAAGAAGGCCTAGGTAACAGACGAGCAAGAATGAATAGACGTCCACTTCTCGGTAGTGTGGCCGAGCGGTCTAAGGCGCTGGATTAAGGCTCCAGTCTCTCAGGAGGCGTGGGTTCGAATCCCACCGCTGCCATCTTTGATGTTGTTTGTGCAAGGCTTCAGTGGAAACTTCATTTTGGTCAATCCATAGTTTTGCAGTGTTTCTATATTCATGTTAGGAAAATAACACATGTTGAGTGAAGTTTAACCCACGAGTGCAGAGCACAATAAATTGGCAGTATATCACGTTAAACACCTTGTCCTGTGCTCTAGCGATTTCCATCCTACCAGTTTCCCGAGATATACCTATCTGAGCTAGTTGAAGTCTCTACAAACAGGCTTTTCAGATGTAACAGCAAAAACTAATTATGTGTTGACAAAGGAACAAAAAGCAACATGAGAGAAATGAAGAATATAAATGGAATAAAAAGAAACATGAGATAAATCCTGTGCTCTAGCGATTTCCATCCTACCTGTTTCCCGAGATCTACCTATCTTAGCTAGTTGAAGGCTCTACAAATAGTTTTTTCAGACATAACAGCAAAAACGAATTATGTGTTGACATAGGAACAAAAAGCAACATGAGAGAAATTAAGAATATAAATGTAAGAAAAAGAAACATGAGATAACTGAAGAATATAAATAAAAAAAATAAAAAACAAGACAGAAATTGATGTAAGCGAAGAAGGCCTAGGTAACAGACGAGCAAGAATGAATAGACGTCCACTTCTCTGTAGCGTGGCCGAGCGGTCTAAGGCGCTGGATTAAGGCTCCAGTCTCTCAGGAGGCGTGGGTTCGAATCCCACCACTGCCATCTTGGATGTTGTTTGTGCAAGGCTTCAGTGGAAACTTCATTTTGGTCAATCCATAGTTTTGCAGTGTTTCTATATTCATGTAAGGAAAATAACAAATATTGAGTGAAGTTTAACCCACGAGTGCAGAGCACAATAAATTGGCAGTATATCACCTTAAACACCTTGTCCTGTGCTCTAGCGATTTCCATCCTACCAGTTTCCCGAGATATACCTATCTGAGCTAGTTGAAGGCTCTACAAACAGGCTTTTCAGATGTAACAGCAAAAACGAATTATGTGTTGACAAAGGAACAAAAAGCAACATGAGAGAAATGAAGAATATAAATGGAAGAAAAAGAAACATGAGATAAATCCTGTGCTCTAGCGATTTCCAATCTACCAGGTTCCCGAGATCTACCTATCTGAGCTAGTTGAAGGCTCTACAAACAGGCTTTTCAGATGTAACAGCAAAAACGAATTATGTGTTGACAAAGGAACAAAAAGCAACATGAGAGAAATGAAGAATATAAATGGAAGAAAAAGAAACATGAGATAACTGAAGAATATAAATAAAAAATATTTAAAAAAGACAGAAATTGATGTAAGCGAAGAAGGCCTAGGTAACAGACGAGCAAGAATGAATAGACGTCCACTTCTCGGTAGTGTGGCCGAGCGGTCTAAGGCGCTGGATTAAGGCTCCAGTCTCTCAGGAGGCGTGGGTTCGAATCCCACCGCTGCCATCTTTGATGTTGTTTGTGCAAGGCTTCAGTGGAAACTTCATTTTGGTCAATCCATAGTTTTGCAGTGTTTCTATATTCATGTTAGGAAAATAACACATGTTGAGTGAAGTTTAACCCACGAGTGCAGAGCACAATAAATTGGCAGTATATCACGTTAAACACCTTGTCCTGTGCTCTAGCGATTTCCATCCTACCAGTTTCCCGAGATATACCTATCTGAGCTAGTTGAAGTCTCTACAAACAGGCTTTTCAGATGTAACAGCAAAAACTAATTATGTGTTGACAAAGGAACAAAAAGCAACATGAGAGAAATGAAGAATATAAATGGAATAAAAAGAAACATGAGATAAATCCTGTGCTCTAGCGATTTCCATCCTACCTGTTTCCCGAGATCTACCTATCTTAGCTAGTTGAAGGCTCTACAAATAGTTTTTTCAGACATAACAGCAAAAACGAATTATGTGTTGACATAGGAACAAAAAGCAACATGAGAGAAATTAAGAATATAAATGTAAGAAAAAGAAACATGAGATAACTGAAGAATATAAATAAAAAAAATAAAAAAAAGACAGAAATTGATGTAAGCGAAGAAGGCCTAGGTAACAGACGAGCAAGAATGAATAGACGTCCACTTCTCTGTAGCGTGGCCGAGCGGTCTAAGGCGCTGGATTAAGGCTCCAGTCTCTCAGGAGGCGTGGGTTCGAATCCCACCGCTGCCATCTTGGATGTTGTTTGTGCAAGGCTTCAGTGGAAACTTCATTTTGGTCAATCCATAGTTTTGCAGTGTTTCTATATTCATGTAAGGAAAATAACAAATATTGAGTGAAGTTTAACCCACGAGTGCAGAGCACAATAAATTGGCAGTATATCACCTTAAACACCTTGTCCTGTCCTCTAGCGATTTCCATCCTACCAGTTTCCCGAGATCTACCTATCTGAGCTAGTTGAAGGCTCTACAAATAGGCTTTTCAGATGTAACAGCAAAAACGAATTATGTGTTGACAAAGGAACAAAAAGCAACATGAGAGAAATTAAGAATATAAATGGAATAAAAAGAAACATGAGATAAATGAAGTATATACATTTAAAAAAATATTAAAAGACGAAAAATAATGGTAGCGCAGTAGGCCTAGGTAACAGACGAGAAAGCATAAAAATAGGTCGATTTCTCGGTAGTGTGGCTGAGCGGTCTAAGGCGCTGGATTAAGGCTCCAGTCTCTCAGGAGGCGTGGGTTCGAATCCCACCACTGCCATCTTGGATGTTGTTTGTGCAAGGCTTCAGTGGAAACTTCATTTTGGTCAATCCATAGTTTTGCAGTGTTTCTATATTCATGTAAGGAAAATAACAAATATTGAGTGAAGTTTAACCCACGAGTGCAGAGCACAATAAATTGGCAGTATATCACCTTAAACACCTTGTCCTGTCCTCTAGCGATTTCCATCCTACCAGTTTCCCGAGATCTACCTATCTGAGCTAGTTGAAGGCTCTACAAATAGGCTTTTCAGATGTAACAGCAAAAACGAATTATGTGTTGACAAAGGAACAAAAAGCAACATGAGAGAAATTAAGAATATAAATGGAATAAAAAGAAACATGAGATAAATGAAGTATATACATTTAAAAAAATATTAAAAGACGAAAAATAATGGTAGCGCAGTAGGCCTAGGTAACAGACGAGAAAGCATAAAAATAGGTCAATTTCTCGGTAGTGTGGCCGAGCGGTCTAAGGCGCTGGATTAAGGCTCCAGTCTCTCAGGAGGCGTGGGTTCGAATCCCACCGCTGCCATCTTGGATGTTGTTTGTGCAAGGCTTCAGTGGAAACTTCATTTTGGTCAATCCATAGTTTTGCAGTGTTTCTATATTCATGTAAGGAAAATAACAAATATTGAGTGAAGTTTAACCCACGAGTGCAGAGCACAATAAATTGGCAGTATATCACCTTAAACACCTTGTCCTGTGCTCTAGCGATTTCCATCCTACCAGTTTCCCGAGATATACCTATCTGAGCTAGTTGAAGGCTCTACAAACAGGCTTTTCAGATGTAACAGCAAAAACGAATTATGTGTTGACAAAGGAACAAAAAGCAACATGAGAGAAATGAAGAATATAAATGGAAGAAAAAGAAACATGAGATAACTGAAGAATATAAATAAAAAATATTTAAAAAAGACAGAAATTGATGTAAGCGAAGAAGGCCTAGGTAACAGACGAGCAAGAATGAATAGACGTCCACTTCTCGGTAGTGTGGCCGAGCGGTCTAAGGCGCTGGATTAAGGCTCCAGTCTCTCAGGAGGCGTGGGTTCGAATCCCACCGCTGCCATCTTTGATGTTGTTTGTGCAAGGCTTCAGTGGAAACTTCATTTTGGTCAATCCATAGTTTTGCAGTGTTTCTATATTCATGTTAGGAAAATAACACATGTTGAGTGAAGTTTAACCCACGAGTGCAGAGCACAATAAATTGGCAGTATATCACGTTAAACACCTTGTCCTGTGCTCTAGAGATTTCCATCCTACCAGTTTCCCGAGATATACCTATCTGAGCTAGTTGAAGTCTCTACAAACAGGCTTTTCATATGTAACAGCAAAAACTAATTATGTGTTGACAAAGGAACAAAAAGCAACATGAGAGAAATTAAGAATATAAATGGAAGAAAAAGAAACATGAGATAACTGAAGAATATAAATATTTTTTTTTTTTTAAAGACAGAAATTTATGTAAGCGAAGAAGGCCTAGGTAACAGACGAGCAAGAATGGATAGACGTCCACTTCTCGGTAGCGTGGCCGAGCGGTCTAAGGCGCTGGATTAAGGCTCCAGTCTCTCAGGAGGCGTGGGTTTGAATCCCACCGCTGCCATCTTGGATGTTGTTTGTGCAAGGCTTCAGTGGAAACTTCATTTTGGTCAATCCATAGTTTTGCAGTGTTTCAATATTCATGTAAGGAAAATAACAAATATTGAGTGAAGTTTAACCCACGAGTGCAGAGCACAATAAATTGGCAGTATATCACGTTAAACACCTTGTCCTGTGCTCTAGCGATTTCCATCCTACCAGTTTCCCGAGATATACCTATGTGAGCTAGTTGAAGGCTCTACAAATAGGCTTTTCAGATGTAACAGCAAAAACGAATTATGTGTTGACAAAGGAACAAAAAGCAACATGAGAGAAATGAAGAATATAAATGGAAGGAAAAGAAACATGAGATAAATGAAGAATATACATTTAAAAAATAAAAAAAAAGACAGAAATTGATGTAAGCGAAGAAGGCCTAGGTAACAGACGAGCAAGAATGAATAGTAGTCCACTTCTCGGTAGCGTGGCCGAACGGTCTAAGGCGCTGTATTAAGGCTCTAGTCTCTCAGGAGGCGTGTGTTCAAATTCCACCGCTGCCATCTTTAATGTTGTTTGTGCAAGGCTTCAGTGGAAACTTCATTTTGGTCAATCCATAGTTTTGCAGTGTTTCTATATTCATGTTAGGAAAATAACACATGTTGAGTGAAGTTTAACCCACGAGTGCAGAGCACAATAAATTGGCAGTATATCACGTTAAACACCTTGTCCTGTGCTCTAGCGATTTCCATCCTACCAGTTTCCCGAGATATACCTATCTGAGCTAGTTGAAGGCTCTACAAACAGGCTTTTCAGATGTAACAGCAAAAACGAATTATGTGTTGACAAAGGAACAAAAAGCAACATGAGAGAAATGAAGAATATAAATGGAAGGAAAAGAAACATGAGATAAATGAAGAATATACATTTAAAAAATAAAAAAAAGACAGAAATTGATGTAAGCGAAGAAGGCCTAGGTAACAGACGAGCAAGAATGAATAGACGTCCACTTCTCGTTAGCGTGGCCGAGCGGTCTAAGGCGCTGGATTAAGGCTCCAGTCTCTCAGGAGGCGTGGTTTTGAATCCCACCGCTGCCATCTTGGATGTTGTTTGTGCAAGGCTTCAGTGGAAACTTCATTTTGGTCAATCCATAGTTTTGCAGTGTTTCTATATTCATGTAAGGACAATAACAAATATTGAGTGAAGTTTAACCCACGAGTGCAGAGCACAATAAATTGGCAGTATATCACGTTAAACACCTTGTCCTGTGCTCTAGCGATTTCCATCCTACCAGTTTCCCGAGATATACCTATCTGAGCTAGTTGAAGGCTCTACAAACAGGCTTTTCAGATGTAACAGCAAAAACGAATTATGTGTTGACAAAGGAACAAAAAGCAACATGAGAGAAATGAAGAATATAAATGGAAGAAAAAGAAACATGAGATAAATCCTGTGCTCTAGCGATTTCCAATCTACCAGGTTCCCGAGATCTACCTATCTGAGCTAGTTGAAGGCTCTACAAACAGGCTTTTCAGATGTAACAGCAAAAACGAATTATGTGTTGACAAAGGAACAAAAAGCAACATGAGAGAAATGAAGAATATAAATGGAAGAAAAAGAAACATGAGATAACTGAAGAATATAAATAAAAAATATTTAAAAAAGACAGAAATTGATGTAAGCGAAGAAGGCCTAGGTAACAGACGAGCAAGAATGAATAGACGTCCACTTCTTGGTAGTGTGGCCGAGCGGTCTAAGGCGCTGGATTAAGGCTCCAGTCTCTCAGGAGGCGTGGGTTCGAATCCCACCGCTGCCATCTTTAATGTTGTTTGTGGAAGCTTCATTTTGGTCAATCTATAGTTTTGCAGTGTTTCTATATTCATGTAAGGAAAATAACAAATGTTGAGTGAAGTTTAACCCACGAGTGCAGAGCACAATAAATTGGCAGTATATCACCTTAAACACCTTGTCCTGTGCTCTAGCGATTTCCATCCTACCAGTTTCCCGAGATATACCTATCTGAGCTAGTTGAAGACTCTACAAACAGGCTTTTCAGATGGAACAGCAAAAACGAATTATGTGTTGACAAAGGAACAAAAAGCAACATGAGAGAAATGAAGAATATAAATGGAATAAAAAGAAACATGAGATAAATGAAGTATATACATTTTTAAAAAAATTAAAAGACCAAAATTAATGGTAGCGCAGAAGGCCTAGGTAACAGACGAGAAAGCATGAAAATAGGTCAATTTTTCGATAGTGTGGCCGAGCGGTCTAAGGCGCTGGATTTAGGCTCCAGTCTCTCAGGAGGCGTGGGTTCGAATCCCACCGCTGCCATCTTTGATGTTGTTTGTGCAAGGCTTCAGTGGAAACTTCATTTTGGTCAATCCATAGTTTTACAGTGTTTCTATATTCATGTTAGGAAAATAACACATGTTGAGTGAAGTTTAACCCACGAGTGCAGAGCACAATAAATTGGCAGTATATCACCTTAAACACCTTGTCCTGTGCTCTAGCGATTTCCATCCTACCAGTTTCCCGAGATCTACCTATCTGAGCTAGTTGAAGGCTCTACAAACAGGCTTTTCAGATGTAACAGCAAAAACTAATTATGTGTTGACAAAGGAACAAAAAGCAACATGAGAGAAATGAAGAAAATAAATGGAATAAAAAGAAACATGAGATAAATCCTGTGCTCTAGCGATTTCCATCCTACCTGTTTCCCGAGATCTACATATCTTAGCTAGTTGAAGGCTCTACAAATAGTTTTTTCAGACATAACAGCAAAAACGAATTATGTGTTGACAAAGGAACAAAAAGCAACATGAGAGAAATTAAGAATATAAATGTAAGAAAAAGAAACATGAGATAACTGAAGAATATAAATAAAAAAAATAAAAAAAAGACAGAAATTGATGTAAGCGAAGAAGGCCTAGGTAACAGACGAGCAAGAATGAATAGACGTCCACTTCTCTGTAGCTTGGCCGAGTGGTCTAAGGCGCTGGATTAAGGCTCCAGTCTCTCAGGAGGCGTGGGTTCGAATCCCACCGCTGCCATCTTGGATGTTGTTTGTGCAAGGCTTCAGTGGAAACTTCATTTTGGTCAATCCATAGTTTTGCAGTGTTTCTATATTCATGTAAGGAAAATAACAAATATTGAGTGAAGTTTAACCCACGAGTGCAGAGCTCAATAAATTGGCAGTATATCACCTTAAACACCTTGTCCTGTGCTCTAGCGATTTCCATCCTACCAGTTTCCCGAGATCTACCTATCTGAGTTAGTTGAAGGCTCTACAAATAGGCTTTTCAGATGTAACAGCAAAAACTAATTATGTGTTGACAAAGGAACAAAAAGCAACATGAGAGAAATTAAGAATATAAATGGAATAAAAAGAAACATGAGATAAATGAAGTATATACATTTAAAAAAAAAATAAAAGACGAAAAATAATGGTAGCGCAGTAGGCCTAGGTAACAGACGAGAAAGCATAAAAATAGGTCAATTTCTCGGTAGTGTGGCCGAGCGGTCTAAGGTGCTGGATTTAGGCTCCAGTCTCTCAGGAGGCGTGGGTTTGAATCCCACCGCTGACATCTTTGATGTTGTTTGTGCAAGGCTTCAGTGGAAACTTCATTTTGGTCAATCCATAGTTTTGCAGTGTTTCTATATTCATGTTAGGAAAATAACACATGTTGAGTGAAGTTTAACCCACGAGTGCAGAGCACAATAAATTGGCAGTATATCACGTTAAACACCTTGTCCTGTGCTCTAGCGATTTCCATCCTACCAGTTTCCTGAGATATACCTATCTGAGCTAGTTGAAGGCTCTACAAACAGGCTTTTCAGATGTAACAGCAAAAACGAATTATGTGTTGACAAAGGAACAAAAAGCAACATGAGAGAAATTAAAAATGGAAGAAAAAGAAACATGAGATAACTGAAGAATATAAATATTTTTTTTTTTTAAAAGACAGAAATTTATGTAAGCGAAGAAGGCCTAGGTAACAGACGAGCAAGAATGAATAGACGTCCACTTCTCGGTAGCGTGGCCGAGCGGTCTAAGGCGCTGGATTAAGGCTCCAGTCTCTCAGGAGGCGTGGGTTTGAATCCCACCGCTTCCATCTTGGATGTTGTTTGTGCAAGGCTTCAGTGGAAACTTCATTTTGGTCAATCCATAGTTTTGCAGTGTTTCTATATTCATGTAAGGAAAATAACAAATATTGAGTGAAGTTTAACCCACGAGTGCAGAGCTCAATAAATTGGCAGTATATCACCTAAAACACCTTGTCCTGTGCTCTAGCGATTTCCATCCTACCAGTTTCCCGAGATATACCTATCTGAGCTAGTTGAAGGCTCTACAAACAGGCTTTTCAGATGTAACAGCAAAAACGAATTATGTGTTGACAAAGGAACAAAAAGCAACATGAGAGAAATGAAGAATATAAATGGAATTAAAAGAAACATGAGATAAATCCTGTGCTCTAGCGATTTCCATCCTACCAGTTTCCCGAGATCTACCTATCTGAGCTAGTTGAAGGCTCTACAAATAGTTTTTTCAGACATAACAGCAAAAACGAATTATGTGTTGACAAAGGAACAAAAAGCAACATGAGAGAAATGAAGAATATAAATGGAAGAAAAAGAAACATGAGATAACTGAAGAATATAAATAAAAAAAATAAAAAAAGACAGAAATTGATGTAAGCGAAGAAGGCCTAGGTAACAGACGAGCAAGAATGAATAGACGTCCACTTCTCGGTAGCGTGGCCGAGCGGTCTAAGGCGCTGGATTAAGGCTCCAGTCTCTCAGGAGGCGTGGGTTCGAATCCCACCGCTGCCATCTTGAATGTTGTTTGTGCAAGGCTTCAGTGGAAACTTCATTTTGGTCAATCTATAGTTTTGCAGTGTTTCTATATTCATGTAAGGAAAATAACAAATATTGAGTGAAGTTTAACCCACGAGTGCAGAGCTCAATAAATTGGCAGTATATCACCTTAAACACCTTGTCCTGTGCTCTAGCGATTTCCATCCTACCAGTACAAACAGGCTTTTCAGATGTAACAGCAAAAACGAATTATGTGTTGACAAAGGAACAAAAAGCAACATGAGAGAAATGAAGAATAGAAATGGAATAAAAAGAAACATGAGATAAATGAAGTATATACATTTAAAAAAAATTTAAAAGACCAAAATTAATGGTAACGCAGATGGCCTAGGTAACAGACGAGAAAGCATGAAAATAGGTCAATTTCTCGGTAGTGTGGCCGAGCGGTCTAAGGCGCTGGATTTAGGCTCCAGTCTCTCAGGAGGCGTGGGTTTGAATCCCACCGCTGCCATCGTTGATGTTGTTTGTGCAAGGCTTCAGTGGAAACTTCATTTTGGTCAATCCATAGTTTTGCAGTGTTTCTATATTCATGTTAGGAAAATAACACATGTTGAGTGAAGTTTAACCCACGAGTGCATAGCACAATAAATTGGCAGTACATCACGTTAAACACCTTGTCCTGTGCTCTAGCGATTTCCATCCTACCAGTTTCCCGAGATCTACCTATCTGAGTTAGTTGAAGGCTCTACAAATAGGCTTTTCAGATGTAACAGCAAAAACGAATTATGTGTTGACAAAGGAACAAAAAGCAACATGAGAGAAATTAAGAATATAAATGGAATAAAAAGAAACATGAGATAAATGAAGTATATACATTTAAAAAAAAATTAAAAGACGAAAAATAATGGTAGCGCAGTAGGCCTAGGTAACAGACGAGAAAGCATAAAAATAGGTCAATTTCTCGGTAGTGTGGCCGAGCGGTCTAAGGCGCTGGATTTAGGCTCCAGTCTCTCAGGAGGCGTGGGTTTGAATCCCACCGCTGACATCTTTGATGTTGTTTGTGCAAGGCTTCAGTGGAAACTTCATTTTGGTCAATCCATAGTTTTGCAGTGTTTCTATATTCATGTTTGGAAAATAACACAAGTTGAGTGAAGTTTAACCCACGAGTGCAGAGCTCAATAAATTGGCAGTATATCACCTTAAACACCTTGTCCTGTGCTCTAGCGATTTCCATCCTACCAGTTTCCCGAGATCTACCTATCTGAGTTAGTTGAAGGCTCTACAAATAGGCTTTTCAGATGTAACAGCAAAAACTAATTATGTGTTGACAAAGGAACAAAAAGCAACATGAGAGAAATTAAGAATATAAATGGAATAAAAAGAAACATGAGATAAATGAAGTATATACATTTAAAAAAAAAATAAAAGACGAAAAATAATGGTAGCGCAGTAGGCCTAGGTAACAGACGAGAAAGCATAAAAATAGGTCAATTTCTCGGTAGTGTGGCCGAGCGGTCTAAGGTGCTGGATTTAGGCTCCAGTCTCTCAGGAGGCGTGGGTTTGAATCCCACCGCTGACATCTTTGATGTTGTTTGTGCAAGGCTTCAGTGGAAACTTCATTTTGGTCAATCCATAGTTTTGCAGTGTTTCTATATTCATGTTAGGAAAATAACACATGTTGAGTGAAGTTTAACCCACGAGTGCAGAGCACAATAAATTGGCAGTATATCACGTTAAACACCTTGTCCTGTGCTCTAGCGATTTCCATCCTACCAGTTTCCTGAGATATACCTATCTGAGCTAGTTGAAGGCTCTACAAACAGGCTTTTCAGATGTAACAGCAAAAACGAATTATGTGTTGACAAAGGAACAAAAAGCAACATGAGAGAAATTAAAAATGGAAGAAAAAGAAACATGAGATAACTGAAGAATATAAATATTTTTTTTTTTTAAAAGACAGAAATTTATGTAAGCGAAGAAGGCCTAGGTAACAGACGAGCAAGAATGAATAGACGTCCACTTCTCGGTAGCGTGGCCGAGCGGTCTAAGGCGCTGGATTAAGGCTCCAGTCTCTCAGGAGGCGTGGGTTTGAATCCCACCGCTTCCATCTTGGATGTTGTTTGTGCAAGGCTTCAGTGGAAACTTCATTTTGGTCAATCCATAGTTTTGCAGTGTTTCTATATTCATGTAAGGAAAATAACAAATATTGAGTGAAGTTTAACCCACGAGTGCAGAGCTCAATAAATTGGCAGTATATCACCTAAAACACCTTGTCCTGTGCTCTAGCGATTTCCATCCTACCAGTTTCCCGAGATATACCTATCTGAGCTAGTTGAAGGCTCTACAAACAGGCTTTTCAGATGTAACAGCAAAAACGAATTATGTGTTGACAAAGGAACAAAAAGCAACATGAGAGAAATGAAGAATATAAATGGAATTAAAAGAAACATGAGATAAATCCTGTGCTCTAGCGATTTCCATCCTACCAGTTTCCCGAGATCTACCTATCTGAGCTAGTTGAAGGCTCTACAAATAGTTTTTTCAGACATAACAGCAAAAACGAATTATGTGTTGACAAAGGAACAAAAAGCAACATGAGAGAAATGAAGAATATAAATGGAAGAAAAAGAAACATGAGATAACTGAAGAATATAAATAAAAAAAATAAAAAAAGACAGAAATTGATGTAAGCGAAGAAGGCCTAGGTAACAGACGAGCAAGAATGAATAGACGTCCACTTCTCGGTAGCGTGGCCGAGCGGTCTAAGGCGCTGGATTAAGGCTCCAGTCTCTCAGGAGGCGTGGGTTCGAATCCCACCGCTGCCATCTTGAATGTTGTTTGTGCAAGGCTTCAGTGGAAACTTCATTTTGGTCAATCTATAGTTTTGCAGTGTTTCTATATTCATGTAAGGAAAATAACAAATATTGAGTGAAGTTTAACCCACGAGTGCAGAGCTCAATAAATTGGCAGTATATCACCTTAAACACCTTGTCCTGTGCTCTAGCGATTTCCATCCTACCAGTACAAACAGGCTTTTCAGATGTAACAGCAAAAACGAATTATGTGTTGACAAAGGAACAAAAAGCAACATGAGAGAAATGAAGAATAGAAATGGAATAAAAAGAAACATGAGATAAATGAAGTATATACATTTAAAAAAAATTTAAAAGACCAAAATTAATGGTAACGCAGATGGCCTAGGTAACAGACGAGAAAGCATGAAAATAGGTCAATTTCTCGGTAGTGTGGCCGAGCGGTCTAAGGCGCTGGATTTAGGCTCCAGTCTCTCAGGAGGCGTGGGTTTGAATCCCACCGCTGCCATCGTTGATGTTGTTTGTGCAAGGCTTCAGTGGAAACTTCATTTTGGTCAATCCATAGTTTTGCAGTGTTTCTATATTCATGTTAGGAAAATAACACATGTTGAGTGAAGTTTAACCCACGAGTGCAGAGCACAATAAATTGGCAGTATATCACGTTAAACACCTTGTCCTGTGCTCTAGCGATTTCCATCCTACCAGTTTCCCGAGATCTACCTATCTGAGTTAGTTGAAGGCTCTACAAATAGGCTTTTCAGATGTAACAGCAAAAACGAATTATGTGTTGACAAAGGAACAAAAAGCAACATGAGAGAAATTAAGAATATAAATGGAATAAAAAGAAACATGAGATAAATGAAGTATATACATTTAAAAAAAAATTAAAAGACGAAAAATAATGGTAGCGCAGTAGGCCTAGGTAACAGACGAGAAAGCATAAAAATAGGTCAATTTCTCGGTAGTGTGGCCGAGCGGTCTAAGGCGCTGGATTTAGGCTCCAGTCTCTCAGGAGGCGTGGGTTTGAATCCCACCGCTGACATCTTTGATGTTGTTTGTGCAAGGCTTCAGTGGAAACTTCATTTTGGTCAATCCATAGTTTTGCAGTGTTTCTATATTCATGTTTGGAAAATAACACAAGTTGAGTGAAGTTTAACCCACGAGTGCAGAGCACAATAAATTGGCAGTATATCACGTTAAACACCTTGTCCTGTGCTCTAGCGATTTCCATCCTACCAGTTTCCCGAGATATACCTATCTGAGCTAGTTGAAGGCTCTACAAACAGGCTTTTCAGATGTAACAGCAAAAACGAATTATGTGTTGACAAAGGAACAAAAAGCAACATGAGAGAAATTAAGAATATAAATGGAAGAAAAAGAAACATGAGATAACTGAAGAATATAAATATTTTTTTTTTTAAAAGACAGAAATTTATGTAAGCGAAGAAGGCCTAGGTAACAGACGAGCAAGAATGAATAGACGTCCACTTCTCGGTACCGTGGCCGAGCGGTCTAAGGCGCTGGATTAAGGCTCCAGTCTCTCAGGAGGCGTGGGTTCGAATCCCACCGCTGCCATCTTGGATGTTGTTTGTGCAAGGCTTCAGTGGAAACTTCATTTTGGTCAATCCAAAGTTTTGCAGTGTTTCTATATTCATGTAAGGAAAATAACAAATATTGAGTGAAGTTTAACCCACGAGTGCAGAGCTCAATAAATTGGCAGTATATCACCTAAAACACCTTGTCCTGTGCTCTAGCGATTTCCATCCTACCAGTTTCCCGAGATATACCTATCTGAGCTAGTTGAAGGCTCTACAAACAGGCTTTTCAGATGTAACAGCAAAAACGAATTATGTGTTGACAAAGGAACAAAAAGCAACATGAGAGAAATGAAGAATATAAATGGAATTAAAAGAAACATGAGATAAATCCTGTGCTCTAGCGATTTCCATCCTACCAGTTTCCCGAGATCTACCTATCTGAGCTAGTTGAAGGCTCTACAAATAGTTTTTTCAGACATAACAGCAAAAACGAATTATGTGTTGACAAAGGAACAAAAAGCAACATGAGAGAAATGAAGAATATAAATGGAAGAAAAAGAAACATGAGATAACTGAAGAATATAAATAAAAAAAATAAAAAAAGACAGAAATTGATGTAAGCGAAGAAGGCCTAGGTAACAGACGAGCAAGAATGAATAGACGTCCACTTCTCGGTAGCGTGGCCGAGCGGTCTAAGGCGCTGGATTAAGGCTCCAGTCTCTCAGGAGGCGTGGGTTCGAATCTCACCGCTGCCATCTTGAATGTTGTTTGTGCAAGGCTTCAGTGGAAACTTCATTTTGGTCAATCTATAGTTTTGCAGTGTTTCTATATTCATGTAAGGAAAATAACAAATATTGAGTGAAGTTTAACCCACGAGTGCAGAGCTCAATAAATTGGCAGTATATCACCTTAAACACCTTGTCCTGTGCTCTAGCGATTTCCATCCTACCAGTACAAACAGGCTTTTCAGATGTAACAGCAAAAACGAATTATGTGTTGACAAAGGAACAAAAAGCAACATGAGAGAAATGAAGAATAGAAATGGAATAAAAAGAAACATGAGATAAATGAAGTATATACATTTAAAAAAAATTTAAAAGACCAAAATTAATGGTAGCGCAGATGGCCTAGGTAACAGACGAGAAAGCATGAAAATAGGTCAATTTCTCGGTAGTGTGGCCGAGCGGTCTAAGGCGCTGGATTTAGGCTCCAGTCTCTCAGGAGGCGTGGGTTTGAATCCCACCGCTGAAATCTTTGATGTTGTTTGTGCAAGGCTTCAGTGGAAACTTCATTTTGGTCAATCCATAGTTTTGCAGTGTTTCTATATTCATGTTAGGAAAATAACACATGTTGAGTGAAGTTTAACCCACGAGTGCAGAGCACAATAAATTGGCAGTATATCACGTTAAACACCTTGTCCTGTGCTCTAGCGATTTCCATCCTACCAGTTTCCCGAGATCTACCTATCTGAGTTAGTTGAAGGCTCTACAAATAGGCTTTTCAGATGTAACAGCAAAAACGAATTATGTGTTGACAAAGGAACAAAAAGCAACATGAGAGAAATTAAGAATATAAATGGAATAAAAAGAAACATGAGATAAATGAAGTATATACATTTAAAAAAAAATTAAAAGACGAAAAATAATGGTAGCGCAGTAGGCCTAGGTAACAGACGCGAAAGCATAAAAATAGGTCAATTTCTCGGTAGTGTGGCCGAGCGGTCTAAGGCGCTGGATTTAGGCTCCAGTCTCTCAGGAGGCGTGGGTTTGAATCCCACTGCTGACATCTTTGATGTTGTTTGTGCAAGGCTTCAGTGGAAACTTCATTTTGGTCAATCCATAGTTTTGCAGTGTTTCTATATTCATGTTAGGAAAATAACACAAGTTGAGTGAAGTTTAACCCACGAGTGCAGAGCACAATAAATTGGCAGTATATCACGTTAAACACCTTGTCCTGTGCTCTAGCGATTTCCATCCTACCAGTTTCCCGAGATATACCTATCTGAGCTAGTTGAAGGCTCTACAAACAGGCTTTTCAGATGTAACAGCAAAAACGAATTCTGTGTTGACAAAGGAACAAAAAGCAACATGAGAGAAATTAAGAATATAAATGGAAGAAAAAGAAACATGAGATAACTGAAGAATATAAATATTTTTTTTTTTTAAAAGACAGAAATTTATGTAAGCGAAGAAGGCCTAGGTAACAGACGAGCGAGAATGAATCGAAGTCCACTTCTCGGTAGCGTGGCCGAGCGGTCTAAGGCGCTGGATTAAGGCTCCAGTCTCTCAGGAGGCGTGGGTTCGAATCCCACCGCTGCCATCTTGGATGTTGTTTGTGCAAGGCTTCAGTGGAAACTTCATTTTGGTCAATCCATAGTTTTGCAGTGTTTCTATATTCATGTAAGGAAAATAACAAATATTGAGTGAAGTTTAACCCACGAGTGCAGAGCTCAATAAATTGGCAGTATATCACCTAAAACACCTTGTCCTGTGCTCTAGGGATTTCCATCCTACCAGTTTCCCGAGATATACCTATCTGAGCTAGTTGAAGGCTCTACAAACAGGCTTTTCAGATGTAACAGCAAAAACGAATTATGTGTTGACAAAGGAACAAAAAGCAACATGAGAGAAATGAAGAATATAAATGGAATTAAATGAAACATGAGATAAATCCTGTGCTCTAGCGATTTCCATCCTACCAGTTTCCCGAGATCTACCTATCTGAGCTAGTTGAAGGCTCTACAAATAGTTTTTTCAGACATAACAGCAAAAACGAATTATGTGTTGACAAAGGAACAAAAAGCAACATGAGAGAAATGAAGAATATAAATGGAAGAAAAAGAAACATGAGATAACTGAAGAATATAAATAAAAAAAATAAAAAAAGACAGAAATTGATGTAAGCGAAGAAGGCCTAGGTAACAGACGAGCAAGAATGAATAGACGTCCACTTCTCGGTAGCGTGGCCGAGCGGTCTAAGGCGCTGGATTAAGGCTCCAGTCTCTCAGGAGGCGTGGGTTCGAATCCCACCGCTGCCATCTTGAATGTTGTTTGTGCAAGGCTTCAGTGGAAACTTCATTTTGGTCAATCTATAGTTTTGCAGTGTTTCTATATTCATGTAAGGAAAATAACAAATATTGAGTGAAGTTTAACCCACGAGTGCAGAGCTCAATAAATTGGCAGTATATCACCTTAAACACCTTGTCCTGTGCTCTAGCGATTTCCATCCTACCAGTACAAACAGGCTTTTCAGATGTAACAGCAAAAACGAATTATGTGTTGACAAAGGAACAAAAAGCAACATGAGAGAAATGAAGAATAGAAATGGAATAAAAAGAAACATGAGATAAATGAAGTATATACATTTAAAAAAAATTTAAAAGACCAAAATTAATGGTAACGCAGATGGCCTAGGTAACAGATGAGAAAGCATGAAAATAGGTCAATTTCTCGGTAGTGTGGCCGAGCGGTCTAAGGCGCTGGATTTAGGCTCCAGTCTCTCAGGAGGCGTGGGTTTGAATCCCACCGCTGCCATCGTTGATGTTGTTTGTGCAAGGCTTCAGTGGAAACTTCATTTTGGTCAATCCATAGTTTTGCAGTGTTTCTATATTCATGTTAGGAAAATAACACATGTTGAGTGAAGTTTAACCCACGAGTGCAGAGCACAATAAATTGGCAGTATATCACGTTAAACACCTTGTCCTGTGCTCTAGCGATTTCCATCCTACCAGTTTCCCGAGATCTACCTATCTGAGTTAGTTGAAGGCTCTACAAATAGGCTTTTCAGATGTAACAGCAAAAACGAATTATGTGTTGACAAAGGAACAAAAAGCAACATGAGAGAAATTAAGAATATAAATGGAATAAAAAGAAACATGAGATAAATGAAGTATATACATTTAAAAAAAAATTAAAAGACGAAAAATAATGGTAGCGCAGTAGGCCTAGGTAACAGACGAGAAAGCATAAAAATAGGTCAATTTCTCGGTAGTGTGGCCGAGCGGTCTAAGGCGCTGGATTTAGGCTCCAGTCTCTCAGGAGGCGTGGGTTTGAATCCCACCGCTGACATCTTTGATGTTGTTTGTGCAAGGCTTCAGTGGAAACTTCATTTTGGTCAATCCATAGTTTTGCAGTGTTTCTATATTCATGTTAGGAAAATAACACAAGTTGAGTGAAGTTTAACCCACGAGTGCAGAGCACAATAAATTGGCAGTATATCACATTAAACACCTTGTCCTGTGCTCTAGCGATTTCCATCCTACCAGTTTCCCGAGATATACCTATCTGAGCTAGTTGAAGGCTCTACAAACAGGCTTTTCAGATGTAACAGCAAAAACGAATTATGTGTTGACAAAGGAACAAAAAGCAACATGAGAGAAATTAAGAATATAAATGGAAGAAAAAGAAACATGAGATAACTGAAGAATATAAATATTTTTTTTTTTAAAAGACAGAAATTTATGTAAGCGAAGAAGGCCTAGGTAACAGACGAGCAAGAATGAATAGACGTCCACTTCTCGGTACCGTGGCCGAGCGGTCTAAGGCGCTGGATTAAGGCTCCAGTCTCTCAGGAGGCGTGGGTTCAAATCCCACCGCTGCCATCTTGGATGTTGTTTGTGCAAGGCTTCAGTGGAAACTTCATTTTGGTCAATCCATAGTTTTGCAGTGTTTCTATATTCATGTAAGGAAAATAACAAATATTGAGTGAAGTTTAACCCACGAGTGCAGAGCTCAATAAATTGGCAGTATATCACCTAAAACACCTTGTCCTGTGCTCTAGGGATTTCCATCCTACCAGTTTCCCGAGATATACCTATCTGAGCTAGTTGAAGGCTCTACAAACAGGCTTTTCAGATGTAACAGCAAAAACGAATTATGTGTTGACAAAGGAACAAAAAGCAACATGAGAGAAATGAAGAATATAAATGGAATTAAATGAAACATGAGATAAATCCTGTGCTCTAGCGATTTCCATCCTACCAGTTTCCCGAGATCTACCTATCTGAGCTAGTTGAAGGCTCTACAAATAGTTTTTTCAGACATAACAGCAAAAACGAATTATGTGTTGACAAAGGAACAAAAAGCAACATGAGAGAAATGAAGAATATAAATGGAAGAAAAAGAAACATGAGATAACTGAAGAATATAAATAAAAAAAATAAAAAAAGACAGAAATTGATGTAAGCGAAGAAGGCCTAGGTAACAGACGAGCAAGAATGAATAGACGTCCACTTCTCGGTAGCGTGGCCGAGCGGTCTAAGGCGCTGGATTAAGGCTCCAGTCTCTCAGGAGGCGTGGGTTCGAATCCCACCGCTGCCATCTTGAATGTTGTTTGTGCAAGGCTTCAGTGGAAACTTCATTTTGGTCAATCTATAGTTTTGCAGTGTTTCTATATTCATGTAAGGAAAATAACAAATATTGAGTGAAGTTTAACCCACGAGTGCAGAGCTCAATAAATTGGCAGTATATCACCTTAAACACCTTGTCCTGTGCTCTAGCGATTTCCATCCTACCAGTACAAACAGGCTTTTCAGATGTAACAGCAAAAACGAATTATGTGTTGACAAAGGAACAAAAAGCAACATGAGAGAAATGAAGAATAGAAATGGAATAAAAAGAAACATGAGATAAATGAAGTATATACATTTAAAAAAAATTTAAAAGACCAAAATTAATGGTAACGCAGATGGCCTAGGTAACAGACGAGAAAGCATGAAAATAGGTCAATTTCTCGGTAGTGTGGCCGAGCGGTCTAAGGCGCTGGATTTAGGCTCCAGTCTCTCAGGAGGCGTGGGTTTGAATCCCACCGCTGCCATCGTTGATGTTGTTTGTGCAAGGCTTCAGTGGAAACTTCATTTTGGTCAATCCATAGTTTTGCAGTGTTTCTATATTCATGTTAGGAAAATAACACATGTTGAGTGAAGTTTAACCCACGAGTGCAGAGCACAATAAATTGGCAGTATATCACGTTAAACACCTTGTCCTGTGCTCTAGCGATTTCCATCCTACCAGTTTCCCGAGATCTACCTATCTGAGTTAGTTGAAGGCTCTACAAATAGGCTTTTCAGATGTAACAGCAAAAACGAATTATGTGTTGACAAAGGAACAAAAAGCAACATGAGAGAAATTAAGAATATAAATGGAATAAAAAGAAACATGAGATAAATGAAGTATATACATTTAAAAAAAAATTAAAAGACGAAAAATAATGGTAGCGCAGTAGGCCTAGGTAACAGACGAGAAAGCATAAAAATAGGTCAATTTCTCGGTAGTGTGGCCGAGCGGTCTAAGGCGCTGGATTTAGGCTCCAGTCTCTCAGGAGGCGTGGGTTTGAATCCCACCGCTGACATCTTTGATGTTGTTTGTGCAAGGCTTCAGTGGAAACTTCATTTTGGTCAATCCATAGTTTTGCAGTGTTTCTATATTCATGTTAGGAAAATAACACAAGTTGAGTGAAGTTTAACCCACGAGTGCAGAGCACAATAAATTGGCAGTATATCACGTTAAACACCTTGTCCTGTGCTCTAGCGATTTCCATCCTACCAGTTTCCCGAGATATACCTATCTGAGCTAGTTGAAGGCTCTACAAACAGGCTTTTCAGATGTAACAGCAAAAACGAATTATGTGTTGACAAAGGAACAAAAAGCAACATGAGAGAAATTAAGAATATAAATGGAAGAAAAAGAAACATGAGATAACTGAAGAATATAAATATTTTTTTTTTTAAAAGACAGAAATTTATGTAAGCGAAGAAGGCCTAGGTAACAGACGAGCAAGAATGAATAGACGTCCACTTCTCGGTACCGTGGCCGAGCGGTCTAAGGCGCTGGATTAAGGCTCCAGTCTCTCAGGAGGCGTGGGTTCGAATCCCACCGCTGCCATCTTGGATGTTGTTTGTGCAAGGCTTCAGTGGAAACTTCATTTTGGTCAATCCATAGTTTTGCAGTGTTTCTATATTCATGTAAGGAAAATAACAAATATTGAGTGAAGTTTAACCCACGAGTGCAGAGCTCAATAAATTGGCAATATATCACCTAAAACACCTTGTCCTGTGCTCTAGGGATTTCCATCCTACCAGTTTCCCGAGATATACCTATCTGAGCTAGTTGAAGGCTCTACAAACAGGCTTTTCAGATGTAACAGCAAAAACGAATTATGTGTTGACAAAGGAACAAAAAGCAACATGAGAGAAATGAAGAATATAAATGGAATTAAATGAAACATGAGATAAATCCTGTGCTCTAGCGATTTCCATCCTACCAGTTTCCCGAGATCTACCTATCTGAGCTAGTTGAAGGCTCTACAAATAGTTTTTTCAGACATAACAGCAAAAACGAATTATGTGTTGACAAAGGAACAAAAAGCAACATGAGAGAAATGAAGAATATAAATGGAAGAAAAAGAAACATGAGATAAATGAAGTATATACATTTAAAAAAAAATTAAAAGACGAAAAATAATGGTAGCGCAGTAGGCCTAGGTAACAGACGAGAAAGCATAAAAATAGGTCAATTTCTCGGTAGTGTGGCCGAGCGGTCTAAGGCGCTGGATTTAGGCTCCAGTCTCTCAGGAGGCGTGGGTTCGAATCCCACCGCTGCCATCTTGAATGTTGTTTGTGCAAGGCTTCAGTGGAAACTTCATTTTGGTCAATCTATAGTTTTGCAGTGTTTCTATATTCATGTAAGGAAAATAACAAATATTGAGTGAAGTTTAACCCACGAGTGCAGAGCTCAATAAATTGGCAGTATATCACCTTAAACACCTTGTCCTGTGCTCTAGCGATTTCCATCCTACCAGTACAAACAGGCTTTTCAGATGTAACAGCAAAAACGAATTATGTGTTGACAAAGGAACAAAAAGCAACATGAGAGAAATGAAGAATAGAAATGGAATAAAAAGAAACATGAGATAAATGAAGTATATACATTTAAAAAAAATTTAAAAGACCAAAATTAATGGTAACGCAGATGGCCTAGGTAACAGACGAGAAAGCATGACAATAGGTCAATTTCTCGGTAGTGTGGCCGAGCGGTCTAAGGCGCTGGATTTAGGCTCCAGTCTCTCAGGAGGCGTGGGTTTGAATCCCACCGCTGCCATCGTTGATGTTGTTTGTGCAAGGCTTCAGTGGAAACTTCATTTTGGTCAATCCATAGTTTTGCAGTGTTTCTATATTCATGTTAGGAAAATAACACATGTTGAGTGAAGTTTAACCCACGAGTGCAGAGCACAATAAATTGGCAGTATATCACGTTAAACACCTTGTCCTGTGCTCTAGCGATTTCCATCCTACCAGTTTCCCGAGATCTACCTATCTGAGTTAGTTGAAGGCTCTACAAATAGGCTTTTCAGATGTAACAGCAAAAACGAATTATGTGTTGACAAAGGAACAAAAAGCAACATGAGAGAAATTAAGAATATAAATGGAATAAAAAGAAACATGAGATAAATGAAGTATATACATTTAAAAAAAAATTAAAAGACGAAAAATAATGGTAGCGCAGTAGGCCTAGGTAACAGACGAGAAAGCATAAAAATAGGTCAATTTCTCGGTAGTGTGGCCGAGCGGTCTAAGGCGCTGGATTTAGGCTCCAGTCTCTCAGGAGGCGTGGGTTTGAATCCCACCGCTGACATCTTTGATGTTGTTTGTGCAAGGCTTCAGTGGAAACTTCATTTTGGTCAATCCATAGTTTTGCAGTGTTTCTATATTCATGTTAGGAAAATAACACAAGTTGAGTGAAGTTTAACCCACGAGTGCAGAGCACAATAAATTGGCAGTATATCACGTTAAACACCTTGTCCTGTGCTCTAGCGATTTCCATCCTACCAGTTTCCCGAGATATACCTATCTGAGCTAGTTGAAGGCTCTACAAACAGGCTTTTCAGATGTAACAGCAAAAACGAATTATGTGTTGACAAAGGAACAAAAAGCAACATGAGAGAAATTAAGAATATAAATGGAAGAAAAAGAAACATGAGATAACTGAAGAATATAAATATTTTTTTTTTTAAAAGACAGAAATTGATGTAAGCGAAGAAGGCCTAGGTAACAGACGAGCAAGAATGAATAGTAGTCCACTTCTCGGTAGCGTGGCCGAACGGTCTAAGGCGCTGGATTAAGGCTCCAGTCTCTCAGGAGGCGTGTGTTCAAATTCCACCGCTGCCATCTTTAATGTTGTTTGTGCAAGGCTTCAGTGGAAGCTTCATTTTGGTCAATCCATAGTTTTGCAGTGTTTCTATATTTGTGTAAGGAAAATAACAAATGTTGAGTGAAGTTTAACCCACGAGTGCAGAGCACAATAAATTGGCAGTATATCACCTTAAACACCTTGTCCTGTGCTCTAGCGATTTCCATCCTACCAGTTTCCCGAGATATACCTATCTGAGCTAGTTGAAGGCTCTACAAACAGGCTTTTCAGATGTAACAGCAAAAACGAATTATGTGTTGACAAAGGAACAAAAAGCAACATGAGAGAAATGAAGAAAATAAATGGAATAAAAAGAAACATGAGATAAATCCTGTGCTCTAGCGATTTCCATCCTACCAGTTTCCCGAGATCTACCTATCTGAGCTAGTTGAAGGCTCTACAAATAGGCTTTTCAGACATAACAGCAAAAACGAATTATGTGTTGACAAAGGAACAAAAAGCAACATGAGAGAAATGAAGAATATAAATGGAATAAAAAGAAACATGAGATAAATGAAGAATATACATTTAAAAAAAATGTAAAAGACCAAAATTAATGGTAGCGCAGAAGGCCTAGGTAACAGACGAGAAAGCATGAAAATAGGTCAATTTCTCGGTAGTGTGGCCGAGCGGTCTAAGGCGCTGGATTAAGGCTCCAGTCTCTCAGGAGGCGTGGGTTCGAATTCCACCGCTGCCATCTTTAATGTTGTTTGTGCAAGGCTTCAGTGGAAGCTTCATTTTGGTCAATCCATAGTTTTGCAGTGTTTCTATATTCATGTAAGGAAAATAACAAATGTTGAGTGAAGTTTAACCCACGAGTGCAGAGCACAATAAATTGGCAGTATATCACCTTAAACACCTTGTCCTGTGCTCTAGCGATTTCCAATCTACCAGGTTCCCGAGATCTACCTATCTGAGCTAGTTGAAGGCTCTACAAATAGTTTTTTCAGACATAACAGCAAAAACGAATTATGTGTTGACAAAGGAACAAAAAGCAACATGAGAGAAATGAAGAATATAAATGGAAGAAAAAGAAACATGAGATAAATGAAGAATATAAATAAATTTTTTTTTAAAAAAGACTGAAATTGATGTAAGCGAAGAAGGCCTAGGTAACAGACGAGCAAGAATGAATGGACGTCCACTTCTCTGTAGCGTGGCCGAGCGGTCTAAGGCGCTGGATTAAGGCTCCAGTCTCTCAGGAGGCGTGGGTTCGAATCCCACCGCTGCCATCTTTGATGTTGTTTGTGCAAGGCTTCAGTGGAAACTTCATTTTGGTCAATCCATAGTTTTGCAGTGTTTCTATATTCATGTAAGGAAAATAACAAATATTGAGTGAAGTTTAACCCACGAGTGCAGAGCTCAATAAATTGGCAGTATATCACCTTAAACACCTTGTCCTGTGCTCTAGCGATTTCCATCCTACCAGTTTCCCGAGATCTACCTATCTGAGCTAGTTGAAGGCTCTACAAACAGGCTTTTCAGATGTAACAGCAAAAACGAATTATGTGTTGACAAAGGAACAAAAAGCAACATGGGAGAAATGAAGAATATAAATGGAATAAAAAGAAACATGGGATAAATGAAGAATATACATTTAAAAAAGACAGAAATTGATGTAAGCGAAGAAGGCCTAGGTAACAGACGAGCAAGAATGAATAGTAGTCCACTTCTCGGTAGCGTGGCCGAACGGTCTAAGGCGCTGGATTAAGGCTCCAGTCTCTCAGGAGGCGTGTGTTCAAATTCCACCGCTGCCATCTTTAATGTTGTTTGTGCAAGGCTTCAGTGGAAGCTTCATTTTGGTCAATCCATAGTTTTGCAGTGTTTCTATATTCATGTAAGGAAAATAACAAATGTTGAGTGAAGTTTAACCCACGAGGGCAGAGCACAATAAATTGGCAGTATATCACCTTAAACACCTTGTCCTGTGCTCTAGCGATTTCCATCCTACCAGTTTCCCGAGATCTACCTATCTGAGCTAGTTGAAGGCTCTACAAACAGGCTTTTCAGATGTAACAGCAAAAACGAATTATGTGTTGACAAAGGAACAAAAAGCAACATGGGAGAAATGAAGAATATAAATGGAATAAAAAGAAACATGAGATAAATCCTGTGCTCTAGCGATTTCCATCCTACCAGTTTCCCGAGATCTACCTATCTGAGCTAGTTGAAGGCTCTACAAATAGTTTTTTCAGACATAACAGCAAAAACGAATTATGTGTTGACAAAGGAACAAAAAGCAACATGAGAGAAATGAAGAATATAAATGGAAGAAAAAGAAACATGAGATAAATGAAGAATATAACTAAAAAAAAAATTAAAAGACTGAAATTGATGTAAGCGAAGAAGGCCTAGGTAACAGACGAGCAAGAATGAATAGACGTCCACTTCTCGGTAGCGTGGCTGAGCGGTCTAAGGCGCTGGATTAAGGCTCCAGTCTCTCAGGAGGCGTGGGTTTGAATCCCACCGCTGCCATCTTGGATGTTGTTTGTGCAAGGCTTCAGTGGAAACTTCATTTTGGTCAATCCATAGTTTTGCAGTGTTTCTATATTCATGTAAGGAAAATAACAAATATTGAGTGAAGTTTAACCCACGAGTGCAGAGCACAATAAATTGGCAGTATATCACGTTAAACACCTTGTCCTGTGCTCTAGCGATTTCCATCCTACCAGTTTCCCGAGATATACCTATCTGAGCTAGTTGAAGGCTCTACAAATAGGCTTTTCAGATGTAACAGCAAAAACGAATTATGTGTTGACAAAGGAACAAAAAGCAACATGAGAGA
This sequence comes from Thymallus thymallus, assembly GCA_023634145.1. Classification (NCBI taxonomy): domain Eukaryota; kingdom Metazoa; phylum Chordata; class Actinopteri; order Salmoniformes; family Salmonidae; genus Thymallus; species Thymallus thymallus. Next base: position 33,424,936 of record CM042398.1, on the reverse strand, counting down.
AATGAAGAATATAAATGGAAGGAAAAGAAACATGGGATAAATGAAGAATATACATTTAAAAAAGACAGAAATTGATGTAAGCGAAGAAGGCCTAGGTAACAGACGAGCAAGAATGAATAGTAGTCCACTTCTCGGTAGCGTGGCCGAACGGTCTAAGGCGCTGGATTAAGGCTCCAGTCTCTCAGGAGGCGTGTGTTCAAATTCCACCGCTGCCATCTTTAATGTTGTTTGTGCAAGGCTTCAGTGGAAGCTTCATTTTGGTCAATCCATAGTTTTGCAGTGTTTCTATATTCATGTAAGGAAAATAACAAATGTTGAGTGAAGTTTAACCCACGAGGGCAGAGCACAATAAATTGGCAGTATATCACGTTAAACACCTTGTCCTGTGCTCTAGCGATTTCCATCCTACCAGTTTCCCGAGATATACCTATCTGAGCTAGTTGAAGGCTCTACAAACAGGCTTTTCAGATGTAACAGCAAAAACGAATTATGTGTTGACAAAGGAACAAAAAGCAACATGAGAGAAATGAAGAATATAAATGGAATAAAAAGAAACATGAGATAAATCCTGTCCTCTAGCGATTTCCAATGTACCAGGTTCCCGAGATCTACCTATCTGAGTTAGTTGAAGGCTCTACAAATAGTTTTTTCAGACATAACAGCAAAAACGAATTATGTGTTGACAAAGGAACAAAAAGCAACATGAGAGAAATGAAGAATATAAATGGAAGAAATAGAAACATGAGATAAATGAAGAATATAAATAATTGTTTTTTAAAAAAGACTGAAATTGATGTAAGCGAAGAAGGCCTAGGTAACTGACGAGCAAGAATGAATAGACGTCCACTTCTCGGTAGCGTGGCCGAGCGGTCTAAGGCGCTGGATTAAGGCTCCAGTCTCTCAGGAGGCGTGGGTTTGAATCCCACCGCTACCATCTTGGATGTTGTTTGTGCAAGGCTTCAGTGGAAACTTCATTTTGGTCAATCCATAGTTTTGCAGTGTTTCTATATTCATGTAAGGAAAATAACAAATATTGAGTGAAGTTTAACCCACGAGTGCAGAGCACAATAAATTGGCAGTATATCACCTTAAACACCTTGTCCTGTGCTCTAGCGATTTCCATCCTACCAGTTTCCCGAGATATACCTATCTGAGCTAGTTGAAGGCTCTACAAACAGGCTTTTCAGATGTAACAGCAAAAACGAATTATGTGTTGACAAAGGAACAAAAAGCAACATGAGAGAAATGAAGAATATAAGTGGAAGGAAAAGAAACATGAGATAAATGAAGAATATAAATAAAAAAAAATTAAAAGACTGAAATTGATGTAAGCGAAGAAGGCCTAGGTAACAGACGAGCAAGAATGAATAGACGTCCACTTCTCGGTAGCGTGGCCGAGCGGTCTAAGGCGCTGGATTAAGGCTCCAGTCTCTCAGGAGGCGTGGGTTTGAATCCCACCGCTGCCATCTTGGATGTTGTTTGTGCAAGGCTTCAGTGGAAACTTCATTTTGGTCAATCCATAGTTTTGCAGTGTTTCTATATTCATGTTAGGAAAATAACAAATATTGAGTGAAGTTTAACCCACGAGTGCAGAGCACAATAAATTGGCAGTATATCACGTTAAACACCTTGTCCTGTGCTCTAGCGATTTACATGCTACGAGTTTCACGAGATATACCTATTTGAGCTAGTTGAAGGCTCTACAAATAGGCTTTTCAGATGTAACAGCAAAAACGAATTATGTGTTGACAAAGGAACAAAAAGCAACATGAGAGAAATGAAGAATATAAATGGAAGGAAAAGAAACATGGGATAAATGAAGAATATACATTTAAAAAAGACAGAAATTGATGTAAGCGAAGAAGGCCTAGGTAACAGACGAGCAAGAATGAATAGTAGTCCACTTCTCGGTAGCGTGGCCGAACGGTCTAAGGCGCTGGATTAAGGCTCCAGTCTCTCAGGAGGCGTGTGTTCAAATTCCACCGCTGCCATCTTTAATGTTGTTTGTGCAAGGCTTCAGTGGAAGCTTCATTTTGGTCAATCCATAGTTTTGCAGTGTTTCTATATTCATGTAAGGAAAATAACAAATGTTGAGTGAAGTTTAACCCACGAGGGCAGAGCACAATAAATTGGCAGTATATCACCTTAAACACCTTGTCCTGTGCTCTAGCGATTTCCATCCTACCAGTTTCCCGAGATCTACCTATCTGAGCTAGTTGAAGGCTCTACAAACAGGCTTTTCAGATGTAACAGCAAAAACGAATTATGTGTTGACAAAGGAACAAAAAGCAACATGGGAGAAATGAAGAATATAAATGGAATAAAAAGAAACATGAGATAAATCCTGTGCTCTAGCGATTTCCATCCTACCAGTTTCCCGAGATCTACCTATCTGAGCTAGTTGAAGGCTCTACAAATAGTTTTTTCAGACATAACAGCAAAAACGAATTATGTGTTGACAAAGGAACAAAAAGCAACATGAGAGAAATGAAGAATATAAATGGAAGAAAAAGAAACATGAGATAAATGAAGAATATAAATAAATAAAAAATTAAAAGACTGAAATTGATGTAAGCGAAGAAGGCCTAGGTAACAGACGAGCAAGAATGAATAGACGTCCACTTCTCGGTAGCGTGGCTGAGCGGTCTAAGGCGCTGGATTAAGGCTCCAGTCTCTCAGGAGGCGTGGGTTTGAATCCCACCGCTGCCATCTTGGATGTTGTTTGTGCAAGGCTTCAGTGGAAACTTCATTTTGGTCAATCCATAGTTTTGCAGTGTTTCTATATTCATGTAAGGAAAATAACAAATATTGAGTGAAGTTTAACCCACGAGTGCAGAGCACAATAAATTGGCAGTATATCACGTTAAACACCTTGTCCTGTGCTCTAGCGATTTCCATCCTACCAGTTTCCCGAGATATACCTATCTGAGCTAGTTGAAGGCTCTACAAATAGGCTTTTCAGATGTAACAGCAAAAACGAATTATGTGTTGACAAAGGAACAAAAAGCAACATGAGAGAAATGAAGAATATAAATGGAAGGAAAAGAAACATGGGATAAATGAAGAATATACATTTAAAAAAGACAGAAATTGATGTAAGCGAAGAAGGCCTAGGTAACAGACGAGCAAGAATGAATAGTAGTCCACTTCTCGGTAGCGTGGCCGAACGGTCTAAGGCGCTGGATTAAGGCTCCAGTCTCTCAGGAGGCGTGTGTTCAAATTCCACCGCTGCCATCTTTAATGTTGTTTGTGCAAGGCTTCAGTGGAAGCTTCATTTTGGTCAATCCATAGTTTTGCAGTGTTTCTATATTCATGTAAGGAAAATAACAAATGTTGAGTGAAGTTTAACCCACGAGGGCAGAGCACAATAAATTGGCAGTATATCACGTTAAACACCTTGTCCTGTGCTCTAGCGATTTCCATCCTACCAGTTTCCCGAGATATACCTATCTGAGCTAGTTGAAGGCTCTACAAACAGGCTTTTCAGATGTAACAGCAAAAACGAATTATGTGTTGACAAAGGAACAAAAAGCAACATGAGAGAAATGAAGAATATAAATGGAATAAAAAGAAACATGAGATAAATCCTGTCCTCTAGCGATTTCCAATGTACCAGGTTCCCGAGATCTACCTATCTGAGTTAGTTGAAGGCTCTACAAATAGTTTTTTCAGACATAACAGCAAAAACGAATTATGTGTTGACAAAGGAACAAAAAGCAACATGAGAGAAATGAAGAATATAAATGGAAGAAATAGAAACATGAGATAAATGAAGAATATAAATAATTGTTTTTTAAAAAAGACTGAAATTGATGTAAGCGAAGAAGGCCTAGGTAACTGACGAGCAAGAATGAATAGACGTCCACTTCTCGGTAGCGTGGCCGAGCGGTCTAAGGCGCTGGATTAAGGCTCCAGTCTCTCAGGAGGCGTGGGTTTGAATCCCACCGCTACCATCTTGGATGTTGTTTGTGCAAGGCTCCAGTGGAAACTTCATTTTGGTCAATCCATAGTTTTGCAGTGTTTCTATATTCATGTAAGGAAAATAACAAATATTGAGTGAAGTTTAACCCACGAGTGCAGAGCACAATAAATTGGCAGTATATCACCTTAAACACCTTGTCCTGTGCTCTAGCGATTTCCATCCTACCAGTTTCCCGAGATATACCTATCTGAGCTAGTTGAAGGCTCTACAAACAGGCTTTTCAGATGTAACAGCAAAAACGAATTATGTGTTGACAAAGGAACAAAAAGCAACATGAGAGAAATGAAGAATATAAGTGGAAGGAAAAGAAACATGAGATAAATGAAGAATATAAATAAAAAAAAATTAAAAGACTGAAATTGATGTAAGCGAAGAAGGCCTAGGTAACAGACGAGCAAGAATGAATAGACGTCCACTTCTCGGTAGCGTGGCCGAGCGGTCTAAGGCGCTGGATTAAGGCTCCAGTCTCTCAGGAGGCGTGGGTTTGAATCCCACCGCTGCCATCTTGGATGTTGTTTGTGCAAGGCTTCAGTGGAAACTTCATTTTGGTCAATCCATAGTTTTGCAGTGTTTCTATATTCATGTTAGGAAAATAACAAATATTGAGTGAAGTTTAACCCACGAGTGCAGAGCACAATAAATTGGCAGTATATCACGTTAAACACCTTGTCCTGTGCTCTAGCGATTTACATGCTACGAGTTTCACGAGATATACCTATTTGAGCTAGTTGAAGGCTCTACAAATAGGCTTTTCAGATGTAACAGCAAAAACGAATTATGTGTTGACAAAGGAACAAAAAGCAACATGAGAGAAATGAAGAATATAAATGGAAGGAAAAGAAACATGGGATAAATGAAGAATATACATTTAAAAAAGACAGAAATTGATGTAAGCGAAGAAGGCCTAGGTAACAGACGAGCAAGAATGAATAGTAGTCCACTTCTCGGTAGCGTGGCCGAACGGTCTAAGGCGCTGGATTAAGGCTCCAGTCTCTCAGGAGGCGTGTGTTCAAATTCCACCGCTGCCATCTTTAATGTTGTTTGTGCAAGGCTTCAGTGGAAGCTTCATTTTGGTCAATCCATAGTTTTGCAGTGTTTCTATATTCATGTAAGGAAAATAACAAATGTTGAGTGAAGTTTAACCCACGAGGGCAGAGCACAATAAATTGGCAGTATATCACCTTAAACACCTTGTCCTGTGCTCTAGCGATTTCCATCCTACCAGTTTCCCGAGATCTACCTATCTGAGCTAGTTGAAGGCTCTACAAACAGGCTTTTCAGATGTAACAGCAAAAACGAATTATGTGTTGACAAAGGAACAAAAAGCAACATGGGAGAAATGAAGAATATAAATGGAATAAAAAGAAACATGAGATAAATCCTGTGCTCTAGCGATTTCCATCCTACCAGTTTCCCGAGATCTACCTATCTGAGCTAGTTGACGGCTCTACAAATAGTTTTTTCAGACATAACAGCAAAAACGAATTATGTGTTGACAAAGGAACAAAAAGCAACATGAGAGAAATGAAGAATATAAGTGGAAGGAAAAGAAACATGAGATAAATGAAGAATATAAATAAAAAAAAATTAAAAGACTGAAATTGATGTAAGCGAAGAAGGCCTAGGTAACAGACGAGCAAGAATGAATAGACGTCCACTTCTCGGTAGCGTGGCCGAGCGGTCTAAGGCGCTGGATAAAGGCTCCAGTCTCTCAGGAGGCGTGGGTTTGAATCCCACCGCTGCCATCTTGGATGTTGTTTGTGCAAGGCTTCAGTGGAAACTTCATTTTGGTCAATCCATAGTTTTGCAGTGTTTCTATATTCATGTAAGGAAAATAACAAATATTGAGTGAAGTTTAACCCACGAGTGCAGAGCACAATAAATTGGCAGTATATCACGTTAAACACCTTGTCCTGTGCTCTAGCGATTTACATGCTACGAGTTTCACGAGATATACCTATTTGAGCTAGTTGAAGGCTCTACAAATAGGCTTTTCAGATGTAACAGCAAAAACGAATTATGTGTTGACAAAGGAACAAAAAGCAACATGAGAGAAATGAAGAATATAAATGGAAGGAAAAGAAACATGGGATAAATGAAGAATATACATTTAAAAAAGACAGAAATTGATGTAAGCGAAGAAGGCCTAGGTAACAGACGAGCAAGAATGAATAGTAGTCCACTTCTCGGTAGCGTGGCCGAACGGTCTAAGGCGCTGGATTAAGGCTCCAGTCTCTCAGGAGGCGTGTGTTCAAATTCCACCGCTGCCATCTTTAATGTTGTTTGTGCAAGGCTTCAGTGGAAGCTTCATTTTGGTCAATCCATAGTTTTGCAGTGTTTCTATATTCATGTAAGGAAAATAACAAATGTTGAGTGAAGTTTAACCCACGAGTGCAGAGCACAATAAATTGGCAGTATATCACCTTAAACACCTTGTCCTGTGCTCTAGCGATTTCCAATCTACCAGGTTCCCGAGATCTACCTATCTGAGCTAGTTGAAGGCTCTACAAATAGTTTTTTCAGACATAACAGCAAAAACGAATTATGTGTTGACAAAGGAACAAAAAGCAACATGAGAGAAATGAAGAATATAAATGGAAGAAAAAGAAACATGAGATAAATGAAGAATATAAATAAAAAAAATTTAAAAAAAGACTGAAATTGATGTAAGCGAAGAAGGCCTAGGTAACAGACGAGCAAGAATGAATGGATGTCCACTTCTCTGTAGCGTGGCCGAGCGGTCTAAGGCGCTGGATTAAGGCTCCAGTCTCTCAGGAGGCGTGGGTTCGAATCCCACCGCTGCCATCTTTGATGTTGTTTGTGCAAGGCTTCAGTGGAAACTTCATTTTGGTCAATCCATAGTTTTGCAGTGTTTCTATATTCATGTAAGGAAAATAACAAATATTGAGTGAAGTTTAACCCACGAGTGCAGAGCTCAATAAATTGGCAGTATATCACCTTAAACACCTTGTCCTGTGCTCTAGCGATTTCCATCCTACCAGTTTCCCGAGATCTACCTATCTGAGCTAGTTGAAGGCTCTAAAAACAGGCTTTTCAGATGTAACAGCAAAAACGAATTATGTGTTGACAAAGGAACAAAAAGCAACATGGGAGAAATGAAGAATATAAATGGAATAAAAAGAAACATGGGATAAATGAAGAATATACATTTAAAAAAGACAGAAATTGATGTAAGCGAAGAAGGCCTAGGTAACAGACGAGCAAGAATGAATAGTAGTCCACTTCTCGGTAGCGTGGCCGAACGGTCTAAGGCGCTGGATTAAGGCTCCAGTCTCTCAGGAGGCGTGTGTTCAAATTCCACCGCTGCCATCTTTAATGTTGTTTGTGCAAGGCTTCAGTGGAAGCTTCATTTTGGTCAATCCATAGTTTTGCAGTGTTTCTATATTCATGTAAGGAAAATAACAAATGTTGAGTGAAGTTTAACCCACGAGGGCAGAGCACAATAAATTGGCAGTATATCACGTTAAACACCTTGTCCTGTGCTCTAGCGATTTCCATCCTACCAGTTTCCCGAGATATACCTATCTGAGCTAGTTGAAGGCTCTACAAACAGGCTTTTCAGATGTAACAGCAAAAACGAATTATGTGTTGACAAAGGAACAAAAAGCAACATGAGAGAAATGAAGAATATAAATGGAATAAAAAGAAACATGAGATAAATCCTGTGCTCTAGCGATTTCCATCCTACCAGTTTCCCGAGATATACCTATCTGAGCTAGTTGAAGGCTCTACAAACAGGCTTTTCAGATGTAACAGCAAAAACGAATTATGTGTTGACAAAGGAACAAAAAGCAACATGAGAGAAATGAAGAATATAAATGGAATAAAAAGAAACATGAGATAAATCCTGTCCTCTAGCGATTTCCAATGTACCAGGTTCCCGAGATCTACCTATCTGAGTTAGTTGAAGGCTCTACAAACAGGCTTTTCAGATGTAACAGCAAAAACGAATTATGTGTTGACAAAGGAACAAAAAGCAACATGAGAGAAATGAAGAATATAAGTGGAAGGAAAAGAAACATGAGATAAATGAAGAATATAAATTAAAAAAAATTAAAAGACTGAAATTGATGTAAGCGAAGAAGGCCTAGGTAACAGACGAGCAAGAATGAATAGACGTCCACTTCTCGGTAGCGTGGCCGAGCGGTCTAAGGCGCTGGATTAAGGCTCCAGTCTCTCAGGAGGCGTGGGTTTGAATCCCACCGCTGCCATCTTGGATGTTGTTTGTGCAAGGCTTCAGTGGAAACTTCATTTTGGTCAATCCATAGTTTTGCAGTGTTTCTATATTCATGTTAGGAAAATAACAAATATTGAGTGAAGTTTAACCCACGAGTGCAGAGCACAATAAATTGGCAGTATATCACGTTAAACACCTTGTCCTGTGCTCTAGCGATTTACATGCTACGAGTTTCACGAGATATACCTATTTGAGCTAGTTGAAGGCTCTACAAATAGGCTTTTCAGATGTAACAGCAAAAACGAATTATGTGTTGACAAAGGAACAAAAAGCAACATGAGAGAAATGAAGAATATAAATGGAAGGAAAAGAAACATGGGATAAATGAAGAATATACATTTAAAAAAGACAGAAATTGATGTAAGCGAAGAAGGCCTAGGTAACAGACGAGCAAGAATGAATAGTAGTCCACTTCTCGGTAGCGTGGCCGAACGGTCTAAGGCGCTGGATTAAGGCTCCAGTCTCTCAGGAGGCGTGTGTTCAAATTCCACCGCTGCCATCTTTAATGTTGTTTGTGCAAGGCTTCAGTGGAAGCTTCATTTTGGTCAATCCATAGTTTTGCAGTGTTTCTATATTCATGTAAGGAAAATAACAAATGTTGAGTGAAGTTTAACCCACGAGGGCAGAGCACAATAAATTGGCAGTATATCACCTTAAACACCTTGTCCTGTGCTCTAGCGATTTCCATCCTACCAGTTTCCCGAGATCTACCTATCTGAGCTAGTTGAAGGCTCTACAAACAGGCTTTTCAGATGTAACAGCAAAAACGAATTATGTGTTGACAAAGGAACAAAAAGCAACATGGGAGAAATGAAGAATATAAATGGAATAAAAAGAAACATGAGATAAATCCTGTGCTCTAGCGATTTCCATCCTACCAGTTTCCCGAGATCTACCTATCTGAGCTAGTTGACGGCTCTACAAATAGTTTTTTCAGACATAACAGCAAAAACGAATTATGTGTTGACAAAGGAACAAAAAGCAACATGAGAGAAATGAAGAATATAAGTGGAAGGAAAAGAAACATGAGATAAATGAAGAATATAAATAAAAAAAAATTAAAAGACTGAAATTGATGTAAGCGAAGAAGGCCTAGGTAACAGACGAGCAAGAATGAATAGACGTCCACTCCTCGGTAGCGTGGCCGAGCGGTCTAAGGCGCTGGATAAAGGCTCCAGTCTCTCAGGAGGCGTGGGTTTGAATCCCACCGCTGCCATCTTGGATGTTGTTTGTGCAAGGCTTCAGTGGAAACTTCATTTTGGTCAATCCATAGTTTTGCAGTGTTTCTATATTCATGTAAGGAAAATAACAAATATTGAGTGAAGTTTAACCCACGAGTGCAGAGCACAATAAATTGGCAGTATATCACGTTAAACACCTTGTCCTGTGCTCTAGCGATTTACATGCTACGAGTTTCACGAGATATACCTATTTGAGCTAGTTGAAGGCTCTACAAATAGGCTTTTCAGATGTAACAGCAAAAACGAATTATGTGTTGACAAAGGAACAAAAAGCAACATGAGAGAAATGAAGAATATAAATGGAAGGAAAAGAAACATGGGATAAATGAAGAATATACATTTAAAAAAGACAGAAATTGATGTAAGCGAAGAAGGCCTAGGTAACAGACGAGCAAGAATGAATAGTAGTCCACTTCTCGGTAGCGTGGCCGAACGGTCTAAGGCGCTGGATTAAGGCTCCAGTCTCTCAGGAGGCGTGTGTTCAAATTCCACCGCTGCCATCTTTAATGTTGTTTGTGCAAGGCTTCAGTGGAAGCTTCATTTTGGTCAATCCATAGTTTTGCAGTGTTTCTATATTCATGTAAGGAAAATAACAAATGTTGAGTGAAGTTTAACCCACGAGTGCAGAGCACAATAAATTGGCAGTATATCACCTTAAACACCTTGTCCTGTGCTCTAGCGATTTCCAATCTACCAGGTTCCCGAGATCTACCTATCTGAGCTAGTTGAAGGCTCTACAAATAGTTTTTTCAGACATAACAGCAAAAACGAATTATGTGTTGACAAAGGAACAAAAAGCAACATGAGAGAAATGAAGAATATAAATGGAAGAAAAAGAAACATGAGATAAATGAAGAATATAAATAAAAAAAATTTAAAAAAAGACTGAAATTGATGTAAGCGAAGAAGGCCTAGGTAACAGACGAGCAAGAATGAATGGATGTCCACTTCTCTGTAGCGTGGCCGAGCGGTCTAAGGCGCTGGATTAAGGCTCCAGTCTCTCAGGAGGCGTGGGTTCGAATCCCACCGCTGCCATCTTTGATGTTGTTTGTGCAAGGCTTCAGTGGAAACTTCATTTTGGTCAATCCATAGTTTTGCAGTGTTTCTATATTCATGTAAGGAAAATAACAAATATTGAGTGAAGTTTAACCCACGAGTGCAGAGCTCAATAAATTGGCAGTATATCACCTTAAACACCTTGTCCTGTGCTCTAGCGATTTCCATCCTACCAGTTTCCCGAGATCTACCTATCTGAGCTAGTTGAAGGCTCTACAAACAGGCTTTTCAGATGTAACAGCAAAAACGAATTATGTGTTGACAAAGGAACAAAAAGCAACATGGGAGAAATGAAGAATATAAATGGAATAAAAAGAAACATGGGATAAATGAAGAATATACATTTAAAAAAGACAGAAATTGATGTAAGCGAAGAAGGCCTAGGTAACAGACGAGCAAGAATGAATAGTAGTCCACTTCTCGGTAGCGTGGCCGAACGGTCTAAGGCGCTGGATTAAGGCTCCAGTCTCTCAGGAGGCGTGTGTTCAAATTCCACCGCTGCCATCTTTAATGTTGTTTGTGCAAGGCTTCAGTGGAAGCTTCATTTTGGTCAATCCATAGTTTTGCAGTGTTTCTATATTCATGTAAGGAAAATAACAAATGTTGAGTGAAGTTTAACCCACGAGGGCAGAGCACAATAAATTGGCAGTATATCACGTTAAACACCTTGTCCTGTGCTCTAGCGATTTCCATCCTACCAGTTTCCCGAGATATACCTATCTGAGCTAGTTGAAGGCTCTACAAACAGGCTTTTCAGATGTAACAGCAAAAACGAATTATGTGTTGACAAAGGAACAAAAAGCAACATGAGAGAAATGAAGAATATAAATGGAATAAAAAGAAACATGAGATAAATCCTGTCCTCTAGCGATTTCCAATGTACCAGGTTCCCGAGATCTACCTATCTGAGTTAGTTGAAGGCTCTACAAATAGTTTTTTCAGACATAACAGCAAAAACGAATTATGTGTTGACAAAGGAACAAAAAGCAACATGAGAGAAATGAAGAATATAAATGGAAGAAATAGAAACATGAGATAAATGAAGAATATAAATAATTGTTTTTTAAAAAAGACTGAAATTGATGTAAGCGAAGAAGGCCTAGGTAACTGACGAGCAAGAATGAATAGACGTCCACTTCTCGGTAGCGTGGCCGAGCGGTCTAAGGCGCTGGATTAAGGCTCCAGTCTCTCAGGAGGCGTGGGTTTGAATCCCACCGCTACCATCTTGGATGTTGTTTGTGCAAGGCTTCAGTGGAAACTTCATTTTGGTCAATCCATAGTTTTGCAGTGTTTCTATATTCATGTAAGGAAAATAACAAATATTGAGTGAAGTTTAACCCACGAGTGCAGAGCACAATAAATTGGCAGTATATCACCTTAAACACCTTGTCCTGTGCTCTAGCGATTTCCATCCTACCAGTTTCCCGAGATATACCTATCTGAGCTAGTTGAAGGCTCTACAAACAGGCTTTTCAGATGTAACAGCAAAAACGAATTATGTGTTGACAAAGGAACAAAAAGCAACATGAGAGAAATGAAGAATATAAGTGGAAGGAAAAGAAACATGAGATAAATGAAGAATAAAAATTAAAAAAAATTAAAAGACTGAAATTGATGTAAGCGAAGAAGGCCTAGGTAACAGACGAGCAAGAATGAATAGACGTCCACTTCTCGGTAGCGTGGCCGAGCGGTCTAAGGCGCTGGATTAAGGCTCCAGTCTCTCAGGAGGCGTGGGTTTGAATCCCACCGCTGCCATCTTGGATGTTGTTTGTGCAAGGCTTCAGTGGAAACTTCATTTTGGTCAATCCATAGTTTTGCAGTGTTTCTATATTCATGTTAGGAAAATAACAAATATTGAGTGAAGTTTAACCCACGAGTGCAGAGCACAATAAATTGGCAGTATATCACGTTAAACACCTTGTCCTGTGCTCTAGCGATTTACATGCTACGAGTTTCACGAGATATACCTATTTGAGCTAGTTGAAGGCTCTACAAATAGGCTTTTCAGATGTAACAGCAAAAACGAATTATGTGTTGACAAAGGAACAAAAAGCAACATGAGAGAAATGAAGAATATAAATGGAAGGAAAAGAAACATGGGATAAATGAAGAATATACATTTAAAAAAGACAGAAATTGATGTAAGCGAAGAAGGCCTAGGTAACAGACGAGCAAGAATGAATAGTAGTCCACTTCTCGGTAGCGTGGCCGAACGGTCTAAGGCGCTGGATTAAGGCTCCAGTCTCTCAGGAGGCGTGTGTTCAAATTCCACCGCTGCCATCTTTAATGTTGTTTGTGCAAGGCTTCAGTGGAAGCTTCATTTTGGTCAATCCATAGTTTTGCAGTGTTTCTATATTCATGTAAGGAAAATAACAAATGTTGAGTGAAGTTTAACCCACGAGGGCAGAGCACAATAAATTGGCAGTATATCACCTTAAACACCTTGTCCTGTGCTCTAGCGATTTCCATCCTACCAGTTTCCCGAGATCTACCTATCTGAGCTAGTTGAAGGCTCTACAAACAGGCTTTTCAGATGTAACAGCAAAAACGAATTATGTGTTGACAAAGGAACAAAAAGCAACATGGGAGAAATGAAGAATATAAATGGAATAAAAAGAAACATGAGATAAATCCTGTGCTCTAGCGATTTCCATCCTACCAGTTTCCCGAGATCTACCTATCTGAGCTAGTTGACGGCTCTACAAATAGTTTTTTCAGACATAACAGCAAAAACGAATTATGTGTTGACAAAGGAACAAAAAGCAACATGAGAGAAATGAAGAATATAATTGGAAGGAAAAGAAACATGAGATAAATGAAGAATATAAATAAAAAAAAATTAAAAGACTGAAATTGATGTAAGCGAAGAAGGCCTAGGTAACAGACGAGCAAGAATGAATAGACGTCCACTTCTCGGTAGCGTGGCCGAGCGGTCTAAGGCGCTGGATTAAGGCTCCAGTCTCTCAGGAGGCGTGGGTTTGAATCCCACCGCTGCCATCTTGGATGTTGTTTGTGCAAGGCTTCAGTGGAAACTTCATTTTGGTCAATCCATAGTTTTGCAGTGTTTCTATATTCATGTAAGGAAAATAACAAATATTGAGTGAAGTTTAACCCACGAGTGCAGAGCACAATAAATTGGCAGTATATCACGTTAAACACCTTGTCCTGTGCTCTAGCGATTTACATGCTACGAGTTTCACGAGATATACCTATTTGAGCTAGTTGAAGGCTCTACAAATAGGCTTTTCAGATGTAACAGCAAAAACGAATTATGTGTTGACAAAGGAACAAAAAGCAACATGAGAGAAATGAAGAATATAAATGGAAGGAAAAGAAACATGGGATAAATGAAGAATATACATTTAAAAAAGACAGAAATTGATGTAAGCGAAGAAGGCCTAGGTAACAGACGAGCAAGAATGAATAGTAGTCCACTTCTCGGTAGCGTGGCCGAACGGTCTAAGGCGCTGGATTAAGGCTCCAGTCTCTCAGGAGGCGTGTGTTCAAATTCCACCGCTGCCATCTTTAATGTTGTTTGTGCAAGGCTTCAGTGGAAGCTTCATTTTGGTCAATCCATAGTTTTGCAGTGTTTCTATATTCATGTAAGGAAAATAACAAATGTTGAGTGAAGTTTAACCCACGAGTGCAGAGCACAATAAATTGGCAGTATATCACCTTAAACACCTTGTCCTGTGCTCTAGCGATTTCCAATCTACCAGGTTCCCGAGATCTACCTATCTGAGCTAGTTGAAGGCTCTACAAATAGTTTTTTCAGACATAACAGCAAAAACGAATTATGTGTTGACAAAGGAACAAAAAGCAACATGAGAGAAATGAAGAATATAAATGGAAGAAAAAGAAACATGAGATAAATGAAGAATATAAATAAAAAATTTTTAAAAAAAGACTGAAATTGATGTAAGCGAAGAAGGCCTAGGTAACAGACGAGCAAGAATGAATGGATGTCCACTTCTCTGTAGCGTGGCCGAGCGGTCTAAGGCGCTGGATTAAGGCTCCAGTCTCTCAGGAGGCGTGGGTTCGAATCCCACCGCTACCATCTTGGATGTTGTTTGTGCAAGGCTTCAGTGGAAACTTCATTTTGGTCAATCCATAGTTTTGCAGTGTTTCTATATTCATGTAAGGAAAATAACAAATATTGAGTGAAGTTTAACCCACGAGTGCAGAGCACAATAAATTGGCAGTATATCACCTTAAACACCTTGTCCTGTGCTCTAGCGATTTCCATCCTACCAGTTTCCCGAGATCTACCTATCTGAGCTAGTTGAAGGCTCTACAAACAGGCTTTTCAGATGTAACAGCAAAAACGAATTATGTGTTGACAAAGGAACAAAAAGCAACATGGGAGAAATGAAGAATATAAATGGAATAAAAAGAAACATGAGATAAATCCTGTGCTCTAGCGATTTCCATCCTACCAGTTTCCCGAGATCTACCTATCTGAGCTAGTTGAAGGCTCTACAAATAGTTTTTTCAGACATAACAGCAAAAACGAATTATGTGTTGACAAAGGAACAAAAAGCAACATGAGAGAAATGAAGAATATAAATGGAAGAAAAAGAAACATGAGATAAATGAAGAATATAAATAAAAAAAAAATTAAAAGACTGAAATTGATGTAAGCGAAGAAGGCCTAGGTAACAGACGAGCAAGAATGAATAGACGTCCACTTCTCGGTAGCGTGGCTGAGCGGTCTAAGGCGCTGGATTAAGGCTCCAGTCTCTCAGGAGGCGTGGGTTTGAATCCCACCGCTGCCATCTTGGATGTTGTTTGTGCAAGGCTTCAGTGGAAACTTCATTTTGGTCAATCCATAGTTTTGCAGTGTTTCTATATTCATGTAAGGAAAATAACAAATATTGAGTGAAGTTTAACCCACGAGTGCAGAGCACAATAAATTGGCAGTATATCACGTTAAACACCTTGTCCTGTGCTCTAGCGATTTCCATCCTACCAGTTTCCCGAGATATACCTATCTGAGCTAGTTGAAGGCTCTACAAATAGGCTTTTCAGATGTAACAGCAAAAACGAATTATGTGTTGACAAAGGAACAAAAAGCAACATGAGAGAAATGAAGAATATAAATGGAATAAAAAGAAACATGAGATAAATCCTGTCCTCTAGCGATTTCCAATGTACCAGGTTCCCGAGATCTACCTATCTGAGTTAGTTGAAGGCTCTACAAATAGTTTTTTCAGACATAACAGCAAAAACGAATTATGTGTTGACAAAGGAACAAAAAGCAACATGAGAGAAATGAAGAATATAAATGGAAGAAATAGAAACATGAGATAAATGAAGAATATAAATAATTGTTTTTTAAAAAAGACTGAAATTGATGTAAGCGAAGAAGGCCTAGGTAACTGACGAGCAAGAATGAATAGACGTCCACTTCTCGGTAGCGTGGCCGAGCGGTCTAAGGCGCTGGATTAAGGCTCCAGTCTCTCAGGAGGCGTGGGTTTGAATCCCACCGCTACCATCTTGGATGTTGTTTGTGCAAGGCTTCAGTGGAAACTTCATTTTGGTCAATCCATAGTTTTGCAGTGTTTCTATATTCATGTAAGGAAAATAACAAATATTGAGTGAAGTTTAACCCACTAGTGCAGAGCACAATAAATTGGCAGTATATCACCTTAAACACCTTGTCCTGTGCTCTAGCGATTTCCATCCTACCAGTTTCCCGAGATATACCTATCTGAGCTAGTTGAAGGCTCTACAAACAGGCTTTTCAGATGTAACAGCAAAAACGAATTATGTGTTGACAAAGGAACAAAAAGCAACATGAGAGAAATGAAGAATATAAGTGGAAGGAAAAGAAACATGAGATAAATGAAGAATATAAATAAAAAAAAATTAAAAGACTGAAATTGATGTAAGCGAAGAAGGCCTAGGTAACAGACGAGCAAGAATGAATAGACGTCCACTTCTCGGTAGCGTGGCCGAGCGGTCTAAGGCGCTGGATTAAGGCTCCAGTCTCTCAGGAGGCGTGGGTTTGAATCCCACCGCTGCCATCTTGGATGTTGTTTGTGCAAGGCTTCAGTGGAAACTTCATTTTGGTCAATCCATAGTTTTGCAGTGTTTCTATATTCATGTAAGGAAAATAACAAATATTGAGTGAAGTTTAACCCACGAGTGCAGAGCACAATAAATTGGCAGTATATCACGTTAAACACCTTGTCCTGTGCTCTAGCGATTTACATGCTACGAGTTTCACGAGATATACCTATTTGAGCTAGTTGAAGGCTCTACAAATAGGCTTTTCAGATGTAACAGCAAAAACGAATTATGTGTTGACAAAGGAACAAAAAGCAACATGAGAGAAATGAAGAATATAAATGGAAGGAAAAGAAACATGGGATAAATGAAGAATATACATTTAAAAAAGACAGAAATTGATGTAAGCGAAGAAGGCCTAGGTAACAGACGAGCAAGAATGAATAGTAGTCCACTTCTCGGTAGCGTGGCCGAACGGTCTAAGGCGCTGGATTAAGGCTCCAGTCTCTCAGGAGGCGTGTGTTCAAATTCCACCGCTGCCATCTTTAATGTTGTTTGTGCAAGGCTTCAGTGGAAGCTTCATTTTGGTCAATCCATAGTTTTGCAGTGTTTCTATATTCATGTAAGGAAAATAACAAATGTTGAGTGAAGTTTAACCCACGAGGGCAGAGCACAATAAATTGGCAGTATATCACGTTAAACACCTTGTCCTGTGCTCTAGCGATTTCCATCCTACCAGTTTCCCGAGATATACCTATCTGAGCTAGTTGAAGGCTCTACAAACAGGCTTTTCAGATGTAACAGCAAAAACGAATTATGTGTTGACAAAGGAACAAAAAGCAACATGAGAGAAATGAAGAATATAAATGGAATAAAAAGAAACATGAGATAAATCCTGTCCTCTAGCGATTTCCAATGTACCAGGTTCCCGAGATCTACCTATCTGAGTTAGTTGAAGGCTCTACAAATAGTTTTTTCAGACATAACAGCAAAAACGAATTATGTGTTGACAAAGGAACAAAAAGCAACATGAGAGAAATGAAGAATATAAATGGAAGAAATAGAAACATGAGATAAATGAAGAATATAAATAATTGTTTTTTAAAAAAGACTGAAATTGATGTAAGCGAAGAAGGCCTAGGTAACTGACGAGCAAGAATGAATAGACGTCCACTTCTCGGTAGCGTGGCCGAGCGGTCTAAGGCGCTGGATTAAGGCTCCAGTCTCTCAGGAGGCGTGGGTTTGAATCCCACCGCTACCATCTTGGATGTTGTTTGTGCAAGGCTTCAGTGGAAACTTCATTTTGGTCAATCCATAGTTTTGCAGTGTTTCTATATTCATGTAAGGAAAATAACAAATATTGAGTGAAGTTTAACCCACGAGTGCAGAGCACAATAAATTGGCAGTATATCACCTTAAACACCTTGTCCTGTGCTCTAGCGATTTCCATCCTACCAGTTTCCCGAGATATACCTATCTGAGCTAGTTGAAGGCTCTACAAACAGGCTTTTCAGATGTAACAGCAAAAACGAATTATGTGTTGACAAAGGAACAAAAAGCAACATGAGAGAAATGAAGAATATAAGTGGAAGGAAAAGAAACATGAGATAAATGAAGAATATAAATAAAAAAAAATTAAAAGACTGAAATTGATGTAAGCGAAGAAGGCCTAGGTAACAGACGAGCAAGAATGAATAGACGTCCACTTCTCGGTAGCGTGGCCGAGCGGTCTAAGGCGCTGGATTAAGGCTCCAGTCTCTCAGGAGGCGTGGGTTTGAATCCCACCGCTGCCATCTTGGATGTTGTTTGTGCAAGGCTTCAGTGGAAACTTCATTTTGGTCAATCCATAGTTTTGCAGTGTTTCTATATTCATGTAAGGAAAATAACAAATATTGAGTGAAGTTTAACCCACGAGTGCAGAGCACAATAAATTGGCAGTATATCACGTTAAACACCTTGTCCTGTGCTCTAGCGATTTACATGCTACGAGTTTCACGAGATATACCTATTTGAGCTAGTTGAAGGCTCTACAAATAGGCTTTTCAGATGTAACAGCAAAAACGAATTATGTGTTGACAAAGGAACAAAAAGCAACATGAGAGAAATGAAGAATATAAATGGAAGGAAAAGAAACATGGGATAAATGAAGAATATACATTTAAAAAAGACAGAAATTGATGTAAGCGAAGAAGGCCTAGGTAACAGACGAGCAAGAATGAATAGTAGTCCACTTCTCGGTAGCGTGGCCGAACGGTCTAAGGCGCTGGATTAAGGCTCCAGTCTCTCAGGAGGCGTGTGTTCAAATTCCACCGCTGCCATCTTTAATGTTGTTTGTGCAAGGCTTCAGTGGAAGCTTCATTTTGGTCAATCCATAGTTTTGCAGTGTTTCTATATTCATGTAAGGAAAATAACAAATGTTGAGTGAAGTTTAACCCACGAGGGCAGAGCACAATAAATTGGCAGTATATCACCTTAATCACCTTGTCCTGTGCTCTAGCGATTTCCATCCTACCAGTTTCCCGAGATCTACCTATCTGAGCTAGTTGAAGGCTCTACAAACAGGCTTTTCAGATGTAACAGCAAAAACGAATTATGTGTTGACAAAGGAACAAAAAGCAACATGGGAGAAATGAAGAATATAAATGGAATAAAAAGAAACATGAGATAAATGAAGAATATAAATAAAAAAAAATTAAAAGACTGAAATTGATGTAAGCGAAGAAGGCCTAGGTAACAGACGAGCAAGAATGAATAGACGTCCACTTCTCGGTAGCGTGGCTGAGCGGTCTAAGGCGCTGGATTAAGGCTCCAGTCTCTCAGGAGGCGTGGGTTTGAATCCCACCGCTGCCATCTTGGATGTTGTTTGTGCAAGGCTTCAGTGGAAACTTCATTTTGGTCAATCCATAGTTTTGCAGTGTTTCTATATTCATGTAAGGAAAATAACAAATATTGAGTGAAGTTTAACCCACGAGTGCAGAGCACAATAAATTGGCAGTATATCACGTTAAACACCTTGTCCTGTGCTCTAGCGATTTCCATCCTACCAGTTTCCCGAGATATACCTATCTGAGCTAGTTGAAGGCTCTACAAATAGGCTTTTCAGATGTAACAGCAAAAACGAATTATGTGTTGACAAAGGAACAAAAAGCAACATGAGAGAAATGAAGAATATAAATGGAAGGAAAAGAAACATGGGATAAATGAAGAATATACATTTAAAAAAGACAGAAATTGATGTAAGCGAAGAAGGCCTAGGTAACAGACGAGCAAGAATGAATAGTAGTCCACTTCTCGGTAGCGTGGCCGAACGGTCTAAGGCGCTGGATTAAGGCTCCAGTCTCTCAGGAGGCGTGTGTTCAAATTCCACCGCTGCCATCTTTAATGTTGTTTGTGCAAGGCTTCAGTGGAAGCTTCATTTTGGTCAATCCATAGTTTTGCAGTGTTTCTATATTCATGTAAGGAAAATAACAAATGTTGAGTGAAGTTTAACCCACGAGGGCAGAGCACAATAAATTGGCAGTATATCACCTTAAACACCTTGTCCTGTGCTCTAGCGATTTCCATCCTACCAGTTTCCCGAGATCTACCTATCTGAGCTAGTTGAAGGCTCTACAAACAGGCTTTTCAGATGTAACAGCAAAAACGAATTATGTGTTGACAAAGGAACAAAAAGCAACATGGGAGAAATGAAGAATATAAATGGAATAAAAAGAAACATGAGATAAATCCTGTGCTCTAGCGATTTCCATCCTACCAGTTTCCCGAGATCTACCTATCTGAGCTAGTTGAAGGCTCTACAAATAGTTTTTTCAGACATAACAGCAAAAACGAATTATGTGTTGACAAAGGAACAAAAAGCAACATGAGAGAAATGAAGAATATAAATGGAAGAAAAAGAAACATGAGATAAATGAAGAATATAAATAAAAAAAAATTAAAAGACTGAAATTGATGTAAGCGAAGAAGGCCTAGGTAACAGACGAGCAAGAATGAATAGTAGTCCACTTCTCGGTAGCGTGGCCGAACGGTCTAAGGCGCTGGATTAAGGCTCCAGTCTCTCAGGAGGCGTGTGTTCAAATTCCACCGCTGCCATCTTTAATGTTGTTTGTGCAAGGCTTCAGTGGAAGCTTCATTTTGGTCAATCCATAGTTTTGCAGTGTTTCTATATTCGTGTAAGGAAAATAACAAATGTTGAGTGAAGTTTAACCCACGAGGGCAGAGCACAATAAATTGGCAGTATATCACGTTAAACACCTTGTCCTGTGCTCTAGCGATTTCCATCCTACCAGTTTCCCGAGATATACCTATCTGAGCTAGTTGAAGGCTCTACAAACAGGCTTTTCAGATGTAACAGCAAAAACGAATTATGTGTTGACAAAGGAACAAAAAGCAACATGAGAGAAATGAAGAATATAAATGGAATAAAAAGAAACGAGATAAATCCTGTCCTCTAGCGATTTCCAATGTACCAGGTTCCCGAGATCTACCTATCTGAGTTAGTTGAAGGCTCTACAAATAGTTTTTTCAGACATAACAGCAAAAACGAATTATGTGTTGACAAAGGAACAAAAAGCAACATGAGAGAAATGAAGAATATAAATGGAAGAAATAGAAACATGAGATAAATGAAGAATATAAATAATTGTTTTTTAAAAAAGACTGAAATTGATGTAAGCGAAGAAGGCCTAGGTAACTGACGAGCAAGAATGAATAGACGTCCACTTCTCGGTAGCGTGGCCGAGCGGTCTAAGGCGCTGGATTAAGGCTCCAGTCTCTCAGGAGGCGTGGGTTTGAATCCCACCGCTACCATCTTGGATGTTGTTTGTGCAAGGCTTCAGTGGAAACTTCATTTTGGTCAATCCATAGTTTTGCAGTGTTTCTATATTCATGTAAGGAAAATAACAAATGTTGAGTGAAGTTTAACCCACGAGGGCAGAGCACAATAAATTGGCAGTATATCACCTTAAACACCTTGTCCTGTGCTCTAGCGATTTCCATCCTACCAGTTTCCCGAGATCTACCTATCTGAGCTAGTTGAAGGCTCTACAAACAGGCTTTTCAGATGCAACAGCAAAAACGAATTATGTGTTGACAAAGGAACAAAAAGCAACATGAGAGAAATGAAGAATATAAGTGGAAGGAAAAGAAACATGAGATAAATGAAGAATATAAATAAAAAAAAATTAAAAGACTGAAATTGATGTAAGCGAAGAAGGCCTAGGTAACAGACGAGCAAGAATGAATAGACGTCCACTTCTCGGTAGCGTGGCCGAGCGGTCTAAGGCGCTGGATTAAGGCTCCAGTCTCTCAGGAGGCGTGGGTTTGAATCCCACCGCTGCCATCTTGGATGTTGTTTGTGCAAGGCTTCAGTGGAAACTTCATTTTGGTCAATCCATAGTTTTGCAGTGTTTCTATATTCATGTAAGGAAAATAACAAATATTGAGTGAAGTTTAACCCACGAGTGCAGAGCACAATAAATTGGCAGTATATCACGTTAAACACCTTGTCCTGTGCTCTAGCGATTTACATGCTACGAGTTTCACGAGATATACCTATTTGAGCTAGTTGAAGGCTCTACAAATAGGCTTTTCAGATGTAACAGCAAAAACGAATTATGTGTTGACAAAGGAACAAAAAGCAACATGAGAGAAATGAAGAATATAAATGGAAGGAAAAGAAACATGGGATAAATGAAGAATATACATTTAAAAAAGACAGAAATTGATGTAAGCGAAGAAGGCCTAGGTAACAGACGAGCAAGAATGAATAGTAGTCCACTTCTCGGTAGCGTGGCCGAACGGTCTAAGGCGCTGGATTAAGGCTCCAGTCTCTCAGGAGGCGTGTGTTCAAATTCCACCGCTGCCATCTTTAATGTTGTTTGTGCAAGGCTTCAGTGGAAGCTTCATTTTGGTCAATCCATAGTTTTGCAGTGTTTCTATATTCATGTAAGGAAAATAACAAATGTTGAGTGAAGTTTAACCCACGAGGGCAGAGCACAATAAATTGGCAGTATATCACCTTAATCACCTTGTCCTGTGCTCTAGCGATTTCCATCCTACCAGTTTCCCGAGATCTACCTATCTGAGCTAGTTGAAGGCTCTACAAACAGGCTTTTCAGATGTAACAGCAAAAACGAATTATGTGTTGACAAAGGAACAAAAAGCAACATGGGAGAAATGAAGAATATAAATGGAATAAAAAGAAACATGAGATAAATGAAGAATATAAATAAAAAAAAATTAAAAGACTGAAATTGATGTAAGCGAAGAAGGCCTAGGTAACAGACGAGCAAGAATGAATAGACGTCCACTTCTCGGTAGCGTGGCTGAGCGGTCTAAGGCGCTGGATTAAGGCTCCAGTCTCTCAGGAGGCGTGGGTTTGAATCCCACCGCTGCCATCTTGGATGTTGTTTGTGCAAGGCTTCAGTGGAAACTTCATTTTGGTCAATCCATAGTTTTGCAGTGTTTCTATATTCATGTAAGGAAAATAACAAATATTGAGTGAAGTTTAACCCACGAGTGCAGAGCACAATAAATTGGCAGTATATCACGTTAAACACCTTGTCCTGTGCTCTAGCGATTTCCATCCTACCAGTTTCCCGAGATATACCTATCTGAGCTAGTTGAAGGCTCTACAAATAGGCTTTTCAGATGTAACAGCAAAAACGAATTATGTGTTGACAAAGGAACAAAAAGCAACATGAGAGAAATGAAGAATATAAATGGAAGGAAAAGAAACATGGGATAAATGAAGAATATACATTTAAAAAAGACAGAAATTGATGTAAGCGAAGAAGGCCTAGGTAACAGACGAGCAAGAATGAATAGTAGTCCACTTCTCGGTAGCGTGGCCGAACGGTCTAAGGCGCTGGATTAAGGCTCCAGTCTCTCAGGAGGCGTGTGTTCAAATTCCACCGCTGCCATCTTTAATGTTGTTTGTGCAAGGCTTCAGTGGAAGCTTCATTTTGGTCAATCCATAGTTTTGCAGTGTTTCTATATTCATGTAAGGAAAATAACAAATGTTGAGTGAAGTTTAACCCACGAGGGCAGAGCACAATAAATTGGCAGTATATCACCTTAAACACCTTGTCCTGTGCTCTAGCGATTTCCATCCTACCAGTTTCCCGAGATCTACCTATCTGAGCTAGTTGAAGGCTCTACAAACAGGCTTTTCAGATGTAACAGCAAAAACGAATTATGTGTTGACAAAGGAACAAAAAGCAACATGGGAGAAATGAAGAATATAAATGGAATAAAAAGAAACATGAGATAAATCCTGTGCTCTAGCGATTTCCATCCTACCAGTTTCCCGAGATCTACCTATCTGAGCTAGTTGAAGGCTCTACAAATAGTTTTTTCAGACATAACAGCAAAAACGAATTATGTGTTGACAAAGGAACAAAAAGCAACATGAGAGAAATGAAGAATATAAATGGAAGAAAAAGAAACATGAGATAAATGAAGAATATAAATAAAAAAAAATTAAAAGACTGAAATTGATGTAAGCGAAGAAGGCCTAGGTAACAGACGAGCAAGAATGAATAGTAGTCCACTTCTCGGTAGCGTGGCCGAACGGTCTAAGGCGCTGGATTAAGGCTCCAGTCTCTCAGGAGGCGTGTGTTCAAATTCCACCGCTGCCATCTTTAATGTTGTTTGTGCAAGGCTTCAGTGGAAGCTTCATTTTGGTCAATCCATAGTTTTGCAGTGTTTCTATATTCATGTAAGGAAAATAACAAATGTTGAGTGAAGTTTAACCCACGAGGGCAGAGCACAATAAATTGGCAGTATATCACGTTAAACACCTTGTCCTGTGCTCTAGCGATTTCCATCCTACCAGTTTCCCGAGATATACCTATCTGAGCTAGTTGAAGGCTCTACAAACAGGCTTTTCAGATGTAACAGCAAAAACGAATTATGTGTTGACAAAGGAACAAAAAGCAACATGAGAGAAATGAAGAATATAAATGGAATAAAAAGAAACATGAGATAAATCCTGTCCTCTAGCGATTTCCAATGTACCAGGTTCCCGAGATCTACCTATCTGAGTTAGTTGAAGGCTCTACAAATAGTTTTTTCAGACATAACAGCAAAAACGAATTATGTGTTGACAAAGGAACAAAAAGCAACATGAGAGAAATGAAGAATATAAATGGAAGAAATAGAAACATGAGATAAATGAAGAATATAAATAATTGTTTTTTAAAAAAGACTGAAATTGATGTAAGCGAAGAAGGCCTAGGTAACTGACGAGCAAGAATGAATAGACGTCCACTTCTCGGTAGCGTGGCCGAGCGGTCTAAGGCGCTGGATTAAGGCTCCAGTCTCTCAGGAGGCGTGGGTTTGAATCCCACCGCTACCATCTTGGATGTTGTTTGTGCAAGGCTTCAGTGGAAACTTCATTTTGGTCAATCCATAGTTTTGCAGTGTTTCTATATTCATGTAAGGAAAATAACAAATGTTGAGTGAAGTTTAACCCACGAGGGCAGAGCACAATAAATTGGCAGTATATCACCTTAAACACCTTGTCCTGTGCTCTAGCGATTTCCATCCTACCAGTTTCCCGAGATCTACCTATCTGAGCTAGTTGAAGGCTCTACAAACAGGCTTTTCAGATGTAACAGCAAAAACGAATTATGTGTTGACAAAGGAACAAAAAGCAACATGGGAGAAATGAAGAATATAAATGGAATAAAAAGAAACATGAGATAAATGAAGAATATAAATAAAAAAAAATTAAAAGACTGAAATTGATGTAAGCGAAGAAGGCCTAGGTAACAGACGAGCAAGAATGAATAGACGTCCACTTCTCGGTAGCGTGGCTGAGCGGTCTAAGGCGCTGGATTAAGGCTCCAGTCTCTCAGGAGGCGTGGGTTTGAATCCCACCGCTGCCATCTTGGATGTTGTTTGTGCAAGGCTTCAGTGGAAACTTCATTTTGGTCAATCCATAGTTTTGCAGTGTTTCTATATTCATGTAAGGAAAATAACAAATATTGAGTGAAGTTTAACCCACGAGTGCAGAGCACAATAAATTGGCAGTATATCACGTTAAACACCTTGTCCTGTGCTCTAGCGATTTCCATCCTACCAGTTTCCCGAGATATACCTATCTGAGCTAGTTGAAGGCTCTACAAATAGGCTTTTCAGATGTAACAGCAAAAACGAATTATGTGTTGACAAAGGAACAAAAAGCAACATGAGAGAAATGAAGAATATAAATGGAAGGAAAAGAAACATGGGATAAATGAAGAATATACATTTAAAAAAGACAGAAATTGATGTAAGCGAAGAAGGCCTAGGTAACAGACGAGCAAGAATGAATAGTAGTCCACTTCTCGGTAGCGTGGCCGAACGGTCTAAGGCGCTGGATTAAGGCTCCAGTCTCTCAGGAGGCGTGTGTTCAAATTCCACCGCTGCCATCTTTAATGTTGTTTGTGCAAGGCTTCAGTGGAAGCTTCATTTTGGTCAATCCATAGTTTTGCAGTGTTTCTATATTCATGTAAGGAAAATAACAAATGTTGAGTGAAGTTTAACCCACGAGGGCAGAGCACAATAAATTGGCAGTATATCACCTTAAACACCTTGTCCTGTGCTCTAGCGATTTCCATCCTACCAGTTTCCCGAGATCTACCTATCTGAGCTAGTTGAAGGCTCTACAAACAGGCTTTTCAGATGTAACAGCAAAAACGAATTATGTGTTGACAAAGGAACAAAAAGCAACATGGGAGAAATGAAGAATATAAATGGAATAAAAAGAAACATGAGATAAATCCTGTGCTCTAGCGATTTCCATCCTACCAGTTTCCCGAGATCTACCTATCTGAGCTAGTTGAAGGCTCTACAAATAGTTTTTTCAGACATAACAGCAAAAACGAATTATGTGTTGACAAAGGAACAAAAAGCAACATGAGAGAAATGAAGAATATAAATGGAAGAAAAAGAAACATGAGATAAATGAAGAATATAAATAAAAAAAAATTAAAAGACTGAAATTGATGTAAGCGAAGAAGGCCTAGGTAACAGACGAGCAAGAATGAATAGACGTCCACTTCTCGGTAGCGTGGCTGAGCGGTCTAAAGCGCTGGATTAAGGCTCCAGTCTCTCAGGAGGCGTGGGTTTGAATCCCACCGCTGCCATCTTGGATGTTGTTTGTGCAAGGCTTCAGTGGAAACTTCATTTTGGTCAATCCATAGTTTTGCAGTGTTTCTATATTCATGTAAGGAAAATAACAAATATTGAGTGAAGTTTAACCCACGAGTGCAGAGCACAATAAATTGGCAGTATATCACGTTAAACACCTTGTCCTGTGCTCTAGCGATTTCCATCCTACCAGTTTCCCGAGATATACCTATCTGAGCTAGTTGAAGGCTCTACAAATAGGCTTTTCAGATGTAACAGCAAAAACGAATTATGTGTTGACAAAGGAACAAAAAGCAACATGAGAGAAATGAAGAATATAAATGGAAGGAAAAGAAACATGGGATAAATGAAGAATATACATTTAAAAAAGACAGAAATTGATGTAAGCGAAGAAGGCCTAGGTAACAGACGAGCAAGAATGAATAGTAGTCCACTTCTCGGTAGCGTGGCCGAACGGTCTAAGGCGCTGGATTAAGGCTCCAGTCTCTCAGGAGGCGTGGGTTTGAATCCCACCGCTACCATCTTGGATGTTGTTTGTGCAAGGCTTCAGTGGAAGCTTCATTTTGGTCAATCCATAGTTTTGCAGTGTTTCTATATTCATGTAAGGAAAATAACAAATGTTGAGTGAAGTTTAACCCACGAGGGCAGAGCACAATAAATTGGCAGTATATAACGTTAAACACCTTGTCCTGTGCTCTAGCGATTTCCATCCTACCAGTTTCCCGAGATATACCTATCTGAGCTAGTTGAAGGCTCTACAAACAGGCTTTTCAGATGTAACAGCAAAAACGAATTATGTGTTGACAAAGGAACAAAAAGCAACATGAGAGAAATGAAGAATATAAATGGAATAAAAAGAAACATGAGATAAATCCTGTCCTCTAGCGATTTCCAATGTACCAGGTTCCCGAGATCTACCTATCTGAGTTAGTTGAAGGCTCTACAAATAGTTTTTTCAGACATAACAGCAAAAACGAATTATGTGTTGACAAAGGAACAAAAAGCAACATGAGAGAAATGAAGAATATAAATGGAAGAAAAAGAAACATGAGATAAATGAAGAATATAAATAATTGTTTTTTAAAAAAGACTGAAATTGATGTAAGCGAAGAAGGCCTAGGTAACTGACGAGCAAGAATGAATAGACGTCCACTTCTCGGTAGTGTGGCCGAGCGGTCTAAGGCGCTGGATTAAGGCTCCAGTCTCTCAGGAGGCGTGGGTTTGAATCCCACCGCTACCATCTTGGATGTTGTTTGTGCAAGGCTTCAGTGGAAACTTCATTTTGGTCAATCCATAGTTTTGCAGTGTTTCTATATTCATGTAAGGAAAATAACAAATATTGAGTGAAGTTTAACCCACGAGTGCAGAGCACAATAAATTGGCAGTATATCACCTTAAACACCTTGTCCTGTGCTCTAGCGATTTCCATCCTACCAGTTTCCCGAGATATACCTATCTGAGCTAGTTGAAGGCTCTACAAACAGGCTTTTCAGATGTAACAGCAAAAACGAATTATGTGTTGACAAAGGAACAAAAAGCAACATGAGAGAAATGAAGAATATAAGTGGAAGGAAAAGAAACATGAGATAAATGAAGAATATAAATAAAAAAAAATTAAAAGACTGAAATTGATGTAAGCGAAGAAGGCCTAGGTAACAGACGAGCAAGAATGAATAGACGTCCACTTCTCGGTAGCGTGGCCGAGCGGTCTAAGGCGCTGGATTAAGGCTCCAGTCTCTCAGGAGGCGTGGGTTTGAATCCCACCGCTGCCATCTTGGATGTTGTTTGTGCAAGGCTTCAGTGGAAACTTCATTTTGGTCAATCCATAGTTTTGCAGTGTTTCTATATTCATGTAAGGAAAATAACAAATATTGAGTGAAGTTTAACCCACGAGTGCAGAGCACAATAAATTGGCAGTATATCACGTTAAACACCTTGTCCTGTGCTCTAGCGATTTCCATCCTACCAGTTTCCCGAGATATACCTATCTGAGCTAGTTGAAGGCTCTACAAATAGGCTTTTCAGATGTAACAGCAAAAACGAATTATGTGTTGACAAAGGAACAAAAAGCAACATGAGAGAAATGAAGAATATAAATGGAAGGAAAAGAAACATGGGATAAATGAAGAATATACATTTAAAAAAGACAGAAATTGATGTAAGCGAAGAAGGCCTAGGTAACAGACGAGCAAGAATGAATAGTAGTCCACTTCTCGGTAGCGTGGCCGAACGGTCTAAGGCGCTGGATTAAGGCTCCAGTCTCTCAGGAGGCGTGTGTTCAAATTCCACCGCTGCCATCTTTAATGTTGTTTGTGCAAGGCTTCAGTGGAAGCTTCATTTTGGTCAATCCATAGTTTTGCAGTGTTTCTATATTCATGTAAGGAAAATAACAAATGTTGAGGGAAGTTTAACCCACGAGGGCAGAGCACAATAAATTGGCAGTATATCACCTTAAACACCTTGTCCTGTGCTCTAGCGATTTCCATCCTACCAGTTTCCCGAGATCTACCTATCTGAGCTAGTTGAAGGCTCTACAAACAGGCTTTTCAGATGTAACAGCAAAAACGAATTATGTGTTGACAAAGGAACAAAAAGCAACATGGGAGAAATGAAGAATATAAATGGAATAAAAAGAAACGAGATAAATCCTGTGCTCTAGCGATTTCCATCCTACCAGTTTCCCGAGATCTACCTATCTGAGCTAGTTGAAGGCTCTACAAATAGTTTTTTCAGACATAACAGCAAAAACGAATTATGTGTTGACAAAGGAACAAAAAGCAACATGAGAGAAATGAAGAATATAAATGGAAGAAAAAGAAACATGAGATAAATGAAGAATATAAATAAAAAAAAATTAAAAGACTGAAATTGATGTAAGCGAAGAAGGCCTAGGTAACAGACGAGCAAGAATGAATAGACGTCCAGTTCTCGGTAGCGTGGCTGAGCGGTCTAAGGCGCTGGATTAAGGCTCCAGTCTCTCAGGAGGCGTGGGTTTGAATCCCACCGCTGCCATCTTGGATGTTGTTTGTGCAAGGCTTCAGTGGAAACTTCATTTTGGTCAATCCATAGTTTTGCAGTGTTTCTATATTCATGTAAGGAAAATAACAAATATTGAGTGAAGTTTAACCCACGAGTGCAGAGCACAATAAATTGGCAGTATATCACGTTAAACACCTTGTCCTGTGCTCTAGCGATTTCCATCCTACCAGTTTCCCGAGATATACCTATCTGAGCTAGTTGAAGGCTCTACAAATAGGCTTTTCAGATGTAACAGCAAAAACGAATTATGTGTTGACAAAGGAACAAAAAGCAACATGAGAGAAATGAAGAATATAAATGGAATAAAAAGAAACATGAGATAAATCCTGTGCTCTAGGGATTTCCATCCTACCAGTTTCCCGAGATCTACCTATCTGAGCTAGTTGAAGGCTCTACAAATAGGCTTTTCAGACATAACAGCAAAAACGAATTATGTGTTGACAAAGGAACAAAAAGCAACATGAGAGAAATGAAGAATATAAATGGAAGAAAAAGAAACATGAGATAACTGAAGAATATAAATAAAAAAAATAAAAAAAAAGACAGAAATTGATGTAAGCAAAGAAGGCCTAGGTAACAGACGAGCAAGAATGAATAGACTTCCACTTCTCGGTATCGTGGCCGAGTGGTCTAAGGCGCTGGATTAAGGCTCCAGTCTCTCAGGAGGCGTGGGTTCGAATCCCACCGCTGCCATCTTGAATGTTGTTTGTGCAAGGCTTCAGTGGAAACTTCATTTTGGTCAATCTATAGTTTTGCAGTGTTTCTATATTCATGTAAGGAAAATAACAAATATTGAGTGAAGTTTAACCCACGAGTGCAGAGCTCAATAAATTGGCAGTATATCACCTTAAACACCTTGTCCTGTGCTCTAGCGATTTCCATCCTACCAGTACAAACAGGCTTTTCAGATGTAACAGCAAAAACGAATTATGTGTTGACAAAGGAACAAAAAGCAACATGAGAGAAATTAAGAATATAAATGGAAGTAAAAGAAACATGAGATAACTGAAGAATATAAATATATTTTTTTTTTAAAAGACAGAAATTTATGTAAGCGAAGAAGGCCTACGTAACAGACGAGCAAGAATGAATAGACGTCCACTTCTCGGTAGCGTGGCCGAGCGGTCTAAGGCGCTGGATTAAGGCTCCAGTCTCTCAGGAGGCGTGGGTTCGAATCCCACCGCTGCCATCTTGGATGTTGTTTGTGCAAGGCTTCAGTGGAAACTTCATTTTGGTCAATCCATAGTTTTGCAGTGTTTCTATATTCATGTAAGGAAAATAACAAATATTGAGTGAAGTTTAACCCACGAGTGCAGAGCTCAATAAATTGGCAGTATATCACCTAAAACACCTTGTCCTGTGCTCTAGCGATTTCCATCCTACCAGTTTCCCGAGATATACCTATCTGAGCTAGTTGAAGGCTCTACAAACAGGCTTTTCAGATGTAACAGCAAAAACGAATTATGTGTTGACAAAGGAACAAAAAGCAACATGAGAGAAATGAAGAATATAAATGGAATAAAAAGAAACATGAGATAAATCCTGTGCTCTAGCGATTTCCATCCTACCAGTTTCCCGAGATCTACCTATCTGAGCTAGTTGAAGGCTCTACAAATAGGCTTTTCAGACATAACAGCAAAAACGAATTATGTGTTGACAAAGGAACAAAAAGCAACATGAGAGAAATGAAGAATATAAATGGAAGAAAAAGAAACATGAGATAACTGAAGAATATAAATAAAAAAAATAAAAAAAAGACAGAAATTGATGTAAGCGAAGAAGGCCTCGGTAGCGTGGCCGAGCGGTCTAAGGCGCTGGATTAAGGCTCCAGTCTCTCAGGAGGCGTGGGTTCGAATCCCACCGCTGCCATCTTGAATGTTGTTTGTGCAAGGCTTCAGTGGAAACTTCAATTTGGTCAATCTATAGTTTTGCCAACCTGATCTCTCAGAAATACGTGAAATGAACACGACCCCGTAACCCCGATTTACGTGGTGGTGGCACGGAATGTGTTGAAATTACGTGTCGGCACCACGGAAACAACACCCATACAAAGTCAATGAGGCTCATTTTTCGTGGTGGACACACGTATTCCCTGGTTCAGCAACGTCACACAGTGGGCGGTAAATGTTGTTTTATAGTTTACGAAACGTCCTCCTTTTATAATGTATTATAGTGAATTTGTTCCGATTTTTGTTGTCTAAATAACAGTAAATTGTTTGTGATATAACTATCAATTTATAGATGGAGTAGTTTTAAAGAATGGCCCGAGGCTGTGTTGTTCCCTTTACGTTATTAAACCCTTTAGGATATTTTATTATTTTCACATTTATTTTCTGTCATAGCAGCGAATATTATTAATAATTATTCTTATTAATCAGAAGACTTTCAGTGGTTACCACGGCAACGATACGTCACGTTACGCACGCTTCTTACCCATAATCACCTTTACCGCTCATTTCACCCGCCAATTAACTACAGTAAGTATCTCAACCCAATTGGTGTTTGTTTGTTAAAAAGCATGCAAAACCTTTGCTTTTATTTCTTTAGTTGTAGCCCGATCTGTGTAGCGTTTCATCCCTGGAGATTAGGTTGAATTTGTTAGTGTTGCATTATCATTTACACGGCTACCCGCCGAAGTAGTTAGTTATCCAGCCAAATGACAGGTGTCCCCGGCACAGTTGGATTGTGGCACTGCCAGCTACCAAAATCAGTTTAAAATGTATTTGTCCATGTGTTGTGAAGACAACAATTAACAACGTGTTGTTGCAGTGGTTAAAGTTTTATTCAAAGTGCAAAGTAAATGTCAGAAGTGTAACTAAGGGGAATTACCGCAATCAGGGATGGACTGGAATAAAAAAGTGGACCTGGATTCTTTCCAGAGGATTGGACTGCTCAGTGCGACTCAATGTCAATGACCGTTCATACCTGATATAATGAATGCATAATTAAATAGAGAGACGACCCACCACTAACTTATAGATAGAATATCCTGTAACACTATGGTGCCATACTTTTGTAAGACTTTGCCATTTTAGAAGACACTGAAATCATCATGAGATAATTGAGGGTAATTGTTACTTTAGTTATTTGTGACATTGAGAAGCGAGAGCAGTGGATATTATGAGAAGCATTTCACGCAACAGGACAGAAGAAGACCACTGTTTCCATTATTTGTAGGCCTAAATAAAAATAGATTTGTGTATGTACTTGCTTGTGTCAAGTGAATG
The DNA here is from genome assembly GCA_023634145.1 of Thymallus thymallus. Classification (NCBI taxonomy): domain Eukaryota; kingdom Metazoa; phylum Chordata; class Actinopteri; order Salmoniformes; family Salmonidae; genus Thymallus; species Thymallus thymallus. The sequence goes on along the minus strand of CM042398.1, from coordinate 33,391,987 downwards.
TGCTACAAATCTGATATTTGTACAGTAAGGATTGATTTGTATTGTACGTAGTGGTTGTGATTGATTAATATTTAATTAATAATTACAATTACTCTGTCCTAACAATTAAGAAATGCTCATTTACGACAAAGGCTATTCTAATAATCTTTTGCTTTTTCCTGTTTTACAGCTTTATTGCAACACTTTTTGACTTCACCAACACACACACACACACACACAAATCAAAACAACGGCACTTTTAAGAGCCTCTCTCTCTCTCTCTCTCGCTCTCTCTCTTTCTGTTATTGTCTCTCTCTTTTAATCACTCTTTAAATCTATCTATCTCACTCCCAGTTATTTCTGTTCAGTAATGGCTGGAGGATCACAAAAAAAGACCTGCCCAAACTGCAGGGAAAAATTATACTGTGGACTTAAAATTTGTTCATTTTGCAAACATCCACAACCCCAACACGTCAGACTTCAAAAAAAGCTGAAAAAATTTAAAATACAGCAGAAGCAGTGGTTGGCATCCATGAAAAAAAATAAAATAAAGTCCCACGTCCTTGATGATGCTGCCATTCTGGTATGTAGTTTTCCGATCATCTCATTCACCAAAAGTGTTTTATTTTTTTGACATAAGCAAATAAATTACTTGGTATAATAACTGGTATAATATATTGCCTCACACATCCACACTATTAATAAGAATATAATTCATGTTTACTGGTTTTTCCAAAATATTATGTATAGGGAGTTGAAACTCATAAAAATCCTCACATTTATCTATCCAAATTATGTAAAAACCATAATTTGATTATTTGTAGATGTTTTCTAGCTTTGATGTAACTTCAGATCAAGCTTGAGGACAAATTCAGCTGTAAACTACAGTTTTGTGTATGTATCCAATTGATCTCTCTACCTCTCTGTTCCAGCTTGAGAAGTTGTATGCCCTTGGCATGAAGCCCCTGATGCTGATTGCACATCCTCCTAAGGTGGTGACAGGGACGCACAAGTACCAGACTAAAATAATGCTGCCAATGCATGCCCAACTTAGCACATCCGCTAAGACATGCTTAGAGAATTTGGATGCCATCTACAAATTGATGGTTCAAGGTGAGATTGCATTTATTTAACCTTGAAATGCATACACATGCATATATTCTCTATCAATTGTACAATTGTTGGTGTTGTCCTGTACATTTCCAAACAGCAAAGACTAGAAATTCTGATCTGGCTGTAGCCTTTGCTGCAACCTAGAGTCATTTTAAAGATCTGGTATTGTGGAAAACAAGAACAAAAATTGCTTTGGCAGGGGTCACCTGTGCTTTAAAATACCTCACTTCTACCTCCTTGGTAGTTTTAAGTTATTGGAACTTTTGAAATCCGCAGCTAAAGTGGGAGCGCTTTTTTGAGGCTGAACTTTTTAATGAGTCACACTCACTGTCAAATCAAATATGCTGGAAGCTCCATCAGACCACCAGCAGACTTATGTAGTCACAGTTTGCATTTCAGCCAGATGACAAGCAAAGCAGGACACTGGATGTGTGCTAAAGCTAAATTACTGACCTCCAGCTAAATCCAATCATTAAAAATGTCAGTACTTGGATTATGTAAATTGATGCAGCTGTATGTCGATAAGCTCCTGCATAGAGGCTGCATTGTTTTGACTGGGCCTAAACACTCAGCTGGGAAGCTAGCGCAAATGGGAATCAGGACTTCCTGTGGTTTCTCATAAAATAAAAGCAGCGACTCTTGACTCTATAGTAACTTAGCAACCAGGTTACATTGCTGTCTCCATTTCTCTCCTCTGTGATCTGTCTCTGTCATGCAGGTATGTGTGTCTGAGCTACACACACACTTATAGCAGGCCTATATTAAAAGCTGACGGTGGCTTCGGCTATATTCACAAAAAATCTGCCAATGTGGCTCCTTCCAACAGGGTTCTGTGGAGGTGGGGTCATGTTTATTTGTGCTTTAGAATGTAACCGAAGTGAAACAATCAGAAGACCTTTTATTTCTCTGATTCACTGCTTTGTTCTCGCTAACACCTGCTCACTCTCTTCAATCTCTTTTTCTAGCTCACTCAATCGCCGCTCTCTCTGCATGGGGCCAACTTTGAATCATGTGTTTACAAACAGCAAGAGACAATCCTACTCATTTTGCCATTTAAGACTAACTTGTGTTAATGTTAATGTATTTTTTAAAAACAATGGTAGTCAAAGTAAATCTACTACTTGTGAATAGAGATTGTTAGGTACTTTTTTGCACATCCAGAGACCACAACCAGTTTTGGGCAAGTTACTCAGGAATTGTTACTAAAGTACCTAAAAATTATAATATTACTTTACTTATTACAGGGAATTAAAAGTTACTATTTACGTTACTCGTCACGTTACTATATTACTTTTACTATCCCGCTCTAAAAAGTGACAGATAACCTGTTTAGTCTGCTTATTTTAGAAATTAATCCACTTTACTGGAACAATAATTAACATTAGGAGTCAACAATCAGCCAATCTTTACACATTGCTGCCTCTACGACCAGGTGATGCTATACAGAGAAGCATATTTAAAATTAATAGACAGTCTCTCACCACTAATAGCTATCTAATGCTCTTTAACTAATATCATATTGATAAGAGCAGCATGGAGTATGTTTTTTTACAAAACATATAACGTTCCCTAACATCACTGGCTGAAATAAAAAATAAAGCAAGTCAACCCTGATTTTTGAACTAATGTTTTTTCTGCACATGTATTTATAAGAGCAGTATTCAGTGTTTTTACAGAAGATTCAACTTTGCTTAATGCCACTCTCCCGACGAGTGCATGCATCACTGGCAGTAGCATCCTACCGGTCAGCGCCGGCGTTTTATTTTATACGTTTTACATGGCGGTGCTTCAATAAATTACATTTAGAATTGTTAGCGGTTGTAGACCTTTTGCTGGTCGCACAAAGTTTACAATGGATTACAATGTTCTTTGCATCTTAGACTGTGACACAATAATGCCGATACTTAACAGCTGTTGAAAGAACACATATCCAACCCATTCTCCATTCTTCCTTGACTCCTCTGCCCCATGCCTTTCAGAATCCTGTGGGTATAATCACATTCACTACGTCCATCTTTTTTTTACCGTCTAGGTTGATTTGGGGTTGCATTTATTTTCCCTAATTGCATATTATATATTATATTTGTGTGTGTTCCATGTCCATTTATAGGTTGGACAAGACTCAACCCAGACCAACTGCCTCAAGAAGACGAGGAGAACTTCATTCTAAATTTGGTGTCGTGTGGTTCACCCATCCAGGAACCAGCACACCAGGCTCCACCCATCCAGGAACCAGCACACCAGGCTCCAGCCATCCAGGAACCAGCACACCAGGCTCCAGCCATCCAGGAACCAGCACACCAGGCTCCACCCATCCAGGAACCAGCACACCAGGCTCCACCCATCCAGGAACCAGCACACCTGGCTCTTTCCAGCCACACACCACCACACACAGCTCCACCCATCCAGGAACCAGCACACCAGGCTCCACCTATCCAGGAACCAGCACACCAGGCTCCACCTATCCAGGAACCAGCACACCAGGCTCCACCTATCCAGGAACCAGCACACCAGGTCCCAGCTGTGCAGCCACCACTGCGGGGTCCACAGCAACGTAAAAGACTACACAAAATGAAAGGTGTGTTTTAGTCTATGCACGGCATGTATTGTACAGACATTTTACCCCTGTATAATCGTCATGAAGTTTGTGATTTTTGTAAACCCTCCAAACATTGATTTATTATGGATCTGATTCAGGATTGCAATTATACTGTATGCCTAGATGCTATCTTATTTTATTATTATTTTCTATAAGTAATAATTTAATTGATGGTTCTCTACACATCCCTGCTTCATGTAATTAGAGAGCTGCAAAGTTAAAGTCCCAGTGTAAAGAATACCAGTGTAAAATATATCTGCCTTTGTGGCAAGCGATGTAAAATGTAAACAGTCCATTAGGAGACACAACAGAAAGAAGGGATGGCAAAGAAACAAAGATTTTGAATAGAACCATGTGCAGCCTTTGATACTCCTGTGGTTTTCAAATCTCACCAGGACGAGCTAAATGAGCTGATGACAAACAGTGGAAAAAATGCTTACATTTGTGAATTGATTCCTGCACAAAAAGTACCTCACATATTGTGGACATTGGTGCAAATAATATATTCCTTACAATTACAGATTGCCCTCACAATCGGCTTGAAATATTCCCAGTCCGTGAAATAATAAAGACAAGGAAAAGAAAGGTAGGACAATGACTAACTGGAAAACAGTGTTTCCTCTCAATTAGTTAAATAATGCTATTGGAATTGTCCTTTCAAAACCTTAACGAAGTAAAATTTCACTTAAAATGTAGCAACAAATATGTGATTAAAAACAATGCTTTTATCACTTTTATTATTTACCAAAAAACAAACATTACCCCTAAAGACACCCACCCCCCTCCACCCTAAAAACAATACAAAGGAAACACTGGATGACTTTCTAAAACTGTTGGATAACTTGTTTTGCAATTACTTAATGTTACCTTGACAAAATGCTGTTGTCTAAGTCATACTTTTTCATACTGCCGCTCTATGTATCATGTACCGTTTATCTGTCTTTTGTGTACTTTCGTTGTGGCATTTTGCACCTGCCCTGTATTTTTGTTGTAGCTGCTTGACAATGAAATTTCCCCCCCCGGGGGATCAATAAAGTACCTATCTATCTATCTATCTATCTATCTATCTATCTATCTATCTATCTATCTATCTATCTATCTATCTATCTATCTATCTATCTATCTATCTATCTATCTATCTATCTATCTATCTATCTATCTATCTATCTATCTATCTACAACATTGAGCTGTATAGCTAGGCATCCTGTAAATACCTTTAGCTTGAAGTGTCACTTATGGATCTTATTAGATTACTATGATTCAAAATATGCAGTATATAAACTGTCAACAATGAATATATTTTCACTCCTTGTTAAAGTACAACATTTAAATAACATACAGTAATACAATGTCTCTGTCTTCCTGCCACAGGGGAGGACAGAACATCTTTGTGACTGGCAGCCCTGCACAATGTGGTATGTTAAATAGCTTTTGGTTATGTACGATTACATGCATTTTATTATTGGGCTCCTGGATCTCTCTGTGCCTGGATCTCTCTGTGCCTGGATCTCTCTGTACTGGCAGAAAGCATTCACACCAATGTGTCCCTGAGCAAGACACTTAACCCCTAGTTGCTCCAGAGGCGTGCGACCTTTGACATAAACAGCAATTGTAAGTCGCTTTGGATAAAAGTGTCAGCTAAATGAATAAATGTAATGTACTGTTTTCATTTGTGGGGATTGTTGACAAGCCATTGTCTTGTGTAGAGATTATTAAAGAGAAATGGTAATGCAAACAGTTTTTGTATGCTGTTTACAATAGTGAGGATACTGATATGTTGTACTGTGCATCCACAGCCATATGAAACCAAAAGTGAAATTCACTATTTCAATGCAGTGATTGGAGATGTTTATGGTATAGTCAGAGGAAACATCAGGGTTTCAGGGTTTGACGATTAGTATGGATACATTTATTTGTCAGTTAGAGGATTTGTTATTTTTCCACAACATTTATGACATTTTAAGACCATTTCTGGTCCACCTGCCAGCTGTATTGTGCCTATCTACATTTTTTTACACGATTATCTAGTTTTGTTTATTTTTCCATGAGCAACAGTTACTGTGAGTAACGTGATGTTTTATATCTTGTTTAAAAGTAATCTTACGCACATGGAAACCAGATACACCAGAATGATAATGGGTTCAGCAAGACCTTCCTCCAACTCTGGCACAGCTCTAGTGTGGAGGTTGGTCTGGCTATGCAAGACTAGATTAACAGTTACATCATTGTATCGCCTCGTCCCCACTCTGGAACAACAGATTCTACTCTGGCACAGCTCTAGTGTGGAGGTTGGTCTGGCTATGCAAGACTAGATTAACAGTTACATCATTGTATCACCTCGTCCCCACTCTGGAACAACAGATTCTTGATGCACTGCACTACTCTGCAAAGTATTGTAAAACAGTAAATGTTACAATCATGACAATCAATTCATTGTGTATTATACTTACTAATTGTCCTTCAACTTCCCTCTCTTTATTTCTTTGTTTTTCTCAGTGGAAAGACCTGGCCTCCATCCTGGCAGCCAGCCTGATTCCCATCCCATGCAGCTGCCTGCAAATATGCAACATACATTGCAAACATGCATTTTTTCCTTGTTCTTGTTAAGTGTATTTTCTTGACATATTTTTGTGTTGTCCACTTGTATTGTTCCATAACATTGTCATGTTACATCAGCTAAGCAGTTTGTAATGTAATTTGAACTTTAATATTCTTCATGTTTTTTCTTCAAGCTTGTTACACCCTCTTTTATCTGTATGGATTCAATAAAGTGCAACGGTCAACAGACTAAACATTTCTTAAACTTGAAGGACTCCTATATGGATTGTTTTGTGGTTAACAGACCATGGAAAAGTTAAACTTGATCATATTTTGACTCAGACAAGCTAAACTATGTGCAACAACTGATCCTTTCACAACTACCAACATGTTCAGTCCACTGATGACACACACAGTTGGAGTGCTTTATTGGAGGACAATATTCAATATATTCATATATATATATATATATATATGCTCAATATTGAAGAGGACACTGTTTCATTTAAGATTTCATATTAAATAACCTCCGCCACAAATATACAATTAAACTAAATGAGCAACTTCCCATTTTATTCACAGGCTTCAAATTTTTTTATTAGCAATCTTTCAACCTCTTGTGCTAAATTACCGTAATTAACTATGAAATCATGCCATATCCTAATTTGCATAACATACTGTTTGGACTAACCCTATGTAGCAGTTACTCACCTTGAAGCTGGTTGTGTGTTGACAATGTAAAATAACTATTTAAAGTTTTGATGGGAATGAAAATGTGCATTTCACAAACTTCAAATATGGGAATTGACATAATCTTAGAGTTTTTGGTACTACATTTTCTTGTTCATTTGCCATTTCTGTTATTCATATCAAAATAGAGTTTAAGCAAAGTTAATAGCCTATTGAGACTTTGAAAAAGGTACTGTATACCTGTATAACAACAAGGAAAAGAGAAAGGAAATGATATATACATATTTACACATTTAGGAGTAATTTGTAGCCTTATATTAGTAAGTTTAGCCTCTATTACAAACAACGTGAGTACGCACTGTAAATGTTTTAATTTAATATGGGTGTTTTTCAGGTCTGTCCATATATCATTGACCATACACTGTTCATATCATTGACTAGGTAATTTACTAGCACCTTAATCCTTACTAACACAATGCAGTATTGTGTAGGTAGGCTACTGATAACATTACTAAGCACACAGGAGCAATTTTATTATTTTATGTAAATAATGATGTAAGAGTACAATGATGGGTTAAAGGGGATGGGAATCACATTTGTGTAATAAAATGTTAAATACTTTACTGTTAAATAGGTGAAAATCAAGTTTGACCATTTTTGACAGCACCCCCTCTTGATGACTCTATCCATATGGGTATAGTCATATAGCTGAAGTCAAGGGCTATTTATAACATTTGGTTTCATGTATGTGGCCCTTTCTGTTCCTGAAAGACAAGCTTTCCAACATACACCAAGGTCGAGGTTTAGAGGTAAATATTTCAAAGCAGGAGCCATTTACAACCTTCAGACTGACATATGTTACTCTCCAGGTCGAGCCCTTTCCAACAATATATATTTGGTTTAGTCCTACGACAAAGTTTAAATTTTAACTTCATGGAATTAGCCTTGGCTCAGGCATAGTTTCAGTGAGGACTTTGAGGCCCCGACCTAAACTTTTATATAAACTTTAAATGTATTATTATAACAATACTGTACATATGTATGTACCGCAGCCAAGCAACAAACAGACTATTTGAGTGTTTTGGCCAGAGTCATAAACTTATGAGCATCAGCATTAGTCTAAAAGCATCAGCATTAGTCTAAAAGATGCAATTAGGTGTCCAAATAGTACTTTCAAATGATGTCGGTGGTGGATGACGTTTTCAGATCATTTACTTAAGTAAAAGTACTAATAATTTGCTGGACAAATACTCTGCAAAATAACGCATTGATAATGTTACTTACAGTGGGGAGAACACGTATTTGATAACCTGCAAAATCGTCAGTGTTTCCTACTTACAAAGCATGTAGAAGTCTGTAATTTTTATCATAGGTACTCTTCAACTGTGAGTGACGGAATCTAAAACAAAAATCCAGAAAATCACATTGTATGATTTTTAAGTAATTAATTTGCATTTTATTGCATGACGATGGTGCCCCAGACCGAGGGAGATTGACCGTCATCTTGAACTTCTTCCATTTTCTAATAATTGCGCCTACAGTTGTTGCCTTCTCACCAAGCCGCTTGCCTATTGTCCTGTAGCCCATCCCAGCCATGTGCAGGTCTACAATTTTATCCCTGATGTCCTTACACAGCTCTCTGGTCTTGGCCATTGTGGAGAGGTTGGAGTCTGTTTGATTGAGTGTGTGGACAGGTGTCTTTTATACAGGTAACGAGTTCAAACAGGTGCAGTTAATACAGGTAATGAGTGGAGAACAGGAGGGCTTCTTAAAGAAAAACTAACAAGTCTGTGAGAGCCAGAATTCTTACTGGTTGGTACGTGATCAAATACTTATGTCATGCAATAAAATGCATGAATGTACCTATGATAAAAATTACAGACCTGTACATGCTTTGTAAGTAGGAAAACCTGCAAAATCGGCAGTGTATCAAATACTTGTTCTCCCCACTGTAAGTAAAGGGTTAGGGTAGAGTTAACCCTAACCCTTAATCAAGAACCCATAGCCCAAAAGCAACACCTTCACACTGCTTGTTTCGTCAGTCTAAACCTAAAAATCTTTAAAAATATATATATATTAAAATAACCAAATGAAAAGAAAATCTTCATATTTGTGAAGCTGGAACCATGAAATGTTTTTACATGACATGACTTAAACAATTATCTAAATAGCTGGCAATTAAAGTTCTGTCGATCAACTAATGTACTAGCTGTACTTGTATAAACTGTTGAGTACCTTCATTTATACTCTTCATATCGTTTGTGTGCAAAACTCCACCTTTGTGAAGTAAATAGTAACTAGAGCAGTTTTCTGAAAATAAAATACACAAGTACAAATACCAGTATTTTGTACTTAATTACAGTACTTGAGTAAATGAACTTAGTTACGGCCGGGTCCACCACTGAATTACAGTACTTGAGTAAATGTACTTAGTTACGGCCGGGTCCACCACTGAAGGATTTAACTGGAATATTAATTTCACACAACAGACAATTCCATCAAATGGGTTTATTACAGTGGTGCATATGTACGACATTTCTTTATACAGTTTTACAGGATGTAAGTGAAAAATGTTTGGGTTTGTCTGTCTGTATTTATGTATGTACATGTAGATGATGTCATATAGAAAACATAAAAGAAAAACATTTATGGTTTCAAGCTATTTGACGGTATTCAGTATGCTATAACTACAAATAACAACAAAATAATATGGGTACTATTTGCATATTGCAAACAAATATAAATCCACATATATTATGGAAATACCAAAGTACATTAGTATTATACTTGTTACACAAACTGCCATTGAATCTTCATTAGATTTTTCCACTCAAAGATGACAATGAATTATTTAAAGTAGCAATAAGCCGTTTTGGTCTGAAACCAGCAAAATGTTAGAAGAGAGAAATAAAACAATGTTTTTCTATTTTTTCAAAATAAAAATACATACAGAATCTACAAAAACTTTCCTGTAGATACTTTGGTACAGCTATTTAAAACAAAGGCAAGATTTTTTGTACAAATCTCCAGTTCCTCTGTGTTGTTTGGCAGCAGTCTTTAGTTGTCTTCTTCCTCAGACTCGGGGCTGGTGAAGCCATTGTCATCCCACTCCTCAATGTCCTCCTGTATGGAAAGAAAATCACATTCCATAGTGGCTATACTGCTGTATGCATTAACAGCCTGTTTGTGTTGACTTCTAAGTGAGTGACCCCTCCGATTGAGGAAACTGTTGAGCCCATGTGTAGCGTCCTCTGTCAGGTCACCGAAACCTGTAGAGGAATTGTGGAAAAAAATGTAAAGAGAAAGATGACACATCAAACAAAACATGACATTTGTAACTATTTTTGCTTTTTACAACTTCAACATTACCTATTACCTTTTAGTCATTATATTTACAACTTTTACATTGTGCACACTGGTGGCAAACAGCTGGTCAGCTCAGTGCCTGATCACAACTCAATGTATAAAGTAGAGTTCCCTGGAGATATATATATATATATCTATAAATCTATATATCTACAAATCTATATTATCTATATATATATATATATTATAAATAAATACATGATACTAAAATCTAAAGATCTTGTACATACTGCTGGTTTTGATGCGCTCCAAAGTCTGTCCTCTGAGTGACTCCACTTCTTGCACTTGCTTCAGAAGGTACTTGATGTGCTGAGACATCTCCTTTACCAGGATGCTCTGCTCCTCCTCCAAGCGTTTCAGCAGCATTGCCTGGTCGAAGATAGATCTCTTCAACCTGAAGGTGTTGCCTTTGGTTGGGGAAAGGAATGGAATAGTGGACAAGGAATGTTTATTATTATATTATATAAGTATAACAGAATTATGTTATTTCTGAGAAATCTTTTTAGTGACAGCATTGGTTCTGTAGAATATAAACAATTAAAAAATATGAATACAAGTCACAATACTATAATTTGGATGGAGAGCTTGTGAAATTGTGATGGTCAAGCATTTTATTTGCGATTACTACAGCAGAATAACATGGTGTTGATGTCACCATTCAATGTTTATGCTCCGTGATAAATATTTCCATATTTTGGTATTCATGATATTTTTTATTTCAATGTATCAACCCATTCCTGTGTTGTTGCACGGAAAGTAACAAAAAGGACTATGGTAAATATGGAAATGTGGTTGGAACCATTACTACATGTGAAGATCGAAAAGGGTCATTTGTAAAATGTAGAGTGATGCCATAGGCTTGTACTATGGAAATCAACTACAAGAACAACAAGCTAAACTAGCAATTCATACATATCATACCATCTTCATGTCTATCCCATGGTAGGATGTATCCCTCTGTCAGACTGCAAGCCAACTCCTCGTCAATCGGATCTCCTTCCACTACGGTGTTGTATTGCAAGACCTTTTCGCAAAGCTTCTTTTTCAACTCTGTCATTTTCTTTCTCTTTCTTTGTCTTGCCTGGTTGCTATCTGCAAATCGAAACAAAAAGAAAACTGTGTCATAATCCCAGAATATTATTGTTTTTTTAAGTGTTATTAATTTAAATAACTTGATTTGACAACAAACCATGCCGACGATACAGATCTTTCTTCTTGCGCAAAAGGGTTACAGTGATGTTCTCAATGTCAGCCCTTAGCTCTTCAATACAACCTGGAGTGTAGACTCTCTCTAAATAGGTGAAACAAAACAATTGGACAAGAGACAATTAGTGACATTTTCAAAATATAGCCACCTTGTTTGGAACCTGTTTTACCTGTAACCGCCCATTGTCTGACATCACACACCCACTGCTGTATTGTCTCCTGATCAAGGTTGTGCTCCTTCTTGATGTTGCTTAGGCTGGCAGCTTCCACCTTTGCCCTCTCTGTGATCTTTTAAAGAGAACAAATAACAAAATGTCAGAAGAAAAGCTCTACGCACCACAATACAAAAAACACACATTTTACTTGAGCTTTTGGCACAAGACATTCATCAGAACAGTTGTAACATTAAATAACACATTAAATATCTGTGCATACTACCAAGCAGACTTGTAAATAGGAGACAAATGTCAGGTTACAAATACAATCTTAGAAGATAACTGACCAATCCTAAGCACAACCCTCCCCTCAGTTACTTAAAATGAATAAAACATGATTATTATCAAAATAGTTGCATATTTATTTTCTGTAACAATGATTAAACAATTAATCAACCAATAGTTTCAGATCCAGCTGTAGTTGGTGCATTGAGGGAAAGGGGCGGGGCTTAGGATCTCAATTATAATTCACCCTTACTTTGACATATCTGTGGGCTAACACTTGATGAAGGTTGTCCCTCTTTCTTCTGTTCCAACCCATGGCCTGTCGCGTTAGCATGTTTACTCTTCCTAATGAAAACAATAATGCACCCACAAGCCAAAAGGTAAGATTTCACATCCAAAAGGCAATAAGAGAAACCCAACAGACATGCCTAAACCCTATCACTAAAAGTTAGTTGAACAGGTAATTATCTTGAAGTAAAACAATGATAACTTTTGTAAGAACAGAACAGAGAAACTTAAAAACACAATTAAGTATTTATTATTATTTATTTAGGCTATGACAGCGTGAAGTGTAAGTGTAACACCAACCAGCCTTTGTCATGTATTTTGTGACAAGTGCTGCCCTGGAGAGAAAGCTGTTCACCTATAAAGAAAATACAATTAAATGTTGGTCTCCATTACATAAAAATATTACCTACACACCATAGATCTTGTGGTTGTGGTTTAACAGAAAACATGTGTACTGTATTATCCTAGGAATTTGGGACCCCTTACGCATGCATGCATTTTGAATTGCTGAAAACAACTGAACTGCCTATTTTTTATTTTAATTCAAACATAAAGGATGTACTTTAACCCTCACACCAGGCTTGTTACTTAGATGACAAATAAGTACCTTTTGGTGTTATGGTTTCTATTAAGACTCTTTAAAGCCATAGATAAAATACTGACAATAATACCATACCTGCTCCACTTCCTCTCCCACTGTGTTTCCTGCTCCGTCCTGGCTTCTGCCACCCCATCTCACCTGCAACACAGAATGAGAAGTGTTATGTAGCAGTACTTCAGAAGTTTTGATATAACATCATCCAATCAGGCATAACATGCACAAATGTAAAAATAATCCTTTGCATTGAAGATTGCTTGAATGTTATATCTACATTAATGCATACAATTATCTCTAAAACATGTCATGACACAAAATCCCTGTCCTACAAATTTGAACAAGCAGCTGAAAAGCAGTAGGAGAAAGATAACACACAGCACGTTCTATTATCCGACCCATTATTATTTCCCTATAGCTACAGCCATACCAGACTTAAAGTTATTGCATGTACCTCGCATTTTGCTGTATGGGCTTTGGCATGCATGACGCTCAGGAATGGCCTCATTTCTGTCAATGGCAGAAGCTCTGGTAAACCCTCTGCTACTTTGTTAAGGTAGGGCCAGTACCTAAAAAGCAGGAGCAGCATCATGTGAGACAAAGATCCATTTCTAATTGAAATCTAAAATGACTAAAATCACTGTAAAGCTGAGAAACAATACATTTTTAATCATGGAGTTGGATTTGCAATATGACAATGAGGATTACCTGCATGTAACATCCATACAGAAGAAGGTAACATTTGCCTTCTTTGACATCTCTCTTTGAAGAAACATCGGGTAAGCAAATATTTCTCCACGGTAATGGTTCAGTCCTCGTAAGAGAAACCCATGTCTGAAACATCAGAAGAAAATCTAGTGGTTAGACTCCCTCCGAAACTTTCGTCCGTCATAAAAAAATATCAAATCAGGTTCGATTTTCTGCGTTTTTTGCATCCGTAGCAAGCAGTTTGAATGGTGTTTTGACAATTCAGAGCCACCGAATCACGAATACGAAAAAACGCTCAGTGTGCAAGGGCCTTAAGACTTGGATTACCATTAAAACTCAAATATCAGACTCAGACTCAAAAATCATACACATAAACACATACATACCTGCAAACTGCAACTTGAATGCCCTCCTCATCTATCTGAGCACCAGACTTTTTTGACATCTCTCTGCCAGCGGTGAACTTGGCAGTACCGCAGACAGCACTGTCATTTGCCTATAAAGTCAGTTTATAACACATTTTAAGAAACATAAAAACACTAAACTAAAACATCTGTATAAACAACTATTATATAAAAAAAACAAATCAAATGTTCGTACACTTCTCATGTTGCCTCTGACAAGGTCAACAAAGGTAGCAACTTCCTCGTCCTTGGCCAGGAACAAGCCCTCATATATGGGTGGCTCCTCAGTCCTGTCCATGATAAGATAACATGCGTCAGTAATAAAAATCACAAGTACTACATTTCCTATTTGTTAAAATGTAAGTTTTGATCACTCAAAGACAACCCGAAGAGCTACTATTTGTGTTAGACAAGTCTAAAATAAACTTCTGAAAACCTACCCTTTTGACTTGCTGAAGCGGTAATGTTTTCGGTTTCCATCAGAGCAGACAGCCAACATGTCTGGAGAACATGCTGGACACTCAAAATGATGGACCTGGCACATATCCTCTTCTTTGTATTGACAGAAGGTAAACTCAAAGAAGCTTCGCTGAAATGTATCAGCACAGATACTACCTGTCTGTATATTAAGAAATGATTGGTTAGGATTTTTTGAAGCAATGCCCACAATTAAATATTAGGTATACAGTATTATATTTTTGTTTGTTATATGTTTCAGTGATATTCAGGCAGATTTACCCTTCCAGCTTGAACAGATCTGTGCTCCAACATTTTCAGGAAGGCCTGCCTGGACAAGGCTGGTGCCGTCACCTTCATATGTTCAAACGAGGTGAAGACATCAAACTTGTATAGGGTCTGGCAGCTGGTGCTAGCTGGCCAGTACCGATAAACGAGCAGGTCCTTCACCTCGGGAGTCCATTCTGCAAAGCATGATGAACAGGATTTCCGAGGCAAGCAGACATCGTATCGTCCTGTGAACAAGTGAATATACTGTAGTAAAGACTAAAATAATTTCAGTAATCAAATTGCCTTCTATACAGAGATACAAATATATGATATATTAGCTATTTGACATGGCATTTGGGCAACGCTTTGCTTTGCACACAGTGTTGAAGTTCTAGTACAATAATACTTGAACAAAAAGGAGGGCTTTCAGAACAACATACCATTGATGGTGACCACAGAAATATGCTTCCCTGGAGTGATTGTGAAGTCATGAGTGCATTCACAAATTGACCTTGGTGCAGGAACAGGCAGTTGACATACTGCAAAACAGAAAGAAGTTATGAAGGGTGTATTTACAGCTTCTCCTCAGTCCCTTAGATGCATTGCCCAAAACGCTAACCTCATTTTCAAAATAGTGCTTTAAAACACAACAATTAATCCAAACTGGCCACACCACTATTCCAACTGTAATTGTCACTATGTAGAAACAAGTAAATGCTTAAACACATTTATTAAGACGCAATGACTTAGCTGGTCAAAGATATGCTGGTCAGAACTGTCAAAAAAAACAATCATACTTTTGTTATTCAGCTATTCAATTTCACACTTGCACTTTAGAGTTTTGAGAATAATCTTAGAATGAGATTAGCATTTTACAAAAAAATGTCTAAGCCATTTAGAAACACTGTTAAATATAAACATGTGCCAATCTACAACAACATTTGGGGAATTACACTATAAGTATGAGACAATTTGATATAATGCTAATTTTAACATACTTTGTTCACAAAACTGAGGCTGGCCATTTTCATTCACCACCACAGCAGTGGTAGGGGGAATGGGCTCAAGAAATCCATGGAACACAGCCTCTCTGTCATGGAAGACATTTCTCTTGTGGGCCTCCATGTCACAGGTAGCACAGAGGAACTCCATGTCCAGTGGTACACAGTCCAGGCACCTAATCACAGCTTCTACAGCACAGCATCTGTGACAATTTTGGATGAATACTCTCTCGGCTGAGAGCTTTGCATCAAAAAGCATAGGCCTAGCAGTTTTCATTCTCACATCTGTGAGAAGCTGCCTTTGTTCCCAAGCAGAAACCATTCTGTCTGTTCCCTCCGGAACCTGGACTGCAGTTATGGTGTCCCTTAACTCTTGGAGTCTTGTTTCTAAAAAAAACAAATATACATTCACTTGTCCTTAAAAGGTCTATACTCATGATTATGATCACACACAAGTGTATATCAGTTATACTGTGAGTCTGTAATGGAACTGACAAAACATAATCCTTGATTATGATAAAATAAATGGTGGGAATTGGAAACTGTAGTGTAGTGTTACTACTGTAACACTCAGTATCCTCACCAAGACTTGCCAACTCTTGATCTTCTATCTGAAGGCCTTCCTCATGCACAGGATCCCTTCTTCTGGATTGAGAAGCAGCTGCAGAGACAGTCATTTTAACCCTTTGATCAATATAACATGAAACCAATTCATTTAAAAATTAAAATATTCCATAAGGACTGGAGGGAAACTAAGCAAAAAGTATTAAAACACAACACAAGTAAGGATTATCAGTCCCATGCTCTTAAACAATCTTATATATTAGTGAGAAAAAATTCAAACATTGCAACACCATTTTGTCAAAGTGGTATCTGACTCTCATTTTTTAATACGTGTAAACCACCAAAACACTATTTAATGAATTTTCTTTATTCTTAGACACAGTAATCATGTTTTATTAAAGAACAAACCTGATCCAGGGCAGTGTGTTTCCCGACGTTTCTCACGCCTGCCTGTGACCAGTGGATTAGTGAGGGATCTCTTCCTGCTTTTTCTTGTTATTCTTTGAGGAAAGGCAGGGTTTTTCATGGCCATGGCAGCCTATATATTTACAGAGCACATATCAGCAGCACTTATAATTGAGCATTATTCAGTAGTTGCATAAAAGGGTCTTACTAACCCTTTTCATCACATCTATAAACAGCAATAGCAATTTGTATTTTCAGACTTAGGTATTTGCTTCTCATGACAAGCCTTACCCTGGCATCACGGAGATAAGCATCACTAATTAATGCTGCCATGTGGACAATGGCATCATTGGGATCATCAAAGACCCTCACGTCAGAATTGAGGGACATCACACACAAATAGAAACAATACAGACACAATATTTTAAAAAACACAAAATGAAGAAAGAGAGAAAGAGACAAGTGAGAAAGAGAGAGAGAGAGAGAGAGAGTGGCTCTTAAAAGTGCCTTTGTTATGATTTGTGTGTGTGTGTTGGTGAAGTCAAAAAGTGTTGCAATAAAGCTGTAAAACAGGAAAAAGCAAAAGATTATTAGAATAGCCTTTGTCGTAAATGAGCATTTCTTAATTGTTAGGACAGAGTAATTGTAATTGTAATTATTAATTAAATATTAATCAATCACAACCACTACGTACAATACAAATCAATCCTTACTGTACAAATATCAGATTTGTAGCACATTCACTTGACACAAGCAAGTACATACCCAAATCTATTTTTATTTAGGCCTACAAATAATGGAAACAGTGGTCTTCTTCTGTCCTGTTGCGTAAAATGCTTCTCATAATATCCACTGCTCTCGCTTCTCAATGTCACAAATAACTAAAGTAACAATTACCCTCAATTATCTCATGATGATTTCAGTGTCTTCTAAAATGGCAAAGTCTTACAAAAGTATGGCACCATAGTGTTACAGGATATTCTAACTATAAGTTAGTGGTGGGTCGTCTCTCTATTTAATTATGCATTCATTATATCAGGTATGAACGGTCATTGACATTGAGTCGCACTGAGCAGTCCAATCCTCTGGAAAGAATCCAGGTCCACTTTTTTATTCCAGTCCATCCCTGATTGCGGTAATTCCCCTTAGTTACACTTCTGACATTTACTTTGCACTTTGAATAAAACTTTAACCACTGCAACAACACGTTGTTAATTGTTGTCTTCACAACACATGGACAAATACATGAGTTTAAACTGATTTTGGTAGCTGGCAGTGCCACAATCCAACTGTGCCGGGGACACCTGTCATTTGGCTGGATAACTAACTACTTCGGCGGGTAGCCGTGTAAATGATAATGCAACACTAACAAATTCAACCTAATCTCCAGGGATGAAACGCTACACAGATCGGGCTACAACTAAAGAAATAAAAGCAAAGGTTTTGCATGCTTTTTAACAAACAAACACCAATTGGGTTGAGATACTTACTGTAGTTAATTGGCGGGTGAAATGAGCGGTAAAGGTGATTATGGGTAAGAAGCGTGCGTAACGTGACGTATCGTTGCCGTGGTAACCACTGAAAGTCTTCTGATTAATAAGAATAATTATTAAAAATATTCGCTGCTATGACAGAAAATAAATGTGAAAATAATAAAATATCCTAAAGGGTTTAATAACGTAAAGGGAACAACACAGCCTCGGGCCATTCTTTAAAACTACTCCATCTATAAATTGATAGTTATATCACAAACAATTTACTGTTATTTAGACAACAAAAATCGGAACAAATTCACTATAATACATTATAAAAGGAGGACGTTTCGTAAACTATAAAACAACATTTACCGCCCACTGTGTGACGTTGCTGAACCAGGGAATACGTGTGTCCACCACGAAAAATGAGCCTCATTGACTTTGTATGGGTGTTGTTTCCGTGGTGCCGACACGTAATTTCAACACATTCCGTGCCACCACCACGTAAATCGGGGTTACGGGGTCGTGTTCATTTCACGTATTTCTGAGAGATCAGGTTGAGTTTTGCAGTGTTTCTATATTCATGTAAGGAAAATAACAAATATTGAGTGAAGTTTAACCCACGAGTGCAGAGCTCAATAAATTGGCAGTATATCACCTTAAACACCTTGTCCTGTGCTCTAGCGATTTCCATCCTACCAGTACAAACAGGCTTTTCAGATGTAACAGCAAAAACGAATTATGTGTTGACAAAGGAACAAAAAGCAACATGAGAGAAATGAAGAATAGAAATGGAATAAAAAGAAACATGAGATAAATGAAGTATATACATTTAAAAAAAATTTAAAAGACCAAAATTAATGGTAGCGCAGATGGCCTAGGTAACAGACGAGAAAGCATGAAAATAGGTCAATTTCTCGGTAGTGTGGCCGAGCGGTCTAAGGCGCTGGATTTAGGCTCCAGTCTCTCAGGAGTCGTGGGTTTGAATCCCACCGCTGCCATCTTTGATGTTGTTTGTGCAAGGCTTCAGTGGAAACTTCATTTTGGTCAATCCATAGTTTTGCAGTGTTTCTATATTCATGTTAGGAAAATAACACATGTTGAGTGAAGTTTAACCCACGAGTGCAGAGCACAATAAATTGGCAGTATATCACGTTAAACACCTTGTCCTGTGCTCTAGCGATTTCCATCCTACCAGTTTCCCGAGATATACCTATCTGAGCTAGTTGAAGGCTCTACAAACCGGCTTTTCAGATGTAACAGCAAAAACGAATTATGTGTTGACAAAGGAACAAAAAGCAACATGAGAGAAATTAAGAATATAAATGGAAGAAAAAGAAACATGAGATAACTGAAGAATATAAATATATTTTTTTTTTAAAAGACAGAAATTGATGTAAGCGAAGAAGGCCTAGGTAACAGACGAGCAAGAATGAATACACATCCACTTCTCGGTAGCGTGGCCGAGCGGTCTAAGGCGCTGGATTAAGGCTCCAGTCTCTCAGGAGGCGTGGGTTCGAATCCCACCGCTGCCATCTTTAATGTTGTTTGTGCAAGGCTTCAGTGGAAGCTTCATTTTGGTCAATCCATAGTTTTGCAGTGTTTCTATATTCGTGTAAGGAAAATAACAAATGTTGAGTGAAGTTTAACCCACGAGTGCAGAGCTCAATAAATTGGCAGTATATCACCTTAAACACCTTGTCCTGTGGTCTAGCGATTTCCATCCTACCAGTTTCCCGAGATCTACCTATCTGAGCTAGTTGAAGGCTCTACAAACAGGCTTTTCAGATGTAACAGCAAAAACGAATTATGTGTTGACAAAGGAACAAAAAGCAACATGGGAGAAATGAAGAATATAAATGGAATAAAAAGAAACATGAGATAAATCCTGTGCTCTAGCGATTTCCATCCTACCAGTTTCCCGAGATCTACCTATCTGAGCTAGTTGAAGGCTCTACAAATAGTTTTTTCAGACATAACAGCAAAAACGAATTATGTGTTGACAAAGGAACAAAAAGCAACATGAGAGAAATGAAGAATATAAATGGAAGAAAAAGAAACATGAGATAAATGAAGAATATAAATAAAAAAAAATTAAAAGACTGAAATTGATGTAAGCGAAGAAGGCCTAGGTAACAGACGAGCAAGAATGAATAGACGTCCACTTCTCGGTAGCGTGGCCGAGCGGTCTAAGGCGCTGGATTAAGGCTCTAGTCTCTCAGGAGGCGTGGGTTTGAATCCCACCGCTGCCATCTTGGATGTTGTTTGTGCAAGGCTTCAGTGGAAACTTCATTTTGGTCAATCCATAGTTTTGCAGTGTTTCTATATTCATGTAAGGAAAATAACAAATATTGAGTGAAGTTTAACCCACGAGTGCAGAGCACAATAAATTGGCAGTATATCACGTTAAACACCTTGTCCTGTGCTCTAGCGATTTCCATCCTACCAGTTTCCCGAGATATACCTATCTGAGCTAGTTGAAGGCTCTACAAATAGGCTTTTCAGATGTAACAGCAAAAACGAATTATGTGTTGACAAAGGAACAAAAAGCAACATGAGAGAAATGAAGAATATAAATGGAAGGAAAAGAAACATGGGATAAATGAAGAATATACATTTAAAAAAGACAGAAATTGATGTAAGCGAAGAAGGCCTAGGTAACAGACGAGCAAGAATGAATAGTAGTCCACTTCTCGGTAGCGTGGCCGAACGGTCTAAGGCGCTGGATTAAGGCTCCAGTCTCTCAGGAGGCGTGTGTTCAAATTCCACCGCTGCCATCTTTAATGTTGTTTGTGCAAGGCTTCAGTGGAAGCTTCATTTTGGTCAATCCATAGTTTTGCAGTGTTTCTATATTCATGTAAGGAAAATAACAAATGTTGAGTGAAGTTTAACCCACGAGTGCAGAGCACAATAAATTGGCAGTATATCAACTTAAACACCTTGTCCTGTGCTCTAGCGATTTCTATCCTACCAGTTTCCCGAGATATACCTATCTGAGCTAGTTGAAGGCTCTACAAACAGGCTTTTCAGATGTAACAGCAAAAACGAATTATGTGTTGACAAAGGAACAAAAAGCAACATGAGAGAAATGAAGAAAATAAATGGAATAAAAAGAAACATGAGATAAATCCTGTGCTCTAGCGATTTCCATCCTACCAGTTTCCCGAGATCTACCTATCTGAGTTAGTTGAAGGCTCTACAAATAGGCTTTTCAGATGTAACAGCAAAAACGAATTATGTGTTGACAAAGGAACAAAAAGCAACATGAGAGAAATTAAGAATATAAATGGAATAAAAAGAAACATGAGATAAATGAAGTATATACATTTAAAAAAAAATTAAAAGACGAAAAATAATGGTAGCGCAGTAGGCCTAGGTAACAGACGAGAAAGCATAAAAATAGGTCAATTTGTCGGTAGTGTGGCCGAGCGGTCTAAGGCGCTGGATTTAGGCTCCAGTCTCTCAGGAGGCGTGGGTTTGAATCCCACCGCTGACATCTTTGATGTTGTTTGTGCAAGGCTTCAGTGGAAACTTCATTTTGGTCAATCCATAGTTTTGCAGTGTTTCTATATTCATGTTAGGAAAATAACACATGTTGAGTGAAGTTTAACCCACGAGTGCAGAGCACAATAAATTGGCAGTATATCACGTTAAACACCTTGTCCTGTGCTCTAGCGATTTCCATCCTACCAGTTTCCCGAGATATACCTATCTGAGCTAGTTGAAGGCTCTACAAACCGGCTTTTCAGATGTAACAGCAAAAACGAATTATGTGTTGACAAAGGAACAAAAAGCAACATGAGAGAAATTAAGAATATAAATGGAAGAAAAAGAAACATGAGATAACTGAAGAATATAAATATATATTTTTTTTAAAAGACAGAAATTGATGTAAGCGAAGAAGGCCTAGGTAACAGACGAGCAAGAATGAATACACATCCACTTCTCGGTAGCGTGGCCGAGCGGTCTAAGGCGCTGGATTAAGGCTCCAGTCTCTCAGGAGGCGTGGGTTCGAATCCCACCGCTGCCATCTTTAATGTTGTTTGTGCAAGGCTTCAGTGGAAGCTTCATTTTGGTCAATCCATAGTTTTGCAGTGTTTCTATATTCGTGTAAGGAAAATAACAAATGTTGAGTGAAGTTTAACCCACGAGTGCAGAGCTCAATAAATTGGCAGTATATCACCTTAAACACCTTGTCCTGTGGTCTAGCGATTTCCATCCTACCAGTTTCCCGAGATCTACCTATCTGAGCTAGTTGAAGGCTCTACAAACAGGCTTTTCAGATGTAACAGCAAAAACGAATTATGTGTTGACAAAGGAACAAAAAGCAACATGGGAGAAATGAAGAATATAAATGGAATAAAAAGAAACATGAGATAAATCCTGTGCTCTAGCGATTTCCATCCTACCAGTTTCCCGAGATCTACCTATCTGAGCTAGTTGAAGGCTCTACAAATAGTTTTTTCAGACATAACAGCAAAAACGAATTATGTGTTGACAAAGGAACAAAAAGCAACATGAGAGAAATGAAGAATATAAATGGAAGAAAAAGAAACATGAGATAAATGAAGAATATAAATAAAAAAAAATTAAAAGACTGAAATTGATGTAAGCGAAGAAGGCCTAGGTAACAGACGAGCAAGAATGAATAGACGTCCACTTCTCGGTAGCGTGGCCGAGCGGTCTAAGGCGCTGGATTAAGGCTCTAGTCTCTCTGGAGGCGTGGGTTTGAATCCCACCGCTGCCATCTTGGATGTTGTTTGTGCAAGGCTTCAGTGGAAACTTCATTTTGGTCAATCCATAGTTTTGCAGTGTTTCTATATTCATGTAAGGAAAATAACAAATATTGAGTGAAGTTTAACCCACGAGTGCAGAGCACAATAAATTGGCAGTATATCACGTTAAACACCTTGTCCTGTGCTCTAGCGATTTCCATCCTACCAGTTTCCCGAGATATACCTATCTGAGCTAGTTGAAGGCTCTACAAATAGGCTTTTCAGATGTAACAGCAAAAACGAATTATGTGTTGACAAAGGAACAAAAAGCAACATGAGAGAAATGAAGAATATAAATGGAAGGAAAAGAAACATGGGATAAATGAAGAATATACATTTAAAAAAGACAGAAATTGATGTAAGCGAAGAAGGCCTAGGTAACAGACGAGCAAGAATGAATAGTAGTCCACTTCTCGGTAGCGTGGCCGAACGGTCTAAGGCGCTGGATTAAGGCTCCAGTCTCTCAGGAGGCGTGTGTTCAAATTCCACCGCTGCCATCTTTAATGTTGTTTGTGCAAGGCTTCAGTGGAAGCTTCATTTTGGTCAATCCATAGTTTTGCAGTGTTTCTATATTCATGTAAGGAAAATAACAAATGTTGAGTGAAGTTTAACCCACGAGTGCAGAGCACAATAAATTGGCAGTATATCAACTTAAACACCTTGTCCTGTGCTCTAGCGATTTCTATCCTACCAGTTTCCCGAGATATACCTATCTGAGCTAGTTGAAGGCTCTACAAACAGGCTTTTCAGATGTAACAGCAAAAACGAATTATGTGT
This sequence comes from Thymallus thymallus, assembly GCA_023634145.1. Taxonomy (NCBI): domain Eukaryota; kingdom Metazoa; phylum Chordata; class Actinopteri; order Salmoniformes; family Salmonidae; genus Thymallus; species Thymallus thymallus. The sequence goes on along the minus strand of CM042398.1, from coordinate 33,368,337 downwards.
TGACAAAGGAACAAAAAGCAACATGAGAGAAATGAAGAAAATAAATGGAATAAAAAGAAACATGAGATAAATCCTGTGCTCTAGCGATTTCCATCCTACCAGTTTCCCGAGATCTACCTATCTGAGTTAGTTGAAGGCTCTACAAATAGGCTTTTCAGATGTAACAGCAAAAACGAATTATGTGTTGACAAAGGAACAAAAAGCAACATGAGAGAAATTAAGAATATAAATGGAATAAAAAGAAACATGAGATAAATGAAGTATATACATTTAAAAAAAAATTAAAAGACGAAAAATAATGGTAGCGCAGTAGGCCTAGGTAACAGACGAGAAAGCATAAAAATAGGTCAATTTCTCGGTAGTGTGGCCGAGCGGTCTAAGGCGCTGGATTTAGGCTCCAGTCTCTCAGGAGGCGTGGGTTTGAATCCCACCGCTGACATCTTTGATGTTGTTTGTGCAAGGCTTCAGTGGAAACTTCATTTTGGTCAATCCATAGTTTTGCAGTGTTTCTATATTCATGTTAGGAAAATAACACATGTTGAGTGAAGTTTAACCCACGAGTGCAGAGCACAATAAATTGGCAGTATATCACGTTAAACACCTTGTCCTGTGCTCTAGCGATTTCCATCCTACCAGTTTCCCGAGATATACCTATCTGAGCTAGTTGAAGGCTCTACAAACCGGCTTTTCAGATGTAACAGCAAAAACGAATTATGTGTTGACAAAGGAACAAAAAGCAACATGAGAGAAATTAAGAATATAAATGGAAGAAAAAGAAACATGAGATAACTGAAGAATATAAATATATTTTTTTTTTAAAAGACAGAAATTGATGTAAGCGAAGAAGGCCTAGGTAACAGACGAGCAAGAATGAATACACATCCACTTCTCGGTAGCGTGGCCGAGCGGTCTAAGGCGCTGGATTAAGGCTCCAGTCTCTCAGGAGGCGTGGGTTCGAATCCCACCGCTGCCATCTTTAATGTTGTTTGTGCAAGGCTTCAGTGGAAGCTTCATTTTGGTCAATCCATAGTTTTGCAGTGTTTCTATATTCGTGTAAGGAAAATAACAAATGTTGAGTGAAGTTTAACCCACGAGTGCAGAGCTCAATAAATTGGCAGTATATCACCTTAAACACCTTGTCCTGTGGTCTAGCGATTTCCATCCTACCAGTTTCCCGAGATCTACCTATCTGAGCTAGTTGAAGGCTCTACAAACAGGCTTTTCAGATGTAACAGCAAAAACGAATTATGTGTTGACAAAGGAACAAAAAGCAACATGGGAGAAATGAAGAATATAAATGGAATAAAAAGAAACATGAGATAAATCCTGTGCTCTAGCGATTTCCATCCTACCAGTTTCCCGAGATCTACCTATCTGAGCTAGTTGAAGGCTCTACAAATAGTTTTTTCAGACATAACAGCAAAAACGAATTATGTGTTGACAAAGGAACAAAAAGCAACATGAGAGAAATGAAGAATATAAATGGAAGAAAAAGAAACATGAGATAAATGAAGAATATAAATTTAAAAAAATTAAAAGACTGAAATTGATGTAAGCGAAGAAGGCCTAGGTAACAGACGAGCAAGAATGAATAGAAGTCCACTTCTCGGTAGCGTGGCCGAGCGGTCTAAGGCGCTGGATTAAGGCTCTAGTCTCTCAGGAGGCGTGGGTTTGAATCCCACCGCTGCCATCTTGGATGTTGTTTGTGCAAGGCTTCAGTGGAAACTTCATTTTGGTCAATCCATAGTTTTGCAGTGTTTCTATATTCATGTAAGGAAAATAACAAATATTGAGTGAAGTTTAACCCACGAGTGCAGAGCACAATAAATTGGCAGTATATCACGTTAAACACCTTGTCCTGTGCTCTAGCGATTTCCATCCTACCAGTTTCCCGAGATATACCTATCTGAGCTAGTTGAAGGCTCTACAAATAGGCTTTTCAGATGTAACAGCAAAAACGAATTATGTGTTGACAAAGGAACAAAAAGCAACATGAGAGAAATGAAGAATATAAATGGAAGGAAAAGAAACATGGGATAAATGAAGAATATACATTTAAAAAAGACAGAAATTGATGTAAGCGAAGAAGGCCTAGGTAACAGATGAGCAAGAATGAATAGTAGTCCACTTCTCGGTAGCGTGGCCGAACGGTCTAAGGCGCTGGATTAAGGCTCCAGTCTCTCAGGAGGCGTGTGTTCAAATTCCACCGCTGCCATCTTTAATGTTGTTTGTGCAAGGCTTCAGTGGAAGCTTCATTTTGGTCAATCCATAGTTTTGCAGTGTTTCTATATTCATGTAAGGAAAATAACAAATGTTGAGTGAAGTTTAACCCACGAGTGCAGAGCACAATAAATTGGCAGTATATCAACTTAAACACCTTGTCCTGTGCTCTAGCGATTTCTATCCTACCAGTTTCCCGAGATATACCTATCTGAGCTAGTTGAAGGCTCTACAAACAGGCTTTTCAGATGTAACAGCAAAAACGAATTATGTGTTGACAAAGGAACAAAAAGCAACATGAGAGAAATGAAGAAAATAAATGGAATAAAAAGAAACATGAGATAAATCCTGTGCTCTAGCGATTTCCATCCTACCAGTTTCCCGAGATCTACCTATCTGAGTTAGTTGAAGGCTCTACAAATAGGCTTTTCAGATGTAACAGCAAAAACGAATTATGTGTTGACAAAGGAACAAAAAGCAACATGAGAGAAATTAAGAATATAAATGGAATAAAAAGAAACATGAGATAAATGAAGTATATACATTTAAAAAAAAATTAAAAGACGAAAAATAATGGTAGCGCAGTAGGCCTAGGTAACAGACGAGAAAGCATAAAAATAGGTCAATTTCTCGGTAGTGTGGCCGAGCGGTCTAAGGCGCTGGATTTAGGCTCCAGTCTCTCAGGAGGCGTGGGTTTGAATCCCACCGCTGACATCTTTGATGTTGTTTGTGCAAGGCTTCAGTGGAAACTTCATTTTGGTCAATCCATAGTTTTGCAGTGTTTCTATATTCATGTTAGGAAAATAACACATGTTGAGTGAAGTTTAACCCACGAGTGCAGAGCACAATAAATTGGCAGTATATCACGTTAAACACCTTGTCCTGTGCTCTAGCGATTTCCATCCTACCAGTTTCCCGAGATATACCTATCTGAGCTAGTTGAAGGCTCTACAAACCGGCTTTTCAGATGTAACAGCAAAAACGAATTATGTGTTGACAAAGGAACAAAAAGCAACATGAGAGAAATTAAGAATATAAATGGAAGAAAAAGAAACATGAGATAACTGAAGAATATAAATATATTTTTTTTTTAAAAGACAGAAATTGATGTAAGCGAAGAAGGCCTAGGTAACAGACGAGCAAGAATGAATACACATCCACTTCTCGGTAGCGTGGCCGAGCGGTCTAAGGCGCTGGATTAAGGCTCCAGTCTCTCAGGAGGCGTGGGTTCGAATCCCACCGCTGCCATCTTTAATGTTGTTTGTGCAAGGCTTCAGTGGAAGCTTCATTTTGGTCAATCCATAGTTTTGCAGTGTTTCTATATTCGTGTAAGGAAAATAACAAATGTTGAGTGAAGTTTAACCCACGAGTGCAGAGCTCAATAAATTGGCAGTATATCACCTTAAACACCTTGTCCTGTGGTCTAGCGATTTCCATCCTACCAGTTTCCCGAGATCTACCTATCTGAGCTAGTTGAAGGCTCTACAAACAGGCTTTTCAGATGTAACAGCAAAAACGAATTATGTGTTGACAAAGGAACAAAAAGCAACATGTGAGAAATGAAGAATATAAATGGAATAAAAAGAAACATGAGATAAATCCTGTGCTCTAGCGATTTCCATCCTACCAGTTTCCCGAGATCTACCTATCTGAGCTAGTTGAAGGCTCTACAAATAGTTTTTTCAGACATAACAGCAAAAACGAATTATGTGTTGACAAAGGAACAAAAAGCAACATGAGAGAAATGAAGAATATAAATGGAAGAAAAAGAAACATGAGATAAATGAAGAATATAAATTAAAAAAAATTAAAAGACTGAAATTGATGTAAGCGAAGAAGGCCTAGGTAACAGACGAGCAAGAATGAATAGACGTCCACTTCTCGGTAGCGTGGCCGAGCGGTCTAAGGCGCTGGATTAAGGCTCTAGTCTCTCAGGAGGCGTGGGTTTGAATCCCACCGCTGCCATCTTGGATGTTGTTTGTGCAAGGCTTCAGTGGAAACTTCATTTTGGTCAATCCATAGTTTTGCAGTGTTTCTATATTCATGTAAGGAAAATAACAAATATTGAGTGAAGTTTAACCCACGAGTGCAGAGCACAATAAATTGGCAGTATATCACGTTAAACACCTTGTCCTGTGCTCTAGCGATTTCCATCCTACCAGTTTCCCGAGATATACCTATCTGAGCTAGTTGAAGGCTCTACAAATAGGCTTTTCAGATGTAACAGCAAAAACGAATTATGTGTTGACAAAGGAACAAAAAGCAACATGGGAGAAATGAAGAATATAAATGGAATAAAAAGAAACATGAGATAAATCCTGTGCTCTAGCGATTTCCATCCTACCAGTTTCCCGAGATCTACCTATCTGAGCTAGTTGAAGGCTCTACAAATAGTTTTTTCAGACATAACAGCAAAAACGAATTATGTGTTGACAAAGGAACAAAAAGCAACATGAGAGAAATGAAGAATATAAATGGAAGAAAAAGAAACATGAGATAAATGAAGAATATAAATAAAAAAAAATTAAAAGACTGAAATTGATGTAAGCGAAGAAGGCCTAGGTAACAGACGAGCAAGAATGAATAGACGTCCACTTCTCGGTAGCGTGGCCGAGCGGTCTAAGGCGCTGGATTAAGGCTCTAGTCTCTCAGGAGGCGTGGGTTTGAATCCCACCGCTGCCATCTTGGATGTTGTTTGTGCAAGGCTTCAGTGGAAACTTCATTTTGGTCAATCCATAGTTTTGCAGTGTTTCTATATTCATGTAAGGAAAATAACAAATATTGAGTGAAGTTTAACCCACGAGTGCAGAGCACAATAAATTGGCAGTATATCACGTTAAACACCTTGTCCTGTTGTTAGATCGCGTCAATTCAAATCTGGTATTGGAATAAGATAAGACATCAGGAGCTGTTTCAAACTAAGCTAAGTTTATTAAATGCAAATGTATAGATGATAAGTATGAAGGTTCGTATACGGGCTCACTGAAACACCACGCAGGGCGGACAGAGAACTGACTACAGTTTCACGTGTTCTTCTTTAAATACCCCAGACAGAGTTAGTTCCGGTTTCCGAACAGACCGGTCAGGGTAGAGGCTGAGTGTGGTTTAGACTTACTCAGCCTATCCGTTGGCGCACGGGTTGGTCCCAACCCCTTGGCGCTCTGTCTCCGGGCAAAGTTGTTTCGAGTAGCCAAGTACACCTACAGCAACATCCTGATATTATGTTAACAAAGCATGAATAGGTTATTAACTAAAAGGTCAGGTCCCCACAATCCCCCTTTTCACACCCTCTGGGTGTGACTTCAAAATGCATTTGGACCCCCATAAAATTGCAGGCGAATTTTAGGATTCCCCCTTTTGACACCATTCAATGGTGTCACTACAAATGACAGTTTAGACAGAACATAAACACAAGAAAGATATCAAAATATAAAAACTGGTACAAGATATGAAAATATAAAAACCTGCTATTCCTCCTCTACACCGAACATGTACTGAGTTGACTACCAGTCACTCAGGAATCCTTTACCTTCACATTAGGAGGAGTAAACAATCACATGAGTAATAAAACAAAAGGTAAAAAGGATAAGCTGTAAAAAGAAATGAATAAAATCTGTAAAGAGAACACACATGTACTTTCCCTTTTAGGCATACCATGGATCATCCAACTTTGTCTCAGAGTCAGTAGCAGAGTCATCTGCATTATCCTGTACCGGCAACAACGGCATCATACCTGACGCCTCCACCACTCTTACCACTGACTTCCTGAGACAAGGGACAAAGCATGCCGCACAACACATTAACAACAAAAACACAAGTACAAGGGTCAGAAACCCCGTAACCACCATAGAAGAATACTTGCCGAACCAGCCACCCAACCAGGAGAACATCCCCCCGCTCTCCACTCCAGCCATGCCCTTCATCTCTGCCGATAATTTATCCAAGCCAACGAGGGCCTTCGTGATGCTCCCGTCAGGGCTAGTATTGTTAGGGATAAAAGTACAACATTGTTCTCCAAACATTTTACACACTCCCTATTGGTTCGCCAACATCATGTCTAGAGCCAACCTATCTTCCCAGGTCATGAGCGAGGTGGCGGATAATTGGTCTGAGATCCCCTCCTCTGCATTCTTAGTCCCATTTACGAATCGTAACTGATTATAATAGATATAATTGATCCAATCCACCTGTTTATTAAACGTCACCCACCAAAAGAATGTCGTCGTGAAACCTTCACCTACTTGATTCATAGCTTCATATTCATCAGGGACTCCCCTAGGAATTCCAATCGCATCAATCCAGATAGGGCTATTCTCCTCCTTGTCCAAACTCCTCCTACGTCTGATTAAACCTTTCCTTGGTTTCTGGTGTCTAATTCTAACTGGCTGAACCAATAGGACCGGGGTGCAGGTACCTACCCACCCTTTTTGCAGTGTCTGCCACATACGTCATTTACTGGTACACGCCCATCACATCTTACCAGGGCTGTAAGGTTTAGTAGTTTCTCCTGTGCCTCTGAACTCAGATCAGTAACATTAACTACTGACTTACTCCATTAAAATCACCCAAATCTCTACTGTCATTCTATAACACTCCCCTGGAGTCAGAGTGAACTGGGGTGGGTTAGCAGCCTCTTTCAATCTCGCCAACCCCATCCCTGTACAGTTTTCCCCTCTGTTTTGTTCAGTTAATTTTGGTGCTATTTACGTAAACTGTAGCCCAAGGGCAACTGGGAGTAGGTCCCGTACAGAGGTATAATGCATAAGTATGAACAGTTATTTTGAAAGCCACATCCTGCCCCTCTCTGGCCACTATGTTATAATATTCACTTCTAGTGGAATCCTTATCCTGAGTCGTCTGTCATTTAATTCTTTCCCATGGTAGAGTTTCATTTATATTTTTGGTGAGTGGTGGATCTGGATGTATCAAAATTAAGACTGATGCAGCTCAGGGTCCCCCATATTCCCAAGAACCGCCAACCCTCTCCTGCCCTTAGTCAGTCTGCTGAGTTCCACCCCATACTCACACCTCTAGGAACACACTACAGTGATGATAGGTCGGGGTAGGGAATCTTCGTTAAGGAGGTAACCCCCGGACCCTATTGGTACTCGGTTCTGCTCCTTAACTCTGTGTGTGTTCAGCAGTGTTTGTATGCGTTCTTACCTCCTTGCAGTGGGCAACGTGGACCCAGGTCGCTCTTTTTCTGAACATATCTAAACGGCAAATAGGCAGTTTCCAACAAGACCTAGTAGGGGCCTTCCCAACCGGGCTGCTTCCAGTCTTTCCTTTTCAATCATTGGACCTGCACCCAATCACCTGGTTGGATAGAGTGGGTCACTCTCCTTCAGTTCACCTGTAGGTCACAAAATCTTTGACATACGGGTGTGATTAGCAAACAATCTTCTCATGTGTTCAGCCAGAGTATTCACAGTGTCTATCTCTGCCTACTCTGGTCCTCCTAACTCTCTTCAGAGGAAGATGACCCATCTCTGTCTGCCGTTACTCTAATGGTCATTAACACTATAGGTACTCATCTTACTAAGTCTCTTCCAGTACTTATATAGGTCTTCCTTAGTCTACTTTTAATTGTTCCATTCATGCGTTTAATTAAACCTGCCGATTGCGGATGACATGAACAATATTTCTTCCTGGTAATATCTAACTTCTATCACAGTCAATCACCATTTCTTTCCTTCACCCCTTGTAAGTTATATGATCATTACTTTGTGCACATATAACACACCTGGAACAATTTTTTTTTTTAAGTAATTTGTTTTTCCATACGCTACAATCATATTTCCTAATTGTTTTAAGTAATTTATTCTAATTACATATCTCCCCTGTTGATACATGCTCCGCCCATGTATCAAAATTACTCTCTCTAAACAAAGACTTTGGTAATATTGGTAAATTACCCTGATGCCAAATATCATCTCGGAGGATTGCCCCTCCCTGTTTCCATATTTCTAATTCTCTCTGTGTGAAGAGCAGAATGAAGCACCCAGGCTACAGAAATTAAAAACTCATCATCTGTCTATAAATCTTATCTCTTTTCTAGAGGCGTTCAGAGTACGCCCTTCTCAAGGTATAGTATATCTCCAATACACAACCACAGTTTGCTACAATTGTAGTTTCCTTTTGCTCACTTTATGGCCTTGTTCTACCATATACTTTAACAACTACAGTTTATCCCATCCACATCCTACACCAGTAGTGTTTGCCACTAGAATATCATCTACATAAATCAAAATGTCTGTTTCCTTTGAGGCTCTAATTTTACTAGATTACTAATGATAGCTTGTAAAAAATCCGTACAGCCTTACTAAAACCCCTTATATATGGCAATTTCTTCCCCTAATAGGTAAACCCAAAACACCCTTGGCTAACAGGATGTACAGGTATGCTAAAAAAACATTTAGCCAAATTCATCATAGTTAGCTAAATATGTTCCCATCTCACTTGACTATGCAGGGTGTGTAAATCTGATACACCTAGAGCTCTATCACACTCTGATTCACTAAAAAATTAAACTATGCTTAGCTTGATCCTATTTTTCATTCTGCTTGTGATGGATCGCATATCTTTCAACTTCTACCAATTGTGCAGCCCCCCATACTCCCACCAATGTTTTCTTAACAGCTTCTAATCATTACAGGTCTCATTCCAGTGAGGAATACTATCTTTAACTGCTCTCGTCCATGGTATATACACATCTAATGTGAGCACTGCCCCATCTATGCCTGCTAATGGATTAGTTAGGCTATCAATGGGCACTGGTTTGAGGGAGACCTCCTGTTACCTCCAACTCCCTTGCCTCCCTGTCTCACCAATAGTTCCTTTAAAATGTCTGTGATACCTATCTCTTCATCGGTCTCATCCCCCTCTCTCCCCTGAGCTCCCTCAGTTTCCCTCTGATTAGGATAGGCATTTCTCGGTCCTCTCTGGCTGGGACCTCCTGGGCTTTCCTAGATACGAGAAATACAAAAACCTAACAGTAGAAGTTAGTTTCTACATATAATTTAACAGATCATCTTCCAGTCTAGTCAGTCATCGGCATATAATACAGAACATTCATGGGACGGCCTGTTAACATCACATGAGGGCTAGACCCAGTACCCCTATAAGGGCTGCTTCACATTCTCCTCAGCACCAGATGTATACATTCTACTCTGGTTCAACCTGTTAATCTAGGCCTTAGCCATTACTTTTTGGATAATAGAGACATACAAATGTTTGATCTATTCCTATTATAAATGACAATTTGGGTCAAGGCATCTCCTGTAACATGGGTGCCGTGTGTCTACAGACAAGGTTTCTGGGATTCCGAATCCAGGGAATATTTCCCTTACCAGACCGTTAGCTACTCTGTTGGCATCACAGCAGGTATAACCCTCGTATGACTCTGTCACTTATCACTAGACAATAGCACTTTATCTCCTTTCTCTCATTCATATCAATAAAGTCTAATGCAATGTGTGTAAATACACCACTAAGTAAAATTAACTAGTTTAAGAGGCGTCTACTTGGCAATGTTATATTAAATACACAACGCATATTAAAAAATAGTCTCATTCTATCCTATGTTCTTTTAACTTCTGCTAAGTTTAGGCCAAACCAATCTTGTAAAAAACCTAGAACCTTATGTAACATATTCCCTCTTGATGAATGACTCACCAACCATGAGCCTATTCGGCAAACCTACGGAATGAGCTACTCAAATTTACCTGAAGGGTGTTGTCACAGAGGGCCATCAGGGCCCTGGGAGCAACCTCTGGTCTCCCTTAGGGAGTGAGACATATGGTCAGTCCCCTGTTGTTGTTGCAACTCAACAACAGGCGAGGCCATAGCAAAAACCAGATACACAACATGGGTGTGAAACCTTTCAGCAGCAACTTTATTACCTAAGCTAATATTGTCTTGATTGCCTTGCAGGCACAAACCCTCAAAATGCCAACCTAGCTGGGAGCAACATAGCTTCCAGCAGGGCCTCAATCCGTAACGTATTATTTTCCTAATATTTCCATATGCATTCATAAAATCACTGCTTTTCCAAACCCCTACTCATGTTGGGCAAACACCAATCGTGTATGCTAAATCAGAATATCTGTTAACATGTACACCACTACCTAGTTGTCATGCCTCAGTGAGGGTCATCATAGTAAATTAGAACCTGTAATCACAAAAGTGAAATAAACCACAAATAAAGTTGATCAATATTGTCCTATTAAGTAAGACTGTCAACTAAAAAATAAAAATAAAACTAACCCATATTCTATAAATACTGTCCTATCAATTGAGTCAATCTCATATTTTAACACAGCCCATCCCCCACATTTGTTTCTTATCAAGTTCAAACGTTAAAATCACAGCCCAGGCAATCGCCCTTCATTGGAATGTATTTAAGATACATCAAAATTAAAACTCTATCATCCCCTGTGGTCATCATACATGTATTGTAACCTAAAATGCCAATTCATTTATCATGTCAGTCAATATATAATACCATCTATTACACACAACCTCGGTTAATGAGGAGTACAATTTATATTATGAGGAAAGAAAAACCCGCGGTACTAAATGCTTTCCAACTCACCATTCACATACAAACTGAGTAGTCATTTACTTTAAAATGAATGCGGCCCGATTGGACAGATGGTTCAACAATTTTACGTGCACTAGCCAACCATGCTACCATGGAAGTAGTGTAGATCATTACTCTAACTTCCCCATGCAAAGCTCCTTTGGGAAATGGCCCTAAAACTAGTTTCAAAAAGTTCACTCAATATAGCCAACCTAGACTCCTAAATTCCTATAACCATTTTATCATATCTACCAAGGTTTATCGCGATGTCCGTGGTTAGTTAAAGTTTACCTACCCAATATGAAAAAATAAAAATAAATAAAAACACAGTCCGACACCCAGCCCTTGATCAACGTTGAAAACAATACTTATCAACACAATTAGTTATTCACACACAGGAACAAACTCTTCGCTTACCTACAACAACACAATTAGTTATTCACACGCAGACAAACGTTTCGCTTACAGTTCCTTGCAAGACGTACAACAATCAACAAGCAACAATCAGAGACAAACGATACCACGTTTAAATGGCAGGACATGTTGGTTCCTACCGTTCCACACACAATCACGACAAACTCGTCAGTTTATCGTCCTGTCCTTTCAACATACAAACACAGGCCTTAATCTTTCATACCTCTTCAATCCATTCTTTATACAGTTTTTCTTCCCTTCTCTTCCACTCTTTACCCTCCTTTCCTCCATTAATTTCTAGAGTAGATTTTAACACCTTGACTATTTTATCCGACATGTTTACTTTTAGTTTTATTAATTAATTGTTATTATCAGATACACATATATTATTATTGTTGTTATTTATACATATATCTATATATTTTTTAGTCAATTACACCTTTCCTGTATAACAATAATCTTCTAATAGTAATAACCTTCTACACATACAATACTTATGAATATAGTTATTATTCCTTGTGTGTTTTTTTAAATATTATTCAACAATATCCATTATAAGCTTCCTTCAACTTCAGCGTCGTTTATAATCACACGATGTTGCTTTTATGTTACTATTTTTACATACTCACACGGTAAACTCTATTACTCTACTCCTCTCTTCGTGCCAGCCACGCCCCTACACGGTATAATTTATTGCACTATTTTTCTCTTCGTGCCAGCCAGACCAGTACACGGTATAATTTATTACACTATTTTTCTCCTCGTGCCAACCACACTTGTACACGGTAAAATCTATTACACTATTTTTCTCCTCGTGCCAACCACACTTGTACACGGTAAAATCTATTACACTATTTTTCTCCTCGTGCCAACCATACTTGTACACGGTAAAATCTATTACACTATTTTTCTCCTCGTGCCAACCATACTTGTACACGGTAAAATCTATTACACTATTTTTCTCCTCGTGCCAACCATACTTGTACACGGTAAAATCTATTACACTATTTTTCTCCTCGTGCCAACCATACTTGTACACGGTAAAATCTATTACACTATTTTTCTCCTCGTGCCAACCATACTTGTACACGGTAAAATCTATTACACTATTTTTCTCCTCGTGCCAACCATACTTGTACACGGTAAAATCTTATACCATGGTTTTAACCTTCACAGTTATCAAACATTTGCATCATATCAGTTTTAGTAAATTAACATATTATCTGTACATTTCAATTGTCCACTTACATCAAACAGGTGTTTCACAAGTTTAATTTGGATAAAGCCAATATGCAGAATTTCAGTTATATAAACAATAGGTATCTGCTTACCTGTTTTTAGAAGTCCGGACACTTTGTGAAACACGGTTCAACGACAGTGATGTCCAATGGGCTGGCCAAATCCCAGCGAAATCCCGATACCAAATCACGTCGGGGTCACCAATTGTTAGATCGCGTCAATTCAAATCTGGTATTGGAATAAGATAAGACATCAGGAGCTGTTTCAAACTAAGCTAAGTTTATTAAATGCAAATGTATAGATGATAAGTATGAAGGTTCGTATACGGGCTCACTGAAACACCACGCAGGGCGGACAGAGAACTGACTACAGTTTCACGTGTTCTTCTTTAAATACCCCAGACAGAGTTAGTTCCGGTTTCCGAACAGACCGGTCAGGGTAGAGGCTGAGTGTGGTTTAGACTTACTCAGCCTATCCGTTGGCGCACGGGTTGGTCCCAACCCCTTGGCGCTCTGTCTCCGGGCAAAGTTGTTTCGAGTAGCCAAGTACACCTACAGCAACATCCTGATATTATGTTAACAAAGCATGAATAGGTTATTAACTAAAAGGTCAGGTCCCCACACTGTGCTCTAGCGATTTCCATCCTACCAGTTTCCCGAGATATACCTATCTGAGCTAGTTGAAGGCTCTACAAATAGGCTTTTCAGATGTAACAGCAAAAACGAATTATGTGTTGACAAAGGAACAAAAAGCAACATGGGAGAAATGAAGAATATAAATGGAATAAAAAGAAACATGAGATAAATCCTGTGCTCTAGCGATTTCCATCCTACCAGTTTCCCGAGATCTACCTATCTGAGCTAGTTGAAGGCTCTACAAACAGGCTTTTCAGATGTAACAGCAAAAACGAATTATGTGTTGACAAAGGAACAAAAAGCAACATGGGAGAAATGAAGAATATAAATGGAATAAAAAGAAACATGAGATAAATCCTGTGCTCTAGCGATTTCCATCCTACCAGTTTCCCGAGATCTACCTATCTGAGCTAGTTGAAGGCTCTACAAATAGTTTTTTCAGACATAACAGCAAAAACGAATTATGTGTTGACAAAGGAACAAAAAGCAACATGAGAGAAATGAAGAATATAAATGGAAGAAAAAGAAACATGAGATAAATGAAGAATATAAATAAAAAAAAATTAAAAGACTGAAATTGATGTAAGCGAAGAAGGCCTAGGTAACAGACGAGCAAGAATGAATAGACGTCCACTTCTCGGTAGCGTGGCCGAGCGGTCTAAGGCGCTGGATTAAGGCTCTAGTCTCTCAGGAGGCGTGGGTTTGAATCCCACCGCTGCCATCTTGGATGTTGTTTGTGCAAGGCTTCAGTGGAAACTTCATTTTGGTCAATCCATAGTTTTGCAGTGTTTCTATATTCATGTAAGGAAAATAACAAATATTGAGTGAAGTTTAACCCACGAGTGCAGAGCACAATAAATTGGCAGTATATCACGTTAAACACCTTGTCCTGTGCTCTAGCGATTTCCATCCTACCAGTTTCCCGAGATATACCTATCTGAGCTAGTTGAAGGCTCTACAAATAGGCTTTTCAGATGTAACAGCAAAAACGAATTATGTGTTGACAAAGGAACAAAAAGCAACATGAGAGAAATGAAGAATATAAATGGAAGGAAAAGAAACATGGGATAAATGAAGAATATACATTTAAAAAAGACAGAAATTGATGTAAGCGAAGAAGGCCTAGGTAACAGACGAGCAAGAATGAATAGTAGTCCACTTCTCGGTAGCGTGGCCGAACGGTCTAAGGCGCTGGATTAAGGCTCCAGTCTCTCAGGAGGCATGTGTTCAAATTCCACCGCTGCCATCTTTAATGTTGTTTGTGCAAGGCTTCAGTGGAAGCTTCATTTTGGTCAATCCATAGTTTTGCAGTGTTTCTATATTCATGTAAGGAAAATAACAAATGTTGAGTGAAGTTTAACCCACGAGTGCAGAGCACAATAAATTGGCAGTATATCAACTTAAACACCTTGTCCTGTGCTCTAGCGATTTCTATCCTACCAGTTTCCCGAGATATACCTATCTGAGCTAGTTGAAGGCTCTACAAACAGGCTTTTCAGATGTAACAGCAAAAACGAATTATGTGTTGACAAAGGAACAAAAAGCAACATGAGAGAAATGAAGAAAATAAATGGAATAAAAAGAAACATGAGATAAATCCTGTGCTCTAGCGATTTCCATCCTACCAGTTTCCCGAGATCTACCTATCTGAGTTAGTTGAAGGCTCTACAAATAGGCTTTTCAGATGTAACAGCAAAAACGAATTATGTGTTGACAAAGGAACAAAAAGCAACATGAGAGAAATTAAGAATATAAATGGAATAAAAAGAAACATGAGATAAATGAAGTATATACATTTAAAAAAAAATTAAAAGACGAAAAATAATGGTAGCGCAGTAGGCCTAGGTAACAGACGAGAAAGCATAAAAATAGGTCAATTTCTCGGTAGTGTGTCCGAGCGGTCTAAGGCGCTGGATTTAGGCTCCAGTCTCTCAGGAGGCGTGGGTTTGAATCCCACCGCTGACATCTTTGATGTTGTTTGTGCAAGGCTTCAGTGGAAACTTCATTTTGGTCAATCCATAGTTTTGCAGTGTTTCTATATTCATGTTAGGAAAATAACACATGTTGAGTGAAGTTTAACCCACGAGTGCAGAGCACAATAAATTGGCAGTATATCACGTTAAACACCTTGTCCTGTGCTCTAGCGATTTCCATCCTACCAGTTTCCCGAGATATACCTATCTGAGCTAGTTGAAGGCTCTACAAACAGGCTTTTCAGATGTAACAGCAAAAACGAATTATGTGTTGACAAAGGAACAAAAAGCAACATGAGAGAAATTAAAAATATAAATGGAAGTAAAAGAAACATGAGATAACTGAAGAATATAAATATTTTTTTTTTTTTAAAGACAGAAATTTATGTAAGCGAAGAAGGCCTACGTAACAGACGAGCAAGAATGAATAGAAGTCCACTTCTCGGTAGCGTGGCCGAGCGGTCTAAGGCGCTGGATTAAGGCTCCAGTCTCTCAGGAGGCGTGGGTTCGAATCCCACCGCTGCCATCTTGAATGTTGTTTGTGCAAGGCTTCAGTGGAAACTTCATTTTGGTCAATCCATAGTTTTGCAGTGTTTCTATATTCATGTAAGGAAAATAACAAATATTGAGTGAAGTTTAACCCACGAGTGCAGAGCTCAATAAATTGGCAGTATATCACCTAAAACACCTTGTCCTGTGCTCTAGCGATTTCCATCCTACCAGTTTCCCGAGATATACCTATCTGAGCTAGTTGAAGGCTCTACAAACAGGCTTTTCAGATGTAACAGCAAAAACGAATTATGTGTTGACAAAGGAACAAAAAGCAACATGAGAGAAATGAAGAATATAAATGGAATTAAAAGAAACATGAGATAAATCCTGTGCTCTAGCGATTTCCATCCTACCAGTTTCCCGAGATCTACCTATCTGAGCTAGTTGAAGGCTCTACAAATAGTTTTTTCAGACATAACAGCAAAAACGAATTATGTGTTGACAAAGGAACAAAAAGCAACATGAGAGAAATGAAGAATATAAATGGAAGAAAAAGAAACATGAGATAACTGAAGAATATAAATAAAAAAAATAAAAAAAAGACAGAAATTGATGTAAGCGAAGAAGGCCTAGGTAACAGACGAGCAAGAATGAATAGACGTCCGCTTCTCGGTAGCGTGGCCGAGCGGTCTAAGGCGCTGGATTAAGGCTCCAGTCTCTCAGGAGGCGTGGGTTCGAATCCCACCGCTGCCATCTTGAATGTTGTTTGTGCAAGTCTTCAGTGGAAACTTCATTTTGGTCAATCCATAGTTTTGCAGTGTTTCTATATTCATGTTAGGAAAATAACACATGTTGAGTGAAGTTTAACCCACGAGTGCAGAGCACAATAAATTGGCAGTATATCACGTTAAACACCTTGTCCTGTGCTCTAGGGATTTCCATCCTACCAGTTTCCCGAGATCTACCTATCTGAGCTAGTTGAAGGCTCTACAAACAGGCTTTTCAGATGTAACAGCAAAAACGAATTATGTGTTGACAAAGGAACAAAAAGCAACATGAGAGAAATGAAGAATATAAATGGAATAAAAAGAAACATGAGATAAATCCTGTGCTCTAGCGATTTCCATCCTACCAGTTTCCCGAGATCTACCTATCTGAGCTAGTTGAAGGCTCTACAAATAGGCTTTTCAGACATAACAGCAAAAACGAATTATGTGTTGACAAAGGAACAAAAAGCAACATGAGAGAAATGAAGAATATAAATGGAAGAAAAAGAAACATGAGATAACTGAAGAATATAAATAAAAAAAATAAAAAAAAAGACAGAAATTGATGTAAGCGAAGAAGGCCTAGGTAACAGACAAGCAAGAATGAATACACATCCACTTCTCGGTAGCGTGGCCGAGCGGTCTAAGGCGCTGGATTAAGGCTCCAGTCTCTCAGGAGGCGTGGGTTCGAATCCCACTGCTGACATCTTGAATGTTGTTTGTGCAAGGCTTCAGTGGAAACTTCATTTTGGTCAATCTATAGTTTTGCAGTGTTTCTATATTCATGTAAGGAAAATAACAAATATTGAGTGAAGTGTAACCCACGAGTGCAGAGCTCAATAAATTGGCAGTATATCACCTTAAACACCTTGTCCTGTGCTCTAGCGATTTCCATCCTACCAGTACAAACAGGCTTTTCAGATGTAACAGCAAAAACGAATTATGTGTTGACAAAGGAACAAAAAGCAACATGAGAGAAATTAAGAATATAAATGGAAGTAAAAGAAACATGAGATAACTGAAGAATATAAAAAAAATTTTTTTTAAAAAGACAGAAATTTATGTAAGCGAAGAAGGCCTACGTAACAGACGAGCAAGAATGAATAGACGTCCACTTCTCGGTAGCGTGGCCGAGCGGTCTAAGGCGCTGGATTAAGGCTCCAGTCTCTCAGGAGGTGTGGGTTCGAATCCCACCACTGCCATCTTGGATGTTGTTTGTGCAAGGCTTCAGTGGAAACTTCATTTTGGTCAATCCATAGTTTTGCAGTGTTTCTATATTCATGTAAGGAAAATAACAAATATTGAGTGAAGTTTAACCCACGAGTGCAGAGCTCAATAAATTGGCAGTATATCACCTAAAACACCTTGTCCTGTGCTCTAGCGATTTCCATCCTACCAGTTTCCCGAGATATACCTATCTGAGCTAGTTGAAGGCTCTACAAACAGGCTTTTCAGATGTAACAGCAAAAACGAATTATGTGTTGACAAAGGAACAAAAAGCAACATGAGAGAAATGAAGAATATAAATGGAATTAAAAGAAACATGAGATAAATCCTGTGCTCTAGCGATTTCCATCCTACCAGTTTCCCGAGATCTACCTATCTGAGCTAGTTGAAGGCTCTACAAATAGTTTTTTCAGACATAACAGCAAAAACGAATTATGTGTTGACAAAGGAACAAAAAGCAACATGAGAGAAATGAAGAATATAAATGGAAGAAAAAGAAACATGAGATAACTGAAGAATATAAATAAAAAAAATAAAAAAAAGACAGAAATTGATGTAAGCGAAGAAGGCCTAGGTAACAGACAAGCAAGAATGAATACACATCCACTTCTCGGTAGCGTGGCCGAGCGGTCTAAGGCGCTGGATTAAGGCTCCAGTCTCTCAGGAGGCGTGGGTTTGAATCCCACTGCTGCCATCTTGAATGTTGTTTGTGCAAGGCTTCAGTGGAAACTTCATTTTGGTCAATCTATAGTTTTGCAGTGTTTCTATATTCATGTAAGGAAAATAACAAATATTGAGTGAAGTGTAACCCACGAGTGCAGAGCTCAATAAATTGGCAGTATATCACCTTAAACACCTTGTCCTGTGCTCTAGCGATTTCCATCCTACCAGTACAAACAGGCTTTTCAGATGTAACAGCAAAAACGAATTATGTGTTGACAAAGGAACAAAAAGCAACATGAGAGAAATTAAGAATATAAATGGAAGTAAAAGAAACATGAGATAACTGAAGAATATAAATATTTTTTTTTTTTTAAAGACAGAAATTTATGTAAGCGAAGAAGGCCTACGTAACAGACGAGCAAGAATGAATAGACGTCCACTTCTCGGTAGCGTGGCCGAGCGGTCTAAGGCGCTGGATTAAGGTTCCAGTGACTCAGGAGGTGTGGGTTCGAATCCCACCGCTGCCATCTTGAATGTTGTTTGTGCAAGGCTTCAGTGGAAACTTCATTTTGGTCAATCCATAGTTTTGCAGTGTTTCTATATTCATGTAAGGAAAATAACAAATATTGAGTGAAGTTTAACCCACGAGTGCAGAGCTCAATAAATTGGCAGTATATCACCTAAAACACCTTGTCCTGTGCTCTAGCGATTTCCATCCTACCAGTTTCCCGAGATATACCTATCTGAGCTAGTTGAAGGCTCTACAAACAGGCTTTTCAGATGTAACAGCAAAAACGAATTATGTGTTGACAAAGGAACAAAAAGCAACATGAGAGAAATGAAGAATATAAATGGAATTAAAAGAAACATGAGATAAATCCTGTGCTCTAGCGATTTCCATCCTACCAGTTTCCCGAGATCTACCTATCTGAGCTAGTTGAAGGCTCTACAAATAGTTTTTTCAGACATAACAGCAAAAATGAATTATGTGTTGACAAAGGAACAAAAAGCAACATGAGAGAAATGAAGAATATAAATGGAAGAAAAAGAAACATGAGATAACTGAAGAATATAAATAAAAAAAATAAAAAAAAGACAGAAATTGATGTAAGCGAAGAAGGCCTAGGTAACAGACGAGCAAGAATGAATAGATGTCCACTTCTCGGTAGCGTGGCCGAGCGGTCTAAGGCGCTGGATTAAGGCTCCAGTCTCTCAGGAGGCGTGGGTTCGAATCCCACCGCTGCCATCTTGAATGTTATTTGTGCAAGGCTTCAGTGGAAACTTCATTTTGGTCAATCTATAGTTTTGCAGTGTTTCTATATTCATGTAAGGAAAATAACAAATATTGAGTGAAGTTTAACCCACGAGTGCAGAGCTCAATAAATTGGCAGTATATCACCTTAAACACCTTGTCCTGTGCTCTAGCGATTTCCATCCTACCAGTACAAACAGGCTTTTCAGATGTAACAGCAAAAACGAATTATGTGTTGACAAAGGAACAAAAAGCAACATGAGAGAAATGAAGAATAGAAATGGAATAAAAAGAAACATGAGATAATGAAGTATATACATTTAAAAAAAATTAAAAGACCAAAATTAATGGTAGCGCAGATGGCCTAGGTAACAGACGAGAAAGCATGAAAATAGGTCAATTTCTCGGTAGTGTGGCCGAGCGGTCTAAGGCGCTGGATTTAGGCTCCAGTCTCTCAGGAGTCGTGGGTTTGAATCCCACCGCTGCCATCTTTGATGTTGTTTGTGCAAGGCTTCAGTGGAAACTTCATTTTGGTCAATCCATAGTTTTGCAGTGTTTCTATATTCATGTTAGGAAAATAACACATGTTGAGTGAAGTTTAACCCACGAGTGCAGAGCACAATAAATTGGCAGTATATCACGTTAAACACCTTGTCCTGTGCTCTAGCGATTTCCATCCTACCAGTTTCCCGAGATATACCTATCTGAGCTAGTTGAAGGCTCTACAAACAGGCTTTTCAGATGTAACAGCAAAAACGAATTATGTGTTGACAAAGGAACAAAAAGCAACATGAGAGAAATGAAGAATAGAAATGGAATAAAAAGAAACATGAGATAAATGAAGTATATACATTTAAAAAAAAATTAAAAGACCAAAATTAATGGTAGCGCAGATGGCCTAGGTAACAGACGAGAAAGCATGAAAATAGGTCAATATCTCGGTAGTGTGGCCGAGCGGTCTAAGGCGCTGGATTTAGGCTCCAGTCTCTCAGGAGTCGTGGGTTTGAATCCCACCGCTGCCATCTTTGATGTTGTTTGTGCAAGGCTTCAGTGGAAACTTCATTTTGGTCAATCCATAGTTTTGCAGTGTTTCTATATTCATGTAAGGAAAATAACACATGTTGAGTGAAGTTTAACCCACGAGTGCAGAGCACAATAAATTGGCAGTATATCACGTTAAACACCTTGTCCTGTGCTCTAGCGATTTCCATCCTACCAGTTTCCCGAGATATACCTATCTGAGCTAGTTGAAGGCTCTACAAACCGGCTTTTCAGATGTAACAGCAAAAACGAATTATGTGTTGACAAAGGAACAAAAAGCAACATGAGAGAAATGAAGAATATAAATGGAATTAAAAGAAACATGAGATAAATCCTGTGCTCTAGCGATTTCCATCCTACCAGTTTCCCGAGATCTACCTATCTGAGCTAGTTGAAGGCTCTACAAATAGTTTTTTCAGACATAACAGCAAAAACGAATTATGTGTTGACAAAGGAACAAAAAGCAACATTAGAGAAATGAAGAACATAAATGGAAGAAAAAGAAACATGAGATAACTGAAGAATATAAATAAAAAAAATAAAAAAAAGACAGAAATTGATGTAAGCGAAGAAGGCCTAGGTAACAGACGAGCAAGAATGAATAGACGTCCGCTTCTCGGTAGCGTGGCCGAGCGGTCTAAGGCGCTGGATTAAGGCTACAGTCTCTCAGGAGGCGTGGGTTCGAATCCCACCGCTGCCATCTTGGATGTTGTTTGTGCAAGTCTTCAGTGGAAACTTCATTTTGGTCAATCCATAGTTTTGCAGTGTTTCTATATTCATGTTAGGAAAATAACACATGTTGAGTGAAGTTTAACCCACGAGTGCAGAGCACAATAAATTGGCAGTATATCACGTTAAACACCTTGTCCTGTGCTCTAGGGATTTCCATCCTACCAGTTTCCCGAGATCTACCTATCTGAGCTAGTTGAAGGCTCTACAAACAGGCTTTTCAGATGTAACAGCAAAAACGAATTATGTGTTGACAAAGGAACAAAAAGCAACATGAGAGAAATGAAGAATATAAATGGAATAAAAAGAAACATGAGATAAATCCTGTGCTCTAGCGATTTCCATCCTACCAGTTTCCCGAGATCTACCTATCTGAGCTAGTTGAAGGCTCTACAAATAGGCTTTTCAGACATAACAGCAAAAACGAATTATGTGTTGACAAAGGAACAAAAAGCAACATGAGAGAAATGAAGAATATAAATGGAAGAAAAAGAAACATGAGATAACTGAAGAATATAAATAAAAAAAATAAAAAAAAGACAGAAATTGATGTAAGCGAAGAAGGCCTAGGTAACAGACAAGCAAGAATGAATACACATCCACTTCTCGGTAGCGTGGCCGAGCGGTCTAAGGCGCTGGATTAAGGCTCCAGTCTCTCAGGAGGCGTGGGTTCGAATCCCACTGCTGACATCTTGAATGTTGTTTGTGCAAGGCTTCAGTGGAAACTTCAGTATATCACGTTAAACACCTTGTCCTGTGCTCTAGCGATTTCCATCCTACCAGTTTCCCGAGATATACCTATCTGAGCTAGTTGAAGGCTCTACAAACCGGCTTTTCAGATGTAACAGCAAAAACGAATTATGTGTTGACAAAGGAACAAAAAGCAACATGAGAGAAATTAAGAATATAAATGGAAGAAAAAGAAACATGAGATAACTGAAGAATATAAATATATATTTTTTTTTAAAGACAGAAATTGATGTAAGCGAAGAAGGCCTAGGTAACAGACGAGCAAGAATGAATACACATCCACTTCTCGGTAGCGTGGCCGAGCGGTCTAAGGCGCTGGATTAAGGCTCCAGTCTCTCAGGAGGCGTGGGTTCGAATCCCACCGCTGCCATAATTAATGTTGTTTGTGCAAGGCTTCAGTGGAAGCTTCATTTTGGTCAATCCATAGTTTTGCAGTGTTTCTATATTCGTGTAAGGAAAATAACAAATGTTGAGTGAAGTTTAACCCAAGAGTGCAGAGCACAATAAATTGGCAGTATATCACCTTAAACACCTTGTCCTGTGCTCTAGCGATTTCCATCTGGTAGACCGTAGACCGTCCTACCAGTACAAACAGGCTTTTCAGATGTAACAGCAAAAACGAATTATGTGTTGACAAAGGAACAAAAAGCAACATGAGAGAAATTAAGAATATAAATGGAAGTAAAAGAAACATGAGATAACTGAAGAATATAAATATTTTTTTTTTAAAAAAGACAGAAATTTATGTAAGCGAAGAAGGCCTACGTAACAGACGAGCAAGAATGAATAGACGTCCACTTCTCGGTAGCGTGGCCGAGCGGTCTAATGCGCTGGATTAAGGCTCCAGTCTCTCAGGAGGTGTGGGTTCGAATCCCACTGCTGCCATCTTGGATGTTGTTTGTGCAAGGCTTCAGTGGAAACTTCATTTTGGTCAATCCATAGTTTTGCAGTGTTTCTATATTCATGTAAGGAAAATAACAAATATTGAGTGAAGTTTATCCCACGAGTGCAGAGCTCAATAAATTGGCAGTATATCACCTAAAACACCTTGTCCTGTGCTCTAGCGATTTCCATCCTACCAGTTTCCCGAGATATACCTATCTGAGCTAGTTGAAGGCTCTACAAACAGGCTTTTCAGATGTAACAGCAAAAACGAATTATGTGTTGACAAAGGAACAAAAAGCAACATGAGAGAAATGAAGAATATAAATGGAATTAAAAGAAACATGAGATAAATCCTGTGCTCTAGCGATTTCCATCCTACCAGTTTCCCGAGATCTACCTATCTGAGCTAGTTGAAGGCTCTACAAATAGTTTTTTCAGACATAACAGCAAAAACGAATTATGTGTTGACAAAGGAACAAAAAGCAACATGAGAGAAATGAAGAATATAAATGGAAGAAAAAGAAACATGAGATAACTGAAGAATATAAATAAAAAAAATTAAAAAAAGACAGAAATTGATGTAAGCGAAGAAGGCCTAGGTAACAGACAAGCAAGAATGAATACACATCCACTTCTCGGTAGCGTGGCCGAGCGGTCTAAGGCGCTGGATTAAGGCTCCAGTCTCTCAGGAGGCGTGGGTTCGAATCCCACCGCTGCCATCTTGAATGTTGTTTGTGCAAGGCTTCAGTGGAAACTTCATTTTGGTCAATCTATAGTTTTGCAGTGTTTCTATATTCATGTAAGGAAAATAACAAATATTGAGTGAAGTTTAACCCACGAGTGCAGAGCTCAATAAATTGGCAGTATATCACCTTAAACACCTTGTCCTGTGCTCTAGCGATTTCCATCCTACCAGTACAAACAGGCTTTTCAGATGTAACAGCAAAAACGAATTATGTGTTGACAAAGGAACAAAAAGCAACATGAGAGAAATGAAGAATAGAAATGGAATAAAAAGAAACATGAGATAAATGAAGTATATACATTTTAAAAAAATTTAAAAGACCAAAATTAATGGTAGCGCAGATGGCCTAGGTAACAGACGAGAAAGCATGAAAATAGGTCAATTTCTCGGTAGTGTGGCCGAGCGGTCAATCCATAGTTTTGCAGTGTTTCTATTTTCATGTTAGGAAAATAACACATGTTGAGTGAAGTTTAACCCACGAGTGCAGAGCACAATAAATTGGCAGTATATCACGTTAAACACCTTGTCCTGTGCTCTAGCGATTTCCATCCTACCAGTTTCCCGAGATATACCTATCTGAGCTAGTTGAAGGCTCTACAAACCGGCTTTTCAGATGTAACAGCAAAAACGAATTATGTGTTGACAAAGGAACAAAAAGCAACATGAGAGAAATTAAGAATATAAATGGAAGAAAAAGAAACATGAGATAACTGAAGAATATAAATATATTTTTTTTTTTAAAGACAGAAATTGATGTAAGCGAAGAAGGCCTAGGTAACAGACGAGCAAGAATGAATACATATCCACTTCTCGGTAGCGTGGCCGAGCGGTCTAAGGCGCTGGATTAAGGCTCCAGTCTCTCAGGAGGCGTGGGTTCGAATCCCACCGCTGCCATAATTAATGTTGTTTGTGCAAGGCTTCAGTGGAAGCTTCATTTTGGTCAATCCATATTTTTGCAGTGTTTCTATATTCGTGTAAGGAAAATAACAAATGTTGAGTGAAGTTTAACCCAAGAGTGCAGAGCACAATAAATTGGCAGTATATCACCTTAAACACCTTGTCCTGTGCTCTAGCGATTTCCATCCTACCAGTACAAACAGGCTTTTCAGATGTAACAGCAAAAACGAATTATGTGTTGACAAAGGAACAAAAAGCAACATGAGAGAAATGAAGAATAGAAATGGAATAAAAAGAAACATGAGATAAATGAAGTATATACATTTTAAAAAAATTTAAAAGACCAAAATTAATGGTAGCGCAGATGGCCTAGGTAACAGACGAGAAAGCATGAAAATAGGTCAATTTCTCGGTAGTGTGGCCGAGCGGTCTAAGGCGCTGGATTTAGGCTCCAGTCTCTCAGGAGGCGTGGGTTTGAATCCCACCGCTGCCATCTTTGATGTTGTTTGTGCAAGGCTTCAGTGGAAACTTCATTTTGGTCAATCCATAGTTTTGCAGTGTTTCTATTTTCATGTTAGGAAAATAACACATGTTGAGTGAAGTTTAACCCACGAGTGCAGAGCACAATAAATTGGCAGTATATCACGTTAAACACCTTGTCCTGTGCTCTAGCGATTTCCATCCTACCAGTTTCCCGAGATATACCTATCTGAGCTAGTTGAAGGCTCTACAAACCGGCTTTTCAGATGTAACAGCAAAAACGAATTATGTGTTGACAAAGGAACAAAAAGCAACATGAGAGAAATTAAGAATATAAATGGAAGAAAAAGAAACATGAGATAACTGAAGAATATAAATATATATTTTTTTTTAAAGACAGAAATTGATGTAAGCGAAGAAGGCCTAGGTAACAGACGAGCAAGAATGAATACACATCCACTTCTCGGTAGCGTGGCCGAGCGGTCTAAGGCGCTGGATTAAGGCTCCAGTCTCTCAGGAGGCGTGGGTTTGAATCCCACCGCTGCCATAATTAATGTTGTTTGTGCAAGGCTTCAGTGGAAGCTTCATTTTGGTCAATCCATAGTTTTGCAGTGTTTCTATATTCGTGTAAGGAAAATAACAAATGTTGAGTGAAGTTTAACCCAAGAGTGCAGAGCACAATAAATTGGCAGTATATCACCTTAAACACCTTGTCCTGTGCTCTAGCGATTTCCATCCTACCAGTTTCCCGAGATATACCTATCTGAGCTAGTTGAAGGCTCTACAAACAGGCTTTTCAGATGTAACAGCAAAAACGAATTATGTGTTGACAAAGGAACAAAAAGCAACATGAGAGAAATGAAGAATATAAATGGAATAAAAAGAAACATGAGATAAATCCTGTGCTCTAGCGATTTCCATCCTACCAGTTTCCCGAGATCTACCTATCTGAGCTAGTTGAAGGCTCTACAAATAGGCTTTTCAGACATAACAGCAAAAACTAATTATGTGTTGACAAAGGAACAAAAAGCAACATGAGAGAAATGAAGAATATAAATGGAATAAAAAGAAACATGAGATAAATGAAGAATATACATTTTAAAAAAATGTAAAAGACCAAAATTAATGGTAGCGCAGAAGGCCTAGGTAACAGACGAGAAAGCATGAAAATAGGTCAATTTCTCGGTAGTGTGGCCGAGCGGTCTAAGGTGCTGGATTAAGGCTCCAGTCTCTCAGGAGGCATGGGTTCGAATTCCACCGCTGCCATCTTTAATGTTGTTTGTGCAAGGCTTCAGTGGAAGCTTCATTTTGGTCAATCCATAGTTTTGCAGTGTTTCTATATTCATGTTAGGAAAATAACACATGTTGAGTGAAGTTTAACCCACGAGTGCAGAGCACAATAAATTGGCAGTATATCACGTTAAACACCTTGTCCTGTGCTCTAGCGATTTCCATCCTACCAGTTTCCCGAGATATACCTATCTGAGCTAGTTGAAGGCTCTACAAACCGGCTTTTCAGATGTAACAGCAAAAACGAATTATGTGTTGACAAAGGAACAAAAAGCAACATGAGAGAAATTAAGAATATAAATGGAAGAAAAAGAAACATGAGATAACTGAAGAATATAAATATTTGTTTTTTTTAAAGACAGAAATTGATGTAAGCGAAGAAGGCCTAGGTAACAGACGAGCAAGAATGAATACACATCCACTTCTCGGTAGCGTGGCCGAGCGGTCTAAGGCGCTGGATTAAGGCTCCAGTCTCTCAGGAGGCGTGGGTTCGAATCCCGCCGCTGCCATAATTAATGTTGTTTGTGCAAGGCTTCAGTGGAAGCTTCATTTTGGTCAATCCATAGTTTTGCAGTGTTTCTATATTCGTGTAAGGAAAATAACAAATGTTGAGTGAAGTTTAACCCACGAGTGCAGAGCACAATAAATTG
Organism: Thymallus thymallus; assembly: GCA_023634145.1. Classification (NCBI taxonomy): domain Eukaryota; kingdom Metazoa; phylum Chordata; class Actinopteri; order Salmoniformes; family Salmonidae; genus Thymallus; species Thymallus thymallus. The sequence goes on along the minus strand of CM042398.1, from coordinate 33,341,407 downwards.
GCAGTATATCACCTTAAACACCTTGTCCTGTGCTCTAGCGATTTCCATCCTACCAGTTTCCCGAGATATACCTATCTGAGCTAGTTGAAGGCTCTACAAACAGGCTTTTCAGATGTAACAGCAAAAACGAATTATGTGTTGACAAAGGAACAAAAAGCAACATGAGAGAAATGAAGAATATAAATGGAATAAAAAGAAACATGAGATAAATCCTGTGCTCTAGCGATTTCCATCCTACCAGTTTCCCGAGATCTACCTATCTGAGCTAGTTGAAGGCTCTACAAATAGGCTTTTCAGACATAACAGCAAAAACGAATTATGTGTTGACAAAGGAACAAAAAGCAACATGAGAGAAATGAAGAATATAAATGGAATAAAAAGAAACATGAGATAAATGAAGAATATACATTTTAAAAAAATGTAAAAGACCAAAATTAATGGTAGCGCAGAAGGCCTAGGTAACAGACGAGAAAGCATGAAAATAGGTCAATTTCTCGGTAGTGTGGCCGAGCGGTCTAAGGCGCTGGATTAAGGCTCCAGTCTCTCAGGAGGCATGGGTTCGAATTCCACCGCTGCCATCTTTAATGTTGTTTGTGCAAGGCTTCAGTGGAAGCTTCATTTTGGTCAATCCATAGTTTTGCAGTGTTTCTATATTCATGTAAGGAAAATAACAAATGTTGAGTGAAGTTTAACCCACGAGTGCAGAGCACAATAAATTGGCAGTATATCACCTTAAACACCTTGTCCTGTGCTCTAGCGATTTCCAATCTACCAGGTTCCCGAGATCTACCTATCTGAGCTAGATGAAGGCTCTACAAATAGTTTTTTCAGACATAACAGCAAAAACGAATTATGTGTTGACAAAGGAACAAAAAGCAACATGAGAGAAATGAAGAATATAAATGGAAGAAAAAGAAACATGAGATAAATGAAGAATATAAATAAATTTTTTTTAAAAAAAGACTGAAATTGATGTAAGCGAAGAAGGCCTAGGTAACAGACGAGCAAGAATGAATAGACGTCCACTTCTCGGTAGCGTGGCCGAGCAGTCTAAGGCGCTGGATTAAGGCTCCAGTCTCTCAGGAGGCGTGGGTTTGAATCCCACCGCTGCCATCTTGGATGTTGTTTGTGCAAGGCTTCAGTGGAAACTTCATTTTGGTCAATCCATAGTTTTGCAGTGTTTCTATATTCATGTAAGGAAAATAACAAATATTGAGTGAAGTTTAACCCACGAGTGCAGAGCACAATAAATTGGCAGTATATCACGTTAAACACCTTGTCCTGTGCTCTAGCGATTTCCATCCTACCAGTTTCCCGAGATATACCTATCTGAGCTAGTTGAAGGCTCTACAAATAGGCTTTTCAGATGTAACAGCAAAAACGAATTATGTGTTGACAAAGGAACAAAAAGCAACATGAGAGAAATGAAGAATATAAATGGAAGGAAAAGAAACATGAGATAACTGAAGAATATACATTTAAAAAATTAAAAAAAGACAGAAATTGATGTAAGCGAAGAAGGCCTAGGTAACAGACGAGCAAGAATGAATAGTAGTCCACTTCTCGGTAGCGTGGCCGAACGGTCTAATGCGCTGGATTAAGGCTCCAGTCTCTCAGGAGGCGTGTGTTCAAATTCCAACGCTGCCATCTTTAATGTTGTTTGTGCAAGGCTTCAGTGGAAGCTTCATTTTGGTCAATCCATAGTTTTGCAGTGTTTCTATATTCATGTAAGGAAAATAACAAATGTTGAGTGAAGTTCAACCCACGAGTGCAGAGCACAATAAATTGGCAGTATATCACGTTAAACACCTTGTCCTGTGCTCTAGCGATTTCCATCCTACCAGTTTCCCGAGATATACCTATCTGAGCTAGTTGAAGGCTCTACAAATAGGCTTTTCAGATGTAACAGCAAAAACGAATTATGTGTTGACAAAGGAACAAAAAGCAACATGAGAGAAATGAAGAATATAAATGGAATAAAAAGAAACATGAGATAAATCCTGTCCTCTAGCGATTTCCAATCTACCAGGTTCCCTAGATCTACCTATCTGAGTTAGTTGAAGGCTCTACAAATAGTTTTTTCAGACATAACAGCAAAACGAATTATGTGTTGACAAAGGAACAAAAAGCAACATGAGAGAAATGAAGAATATAAATGGAAGAAAAAGAAACATGAGATAAATGAAGAATATCAATAAAACAATTTTTTTTAAAAGACTGAAATTGATGTAAGCGAAGAAGGCCTAGGTAACTGACGAGCAAGAATGAATAGACGTCCACTTCTCGGTAGCGTGGCCGAGCGGTCTAAGGCACTGGATTAAGGCTCCAGTCTCACAGGAGGCGTGGGTTTGAATCCCACCGCTACCATCTTGGATGTTGTTTGTGCAAGGCTTCAGTGGAAACTTCATTTTGGTCAATCCATAGTTTTGCAGTGTTTCTATATTCATGTAAGTAAAATAACTAATATTGAGTGAAGTTTAACCCACGAGTGCAGGGCACAATAAATTGGCAGTATATCACCTTAAACACCTTGTCCTGTGCTCTAGCGATTTCCATCCTACCAGTTTCCCGAGATATACCTATCTGAGCTAGTTGAAGGCTCTACAAACAGGCTTTTCAGATGTAACAGCAAAAACGAATTATGTGTTGACAAAGGAACAAAAAGCAACATGAGAGAAATGAAGAATATAAATGGAAGGAAAAGAAACATGAGATGAATGAAGAATATACATTTAAAAAATAAAAAAAAGACAGAAATTGATGTAAGCGAAGAAGGCCTAGGTAACAGACGAGCAAGAATGAATAGTAGTCCACTTCTCGGTAGCGTGGCCGAGTAGTCTAAGGCGCTGGATTAAGGCTCCAGTCTCTCAGGAGGTGTGGGTTCAAATTCCACCGCTGCCATCTTTAATGTTGTTTGTGCAAGGCTTCAGTGGAAGCTTCATTTTGGTCAATCCATAGTTTTGCAGTGTTTCTATATTCATGTAAGGAAAATAACAAATGTTGAGTGAAGTTTAACCCACGAGTGCAGAGCACAATAAATTGGCAGTATATCACCTTAAACACCTTGTCCTGTGCTCTAGCGATTTCCATCCTACCAGTTTCCCGAGATATACCTATCTGAGCTAGTTGAAGGCTCTACAAACAGGCTTTTCAGATGTAACAGCAAAAACGAATTATGTGTTGACAAAGGAACTAAAAGCAACATGAGAGAAATGAAGAATATAAATGGAATAAAAAGAAACATGAGGTAAATCCTGTGCTCTAGCGATTTCCAATCTACCAGGTTCCCGAGATCTACCTATCTGAGCTAGTTGAAGGCTCTACAAACAGGCTTTTCAGATGTAACAGCAAAAACGAATTATGTGTTGACAAAGGAACAAAAAGCAACATGAGAGAAATTAAGAATATAAATGGAAGAAAAAGAAACATGAGATAACTGAAGAATATAAATAAAAAATATTAAAAAAAGACAGAAATTGATGTAAGCGAAGAAGGCCTAAGTAACAGACGAGCAAGAATGAATAGACGTCCACTTCTCGGTAGTGTGGCAGAGCGGTCTAAGGCGCTGGATTAAGGCTCCAGTCTCTCAGGAGGCGTGGGTTCGAATCCCACAGCTGCCATCTTTAATGTTGTTTGTGGAAGCTTCATTTTGGTCAATCTATAGTTTTGCAGTGTTTCTATATTCATGTAAGGAAAATAACAAATGTTGAGTGAAGTTTAACCCACGAGTGCAGAGCACAATAAATTGGCAGTATATCACCTTAAACACCTTGTCCTGTGCTCTAGCGATTTCCATCCTACCAGTTTCCCGAGATATACCTATCTGAGCTAGTTGAAGGCTCTACAAACAGGCTTTTCAGATGTAACAGCAAAAACGAATTATGTGTTGACAAAGGAACTAAAAGCAACATGAGAGAAATGAAGAATATAAATGGAATAAAAAGAAACATGAGTTAAATCCTGTGCTCTAGCGATTTCCAATCTACCAGGTTCCCGAGATCTACCTATCTGAGCTAGTTGAAGGCTCTACAAACAGGCTTTTCAGATGTAACAGCAAAAACGAATTATGTGTTGACAAAGGAACAAAAAGCAACATGAGAGAAATGAAGAATATAAATGGAAGAAAAAGAAACATGAGATAACTGAAGAATATAAATAAAAAATATTTAAAAAAGACAGAAATTGATGTAAGCGAAGAAGGCCTAAGTAACAGACGAGCAAGAATGAATAGACCTCCACTTCTCGGTAGTGTGGCAGAGCGGTCTAAGGCGCTGGATTAAGGCTCCAGTCTCTCAGGAGGTGTGGGTTCGAATCCCACAGCTGCCATCTTTAATGTTGTTTGTGGAAGCTTCATTTTGGTCAATCTATAGTTTTGCAGTGTTTCTATATTCATGTAAGGAAAATAACAAATGTTGAGTGAAGTTTAACCCACGATTGCAGAGCACAATAAATTGGCAGTATATCACCTTAAACACCTTGTCCTGTGCTCTAGCGATTTCCATCCTACCAGTTTCCCGAGATATACCTATCTGAGCTAGTTGAAGACTCTACAAACAGGCTTTTCAGATGGAACAGCAAAAACGAATTATGTGTTGACAAAGGAACAAAAAGCAACATGAGAGAAATGAAGAATATAAATGGAATAAAAAGAAACATGAGATAAATCCTGTGCTCTAGCGATTTCCATCCTACCTGTTTCCCGAGATCTACCTATCTTAGCTAGTTGAAGGCTCTACAAATAGTTTTTTCAGACATAACAGCAAAAACGAATTATGTGTTGACAAAGGAACAAAAAACAACATGAGAGAAATGAAGAATATAAATGGAATAAAAAGAAACATGAGATAAATGAAGTATATACATTTAAAAAAAATGTAAAAGACCAAAATTAATGGTAGCGCAGAAGGCCTAGGTAACAGATGAGAAAGCATGAAAATAGGTCAATTTCTCGGTAGGGTGTCCGAGCGGTCTAAGACTCTGTATTTAGGCTCCAGTCTCTCAGGAGGCGTGGGTTCGAATCCCACCGCTGCCATCTTTGATGTTGTTTGTGCAAGGCTTCAGTGGAAACTTCATTTTGGTCAATCCATAGTTTTGCAGTGTTTCTATATTCATATAAGGAAAATAACACATGTTGAGTGAAGTTTAACCCACGAGTGCAGAGCACAATAAATTGGCAGTATATCACGTTAAACACCTTGTCCTGTGCTCTAGCGATTTCCATCCTACTAGTTTACCGAAATCTACCTATCTGAGCTAGTTGAAGGCTCTACAAATAGTTTTTTCAGACATAACAGCAAAAACGAATTATGTGTTGACAAAGGAACAAAAAGCAACATGAGAGAAATGAAGAATATAAATGGAATAAAAAGAAACATGAGATAAATCCTGTGCTCTAGCGATTTCCATCCTACCAGTTTCCCGAGATCTACCTATCTGAGCTAGTTGAAGGCTCTACAAATAGTTTTTTCAGACATAACAGCAAAAACGAATTATGTGTTGACAAAGGAACAAAAAGCAACATGAGAGAAATGAAGAATATAAATGGAAGAAAAAGAACATGAGATAAATGAAGAATATAAATAAATTTTTTTTTAAAAAAGACTGAAATTGATGTAAGCGAAGAAGGCCTAGGTAACAGACGAGTAAGAATGAATAGACGTCCACTTCTCGGTAGCGTGGCCGAGCGGTCTGAGGCGCTGGATTAAGGCTCCAGTCTCTCAGGAGGCATGGGTTTGAATCCCACCGCTGCCATCTTGGATGTTGTTTGTGCAAGGCTTCAGTGGAAACTTCATTTTGGTCAATCCATAGTTTTGCAGTGTTTCTATATTCATGTAAGGAAAATAACAAATATTGAGTGAAGTTTAACCCACGAGTGCAGAGCACAATAAATTGGCAGTATATCACGTTAAACACCTTGTCCTGTGCTCTAGCGATTTCCATCCTACCAGTTTCCCGAGATATACCTATCTGAGCTAGTTGAAGGCTCTACAAATAGGCTTTTCAGATGTAACAGCAAAAACGAATTATGTGTTGACAAAGGAACAAAAAGCAACATGAGAGAAATGAAGAATATAAATGGAAGGAAAAGAAACATGGGATAAATGAAGAATATACATTTAAAAAATAAAAAAAAGACAGAAATTGATGTAAGCGAAGAAGGCCTAGGTAACAGACGAGCAAGAATGAATAGTAGTCCACTTCTCGGTAGCGTGGCCGAACGGTCTAAGGCGCTGGATTAAGGCTCCAGTCTCTCAGGAGGCGTGTGTTCAAATTCCTCCGCTGCCATCTTTAATGTTGTAAGTGCAAGGCTTCAGTGGAAGCTTCATTTTGTTCAATCCATAGTTTTGCAGTGTTTCTATATTCATGTAAGGAAAATAACAAATGTTGAGTGAAGTTTAACCCACGAGTGCAGAGCACAATAAATTGGCAGTATATCACCTTAAACACCTTGTCCTGTGCTCTAGCGATTTCCATCCTACCAGTTTCCCGAGATATACCTATCTGAGCTAGTTGAAGGCTCTACAAACAGGCTTTTCAGATGTAACAGCAAAAACGAATTATGTGTTGACAAAGGAACAAAAAGCAACATGAGAGAAATGAAGAATATAAATGGAATAAAAAGAAACATGAGATAAATCCTGTCCTCTAGCGATTTCCAATGTACCAGGTTCCCGAGATCTACCTATCTGAGTTAGTTGAAGGCTCTACAAATAGTTTTTTCAGACATAACAGCAAAAACGAATTATGTGTTGACAAAGGAACAAAAAGCAACATGAGAGAAATGAAGAATATAAATGGAAGAAAAAGAAACATGAGATAAATGAAGAATATAAATAATTGTTTTTTTAAAAAGACTGAAATTGATGTAAGCGAAGAAGGCCTAGGTAACTGACGAGCAAGAATGAATAGACGTCCACTTCTCGGTAGCGTGGCCGAGCGGTCTAAGGCGCTGGATTAAGGCTCCAGTCTCTCAGGAGGCGTGGGTTTGAATCCCACCGCTACCATCTTGGATGTTGTTTGTGCAAGGCTTCAGTGGAAACTTCATTTTGGTCAATCCATAGTTTTGCAGTGTTTCTATATTCATGTAAGGAAAATAACAAATATTGAGTGAAGTTTAACCCACGAGTGCAGAGCACAATAAATTGGCAGTATATCACCTTAAACACCTTGTCCTGTGCTCTAGCGATTTCCATCCTACCAGTTTCCCGAGATATACCTATCTGAGCTAGTTGAAGGCTCTACAAACAGGCTTTTCAGATGTAACAGCAAAAACGAATTATGTGTTGACAAAGGAACAAAAAGCAACATGAGAGAAATGAAGAATATAAATGGAATTAAAAGAAACATGAGATAAATCCTGTGCTCTAGCGATTTCCATCCTACCAGTTTCCCGAGATCTACCTATCTGAGCTAGTTGACGGCTCTACAAATAGTTTTTTCAGACATAACAGCAAAAACGAATTATGTGTTGACAAAGGAACAAAAAGCAACATGAGAGAAATTAAGAATATAAATGGAAGAAAAAGAAACATGAGATAACTTAAGAATATAAATAAAAAAAATAAAAAAAAGACAGAAATTGATGTAAGCGAAGAAGGCCTAGGTAACAGACGAGCAAGAATGAATAGACGTCCACTTCTCGGTAGCGTGGCCGAGCGGTCTAAGGCGCTGGATTAAGGTTCCAGTCTCTCAGGAGGCGTGGTTTCGAATCCCACAGCTGCCATCTTGGATGTTGTTTGTGCAAGGCTTCAGTGGAAACTTCATTTTGGTCAATCTATAGTTTTGCAGTGTTTCTATATTCATGTAAGGAGAATAACAAATATTGAGTGAAGTTTAACCCACGAGTGCAGAGCTCAATAAATTGGCAGTATATCACCTTAAACACCTTGTCCTGTGCTCTAGCGATTTCCATCCTACCAGTACAAACAGGCTTTTCAGATGTAACAGCAAAAACGAATTATGTGTTGACAAAGGAACAAAAAGCAACATGAGAGAAATGAAGAATAGAAATGGAATAAAAAGAAACATGAGATAACTGAAGAATATAAATATATATTTTTTTTTTAAGACAGAAATTGATGTAAGCGAAGAAGGCCTAGGTAACAGACGAGCAAGAATGAATACACATCCACTTCTCGGTAGCGTGGCCGAGCGGTCTAAGGCGCTGGATTAAGTCTCCAGTCTCTCAGGAGGCGTGGGTTCGAATCCCACCGCTGCCATCTTTAATGTTGTTTGTGCAAGGCTTCAGTGGAAGCTTCATTTTGGTCAATCCATAGTTTTGCAGTGTTTCTATATTCGTGTAAGGAAAATAACAAATGTTGAGTGAAGTTTAACCCACGAGTGCAGAGCTCAATAAATTGGCAGTATATCACCTAAAACACCTTGTCCTGTGCTCTAGCGATTTCCATCCTACCAGTTTCCCGAGATATACCTATCTGAGCTAGTTGAAGGCTCTACAAACAGGCTTTTCAGATGTAACAGCAAAAACGAATTATGTGTTGACAAAGGAACAAAAAGCAACATGAGAGAAATGAAGAATATAAATGGAATTAAAAGAAACATGAGATAAATCCTGTGCTCTAGCGATTTCCATCCTACCAGTTTCCCGAGATCTACCTATCTGAGCTAGTTGAAGGCTCTACAAATAGTTTTTTCAGACATAACAGCAAAAACGAATTATGTGTTGACAAAGGAACAAAAAGCAACATGAGAGAAATTAAGAATATAAATGGAAGAAAAAGAAACATGAGATAACTGAAGAATATAAATAAAAAAAATAAAAAAAAGACAGAAATTGATGTAAGCGAAGAAGGCCTAGGTAACAGACGAGCAAGAATGAATAGTAGTCCACTTCTCGGTAGCGTGGCCGAACGGACTAAGGCGCTGGATTAAGGCTCCAGTCTCTCAGGAGGCGTGTGTTCAAATTCCACCGCTGCCATCTTTAATGTTGTTTGTGCAAGGCTTCAGTGGAAACTTCATTTTGGTCAATCCATAGTTTTGCAGTGTTTCTATATTCATGTAAGGAAAATAACAAATATTGAGTGAAGTTTAACCCACGAGTGCAGAGCACAATAAATTGGCAGTATATCACCTTAAACACCTTGTCCTGTGCTCTAGCGATTTCCATCCTACCAGTTTCCCGAGATATACCTATCTGAGCTAGTTGAAGGCTCTACAAACAGGCTTTTCAGATGTAACAGCAAAAACGAATTATGTGTTGACAAAGGAACAAAAAGCAACATGAGAGAAATGAAGAATATAAATGGAATTAAAAGAAACATGAGATAAATCCTGTGCTCTAGCGATTTCCATCCTACCAGTTTCCCGAGATCTACCTATCTGAGCTAGTTGACGGCTCTACAAATAGTTTTTTCAGACATAACAGCAAAAACGAATTATGTGTTGACAAAGGAACAAAAAGCAACATGAGAGAAATTAAGAATATAAATGGAAGAAAAAGAAACATGAGATAACTTAAGAATATAAATAAAAAAAATAAAAAAAAGAAAGAAATTGATGTAAGCGAAGAAGGCCTAGGTAACAGACGAGCAAGAATGAATAGACGTCCACTTCTCGGTAGCGTGGCCGAGCGGTCTAAGGCGCTGGATTAAGGTTCCAGTCTCTCAGGAGGCGTGGTTTCGAATCCCACAGCTGCCATCTTGGATGTTGTTTGTGCAAGGCTTCAGTGGAAACTTCATTTTGGTCAATCTATAGTTTTGCAGTGTTTCTATATTCATGTAAGGAGAATAACAAATATTGAGTGAAGTTTAACCCACGAGTGCAGAGCTCAATAAATTGGCAGTATATCACCTTAAACACCTTGTCCTGTGCTCTAGCGATTTCCATCCTACCAGTACAAACAGGCTTTTCAGATGTAACAGCAAAAACGAATTATGTGTTGACAAAGGAACAAAAAGCAACATGAGAGAAATGAAGAATAGAAATGGAATAAAAAGAAACATGAGATAACTGAAGAATATAAATATATATTTTTTTTTTAAGACAGAAATTGATGTAAGCGAAGAAGGCCTAGGTAACAGACGAGCAAGAATGAATACACATCCACTTCTCGGTAGCGTGGCCGAGCGGTCTAAGGCGCTGGATTAAGGCTCCAGTCTCTCAGGAGGCGTGGGTTCGAATCCCACCGCTGCCATCTTTAATGTTGTTTGTGCAAGGCTTCAGTGGAAGCTTCATTTTGGTCAATCCATAGTTTTGCAGTGTTTCTATATTCGTGTAAGGAAAATAACAAATGTTGAGTGAAGTTTAACCCACGAGTGCAGAGCTCAATAAATTGGCAGTATATCACCTAAAACACCTTGTCCTGTGCTCTAGCGATTTCCATCCTACCAGTTTCCCGAGATATACCTATCTGAGCTAGTTGAAGGCTCTACAAACAGGCTTTTCAGATGTAACAGCAAAAACGAATTATGTGTTGACAAAGGAACAAAAAGCAACATGAGAGAAATGAAGAATATAAATGGAATTAAAAGAAACATGAGATAAATCCTGTGCTCTAGCGATTTCCATCCTACCAGTTTCCCGAGATCTACCTATCTGAGCTAGTTGAAGGCTCTACAAATAGTTTTTTCAGACATAACAGCAAAAACGAATTATGTGTTGACAAAGGAACAAAAAGCAACATGAGAGAAATTAAGAATATAAATGGAAGAAAAAGAAACATGAGATAACTGAAGAATATAAATAAAAAAAATAAAAAAAAGACAGAAATTGATGTAAGCGAAGAAGGCCTAGGTAACAGACGAGCAAGAATGAATAGTAGTCCACTTCTCGGTAGCGTGGCCGAACGGACTAAGGCGCTGGATTAAGGCTCCAGTCTCTCAGGAGGCGTGTGTTCAAATTCCACCGCTGCCATCTTTAATGTTGTTTGTGCAAGGCTTCAGTGGAAGCTTCATTTTGGTCAATCCATAGTTTTGCAGTGTTTCTATATTCATGTAAGGAAAATAACAAATGTTGAGTGAAGTTTAACCCACGAGTGCAGAGCACAATAAATTGGCAGTATATCACCTTAAACACCTTGTCCTGTGCTCTAGCGATTTCCATCCTACCAGTTTCCCGAGATATACCTATCTGAGCTAGTTGAAGGCTCTACAAACAGGCTTTTCAGATGTAACAGCAAAAATGAATTATGTGTTGACAAAGGAACAAAAAGCAACATGAGAGAAATGAAGAATATAAATGGAATAAAAAGAAACATGAGATAAATCCTGTCCTCTAGCGATTTCCAATCTACCAGGTTCCCGAGATCTACCTATCTGAGTTAGTTGAAGGTTCTACAAATAGTTTTTTCAGACATAACAGCAAAAACAAATTATGTGTTGACAAAGGAACAAAAAGCAACATGAGAGAAATGAAAAATATAAATGGAATAAAAAGAAACATGAGATAAATGAAGAATATACATTTAAAAAATAAAAAAAAGACAGAAATTGATGTAAGCGAAGAAGGCCTAGGTAACAGACGAGCAAGAATGAATAGTCGTACACTTCTTGGTAGCGTGGCCGAGCGGTCTAAGGCGCTGGATTAAGGCTCCAGTCTCTCAGGAGGCGTGGGTTCGAATCCCACCGCTGCCATCTTGGATGTTGTTTGTGCAAGGCTTCAGTGGAAACTTCATTTTGGTCAATCTATAGTTTTGCAGTGTTTCTATATTCATGTAAGGAAAATAACAAATATTGAGTGAAGTTTAACCCACGAGTGCAGAGCTCAATAAATTGGCAGTATATCACCTTAAACACCTTGTCCTGTGCTCTAGCGATTTCCATCCTACCAGTACAAACAGGCTTTTCAGATGTAACAGCAAAAACGAATTATGTGTTGACAAAGGAACAAAAAGCAACATGAGAGAAATTAAGAATATAAATGGAAGAAAAAGAAACATGAGATAACTGAAGAATATAAATATATATTTTTTTTTTAAGACAGAAATTGATGTAAGCGAAGAAGGCCTAGGTAACAGACGAGCAAGAATGAATACACATCCACTTCTCGGTAGCGTGGCCGAGCGGTCTAAGGCGCTGGATTAAGGCTCCAGTCTCTCAGGAGGCGTGGGTTCGAATCCCACCGCTGCCATCTTTAATGTTGTTTGTGCAAGGCTTCAGTGGAAGCTTCATTTTGGTCAATCCATAGTTTTGCAGTGTTTCTATATTCGTGTAAGGAAAATAACAAATGTTGAGTGAAGTTTAACCCACGAGTGCAGAGCTCAATAAATTGGCAGTATATCACCTAAAACACCTTGTCCTGTGCTCTAGCGATTTCCATCCTACCAGTTTCCCGAGATATACCTATCTGAGCTAGTTGAAGGCTCTACAAACAGGCTTTTCAGATGTAACAGCAAAAACGAATTATGTGTTGACAAAGGAACAAAAAGCAACATGAGAGAAATGAAGAATATAAATGGAATTAAAAGAAACATGAGATAAATCCTGTGCTCTAGCGATTTCCATCCTACCAGTTTCCCGAGATCTACCTATCTGAGCTAGTTGAAGGCTCTACAAATAGTTTTTTCAGACATAACAGCAAAAACGAATTATGTGTTGACAAAGGAACAAAAAGCAACATGAGAGAAATTAAGAATATAAATGGAAGAAAAAGAAACATGAGATAACTGAAGAATATAAATAAAAAAAATAAAAAAAAGACAGAAATTGATGTAAGCGAAGAAGGCCTAGGTAACAGACGAGCAAGAATGAATAGTAGTCCACTTCTCGGTAGCGTGGCCGAACGGACTAAGGCGCTGAATTAAGGCTCCAGTCTCTCAGGAGGCGTGTGTTCAAATTCCACCGCTGCCATCTTTAATGTTGTTTGTGCAAGGCTTCAGTGGAAGCTTCATTTTGGTCAATCCATAGTTTTGCAGTGTTTCTATATTCATGTAAGGAAAATAACAAATGTTGAGTGAAGTTTAACCCACGAGTGCAGAGCACAATAAATTGGCAGTATATCACCTTAAACACCTTGTCCTGTGCTCTAGCGATTTCCATCCTACCAGTTTCCCGAGATATACCTATCTGAGCTAGTTGAAGGCTCTACAAACAGGCTTTTCAGATGTAACAGCAAAAACGAATTATGTGTTGACAAAGGAACAAAAAGCAACATGAGAGAAATGAAGAATATAAATGGAAGAAAAAGAAACATGAGATAACTGAAGAATATAAATATATTTTTTTTTTTAAAAGACAGAAATTGATGTAAGCGAAGAAGGCCTAGGTAACAGACGAGCAAGAATGAATAGACGTCCACTTCTCGGTAGCGTGGCCGAGCGGTCTAAGGCGCTGGATTTAGGCTCCAGTCTCTCAGGAGGCGTGGGTTCGAATCCCACCGCTGCCATCTTTGATGTTGTTTGTGCAAGCCTTCAGTGGAAACTTCATTTTGGTCAATCCATAGTTTTGCAGTGTTTCTATATTCATGTTAGGAAAATAACAAATGTTGAGTGAAGTTTAACCCACGAGTGCAGAGCACAATAAATTGGCAGTATATCACGTTAAACACCTTGTCCTGTGCTCTAGCGATTTCCATCCTACCAGTTTCCCGAGATATACCTATCTGAGCTAGTTGAAGGCTCTACAAACAGGCTTTTCAGATGTAACAGCAAAAACTAATTATGTGTTGACAAAGGAACAAAAAGCAACATGAGAGAAATTAAGAATATAAATGGAAGAAAAAGAAACATGAGATAACTGAAGAATATAAATATTTTTTTTTTTTTAAAAGACAGAAATTGATGTAAGCGAAGAAGGCCTAGGTAACAGACGAGCAAGGATGAATAGACGTCCACTTCTCGGTAGCGTGGCCGAGCGGTCTACGGCGCTGGATTTAGGCTCCAGTCTCTCAGGAGGCGTGGGTTCGAATCCCACCGCTGCCATCTTTGATGTTGTTTGTGCAAGCCTTCAGTGGAAACTTCATTTCGGTCAATCCATAGTTTTGCAGTGTTTCTATATTCATGTTAGGAAAATAACACATGTTGAGTGAAGTTTAACCCACGAGTGCAGAGCACAATAAATTGTCAGTATATCACGTTAAACACCTTGTCCTGTGCTCTAGCGATTTCCATCCTACCAGTTTCCCGAGATATACCTATCTGAGCTAGTTGAAGGCTCTACAAACAGGCTTTTCAGATGTAACAGCAAAAACGAATTATGTGTTGACAAAGGAACAAAAAGCAACATGAGAGAAATTAAGAATATAAATGGAAGAAAAAGAAACATGAGATAACTGAAGAATATAAATATTTTTTTTTTTTTAAAAGACAGAAATTGATGTAAGCGAAGAAGGCCTAGGTAACAGACGAGCAAGAATGAATAGACGTCCACTTCTCAACATGAGAGAAAATTAAGAATATAAATGGAAGAAAAAGAAACATGAGATAACTGAAGAATATAATTTTTTTTTTTTTTTTAAAAGACAGAAATTGATGTAAGCGAAGAAGGCCTAGGTAACAGACGAGCAAGAATGAATAGACTTTCACTTCTCGGTAGCGTGGCCGAGCGGTCTAAGGCACTGGATTTAGGCTCCAGTCTCTCAGGAGGCGTGGGTTCGAATCCCACCGCTGCCATCTTTGATGTTGTTTGTGCAAGCCTTCAGTGGAAACTTCATTTTGGTCAATCCATAGTTTTGCAGTGTTTCTATATTCATGTTAGGAAAATAACAAATGTTGAGTGAAGTTTAACCCACGAGTGCAGAGCACAATAAATTGGCAGTATATCACGTTAAACACCTTGTCCTGTGCTCTAGCGATTTCCATCCTACCAGTTTCCCGAGATATACCTATCTGAGCTAGTTGAAGGCTCTACAAACAGGCTTTTCAGATGTAACAGCAAAAACTAATTATGTGTTGACAAAGGAACAAAAAGCAACATGAGAGAAATTAAGAATATAAATGGAAGAAAAAGAAACATGAGATAACTGAAGAATATAAATATTTTTTTTTTTTTTAAAGACAGAAATTGATGTAAGCGAAGAAGGCCTAGGTAACAGACGAGCAAGGATGAATAGACGTCCACTTCTCGGTAGCGTGGCCGAGCGGTCTACGGCGCTGGATTTAGGCTCCAGTCTCTCAGGAGGCGTGGGTTCGAATCCCACCGCTGCCATCTTTGATGTTGTTTGTGCAAGCCTTCAGTGGAAACTTCATTTCGGTCAATCCATAGTTTTGCAGTGTTTCTATATTCATGTTAGGAAAATAACACATGTTGAGTGAAGTTTAACCCACGAGTGCAGAGCACAATAAATTGTCAGTATATCACGTTAAACACCTTGTCCTGTGCTCTAGCGATTTCCATCCTACCAGTTTCCCGAGATATACCTATCTGAGCTAGTTGAAGGCTCTACAAACAGGCTTTTCAGATGTAACAGCAAAAACGAATTATGTGTTGACAAAGGAACAAAAAGCAACATGAGAGAAATTAAGAATATAAATGGAAGAAAAAGAAACATGAGATAACTGAAGAATATAAATATTATTTTTTTTTTAAAAGACAGAAATTGATGTAAGCGAAGAAGGCCTAGGTAACAGACGAGCAAGAATGAATAGACGTCCACTTCTCAACATGAGAGAAAATTAAGAATATAAATGGAAGAAAAAGAAACATGAGATAACTGAAGAATATAATTTTTTTTTTTTTTTTAAAAGACAGAAATTGATGTAAGCGAAGAAGGCCTAGGTAACAGACGAGCAAGAATGAATAGACTTTCACTTCTCGGTAGCGTGGCCGAGCGGTCTAAGGCACTGGATTTAGGCTCCAGTCTCTCAGGAGGCGTGGGTTCGAATCCCACCGCTGCCATCTTTGATGTTGTTTGTGGAAACTTCATTTTGGTCAATCCATAGTTTTGCAGTGTTTCTATATTCATGTTAGGAAAATAACAAATATTGAGTGAAGTTTAACCCACGAGTGCAGAGCACAATAAATTGGCAGTATATCACCTTAAACACCTTGTCCTGTGCTCTAGCGATTTCCATCCTACCAGTACAAACAGGCTTTTCAGATGTAACAGCAAAAACGAATTATGTGTTGACAAAGGAACAAAAAGCAACATGAGAGAAATGAAGAATAGAAATGGAATAAAAAGAAACATGAGATAAATGAAGTATATACATTTAAAAAAAAATTAAAAGACCAAAATTAATGGTAGCGCAGATGGCCTAGGTAACAGACGAGAAAGCATGAAAATAGGTCAATTTCTCGGTAGTGTGGCCGAGCGGTCTAAGGCGCTGGATTTAGGCTCCAGTCTCTCAGGAGGCGTGGGTTTGAATCCCACCGCTGCCATCTTTGATGTTGTTTGTGCAAGGCTTCAGTGGAAACTTCATTTTGGTCAATCCATAGTTTTGCAGTGTTTCTATATTCATGTTAGGAAAATAACACATGTTGAGTGAAGTTTAACCCACGAGTGCAGAGCACAATAAATTGGCAGTATATCACGTTAAACACCTTGTCCTGTGCTCTAGCGATTTCCATCCTACCAGTTTCCCGAGATATACCTATCTGAGCTAGTTGAAGGCTCTACAAACCGGCTTTTCAGATGTAACAGCAAAAACGAATTATGTGTTGACAAAGGAACAAAAAGCAACATGAGAGAAATTAAGAATATAAATGAAAGAAAAAGAAACATGAGATAACTGAAGAATATAAATATTTTTTTTTTTTAAAAGACAGAAATTGATGTAAGCGAAGAAGGCCTAGGTAACAGACGAGCAAGAATGAATACACATCCACTTCTCGGTAGCGTGGCCGAGCGGTCTAAGGCGCTGGATTAAGGCTCCAGTCTCTCAGGAGGCGTGGGTTCGAATCACACCGCTGCCATCTTTAATGTTGTTTGTGCAAGGCTTCAGTGGAAGCTTCATTTTGGTCAATCCATAGTTTTGCAGTGTTTCTATATTCATGTTAGGAAAATAACAAATGTTGAGTGAAGTTTAACCCACGAGTGCAGAGCACAATAAATTGGCAGTATATCACGTTAAACACCTTGTCCTGTGCTCTAGCGATTTCCATCCTACCAGTTTCCCGAGATATACCTATCTGAGCTAGTTGAAGGCTCTACAAACAGGCTTTTCAGATGTAACAGCAAAAACTAATTATGTGTTGACAAAGGAACAAAAAGCAACATGAGAGAAATTAAGAATATAAATGGAAGAAAAAGAAACATGAGATAACTGAAGAATATAAATATTTTTTTTTTTTTAAAAGACAGAAATTGATGTAAGCGAAGAAGGCCTAGGTAACAGACGAGCAAGGATGAATAGACGTCCACTTCTCGGTAGCGTGGCCGAGCGGTCTACGGCGCTGGATTTAGGCTCCAGTCTCTCAGGAGGCGTGGGTTCGAATCCCACCGCTGCCATCTTTGATGTTGTTTGTGCAAGCCTTCAGTGGAAACTTCATTTCGGTCAATCCATAGTTTTGCAGTGTTTCTATATTCATGTTAGGAAAATAACACATGTTGAGTGAAGTTTAACCCACGAGTGCAGAGCACAATAAATTGTCAGTATATCACGTTAAACACCTTGTCCTGTGCTCTAGCGATTTCCATCCTACCAGTTTCCCGAGATATACCTATCTGAGCTAGTTGAAGGCTCTACAAACAGGCTTTTCAGATGTAACAGCAAAAACGAATTATGTGTTGACAAAGGAACAAAAAGCAACATGAGAGAAATTAAGAATATAAATGGAAGAAAAAGAAACATGAGATAACTGAAGAATAGAAATATTTTTTTTTTTTTAAAAGACAGAAATTGATGTAAGCGAAGAAGGCCTAGGTAACAGACGAGCAAGAATGAATAGACGTCCACTTCTCAACATGAGAGAAAATTAAGAATATAAATGGAAGAAAAAGAAACATGAGATAACTGAAGAATATAATTTTTTTTTTTTTTTTAAAAGACAGAAATTGATGTAAGCGAAGAAGGCCTAGGTAACAGACGAGCAAGAATGAATAGACTTTCACTTCTCGGTAGCGTGGCCGAGCGGTCTAAGGCACTGGATTTAGGCTCCAGTCTCTCAGGAGGCGTGGGTTCGAATCCCACCGCTGCCATCTTTGATGTTGTTTGTGCAAGCCTTCAGTGGAAACTTCATTTTGGTCAATCCATAGTTTTGCAGTGTTTCTATATTCATGTTAGGAAAATAACACATGTTGAGTGAAGTTTAACCCACGAGTGCAGAGCACAATAAATTGGCAGTATATCACGTTAAACACCTTGTCCTGTGCTCTAGCGATTTCCATCCTACCAGTTTCCCGAGATATACCTATCTGAGCTAGTTGAAGGCTCTACAAACAGGCTTTTCAGATGTAACAGCAAAAACGAATTATGTGTTGACAAAGGAACAAAAAGCAACATGAGAGAAATGAAGAATATAAATGGAATAAAAAGAAACATGAGATAAATGAAGTATATACATTTAAAAAAAAATTAAAAGACCAAAATTAATGGTAGCGCAGAAGGCCTAGGTAACTGACGAGCAAGAATGAATAGATGTCCACTTCTCGGTAGCGTGGCCGAACGTTCTAAGGCGCTGGATTAAGGCTCCAGTCTCTCAGGAGGCGTGGGTTCAAATTCCACCACTGCCATCTTTAATGTTGTTTGTGCAAGGCTTCAGTGGAAGCTTCATTTTGGTCAATCCATAGTTTTGCAGTGTTTCTATATTCATGTAAGGAAAATAACAAATGTTGAGTGAAGTTTAACCCACGAGTGCAGAGCACAATAAATTGGCAGTATATCACCTTAAACACCTTGTCCTGTGCTCTAGCGATTTCCATCCTACCAGTTTCCCGAGATATACCTATCTGAGCTAGTTGAAGGCTCTACAAACAGGCTTTTCAGATGTAACAGCAAAAACGAATTATGTGTTGACAAAGGAACAAAAAGCAACATGAGAGAAATGAAGAATATAAATGGAAGGAAAAGAAACATGAGATAAATGAAGAATATACATTTAAAAAATAAAAAAAAGACAGCAATTGATGTAAGCGAAGAAGGCCTAGGTAACAGACGAGCAAGAATGAATAGTAGTCCACTTCTCGGTAGCGTGGCCGAACGGACTAAGGCGCTGGATTAAGGCTCCAGTCTCTCAGGAGGCGTGTGTTCAAATTCCACCGCTGCCATCTTTAATGTTGTTTGTGCAAGGCTTCAGTGGAAGCTTCATTTTGGTCAATCCATAGTTTTGCAGTGTTTCTATATTCATGTAAGGAAAATAACAAATGTTGAGTGAAGTTTAACCCACGAGTGCAGAGCACAATAAATTGGCAGTATATCACCTTAAACACCTTGTCCTGTGCTCTAGCGATTTCCATCCTACCAGTTTCCCGAGATATACCTATCTGAGCTAGTTGAAGGCTCTACAAACAGGCTTTTCAGATGTAACAGCAAAAACGAATTATGTGTTGACAAAGGAACAAAAAGCAACATGAGAGAAATGAAGAATATAAATGGAATAAAAAGAAACATGAGATAAATCCTGTCCTCTAGCGATTTCCAATCTACCAGGTTCCCGAGATCTACCTATCTGAGTTAGTTGAAGGCTCTACAAATAGTTTTTTCAGACATAACAGCAAAAACAAATTATGTGTTGACAAAGGAACAAAAAGCAACATGAGAGAAATGAAGAATATAAATGGAAGAAAAAGAAACATGAGATAAATGAAGAATATAAATAATTTTTTTTTTTTAAAAAGACTGAAATTGATGTAAGCGAAGAAGGCCTCGGTAACTGACGAGCAAGAATGAATAGACGTCCACTTCTCGGTAGCGTGGCCGAGCGGTCTAAGGCGCTGGATTAAGGCTCCAGTCTCTCAGGAAGCGTGGGTTTGAATCCCACCGCTACCATCTTGGATGTTGTTTGTGCAAGGCTTCAGTGGAAACTTCATTTTGGTCAATCCATAGTTTTGCAGTGATTCTATATTCATGTAAGGAAAATAACAAATATTGAGTGAAGTTTAACCCACGAGTGCAGAGCACAATAAATTGGCAGTATATCACCTTAAACACCTTGTCCTGTGCTCTAGCGATTTCCATCCTACCAGTACAAACAGGCTTTTCAGATGTAACAGCAAAAAAACGAATTATGTGTTGACAAAGGAACAAAAAGCAACATGAGAGAAATGAAGAATAGAAATGGAATAAAAAGAAACATGAGATAAATGAAGTATATACATTTAAAAAAAAATTAAAAGACCAAAATTAATGGTAGCGCAGATGGCCTAGGTAACAGACGAGAAAGCATGAAAATAGGTCAATTTCTCGGTAGTGTGGCCGAGCGGTCTAAGGCGCTGGATTTAGGCTCCAGTCTCTCAGGAGGCGTGGGTTTGAATCCCACCGCTGCCATCTTTGATGTTGTTTGTGCAAGGCTTCAGTGGAAACTTCATTTTGGTCAATCCATAGTTTTGCAGTGTTTCTATATTCATGTTAGGAAAATAACACATGTTGAGTGAAGTTTAACCCACGAGTGCAGAGCACAATAAATTGGCAGTATATCACGTTAAACACCTTGTCCTGTGCTCTAGCGATTTCCATCCTACCAGTTTCCCGAGATATACCTATCTGAGCTAGTTGAAGGCTCTACAAACCGGCTTTTCAGATGTAACAGCAAAAACGAATTATGTGTTGACAAAGGAACAAAAAGCAACATGAGAGAAATTAAGAATATAAATGAAAGAAAAAGAAACATGAGATAACTGAAGAATATAAATATTTTTTTTTTTTAAAAGACAGAAATTGATGTAAGCGAAGAAGGCCTAGGTAACAGACGAGCAAGAATGAATACACATCCACTTCTCGTTAGCGTGGCCGAGCGGTCTAAGGCGCTGGATTAAGGCTCCAGTCTCTCAGGAGGCGTGTTTTCGAATCACACCGCTGCCATCTTTAATGTTGTTTGTGCAAGGCTTCAGTGGAAGCTTCATTTTGGTCAATCCATAGTTTTGCAGTGTTTCTATATTCATGTTAGGAAAATAACAAATGTTGAGTGAAGTTTAACCCACGAGTGCAGAGCACAATAAATTGGCAGTATATCACGTTAAACACCTTGTCCTGTGCTCTAGCGATTTCCATCCTACCAGTTTCCCGAGATATACCTATCTGAGCTAGTTGAAGGCTCTACAAACAGGCTTTTCAGATGTAACAGCAAAAACTAATTATGTGTTGACAAAGGAACAAAAAGCAACATGAGAGAAATTAAGAATATAAATGGAAGAAAAAGAAACATGAGATAACTGAAGAATATAAATATTTTTTTTTTTTTAAAAGACAGAAATTGATGTAAGCGAAGAAGGCCTAGGTAACAGACGAGCAAGGATGAATAGACGTCCACTTCTCGGTAGCGTGGCCGAGCGGTCTACGGCGCTGGATTTAGGCTCCAGTCTCTCAGGAGGCGTGGGTTCGAATCCCACCGCTGCCATCTTTGATGTTGTTTGTGCAAGCCTTCAGTGGAAACTTCATTTCGGTCAATCCATAGTTTTGCAGTGTTTCTATATTCATGTTAGGAAAATAACACATGTTGAGTGAAGTTTAACCCACGAGTGCAGAGCACAATAAATTGTCAGTATATCACGTTAAACACCTTGTCCTGTGCTCTAGCGATTTCCATCCTACCAGTTTCCCGAGATATACCTATCTGAGCTAGTTGAAGGCTCTACAAACAGGCTTTTCAGATGTAACAGCAAAAACGAATTATGTGTTGACAAAGGAACAAAAAGCAACATGAGAGAAATTAAGAATATAAATGGAAGAAAAAGAAACATGAGATAACTGAAGAATAGAAATATTTTTTTTTTTTTAAAAGACAGAAATTGATGTAAGCGAAGAAGGCCTAGGTAACAGACGAGCAAGAATGAATAGACGTCCACTTCTCAACATGAGAGAAAATTAAGAATATAAATGGAAGAAAAAGAAACATGAGATAACTGAAGAATATAATTTTTTTTTTTTTTTTAAAAGACAGAAATTGATGTAAGCGAAGAAGGCCTAGGTAACAGACGAGCAAGAATGAATAGACTTTCACTTCTCGGTAGCGTGGCCGAGCGGTCTAAGGCACTGGATTTAGGCTCCAGTCTCTCAGGAGGCGTGGGTTCGAATCCCACCGCTGCCATCTTTGATGTTGTTTGTGCAAGCCTTCAGTGGAAACTTCATTTTGGTCAATCCATAGTTTTGCAGTGTTTCTATATTCATGTTAGGAAAATAACACATGTTGAGTGAAGTTTAACCCACGAGTGCAGAGCACAATAAATTGGCAGTATATCACGTTAAACACCTTGTCCTGTGCTCTAGCGATTTCCATCCTACCAGTTTCCCGAGATATACCTATCTGAGCTAGTTGAAGGCTCTACAAACAGGCTTTTCAGATGTAACAGCAAAAACGAATTATGTGTTGACAAAGGAACAAAAAGCAACATGAGAGAAATGAAGAATATAAATGGAATAAAAAGAAACATGAGATAAATGAAGTATATACATTTAAAAAAAAATTAAAAGACCAAAATTAATGGTAGCGCAGAAGGCCTAGGTAACTGACGAGCAAGAATGAATAGATGTCCACTTCTCGGTAGCGTGGCCGAACGTTCTAAGGCGCTGGATTAAGGCTCCAGTCTCTCAGGAGGCGTGGGTTCAAATTCCACCACTGCCATCTTTAATGTTGTTTGTGCAAGGCTTCAGTGGAAGCTTCATTTTGGTCAATCCATAGTTTTGCAGTGTTTCTATATTCATGTAAGGAAAATAACAAATGTTGAGTGAAGTTTAACCCACGAGTGCAGAGCACAATAAATTGGCAGTATATCACCTTAAACACCTTGTCCTGTGCTCTAGCGATTTCCATCCTACCAGTTTCCCGAGATATACCTATCTGAGCTAGTTGAAGGCTCTACAAACAGGCTTTTCAGATGTAACAGCAAAAACGAATTATGTGTTGACAAAGGAACAAAAAGCAACATGAGAGAAATGAAGAATATAAATGGAAGGAAAAGAAACATGAGATAAATGAAGAATATACATTTAAAAAATAAAAAAAAGACAGCAATTGATGTAAGCGAAGAAGGCCTAGGTAACAGACGAGCAAGAATGAATAGTAGTCCACTTCTCGGTAGCGTGGCCGAACGGACTAAGGCGCTGGATTAAGGCTCCAGTCTCTCAGGAGGCGTGTGTTCAAATTCCACCGCTGCCATCTTTAATGTTGTTTGTGCAAGGCTTCAGTGGAAGCTTCATTTTGGTCAATCCATAGTTTTGCAGTGTTTCTATATTCATGTAAGGAAAATAACAAATGTTGAGTGAAGTTTAACCCACGAGTGCAGAGCACAATAAATTGGCAGTATATCACCTTAAACACCTTGTCCTGTGCTCTAGCGATTTCCATCCTACCAGTTTCCCGAGATATACCTATCTGAGCTAGTTGAAGGCTCTACAAACAGGCTTTTCAGATGTAACAGCAAAAACGAATTATGTGTTGACAAAGGAACAAAAAGCAACATGAGAGAAATGAAGAATATAAATGGAATAAAAAGAAACATGAGATAAATCCTGTCCTCTAGCGATTTCCAATCTACCAGGTTCCCGAGATCTACCTATCTGAGTTAGTTGAAGGCTCTACAAATAGTTTTTTCAGACATAACAGCAAAAACAAATTATGTGTTGACAAAGGAACAAAAAGCAACATGAGAGAAATGAAGAATATAAATGGAAGAAAAAGAAACATGAGATAAATGAAGAATATAAATAATTTTTTTTTTTTAAAAAGACTGAAATTGATGTAAGCGAAGAAGGCCTCGGTAACTGACGAGCAAGAATGAATAGACGTCCACTTCTCGGTAGCGTGGCCGAGCGGTCTAAGGCGCTGGATTAAGGCTCCAGTCTCTCAGGAAGCGTGGGTTTGAATCCCACCGCTACCATCTTGGATGTTGTTTGTGCAAGGCTTCAGTGGAAACTTCATTTTGGTCAATCCATAGTTTTGCAGTGATTCTATATTCATGTAAGGAAAATAACAAATATTGAGTGAAGTTTAACCCACGAGTGCAGAGCACAATAAATTGGCAGTATATCACCTTAAACACCTTGTCCTGTGCTCTAGCGATTTCCATCCTACCAGTACAAACAGGCTTTTCAGATGTAACAGCAAAAAAACGAATTATGTGTTGACAAAGGAACAAAAAGCAACATGAGAGAAATGAAGAATAGAAATGGAATAAAAAGAAACATGAGATAAATGAAGTATATACATTTAAAAAAAAATTAAAAGACCAAAATTAATGGTAGCGCAGATGGCCTAGGTAACAGACGAGAAAGCATGAAAATAGGTCAATTTCTCGGTAGTGTGGCCGAGCGGTCTAAGGCGCTGGATTTAGGCTCCAGTCTCTCAGGAGGCGTGGGTTTGAATCCCACCGCTGCCATCTTTGATGTTGTTTGTGCAAGGCTTCAGTGGAAACTTCATTTTGGTCAATCCATAGTTTTGCAGTGTTTCTATATTCATGTTAGGAAAATAACACATGTTGAGTGAAGTTTAACCCACGAGTGCAGAGCACAATAAATTGGCAGTATATCACGTTAAACACCTTGTCCTGTGCTCTAGCGATTTCCATCCTACCAGTTTCCCGAGATATACCTATCTGAGCTAGTTGAAGGCTCTACAAACCGGCTTTTCAGATGTAACAGCAAAAACGAATTATGTGTTGACAAAGGAACAAAAAGCAACATGAGAGAAATTAAGAATATAAATGAAAGAAAAAGAAACATGAGATAACTGAAGAATATAAATATTTTTTTTTTTTAAAAGACAGAAATTGATGTAAGCGAAGAAGGCCTAGGTAACAGACGAGCAAGAATGAATACACATCCACTTCTCGTTAGCGTGGCCGAGCGGTCTAAGGCGCTGGATTAAGGCTCCAGTCTCTCAGGAGGCGTGTTTTCGAATCACACCGCTGCCATCTTTAATGTTGTTTGTGCAAGGCTTCAGTGGAAGCTTCATTTTGGTCAATCCATAGTTTTGCAGTGTTTCTATATTCATGTTAGGAAAATAACAAATGTTGAGTGAAGTTTAACCCACGAGTGCAGAGCACAATAAATTGGCAGTATATCACGTTAAACACCTTGTCCTGTGCTCTAGCGATTTCCATCCTACCAGTTTCCCGAGATATACCTATCTGAGCTAGTTGAAGGCTCTACAAACAGGCTTTTCAGATGTAACAGCAAAAACTAATTATGTGTTGACAAAGGAACAAAAAGCAACATGAGAGAAATTAAGAATATAAATGGAAGAAAAAGAAACATGAGATAACTGAAGAATATAAATATTTTTTTTTTTTTAAAAGACAGAAATTGATGTAAGCGAAGAAGGCCTAGGTAACAGACGAGCAAGGATGAATAGACGTCCACTTCTCGGTAGCGTGGCCGAGCGGTCTACGGCGCTGGATTTAGGCTCCAGTCTCTCAGGAGGCGTGGGTTCGAATCCCACCGCTGCCATCTTTGATGTTGTTTGTGCAAGCCTTCAGTGGAAACTTCATTTCGGTCAATCCATAGTTTTGCAGTGTTTCTATATTCATGTTAGGAAAATAACACATGTTGAGTGAAGTTTAACCCACGAGTGCAGAGCACAATAAATTGTCAGTATATCACGTTAAACACCTTGTCCTGTGCTCTAGCGATTTCCATCCTACCAGTTTCCCGAGATATACCTATCTGAGCTAGTTGAAGGCTCTACAAACAGGCTTTTCAGATGTAACAGCAAAAACGAATTATGTGTTGACAAAGGAACAAAAAGCAACATGAGAGAAATTAAGAATATAAATGGAAGAAAAAGAAACATGAGATAACTGAAGAATAGAAATATTTTTTTTTTTTTAAAAGACAGAAATTGATGTAAGCGAAGAAGGCCTAGGTAACAGACGAGCAAGAATGAATAGACGTCCACTTCTCAACATGAGAGAAAATTAAGAATATAAATGGAAGAAAAAGAAACATGAGATAACTGAAGAATATAATTTTTTTTTTTTTTTTAAAAGACAGAAATTGATGTAAGCGAAGAAGGCCTAGGTAACAGACGAGCAAGAATGAATAGACTTTCACTTCTCGGTAGCGTGGCCGAGCGGTCTAAGGCACTGGATTTAGGCTCCAGTCTCTCAGGAGGCGTGGGTTCGAATCCCACCGCTGCCATCTTTGATGTTGTTTGTGCAAGCCTTCAGTGGAAACTTCATTTTGGTCAATCCATAGTTTTGCAGTGTTTCTATATTCATGTTAGGAAAATAACACATGTTGAGTGAAGTTTAACCCACGAGTGCAGAGCACAATAAATTGGCAGTATATCACGTTAAACACCTTGTCCTGTGCTCTAGCGATTTCCATCCTACCAGTTTCCCGAGATATACCTATCTGAGCTAGTTGAAGGCTCTACAAACAGGCTTTTCAGATGTAACAGCAAAAACGAATTATGTGTTGACAAAGGAACAAAAAGCAACATGAGAGAAATGAAGAATATAAATGGAATAAAAAGAAACATGAGATAAATGAAGTATATACATTTAAAAAAAAATTAAAAGACCAAAATTAATGGTAGCGCAGAAGGCCTAGGTAACTGACGAGCAAGAATGAATAGATGTCCACTTCTCGGTAGCGTGGCCGAACGTTCTAAGGCGCTGGATTAAGGCTCCAGTCTCTCAGGAGGCGTGGGTTCAAATTCCACCACTGCCATCTTTAATGTTGTTTGTGCAAGGCTTCAGTGGAAGCTTCATTTTGGTCAATCCATAGTTTTGCAGTGTTTCTATATTCATGTAAGGAAAATAACAAATGTTGAGTGAAGTTTAACCCACGAGTGCAGAGCACAATAAATTGGCAGTATATCACCTTAAACACCTTGTCCTGTGCTCTAGCGATTTCCATCCTACCAGTTTCCCGAGATATACCTATCTGAGCTAGTTGAAGGCTCTACAAACAGGCTTTTCAGATGTAACAGCAAAAACGAATTATGTGTTGACAAAGGAACAAAAAGCAACATGAGAGAAATGAAGAATATAAATGGAAGGAAAAGAAACATGAGATAAATGAAGAATATACATTTAAAAAATAAAAAAAAGACAGCAATTGATGTAAGCGAAGAAGGCCTAGGTAACAGACGAGCAAGAATGAATAGTAGTCCACTTCTCGGTAGCGTGGCCGAACGGACTAAGGCGCTGGATTAAGGCTCCAGTCTCTCAGGAGGCGTGTGTTCAAATTCCACCGCTGCCATCTTTAATGTTGTTTGTGCAAGGCTTCAGTGGAAGCTTCATTTTGGTCAATCCATAGTTTTGCAGTGTTTCTATATTCATGTAAGGAAAATAACAAATGTTGAGTGAAGTTTAACCCACGAGTGCAGAGCACAATAAATTGGCAGTATATCACCTTAAACACCTTGTCCTGTGCTCTAGCGATTTCCATCCTACCAGTTTCCCGAGATATACCTATCTGAGCTAGTTGAAGGCTCTACAAACAGGCTTTTCAGATGTAACAGCAAAAACGAATTATGTGTTGACAAAGGAACAAAAAGCAACATGAGAGAAATGAAGAATATAAATGGAATAAAAAGAAACATGAGATAAATCCTGTCCTCTAGCGATTTCCAATCTACCAGGTTCCCGAGATCTACCTATCTGAGTTAGTTGAAGGCTCTACAAATAGTTTTTTCAGACATAACAGCAAAAACAAATTATGTGTTGACAAAGGAACAAAAAGCAACATGAGAGAAATGAAGAATATAAATGGAAGAAAAAGAAACATGAGATAAATGAAGAATATAAATAATATTTTTTTTTTTTAAAAGACTGAAATTGATGTAAGCGAAGAAGGCCTCGGTAACTGACGAGCAAGAATGAATAGACGTCCACTTCTCGGTAGCGTGGCCGAGCGGTCTAAGGCGCTGGATTAAGGCTCCAGTCTCTCAGGAGGCGTGGGTTTGAATCCCACCGCTACCATCTTGGATGTTGTTTGTGCAAGGCTTCAGTGGAAACTTCATTTTGGTCAATCCATAGTTTTGCAGTGATTCTATATTCATGTAAGGAAAATAACAAATATTGAGTGAAGTTTAACCCACGAGTGCAGAGCACAATAAATTGGCAGTATATCACCTTAAACACCTTGTCCTGTGCTCTAGCGATTTCCATCCTACCAGTACAAACAGGCTTTTCAGATGTAACAGCAAAAAAACGAATTATGTGTTGACAAAGGAACAAAAAGCAACATGAGAGAAATGAAGAATAGAAATGGAATAAAAAGAAACATGAGATAAATGAAGTATATACATTTAAAAAAAAATTAAAAGACCAAAATTAATGGTAGCGCAGATGGCCTAGGTAACAGACGAGAAAGCATGAAAATAGGTCAATTTCTCGGTAGTGTGGCCGAGCGGTCTAAGGCGCTGGATTTAGGCTCCAGTCTCTCAGGAGGCGTGGGTTTGAATCCCACCGCTGCCATCTTTGATGTTGTTTGTGCAAGGCTTCAGTGGAAACTTCATTTTGGTCAATCCATAGTTTTGCAGTGTTTCTATATTCATGTTAGGAAAATAACACATGTTGAGTGAAGTTTAACCCACGAGTGCAGAGCACAATAAATTGGCAGTATATCACGTTAAACACCTTGTCCTGTGCTCTAGCGATTTCCATCCTACCAGTTTCCCGAGATATACCTATCTGAGCTAGTTGAAGGCTCTACAAACCGGCTTTTCAGATGTAACAGCAAAAACGAATTATGTGTTGACAAAGGAACAAAAAGCAACATGAGAGAAATTAAGAATATAAATGAAAGAAAAAGAAACATGAGATAACTGAAGAATATAAATATTTTTTTTTTTTAAAAGACAGAAATTGATGTAAGCGAAGAAGGCCTAGGTAACAGACGAGCAAGAATGAATACACATCCACTTCTCGGTAGCGTGGCCGAGCGGTCTAAGGCGCTGGATTAAGGCTCCAGTCTCTCAGGAGGCGTCGGTTCGAATCACACCGCTGCCATCTTTAATGTTGTTTGTGCAAGGCTTCAGTGGAAGCTTCATTTTGGTCAATCCATAGTTTTGCAGTGTTTCTATATTCATGTAAGGAAAATAACAAATATTGAGTGAAGTTTAACCCACGAGTGCAGAGCTCAATAAATTGGCAGTATATCACCTAAAACACCTTGTCCTGTGCTCTAGCGATTTCCATCCTACCAGTTTCCCGAGATATACCTATCTGAGCTAGTTGAAGGCTCTACAAACAGGCTTTTCAGATGTAACAGCAAAAACGAATTATGTGTTGACAAAGGAACAAAAAGCAACATGAGAGAAATGAAGAATATAAATGGAATTAAAAGAAACATGAGATAAATCCTGTGCTCTAGCGATTTCCATCCTACCAGTTTCCCGAGATCTACCTATCTGAGCTAGTTGAAGGCTCTACAAATAGTTTTTTCAGACATAACAGCAAAAACGAATTATGTGTTGACAAAGGAACAAAAAGCAACATGAGAGAAATTAAGAATATAAATGGAAGAAAAAGAAACATGAGATAACTGAAGAATATAAATAAAAAAAATAAAAAAAAAGACAGAAATTGATGTAAGCGAAGAAGGCCTAGGTAACAGACGAGCAAGAATGAATCGTCGTCCACTTCTCGGTAGCGTGGCCGAGCGGTCTAAGGCGCTGGATTAAGGCTCCAGTCTCTCAGGAGGCGTGGGTTCGAATCCCACCGCTGCCATCTTGGATGTTGTTTGTGCAAGGCTTCAGTGGAAACTTCATTTTGGTCAATCTATAGTTTTGCAGTGTTTCTATATTCATGTAAGGAAAATAACAAATATTGAGTGAAGTTTAACCCACGAGTGCAGAGCTCAATAAATTGGCAGTATATCACCTTAAACACCTTGTCCTGTGCTCTAGCGATTTCCATCCTACCAGTACAAACAGGCTTTTCAGATGTAACAGCAAAAACGAATTATGTGTTGACAAAGGAACAAAAAGCAACATGAGAGAAATGAAGAATAGAAATGGAATAAAAAGAAACATGAGATAAATGAAGTATATACATTTAAAAAAAATTTAAAAGACCAAAATTAATGGTAGCGCAGATGGCCTAGGTAACAGATGAGAAAGCATGAAAATAGGTCAATTTCTCGGTAGTGTGGCCGAGCGGTCTAAGGCGCTGGATTTAGGCTCCAGTCTCTCAGGAGGCGTGGGTTTGAATCCCACCGCTGCCATCTTTGATGTTGTTTGTGCAAGGCTTCAGTGGAAACTTCATTTTGGTCAATCCATAGTTTTGCAGTGTTTCTATATTCATGTTAGGAAAATAACACGTTGAGTGAAGTTTAACCCACGAGTGCAGAGCACAATAAATTGGCAGTATATCACGTTAAACACCTTGTCCTGTGCTCTAGCGATTTCCATCCTACCAGTTTCCCGAGATATACCTATCTGAGCTAGTTGAAGGCTCTACAAACCGGCTTTTCAGATGTAACAGCAAAAACGAATTATGTGTTGACAAAGGAACAAAAAGCAACATGAGAGAAATTAAGAATATAAATGGAAGAAAAAGAAACATGAGATAACTGAAGAATATAAATATATATATTTTTTTAAAGACAGAAATTGATGTAAGCGAAGAAGGCCTAGGTAACAGACGAGCAAGAATGAATACACATCCACTTCTCGGTAGCGTGGCCGAGCGGTCTAAGGCGCTGGATTAAGGCTCCAGTCTCTCAGGAGGCGTGGGTTCGAATCCCACCGCTGCCATCTTTAATGTTGTTTGTGCAAGGCTTCAGTGGAAGCTTCATTTTGGTCAATCCATAGTTTTGCAGTGTTTCTATATTCGTGTAAGGAAAATAACAAATGTTGAGTGAAGTTTAACTCACGAGTGCAGAGCTCAATAAATTGGCAGTATATCACCTAAAACACCTTGTCCTGTGCTCTAGCGATTTCCATCCTACCAGTTTCCCGAGATATACCTATCTGAGCTAGTTGAAGGCTCTACAAACAGGCTTTTCAGATGTAACAGCAAAAACGAATTATGTGTTGACAAAGGAACAAAAAGCAACGTGAGAGAAATGAAGAATATAAATGGAATTAAAAGAAACATGAGATAAATCCTGTGCTCTAGCGATTTCCATCCTACCAGTTTCCCGAGATCTACCTATCTGAGCTAGTTGAAGGCTCTACAAATAGTTTTTTCAGACATAACAGCAAAAACGAATTATGTGTTGACAAAGGAACAAAAAGCAACATGAGAGAAATTAAGAATATAAATGGAAGAAAAAGAAACATGAGATAACTGAAGAATATAAATAAAAAAAATAAAAAAAACACAGAAATTGATGTAAGCGAAGAAGGCCTAGGTAACAGACGAGCAAGAATGAATAGTCCTTCACTTCTCGGTAGCGTGGCCGAGCGGTCTAAGGCGCTGGATTAAGGCTCCAGTCTCTCAGGAGGCGTGGGTTTGAATCCCACCGCTGCCATCTTTGATGTTGTTTGTGCAAGGCTTCAGTGGAAACTTCATTTTGGTCAATCCATAGTTTTGCAGTGTTTCTATATTCATGTAAGGAAAATAACACGTTGAGTGAAGTTTAACCCACGAGTGCAGAGCACAATAAATTGGCAGTATATCACGTTAAACACCTTGTCCTGTGCTCTAGCGATTTCCATCCTACCAGTTTCCCGAGATATACCTATCTGAGCTAGTTGAAGGCTCTACAAACCGGCTTTTCAGATGTAACAGCAAAAACGAATTATGTGTTGACAAAGGAACAAAAAGCAACATGAGAGAAATTAAGAATATAAATGGAAGAAAAAGAAACATGAGATAACTGAAGAATATAAATATATATATTTTTTTTAATACAGAAATTGATGTAAGTGAAGAAGGCCTAGGTAACAGACGAGCAAGAATGAATACACATCCACTTCTCGGTAGCGTGGCCGAGCGGTCTAAGGCGCTGGATTAAGGCTCCAGTCTCTCAGGAGGCGTGGGTTCGAATCCCACCGCTGCCATCTTTAATGTTGTTTGTGCAAGGCTTCAGTGGAAGCTTCATTTTGGTCAATCCATAGTTTTGCAGTGTTTCTATATTCGTGTAAGGAAAATAACAAATGTTGAGTGAAGTTTAACCCACGAGTGCAGAGCTCAATAAAT
Organism: Thymallus thymallus; assembly: GCA_023634145.1. Lineage (NCBI taxonomy): Eukaryota > Metazoa > Chordata > Actinopteri > Salmoniformes > Salmonidae > Thymallus > Thymallus thymallus. Next base: position 33,309,322 of record CM042398.1, on the reverse strand, counting down.
TGGCAGTATATCACCTAAAACACCTTGTCCTGTGCTCTAGCGATTTCCATCCTACCAGTTTCCCGAGATATACCTATCTGAGCTAGTTGAAGGCTCTACAAACAGGCTTTTCAGATGTAACAGCAAAAACGAATTATGTGTTGACAAAGGAACAAAAAGCAACATGAGAGAAATGAAGAATATAAATGGAATTAAAAGAAACATGAGATAAATCCTGTGCTCTAGCGATTTCCATCCTACCAGTTTCCCGAGATCTACCTATCTGAGCTAGTTGAAGGCTCTACAAATAGTTTTTTCAGACATAACAGCAAAAACGAATTATGTGTTGACAAAGGAACAAAAAGCAACATGAGAGAAATTAAGAATATAAATGGAAGAAAAAGAAACATGAGATAACTGAAGAATATAAATAAAAAAAATAAAAAAAAGAGAAATTGATGTAAGCGAAGAAGGCCTAGGTAACAGACGAGCAAGAATGAATAGTTGTCCACTTCTCGGTAGCGTGGCCGAGCGGTCTAAGGCGCTGGATTAAGGCTCCAGTCTCTCAGGAGGCGTGGGTTCGAATCCCACCGCTGCCATCTTGGATGTTGTTTGTGCAAGGCTTCAGTGGAAACTTCATTTTGGTCAATCTATAGTTTTGCAGTGTTTCTATATTCATGTAAGGAAAATAACAAATATTGAGTGAAGTTTAACCCACGAGTGCAGAGCTCAATAAATTGGCAGTATATCACCTTAAACACCTTGTCCTGTGCTCTAGCGATTTCCATCCTACCAGTACAAACAGGCTTTTCAGATGTAACAGCAAAAACAAATTATGTGTTGACAAAGGAACAAAAAGCAACATGAGAGAAATGAAGAATAGAAATGGAATAAAAAGAAACATGAGATAAATGAAGTATATACATTTAAAAAAAATTTAAAAGACCAAAATTAATGGTAGCGCAGATGGCCTAGGTAACAGATGAGAAAGCATGAAAATAGGTCAATTTCTCGGTAGTGTGGCCGAGCGGTCTAAGGCGCTGGATTTAGGCTCCAGTCTCTCAGGAGGCGTGGGTTTGAATCCCACCGCTGCCATCTTTGATGTTGTTTGTGCAAGGCTTCAGTGGAAACTTCATTTTGGTCAATCCATAGTTTTGCAGTGTTTCTATATTCATGTTAGGAAAATAACACGTTGAGTGAAGTTTAACCCACGAGTGCAGAGCACAATAAATTGGCAGTATATCACGTTAAACACCTTGTCCTGTGCTCTAGCGATTTCCATCCTACCAGTTTCCCGAGATATACCTATCTGAGCTAGTTGAAGGCTCTACAAACCGGCTTTTCAGATGTAACAGCAAAAACGAATTATGTGTTGACAAAGGAACAAAAAGCAACATGAGAGAAATTAAGAATATAAATGGAAGAAAAAGAAACATGAGATAACTGAAGAATATAAATATATTTTTTTTTTTAAAGACAGAAATTGATGTAAGCGAAGAAGGCCTAGGTAACAGACGAGCAAGAATGAATACACATCCACTTCTCGGTAGCGTGGCCGAGCGGTCTAAGGCGCTGGATTAAGGCTCCAGTCTCTCAGGAGGCGTGGGTTCGAATCCCACCGCTGCCATCTTTAATATTGTTTGTGCAAGGCTTCAGTGGAAGCTTCATTTTGGTCAATCCATAGTTTTGCAGTGTTTCTATATTCGTGTAAGGAAAATAACAAATGTTGAGTGAAGTTTAACCCACGAGTGCAGAGCACAATAAATTGGCAGTATATCACCTTAAACACCTTGTCCTGTGCTCTAGCGATTTCCATCCTACCAGTTTCCCGAGATATACCTATCTGAGCTAGTTGAAGGCTCTACAAACAGGCTTTTCAGATGTAACAGCAAAAACGAATTATGTGTTGACAAAGGAACAAAAAGCAACATGAGAGAAATGAAGAATATAAATGGAATAAAAAGAAACATGAGATAAATCCTGTGCTCTAGCGATTTCCATCCTACCAGTTTCCCGAGATCTACCTATCTGAGCTAGTTGAAGGCTCTACAAATAGGCTTTTCAGACATAACAGCAAAAACGAATTATGTGTTGACAAAGGAACAAAAAGCAACATGAGAGAAATGAAGAATATAAATGGAATAAAAAGAAACATGAGATAAATGAAGAATATACATTTAAAAAAAATGTAAAAGACCAAAATTAATGGTAGCGCAGAAGGCCTAGGTAACAGACGAGAAAGCACGAAAATAGGTCAATTTCTCGGTAGTGTGGCCGAGCGGTCTAAGGCGCTGGATTAAGGCTCCAGTCTCTCAGGAGGCGTGGGTTCGAATTCCACCGCTGCCAACTTTAATGTTGTTTGTGCAAGGCTTCAGTGGAAGCTTCATTTTGGTCAATCCATAGTTTTGCAGTGTTTCTATATTCATGTAAGGAAAATAACAAATGTTGAGTGAAGTTTAACCCACGAGTGCAGAGCACAATAAATTGGCAGTATATCACCTTAAACACCTTGTCCTGTGCTCTAGCGATTTCCATCCTACCAGTTTCCCGAGATATACCTATCTGAGCTAGTTGAAGGCTCTACAAACAGGCTTTTCAGATGTAACAGCAAAAACGAATTATGTGTTGACAAAGGAACAAAAAGCAACATGAGAGAAATGAAGAATATAAATGGAATAAAAAGAAACATGAGATAAATGAAGAATATACATTTAAAAAATAAAAAAAAGACAGAAATTGATGTAAGCGAAGAAGGCCTAGGTAACAGACGAGCAAGAATGAATAGTAGTCTACTTCTCGGTAGCGTGGCTGAGCGGTCTAAGGCGCTGGATTAAGGCTCCAGTCTCTCAGGAGGCGTGGGTTTGAATCCCACCGCTACCATGTTGGATGTTGTTTGTGCAAGGCTTCAGTGGAAACTTCATTTTGGTCAATCCATAGTTTTGCAGTGTTTCTATATTCATGTAAGGAAAATAACAAATATTGAGTGAAGTTTAACCCACGAGTGCAGAGCTCAATAAATTGGCAGTATATCACCTTAAACACCTTGTCCTGTGCTCTAGCGATTTCCATCCTACCAGTACAAACAGGCTTTTCAGATGTAACAGCAAAAACAAATTATGTGTTGACAAAGGAACAAAAAGCAACATGAGAGAAATGAAGAATAGAAATGGAATAAAAAGAAACATGAGATAAATGAAGTATATACATTTAAAAAAAATTTAAAAGACCAAAATTAATGGTAGCGCAGATGGCCTAGGTAACAGATGAGAAAGCATGAAAATAGGTCAATTTCTGGGTAGTATGGCCGAGCGGTCTAAGGCGCTGGATTTAGGCTCCAGTCTCTCAGGAGGCGTGGGTTGGAATCCCACCGCTGCCATCTTTGATGTTGTTTGTGCAAGGCTTCAGTGGAAACTTCATTTTGGTCAATCCATAGTTTTGCAGTGTTTCTATATTCATGTTAGGAAAATAACACGTTGAGTGAAGTTTAACCCACGAGTGCAGAGCACAATAAATTGGCAGTATATCACGTTAAACACCTTGTCCTGTGCTCTAGCGATTTCCATCCTACCAGTTTCCCGAGATATACCTATCTGAGCTAGTTGAAGGCTCTACAAACCGGCTTTTCAGATGTAACAGCAAAAACGAATTATGTGTTGACAAAGGAACAAAAAGCAACATGAGAGAAATTAAGAATATAAATGGAAGAAAAAGAAACATGAGATAACTGAAGAATATAAATATATTTTTTTTTTTAAAGACAGAAATTGATGTAAGCGAAGAAGGCCTAGGTAACAGACGAGCAAGAATGAATACACATCCACTTCTCGGTAGCGTGGCCGAGCGGTCTAAGGCGCTGGATTAAGGCTCCAGTCTCTCAGGAGGCGTGGGTTCGAATCCCACCGCTGCCATCTTTAATATTGTTTGTGCAAGGCTTCAGTGGAAGCTTCATTTTGGTCAATCCATAGTTTTGCAGTGTTTCTATATTCGTGTAAGGAAAATAACAAATGTTGAGTGAAGTTTAACCCACGAGTGCAGAGCACAATAAATTGGCAGTATATCACCTTAAACACCTTGTCCTGTGCTCTAGCGATTTCCATCCTACCAGTTTCCCGAGATATACCTATCTGAGCTAGTTGAAGGCTCTACAAACAGGCTTTTCAGATGTAACAGCAAAAACGAATTATGTGTTGACAAAGGAACAAAAAGCAACATGAGAGAAATGAAGAATATAAATGGAATAAAAAGAAACATGAGATAAATCCTGTGCTCTAGCGATTTCCATCCTACCAGTTTCCCGAGATCTACCTATCTGAGCTAGTTGAAGGCTCTACAAATAGGCTTTTCAGACATAACAGCAAAAACGAATTATGTGTTGACAAAGGAACAAAAAGCAACATGAGAGAAATGAAGAATATAAATGGAATAAAAAGAAACATGAGATAAATGAAGAATATACATTTAAAAAAAATGTAAAAGACCAAAATTAATGGTAGCGCAGAAGGCCTAGGTAACAGACGAGAAAGCACGAAAATAGGTCAATTTCTCGGTAGTGTGGCCGAGCGGTCTAAGGCGCTGGATTAAGGCTCCAGTCTCTCAGGAGGCGTGGGTTCGAATCCCACCGCTGCCATCTTTAATATTGTTTGTGCAAGGCTTCAGTGGAAGCTTCATTTTGGTCAATCCATAGTTTTGCAGTGTTTCTATATTCGTGTAAGGAAAATAACAAATGTTGAGTGAAGTTTAACCCACGAGTGCAGAGCACAATAAATTGGCAGTATATCACCTTAAACACCTTGTCCTGTGCTCTAGCGATTTCCATCCTACCAGTTTCCCGAGATATACCTATCTGAGCTAGTTGAAGGCTCTACAAACAGGCTTTTCAGATGTAACAGCAAAAACGAATTATGTGTTGACAAAGGAACAAAAAGCAACATGAGAGAAATGAAGAATATAAATGGAATAAAAAGAAACATGAGATAAATCCTGTGCTCTAGCGATTTCCATCCTACCAGTTTCCCGAGATCTACCTATCTGAGCTAGTTGAAGGCTCTACAAATAGGCTTTTCAGACATAACAGCAAAAACGAATTATGTGTTGACAAAGGAACAAAAAGCAACATGAGAGAAATGAAGAATATAAATGGAATAAAAAGAAACATGAGATAAATGAAGAATATACATTTAAAAAAAATGTAAAAGACCAAAATTAATGGTAGCGCAGAAGGCCTAGGTAACAGACGAGAAAGCACGAAAATAGGTCAATTTCTCGGTAGTGTGGCCGAGCGGTCTAAGGCGCTGGATTAAGGCTCCAGTCTCTCAGGAGGCGTGGGTTCGAATTCCACCGCTGCCAACTTTAATGTTGTTTGTGCAAGGCTTCAGTGGAAGCTTCATTTTGGTCAATCCATAGTTTTGCAGTGTTTCTATATTCATGTAAGGAAAATAACAAATGTTGAGTGAAGTTTAACCCACGAGTGCAGAGCACAATAAATTGGCAGTATATCACCTTAAACACCTTGTCCTGTGCTCTAGCGATTTCCATCCTACCAGTTTCCCGAGATATACCTATCTGAGCTAGTTGAAGGCTCTACAAACAGGCTTTTCAGATGTAACAGCAAAAACGAATTATGTGTTGACAAAGGAACAAAAAGCAACATGAGAGAAATGAAGAATATAAATGGAATAAAAAGAAACATGAGATAAATGAAGAATATACATTTAAAAAATAAAAAAAAGACAGAAATTGATGTAAGCGAAGAAGGCCTAGGTAACAGACGAGCAAGAATGAATAGTAGTCTACTTCTCGGTAGCGTGGCTGAGCGGTCTAAGGCGCTGGATTAAGGCTCCAGTCTCTCAGGAGGCGTGGGTTTGAATCCCACCGCTACCATGTTGGATGTTGTTTGTGCAAGGCTTCAGTGGAAACTTCATTTTGGTCAATCCATAGTTTTGCAGTGTTTCTATATTCATGTAAGGAAAATAACAAATATTGAGTGAAGTTTAACCCACGAGTGCAGAGCTCAATAAATTGGCAGTATATCACCTTAAACACCTTGTCCTGTGCTCTAGCGATTTCCATCCTACCAGTACAAACAGGCTTTTCAGATGTAACAGCAAAAACAAATTATGTGTTGACAAAGGAACAAAAAGCAACATGAGAGAAATGAAGAATAGAAATGGAATAAAAAGAAACATGAGATAAATGAAGTATATACATTTAAAAAAAATTTAAAAGACCAAAATTAATGGTAGCGCAGATGGCCTAGGTAACAGATGAGAAAGCATGAAAATAGGTCAATTTCTGGGTAGTATGGCCGAGCGGTCTAAGGCGCTGGATTTAGGCTCCAGTCTCTCAGGAGGCGTGGGTTGGAATCCCACCGCTGCCATCTTTGATGTTGTTTGTGCAAGGCTTCAGTGGAAACTTCATTTTGGTCAATCCATAGTTTTGCAGTGTTTCTATATTCATGTTAGGAAAATAACACGTTGAGTGAAGTTTAACCCACGAGTGCAGAGCACAATAAATTGGCAGTATATCACGTTAAACACCTTGTCCTGTGCTCTAGCGATTTCCATCCTACCAGTTTCCCGAGATATACCTATCTGAGCTAGTTGAAGGCTCTACAAACCGGCTTTTCAGATGTAACAGCAAAAACGAATTATGTGTTGACAAAGGAACAAAAAGCAACATGAGAGAAATTAAGAATATAAATGGAAGAAAAAGAAACATGAGATAACTGAAGAATATAAATATATTTTTTTTTTTTAAGACAGAAATTGATGTAAGCGAAGAAGGCCTAGGTAAGAGACGAGCAAGAATGAATACACATCCACTTCTCGGTAGCGTGGCCGAGCGGTCTAAGGCGCTGGATTAAGGCTCCAGTCTCTCAGGAGGCGTGGATTCGAATCCCACCGCTGCCATCTTTAATGTTGTTTGTGCAAGGCTTCAGTGGAAGCTTCATTTTGGTCAATCCATAGTTTTGCAGTGTTTCTATATTCGTGTAAGGAAAATAACAAATGTTGAGTGAAGTTTAACCCACGAGTGCAGAGCTCAATAAATTGGCAGTATATCACCTAAAACACCTTGTCCTGTGCTCTAGCGATTTCCATCCTACCAGTTTCCCGAGATATACCTATCTGAGCTAGTTGAAGGCTCTACAAACAGGCTTTTCAGATGTAACAGCAAAAACGAATTATGTGTTGACAAAGGAACAAAAAGCAACATGAGAGAAATGAAGAATATAAATGGAATTAAAAGAAACATGAGATAAATCCTGTGCTCTAGCGATTTCCATCCTACCAGTTTCCCGAGATCTACCTATCTGAGCTAGTTGAAGGCTCTACAAATAGTTTTTTCAGACATAACAGCAAAAACGAATTATGTGTTGACAAAGGAACAAAAAGCAACATGAGAGAAATTAAGAATATAAATGGAAGAAAAAGAAACATGAGATAACTGAAGAATATAAATAAAAAAAATAAAAAAAAGACAGAAATTGATGTAAGCGAAGAAGGCCTAGGTAACAGACGAGCAAGAATGAATAGCTGTCCACTTCTCGGTAGCGTGGCCGAGTGGTCTAAGGCGCTGGATTAAGGCTCCAGTCTCTCAGGAGGCGTGGGTTCGAATCCCACCGCTGCCATCTTGGATGTTGTTTGTGCAAGGCTTCAGTGGAAACTTCATTTTGGTCAATCTATAGTTTTGCAGTGTTTCTATATTCATGTAAGGAAAATAACAAATATTGAGTGAAGTTTAACCCACGAGTGCAGAGCTCAATAAATTGGCAGTATATCACCTTAAACACCTTGTCCTGTCTCTAGCGATTTCCATCCTACCAGTACAAACAGGCTTTTCAGATGTAACAGCAAAAACGAATTATGTGTTGACAAAGGAACAAAAAGCAACATGAGAGAAATGAAGAATAGAAATGGAATAAAAAGAAACATGAGATAAATGAAGTATATACATTTAAAAAAAATTTAAAAGACCAAAATTAATGGTAGCGCAGATGGCCTAGGTAACAGATGAGAAAGCATGAAAATAGGTCAATTTCTCGGTAGTGTGGCCGAGCGGTCTAAGGCGCTGGATTTAGGCTCCAGTCTCTCAGGAGGCGTGGGTTTGAATCCCACCGCTGCCATCTTTGATGTTGTTTGTGCAAGGCTTCAGTGGAAACTTCATTTTGGTCAATCCATAGTTTTGCAGTGTTTCTATATTCATGTTAGGAAAATAACACGTTGAGTGAAGTTTAACCCACGAGTGCAGAGCACAATAAATTGGCAGTATATCACGTTAAACACCTTGTCCTGTGCTCTAGCGATTTCCATCCTACCAGTTTCCCGAGATATACCTATCTGAGCTAGTTGAAGGCTCTACAAACCGGCTTTTCAGATGTAACAGCAAAAACGAATTATGTGTTGACAAAGGAACAAAAAGCAACATGAGAGAAATTAAGAATATAAATGGAAGAAAAAGAAACATGAGATAACTGAAGAATATAAATATATATTTTTTTTTTAAGACAGAAATTGATGTAAGCGAAGAAGGCCTAGGTAAGAGACGAGCAAGAATGAATACACATCCACTTCTCGGTAGCGTGGCCGAGCGGTCTAAGGCGCTGGATTAAGGCTCCAGTCTCTCAGGAGGCGTGGGTTCGAATACCACCGCTGCCATCTTTAATGTTGTTTGTGCAAGGCTTCAGTGGAAGCTTCATTTTGGTCAATCCATAGTTTTGCAGTGTTTCTATATTCGTGTAAGGAAAATAACAAATGTTGAGTGAAGTTTAACCCACGAGTGCAGAGATCAATAAATTGGCAGTATATCACCTAAAACACCTTGTCCTGTGCTCTAGCGATTTCCATCCTACCAGTTTCCCGAGATATACCTATCTGAGCTAGTTGAAGGCTCTACAAACAGGCTTTTCAGATGTAACAGCAAAAACGAATTATGTGTTGACAAAGGAACAAAAAGCAACATGAGAGAAATGAAGAATATAAATGGAATTAAAAGAAACATGAGATAAATCCTGTGCTCTAGCGATTTCCATCCTACCAGTTTCCCGAGATCTACCTATCTGAGCTAGTTGAAGGCTCTACAAATAGTTTTTTCAGACATAACAGCAAAAACGAATTATGTGTTGACAAAGGAACAAAAAGCAACATGAGAGAAATTAAGAATATAAATGGAAGAAAAAGAAACATGAGATAACTGAAGAATATAAATAAAAAAAATAAAAAAAAGACAGAAATTGATGTAAGCGAAGAAGGCCTAGGTAACAGACGAGCAAGAATGAATAGTTGTCCACTTCTCGGTAGCGTGGCCGAGCGGTCTAAGGCGCTGGATTAAGGCTCCAGTCTCTCAGGAGGCGTGGGTTCGAATCCCACCGCTGCCATCTTGGATGTTGTTTGTGTAAGGCTTCAGTGGAAACTTCATTTTGGTCAATCTATAGTTTTGCAGTGTTTCTATATTCATGTAAGGAAAATAACAAATATTGAGTGAAGTTTAACCCACGAGTGCAGAGCTCAATAAATTGGCAGTATATCACCTTAAACACCTTGTCCTGTGCTCTAGCGATTTCCATCCTACCAGTACAAACAGGCTTTTCAGATGTAACAGCAAAAACGAATTATGTGTTGACAAAGGAACAAAAAGCAACATGAGAGAAATGAAGAATAGAAATGGAATAAAAAGAAACATGAGATAAATGAAGTATATACATTTAAAAAAAATTTAAAAGACCAAAATTAATGGTAGCGCAGATGGCCTAGGTAACAGATGAGAAAGCATGAAAATAGGTCAATTTCTCGGTAGTGTGGCCGAGCGGTCTAAGGCGCTGGATTTAGGCTCCAGTCTCTCAGGAGGCGTGGGTTTGAATCCCACCGCTGCCATCTTTGATATTGTTTGTGCAAGGCTTCAGTGGAAACTTCATTTTGGTCAATCCATAGTTTTGCAGTGTTTCTATATTCATGTTAGGAAAATAACACGTTGAGTGAAGTTTAACCCACGAGTGCAGAGCACAATAAATTGGCAGTATATCACGTTAAACACCTTGTCCTGTGCTCTAGCGATTTCCATCCTACCAGTTTCCCGAGATATACCTATCTGAGCTAGTTGAAGGCTCTACAAACCGGCTTTTCAGATGTAACAGCAAAAACGAATTATGTGTTGACAAAGGAACAAAAAGCAACATGAGAGAAATTAAGAATATAAATGGAAGAAAAAGAAACATGAGATAACTGAAGAATATAAATATATATTTTTTTTTAAGACAGAAATTGATGTAAGCGAAGAAGGCCTAGGTAAGAGACGAGCAAGAATGAATACACATCCACTTCTCGGTAGCGTGGCCGAGCGGTCTAAGGCGCTGGATTAAGGCTCCAGTCTCTCAGGAGGCGTGGGTTCGAATCCCACCGCTGCCATCTTTAATGTTGTTTGTGCAAGGCTTCAGTGGAAGCTTCATTTTGGTCAATCCATAGTTTTGCAGTGTTTCTATATTCGTGTAAGGAAAATAACAAATGTTGAGTGAAGATTAACCCACGAGTGCAGAGCTCAATAAATTGGCAGTATATCACCTAAAACACCTTGTCCTGTGCTCTAGCGATTTCCATCCTACCAGTTTCCCGAGATATACCTATCTGAGCTAGTTGAAGGCTCTACAAACAGGCTTTTCAGATGTAACAGCAAAAACGAATTATGTGTTGACAAAGGAACAAAAAGCAACATGAGAGAAATGAAGAATATAAATGGAATTAAAAGAAACATGAGATAAATCCTGTGCTCTAGCGATTTCCATCCTACCAGTTTCCCGAGATCTACCTATCTGAGCTAGTTGAAGGCTCTACAAATAGTTTTTTCAGACATAACAGCAAAAACGAATTATGTGTTGACAAAGGAACAAAAAGCAACATGAGAGAAATTAAGAATATAAATGGAAGAAAAAGAAACATGAGATAACTGAAGAATATAAATAAAAAAAATAAAAAAAAGACAGAAATTGATGTAAGCGAAGAAGGCCTAGGTAACAGACGAGCAAGAATGAATAGTTGTCCACTTCTCGGTAGCGTGGCCGAGCGGTCTAAGGCGCTGGATTAAGGCTCCAGTCTCTCAGGAGGCGTGGGTTCGAATCCCACCGCTGCCATCTTGGATGTTGTTTGTGCAAGGCTTCAGTGGAAACTTCATTTTGGTCAATCTATAGTTTTGCAGTGTTTCTATATTCATGTAAGGAAAATAACAAATATTGAGTGAAGTTTAACCCACGAGTGCAGAGCTCAATAAATTGGCAGTATATCACCTTAAACACCTTGTCCTGTGCTCTAGCGATTTCCATCCTACCAGTTTCCCGAGATATACCTATCTGAGCTAGTTGAAGGCTCTACAAACAGGCTTTTCAGATGTAACAGCAAAAACGAATTATGTGTTGACAAAGGAACAAAAAGCAACATGAGAGAAATGAAGAATATAAATGGAATAAAAAGAAACATGAGATAAATCCTGTGCTCTAGCGATTTCCATCCTACCAGTTTCCCGAGATCTACCTATCTGAGCTAGTTGAAGGCTCTACAAATAGGCTTTTCAGACATAACAGCAAAATGAATTATGTGTTGACAAAGGAACAAAAAGCAACATGAGAGAAATGAAGAATATAAATGGAATAAAAAGAAACATGAGATAAATGAAGAATATACATTTTAAAAAAATGTAAAAGACCAAAATTAATGGTAGCGCAGAAGGCCTAGGTAACAGACGAGAAAGCACGAAAATAGGTCAATTTCTCGGTAGTGTGGCCGAGCGGTCTAAGGCGCTGGATTAAGGCTCCAGTCTCTCAGGAGGCGTGGGTTCGAATTCCACCGCTGCCAACTTTAATGTTGTTTGTGCAAGGCTTCAGTGGAAGCTTCATTTTGGTCAATCCATAGTTTTGCAGTGTTTCTATATTCATGTAAGGAAAATAACAAATGTTGAGTGAAGTTTAACCCACGAGTGCAGAGCACAATAAATTGGCAGTATATCACCTTAAACACCTTGTCCTGTGCTCTAGCGATTTCCATCCTACCAGTTTCCCGAGATATACCTATCTGAGCTAGTTGAAGGCTCTACAAACAGGCTTTTCAGATGTAACAGCAAAAACGAATTATGTGTTGACAAAGGAACAAAAAGCAACATGAGAGAAATGAAGAATATAAATGGAATAAAAAGAAACATGAGATAAATGAAGAATATACATTTAAAAAATAAAAAAAAGACAGAAATTGATGTAAGCGAAGAAGGCCTAGGTAACAGACGAGCAAGAATGAATAGTAGTCTACTTCTCGGTAGCGTGGCTGAGCGGTCTAAGGCGCTGGATTAAGGCTCCAGTCTCTCAGGAGGTGTGGGTTTGAATCCCACCGCTACCATGTTGGATGTTGTTTGTGCAAGGCTTCAGTGGAAACTTCATTTTGGTCAATCCATAGTTTTGCAGTGTTTCTATATTCATGTAAGGAAAATAACAAATATTGAGTGAAGTTTAACCCACGAGTGCAGAGCACAATAAATTGGCAGTAAATCACCTTAAACACCTTGTCCTGTTCTCTAGCGATTTCCATCCTACCAGTTTCCCGAGATATACCTATCTGAGCTAGTTGAAGGCTCTACAAACAGGCTTTTCAGATGTAACAGCAAAAACTAATTATGTGTTGACAAAGGAACTAAGAGCAACATGAGAGAAATGAAGAATATAAATGGAAGAAAAAGAAACATGAGATAAATGAAGAATATACATTTAAAAAAAATGTAAAAGACCAAAATTAATGGTAGCGCAGAAGGCCTAGGTAACAGACGAGAAAGCATGAAAATAGGTCAATTTCTCGGTAGTGTGGCCGAGCGGTCTAAGGCGCTGGATTAAGGCTCCAGTCTCTCAGGAGGCGTGGGTTCGAATTCCACCGCTGCCATCTTTAATGTTGTTTGTGCAAGGCTTCAGTGGAAGCTTCATTTTGGTCAATCCATAGTTTTGCAGTGTTTCTATATTCATGTAAGGAAAATAACAAATGTTGAGTGAAGTTTAACCCACGAGTGCAGAGCACAATAAATTGGCAGTATATCACCTTAAACACCTTGTCCTGTGCTCTAGCGATTTCCAATCTACCAGGTTCCCGAGATCTACCTATCTGAGCTAGTTGAAGGCTCTACAAATAGTTTTTTCAGACATAACAGCAAAAACGAATTATGTGTTGACAAAGGAACAAAAAGCAACATGAGAGAAATGAAGAATATAAATGGAAGAAAAAGAAACATGAGATAAATGAAGAATATAAATAAAAAAAAATTAAAAAAAGACTGAAATTGATGTAAGCGAAGAAGGCCTAGGTAACAGACGAGCAAGAATGAATAGACGTCCACTTCTCGGTAGCGTGGCCGTGCGGTCTAAGGCGCTGGATTAAGGCTCCAGTCTCTCAGGAGGCGTGGGTTTGAATCCCACCGCTGCCATCTTGGATGTTGTTTGTGCAAGGCTTCAGTGGAAACTTCATTTTGGTCAATCCATAGTTTTGCAGTGTTTCTATATTCATGTAAGGAAAATAACAAATATTGAGTGAAGTTTAACCCACGAGTGCAGAGCACAATAAATTGGCAGTATATCACGTTAAACACCTTGTCCTGTGCTCTAGCGATTTCCATCCTACCAGTTTCCCGAGATCTACCTATCTGAGCTAGTTGAAGGCTCTACAAATAGTTTTTTCAGACATAACAGCAAAAACGAATTATGTGTTGACAAAGGAACAAAAAGCAACATGAGAGAAATGAAGAATATAAATGGAAGAAAAAGAAACATGAGATAACTCAAGAATTTAAATATTTTTTTTTTTTTAAAGACAGAAATTGATGTAAGCGAAGAAGGCCTAGGTATACCTATCTGAGCTAGTTGAAGGCTCTACAAACAGGCTTTTCAGATGTAACAGCAAAAACGAATTATGTGTTGACAAAGGAACAAAAAGCAACATGAGAGAAATGAAGAATATAAATGGAATAAAAAGAAACATGAGATAAATCCTGTGCTCTAGCGATTTCCATCCTACCAGTTTCCCGAGATCTACCTATCTGAGCTAGTTGAAGGCTCTACAAATAGTTTTTTCAGACATAACAGCAAAAACGAATTATGTGTTGACAAAGGAACAAAAAGCAACATGAGAGAAATGAAGAATATAAATGGAAGAAAAAGAAACATGAGATAACTCAAGAATTTAATTTTTTTTTTTTTTTTTAAAGACAGAAATTGATGTAAGCGAAGAAGGCCTAGGTCTACCTATCTGAGCTAGTTGAAGGCTCTACAAACAGGCTTTTCAGATGTAACAGCAAAAACGAATTATGTGTTGACAAAGGAACAAAAAGCAACATGAGAGAAATGAAGAATATAAATGGAATAAAAAGAAACATGAGATAAATCCTGTGCTCTAGCGATTTCCATCCTACCAGTTTCCCGAGATCTACCTATCTGAGCTAGTTGAAGGCTCTACAAATAGTTTTTTCAGACATAACAGCAAAAACGAATTATGTGTTGACAAAGGAACAAAAAGCAACATGAGAGAAATGAAGAATATAAATGGAATAAAAAGAAACATGAGATAAATGAAGTATATACATTTTAAAAAAATTTAAAAGACCAAAATTAATGGTAGCGCAGAAGGCCTAGGTAACAGACGAGAAAGCGTGAAAATAGGTCAATTTCTTGGTAGTGTGGCCGAGCGGTCTAAGGCGCTGTATTTAGGCTCTAGTCTCTCAGGAGGCGTGGGTTCGAATCCCACCGCTGCCATCTTTGATGTTGTTTGTGCAAGGCTTCAGTGGAAACTTCATTTTGGTCAATCCATAGTTTTGCAGTGTTTCTATATTCATGTTAGGAAAATAACACATGTTGAGTGAAGTTTAACCCACGAGTGCAGAGCACAATAAATTGGCAGTATATCACGTTAAACACCTTGTCCTGTGCTCTAGCGATTTCCATCCTACCAGTTTCCCGAGATCTACCTATCTGAGCTAGTTGAAGGCTCTACAAATAGTTTTTTCAGACATAACAGCAAAAACGAATTATGTGTTGACAAAGGAACAAAAAGCAACATGAGAGAAATGAAGAATATAAATGGAAGAAAAAGAAACATGAGATAACTGAAGAATTTAAATAATTAAAAAAAAAAAAAAGACAGAAATTGATGTAAGCGAAGAAGGCCTAGGTATACCTATCTGAGCTAGTTGAAGGCTCTACAAACAGGCTTTTCAGATGTAACAGCAAAAACGAATTATGTGTTGACAAAGGAACAAAAAGCAACATGAGAGAAATGAAGAATATAAATGGAATAAAAAGAAACATGAGATAAATCCTGTGCTCTAGCGATTTCCATCCTACCAGTTTCCCGAGATCTACCTATCTGAGCTAGTTGAAGGCTCTACAAATAGTTTTTTCAGACATAACAGCAAAAACGAATTATGTGTTGACAAAGGAACAAAAAGCAACATGAGAGAAATGAAGAATATAAATGGAAGAAAAAGAAACATGAGATAACTCAAGAATTTAATTTTTTTTTTTTTTTTTAAAGACAGAAATTGATGTAAGCGAAGAAGGCCTAGGTCTACCTATCTGAGCTAGTTGAAGGCTCTACAAACAGGCTTTTCAGATGTAACAGCAAAAACGAATTATGTGTTGACAAAGGAACAAAAAGCAACATGAGAGAAATGAAGAATATAAATGGAATAAAAAGAAACATGAGATAAATCCTGTGCTCTAGCGATTTCCATCCTACCAGTTTCCCGAGATCTACCTATCTGAGCTAGTTGAAGGCTCTACAAATAGTTTTTTCAGACATAACAGCAAAAACGAATTATGTGTTGACAAAGGAACAAAAAGCAACATGAGAGAAATGAAGAATATAAATGGAATAAAAAGAAACATGAGATAAATGAAGTATATACATTTAAAAAAAATTTAAAAGACCAAAATTAATGGTAGCGCAGAAGGCCTAGGTAACAGACGAGAAAGCGTGAAAATAGGTCAATTTCTTGGTAGTGTGGCCGAGCGGTCTAAGGCGCTGTATTTAGGCTCTAGTCTCTCAGGAGGCGTGGGTTCGAATCCCACCGCTGCCATCTTTGATGTTGTTTGTGCAAGGCTTCAGTGGAAACTTCATTTTGGTCAATCCATAGTTTTGCAGTGTTTCTATATTCATGTTAGGAAAATAACACATGTTGAGTGAAGTTTAACCCACGAGTGCAGAGCACAATAAATTGGCAGTATATCACGTTAAACACCTTGTCCTGTGCTCTAGCGATTTCCATCCTACCAGTTTCCCGAGATCTACCTATCTGAGCTAGTTGAAGGCTCTACAAATAGTTTTTTCAGACATAACAGCAAAAACGAATTATGTGTTGACAAAGGAACAAAAAGCAACATGAGAGAAATGAAGAATATAAATGGAAGAAAAAGAAACATGAGATAACTGAAGAATTTAAATAATTTAAAAAAAAAAAAAGACAGAAATTGATGTAAGCGAAGAAGGCCTAGGTATACCTATCTGAGCTAGTTGAAGGCTCTACAAACAGGCTTTTCAGATGTAACAGCAAAAACGAATTATGTGTTGACAAAGGAACAAAAAGCAACATGAGAGAAATGAAGAATATAAATGGAATAAAAAGAAACATGAGATAAATCCTGTGCTCTAGCGATTTCCATCCTACCAGTTTCCCGAGATCTACCTATCTGAGCTAGTTGAAGGCTCTACAAATAGTTTTTTCAGACATAACAGCAAAAACGAATTATGTGTTGACAAAGGAAAAAAAAAAAACATGACAGAAATTAAGAATATAAATGGAAGAAAAAGAAACATGAGATAACTGAAGAATATAAATAAATTTTTTTTTTTAAAAGACAGAAATTGATGTAAGCGAAGAAGGCCTAGGTAACAGACGAGCAAGAATGAATAGACGTCCACTTCTCGGTAGCGTGGCCGAGCGGTCTAAGGCGCTGGATTTAGGCTCCAGTCTCTCAGGAGGCGTGGGTTTGAATCCCACCGCTGCCATCTTTGATGTTGTTTGTGCAAGCCTTCAGTGGAAACTTCATTTTGGTCAATCCATAGTTTTGCAGTGTTTCTATATTCATGTTAGGAAAATAACACATGTTGAGTGAAGTTTAACCCACGAGTGCAGAGCACAATAAATTGGCAGTATATCACGTTAAACACCTTGTCCTGTGCTCTAGCGATTTCCATCCTACCAGTTTCCTGAGATATACCTATCTGAGCTAGTTGAAGGCTCTACAAACAGGCTTTTCAGATGTAACAGCAAAAACGAATTATGTGTTGACAAAGGAACAAAAAGCAACATGAGAGAAATGAAGAATATAAATGGAAGAAAAAGAAACATGAGATAAATGAAGAATATAAATAAAAAATTTTTTAAAAAAGACTGAAATTGATGTAAGCGAAGAAGGCCTAGGTAACAGACGAGCAAGAATGAATAGACGTCCACTTCTCGGTAGCGTGGCCGAGCGGTCTAAGGCGCTGGATTAAGGCTCCAGTCTCTCAGGAGGCGTTGGTTTGAATCCCACCGCTGCCATCTTGGATGTTGTTTGTGCAAGGCTTCAGTGGAAACTTCATTTTGGTCAATCCATAGTTTTGCAGTGTTTCTATATTCATGTAAGGAAAATAACAAATGTTGAGTGAAGTTTAACCCACGAGTGCAGAGCACAATAAATTGGCAGTATATCACGTTAAACACCTTGTCCTGTGCTCTAGCGATTTCCATCCTACCAGTTTCCCGAGATATACCTATCTGAGCTAGTTGAAGGCTCTACAAACCGGCTTTTCAGATGTAACAGCAAAAACGAATTATGTGTTGACAAAGGAACAAAAAGCAACATGAGAGAAATTAAGAATATAAATGGAAGAAAAAGAAACATGAGATAACTGAAGAATATAAATATTTTTTTTTTTTAAAAGACAGAAATTGATGTAAGCGAAGAAGGCCTAGGTAACAGACGAGCAAGAATGAATACACATCCACTTCTCGGTAGCGTGGCCGAGCGGTCTAAGGCGCTGGATTAAGGCTCCAGTCTCTCAGGAGGCGTGGGTTCGAATCCTACTGCTGCCATCTTTAATGTTGTTTGTGCAAGGCTTCAGTGGAAGCTTCATTTTGGTCAATCCATAGTTTTGCAGTGTTTCTATATTCGTGTAAGGAAAATAACAAATGTTGAGTGAAGTTTAACCCACGAGTGCAGAGCACAATAAATTGGCAGTATATCACCTTAAACACCTTGTCCTGTGCTCTAGCGATTTCCATCCTACCAGTTTCCCGAGATATACCTATCTGAGCTAGTTGAAGGCTCTACAAACAGGCTTTTCAGATGTAACAGCAAAAACGAATTATGTGTTGACAAAGGAACAAAAAGCAACATGAGAGAAATGAAGAATATAAATGGAATAAAAAGAAACATGAGATAAATCCTGTGCTCTAGCGATTTCCATCCTACCAGTTTCCCGAGATCTACCTATCTGAGCTAGTTGAAGGCTCTACAAATAGGCTTTTCAGACATAACAGCAAAAACGAATTATGTGTTGACAAAGGAACAAAAATCAACATGAGAGAAATGAAGAATATAAATGGAATAAAAAGAAACATGAGATAAATGAAGAATATACATTTAAAAAAAATGTAAAAGACCAAAATTAATGGTAGCGCAGAAGGCCTAGGTAACAGACGAGAAAGCATGAAAATAGGTCAATTTCTCGGTAGTGTGGCCGAGCGGTCTAAGGCGCTGGATTAAGGCTCCAGTCTCTCAGGAGGCGTGGGTTCGAATTCCACCGCTGCCATCTTTAATGTTGTTTGTGCAAGGCTTCAGTGGAAGCTTCATTTTGGTCAATCCATAGTTTTGCAGTGTTTCTATATTCATGTAAGGAAAATAACAAATGTTGAGTGAAGTTTAACCCACGAGTGCAGAGCACAATAAATTGGCAGTATATCACCTTAAACACCTTGTCCTGTGCTCTAGCGATTTCCAATCTACCAGGTTCCCGAGATCTACCTATCTGAGCTAGTTGAAGGCTCTACAAATAGTTTTTTCAGACATAACAGCAAAAACGAATTATGTGTTGACAAAGGAACAAAAAGCAACATGAGAGAAATGAAGAATATAAATGGAAGAAAAAGAAACATGAGATAAATGAAGAATATAAATAAAAAAAATAAAAAAAAAGACTGAAATTGATGTAAGCGAAGAAGGCCTACGTAACAGACGAGCAAGAATGAATAGACGTCCACTTCTCGGTAGCGTGGCCGAGCGGTCTAAGGCGCTGGATTAAGGCTCCAGTCTCTCAGGAGGCGTGGGTTTGAATCCCACCACTGCCATCTTGGATGTTGTTTGTGCAAGGCTTCAGTGGAAACTTCATTTTGGTCAATCCATAGTTTTGCAGTGTTTCTATATTCATGTAAGGTAAATAACAAATATTGAGTGAAGTTTAACCCACGAG
Source organism: Thymallus thymallus (assembly GCA_023634145.1). Lineage (NCBI taxonomy): Eukaryota > Metazoa > Chordata > Actinopteri > Salmoniformes > Salmonidae > Thymallus > Thymallus thymallus. The sequence goes on along the minus strand of CM042398.1, from coordinate 33,289,886 downwards.
TGCAGAGCACAATAAATTGGCAGTATATCACGTTAAACACCTTGTCCTGTGCTCTAGCGATTTCCATCCTACCAGTTTCCCGAGATATACCTACCTGAGCTAGTTGAAGGCTCTACAAACAGGCTTTTCAGATGTAACAGCAAAAACGAATTATGTGTTGACAAAGGAACAAAAAGCAACATGAGAGAAATGAAGAATATAAATGGAAGAAAAAGAAACATGAGATAAATGAAGAATATAAATAAATAAAAATTTAAAAAAGACTGAAATTGATGTAAGCGAAGAAGGCCTAGGTAACAGACGAGCAAGAATGAATAGACGTCCACTTCTCGGTAGCGTGGCCGAGCGGTCTAAGGCGCTGGATTAAGGCTCCAGTCTCTCAGGAGGCGTTGGTTTGAATCCCACCGCTGCCATCTTGGATGTTGTTTGTGCAAGGCTTCAGTTGAAACTTCATTTTGGTCAATCCATAGTTTTGCAGTGTTTCTATATTCATGTAAGGAAAATAACAAATGTTGAGTGAAGTTTAACCCACGAGTGCAGAGCACAATAAATTGGCAGTATATCACGTTAAACACCTTGTCCTGTGCTCTAGCGATTTCCATCCTACCAGTTTCCCGAGATATACCTATCTGAGCTAGTTGAAGGCTCTACAAACCGGCTTTTCAGATGTAACAGCAAAAACGAATTATGTGTTGACAAAGGAACAAAAAGCAACATGAGAGAAATTAAGAATATAAATGGAAGAAAAAGAAACATGAGATAACTGAAGAATATAAATATTTTTTTTTTTTAAAAGACAGAAATTGATGTAAGCGAAGAAGGCCTAGGTAACAGACGAGCAAGAATGAATACACATCCACTTCTCGGTAGCGTGGCCGAGCGGTCTAAGGCGCTGGATTAAGGCTCCAGTCTCTCAGGAGGCGTGGGTTCGAATCCTACTGCTGCCATCTTTAATGTTGTTTGTGCAAGGCTTCAGTGGAAGCTTCATTTTGGTCAATCCATAGTTTTGCAGTGTTTCTATATTCGTGTAAGGAAAATAACAAATGTTGAGTGAAGTTTAACCCACGAGTGCAGAGCACAATAAATTGGCAGTATATCACCTTAAACACCTTGTCCTGTGCTCTAGCGATTTCCATCCTACCAGTTTCCCGAGATATACCTATCTGAGCTAGTTGAAGGCTCTACAAACAGGCTTTTCAGATGTAACAGCAAAAACGAATTATGTGTTGACAAAGGAACAAAAAGCAACATGAGAGAAATGAAGAATATAAATGGAATAAAAAGAAACATGAGATAAATCCTGTGCTCTAGCGATTTCCATCCTACCAGTTTCCCGAGATCTACCTATCTGAGCTAGTTGAAGGCTCTACAAATAGGCTTTTCAGACATAACAGCAAAAACGAATTATGTGTTGACAAAGGAACAAAAATCAACATGAGAGAAATGAAGAATATAAATGGAATAAAAAGAAACATGAGATAAATGAAGAATATACATTTAAAAAAAATGTAAAAGACCAAAATTAATGGTAGCGCAGAAGGCCTAGGTAACAGACGAGAAAGCATGAAAATAGGTCAATTTCTCGGTAGTGTGGCCGAGCGGTCTAAGGCGCTGGATTAAGGCTCCAGTCTCTCAGGAGGCGTGGGTTCGAATTCCACCGCTGCCATCTTTAATGTTGTTTGTGCAAGGCTTCAGTGGAAGCTTCATTTTGGTCAATCCATAGTTTTGCAGTGTTTCTATATTCATGTAAGGAAAATAACAAATGTTGAGTGAAGTTTAACCCACGAGTGCAGAGCACAATAAATTGGCAGTATATCACCTTAAACACCTTGTCCTGTGCTCTAGCGATTTCCAATCTACCAGGTTCCCGAGATCTACCTATCTGAGCTAGTTGAAGGCTCTACAAATAGTTTTTTCAGACATAACAGCAAAAACGAATTATGTGTTGACAAAGGAACAAAAAGCAACATGAGAGAAATGAAGAATATAAATGGAAGAAAAAGAAACATGAGATAAATGAAGAATATAAATAAAAAAAATAAAAAAAAAGACTGAAATTGATGTAAGCGAAGAAGGCCTACGTAACAGACGAGCAAGAATGAATAGACGTCCACTTCTCGGTAGCGTGGCCGAGCGGTCTAAGGCGCTGGATTAAGGCTCCAGTCTCTCAGGAGGCGTGGGTTTGAATCCCACCACTGCCATCTTGGATGTTGTTTGTGCAAGGCTTCAGTGGAAACTTCATTTTGGTCAATCCATAGTTTTGCAGTGTTTCTATATTCATGTAAGGAAAATAACAAATATTGAGTGAAGTTTAACCCACGAGTGCAGAGCACAATAAATTGGCAGTATATCACGTTAAACACCTTGTCCTGTGCTCTAGCGATTTCCATCCTACCAGTTTCCCGAGATATACCTACCTGAGCTAGTTGAAGGCTCTACAAACAGGCTTTTCAGATGTAACAGCAAAAACGAATTATGTGTTGACAAAGGAACAAAAAGCAACATGAGAGAAATGAAGAATATAAATGGAAGAAAAAGAAACATGAGATAAATGAAGAATATAAATAAAAAAAAATTAAAAAAAGACTGAAATTGATGTAAGCGAAGAAGGCCTAGGTAACAGACGAGCAAGAATGAATAGACGTCCACTTCTCGGTAGCGTGGCCGAGCAGTCTAAGGCGCTGGATTAAGGCTCCAGTCTCTCAGGAGGCGTTGGTTTGAATCCCACCGCTGCCATCTTGGATGTTGTTTGTGCAAGGCTTCAGTTGAAACTTCATTTTGGTCAATCCATAGTTTTGCAGTGTTTCTATATTCATGTAAGGAAAATAACAAATGTTGAGTGAAGTTTAACCCACGAGTGCAGAGCACAATAAATTGGCAGTATATCACGTTAAACACCTTGTCCTGTGCTCTAGCGATTTCCATCCTACCAGTTTCCCGAGATATACCTATCTGAGCTAGTTGAAGGCTCTACAAACCGGCTTTTCAGATGTAACAGCAAAAACGAATTATGTGTTGACAAAGGAACAAAAAGCAACATGAGAGAAATTAAGAATATAAATGGAAGAAAAAGAAACATGAGATAACTGAAGAATATAAATATTTTTTTTTTTTAAAAGACAGAAATTGATGTAAGCGAAGAAGGCCTAGGTAACAGACGAGCAAGAATGAATACACATCCACTTCTCGGTAGCGTGGCCGAGCGGTCTAAGGCGCTGGATTAAGGCTCCAGTCTCTCAGGAGGCGTGGGTTCGAATCCTACTGCTGCCATCTTTAATGTTGTTTGTGCAAGGCTTCAGTGGAAGCTTCATTTTGGTCAATCCATAGTTTTGCAGTGTTTCTATATTCGTGTAAGGAAAATAACAAATGTTGAGTGAAGTTTAACCCACGAGTGCAGAGCACAATAAATTGGCAGTATATCACCTTAAACACCTTGTCCTGTGCTCTAGCGATTTCCATCCTACCAGTTTCCCGAGATATACCTATCTGAGCTAGTTGAAGGCTCTACAAACAGGCTTTTCAGATGTAACAGCAAAAACGAATTATGTGTTGACAAAGGAACAAAAAGCAACATGAGAGAAATGAAGAATATAAATGGAATAAAAAGAAACATGAGATAAATCCTGTGCTCTAGCGATTTCCATCCTACCAGTTTCCCGAGATCTACCTATCTGAGCTAGTTGAAGGCTCTACAAATAGGCTTTTCAGACATAACAGCAAAAACGAATTATGTGTTGACAAAGGAACAAAAAGCAACATGAGAGAAATGAAGAATATAAATGGAATAAAAAGAAACATGAGATAAATGAAGAATATACATTTAAAAAAAATGTAAAAGACCAAAATTAATGGTAGCGCAGAAGGCCTAGGTAACAGACGAGAAAGCATGAAAATAGGTCAATTTCTCGGTAGTGTGGCCGAGCGGTCTAAGGCGCTGGATTAAGGCTCCAGTCTCTCAGGAGGCGTGGGTTCGAATTCCACCGCTGCCATCTTTAATGTTGTTTGTGCAAGGCTTCAGTGGAAGCTTCATTTTGGTCAATCCATAGTTTTGCAGTGTTTCTATATTCATGTAAGGAAAATAACAAATGTTGAGTGAAGTTTAACCCACGAGTGCAGAGCACAATAAATTGGCAGTATATCACCTTAAACACCTTGTCCTGTGCTCTAGCGATTTCCAATCTACCAGGTTCCCGAGATCTACCTATCTGAGCTAGTTGAAGGCTCTACAAATAGTTTTTTCAGACATAACAGCAAAAACGAATTATGTGTTGACAAAGGAACAAAAAGCAACATGAGAGAAATGAAGAATATAAATGGAAGAAAAAGAAACATGAGATAAATGAAGAATATAAATAAAAAAAATAAAAAAAAAGACTGAAATTGATGTAAGCGAAGAAGGCCTACGTAACAGACGAGCAAGAATGAATAGACGTCCACTTCTCGGTAGCGTGGCCGAGCGGTCTAAGGCGCTGGATTAAGGCTCCAGTCTCTCAGGAGGCGTGGGTTTGAATCCCACCACTGCCATCTTGGATGTTGTTTGTGCAAGGCTTCAGTGGAAACTTCATTTTGGTCAATCCATAGTTTTGCAGTGTTTCTATATTCATGTAAGGAAAATAACAAATATTGAGTGAAGTTTAACCCACGAGTGCAGAGCACAATAAATTGGCAGTATATCACGTTAAACACCTTGTCCTGTGCTCTAGCGATTTCCATCCTACCAGTTTCCCGAGATATACCTACCTGAGCTAGTTGAAGGCTCTACAAATAGGCTTTTCAGATGTAACAGCAAAAACGAATTATGTGTTGACAAAGGAACAAAAAGCAACATGAGAGAAATGAAGAATATAAATGGAAGGAAAAGAAACATGAGATGAATGAAGAATATACATTTAAAAAATAAAAAAAAGACTGAAATTGATGTAAGCGAAGAAGGCCTACGTAACAGACGAGCAAGAATGAATAGACGTCCACTTCTCGGTAGCGTGGCCGAGCGGTCTAAGGCGCTGGATTAAGGCTCCAGTCTCTCAGGAGGCGTGGGTTTGAATCCCACCACTGCCATCTTGGATGTTGTTTGTGCAAGGCTTCAGTGGAAACTTCATTTTGGTCAATCCATAGTTTTGCAGTGTTTCTATATTCATGTAAGGAAAATAACAAATATTGAGTGAAGTTTAACCCACGAGTGCAGAGCACAATAAATTGGCAGTATATCACGTTAAACACCTTGTCCTGTGCTCTAGCGATTTCCATCCTACCAGTTTCCCGAGATATACCTACCTGAGCTAGTTGAAGGCTCTACAAATAGGCTTTTCAGATGTAACAGCAAAAACGAATTATGTGTTGACAAAGGAACAAAAAGCAACATGAGAGAAATGAAGAATATAAATGGAAGGAAAAGAAACATGAGATGAATGAAGAATATACATTTAAAAAATAAAAAAAAGACTGAAATTGATGTAAGCGAAGAAGGCCTAGGTAACAGACGAGCAAGAATGAATAGTAGTCCACTTCTCGGTAGCGTGGCCGAGCAGTCTAAGGCGCTGGATTAAGGCTCCAGTCTCTCAGGAGGTGTGGGTTCAAATTCCACCGCTGCCATCTTTAATGTTGTTTGTGCAAGGCTTCAGTGGAAGCTTCATTTTGGTCAATCCATAGTTTTGCAGTGTTTCTATATTCATGTAAGGAAAATAACAAATGTTGAGTGAAGTTTAACCCACGAGTGCAGAGCACAATAAATTGGCAGTATATCACCCTAAACACCTTGTCCTGTGCTCTAGCGATTTCCATCCTACCAGTTTCCCGAGATATACCTACCTGAGCTAGTTGAAGGCTCTACAAACAGGCTTTTCAGATGTAACAGCAAAAACGAATTATGTGTTGACAAAGGAACAAAAAGCAACATGAGAGAAATGAAGAATATAAATGGAAGGAAAAGAAACATGAGATGAATGAAGAATATACATTTAAAAAATAAAAAAAAGACAGAAATTGATGTAAGCGAAGAAGGCCTAGGTAACAGACGAGCAAGAATGAATAGTAGTCCACTTCTCGGTAGCGTGGCCGAGCAGTCTAAGGCGCTGGATTAAGGCTCCAGTCTCTCAGGAGGTGTGGGTTCAAATTCCACCGCTGCCATCTTTAATGTTGTTTGTGCAAGGCTTCAGTGGAAGCTTCATTTTGGTCAATCCATAGTTTTGCAGTGTTTCTATATTCATGTAAGGAAAATAACAAATGTTGAGTGAAGTTTAACCCACGAGTGCAGAGCACAATAAATTGGCAGTATATCACGTTAAACACCTTGTCCTGTGCTCTAGCGATTTCCACCCTACCAGTTTCCCGAGATATACCTATCTGAGCTAGTTGAAGGCTCTACAAACAGGCTTTTCAGATGTAACAGCAAAAACGAATTATGTGTTGACAAAGGAACTAAAAGCAACATGAGAGAAATGAAGAATATAAATGGAATAAAAAGAAACATGAGGTAAATCCTGTGCTCTAGCGATTTCCAATCTACCAGGTTCCCGAGATCTACCTATCTGAGCTAGTTGAAGGCTCTACAAACAGGCTTTTCAGATGTAACAGCAAAAACGAATTATGTGTTGACAAAGGAACAAAAAGCAACATGAGAGAAATGAAGAATATAAATGGAAGAAAAAGAAACATGAGATAACTGAAGAATATAAATAAAAAATATTTAAAAAAGACAGAAATTGATGTAAGCGAAGAAGGCCTAGGTAACAGACGAGCAAGAATGAATAGTAGTCCACTTCTCGGTAGCGTGGCCGAGCAGTCTAAGGCGCTGGATTAAGGCTCCAGTCTCTCAGGAGGTGTGGGTTCAAATTCCACCGCTGCCATCTTTAATGTTGTTTGTGCAAGGCTTCAGTGGAAGCTTCATTTTGGTCAATCCATAGTTTTGCAGTGTTTCTATATTCATGTTAGGAAAATAACACATGTTGAGTGAAGTTTAACCCACGAGTGCAGAGCACAATAAATTGGCAGTGTATCACATTAAACACCTTGTCCTGTGCTCTAGCGATTTCCATCCTACCAGTTTCCCGAGATATACCTATCTGAGCTAGTTGAAGGCTCTACAAACAGGCTTTTCAGATGTAACAGCAAAAACGAATTATGTGTTGACAAAGGAACAAAAAGCAACATGAGAGAAATGAAGAATATAAATGGAATTAAAAGAAACATGAGATAAATCCTGTGCTCTAGCGATTTCCATCCTACCAGTTTCCCGAGATCTACCTATCTGAGCTAGTTGAAGGCTCTACAAATAGTTTTTTCAGACATAACAGCAAAAACGAATTATGTGTTGACAAAGGAACAAAAAGCAAGATGAGAGAAATTAAGAATATAAATGGAAGAAAAAGAAACATGAGATAACTGAAGAATATAAATATTTTTTTTTTTTTAAAAGACAGAAATTGATGTAAGCGAAGAAGGCCTAGGTAACTGACGAGCAAGAATGAATAGACGTCCACTTCTCGGTAGTGTGGCCGAGCGGTCTAAGGCGCTGGATTAAGGCTCCAGTCTCTCAGGAGGCGTGGGTTTGAATCCCACCGCTGCCATCTTGGATGTTGTTTGTGCAAGGCTTCAGTGGAAACTTCATTTTGGTCAATCCATAGTTTTGCAGTGTTTCTATATTCATGTAAGGAAAATAACAAATATTGAGTGAAGTTAAACCCACGAGTGCAGAGCACAATAAATTGGCAGTATATCACATTAAACACCTTGTCCTGTGCTCTAGCGATTTCCAATCTACCAGTTTCCCGAGATCTACCTATCTGAGCTAGTTGAAGGCTCTACAAATAGTTTTTTCAGACATAACAGCAAAAACGAATTATGTGTTGACAAAGGAACAAAAAGCAACATGAGAGAAATGAAGAATATAAATGGAATAAAAAGAAACATGAGATAAATCCTGTGCTCTAGCGATTTCCATCCTACCAGTTTCCCGAGATCTACCTATCTGAGCTAGTTGAAGGCTCTACAAATAGTTTTTTCAGACATAACAGCAAAAACGAATTATGTGTTGACAAAGGAACAAAAAGCAACATGAGAGAAATGAAGAATATAAATGGAATAAAAAGAAACATGAGATAAATGAAGTATATACATTAAAAAAAAATTTAAAAGACCAAAATTAATGGTAGCGCAGAAGGCCTAGGTAACTGACGAGCAAGAATGAATAGACGTCCACTTCTCGGTAGCGTGGCCGAGCGGTCTAAGGCGCTGGATTAAGGCTCCAGTCTCTCAGGAGGCGTTGGTTTGAATCCCACCGCTGCCATCTTGGATGTTGTTTGTGCAAGGCTTCAGTGGAAACTTCATTTTGGTCAATCCATAGTTTTGCAGTGTTTCTATATTCATGTAAGGAAAATAACAAATATTGAGTGAAGTTTAACCCACGAGTGCAGAGCACAATAAATTGGCAGTATATCACCTTAAACACCTTGTCCTGTGCTCTCGCGATTTCCATCCTACCAGTTTCCCGAGATATACCTATCTGAGCTAGTTGAAGACTCTACAAACAGGCTTTTCAGATGTAACAGCAAAAACGAATTATGTGTTGACAAAGGAACAAAAAGCAACATGAGAGAAATGAAGAATATAAATGGAAGAAAAAGAAACATGAGATAACTGAAGAATATAAATATTTTTTTTTTTTAAAAAGACAGAAATTGATGTAAGCGAAGAAGGCCTAGGTAACAGACGAGCAAGAATGAATAGACGTCCACTTCTTGGTAGCGTGTCCGAGCGGTCTACTGCGCTGGATTTAGGTTCCAGTCTCTCAGGAGGCGTGGGTTCGAATCCCACCGCTGCCATCTTTGATGTTGTTTGTGCAAGCCTTCACTGGAAACTTCATTTTGGTCAATCCATAGTTTTGCAGTGTTTCTATATTCATGTAAGGAAAATAACACATGTTGAGTGAAGTTTAACCCACGAGTGCAGAGCACAATAAATTGGCAGTATATCACGTTAAACACCTTGTCCTGTGCTCTAGCGATTTCCATCCTACCAGTTTCCCGAGATATACCTATCTGAGCTAGTTGAAGGCTCTACAAACAGGCTTTTCAGATGTAACAGCAAAAACGAATTATGTGTTGACAAAGGAACAAAAAGCAACATGAGAGAAAAGAAGAATATAACTGGAATAAAAATAAACATGAGATAAATCCTGTGCTCTAGCGATTTCCATCCTACCAGTTTCCCGAGATCTACCTATCTGAGCTAGTTGAAGGCTCTACAAATAGTTTTTTCAGACATAACAGCAAAAACGAATTATGTGTTGACAAAGGAACAAAAAGCAACATGAGAGAAATGAAGAATATAAATGGAATAAAAAGAAACATGAGATAAATGAAGTATATACATTAAAAAAAAAATTAAAAGACCAAAATTAATGGTAGCGCAGAAGGCCTAGGTAACTGACGAGCAAGAATGAATAGACGTCCACTTCTCGGTAGCGTGGCCGAGCGGTCTACGGCTTTTCAGATGTAACAGCAAAAAAGAATTATGTGTTGACAAAGGAACAAAAAGCAACATGAGAGAAATGAAGAATATAAATGGAAGAAAAAGAAACATGAGATAACTGAAGAATATAAATATTTTTTTTTTTTTAAAAGACAGAAATTGATGTAAGCGAAGAAGGCCTAGGTAACAGACGAGCAAGAATGAATAGACGTCCACTTCTCGGTAGCGTGGCCGAGCGGTCTAAGGCGCTGGATTAAGGCTCCAGTCTCTCAGGAGGCGTGGGTTCGAATCCCACCGCTGCCATCTTTAATGTTGTTTGTGCAAGGCTTCAGTGGAAGCTTCATTTTGGTCAATCCATAGTTTTGCAGTGTTTCTATATTCATGTTAGGAAAATAACACATGTTGAGTGAAGTTTAACCCACGAGTGCAGAGCACAATAGATTGGCAGTATATCACGTTAAACACCTTGTCCTGTGCTCTAGCGATTTCCATCCTACCAGTTTCCCGAGATATACCTATCTGAGCTAGTTGAAGGCTCTACAAACAGGCTTTTCAGATGTAACAGCAAAAACGAATTATGTGTTGACAAAGGAACAAAAAGCAACATGAGAGAAATGAAGAATATAAATGGAATAAAAAGAAACATGAGGTAAATCCTGTGCTCTAGCGATTTCCAATCTACCAGGTTCCCGAGATCTACCTATCTGAGCTAGTTGAAGGCTCTACAAACAGGCTTTTCAGATGTAACAGCAAAAACGAATTATGTGTTGACAAAGGAACAAAAAGCAACATGAGAGAAATGAAGAATATAAATGGAAGAAAAAGAAACATGAGATAACTGAAGAATATAAATAAAAAATATTTAAAAAAGACAGAAATTGATGTAAGCGAAGAAGGCCTAGGTAACAGTTGAGCAAGAATGAATAGACGTCCACTTCTCGGTAGTGTGGCCGAGCGGTCTAAGGCGCTGGATTAAGGCTCCAGTCTCTCAGGAGGCGTGGGTTCGAATCCCACAGCTGCCATCTTTAGTGTTGTTTGTGGAAGCTTCATTTTGGTCAATCTATAGTTTTGCAGTGTTTCTATATTCATGTAAGGAAAATAACAAATGTTGAGTGAAGTTTAACCCACGATTGCAGAGCACAATAAATTGGCAGTATATCACCTTAAACACCTTGTCCTGTGCTCTAGCGATTTCCATCCTACCAGTTTCCCGAGATATACCTATCTGAGCTAGTTGAAGACTCTACAAACAGGCTTTTCAGATGGAACAGCAAAAACGAATTATGTGTTGACAAAGGAACAAAAAGCAACATGAGAGAAATGAAGAATATAAATGGAATAAAAAGAAACATGAGATAAATGAAGAATATACATTTTAAAAAAATTTTAAAGACCAAAATTAATGGTAGCGCAGAAGGCCTAGGTAACAGACGAGAAAGCGTGAAAATAGGTCAATTTCTTGGTAGTGTGGCCGAGCGGTCTAAGGCGCTGTATTTAGGCTCTAGTCTCTCAGGAGGTGTGGGTTCGAATCCCACCGCTGCCATCTTTGATGTTGTTTGTGCAAGGCTTCAGTGGAAACTTCATTTTGGTCAATCCATAGTTTTGCAGTGTTTCTATATTCATGTTAGGAAAATAACACATGTTGAGTGAAGTTTAACCCACGAGTGCAGAGCACAATAAATTGGCAGTATATCACGTTAAACACCTTGTCCTGTGCTCTAGCGATTTCCATCCTACCAGTTTCCCGAGATCTACCTATCTGAGCTAGTTGAAGGCTCTACAAATAGTTTTTTCAGACATAACAGCAAAAACGAATTATGTGTTGACAAAGGAACAAAAAGCAACATGAGAGAAATGAAGAATATAAATGGAAGAAAAAGAAACATGAGATAAATGAAGAATATAAATAAAAAAAAATAAAAAAAAGACTGAAATTGATGTAAGCGAAGAAGGCCTAGGTAACAGACGAGCAAGAATGAATAGACGTCCACTTCTCGGTAGCGTGGCCGAGCGGTCTAAGGCGCTGGATTAAGGCTCCAGTCTCTCAGGAGGCGTGGGTTCGAATCCCACCGCTGCCATCTTTAATGTTGTTTGTGCAAGCCTTCAGTGGAAACTTCATTTTGGTCAATCCATAGTTTTGCAGTGTTTCTATATTCATGTTAGGAAAATAACACATGTTGAGTGAAGTTTAACCCACGAGTGCAGAGCACAATAAATTGGCAGTGTATCACATTAAACACCTTGTCCTGTGCTCTAGCGATTTCCATCCTACCAGTTTCCCGAGATATACCTATCTGAGCTAGTTGAAGGCTCTACAAACAGGCTTTTCAGATGTAACAGCAAAAACGAATTATGTGTTGACAAAGGAACAAAAAGCAACATGAGAGAAATGAAGAATATAAATGGAATTAAAAGAAACATGAGATAAATCCTGTGCTCTAGCGATTTCCATCCTACCAGTTTCCCGAGATCTACCTATCTGAGCTAGTTGAAGGCTCTACAAATAGTTTTTTCAGACATAACAGCAAAAACGAATTATGTGTTGACAAAGGAACAAAAAGCAAGATGAGAGAAATTAAGAATATAAATGGAAGAAAAAGAAACATGAGATAACTGAAGAATATAAATATTTTTTTTTTTTTAAAAGACAGAAATTGATGTAAGCGAAGAAGGCCTAGGTAACTGACGAGCAAGAATGAATAGACGTCCACTTCTCGGTAGTGTGGCCGAGCGGTCTAAGGCGCTGGATTAAGGCTCCAGTCTCTCAGGAGGCGTGGGTTTGAATCCCACCGCTGCCATCTTGGATGTTGTTTGTGCAAGGCTTCAGTGGAAACTTCATTTTGGTCAATCCATAGTTTTGCAGTGTTTCTATATTCATGTAAGGAAAATAACAAATATTGAGTGAAGTTAAACCCACGAGTGCAGAGCACAATAAATTGGCAGTATATCACATTAAACACCTTGTCCTGTGCTCTAGCGATTTCCAATCTACCAGTTTCCCGAGATCTACCTATCTGAGCTAGTTGAAGGCTCTACAAATAGTTTTTTCAGACATAACAGCAAAAACGAATTATGTGTTGACAAAGGAACAAAAAGCAACATGAGAGAAATGAAGAATATAAATGGAATAAAAAGAAACATGAGATAAATCCTGTGCTCTAGCGATTTCCATCCTACCAGTTTCCCGAGATCTACCTATCTGAGCTAGTTGAAGGCTCTACAAATAGTTTTTTCAGACATAACAGCAAAAACGAATTATGTGTTGACAAAGGAACAAAAAGCAACATGAGAGAAATGAAGAATATAAATGGAATAAAAAGAAACATGAGATAAATGAAGTATATACATTAAAAAAAAATTTAAAAGACCAAAATTAATGGTAGCGCAGAAGGCCTAGGTAACTGACGAGCAAGAATGAATAGACGTCCACTTCTCGGTAGCGTGGCCGAGCGGTCTAAGGCGCTGGATTAAGGCTCCAGTCTCTCAGGAGGCGTTGGTTTGAATCCCACCGCTGCCATCTTGGATGTTGTTTGTGCAAGGCTTCAGTGGAAACTTCATTTTGGTCAATCCATAGTTTTGCAGTGTTTCTATATTCATGTAAGGAAAATAACAAATATTGAGTGAAGTTTAACCCACGAGTGCAGAGCACAATAAATTGGCAGTATATCACCTTAAACACCTTGTCCTGTGCTCTCGCGATTTCCATCCTACCAGTTTCCCGAGATATACCTATCTGAGCTAGTTGAAGACTCTACAAACAGGCTTTTCAGATGTAACAGCAAAAACGAATTATGTGTTGACAAAGGAACAAAAAGCAACATGAGAGAAATGAAGAATATAAATGGAAGAAAAAGAAACATGAGATAACTGAAGAATATAAATATTTTTTTTTTTTAAAAAGACAGAAATTGATGTAAGCGAAGAAGGCCTAGGTAACAGACGAGCAAGAATGAATAGACGTCCACTTCTTGGTAGCGTGTCCGAGCGGTCTACTGCGCTGGATTTAGGTTCCAGTCTCTCAGGAGGCGTGGGTTCGAATCCCACCGCTGCCATCTTTGATGTTGTTTGTGCAAGCCTTCACTGGAAACTTCATTTTGGTCAATCCATAGTTTTGCAGTGTTTCTATATTCATGTAAGGAAAATAACACATGTTGAGTGAAGTTTAACCCACGAGTGCAGAGCACAATAAATTGGCAGTATATCACGTTAAACACCTTGTCCTGTGCTCTAGCGATTTCCATCCTACCAGTTTCCCGAGATATACCTATCTGAGCTAGTTGAAGGCTCTACAAACAGGCTTTTCAGATGTAACAGCAAAAACGAATTATGTGTTGACAAAGGAACAAAAAGCAACATGAGAGAAAAGAAGAATATAACTGGAATAAAAATAAACATGAGATAAATCCTGTGCTCTAGCGATTTCCATCCTACCAGTTTCCCGAGATCTACCTATCTGAGCTAGTTGAAGGCTCTACAAATAGTTTTTTCAGACATAACAGCAAAAACGAATTATGTGTTGACAAAGGAACAAAAAGCAACATGAGAGAAATGAAGAATATAAATGGAATAAAAAGAAACATGAGATAAATGAAGTATATACATTAAAAAAAAAATTAAAAGACCAAAATTAATGGTAGCGCAGAAGGCCTAGGTAACTGACGAGCAAGAATGAATAGACGTCCACTTCTCGGTAGCGTGGCCGAGCGGTCTACGGCTTTTCAGATGTAACAGCAAAAAAGAATTATGTGTTGACAAAGGAACAAAAAGCAACATGAGAGAAATGAAGAATATAAATGGAAGAAAAAGAAACATGAGATAACTGAAGAATATAAATATTTTTTTTTTTTTAAAAGACAGAAATTGATGTAAGCGAAGAAGGCCTAGGTAACAGACGAGCAAGAATGAATAGACGTCCACTTCTCGGTAGCGTGGCCGAGCGGTCTAAGGCGCTGGATTAAGGCTCCAGTCTCTCAGGAGGCGTGGGTTCGAATCCCACCGCTGCCATCTTTAATGTTGTTTGTGCAAGGCTTCAGTGGAAGCTTCATTTTGGTCAATCCATAGTTTTGCAGTGTTTCTATATTCATGTTAGGAAAATAACACATGTTGAGTGAAGTTTAACCCACGAGTGCAGAGCACAATAGATTGGCAGTATATCACGTTAAACACCTTGTCCTGTGCTCTAGCGATTTCCATCCTACCAGTTTCCCGAGATATACCTATCTGAGCTAGTTGAAGGCTCTACAAACAGGCTTTTCAGATGTAACAGCAAAAACGAATTATGTGTTGACAAAGGAACAAAAAGCAACATGAGAGAAATTAAGAATATAAATGGAAGAAAAAGAAACATGAGATAACTGAAGAATATAAATATTTTTTTTTTTTTAAAAGACAGAAATTGATGTAAGCGAAGAAGGCCTAGGTAACAGACGAGCAAGAATGAATAGACGTCCACTTCTCGGTAGCGTGGCCGAGCGGTCTAAGGCGCTGGATTAAGGCTCCAGTCTCTCAGGAGGCGTGGGTTCGAATCCCACCGCTGCCATCTTTAATGTTGTTTGTGCAAGCCTTCAGTGGAAACTTCATTTTGGTCAATCCATAGTTTTGCAGTGTTTCTATATTCATGTTAGGAAAATAACACATGTTGAGTGAAGTTTAACCCACGAGTGCAGAGCACAATAAATTGGCAGTATATCACGTTAAACACCTTGTCCTGTGCTCTAGCGATTTCCATCCTACCAGTTTCCCGAGATCTACCTATCTGAGCTAGTTGAAGGCTCTACAAACAGGCTTTTCAGATGTAACAGCTAAAAAGAATTATGTGTTGACAAAGGAACAAAAAGCAACATGAGAGAAATTAAGAATATAAATGGAAGAAAAAGAAACATGAGATAACTGAAGAATAAAAATATATATATTTTTTTAAAAGACAGAAATTGATGTAAGCGAAGAAGGCCTAGGTAACTGACGAGCAAGAATGAATAGATGCCCGCTTCTCGGTAGCGTGGCCGAGCGGTCTAAGGCGCTGGATTAAGGCTCCAGTCTCTCAGGAGGCGTGGGTTTGAATCCCACCGCTGCCATCTTGGATGTTGTTTGTGCAAGGCTTCAGTGGAAACTTCATTTTGGTCAATCCATAGTTTTGCAGTGTTTCTATATTCATGTAAGGAAAATAACAAATATTGAGTGAAGTTTAACCCACGAGTGCAGAGCACAATAAATTGGCAGTATATCACCTTAAACACCTTGTCCTGTGCTCTAGCGATTTCCATCCTACCAGTTTCCCGAGATATACCTATCTGAGCTAGTTGAAGACTCTACAAACAGGCTTTTCAGATGTAACAGCAAAAACGAATTATGTGTTGACAAAGGAACAAAAAGCAACATGAGAGAAATGAAGAATATAAATGGAAGAAAAAGAAACATGAGATAACTGAAGAATATACATTTTAAAAAAATTTAAAAGACCAAAATTAATGGTAGCGCAGAAGGCCTAGGTAACTGACGAGCAAGAATGAATAGACGTCCACTTCTCGGTAGCGTGGCCGAGCGGTCTACGGCTTTTCAGATGTAACAGCAAAAACGAATTATGTGTTGACAAAGGAACAAAAAGCAACATGAGAGAAATGAAGAATATAAATGGAAGAAAAAGAAACATGAGATAACTGAAGAATATAAATATTTTTTTTTTTTTAAAAGACAGAAATTGATGTAAGTGAAGAAGGCCTAGGTAACAGACGAGCAAGAATGAATAGACGTCCACTTCTCGGTAGCGTGGCCGAGCGGTCTAAGGCGCTGGATTAAGGCTCCAGTCTCTCAGGAGGCGTGGGTTTGAATCCCACCGCTGCCATCTTGGATGTTGTTTGTGCAAGGCTTCAGTGGAAACTTCATTTTGGTCAATCCATAGTTTTGCAGTGTTTCTATATTCATGTAAGGAAAATAACAAATATTGAGTGAAGTTTAACCCACGAGTGCAGAGCACAATAAATTGGCAGTATATCACCTTAAACACCTTGTCCTGTGCTCTAGCGATTTCCATCCTACCAGTTTCCCGAGATATACCTATCTGAGCTAGTTGAAGACTCTACAAACAGGCTTTTCAGATGTAACAGCAAAAACGAATTATGTGTTGACAAAGGAACAAAAAGCAACATGAGAGAAATGAAGAATATAAATGGAAGAAAAAGAAACATGAGATAACTGAAGAATATAAATATTTTTTTTTTTTTAAAAGACAGAAATTGATGTAAGCGAAGAAGGCCTAGGTAACAGACGAGCAAGAATGAATAGACGTCCACTTCTCGGTAGCGTGGCCGAGCGGTCTAAGGCGCTGGATTAAGGCTCCAGTCTCTCAGGAGGCGTGGGTTCGAATCCCACCGCTGCCATCTTTAATGTTGTTTGTGCAAGCCTTCAGTGGAAACTTCATTTTGGTCAATCCATAGTTTTGCAGTGTTTCTATATTCATGTTAGGAAAATAACACATGTTGAGTGAAGTTTAACCCACGAGTGCAGAGCACAATAGATTGGCAGTATATCACGTTAAACACCTTGTCCTGTGCTCTAGCGATTTCCATCCTACCAGTTTCCCGAGATATACCTATCTGAGCTAGTTGAAGGCTCTACAAACAGGCTTTTCAGATGTAACAGCAAAAACGAATTATGTGTTGACAAAGGAACAAAAAGCAACATGAGAGAAATTAAGAATATAAATGGAAGAAAAAGAAACATGAGATAACTGAAGAATATAAATATTTTTTTTTTTTTAAAAGACAGAAATTGATGTAAGCGAAGAAGGCCTAGGTAACAGACGAGCAAGAATGAATAGACGTCCACTTCTCGGTAGCGTGGCCGAGCGGTCTAAGGCGCTGGATTAAGGCTCCAGTCTCTCAGGAGGCGTGGGTTCGAATCCCACCGCTGCCATCTTTAATGTTGTTTGTGCAAGCCTTCAGTGGAAACTTCATTTTGGTCAATCCATAGTTTTGCAGTGTTTCTATATTCATGTTAGGAAAATAACACATGTTGAGTGAAGTTTAACCCACGAGTGCAGAGCACAATAAATTGGCAGTATATCACCTTAAACACCTTGTCCTGTGCTCTAGCGATTTCCATCCTACCAGTTTCCCGAGATCTACCTATCTGAGCTAGTTGAAGGCTCTACAAACAGGCTTTTCAGATGTAACAGCTAAAAAGAATTATGTGTTGACAAAGGAACAAAAAGCAACATGAGAGAAATTAAGAATATAAATGGAAGAAAAAGAAACATGAGATAACTGAAGAATAAAAATATATATATTTTTTTAAAAGACAGAAATTGATGTAAGCGAAGAAGGCCTAGGTAACTGACGAGCAAGAATGAATAGATGCCCGCTTCTCGGTAGCGTGGCCGAGCGGTCTAAGGCGCTGGATTAAGGCTCCAGTCTCTCAGGAGGCGTGGGTTTGAATCCCACCGCTGCCATCTTGGATGTTGTTTGTGCAAGGCTTCAGTGGAAACTTCATTTTGGTCAATCCATAGTTTTGCAGTGTTTCTATATTCATGTTAGGAAAATAACACATGTTGAGTGAAGTTTAACCCACGAGTGCAGAGCACAATAGATTGGCAGTATATCACGTTAAACACCTTGTCCTGTGCTCTAGCGATTTCCATCCTACCAGTTTCCCGAGATATACCTATCTGAGCTAGTTGAAGGCTCTACAAACAGGCTTTTCAGATGTAACAGCAAAAACGAATTATGTGTTGACAAAGGAACAAAAAGCAACATGAGAGAAATTAAGAATATAAATGGAAGAAAAAGAAACATGAGATAACTGAAGAATATAAATATTTTTTTTTTTTTAAAAGACAGAAATTGATGTAAGCGAAGAAGGCCTAGGTAACAGACGAGCAAGAATGAATAGACGTCCACTTCTCGGTAGCGTGGCCGAGCGGTCTAAGGCGCTGGATTAAGGCTCCAGTCTCTCAGGAGGCGTGGGTTCGAATCCCACCGCTGCCATCTTTAATGTTGTTTGTGCAAGCCTTCAGTGGAAACTTCATTTTGGTCAATCCATAGTTTTGCAGTGTTTCTATATTCATGTTAGGAAAATAACACATGTTGAGTGAAGTTTAACCCACGAGTGCAGAGCACAATAAATTGGCAGTATATCACGTTAAACACCTTGTCCTGTGCTCTAGCGATTTCCATCCTACCAGTTTCCCGAGATCTACCTATCTGAGCTAGTTGAAGGCTCTACAAACAGGCTTTTCAGATGTAACAGCTAAAAAGAATTATGTGTTGACAAAGGAACAAAAAGCAACATGAGAGAAATGAAGAATATAAATGGAAGAAAAAGAAACATGAGATAACTGAAGAATAAAAATATATTTTTTTTTTTAAAAGACAGAAATTGATGTAAGCGAAGAAGGCCTAGGTAACTGACGAGCAAGAATGAATAGATGCCCGCTTCTCGGTAGCGTGGCCGAGCGGTCTAAGGCGCTGGATTAAGGCTCCAGTCTCTCAGGAGGCGTGGGTTTGAATCCCACCGCTGCCATCTTGGATGTTGTTTGTGCAAGGCTTCAGTGGAAACTTCATTTTGGTCAATCCATAGTTTTGCAGTGTTTCTATATTCATGTAAGGAAAATAACAAATATTGAGTGAAGTTTAACCCACGAGTGCAGAGCACAATAAATTGGCAGTATATCACCTTAAACACCTTGTCCTGTGCTCTAGCGATTTCCATCCTACCAGTTTCCCGAGATATACCTATCTGAGCTAGTTGAAGACTCTACAAACAGGCTTTTCAGATGTAACAGCAAAAACGAATTATGTGTTGACAAAGGAACAAAAAGCAACATGAGAGAAATGAAGAATATAAATGGAAGAAAAAGAAACATGAGATAACTGAAGAATATACATTTTAAAAAAATTTAAAAGACCAAAATTAATGGTAGCGCAGAAGGCCTAGGTAACTGACGAGCAAGAATGAATAGACGTCCACTTCTCGGTAGCGTGGCCGAGCGGTCTACGGCTTTTCAGATGTAACAGCAAAAACGAATTATGTGTTGACAAAGGAACAAAAAGCAACATGAGAGAAATGAAGAATATAAATGGAAGAAAAAGAAACATGAGATAACTGAAGAATATAAATATTTTTTTTTTTTTAAAAGACAGAAATTGATGTAAGCGAAGAAGGCCTAGGTAACAGACGAGCAAGAATGAATAGACGTCCACTTCTCGGTAGCGTGGCCGAGCGGTCTAAGGCGCTGGATTAAGGCTCCAGTCTCTCAGGAGGCGTGGGTTTGAATCCCACCGCTGCCATCTTGGATGTTGTTTGTGCAAGGCTTCAGTGGAAACTTCATTTTGGTCAATCCATAGTTTTGCAGTGTTTCTATATTCATGTAAGGAAAATAACAAATATTGAGTGAAGTTTAACCCACGAGTGCAGAGCACAATAAATTGGCAGTATATCACCTTAAACACCTTGTCCTGTGCTCTAGCGATTTCCATCCTACCAGTTTCCCCAAATATACCTATCTGAGCTAGTTGAAGACTCTACAAACAGGCTTTTCAGATGTAACAGCAAAAACGAATTATGTGTTGACAAAGGAACAAAAAGCAACATGAGAGAAATGAAGAATATAAATGGAAGAAAAAGAAACATGAGATAACTGAAGAATATAAAAAAATTTTTTTTTTAAAAGACAGAAATTGATGTAAGCGAAGAAGGCCTAGGTAACAGACGAGCAGGAATGAATAGACATCCACTTCTCGGTAGCGTGGCCGAGCGGTCTAAGGCGCTGGATTAAGGCTCCAGTCTCTCAGGAGGCGTGGGTTCGAATCCCACCGCTGCCATCTTTGATGTTGTTTGTGCAAGCCTTCAGTGGAAACTTCATTTTGGTCAATCCATAGTTTTGCAGTGTTTCTATATTCATGTTAGGAAAATAACACATGTTGAGTGAAGTTTAACCCACGAGTGCAGAGCACAATAAATTGGCAGTATATCACGTTAAACACCTTGTCCTGTGCTCTAGCGATTTCCATCCTACCAGTTTCCCGAGATATACCTATCTGAGCTAGTTGAAGGCTCTACAAACAGGCTTTTCAGATGTAACAGCAAAAACGAATTATGTGTTGACAAAGGAACAAAAAGCAACATGAGAGAAATTAAGAATATAAATGGAAGAAAAAGAAACATGAGATAACTGAAGAATAAAAATATTTTTTTTTTTTTAAAAGACAGAAATTGATGTAAGCGAAGAAGGCCTAGGTAACTGACGAGCAAGAATGAATAGACGTCTGCTTCTCGGTAGCGTGGCCGAGCGGTCTAAGGCGCTGGATTAAGGCTCCAGTCTCTCAGGAGGCGTGGGTTTGAATCCCATCGCTGCCATCTTGGATGTTGTTTGTGCAAGGCTTCAGTGGAAACTTCATTTTGGTCAATCCATAGTTTTGCAGTGTTTCTATATTCATGTAAGGAAAATAACAAATATTGAGTGAAGTTTAACCCACGAGTGCAGAGCACAATAAATTGGCAGTATATCACCTTAAACACCTTGTCCTGTGCTCTAGCGATTTCCATCCTACCAGTTTCCCGAGATATACCTATCTGAGCTAGTTGAAGACTCTACAAACAGGCTTTTCAGATGTAACAGCAAAAACGAATTATGTGTTGACAAAGGAACAAAAAGCAACATGAGAGAAATGAAGAATATAAATGGAAGAAAAAGAAACATGAGATAACTGAAGAATATACATTTAAAAAAAATTTAAAAGACCAAAATTATTGGTAGCGCAGAAGGCCTAGGTAACTGACGAGCAAGAATGAATAGACGTCCACTTCTCGGTAGCGTGGCCGAGCGGTCTACGGCTTTTCAGATGTAACAGCAAAAACGAATTATGTGTTGACAAAGGAACAAAAAGCAACATGAGAGAAATGAAGAATATAAATGGAAGAAAAAGAAACATGAGATAACTGAAGAATATAAATATTTTTTTTTTTTAAAAGACAGAAATTGATGTAAGCGAAGAAGGCCTAGGTAACAGACGAGCAAGAATGAATAGACGTCCACTTCTCGGTAGCGTGGCCGAGCGGTCTAAGGCGCTGGATTAAGGCTCCAGTCTCTCAGGAGGCGTGGGTTTGAATCCCACCGCTGCCATCTTGGATGTTGTTTGTGCAAGGCTTCAGTGGAAACTTCATTTTGGTCAGTCCATAGTTTTGCAGTGTTTCTATATTCATGTAAGGAAAATAACAAATATTGAGTGAAGTTTAACCCACGAGTGCAGAGCACAATAAATTGGCAGTATATCACCTTAAACACCTTGTCCTGTGCTCTAGCGATTTCCATCCTACCAGTTTCCCGAGATATACCTATCTGAGCTAGTTGAAGGCTCTACAAACAGGCTTTTCAGATGTAACAGCAAAAACGAATTATGTGTTGACAAAGGAACAAAAAGCAACATGAGAGAAATTAAGAATATAAATGGAAGAAAAAGAAACATGAGATAACTGAAGAATAAAAATATTTTTTTTTTTTTAAAAGACAGAAATTGATGTAAGCGAAGAAGGCCTAGGTAACTGACGAGCAAGAATGAATAGACGTCTGCTTCTCGGTAGCGTGGCCGAGCGGTCTAAGGCGCTGGATTAAGGCTCCAGTCTCTCAGGAGGCGTGGGTTTGAATCCCATCGCTGCCATCTTGGATGTTGTTTGTGCAAGGCTTCAGTGGAAACTTCATTTTGGTCAATCCATAGTTTTGCAGTGTTTCTATATTCATGTAAGGAAAATAACAAATATTGAGTGAAGTTTAACCCACGAGTGCAGAGCACAATAAATTGGCAGTATATCACCTTAAACACCTTGTCCTGTGCTCTAGCGATTTCCATCCTACCAGTTTCCCGAGATATACCTATCTGAGCTAGTTGAAGACTCTACAAACAGGCTTTTCAGATGTAACAGCAAAAACGAATTATGTGTTGACAAAGGAACAAAAAGCAACATGAGAGAAATGAAGAATATAAATGGAAGAAAAAGAAACATGAGATAACTGAAGAATATACATTTAAAAAAAATTTAAAAGACCAAAATTATTGGTAGCGCAGAAGGCCTAGGTAACTGACGAGCAAGAATGAATAGACGTCCACTTCTCGGTAGCGTGGCCGAGCGGTCTACGGCTTTTCAGATGTAACAGCAAAAACGAATTATGTGTTGACAAAGGAACAAAAAGCAACATGAGAGAAATGAAGAATATAAATGGAAGAAAAAGAAACATGAGATAACTGAAGAATATAAATATTTTTTTTTTTTAAAAGACAGAAATTGATGTAAGCGAAGAAGGCCTAGGTAACAGACGAGCAAGAATGAATAGACGTCCACTTCTCGGTAGCGTGGCCGAGCGGTCTAAGGCGCTGGATTAAGGCTCCAGTCTCTCAGGAGGCGTGGGTTTGAATCCCACCGCTGCCATCTTGGATGTTGTTTGTGCAAGGCTTCAGTGGAAACTTCATTTTGGTCAATCCATAGTTTTGCAGTGTTTCTATATTCATGTAAGGAAAATAACAAATATTGAGTGAAGTTTAACCCACGAGTGCAGAGCACAATAAATTGGCAGTATATCACCTTAAACACCTTGTCCTGTGCTCTAGCGATTTCCATCCTACCAGTTTCCCGAGATATACCTATCTGAGCTAGTTGAAGGCTCTACAAACAGGCTTTTCAGATGTAACAGCAAAAACGAATTATGTGTTGACAAAGGAACAAAAAGCAACATGAGAGAAATGAAGAATATAAATGGAAGAAAAAGAAACATGAGATAACTGAAGAATATAATCTTTTTTTTTTTTTTTAAAAGACAGAAATTGATGTAAGCGAAGAAGGCCTAGGTAACAGACGAGCAAGAATGAATAGACATCCACTTCTCGGTAGCGTGGCCGAGCGGTCTAAGGCGCTGGATTAAGGCTCCAGTCTCTCAGGAGGCGTGGGTGTGAATCCCACCGCTGCCATTTTGGATGTTGTTTGTGCAAGGCTTCAGTGGAAATTTCATTTTGGTCAATCCATAGTTTTGCAGTGTTTCTATATTCATGTAAGGAAAATAACAAATATTGAGTGAAGTTTAACCCACGAGTGCAGAGCACAATAAATTGGCAGTATATCACCTTAAACACCTTGTCCTGTGCTCTAGCGATTTCCATCCTACCAGTTTCCCGAGATATACCTATCTGAGCTAGTTGAAGACTCTACAAACAGGCTTTTCAGATGTAACAGCAAAAACGAATTATGTGTTGACAAAGGAACAAAAAGCAACATGAGAGAAATGAAGAATATAAATGGAATAAAAAGAAACATGAGATAAATGAAGAATATACATTTAAAAAAAATGTAAAAGACCAAAATTATTGGTAGCGCAGAAGGCCTAGGTAACTGACGAGCAAGAATGAATAGACGTCCACTTCTCGGTAGCGTGGCCGAGCGGTCTACGGCTTTTCAGATGTAACAGCAAAAACGAATTATGTGTTGACAAAGGAACAAAAAGCAACATGAGAGAAATGAAGAATATAAATGGAAGAAAAAGAAACATGAGATAACTGAAGAATATAAATATTTTTTTTTTTTAAAAGACAGAAATTGATGTAAGCGAAGAAGGCCTAGGTAACAGACGAGCAAGAATGAATAGACGTCCACTTCTCGGTAGCGTGGCCGAGCGGTCTAAGGCGCTGGATTAAGGCTCCAGTCTCTCAGGAGGCGTGGGTTTGAATCCCACCGCTGCCATCTTGGATGTTGTTTGTGCAAGCCTTCAGTGGAAACTTCATTTTGGTCAATCCATAGTTTTGCAGTGTTTCTATATTCATGTTAGGAAAATAACACATGTTGAGTGAAGTTTAACCCACGAGTGCAGAGCACAATAAATTGGCAGTATATCACGTTAAACACCTTGTCCTGTGCTCTAGCGATTTCCATCCTACCAGTTTCCCGAGATATACCTATCTGAGCTAGTTGAAGGCTCTACAAACAGGCTTTTCAGATGTAACAGCAAAAACGAATTATGTGTTGACAAAGGAACAAAAAGCAACATGAGAGAAATTAAGAATATAAATGGAAGAAAAAGAAACATGAGATAACTGAAGAATAAAAATATATTTTTTTTTTTAAAAGACAGAAATTGATGTAAGCGAAGAAGGCCTAGGTAACTGACGAGCAAGAATGAATAGACGTCTGCTTCTCGGTAGCGTGGCCGAGCGGTCTAAGGCGCTGGATTAAGGCTCCAGTCTCTCAGGAGGCGTGGGTTTGAATCCCATCGCTGCCATCTTGGATGTTGTTTGTGCAAGGCTTCAGTGGAAACTTCATTTTGGTCAATCCATAGTTTTGCAGTGTTTCTATATTCATGTAAGGAAAATAACAAATATTGAGTGAAGTTTAACCCACGAGTGCAGAGCACAATAAATTGGCAGTATATCACCTTAAACACCTTGTCCTGTGCTCTAGCGATTTCCATCCTACCAGTTTCCCGAGATATACCTATCTGAGCTAGTTGAAGACTCTACAAACAGGCTTTTCAGATGTAACAGCAAAAACGAATTATGTGTTGACAAAGGAACAAAAAGCAACATGAGAGAAATGAAGAATATAAATGGAAGAAAAAGAAACATGAGATAACTGAAGAATATACATTTAAAAAAAATTTAAAAGACCAAAATTATTGGTAGCGCAGAAGGCCTAGGTAACTGACGAGCAAGAATGAATAGACGTCCACTTCTCGGTAGCGTGGCCGAGCGGTCTACGGCTTTTCAGATGTAACAGCAAAAACGAATTATGTGTTGACAAAGGAACAAAAAGCAACATGAGAGAAATGAAGAATATAAATGGAAGAAAAAGAAACATGAGATAACTGAAGAATATAAATTTTTTTTTTTTTTAAAAGACAGAAATTGATGTAAGCGAAGAAGGCCTAGGTAACAGACGAGCAAGAATGAATAGACGTCCACTTCTCGGTAGCGTGGCCGAGCGGTCTAAGGCGCTGGATTAAGGCTCCAGTCTCTCAGGAGGCGTGGGTTTGAATCCCACCGCTGCCATCTTGGATGTTGTTTGTGCAAGGCTTCAGTGGAAACTTCATTTTGGTCAGTCCATAGTTTTGCAGTGTTTCTATATTCATGTAAGGAAAATAACAAATATTGAGTGAAGTTTAACCCACGAGTGCAGAGCACAATAAATTGGCAGTATATCACCTTAAACACCTTGTCCTGTGCTCTAGCGATTTCCATCCTACCAGTTTCCCGAGATATACCTATCTGAGCTAGTTGAAGGCTCTACAAACAGGCTTTTCAGATGTAACAGCAAAAACGAATTATGTGTTGACAAAGGAACAAAAAGCAACATGAGAGAAATTAAGAATATAAATGGAAGAAAAAGAAACATGAGATAACTGAAGAATAAAAATATTTTTTTTTTTTTAAAAGACAGAAATTGATGTAAGCGAAGAAGGCCTAGGTAACTGACGAGCAAGAATGAATAGACGTCTGCTTCTCGGTAGCGTGGCCGAGCGGTCTAAGGCGCTGGATTAAGGCTCCAGTCTCTCAGGAGGCGTGGGTTTGAATCCCATCGCTGCCATCTTGGATGTTGTTTGTGCAAGGCTTCAGTGGAAACTTCATTTTGGTCAATCCATAGTTTTGCAGTGTTTCTATATTCATGTAAGGAAAATAACAAATATTGAGTGAAGTTTAACCCACGAGTGCAGAGCACAATAAATTGGCAGTATATCACCTTAAACACCTTGTCCTGTGCTCTAGCGATTTCCATCCTACCAGTTTCCCGAGATATACCTATCTGAGCTAGTTGAAGACTCTACAAACAGGCTTTTCAGATGTAACAGCAAAAACGAATTATGTGTTGACAAAGGAACAAAAAGCAACATGAGAGAAATGAAGAATATAAATGGAAGAAAAAGAAACATGAGATAACTGAAGAATATACATTTAAAAAAAATTTAAAAGACCAAAATTATTGGTAGCGCAGAAGGCCTAGGTAACTGACGAGCAAGAATGAATAGACGTCCACTTCTCGGTAGCGTGGCCGAGCGGTCTACGGCTTTTCAGATGTAACAGCAAAAACGAATTATGTGTTGACAAAGGAACAAAAAGCAACATGAGAGAAATGAAGAATATAAATGGAAGAAAAAGAAACATGAGATAACTGAAGAATATAAATATTTTTTTTTTTTAAAAGACAGAAATTGATGTAAGCGAAGAAGGCCTAGGTAACAGACGAGCAAGAATGAATAGACGTCCACTTCTCGGTAGCGTGGCCGAGCGGTCTAAGGCGCTGGATTAAGGCTCCAGTCTCTCAGGAGGCGTGGGTTTGAATCCCACCGCTGCCATCTTGGATGTTGTTTGTGCAAGGCTTCAGTGGAAACTTCATTTTGGTCAATCCATAGTTTTGCAGTGTTTCTATATTCATGTAAGGAAAATAACAAATATTGAGTGAAGTTTAACCCACGAGTGCAGAGCACAATAAATTGGCAGTATATCACCTTAAACACCTTGTCCTGTGCTCTAGCGATTTCCATCCTACCAGTTTCCCGAGATATACCTATCTGAGCTAGTTGAAGGCTCTACAAACAGGCTTTTCAGATGTAACAGCAAAAACGAATTATGTGTTGACAAAGGAACAAAAAGCAACATGAGAGAAATGAAGAATATAAATGGAAGAAAAAGAAACATGAGATAACTGAAGAATATAATCTTTTTTTTTTTTTTTAAAAAGACAGAAATTGATGTAAGCGAAGAAGGCCTAGGTAACAGACGAGCAAGAATGAATAGACATCCACTTCTCGGTAGCGTGGCCGAGCGGTCTAAGGCGCTGGATTAAGGCTCCAGTCTCTCAGGAGGCGTGGGTGTGAATCCCACCGCTGCCATTTTGGATGTTGTTTGTGCAAGGCTTCAGTGGAAATTTCATTTTGGTCAATCCATAGTTTTGCAGTGTTTCTATATTCATGTAAGGAAAATAACAAATATTGAGTGAAGTTTAACCCACGAGTGCAGAGCACAATAAATTGGCAGTATATCACCTTAAACACCTTGTCCTGTGCTCTAGCGATTTCCATCCTACCAGTTTCCCGAGATATACCTATCTGAGCTAGTTGAAGACTCTACAAACAGGCTTTTCAGATGTAACAGCAAAAACGAATTATGTGTTGACAAAGGAACAAAAAGCAACATGAGAGAAATGAAGAATATAAATGGAAGAAAAAGAAACATGAGATAAATGAAGAATATACATTTAAAATATAAAAAAAAGACAGAAATTGATGTAAGCGAAGAAGGCCTAGGTAACAGACGAGCAAGAATGAATAGTAGTCTACTTCTCGGTAGCGTGGCTGAGCGGTCTAAGGCGCTGGATTAAGACTCCAGTCTCTCAGGAGGCGTGGGTTTGAATCCCACCGCTACCATGTTGGATGTTGTTTGTGCAAGGCTTCAGTGGAAACTTCATTTTGGTCAATCCATAGTTTTGCAGTGTTTCTATATTCATGTAAGGAAAATAACAAATATTGAGTGAAGTTTAACCCACGAGTGCAGAGCACAATAAATTGGCAGTAAATCACCTTAAACACCTTGTCCTGTGCTCTAGCGATTTCCATCCTACCAGTTTCCCGAGATATACCTATCTGAGCTAGTTGAAGGCTCTACAAACAGGCTTTTCAGATGTAACAGCAAAAACGAATTATGTGTTGACAAAGGAACAAAAAGCAACATGAGAGAAATGAAGAATATAAATGGAAGGACAGAAACATGAGATAAATGAAGAATATACATTTAAAAAATAAAAAAAAGACAGAAATTGATGTAAGCGAAGAAGGCCTAGGTAACAGACGAGCAAGAATGAATAGATGTCCACTTCTCGGTAGCGTGGCCGAGCGGTCTAAGGCGCTGGATTTAGGCTCCAGTCTCTCAGGAGGCGTGGGTTCGAATCCCACCGCTGCCATCTTTGATGTTGTTTGTGCAAGCCTTCAGTGGAAACTTCATTTTGGTCAATCCATAGTTTTGCAGTGTTTCTATATTCATGTTAGGAAAATAACACATGTTGAGTGAAGTTTAACCCACGAGTGCAGAGCACAATAAATTGGCAGTATATCACGTTAAACACCTTGTCCTGTGCTCTAGCGATTTCCATCCTACCAGTTTCCCGAGATATACCTATCTGAGCTAGTTGAAGGCTCTACAAACAGGCTTTTCAGATGTAACAGCAAAAACGAATTATGTGTTGACAAAGGAACAAAAAGCAACATGAGAGAAATGAAGAATATAAATGGAAGAAAAAGAAACATGAGATAAATGAAGAATATAAATAAAAAAAATAAAAAAATAAAAAAAAAAAAAAAAAAAGACTGAAATTGATGTAAGCGAAGAAGGCCTAGGTAACAGACGAGCAAGAATGAATAGACGTCCACTTCTCGGTAGCGTGGCCGAGCGGTCTAAGGCGCTGGATTAAGGCTCCAGTCTCTCAGGAGGCGTGGGTTTGAATCCCACCGCTGCCATCTTGGATGTTGTTTGTGCAAGGCTTCAGTGGAAACTTCATTTTGGTCAATCCATAGTTTTGCAGTGTTTCTATATTCATGTAAGGAAAATAACAAATGTTGAGTGAAGTTTAACCCACGAGTGCAGAGCACAATAAATTGGCAGTATATCACGTTAAACACCTTGTCCTGTGCTCTAGCGATTTCCATCCTACCAGTTTCCCGAGATATACCTATCTGAGCTAGTTGAAGGCTCTACAAACCGGCTTTTCAGATGTAACAGCAAAAACGAATTATGTGTTGACAAAGGAACAAAAAGCAACATGAGAGAAATTAAGAATATAAATGGAAGAAAAAGAAACATGAGATAACTGAAGAATATCAATATTTTTTTTTTTTAAAAGACAGAAATTGATGTAAGCGAAGAAGGCCTAGGTAACAGACGAGCAAGAATGAATACACATCCACTTCTCGGTAGCGTGGCCGAGCGGTCTAAGGCGCTGGATTAAGGCTCCAGTCTCTCAGGAGGCGTGGGTTCGAATCCCACCGCTGCCATCTTTAATGTTGTTTGTGCAAGGCTTCAGTGGAAGCTTCATTTTGGTCAATCCATAGTTTTGCAGTGTTTCTATATTCGTGTAAGGAAAATAACAAATGTTGAGTGAAGTTTAACCCACGAGTGCAGAGCACAATAAATTGGCAGTATATCACCTTAAACACCTTGTCCTGTGCTCTAGCGATTTCCATCCTACCAGTTTCCCGAGATATACCTATCTGAGCTAGTTGAAGGCTCTACAAACAGGCTTTTCAGATGTAACAGCAAAAACGAATTATGTGTTGACAAAGGAACAAAAAGCAACATGAGAGAAATGAAGAATATAAATGGAATAAAAAGAAACATGAGATAAATCCTGTGCTCTAGCGATTTCCATCCTACCAGTTTCCCGAGATCTACCTATCTGAGCTAGTTGAAGGCTCTACAAATAGGCTTTTCAGACATAACAGCAAAAACGAATTATGTGTTGACAAAGGAACAAAAAGCAACATGAGAGAAATGAAGAATATAAATGGAATAAAAAGAAACATGAGATAAATGAAGAATATACATTTAAAAAAAATGTAAAAGACCAAAATTAATGGTAGCGCAGAAGGCCTAGGTAACAGACGAGAAAGCATGAAAATAGGTCAATTTCTCGGTAGTGTGGCCGAGCGGTCTAAGGCGCTGGATTAAGGCTCCAGTCTCTCAGGAGGCGTGGGTTCGAATTCCACCGCTGCCATCTTTAATGTTGTTTGTGCAAGGCTTCAGTGGAAGCTTCATTTTGGTCAATCCATAGTTTTGCAGTGTTTCTATATTCATGTAAGGAAAATAACAAATGTTGAGTGAAGTTTAACCCACGAGTGCAGAGCACAATAAATTGGCAGTATATCACCTTAAACACCTTGTCCTGTGCTCTAGCGATTTCCAATCTACCAGGTTCCCGAGATCTACCTATCTGAGCTAGTTGAAGGCTCTACAAATAGTTTTTTCAGACATAACAGCAAAAACGAATTATGTGTTGACAAAGGAACAAAAAGCAACATGAGAGAAATGAAGAATATAAATGGAAGAAAAAGAAACATGAGATAAATGAAGAATATAAATAAAAAAAATTTAAAAAAAGACTGAAATTGATGTAAGCGAAGAAGGCCTACGTAACAGACGAGCAAGAATGAATAGACGTCCACTTCTCGGTAGCGTGGCCGAGCGGTCTAAGGCGCTGGATTAAGGCTCCAGTCTCTCAGGAGGCGTGGGTTTGAATCCCACCACTGCCATCTTGGATGTTGTTTGTGCAAGGCTTCAGTGGAAACTTCATTTTGGTCAATCCATAGTTTTGCAGTGTTTCTATATTCATGTAAGGAAAATAACAAATATTGAGTGAAGTTTAACCCACGAGTGCAGAGCACAATAAATTGGCAGTATATCACGTTAAACACCTTGTCCTGTGCTCTAGCGATTTCCATCCTACCAGTTTCCCGAGATATACCTACCTGAGCTAGTTGAAGGCTCTACAAATAGGCTTTTCAGATGTAACAGCAAAAACGAATTATGTGTTGACAAAGGAACAAAAAGCAACATGAGAGAAATGAAGAATATAAATGGAAGGAAAAGAAACATGAGATGAATGAAGAATATACATTTAAAAAATTTAAAAAAGACAGAAATTGATGTAAGCGAAGAAGGCCTAGGTAACAGACGAGCAAGAATGAATAGTAGTCCACTTCTCGGTAGCGTGGCCGAGCAGTCTAAGGCGCTGGATTAAGGCTCCAGTCTCTCAGGAGGTGTGGGTTCAAATTCCACCGCTGCCATCTTTAATGTTGTTTGTGCAAGGCTTCAGTGGAAGCTTCATTTTGGTCAATCCATAGTTTTGCAGTGTTTCTATATTCATGTAAGGAAAATAACAAATGTTGAGTGAAGTTTAACCCACGAGTGCAGAGCACAATAAATTGGCAGTATATCACCCTAAACACCTTGTCCTGTGCTCTAGCGATTTCCATCCTACCAGTTTCCCGAGATATACCTACCTGAGCTAGTTGAAGGCTCTACAAACAGGCTTTTCAGATGTAACAGCAAAAACGAATTATGTGTTGACAAAGGAACAAAAAGCAACATGAGAGAAATGAAGAATATAAATGGAAGGAAAAGAAACATGAGATGAATGAAGAATATACATTTAAAAAATAAAAAAAAGACAGAAATTGATGTAAGCGAAGAAGGCCTAGGTAACAGACGAGCAAGAATGAATAGTAGTCCACTTCTCGGTAGCGTGGCCGAGCAGTCTAAGGTGCTGGATTAAGGCTCCAGTCTCTCAGGAGGTGTGGGTTCAAATTCCACCGCTGCCATCTTTGATGTTGTTTGTGCAAGGCTTCAGTGGAAGCTTCATTTTGGTCAATCCATAGTTTTGCAGTGTTTCTATATTCATGTAAGGAAAATAACAAATGTTGAGTGAAGTTTAACCCACGAGTGCAGAGCACAATAAATTGGCAGTATATCACGTTAAACACCTTGTCCTGTGCTCTAGCGATTTCCATCCTACCAGTTTCCCGAGATATACCTATCTGAGCTAGTTGAAGGCTCTACAAACAGGCTTTTCAGATGTAACAGCAAAAACGAATTATGTGTTGACAAAGGAACTAAAAGCAACATGAGAGAAATGAAGAATATAAATGGAATAAAAAGAAACATGAGGTAAATCCTGTGCTCTAGCGATTTCCAATCTACCAGGTTCCCGAGATCTACCTATCTGAGCTAGTTGAAGGCTCTACAAACAGGCTTTTCAGATGTAACAGCAAAAACGAATTATGTGTTGACAAAGGAACAAAAAGCAACATGAGAGAAATGAAGAATATAAATAGAAGAAAAAGAAACATGAGATAACTGAAGAATATAAATAAAAAATATTTAAAAAAGACAGAAATTGATGTAAGCGAAGAAGGCCTAGGTAACAGTTGAGCAAGAATGAATAGACGTCCACTTCTCGGTAGTGTGGCCGAGCGGTCTAAGGCGCTGGATTAAGGCTCCAGTCTCTCAGGAGGCGTGGGTTCGAATCCCACAGCTGCCATCTTTAGTGTTGTTTGTGGAAGCTTCATTTTGGTCAATCTATAGTTTTGCAGTGTTTCTATATTCATGTAAGGAAAATAACAAATGTTGAGTGAAGTTTAACCCACGATTGCAGAGCACAATAAATTGGCAGTATATCACCTTAAACACCTTGTCCTGTGCTCTAGCGATTTCCATCCTACCAGTTTCCCGAGATATACCTATCTGAGCTAGTTGAAGACTCTACAAACAGGCTTTTCAGATGGAACAGCAAAAACGAATTATGTGTTGACAAAGGAACAAAAAGCAACATGAGAGAAATGAAGAATATAAATGGAATAAAAAGAAACATGAGATAAATGAAGAATATACATTTAAAAAAAATGTAAAAGACCAAAATTAATGGTAGCGCAGAAGGCCTAGGTAACAGACGAGAAAGCATGAAAATAGGTCAATTTCTCGGTAGTGTGGCCGAGCGGTCTAAGGCGCTGGATTAAGGCTCCAGTCTCTCAGGAGGCGTGGGTTCGAATTCCACCGCTGCCATCTTTAATGTTGTTTGTGCAAGGCTTCAGTGGAAGCTTCATTTTGGTCAATCCATAGTTTTGCAGTGTTTCTATATTCATGTAAGGAAAATAACAAATGTTGAGTGAAGTTTAACCCATGAGTGCAGAGCACAATAAATTGGCAGTATATCACCTTAAACACCTTGTCCTGTGCTCTAGCGATTTCCAATCTACCAGGTTCCCGAGATCTACCTATCTGAGCTAGTTGAAGGCTCTACAAATAGTTTTTTCAGACATAACAGCAAAAACGAATTATGTGTTGACAAAGGAACAAAAAGCAACATGAGAGAAATGAAGAATATAAATGGAAGAAAAAGAAACATGAGATAAATTAAGAATATAAATAAAAAAAAATTAAAAAAAGACTGAAATTGATGTAAGCGAAGAAGGCCTAGGTAACAGACGAGCAAGAATGAATAGACGTCCACTTCTTGGTAGCGTGGCCGAGCGGTCTAAGGCGCTGGATTAAGGCTCCAGTCTCTCAGGAGGCGTGGGTTTGAATCCCACCGCTGCCATCTTGGATGTTGTTTGTGCAAGGCTTCAGTGGAAACTTCATTTTGGTCAATCCATAGTTTTGCAGTGTTTCTATATTCATGTAAGGAAAATAACAAATATTGAGTGAAGTTTAACCCACGAGTGCAGAGCACAATAAATTGGCAGTATATCACGTTAAACACCTTGTCCTGTGCTCTAGCGATTTCCATCCTACCAGTTTCCCGAGATCTACCTATCTGAGCTAGTTGAAGGCTCTACAAATAGTTTTTTCAGACATAACAGCAAAAACGAATTATGTGTTGACAAAGGAAAAAAAAGCAACATGAGAGAAATGAAGAATATAAATGGAAGAAAAAGAAACATGAGATAACTCAAGAATTTAATTTTTTTTTTTTTTTTTAAAGACAGAAATTGATGTAAGCGAAGAAGGCCTAGGTCTACCTATCTGAGCTAGTTGAAGGCTCTACAAACAGGCTTTTCAGATGTAACAGCAAAAACGAATTATGTGTTGACAAAGGAACAAAAAGCAACATGAGAGAAATGAAGAATATAAATGGAATAAAAAGAAACATGAGATAAATCCTGTGCTCTAGCGATTTCCATCCTACCAGTTTCCCGAGATCTACCTATCTGAGCTAGTTGAAGGCTCTACAAATAGTTTTTTCAGACATAACAGCAAAAACGAATTATGTGTTGACAAAGGAACAAAAAGCAACATGAGAGAAATGAAGAATATAAATGGAATAAAAAGAAACATGAGATAACTCAAGAATTTAAATATTTTTTTTTTTTAAAAGACAGAAATTGATGTAAGCGAAGAAGGCCTAGGTATACCTATCTGAGCTAGTTGAAGGCTCTACAAACAGGCTTTTCAGATGTAACAGCAAAAATGAATTATGTGTTGACAAAGGAACAAAAAGCAACATGAGAGAAATGAAGAATATAAATTGAATAAAAAGAAACATGAGATAAATCCTGTGCTCTAGCGATTTCCATCCTACCAGTTTCCCGAGATCTACCTATCTGAGCTAGTTGAAGGCTCTACAAATAGTTTTTTCAGACATAACAGCAAAAACGAATTATGTGTTGACAAAGGAACAAAAAGCAACATGAGAGAAATGAAGAATATAAATGGAATAAAAAGAAACATGAGATAAATGAAGTATATACATTTAAAAAAAAATTAAAAGACCAAAATTAATGGTAGCGCAGAAGGCCTAGGTAACAGACGAGAAAGCGTGAAAATAGGTCAATTTCTTGGTAGTGTGGCCGAGCGGTCTAAGGCGCTGTATTTAGGCTCTAGTCTCTCAGGAGGTGTGGGTTCGAATCCCACCGCTGCCATCTTTGATGTTGTTTGTGCAAGGCTTCAGTGGAAACTTCATTTTGGTCAATCCATAGTTTTGCAGTGTTTCTATATTAATGTTAGGAAAATAACACATGTTGAGTGAAGTTTAACCCACGAGTGCAGAGCACAATAAATTGGCAGTATATCACGTTAAACACCTTGTCCTGTGCTCTAGCGATTTCCATCCTACCAGTTTCCCGAGATCTACCTATCTGAGCTAGTTGAAGGCTCTACAAATAGTTTTTTCAGACATAACAGCAAAAACGAATTATGTGTTGACAAAGGAACAAAAAGCAACATGAGAGAAATGAAGAATATAAATGGAAGAAAAAGAAACATGAGATAACTGAAGAATTTAAATAATTTTTTTTAAAAAAAAGACAGAAATTGATGTAAGCGAAGAAGGCCTAGGTATACCTATCTGAGCTAGTTGAAGGCTCTACAAACAGGCTTTTCAGATGTAACAGCAAAAACGAATTATGTGTTGACAAAGGAACAAAAATCAACATGAGAGAAATGAAGAATATAAATGGAATAAAAAGAAACATGAGATAAATCCTGTGCTCTAGCGATTTCCATCCTACCAGTTTCCCGAGATCTACCTATCTGAGCTAGTTGAAGGCTCTACA
Source organism: Thymallus thymallus (assembly GCA_023634145.1). Taxonomy (NCBI): domain Eukaryota; kingdom Metazoa; phylum Chordata; class Actinopteri; order Salmoniformes; family Salmonidae; genus Thymallus; species Thymallus thymallus. Next base: position 33,254,353 of record CM042398.1, on the reverse strand, counting down.
AATAGTTTTTTCAGACATAACAGCAAAAACGAATTATGTGTTGACAAAGGAACAAAAAGCAACATGACAGAAATTAAGAATATAAATGGAAGAAAAAGAAACATGAGATAACTGAAGAATATAAATAAAAAATTTTTTTTAAAAGACAGAAATTGATGTAAGCGAAGAAGGCCTAGGTAACAGACGAGCAAGAATGAATAGACGTCCACTTCTCGGTAGCGTGGCCGAGCGGTCTAAGGCGCTGGATTTAGGCTCCAGTCTCTCAGGAGGCGTGGGTTCGAATCCCACCGCTGCCATCTTTGATGTTGTTTGTCCAAGCCTTCAGTGGAAACTTCATTTTGGTCAATCCATAGTTTTGCAGTGTTTCTATATTCATGTTAGGAAAATAACACATGTTGAGTGAAGTTTAACCCACGAGTGCAGAGCACAATAAATTGGCAGTATATCACGTTAAACACCTTGTCCTGTGCTCTAGCGATTTCCATCCTACCAGTTTCCCGAGATATACCTATCTGAGCTAGTTGAAGGCTCTACAAACAGGCTTTTCAGATGTAACAGCAAAAACGAATTATGTGTTGACAAAGGAACAAAAAGCAACATGAGAGAAATGAAGAATATAAATGGAAGAAAAAGAAACATGAGATAAATGAAGAATATAAATAAAAAAAAATTAAAAAAAGACTGAAATTGATGTAAGCGAAGAAGGCCTAGGTAACAGACGAGCAAGAATGAATAGACGTCCACTTCTCGGTAGCGTGGCCGAGCGGTCTAAGGCGCTGGATTAAGGCTCCAGTCTCTCAGGAGGCGTGGGTTCGAATCCCACCGCTGCCATCTTTAATGTTGTTTGTGCAAGCCTTCAGTGGAAACTTCATTTTGGTCAATCCATAGTTTTGCAGTGTTTCTATATTCATGTTAGGAAAATAACACATGTTGAGTGAAGTTTAACCCACGAGTGCAGAGCACAATAAATTGGCAGTGTATCACATTAAACACCTTGTCCTGTGCTCTAGCGATTTCCATCCTACCAGTTTCCCGAGATATACCTATCTGAGCTAGTTGAAGGCTCTACAAACAGGCTTTTCAGATGTAACAGCAAAAACGAATTATGTGTTGACAAAGGAACAAAAAGCAACATGAGAGAAATGAAGAATATAAATGGAATTAAAAGAAACATGAGATAAATCCTGTGCTCTAGCGATTTCCATCCTACCAGTTTCCCGAGATCTACCTATCTGAGCTAGTTGAAGGCTCTACAAATAGTTTTTTCAGACATAACAGCAAAAACGAATTATGTGTTGACAAAGGAACAAAAAGCAAGATGAGAGAAATTAAGAATATAAATGGAAGAAAAAGAAACATGAGATAACTGAAGAATATAAATATTTTTTTTTTTTTAAAAGACAGAAATTGATGTAAGCGAAGAAGGCCTAGGTAACTGACGAGCAAGAATGAATAGACGTCCACTTCTCGGTAGTGTGGCCGAGCGGTCTAAGGCGCTGGATTAAGGCTCCAGTCTCTCAGGAGGCGTGGGTTTGAATCCCACCGCTGCCATCTTGGATGTTGTTTGTGCAAGGCTTCAGTGGAAACTTCATTTTGGTCAATCCATAGTTTTGCAGTGTTTCTATATTCATGTAAGGAAAATAACAAATATTGAGTGAAGTTAAACCCACGAGTGCAGAGCACAATAAATTGGCAGTATATCACATTAAACACCTTGTCCTGTGCTCTAGCGATTTCCAATCTACCAGTTTCCCGAGATCTACCTATCTGAGCTAGTTGAAGGCTCTACAAATAGTTTTTTCAGACATAACAGCAAAAACGAATTATGTGTTGACAAAGGAACAAAAAGCAACATGAGAGAAATGAAGAATATAAATGGAATAAAAAGAAACATGAGATAAATCCTGTGCTCTAGCGATTTCCATCCTACCAGTTTCCCGAGATCTACCTATCTGAGCTAGTTGAAGGCTCTACAAATAGTTTTTTCAGACATAACAGCAAAAACGAATTATGTGTTGACAAAGGAACAAAAAGCAACATGAGAGAAATGAAGAATATAAATGGAATAAAAAGAAACATGAGATAAATGAAGTATATACATTAAAAAAAAATGTAAAAGACCAAAATTAATGGTAGCGCAGAAGGCCTAGGTAACTGACGAGCAAGAATGAATAGACGTCCACTTCTCGGTAGCGTGGCCGAGCGGTCTAAGGCGCTGGATTAAGGCTCCAGTCTCTCAGGAGGCGTTGATTTGAATCCCACCGCTGCCATCTTGGATGTTGTTTGTGCAAGCCTTCAGTGGAAACTTCATTTTGGTCAATCCATAGTTTTGCAGTGTTTCTATATTCATGTTAGGAAAATAACACATGTTGAGTGAAGTTTAACCCACGAGTGCAGAGCACAATAAATTGGCAGTGTATCACATTAAACACCTTGTCCTGTGCTCTAGCGATTTCCATCCTACCAGTTTCCCGAGATATACCTATCTGAGCTAGTTGAAGGCTCTACAAACAGGCTTTTCAGATGTAACAGCAAAAACGAATTATGTGTTGACAAAGGAACAAAAAGCAACATGAGAGAAATGAAGAATATAAATGGAATTAAAAGAAACATGAGATAAATCCTGTGCTCTAGCGATTTCCATCCTACCAGTTTCCCGAGATCTACCTATCTGAGCTAGTTGAAGGCTCTACAAATAGTTTTTTCAGACATAACAGCAAAAACGAATTATGTGTTGACAAAGGAACAAAAAGCAAGATGAGAGAAATTAAGAATATAAATGGAAGAAAAAGAAACATGAGATAACTGAAGAATATAAATATATTTTTTTTTTTAAAAGACAGAAATTGATGTAAGCGAAGAAGGCCTAGGTAACTGACGAGCAAGAATGAATAGACGTCCACTTCTCGGTAGTGTGGCCGAGCGGTCTAAGGCGCTGGATTAAGGCTCCAGTCTCTCAGGAGGCGTGGGTTTGAATCCCACCGCTGCCATCTTGGATGTTGTTTGTGCAAGGCTTCAGTGGAAACTTCATTTTGGTCAATCCATAGTTTTGCAGTGTTTCTATATTCATGTAAGGAAAATAACAAATATTGAGTGAAGTTAAACCCACGAGTGCAGAGCACAATAAATTGGCAGTATATCACATTAAACACCTTGTCCTGTGCTCTAGCGATTTCCAATCTACCAGTTTCCCGAGATCTACCTATCTGAGCTAGTTGAAGGCTCTACAAATAGTTTTTTCAGACATAACAGCAAAAACGAATTATGTGTTGACAAAGGAACAAAAAGCAACATGAGAGAAATGAAGAATATAAATGGAATAAAAAGAAACATGAGATAAATGAAGTATATACATTAAAAAAAAATTTAAAAGACCAAAATTAATGGTAGCGCAGAAGGCCTAGGTAACTGACGAGCAAGAATGAATAGACGTCCACTTCTCGGTAGCGTGGCCGAGCGGTCTAAGGCGCTGGATTAAGGCTCCAGTCTCTCAGGAGGCGTTGGTTTGAATCCCACAGCTGCCATCTTGGATGTTGTTTGTGCAAGGCTTCAGTGGAAACTTCATTTTGGTCAATCCATAGTTTTGCAGTGTTTCTATATTCATGTAAGGAAAATAACAAATATTGAGTGAAGTTTAACCCACGAGTGCAGAGCACAATAAATTGGCAGTATATCCCCTTAAACACCTTGTCCTGTGCTCTAGCGATTTCCATCCTACCAGTTTCCCGAGATATACCTATCTGAGCTAGTTGAAGACTCTACAAACAGGCTTTTCAGATGTAACAGCAAAAACGAATTATGTTTTGACAAAGGAACAAAAAGCAACATGAGAGAAATGAAGAATATAAATGGAAGAAAAAGAAACATGAGATAACTGAAGAATATAAATATTTTTTTTTTTTTAAAAGACAGAAATTGATGTAAGCGAAGAAGGCCTAGGTAACAGACGAGCAAGAATGAATAGACGTCCACTTCTCGGTAGCGTGGCCGAGCGGTCTACTGCGCTGGATTTAGGTTCCGGTCTCTCAGGAGGCGTGGGTTTGAATCCCACCGCTGCCATCTTTGATGTTGTTTGTGCAAGCCCTCAGTGGAAACTTCATTTTGGTCAATCCATAGTTTTGCAGTGTTTCTATATTCATGTTAGGAAAATAACACATGTTGAGTGAAGTTTAACCCACGAGTGCAGAGCACAATAAATTGGCAGTATATCACGTTAAACACCTTGTCCTGTGCTCTAGCGATTTCCATCCTACCAGTTTCCCGAGATATACCTATCTGAGCTAGTTGAAGGCTCTACAAACAGGCTTTTCAGATGTAACAGCAAAAACGAATTATGTGTTGACAAAGGAACAAAAAGCAACATGAGAGAAAAGAAGAATATAACTGGAATAAAAATAAACATGAGATAAATCCTGTGCTCTAGCGATTTCCATCCTACCAGTTTCCCGAGATCTACCTATCTGAGCTAGTTGAAGGCTCTACAAATAGTTTTTTCAGACATAACAGCAAAAACGAATTATGTGTTGACAAAGGAACAAAAAGCAACATGAGAGAAATGAAGAATATAAATGGAATAAAAAGAAACATGAGATAAATGAAGTATATACATTAAAAAAAAAATTAAAAGACCAAAATTAATGGTAGCGCAGAAGGCCTAGGTAACTGACGAGCAAGAATGAATAGACGTCCACTTCTCGGTAGCGTGGCCGAGCGGTCTAAGGCGCTGGATTAAGGCTCCAGTCTCTCAGGAGGCGTTGGTTTGAATCCCACCGCTGCCATCTTGGATGTTGTTTGTGCAAGGCTTCAGTGGAAACTTCATTTTGGTCAATCCATAGTTTTGCAGTGTTTCTATATTCATGTAAGGAAAATAACAAATATTGAGTGAAGTTTAACCCACGAGTGCAGAGCACAATAAATTGGCAGTATATCACCTTAAACACCTTGTCCTGTGCTCTAGCGATTTCCATCCTACCAGTTTCCCGAGATATACCTATCTGAGCTAGTTGAAGACTCTACAAACAGGCTTTTCAGATGTAACAGCAAAAACGAATTATGTGTTGACAAAGGAACAAAAAGCAACATGAGAGAAATGAAGAATATAAATGGAAGAAAAAGAAACATGAGATAACTGAAGAATATAAATATTTTTTTTTTTTTAAAAGACAGAAATTGATGTAAGCGAAGAAGGCCTAGGTAACAGACGAGCAAGAATGAATAGACGTACACTTCTCGGTAGCGTGGCCGAGCGGTCTAAGGCGCTGTATTTAGGCTCTAGTCTCTCAGGAGGTGTGGGTTCGAATCCCACCGCTGCCATCTTTGATGTTGTTTGTGCAAGCCTTCAGTGGAAACTTCATTTTGGTCAATCCATAGTTTTGCAGTGTTTCTATATTCATGTTAGGAAAATAACACATGTTGAGTGAAGTTTAACCCACGAGTGCAGAGCACAATAAATTGGCAGTATATCACGTTAAACACCTTGTCCTGTGCTCTAGCGATTTCCATCCTACCAGTTTACCGAAATCTACCTATCTGAGCTAGTTGAAGGCTCTACAAATAGTTTTTTCAGACATAACAGCAAAAACGAATTATGTGTTGACAAAGGAACAAAAAGCAACATGAGAGAAATGAAGAATATAAATGGAATAAAAAGAAACATGAGATAAATCCTGTGCTCTAGCGATTTCCATCCTACCAGTTTCCCGAGATCTACCTATCTGAGCTAGTTGAAGGCTCTACAAATAGTTTTTTCAGACATAACAGCAAAAACGAATTATGTGTTGACAAAGGAACAAAAAGCAACATGAGAGAAATGAAGAATATAAATGGAAGAAAAAGAACATGAGATAAATGAAGAATATAAATAAATTTTTTTTTTAAAAAGACTGAAATTGATGTAAGCGAAGAAGGCCTAGGTAACAGACGAGTAAGAATGAATAGACGTCCACTTCTCGGTAGCGTGGCCGAGCGGTCTGAGGCGCTGGATTAAGGCTCCAGTCTCTCAGGAGGCATGGGTTTGAATCCCACCGCTGCCATCTTGGATGTTGTTTGTGCAAGGCTTCAGTGGAAACTTCATTTTGGTCAATCCATAGTTTTGCAGTGTTTCTATATTCATGTAAGGAAAATAACAAATATTGAGTGAAGTTTAACCCACGAGTGCAGAGCACAATAAATTGGCAGTATATCACGTTAAACACCTTGTCCTGTGCTCTAGCGATTTCCAATCTACCAGGTTCCCGAGATCTACCTATCTGAGCTAGTTGAAGGCTCTACAAATAGTTTTTTCAGACATAACAGCAAAAACGAATTATGTGTTGACAAAGGAACAAAAAGCAACATGAGAGAAATGAAGAATATAAATGGAAGAAAAAGAAACATGAGATAAATTAAGAATATAAATAAAAAAAAATTAAAAAAAGACTGAAATTGATGTAAGCGAAGAAGGCCTAGGTAACAGACGAGCAAGAATGAATAGACGTCCACTTCTCGGTAGCGTGGCCGAGCGGTCTAAGGCGCTGGATTAAGGCTCCAGTCTCTCAGGAGGCGTGGGTTCGAATCCCACCGCTGCCATCTTTAATGTTGTTTGTGCAAGCCTTCAGTGGAAACTTCATTTTGGTCAATCCATAGTTTTGCAGTGTTTCTATATTCATGTTAGGAAAATAACACATGTTGAGTGAAGTTTAACCCACGAGTGCAGAGCACAATAAATTGGCAGTGTATCACATTAAACACCTTGTCCTGTGCTCTAGCGATTTCCATCCTACCAGTTTCCCGAGATATACCTATCTGAGCTAGTTGAAGGCTCTACAAACAGGCTTTTCAGATGTAACAGCAAAAACGAATTATGTGTTGACAAAGGAACAAAAAGCAACATGAGAGAAATGAAGAATATAAATGGAATAAAAAGAAACATGAGATAAATCCTGTGCTCTAGCGATTTCCATCCTACCAGTTTCCCGAGATCTACCTATCTGAGCTAGTTGAAGGCTCTACAAATAGTTTTTTCAGACATAACAGCAAAAACGAATTATGTGTTGACAAAGGAACAAAAAGCAACATGAGAGAAATGAAGAATATAAATGGAAGAAAAAGAACATGAGATAAATGAAGAATATAAATAAATTTTTTTTTAAAAAAGACTGAAATTGATGTAAGCGAAGAAGGCCTAGGTAACAGACGAGTAAGAATGAATAGACGTCCACTTCTCGGTAGCGTGGCCGAGCGGTCTGAGGCGCTGGATTAAGGCTCCAGTCTCTCAGGAGGCATGGGTTTGAATCCCACCGCTGCCATCTTGGATGTTGTTTGTGCAAGGCTTCAGTGGAAACTTCATTTTGGTCAATCCATAGTTTTGCAGTGTTTCTATATTCATGTAAGGAAAATAACAAATATTGAGTGAAGTTTAACCCACGAGTGCAGAGCACAATAAATTGGCAGTATATCACGTTAAACACCTTGTCCTGTGCTCTAGCGATTTCCAATCTACCAGGTTCCCGAGATCTACCTATCTGAGCTAGTTGAAGGCTCTACAAATAGTTTTTTCAGACATAACAGCAAAAACGAATTATGTGTTGACAAAGGAACAAAAAGCAACATGAGAGAAATGAAGAATATAAATGGAAGAAAAAGAAACATGAGATAAATTAAGAATATAAATAAAAAAAAATTAAAAAAAGACTGAAATTGATGTAAGCGAAGAAGGCCTAGGTAACAGACGAGCAAGAATGAATAGACGTCCACTTCTTGGTAGCGTGGCCGAGCGGTCTAAGGCGCTGGATTAAGGCTCCAGTCTCTCAGGAGGCGTGGGTTTGAATCCCACCGCTGCCATCTTGGATGTTGTTTGTGCAAGGCTTCAGTGGAAACTTCATTTTGGTCAATCCATAGTTTTGCAGTGTTTCTATATTCATGTAAGGAAAATAACAAATATTGAGTGAAGTTTAACCCACGAGTGCAGAGCACAATAAATTGGCAGTATATCACGTTAAACACCTTGTCCTGTGCTCTAGCGATTTCCATCCTACCAGTTTCCCGAGATCTACCTATCTGAGCTAGTTGAAGGCTCTACAAATAGTTTTTTCAGACATAACAGCAAAAACGAATTATGTGTTGACAAAGGAAAAAAAAGCAACATGAGAGAAATGAAGAATATAAATGGAAGAAAAAGAAACATGAGATAACTCAAGAATTTAATTTTTTTTTTTTTTTTTAAAGACAGAAATTGATGTAAGCGAAGAAGGCCTAGGTCTACCTATCTGAGCTAGTTGAAGGCTCTACAAACAGGCTTTTCAGATGTAACAGCAAAAACGAATTATGTGTTGACAAAGGAACAAAAAGCAACATGAGAGAAATGAAGAATATAAATGGAATAAAAAGAAACATGAGATAAATCCTGTGCTCTAGCGATTTCCATCCTACCAGTTTCCCGAGATCTACCTATCTGAGCTAGTTGAAGGCTCTACAAATAGTTTTTTCAGACATAACAGCAAAAACGAATTATGTGTTGACAAAGGAACAAAAAGCAACATGAGAGAAATGAAGAATATAAATGGAATAAAAAGAAACATGAGATAACTCAAGAATTTAAATTTTTTTTTTTTTTAAAAGACAGAAATTGATGTAAGCGAAGAAGGCCTAGGTATACCTATCTGAGCTAGTTGAAGGCTCTACAAACAGGCTTTTCAGATGTAACAGCAAAAACGAATTATGTGTTGACAAAGGAACAAAAAGCAACATGAGAGAAATGAAGAATATAAATTGAATAAAAAGAAACATGAGATAAATCCTGTGCTCTAGCGATTTCCATCCTACCAGTTTCCCGAGATCTACCTATCTGAGCTAGTTGAAGGCTCTACAAATAGTTTTTTCAGACATAACAGCAAAAACGAATTATGTGTTGACAAAGGAACAAAAAGCAACATGAGAGAAATGAAGAATATAAATGGAATAAAAAGAAACATGAGATAAATGAAGTATATACATTTAAAAAAAAATTAAAAGACCAAAATTAATGGTAGCGCAGAAGGCCTAGGTAACAGACGAGAAAGCGTGAAAATAGGTCAATTTCTTGGTAGTGTGGCCGAGCGGTCTAAGGCGCTGTATTTAGGCTCTAGTCTCTCAGGAGGTGTGGGTTCGAATCCCACCGCTGCCATCTTTGATGTTGTTTGTGCAAGGCTTCAGTGGAAACTTCATTTTGGTCAATCCATAGTTTTGCAGTGTTTCTATATTAATGTTAGGAAAATAACACATGTTGAGTGAAGTTTAACCCACGAGTGCAGAGCACAATAAATTGGCAGTATATCACGTTAAACACCTTGTCCTGTGCTCTAGCGATTTCCATCCTACCAGTTTCCCGAGATCTACCTATCTGAGCTAGTTGAAGGCTCTACAAATAGTTTTTTCAGACATAACAGCAAAAACGAATTATGTGTTGACAAAGGAACAAAAAGCAACATGAGAGAAATGAAGAATATAAATGGAAGAAAAAGAAACATGAGATAACTGAAGAATTTAAATAATTTTTTTTTAAAAAAAGACAGAAATTGATGTAAGCGAAGAAGGCCTAGGTATACCTATCTGAGCTAGTTGAAGGCTCTACAAACAGGCTTTTCAGATGTAACAGCAAAAACGAATTATGTGTTGACAAAGGAACAAAAATCAACATGAGAGAAATTAAGAATATAAATGGAATAAAAAGAAACATGAGATAAATCCTGTGCTCTAGCGATTTCCATCCTACCAGTTTCCCGAGATCTACCTATCTGAGCTAGTTGAAGGCTCTACAAATAGTTTTTTCAGACATAACAGCAAAAACGAATTATGTGTTGACAAAGGAACAAAAAGCAACATGACAGAAATTAAGAATATAAATGGAAGAAAAAGAAACATGAGATAACTGAAGAATATAAATAAAAAATTTTTTTTAAAAGACAGAAATTGATGTAAGCGAAGAAGGCCTAGGTAACAGACGAGCAAGAATGAACAGACGTCCACTTCTCGGTAGCGTGGCCGAGCGGTCTAAGGCGCTGGATTTAGGCTCCAGTCTCTCAGGAGGCGTGGGTTCGAATCCCACCGCTGCCATCTTTGATGTTGTTTGTCCAAGCCTTCAGTGGAAACTTCATTTTGGTCAATCCATAGTTTTGCAGTGTTTCTATATTCATGTTAGGAAAATAACACATGTTGAGTGAAGTTTAACCCACGAGTGCAGAGCACAATAAATTGGCAGTATATCACGTTAAACACCTTGTCCTGTGCTCTAGCGATTTCCATCCTACCAGTTTCCCGAGATATACCTATCTGAGCTAGTTGAAGGCTCTACAAACAGGCTTTTCAGATGTAACAGCAAAAACGAATTATGTGTTGACAAAGGAACAAAAAGCAACATGAGAGAAATGAAGAATATAAATGGAAGAAAAAGAAACATGAGATAAATGAAGAATATAAATAAAAAAAAATTAAAAAAAGACTGAAATTGATGTAAGCGAAGAAGGCCTAGGTAACAGACGAGCAAGAATGAATAGACGTCCACTTCTCGGTAGCGTGGCCGAGCGGTCTAAGGCGCTGGATTAAGGCTCCAGTCTCTCAGGAGGCGTGGGTTCGAATCCCACCGCTGCCATCTTTAATGTTGTTTGTGCAAGCCTTCAGTGGAAACTTCATTTTGGTCAATCCATAGTTTTGCAGTGTTTCTATATTCATGTTAGGAAAATAACACATGTTGAGTGAAGTTTAACCCACGAGTGCAGAGCACAATAAATTGGCAGTGTATCACATTAAACACCTTGTCCTGTGCTCTAGCGATTTCCATCCTACCAGTTTCCCGAGATATACCTATCTGAGCTAGTTGAAGGCTCTACAAACAGGCTTTTCAGATGTAACAGCAAAAACGAATTATGTGTTGACAAAGGAACAAAAAGCAACATGAGAGAAATGAAGAATATAAAAGGAATTAAAAGAAACATGAGATAAATCCTGTGCTCTAGCGATTTCCATCCTACCAGTTTCCCGAGATCTACCTATCTGAGCTAGTTGAAGGCTCTACAAATAGTTTTTTCAGACATAACAGCAAAAACGAATTATGTGTTGACAAAGGAACAAAAAGCAAGATGAGAGAAATTAAGAATATAAATGGAAGAAAAAGAAACATGAGATAACTGAAGAATATAAATATTTTTTTTTTTTTAAAAGACAGAAATTGATGTAAGCGAAGAAGGCCTAGGTAACTGACGAGCAAGAATGAATAGACGTCCACTTCTCGGTAGTGTGGCCGAGCGGTCTAAGGCGCTGGATTAAGGCTCCAGTCTCTCAGGAGGCGTGGGTTTGAATCCCACCGCTGCCATCTTGGATGTTGTTTGTGCAAGGCTTCAGTGGAAACTTCATTTTGGTCAATCCATAGTTTTGCAGTGTTTCTATATTCATGTAAGGAAAATAACAAATATTGAGTGAAGTTAAACCCACGAGTGCAGAGCACAATAAATTGGCAGTATATCACATTAAACACCTTGTCCTGTGCTCTAGCGATTTCCAATCTACCAGTTTCCCGAGATCTACCTATCTGAGCTAGTTGAAGGCTCTACAAATAGTTTTTTCAGACATAACAGCAAAAACGAATTATGTGTTGACAAAGGAACAAAAAGCAACATGAGAGAAATGAAGAATATAAATGGAATAAAAAGAAACATGAGATAAATGAAGTATATACATTAAAAAAAAATTTAAAAGACCAAAATTAATGGTAGCGCAGAAGGCCTAGGTAACTGACGAGCAAGAATGAATAGACGTCCACTTCTCGGTAGCGTGGCCGAGCGGTCTAAGGCGCTGGATTAAGGCTCCAGTCTCTCAGGAGGCGTTGATTTGAATCCCACCGCTGCCATCTTGGATGTTGTTTGTGCAAGCCTTCAGTGGAAACTTCATTTTGGTCAATCCATAGTTTTGCAGTGTTTCTATATTCATGTTAGGAAAATAACACATGTTGAGTGAAGTTTAACCCACGAGTGCAGAGCACAATAAATTGGCAGTGTATCACATTAAACACCTTGTCCTGTGCTCTAGCGATTTCCATCCTACCAGTTTCCCGAGATATACCTATCTGAGCTAGTTGAAGGCTCTACAAACAGGCTTTTCAGATGTAACAGCAAAAACGAATTATGTGTTGACAAAGGAACAAAAAGCAACATGAGAGAAATGAAGAATATAAATGGAATTAAAAGAAACATGAGATAAATCCTGTGCTCTAGCGATTTCCATCCTACCAGTTTCCCGAGATCTACCTATCTGAGCTAGTTGAAGGCTCTACAAATAGTTTTTTCAGACATAACAGCAAAAACGAATTATGTGTTGACAAAGGAACAAAAAGCAAGATGAGAGAAATTAAGAATATAAATGGAAGAAAAAGAAACATGAGATAACTGAAGAATATAAATATTTTTTTTTTTTTAAAAGACAGAAATTGATGTAAGCGAAGAAGGCCTAGGTAACTGACGAGCAAGAATGAATAGACGTCCACTTCTCGGTAGTGTGGCCGAGCGGTCTAAGGCGCTGGATTAAGGCTCCAGTCTCTCAGGAGGCGTGGGTTTGAATCCCACCGCTGCCATCTTGGATGTTGTTTGTGCAAGGCTTCAGTGGAAACTTCATTTTGGTCAATCCATAGTTTTGCAGTGTTTCTATATTCATGTAAGGAAAATAACAAATATTGAGTGAAGTTAAACCCACGAGTGCAGAGCACAATAAATTGGCAGTATATCACATTAAACACCTTGTCCTGTGCTCTAGCGATTTCCAATCTACCAGTTTCCCGAGATCTACCTATCTGAGCTAGTTGAAGGCTCTACAAATAGTTTTTTCAGACATAACAGCAAAAACGAATTATGTGTTGACAAAGGAACAAAAAGCAACATGAGAGAAATGAAGAATATAAATGGAATAAAAAGAAACATGAGATAAATGAAGTATATACATTAAAAAAAAATTTAAAAGACCAAAATTAATGGTAGCGCAGAAGGCCTAGGTAACTGACGAGCAAGAATGAATAGACGTCCACTTCTCGGTAGCGTGGCCGAGCGGTCTAAGGCGCTGGATTAAGGCTCCAGTCTCTCAGGAGGCGTTGGTTTGAATCCCACAGCTGCCATCTTGGATGTTGTTTGTGCAAGGCTTCAGTGGAAACTTCATTTTGGTCAATCCATAGTTTTGCAGTGTTTCTATATTCATGTAAGGAAAATAACAAATATTGAGTGAAGTTTAACCCACGAGTGCAGAGCACAATAAATTGGCAGTATATCACCTTAAACACCTTGTCCTGTGCTCTAGCGATTTCCATCCTACCAGTTTCCCGAGATATACCTATCTGAGCTAGTTGAAGACTCTACAAACAGGCTTTTCAGATGTAACAGCAAAAACGAATTATGTTTTGACAAAGGAACAAAAAGCAACATGAGAGAAATGAAGAATATAAATGGAAGAAAAAGAAACATGAGATAACTGAAGAATATAAATATTTTTTTTTTTTTAAAAGACAGAAATTGATGTAAGCGAAGAAGGCCTAGGTAACAGACGAGCAAGAATGAATAGACGTCCACTTCTCGGTAGTGTGGCCGAGCGGTCTACTGCGCTGGATTTAGGTTCCGGTCTCTCAGGAGGCGTGGGTTCGAATCCCACCGCTGCCATCTTTGATGTTGTTTGTGCAAGCCCTCAGTGGAAACTTCATTTTGGTCAATCCATAGTTTTGCAGTGTTTCTATATTCATGTTAGGAAAATAACACATGTTGAGTGAAGTTTAACCCACGAGTGCAGAGCACAATAAATTGGCAGTATATCACGTTAAACACCTTGTCCTTTGCTCTAGCGATTTCCATCCTACCAGTTTCCCGAGATATACCTATCTGAGCTAGTTGAAGGCTCTACAAACAGGCTTTTCAGATGTAACAGCAAAAACGAATTATGTGTTGACAAAGGAACAAAAAGCAACATGAGAGAAAAGAAGAATATAACTGGAATAAAAATAAACATGAGATAAATCCTGTGCTCTAGCGATTTCCATCCTACCAGTTTCCCGAGATCTACCTATCTGAGCTAGTTGAAGGCTCTACAAATAGTTTTTTCAGACATAACAGCAAAAACGAATTATGTGTTGACAAAGGAACAAAAAGCAACATGAGAGAAATGAAGAATATAAATGGAATAAAAAGAAACATGAGATAAATGAAGTATATACATTAAAAAAAAAATTAAAAGACCAAAATTAATGGTAGCGCAGAAGGCCTAGGTAACTGACGAGCAAGAATGAATAGACGTCCACTTCTCGGTAGCGTGGCCGAGCGGTCTAAGGCGCTGGATTAAGGCTCCAGTCTCTCAGGAGGCGTTGGTTTGAATCCCACCGCTGCCATCTTGGATGTTGTTTGTGCAAGGCTTCAGTGGAAACTTCATTTTGGTCAATCCATAGTTTTGCAGTGTTTCTATATTCATGTAAGGAAAATAACAAATATTGAGTGAAGTTTAACCCACGAGTGCAGAGCACAATAAATTGGCAGTATATCACCTTAAACACCTTGTCCTGTGCTCTAGCGATTTCCATCCTACCAGTTTCCCGAGATATACCTATCTGAGCTAGTTGAAGACTCTACAAACAGGCTTTTCAGATGTAACAGCAAAAACGAATTATGTGTTGACAAAGGAACAAAAAGCAACATGTGAGAAATGAAGAATATAAATGGAAGAAAAAGAAACATGAGATAACTGAAGAATATAAATATTTTTTTTTTTTTAAAAGACAGAAATTGATGTAAGCGAAGAAGGCCTAGGTAACAGACGAGCAAGAATGAATAGACGTACACTTCTCGGTAGCGTGGCCGAGCGGTCTACGGCGCTGGATTTAGGCTCCAGTCTCTCAGGAGGCGTGGGTTCGAATCCCACCTCTGCCATCTTTGATGTTGTTTGTGCAAGCCTTCAGTGGAAACTTCATTTTGGTCAATCCATAGTTTTGCAGTGTTTCTATATTCATGTTAGGAAAATAACACATGTTGAGTGAAGTTTAACCCACGAGTGCAGAGCACAATAAATTGGCAGTATATCACGTTAAACACCTTGTCCTGTGCTCTAGCGATTTCCATCCTACCAGTTTCCCGAGATATACCTATCTGAGCTAGTTGAAGGCTCTACAAACAGGCTTTTCAGATGTAACAGCAAAAACGAATTATGTGTTGACAAAGGAACAAAAAGCAACATGAGAGAAATTAAGAATATAAATGGAAGAAAAAGAAACATGAGATAACTGAAGAATATAAATATTTTTTTTTTTTTTAAAGACAGAAATTGATGTAAGCGAAGAAGGCCTAGGTAACAGACGAGCAAGAATGAATAGACGTCCACTTCTCGGTAGCGTGGCCGAGCGGTCTACGGCTTTTCAGATGTAACAGCAAAAAAGAATTATGTGTTGACAAAGGAACAAAAAGCAACATGAGAGAAATGAAGAATATAAATGGAAGAAAAAGAAACATGAGATAACTGAAGAATATAAATATTTTTTTTTTTTTAAAAGACAGAAATTGATGTAAGCGAAGAAGGCCTAGGTAACAGACGAGCAAGAATGAATAGACGTCCACATCTCGGTAGCGTGGCCGAGCGGTCTAAGGCGCTGGATTAAGGCTCCAGTCTCTCAGGAGGCGTGGGTTCGAATCCCACCGCTGCCATCTTTAATGTTGTTTGTGCAAGCCTTCAGTGGAAACTTCATTTTGGTCAATCCATAGTTTTGCAGTGTTTCTATATTCATGTTAGGAAAATAACACATGTTGAGTGAAGTTTAACCCACGAGTGCAGAGCACAATAAATTGGCAGTATATCACGTTAAACACCTTGTCCTGTGCTCTAGCGATTTCCATCCTACCAGTTTCCCGAGATATACCTATCTGAGCTAGTTGAAGGCTCTACAAACAGGCTTTTCAGATGTAACAGCAAAAACGAATTATGTGTTGACAAAGGAACAAAAAGCAACATGAGAGAAATTAAGAATATAAATGGAAGAAAAAGAAACATGAGATAACTGAAGAATATAAATATTTTTTTTTTTTTAAAAGACAGAAATTGATGTAAGCGAAGAAGGCCTAGGTAACAGACGAGCAAGAATGAAAAGACGTCCACTTCTCGGTAGCGTGGCCGAGCGGTCTAAGGCGCTGGATTAAGGCTCCAGTCTCTCAGGAGGCGTGGGTTCGAATCCCACCGCTGCCATCTTTAATGTTGTTTGTGCAAGCCTTCAGTGGAAACTTCATTTTGGTCAATCCATAGTTTTGCAGTGTTTCTATATTCATGTTAGGAAAATAACACATGTTGAGTGAAGTTTAACCCACGAGTGCAGAGCACAATAAATTGGCAGTATATCACGTTAAACACCTTGTCCTGTGCTCTAGCGATTTCCATCCTACCAGTTTCCCGAGATATACCTATCTGAGCTAGTTGAAGGCTCTACAAACAGGCTTTTCAGATGTAACAGCTAAAAAGAATTATGTGTTGACAAAGGAACAAAAAGCAACATGAGAGAAATTAAGAATATAAATGGAAGAAAAAGAAACATGAGATAACTGAAGAATATACATTTAAAAAAAATTTAAAAGACCAAAATTAATGGTAGCGCAGAAGGCCTAGGTAACTGACGAGCAAGAATGAATAGACGTCCACTTCTCGGTAGCGTGGCCGAGCGGTCTACGGCTTTTCAGATGTAACAGCAAAAACGAATTATGTGTTGACAAAGGAACAAAAAGCAACATGAGAGAAATTAAGAATATAAATGGAAGAAAAAGAAACATGAGATAACTGAAGAATATAAATATTTTTTTTTTTTTAAAAGACAGAAATTGATGTAAGCGAAGAAGGCCTAGGTAACAGACGAGCAAGAATGAATAGACGTCCACTTCTCGGTAGCGTGGCCGAGCGGTCTAAGGCGCTGGATTAAGGCTCCAGTCTCTCAGGAGGCGTGGGTTTGAATCCCACCGCTGCCATCTTGGATGTTGTTTGTGCAAGGCTTCAGTGGAAACTTCATTTTGGTCAATCCATAGTTTTGCAGTGTTTCTATATTCATGTAAGGAAAATAACAAATATTGAGTGAAGTTTAACCCACGAGTGCAGAGCACAATAAATTGGCAGTATATCACCTTAAACACCTTGTCCTGTGCTCTAGCGATTTCCATCCTACCAGTTTCCCGAGATATACCTATCTGAGCTAGTTGAAGACTCTACAAACAGGCTTTTCAGATGTAACAGCAAAAACGAATTATGTGTTGACAAAGGAACAAAAAGCAACATGAGAGAAATGAAGAATATAAATGGAAGAAAAAGAAACATGAGATAACTGAAGAATATAATTTTTTTTTTTTTTTTAAAAGACAGAAATTGATGTAAGCGAAGAAGGCCTAGGTAACAGACGAGCAAGAATGAATAGACATCCACTTCTCGGTAGCGTGGCCGAGCGGTCTAAGGCGCTGGATTAAGGCTCCGGTCTCTCAGGAGGCGTGGGTGTGAATCCCACCGCTGCCATCTTGGATGTTGTTTGTGCAAGGCTTCAGTGGAAATTTCATTTTGGTCAATCCATAGTTTTGCAGTGTTTCTATATTCATGTAAGGAAAATAACAAATATTGAGTGAAGTTTAACCCACGAGTGCAGAGCACAATAAATTGGCAGTATATCACCTTAAACACCTTGTCCTGTGCTCTAGCTATTTCCATCCTACCAGTTTCCCGAGATATACCTATCTGAGCTAGTTGAAGACTCTACAAACAGGCTTTTCAGATGTAACAGCAAAAACGAATTATGTGTTGACAAAGGAACAAAAAGCAACATGAGAGAAATGAAGAATATAAATGGAAGAAAAAGAAACATGAGATAACTGAAGAATATAAATATTTTTTTTTTTTTAAAAGACAGAAATTGATGTAAGCGAAGAAGGCCTAGGTAACAGACGAGCAAGAATGAATAGACGTACACTTCTCGGTAGCGTGGCCGAGCGGTCTACGGCACTGGATTTAGGCTCCAGTCTCTCAGGAGGCGTGGGTTCGAATCCCACCTCTGCCATCTTTGATGTTGTTTGTGCAAGCCTTCAGTGGAAATTTCATTTTGGTCAATCCATAGTTTTGCAGTGTTTCTATATTCATGTTAGGAAAATAACACATGTTGAGTGAAGTTTAACCCACGAGTGCAGAGCACAATAAATTGGCAGTATATCACGTTAAACACCTTGTCCTGTGCTCTAGCGATTTCCATCCTACCAGTTTCCCGAGATATACCTATCTGAGCTAGTTGAAGGCTCTACAAACAGGCTTTTCAGATGTAACAGCAAAAACGAATTATGTGTTGACAAAGGAACAAAAAGCAACATGAGAGAAATTAAGAATATAAATGGAAGAAAAAGAAACATGAGATAACTGAAGAATATAAATATTTTTTTTTTTTTAAAAGACAGAAATTGATGTAAGCGAAGAAGGCCTAGGTAACAGACGAGCAAGAATGAATAGACGTCCACTTCTCGGTAGCGTGGCCGAGCGGTCTACGGCTTTTCAGATGTAACAGCAAAAAAGAATTATGTGTTGACAAAGGAACAAAAAGCAACATGAGAGAAATGAAGAATATAAATGGAAGAAAAAGAAACATGAGATAACTGAAGAATATAAATATTTTTTTTTTTTTAAAAGACAGAAATTGATGTAAGCGAAGAAGGCCTAGGTAACAGACGAGCAAGAATGAATAGACGTCCACTTCTCGGTAGCGTGGCCGAGCGGTCTAAGGCGCTGGATTAAGGCTCCAGTCTCTCAGGAGGCGTGGGTTCGAATCCCACCGCTGCCATCTTTAATGTTGTTTGTGCAAGCCTTCAGTGGAAACTTCATTTTGGTCAATCCATAGTTTTGCAGTGTTTCTATATTCATGTTAGGAAAATAACACATGTTGAGTGAAGTTTAACCCACGAGTGCAGAGCACAATAAATTGGCAGTATATCACGTTAAACACCTTGTCCTGTGCTCTAGCGATTTCCATCCTACCAGTTTCCCGAGATATACCTATCTGAGCTAGTTGAAGGCTCTACAAACAGGCTTTTCAGATGTAACAGCAAAAACGAATTATGTGTTGACAAAGGAACAAAAAGCAACATGAGAGAAATTAAGAATATAAATGGAAGAAAAAGAAACATGAGATAACTGAAGAATATAAATATTTTTTTTTTTTTAAAAGACAGAAATTGATGTAAGCGAAGAAGGCCTAGGTAACAGACGAGCAAGAATGAATAGACGTCCACTTCTCGGTAGCGTGGCCGAGCGGTCTAAGGCGCTGGATTAAGGCTCCAGTCTCTCAGGAGGCGTGGGTTCGAATCCCACCGCTGCCATCTTTAATGTTGTTTGTGCAAGCCTTCAGTGGAAACTTCATTTTGGTCAATCCATAGTTTTGCAGTGTTTCTATATTCATGTTAGGAAAATAACACATGTTGAGTGAAGTTTAACCCACGAGTGCAGAGCACAATAAATTGGCAGTATATCACGTTAAACACCTTGTCCTGTGCTCTAGCGATTTCCATCCTACCAGTTTCCCGAGATATACCTATCTGAGCTAGTTGAAGGCTCTACAAACAGGCTTTTCAGATGTAACAGCTAAAAAGAATTATGTGTTGACAAAGGAACAAAAAGCAACATGAGAGAAATTAAGAATATAAATGGAAGAAAAAGAAACATGAGATAACTGAAGAATATACATTTAAAAAAAATTTAAAAGACCAAAATTAATGGTAGCGCAGAAGGCCTAGGTAACTGACGAGCAAGAATGAATAGACGTCCACTTCTCGGTAGCGTGGCCGAGCGGTCTACGGCTTTTCAGATGTAACAGCAAAAACGAATTATGTGTTGACAAAGGAACAAAAAGCAACATGAGAGAAATTAAGAATATAAATGGAAGAAAAAGAAACATGAGATAACTGAAGAATATAAATATTTTTTTTTTTTAAAAGACAGAAATTGATTTAAGCGAAGAAGGCCTAGGTAACAGACGAGCAAGAATGAATAGACGTACACTTCTCGGTAGCGTGGCCGAGCGGTCTACGGCACTGGATTTAGGCTCCAGTCTCTCAGGAGGCGTGGGTTCGAATCCCACCTCTGCCATCTTTGATGTTGTTTGTGCAAGCCTTCAGTGGAAACTTCATTTTGGTCAATCCATAGTTTTGCAGTGTTTCTATATTCATGTTAGGAAAATAACACATGTTGAGTGAAGTTTAACCCACGAGTGCAGAGCACAATAAATTGGCAGTATATCACGTTAAACACCTTGTCCTGTGCTCTAGCGATTTCCATCCTACCAGTTTCCCGAGATATACCTATCTGAGCTAGTTGAAGGCTCTACAAACAGGCTTTTCAGATGTAACAGCAAAAACGAATTATGTGTTGACAAAGGAACAAAAAGCAACATGAGAGAAATTAAGAATATAAATGGAAGAAAAAGAAACATGAGATAACTGAAGAATATAAATATTTTTTTTTTTTTAAAAGACAGAAATTGATGTAAGCGAAGAAGGCCTAGGTAACAGACGAGCAAGAATGAATAGACGTCCACTTCTCGGTAGCGTGGCCGAGCGGTCTACGGCTTTTCAGATGTAACAGCAAAAAAGAATTATGTGTTGACAAAGGAACAAAAAGCAACATGAGAGAAATGAAGAATATAAATGGAAGAAAAAGAAACATGAGATAACTGAAGAATATAAATATTTTTTTTTTTTTAAAAGACAGAAATTGATGTAAGCGAAGAAGGCCTAGGTAACAGACGAGCAAGAATGAATAGACGTCCACTTCTCGGTAGCGTGGCCGAGCGGTCTAAGGCGCTGGATTAAGGCTCCAGTCTCTCAGGAGGCGTGGGTTCGAATCCCACCGCTGCCATCTTTAATGTTGTTTGTGCAAGCCTTCAGTGGAAACTTCATTTTGGTCAATCCATAGTTTTGCAGTGTTTCTATATTCATGTTAGGAAAATAACACATGTTGAGTGAAGTTTAACCCACGAGTGCAGAGCACAATAAATTGGCAGTATATCACGTTAAACACCTTGTCCTGTGCTCTAGCGATTTCCATCCTACCAGTTTCCCGAGATATACCTATCTGAGCTAGTTGAAGGCTCTACAAACAGGCTTTTCAGATGTAACAGCAAAAACGAATTATGTGTTGACAAAGGAACAAAAAGCAACATGAGAGAAATTAAGAATATAAATGGAAGAAAAAGAAACATGAGATAACTGAAGAATATAAATTTTTTTTTTTTTTTAAAAGACAGAAATTGATGTAAGCGAAGAAGGCCTAGGTAACAGACGAGCAAGAATGAATAGACGTCCACTTCTCGGTAGCGTGGCCGAGCGGTCTAAGGCGCTGGATTAAGGCTCCAGTCTCTCAGGAGGCGTGGGTTCGAATCCCACCGCTGCCATCTTTAATGTTGTTTGTGCAAGCCTTCAGTGGAAACTTCATTTTGGTCAATCCATAGTTTTGCAGTGTTTCTATATTCATGTTAGGAAAATAACACATGTTGAGTGAAGTTTAACCCACGAGTGCAGAGCACAATAAATTGGCAGTATATCACGTTAAACACCTTGTCCTGTGCTCTAGCGATTTCCATCCTACCAGTTTCCCGAGATATACCTATCTGAGCTAGTTGAAGGCTCTACAAACAGGCTTTTCAGATGTAACAGCTAAAAAGAATTATGTGTTGACAAAGGAACAAAAAGCAACATGAGAGAAATTAAGAATATAAATGGAAGAAAAAGAAACATGAGATAACTGAAGAATATACATTTAAAAAAAATTTAAAAGACCAAAATTAATGGTAGCGCAGAAGGCCTAGGTAACTGACGAGCAAGAATGAATAGACGTCCACTTCTCGGTAGCGTGGCCGAGCGGTCTACGGCTTTTCAGATGTAACAGCAAAAACGAATTATGTGTTGACAAAGGAACAAAAAGCAACATGAGAGAAATTAAGAATATAAATGGAAGAAAAAGAAACATGAGATAACTGAAGAATATAAATATTTTTTTTTTTTTAAAAGACAGAAATTGATGTAAGCGAAGAAGGCCTAGGTAACAGACGAGCAAGAATGAATAGACGTCCACTTCTCGGTAGCGTGGCCGAGCGGTCTAAGGCGCTGTATTAAGGCTCCAGTCTCTCAGGAGGCGTGGGTTTGAATCCCACCGCTGCCATCTTGGATGTTGTTTGTGCAAGGCTTCAGTGGAAACTTCATTTTGGTCAATCCATAGTTTTGCAGTGTTTCTATATTCATGTAAGGAAAATAACAAATATTGAGTGAAGTTTAACCCACGAGTGCAGAGCACAATAAATTGGCAGTATATCACCTTAAACACCTTGTCCTGTGCTCTAGCGATTTCCATCCTACCAGTTTCCCGAGATATACCTATCTGAGCTAGTTGAAGACTCTACAAACAGGCTTTTCAGATGTAACAGCAAAAACGAATTATGTGTTGACAAAGGAACAAAAAGCAACATGAGAGAAATGAAGAATATAAATGGAAGAAAAAGAAACATGAGATAACTGAAGAATATAATTTTTTTTTTTTTTTTAAAAGACAGAAATTGATGTAAGCGAAGAAGGCCTAGGTAACAGACGAGCAAGAATGAATAGACATCCACTTCTCGGTAGCGTGGCCGAGCGGTCTAAGGCGCTGGATTAAGGCTCCAGTCTCTCAGGAGGCGTGGGTGTGAATCCCACCGCTGCCATCTTGGATGTTGTTTGTGCAAGGCTTCAGTGGAAATTTCATTTTGGTCAATCCATAGTTTTGCAGTGTTTCTATATTCATGTAAGGAAAATAACAAATATTGAGTGAAGTTTAACCCACGAGTGCAGAGCACAATAAATTGGCAGTATATCACCTTAAACACCTTGTCCTGTGCTCTAGCTATTTCCATCCTACCAGTTTCCCGAGATATACCTATCTGAGCTAGTTGAAGACTCTACAAAAAGGCTTTTCAGATGTAACAGCAAAAACGAATTATGTGTTGACAAAGGAACAAAAAGCAACATGAGAGAAATGAAGAATATAAATGGAAGAAAAAGAAACATGAGATAACTGAAGAATATAATTTTTTTTTTTTTTTTAAAAGACAGAAATTGATGTAAGCGAAGAAGGCCTAGGTAACAGACGAGCAAGAATGAATAGACATCCACTTCTCGGTAGCGTGGCCGAGCGGTCTAAGGCGCTGGATTAAGGCTCCAGTCTCTCAGGAGGTGTGTGTGTGAATCCCACCGCTGCCATCTTGGATGTTGTTTGTGCAAGCCTTCAGTGGAAACTTCATTTTGGTCAATCCATAGTTTTGCAGTGTTTCTATATTCATGTTAGGAAAATAACACATGTTGAGTGAAGTTTAACCCACGAGTGCAGAGCACAATAAATTGGCAGTATATCACGTTAAACACCTTGTCCTGTGCTCTAGCGATTTCCATCCTACCAGTTTCCCGAGATATACCTATCTGAGCTAGTTGAAGGCTCTACAAACAGGCTTTTCAGATGTAACAGCAAAAACGAATTATGTGTTGACAAAGGAACAAAAAGCAACATGAGAGAAATTAAGAATATAAATGGAAGAAAAAGAAACATGAGATAACTGAAGAATATAAATATTTTTTTTTTTTTAAAAGACAGAAATTGATGTAAGCGAAGAAGGCCTAGGTAACAGACGAGCAAGAATGAATAGACGTCCACTTCTCGGTAGCGTGGCCGAGCGGTCTAAGGCGCTGGATTAAGGCTCCAGTCTCTCAGGAGGCGTGGGTTCGAATCCCACCGCTGCCATCTTTAATGTTGTTTGTGCAAGCCTTCAGTGGAAACTTCATTTTGGTCAATCCATAGTTTTGCAGTGTTTCTATATTCATGTTAGGAAAATAACACATGTTGAGTGAAGTTTAACCCACGAGTGCAGAGCACAATAAATTGGCAGTATATCACGTTAAACACCTTGTCCTGTGCTCTAGCGATTTCCATCCTACCAGTTTCCCGAGATATACCTATCTGAGCTAGTTGAAGGCTCTACAAACAGGCTTTTCAGATGTAACAGCTAAAAAGAATTATGTGTTGACAAAGGAACAAAAAGCAACATGAGAGAAATTAAGAATATAAATGGAAGAAAAAGAAACATGAGATAACTGAAGAATATACATTTAAAAAAAATTTAAAAGACCAAAATTAATGGTAGCGCAGAAGGCCTAGGTAACTGACGAGCAAGAATGAATAGACGTCCACTTCTCGGTAGCGTGGCCGAGCGGTCTACGGCTTTTCAGATGTAACAGCAAAAACGAATTATGTGTTGACAAAGGAACAAAAAGCAACATGAGAGAAATTAAGAATATAAATGGAAGAAAAAGAAACATGAGATAACTGAAGAATATAAATATTTTTTTTTTTTTTAAAGACAGAAATTGATGTAAGCGAAGAAGGCCTAGGTAACAGACGAGCAAGAATGAATAGACGTCCACTTCTCGGTAGCGTGGCCGAGCGGTCTAAGGCGCTGTATTAAGGCTCCAGTCTCTCAGGAGGCGTGGGTTTGAATCCCACCGCTGCCATCTTGGATGTTGTTTGTGCAAGGCTTCAGTGGAAACTTCATTTTGGTCAATCAATAGTTTTGCAGTGTTTCTATATTCATGTAAGGAAAATAACAAATATTGAGTGAAGTTTAACCCACGAGTGCAGAGCACAATAAATTGGCAGTATATCACCTTAAACACCTTGTCCTGTGCTCTAGCGATTTCCATCCTACCAGTTTCCCGAGATATACCTATCTGAGCTAGTTGAAGACTCTACAAACAGGCTTTTCAGATGTAACAGCAAAAACGAATTATGTGTTGACAAAGGAACAAAAAGCAACATGAGAGAAATGAAGAATATAAATGGAAGAAAAAGAAACATGAGATAACTGAAGAATATAAATTTTTTTTTTTTTTTAAAAGACAGAAATTGATGTAAGCGAAGAAGGCCTAGGTAACAGACGAGCAAGAATGAATAGACATCCACTTCTCGGTAGCGTGGCCGAGCGGTCTAAGGCGCTGGATTAAGGCTCCAGTCTCTCAGGAGGCGTGGGTGTGAATCCCACCGCTGCCATCTTGGATGTTGTTTGTGCAAGGCTTCAGTGGAAATTTCATTTTGGTCAATCCATAGTTTTGCAGTGTTTCTATATTCATGTAAGGAAAATAACAAATATTGAGTGAAGTTTAACCCACGAGTGCAGAGCACAATAAATTGGCAGTATATCACCTTAAACACCTTGTCCTGTGCTCTAGCTATTTCCATCCTACCAGTTTCCCGAGATATACCTATCTGAGCTAGTTGAAGACTCTACAAAAAGGCTTTTCAGATGTAACAGCAAAAACGAATTATGTGTTGACAAAGGAACAAAAAGCAACATGAGAGAAATGAAGAATATAAATGGAAGAAAAAGAAACATGAGATAACTGAAGAATATAATTTTTTTTTTTTTTTTAAAAGACAGAAATTGATGTAAGCGAAGAAGGCCTAGGTAACAGACGAGCAAGAATGAATAGACACCCACTTCTCGGTAGCGTGGCCGAGCGGTCTAAGGCGCTGGATTAAGGCTCCAGTCTCTCAGGAGGCGTGGGTGTGAATCCCACCGCTGCCATCTTGGATGTTGTTTGTGCAAGGCTTCAGTGGAAATTTCATTTTGGTCAATCCATAGTTTTGCAGTGTTTCTATATTCATGTAAGGAAAATAACAAATATTGAGTGAAGTTTAACCCACGAGTGCAGAGCACAATAAATTGGCAGTATATCACCTTAAACACCTTGTCCTGTGCTCTAGCTATTTCCATCCTACCAGTTTCCAGAGATATACCTATCTGAGCTAGTTGAAGACTCTACAAACAGGCTTTTCAGATGTAACAGCAAAAACGAATTATGTGTTGACAAAGGAACAAAAAGCAACATGAGAGAAATGAAGAATATAAATGGAAGAAAAAGAAACATGAGATAACTGAAGAATATAAATATTTTTTTTTTTTTAAAAGACAGAAATTGATGTAAGCGAAGAAGGCCTAGGTAACAGACGAGCAAGAATGAATAGACGTACACTTCTCGGTAGCGTGGCCGAGCGGTCTACGGCACTGGATTTAGGCTCCAGTCTCTCAGGAGGCGTGGGTTCGAATCCCACCTCTGCCATCTTTGATGTTGTTTGTGCAAGCCTTCAGTGGAAACTTCATTTTGGTCAATCCATAGTTTTGCAGTGTTTCTATATTCATGTTAGGAAAATAACACATGTTGAGTGAAGTTTAACCCACGAGTGCAGAGCACAATAAATTGGCAGTATATCACCTTAAACACCTTGTCCTGTGCTCTAGCTATTTCCATCCTACCAGTTTCCCGAGATATACCTATCTGAGCTAGTTGAAGACTCTACAAAAAGGCTTTTCAGATGTAACAGCAAAAACGAATTATGTGTTGACAAAGGAACAAAAAGCAACATGAGAGAAATGAAGAATATAAATGGAAGAAAAAGAAACATGAGATAACTGAAGAATATAATTTTTTTTTTTTTTTTAAAAGACAGAAATTGATGTAAGCGAAGAAGGCCTAGGTAACAGACGAGCAAGAATGAATAGACATCCACTTCTCGGTAGCGTGGCCGAGCGGTCTAAGGCGCTGGATTAAGGCTCCAGTCTCTCAGGAGGCGTGGGTGTGAATCCCACCGCTGCCATCTTGGATGTTGTTTGTGCAAGGCTTCAGTGGAAATTTCATTTTGGTCAATCCATAGTTTTGCAGTGTTTCTATATTCATGTAAGGAAAATAACAAATATTGAGTGAAGTTTAACCCACGAGTGCAGAGCACAATAAATTGGCAGTATATCACCTTAAACACCTTGTCCTGTGCTCTAGCTATTTCCATCCTACCAGTTTCCAGAGATATACCTATCTGAGCTAGTTGAAGACTCTACAAACAGGCTTTTCAGATGTAACAGCAAAAACGAATTATGTGTTGACAAAGGAACAAAAAGCAACATGAGAGAAATGAAGAATATAAATGGAAGAAAAAGAAACATGAGATAACTGAAGAATATAAATATTTTTTTTTTTTTAAAAGACAGAAATTGATGTAAGCGAAGAAGGCCTAGGTAACAGACGAGCAAGAATGAATAGATGTACACTTCTCGGTAGCGTGGCCGAGCGGTCTACGGCACTGGATTTAGGCTCCAGTCTCTCAGGAGGCGTGGGTTCGAATCCCACCTCTGCCATCTTTGATGTTGTTTGTGCAAGCCTTCAGTGGAAACTTCATTTTGGTCAATCCATAGTTTTGCAGTGTTTCTATATTCATGTTAGGAAAATAACACATGTTGAGTGAAGTTTAACCCACGAGTGCAGAGCACAATAAATTGGCAGTATATCACGTTAAACACCTTGTCCTGTGCTCTAGCGATTTCCATCCTACCAGTTTCCCGAGATATACCTATCTGAGCTAGTTGAAGGCTCTACAAACAGGCTTTTCAGATGTAACAGCAAAAACGAATTATGTGTTGACAAAGGAACAAAAAGCAACATGAGAGAAATTAAGAATATAAATGGAAGAAAAAGAAACATGAGATAACTGAAGAATATAAATATTTTTTTTTTTTTAAAAGACAGAAATTGATGTAAGCGAAGAAGGCCTAGGTAACAGACGAGCAAGAATGAATAGACGTCCACTTCTCGGTAGCGTGGCCGAGCGGTCTAAGGCGCTGGATTAAGGCTCCAGTCTCTCAGGAGGCGTGGGTTCGAATCCCACCGCTGCCATCTTTAATGTTGTTTGTGCAAGCCTTCAGTGGAAACTTCATTTTGGTCAATCCATAGTTTTGCAGTGTTTCTATATTCATGTTAGGAAAATAACACATGTTGAGTGAAGTTTAACCCACGAGTGCAGAGCACAATAAATTGGCAGTATATCACGTTAAACACCTTGTCCTGTGCTCTAGCGATTTCCATCCTACCAGTTTCCCGAGATATACCTATCTGAGCTAGTTGAAGGCTCTACAAACAGGCTTTTCAGATGTAACAGCTAAAAAGAATTATGTGTTGACAAAGGAACAAAAAGCAACATGAGAGAAATTAAGAATATAAATGGAAGAAAAAGAAACATGAGATAACTGAAGAATATACATTTAAAAAAAATTTAAAAGACCAAAATTAATGGTAGCGCAGAAGGCCTAGGTAACTGACGAGCAAGAATGAATAGACGTCCACTTCTCGGTAGCGTGGCCGAGCGGTCTACGGCTTTTCAGATGTAACAGCAAAAACGAATTATGTGTTGACAAAGGAACAAAAAGCAACATGAGAGAAATTAAGAATATAAATGGAAGAAAAAGAAACATGAGATAACTGAAGAATATAAATATTTTTTTTTTTTTAAAAGACAGAAATTGATGTAAGCGAAGAAGGCCTAGGTAACAGACGAGCAAGAATGAATAGACGTCCACTTCTCGGTAGCGTGGCCGAGCGGTCTAAGGCGCTGGATTAAGGCTCCAGTCTCTCAGGAGGCGTGGGTTTGAATCCCACCGCTGCCATCTTGGATGTTGTTTGTGCAAGGCTTCAGTGGAAACTTCATTTTGGTCAATCCATAGTTTTGCAGTGTTTCTATATTCATGTAAGGAAAATAACAAATATTGAGTGAAGTTTAACCCACGAGTGCAGAGCACAATAAATTGGCAGTATATCACCTTAAACACCTTGTCCTGTGCTCTAGCGATTTCCATCCTACCAGTTTCCCGAGATATACCTATCTGAGCTAGTTGAAGACTCTACAAACAGGCTTTTCAGATGTAACAGCAAAAACGAATTATGTGTTGACAAAGGAACAAAAAGCAACATGAGAGAAATGAAGAATATAAATGGAAGAAAAAGAAACATGAGATAACTGAAGAATATAATTTTTTTTTTTTTTTTAAAAGACAGAAATTGATGTAAGCGAAGAAGGCCTAGGTAACAGACGAGCAAGAATGAATAGACATCCACTTCTCGGTAGCGTGGCCGAGCGGTCTAAGGCGCTGGATTAAGGCTCCGGTCTCTCAGGAGGCGTGGGTGTGAATCCCACCGCTGCCATCTTGGATGTTGTTTGTGCAAGGCTTCAGTGGAAATTTCATTTTGGTCAATCCATAGTTTTGCAGTGTTTCTATATTCATGTAAGGAAAATAACAAATATTGAGTGAAGTTTAACCCACGAGTGCAGAGCACAATAAATTGGCAGTATATCACCTTAAACACCTTGTCCTGTGCTCTAGCTATTTCCATCCTACCAGTTTCCCGAGATATACCTATCTGAGCTAGTTGAAGACTCTACAAACAGGCTTTTCAGATGTAACAGCAAAAACGAATTATGTGTTGACAAAGGAACAAAAAGCAACATGAGAGAAATGAAGAATATAAATGGAAGAAAAAGAAACATGAGATAACTGAAGAATATAAATATATTTTTTTTTTTAAAAGACAGAAATTGATGTAAGCGAAGAAGGCCTAGGTAACAGACGAGCAAGAATGAATAGACGTACACTTCTCGGTAGCGTGGCCGAGCGGTCTACGGCACTGGATTTAGGCTCCAGTCTCTCAGGAGGCGTGGGTTCGAATCCCACCTCTGCCATCTTTGATGTTGTTTGTGCAAGCCTTCAGTGGAAACTTCATTTTGGTCAATCCATAGTTTTGCAGTGTTTCTATATTCATGTTAGGAAAATAACACATGTTGAGTGAAGTTTAACCCACGAGTGCAGAGCACAATAAATTGGCAGTATATCACGTTAAACACCTTGTCCTGTGCTCTAGCGATTTCCATCCTACCAGTTTCCCGAGATATACCTATCTGAGCTAGTTGAAGGCTCTACAAACAGGCTTTTCAGATGTAACAGCAAAAACGAATTATGTGTTGACAAAGGAACAAAAAGCAACATGAGAGAAATTAAGAATATAAATGGAAGAAAAAGAAACATGAGATAACTGAAGAATATAAATATTTTTTTTTTTTTAAAAGACAGAAATTGATGTAAGCGAAGAAGGCCTAGGTAACAGACGAGCAAGAATGAATAGACGTCCACTTCTCGGTAGCGTGGCCGAGCGGTCTACGGCTTTTCAGATGTAACAGCAAAAAAGAATTATGTGTTGACAAAGGAACAAAAAGCAACATGAGAGAAATGAAGAATATAAATGGAAGAAAAAGAAACATGAGATAACTGAAGAATATAAATATTTTTTTTTTTTTAAAAGACAGAAATTGATGTAAGCGAAGAAGGCCTAGGTAACAGACGAGCAAGAATGAATAGACGTCCACTTCTCGGTAGCGTGGCCGAGCGGTCTAAGGCGCTGGATTAAGGCTCCAGTCTCTCAGGAGGCGTGGGTTCGAATCCCACCGCTGCCATCTTTAATGTTGTTTGTGCAAGCCTTCAGTGGAAACTTCATTTTGGTCAATCCATAGTTTTGCAGTGTTTCTATATTCATGTTAGGAAAATAACACATGTTGAGTGAAGTTTAACCCACGAGTGCAGAGCACAATAAATTGGCAGTATATCACGTTAAACACCTTGTCCTGTGCTCTAGCGATTTCCATCCTACCAGTTTCCCGAGATATACCTATCTGAGCTAGTTGAAGGCTCTACAAACAGGCTTTTCAGATGTAACAGCAAAAACGAATTATGTGTTGACAAAGGAACAAAAAGCAACATGAGAGAAATTAAGAATATAAATGGAAGAAAAAGAAACATGAGATAACTGAAGAATATAAATATTTTTTTTTTTTTAAAAGACAGAAATTGATGTAAGCGAAGAAGGCCTAGGTAACAGACGAGCAAGAATGAATAGACGTCCACTTCTCGGTAGCGTGGCCGAGCGGTCTAAGGCGCTGGATTAAGGCTCCAGTCTCTCAGGAGGCGTGGGTTCGAATCCCACCGCTGCCATCTTTAATGTTGTTTGTGCAAGCCTTCAGTGGAAACTTCATTTTGGTCAATCCATAGTTTTGCAGTGTTTCTATATTCATGTTAGGAAAATAACACATGTTGAGTGAAGTTTAACCCACGAGTGCAGAGCACAATAAATTGGCAGTATATCACGTTAAACACCTTGTCCTGTGCTCTAGCGATTTCCATCCTACCAGTTTCCCGAGATATACCTATCTGAGCTAGTTGAAGGCTCTACAAACAGGCTTTTCAGATGTAACAGCTAAAAAGAATTATGTGTTGACAAAGGAACAAAAAGCAACATGAGAGAAATTAAGAATATAAATGGAAGAAAAAGAAACATGAGATAACTGAAGAATATACATTTAAAAAAAATTTAAAAGACCAAAATTAATGGTAGCGCAGAAGGCCTAGGTAACTGACGAGCAAGAATGAATAGACGTCCACTTCTCGGTAGCGTGGCCGAGCGGTCTACGGCTTTTCAGATGTAACAGCAAAAACGAATTATGTGTTGACAAAGGAACAAAAAGCAACATGAGAGAAATTAAGAATATAAATGGAAGAAAAAGAAACATGAGATAACTGAAGAATATAAATATTTTTTTTTTTTTAAAAGACAGAAATTGATGTAAGCGAAGAAGGCCTAGGTAACAGACGAGCAAGAATGAATAGACGTACACTTCTCGGTAGCGTGGCCGAGCGGTCTACGGCACTGGATTTAGGCTCCAGTCTCTCAGGAGGCGTGGGTTCGAATCCCACCTCTGCCATCTTTGATGTTGTTTGTGCAAGCCTTCAGTGGAAACTTCATTTTGGTCAATCCATAGTTTTGCAGTGTTTCTATATTCATGTTAGGAAAATAACACATGTTGAGTGAAGTTTAACCCACGAGTGCAGAGCACAATAAATTGGCAGTATATCACGTTAAACACCTTGTCCTGTGCTCTAGCGATTTCCATCCTACCAGTTTCCCGAGATATACCTATCTGAGCTAGTTGAAGGCTCTACAAACAGGCTTTTCAGATGTAACAGCAAAAACGAATTATGTGTTGACAAAGGAACAAAAAGCAACATGAGAGAAATTAAGAATATAAATGGAAGAAAAAGAAACATGAGATAACTGAAGAATATAAATATTTTTTTTTTTTTAAAAGACAGAAATTGATGTAAGCGAAGAAGGCCTAGGTAACAGACGAGCAAGAATGAATAGACGTCCACTTCTCGGTAGCGTGGCCGAGCGGTCTACGGCTTTTCAGATGTAACAGCAAAAAAGAATTATGTGTTGACAAAGGAACAAAAAGCAACATGAGAGAAATGAAGAATATAAATGGAAGAAAAAGAAACATGAGATAACTGAAGAATATAAATATTTTTTTTTTTTTAAAAGACAGAAATTGATGTAAGCGAAGAAGGCCTAGGTAACAGACGAGCAAGAATGAATAGACGTCCACTTCTCGGTAGCGTGGCCGAGCGGTCTAAGGCGCTGGATTAAGGCTCCAGTCTCTCAGGAGGCGTGGGTTCGAATCCCACCGCTGCCATCTTTAATGTTGTTTGTGCAAGCCTTCAGTGGAAACTTCATTTTGGTCAATCCATAGTTTTGCAGTGTTTCTATATTCATGTTAGGAAAATAACACATGTTGAGTGAAGTTTAACCCACGAGTGCAGAGCACAATAAATTGGCAGTATATCACGTTAAACACCTTGTCCTGTGCTCTAGCGATTTCCATCCTACCAGTTTCCCGAGATATACCTATCTGAGCTAGTTGAAGGCTCTACAAACAGGCTTTTCAGATGTAACAGCAAAAACGAATTATGTGTTGACAAAGGAACAAAAAGCAACATGAGAGAAATTAAGAATATAAATGGAAGAAAAAGAAACATGAGATAACTGAAGAATATAAATTTTTTTTTTTTTTTTAAAGACAGAAATTGATGTAAGCGAAGAAGGCCTAGGTAACAGACGAGCAAGAATGAATAGACGTCCACTTCTCGGTAGCGTGGCCGAGCGGTCTAAGGCGCTGGATTAAGGCTCCAGTCTCTCAGGAGGCGTGGGTTCGAATCCCACCGCTGCCATCTTTAATGTTGTTTGTGCAAGCCTTCAGTGGAAACTTCATTTTGGTCAATCCATAGTTTTGCAGTGTTTCTATATTCATGTTAGGAAAATAACACATGTTGAGTGAAGTTTAACCCACGAGTGCAGAGCACAATAAATTGGCAGTATATCACGTTAAACACCTTGTCCTGTGCTCTAGCGATTTCCATCCTACCAGTTTCCCGAGATATACCTATCTGAGCTAGTTGAAGGCTCTACAAACAGGCTTTTCAGATGTAACAGCTAAAAAGAATTATGTGTTGACAAAGGAACAAAAAGCAACATGAGAGAAATTAAGAATATAAATGGAAGAAAAAGAAACATGAGATAACTGAAGAATATACATTTAAAAAAAATTTAAAAGACCAAAATTAATGGTAGCGCAGAAGGCCTAGGTAACTGACGAGCAAGAATGAATAGACGTCCACTTCTCGGTAGCGTGGCCGAGCGGTCTACGGCTTTTCAGATGTAACAGCAAAAACGAATTATGTGTTGACAAAGGAACAAAAAGCAACATGAGAGAAATTAAGAATATAAATGGAAGAAAAAGAAACATGAGATAACTGAAGAATATAAATATTTTTTTTTTTTTAAAAGACAGAAATTGATGTAAGCGAAGAAGGCCTAGGTAACAGACGAGCAAGAATGAATAGACGTCCACTTCTCGGTAGCGTGGCCGAGCGGTCTAAGGCGCTGGATTAAGGCTCCAGTCTCTCAGGAGGCGTGGGTTTGAATCCCACCGCTGCCATCTTGGATGTTGTTTGTGCAAGGCTTCAGTGGAAACTTCATTTTGGTCAATCCATAGTTTTGCAGTGTTTCTATATTCATGTAAGGAAAATAACAAATATTGAGTGAAGTTTAACCCACGAGTGCAGAGCACAATAAATTGGCAGTATATCACCTTAAACACCTTGTCCTGTGCTCTAGCGATTTCCATCCTACCAGTTTCCCGAGATATACCTATCTGAGCTAGTTGAAGACTCTACAAACAGGCTTTTCAGATGTAACAGCAAAAACGAATTATGTGTTGACAAAGGAACAAAAAGCAACATGAGAGAAATGAAGAATATAAATGGAAGAAAAAGAAACATGAGATAACTGAAGAATATAATTTTTTTTTTTTTTTTAAAAGACAGAAATTGATGTAAGCGAAGAAGGCCTAGGTAACAGACGAGCAAGAATGAATAGACATCCACTTCTCGGTAGCGTGGCCGAGCGGTCTAAGGCGCTGGATTAAGGCTCCGGTCTCTCAGGAGGCGTGGGTGTGAATCCCACCGCTGCCATCTTGGATGTTGTTTGTGCAAGGCTTCAGTGGAAATTTCATTTTGGTCAATCCATAGTTTTGCAGTGTTTCTATATTCATGTAAGGAAAATAACAAATATTGAGTGAAGTTTAACCCACGAGTGCAGAGCACAATAAATTGGCAGTATATCACCTTAAACACCTTGTCCTGTGCTCTAGCTATTTCCATCCTACCAGTTTCCCGAGATATACCTATCTGAGCTAGTTGAAGACTCTACAAACAGGCTTTTCAGATGTAACAGCAAAAACGAATTATGTGTTGACAAAGGAACAAAAAGCAACATGAGAGAAATGAAGAATATAAATGGAAGAAAAAGAAACATGAGATAACTGAAGAATATAAATATTTTTTTTTTTTTAAAAGACAGAAATTGATGTAAGCGAAGAAGGCCTAGGTAACAGACGAGCAAGAATGAATAGACGTACACTTCTCGGTAGCGTGGCCGAGCGGTCTACGGCACTGGATTTAGGCTCCAGTCTCTCAGGAGGCGTGGGTTCGAATCCCACCTCTGCCATCTTTGATGTTGTTTGTGCAAGCCTTCAGTGGAAACTTCATTTTGGTCAATCCATAGTTTTGCAGTGTTTCTATATTCATGTTAGGAAAATAACACATGTTGAGTGAAGTTTAACCCACGAGTGCAGAGCACAATAAATTGGCAGTATATCACGTTAAACACCTTGTCCTGTGCTCTAGCGATTTCCATCCTACCAGTTTCCCGAGATATACCTATCTGAGCTAGTTGAAGGCTCTACAAACAGGCTTTTCAGATGTAACAGCAAAAACGAATTATGTGTTGACAAAGGAACAAAAAGCAACATGAGAGAAATTAAGAATATAAATGGAAGAAAAAGAAACATGAGATAACTGAAGAATATAAATATTTTTTTTTTTTTAAAAGACAGAAATTGATGTAAGCGAAGAAGGCCTAGGTAACAGACGAGCAAGAATGAATAGACGTCCACTTCTCGGTAGCGTGGCCGAGCGGTCTACGGCTTTTCAGATGTAACAGCAAAAAAGAATTATGTGTTGACAAAGGAACAAAAAGCAACATGAGAGAAATGAAGAATATAAATGGAAGAAAAAGAAACATGAGATAACTGAAGAATATAAATATTTTTTTTTTTTTAAAAGACAGAAATTGATGTAAGCGAAGAAGGCCTAGGTAACAGACGAGCAAGAATGAATAGACGTCCACTTCTCGGTAGCGTGGCCGAGCGGTCTAAGGCGCTGGATTAAGGCTCCAGTCTCTCAGGAGGCGTGGGTTCGAATCCCACCGCTGCCATCTTTAATGTTGTTTGTGCAAGCCTTCAGTGGAAACTTCATTTTGGTCAATCCATAGTTTTGCAGTGTTTCTATATTCATGTTAGGAAAATAACACATGTTGAGTGAAGTTTAACCCACGAGTGCAGAGCACAATAAATTGGCAGTATATCACGTTAAACACCTTGTCCTGTGCTCTAGCGATTTCCATCCTACCAGTTTCCCGAGATATACCTATCTGAGCTAGTTGAAGGCTCTACAAACAGGCTTTTCAGATGTAACAGCAAAAACGAATTATGTGTTGACAAAGGAACAAAAAGCAACATGAGAGAAATTAAGAATATAAATGGAAGAAAAAGAAACATGAGATAACTGAAGAATATAAATATTTTTTTTTTTTTAAAAGACAGAAATTGATGTAAGCGAAGAAGGCCTAGGTAACAGACGAGCAAGAATGAATAGACGTCCACTTCTCGGTAGCGTGGCCGAGCGGTCTAAGGCGCTGGATTAAGGCTCCAGTCTCTCAGGAGGCGTGGGTTCGAATCCCACCGCTGCCATCTTTAATGTTGTTTGTGCAAGCCTTCAGTGGAAACTTCATTTTGGTCAATCCATAGTTTTGCAGTGTTTCTATATTCATGTTAGGAAAATAACACATGTTGAGTGAAGTTTAACCCACGAGTGCAGAGCACAATAAATTGGCAGTATATCACGTTAAACACCTTGTCCTGTGCTCTAGCGATTTCCATCCTACCAGTTTCCCGAGATATACCTATCTGAGCTAGTTGAAGGCTCTACAAACAGGCTTTTCAGATGTAACAGCTAAAAAGAATTATGTGTTGACAAAGGAACAAAAAGCAACATGAGAGAAATTAAGAATATAAATGGAAGAAAAAGAAACATGAGATAACTGAAGAATATACATTTAAAAAAAATTTAAAAGACCAAAATTAATGGTAGCGCAGAAGGCCTAGGTAACTGACGAGCAAGAATGAATAGACGTCCACTTCTCGGTAGCGTGGCCGAGCGGTCTACGGCTTTTCAGATGTAACAGCAAAAACGAATTATGTGTTGACAAAGGAACAAAAAGCAACATGAGAGAAATTAAGAATATAAATGGAAGAAAAAGAAACATGAGATAACTGAAGAATATAAATATTTTTTTTTTTTTAAAAGACAGAAATTGATGTAAGCGAAGAAGGCCTAGGTAACAGACGAGCAAGAATGAATAGACGTACACTTCTCGGTAGCGTGGCCGAGCGGTCTACGGCACTGGATTTAGGCTCCAGTCTCTCAGGAGGCGTGGGTTCGAATCCCACCTCTGCCATCTTTGATGTTGTTTGTGCAAGCCTTCAGTGGAAACTTCATTTTGGTCAATCCATAGTTTTGCAGTGTTTCTATATTCATGTTAGGAAAATAACACATGTTGAGTGAAGTTTAACCCACGAGTGCAGAGCACAATAAATTGGCAGTATATCACGTTAAACACCTTGTCCTGTGCTCTAGCGATTTCCATCCTACCAGTTTCCCGAGATATACCTATCTGAGCTAGTTGAAGGCTCTACAAACAGGCTTTTCAGATGTAACAGCAAAAACGAATTATGTGTTGACAAAGGAACAAAAAGCAACATGAGAGAAATTAAGAATATAAATGGAAGAAAAAGAAACATGAGATAACTGAAGAATATAAATATTT
This sequence comes from Thymallus thymallus, assembly GCA_023634145.1. Classification (NCBI taxonomy): domain Eukaryota; kingdom Metazoa; phylum Chordata; class Actinopteri; order Salmoniformes; family Salmonidae; genus Thymallus; species Thymallus thymallus. Next base: position 33,217,103 of record CM042398.1, on the reverse strand, counting down.
TTTTTTTTTTAAAAGACAGAAATTGATGTAAGCGAAGAAGGCCTAGGTAACAGACGAGCAAGAATGAATAGACGTCCACTTCTCGGTAGCGTGGCCGAGCGGTCTACGGCTTTTCAGATGTAACAGCAAAAAAGAATTATGTGTTGACAAAGGAACAAAAAGCAACATGAGAGAAATGAAGAATATAAATGGAAGAAAAAGAAACATGAGATAACTGAAGAATATAAATATTTTTTTTTTTTTAAAAGACAGAAATTGATGTAAGCGAAGAAGGCCTAGGTAACAGACGAGCAAGAATGAATAGACGTCCACTTCTCGGTAGCGTGGCCGAGCGGTCTAAGGCGCTGGATTAAGGCTCCAGTCTCTCAGGAGGCGTGGGTTCGAATCCCACCGCTGCCATCTTTAATGTTGTTTGTGCAAGCCTTCAGTGGAAACTTCATTTTGGTCAATCCATAGTTTTGCAGTGTTTCTATATTCATGTTAGGAAAATAACACATGTTGAGTGAAGTTTAACCCACGAGTGCAGAGCACAATAAATTGGCAGTATATCACGTTAAACACCTTGTCCTGTGCTCTAGCGATTTCCATCCTACCAGTTTCCCGAGATATACCTATCTGAGCTAGTTGAAGGCTCTACAAACAGGCTTTTCAGATGTAACAGCAAAAACGAATTATGTGTTGACAAAGGAACAAAAAGCAACATGAGAGAAATTAAGAATATAAATGGAAGAAAAAGAAACATGAGATAACTGAAGAATATAAATTTTTTTTTTTTTTTAAAAGACAGAAATTGATGTAAGCGAAGAAGGCCTAGGTAACAGACGAGCAAGAATGAATAGACGTCCACTTCTCGGTAGCGTGGCCGAGCGGTCTAAGGCGCTGGATTAAGGCTCCAGTCTCTCAGGAGGCGTGGGTTCGAATCCCACCGCTGCCATCTTTAATGTTGTTTGTGCAAGCCTTCAGTGGAAACTTCATTTTGGTCAATCCATAGTTTTGCAGTGTTTCTATATTCATGTTAGGAAAATAACACATGTTGAGTGAAGTTTAACCCACGAGTGCAGAGCACAATAAATTGGCAGTATATCACGTTAAACACCTTGTCCTGTGCTCTAGCGATTTCCATCCTACCAGTTTCCCGAGATATACCTATCTGAGCTAGTTGAAGGCTCTACAAACAGGCTTTTCAGATGTAACAGCTAAAAAGAATTATGTGTTGACAAAGGAACAAAAAGCAACATGAGAGAAATTAAGAATATAAATGGAAGAAAAAGAAACATGAGATAACTGAAGAATATACATTTAAAAAAAATTTAAAAGACCAAAATTAATGGTAGCGCAGAAGGCCTAGGTAACTGACGAGCAAGAATGAATAGACGTCCACTTCTCGGTAGCGTGGCCGAGCGGTCTACGGCTTTTCAGATGTAACAGCAAAAACGAATTATGTGTTGACAAAGGAACAAAAAGCAACATGAGAGAAATTAAGAATATAAATGGAAGAAAAAGAAACATGAGATAACTGAAGAATATAAATATTTTTTTTTTTTTAAAAGACAGAAATTGATGTAAGCGAAGAAGGCCTAGGTAACAGACGAGCAAGAATGAATAGACGTCCACTTCTCGGTAGCGTGGCCGAGCGGTCTAAGGCGCTGTATTAAGGCTCCAGTCTCTCAGGAGGCGTGGGTTTGAATCCCACCGCTGCCATCTTGGATGTTGTTTGTGCAAGGCTTCAGTGGAAACTTCATTTTGGTCAATCCATAGTTTTGCAGTGTTTCTATATTCATGTAAGGAAAATAACAAATATTGAGTGAAGTTTAACCCACGAGTGCAGAGCACAATAAATTGGCAGTATATCACCTTAAACACCTTGTCCTGTGCTCTAGCGATTTCCATCCTACCAGTTTCCCGAGATATACCTATCTGAGCTAGTTGAAGACTCTACAAACAGGCTTTTCAGATGTAACAGCAAAAACGAATTATGTGTTGACAAAGGAACAAAAAGCAACATGAGAGAAATGAAGAATATAAATGGAAGAAAAAGAAACATGAGATAACTGAAGAATATAATTTTTTTTTTTTTTTTAAAAGACAGAAATTGATGTAAGCGAAGAAGGCCTAGGTAACAGACGAGCAAGAATGAATAGACATCCACTTCTCGGTAGCGTGGCCGAGCGGTCTAAGGCGCTGGATTAAGGCTCCAGTCTCTCAGGAGGCGTGGGTGTGAATCCCACCGCTGCCATCTTGGATGTTGTTTGTGCAAGGCTTCAGTGGAAATTTCATTTTGGTCAATCCATAGTTTTGCAGTGTTTCTATATTCATGTAAGGAAAATAACAAATATTGAGTGAAGTTTAACCCACGAGTGCAGAGCACAATAAATTGGCAGTATATCACCTTAAACACCTTGTCCTGTGCTCTAGCTATTTCCATCCTACCAGTTTCCCGAGATATACCTATCTGAGCTAGTTGAAGACTCTACAAAAAGGCTTTTCAGATGTAACAGCAAAAACGAATTATGTGTTGACAAAGGAACAAAAAGCAACATGAGAGAAATGAAGAATATAAATGGAAGAAAAAGAAACATGAGATAACTGAAGAATATAATTTTTTTTTTTTTTTTAAAAGACAGAAATTGATGTAAGCGAAGAAGGCCTAGGTAACAGACGAGCAAGAATGAATAGACATCCACTTCTCGGTAGCGTGGCCGAGCGGTCTAAGGCGCTGGATTAAGGCTCCAGTCTCTCAGGAGGTGTGTGTGTGAATCCCACCGCTGCCATCTTGGATGTTGTTTGTGCAAGCCTTCAGTGGAAACTTCATTTTGGTCAATCCATAGTTTTGCAGTGTTTCTATATTCATGTTAGGAAAATAACACATGTTGAGTGAAGTTTAACCCACGAGTGCAGAGCACAATAAATTGGCAGTATATCACGTTAAACACCTTGTCCTGTGCTCTAGCGATTTCCATCCTACCAGTTTCCCGAGATATACCTATCTGAGCTAGTTGAAGGCTCTACAAACAGGCTTTTCAGATGTAACAGCAAAAACGAATTATGTGTTGACAAAGGAACAAAAAGCAACATGAGAGAAATTAAGAATATAAATGGAAGAAAAAGAAACATGAGATAACTGAAGAATATAAATATTTTTTTTTTTTTAAAAGACAGAAATTGATGTAAGCGAAGAAGGCCTAGGTAACAGACGAGCAAGAATGAATAGACGTCCACTTCTCGGTAGCGTGGCCGAGCGGTCTAAGGCGCTGGATTAAGGCTCCAGTCTCTCAGGAGGCGTGGGTTCGAATCCCACCGCTGCCATCTTTAATGTTGTTTGTGCAAGCCTTCAGTGGAAACTTCATTTTGGTCAATCCATAGTTTTGCAGTGTTTCTATATTCATGTTAGGAAAATAACACATGTTGAGTGAAGTTTAACCCACGAGTGCAGAGCACAATAAATTGGCAGTATATCACGTTAAACACCTTGTCCTGTGCTCTAGCGATTTCCATCCTACCAGTTTCCCGAGATATACCTATCTGAGCTAGTTGAAGGCTCTACAAACAGGCTTTTCAGATGTAACAGCTAAAAAGAATTATGTGTTGACAAAGGAACAAAAAGCAACATGAGAGAAATTAAGAATATAAATGGAAGAAAAAGAAACATGAGATAACTGAAGAATATACATTTAAAAAAAATTTAAAAGACCAAAATTAATGGTAGCGCAGAAGGCCTAGGTAACTGACGAGCAAGAATGAATAGACGTCCACTTCTCGGTAGCGTGGCCGAGCGGTCTACGGCTTTTCAGATGTAACAGCAAAAACGAATTATGTGTTGACAAAGGAACAAAAAGCAACATGAGAGAAATTAAGAATATAAATGGAAGAAAAAGAAACATGAGATAACTGAAGAATATAAATATTTTTTTTTTTTTTAAAGACAGAAATTGATGTAAGCGAAGAAGGCCTAGGTAACAGACGAGCAAGAATGAATAGACGTCCACTTCTCGGTAGCGTGGCCGAGCGGTCTAAGGCGCTGTATTAAGGCTCCAGTCTCTCAGGAGGCGTGGGTTTGAATCCCACCGCTGCCATCTTGGATGTTGTTTGTGCAAGGCTTCAGTGGAAACTTCATTTTGGTCAATCAATAGTTTTGCAGTGTTTCTATATTCATGTAAGGAAAATAACAAATATTGAGTGAAGTTTAACCCACGAGTGCAGAGCACAATAAATTGGCAGTATATCACCTTAAACACCTTGTCCTGTGCTCTAGCGATTTCCATCCTACCAGTTTCCCGAGATATACCTATCTGAGCTAGTTGAAGACTCTACAAACAGGCTTTTCAGATGTAACAGCAAAAACGAATTATGTGTTGACAAAGGAACAAAAAGCAACATGAGAGAAATGAAGAATATAAATGGAAGAAAAAGAAACATGAGATAACTGAAGAATATAAATTTTTTTTTTTTTTTAAAAGACAGAAATTGATGTAAGCGAAGAAGGCCTAGGTAACAGACGAGCAAGAATGAATAGACATCCACTTCTCGGTAGCGTGGCCGAGCGGTCTAAGGCGCTGGATTAAGGCTCCAGTCTCTCAGGAGGCGTGGGTGTGAATCCCACCGCTGCCATCTTGGATGTTGTTTGTGCAAGGCTTCAGTGGAAATTTCATTTTGGTCAATCCATAGTTTTGCAGTGTTTCTATATTCATGTAAGGAAAATAACAAATATTGAGTGAAGTTTAACCCACGAGTGCAGAGCACAATAAATTGGCAGTATATCACCTTAAACACCTTGTCCTGTGCTCTAGCTATTTCCATCCTACCAGTTTCCCGAGATATACCTATCTGAGCTAGTTGAAGACTCTACAAAAAGGCTTTTCAGATGTAACAGCAAAAACGAATTATGTGTTGACAAAGGAACAAAAAGCAACATGAGAGAAATGAAGAATATAAATGGAAGAAAAAGAAACATGAGATAACTGAAGAATATAATTTTTTTTTTTTTTTTAAAAGACAGAAATTGATGTAAGCGAAGAAGGCCTAGGTAACAGACGAGCAAGAATGAATAGACATCCACTTCTCGGTAGCGTGGCCGAGCGGTCTAAGGCGCTGGATTAAGGCTCCAGTCTCTCAGGAGGCGTGGGTGTGAATCCCACCGCTGCCATCTTGGATGTTGTTTGTGCAAGGCTTCAGTGGAAATTTCATTTTGGTCAATCCATAGTTTTGCAGTGTTTCTATATTCATGTAAGGAAAATAACAAATATTGAGTGAAGTTTAACCCACGAGTGCAGAGCACAATAAATTGGCAGTATATCACCTTAAACACCTTGTCCTGTGCTCTAGCTATTTCCATCCTACCAGTTTCCAGAGATATACCTATCTGAGCTAGTTGAAGACTCTACAAACAGGCTTTTCAGATGTAACAGCAAAAACGAATTATGTGTTGACAAAGGAACAAAAAGCAACATGAGAGAAATGAAGAATATAAATGGAAGAAAAAGAAACATGAGATAACTGAAGAATATAAATATTTTTTTTTTTTTAAAAGACAGAAATTGATGTAAGCGAAGAAGGCCTAGGTAACAGACGAGCAAGAATGAATAGACGTACACTTCTCGGTAGCGTGGCCGAGCGGTCTACGGCACTGGATTTAGGCTCCAGTCTCTCAGGAGGCGTGGGTTCGAATCCCACCTCTGCCATCTTTGATGTTGTTTGTGCAAGCCTTCAGTGGAAACTTCATTTTGGTCAATCCATAGTTTTGCAGTGTTTCTATATTCATGTTAGGAAAATAACACATGTTGAGTGAAGTTTAACCCACGAGTGCAGAGCACAATAAATTGGCAGTATATCACCTTAAACACCTTGTCCTGTGCTCTAGCTATTTCCATCCTACCAGTTTCCCGAGATATACCTATCTGAGCTAGTTGAAGACTCTACAAAAAGGCTTTTCAGATGTAACAGCAAAAACGAATTATGTGTTGACAAAGGAACAAAAAGCAACATGAGAGAAATGAAGAATATAAATGGAAGAAAAAGAAACATGAGATAACTGAAGAATATAATTTTTTTTTTTTTTTTAAAAGACAGAAATTGATGTAAGCGAAGAAGGCCTAGGTAACAGACGAGCAAGAATGAATAGACATCCACTTCTCGGTAGCGTGGCCGAGCGGTCTAAGGCGCTGGATTAAGGCTCCAGTCTCTCAGGAGGCGTGGGTGTGAATCCCACCGCTGCCATCTTGGATGTTGTTTGTGCAAGGCTTCAGTGGAAATTTCATTTTGGTCAATCCATAGTTTTGCAGTGTTTCTATATTCATGTAAGGAAAATAACAAATATTGAGTGAAGTTTAACCCACGAGTGCAGAGCACAATAAATTGGCAGTATATCACCTTAAACACCTTGTCCTGTGCTCTAGCTATTTCCATCCTACCAGTTTCCAGAGATATACCTATCTGAGCTAGTTGAAGACTCTACAAACAGGCTTTTCAGATGTAACAGCAAAAACGAATTATGTGTTGACAAAGGAACAAAAAGCAACATGAGAGAAATGAAGAATATAAATGGAAGAAAAAGAAACATGAGATAACTGAAGAATATAAATATTTTTTTTTTTTTAAAAGACAGAAATTGATGTAAGCGAAGAAGGCCTAGGTAACAGACGAGCAAGAATGAATAGACGTACACTTCTCGGTAGCGTGGCCGAGCGGTCTACGGCACTGGATTTAGGCTCCAGTCTCTCAGGAGGCGTGGGTTCGAATCCCACCTCTGCCATCTTTGATGTTGTTTGTGCAAGCCTTCAGTGGAAACTTCATTTTGGTCAATCCATAGTTTTGCAGTGTTTCTATATTCATGTTAGGAAAATAACACATGTTGAGTGAAGTTTAACCCACGAGTGCAGAGCACAATAAATTGGCAGTATATCACGTTAAACACCTTGTCCTGTGCTCTAGCGATTTCCATCCTACCAGTTTCCCGAGATATACCTATCTGAGCTAGTTGAAGGCTCTACAAACAGGCTTTTCAGATGTAACAGCAAAAACGAATTATGTGTTGACAAAGGAACAAAAAGCAACATGAGAGAAATTAAGAATATAAATGGAAGAAAAAGAAACATGAGATAACTGAAGAATATAAATATTTTTTTTTTTTTAAAAGACAGAAATTGATGTAAGCGAAGAAGGCCTAGGTAACAGACGAGCAAGAATGAATAGACGTCCACTTCTCGGTAGCGTGGCCGAGCGGTCTACGGCTTTTCAGATGTAACAGCAAAAAAGAATTATGTGTTGACAAAGGAACAAAAAGCAACATGAGAGAAATGAAGAATATAAATGGAAGAAAAAGAAACATGAGATAACTGAAGAATATAAATATTTTTTTTTTTTTAAAAGACAGAAATTGATGTAAGCGAAGAAGGCCTAGGTAACAGACGAGCAAGAATGAATAGACGTCCACTTCTCGGTAGCGTGGCCGAGCGGTCTAAGGCGCTGGATTAAGGCTCCAGTCTCTCAGGAGGCGTGGGTTCGAATCCCACCGCTGCCATCTTTAATGTTGTTTGTGCAAGCCTTCAGTGGAAACTTCATTTTGGTCAATCCATAGTTTTGCAGTGTTTCTATATTCATGTTAGGAAAATAACACATGTTGAGTGAAGTTTAACCCACGAGTGCAGAGCACAATAAATTGGCAGTATATCACGTTAAACACCTTGTCCTGTGCTCTAGCGATTTCCATCCTACCAGTTTCCCGAGATATACCTATCTGAGCTAGTTGAAGGCTCTACAAACAGGCTTTTCAGATGTAACAGCAAAAACGAATTATGTGTTGACAAAGGAACAAAAAGCAACATGAGAGAAATTAAGAATATAAATGGAAGAAAAAGAAACATGAGATAACTGAAGAATATAAATATTTTTTTTTTTTTAAAAGACAGAAATTGATGTAAGCGAAGAAGGCCTAGGTAACAGACGAGCAAGAATGAATAGACGTCCACTTCTCGGTAGCGTGGCCGAGCGGTCTAAGGCGCTGGATTAAGGCTCCAGTCTCTCAGGAGGCGTGGGTTCGAATCCCACCGCTGCCATCTTTAATGTTGTTTGTGCAAGCCTTCAGTGGAAACTTCATTTTGGTCAATCCATAGTTTTGCAGTGTTTCTATATTCATGTTAGGAAAATAACACATGTTGAGTGAAGTTTAACCCACGAGTGCAGAGCACAATAAATTGGCAGTATATCACGTTAAACACCTTGTCCTGTGCTCTAGCGATTTCCATCCTACCAGTTTCCCGAGATATACCTATCTGAGCTAGTTGAAGGCTCTACAAACAGGCTTTTCAGATGTAACAGCTAAAAAGAATTATGTGTTGACAAAGGAACAAAAAGCAACATGAGAGAAATTAAGAATATAAATGGAAGAAAAAGAAACATGAGATAACTGAAGAATAAAAAATTTTTTTTTTTTTTTAAAGACAGAAATTGATGTAAGCGAAGAAGGCCTAGGTAACTGACGAGCAAGAATGAATAGACGTCCGCTTCTCGGTAGCGTGGCCGAGCGGTCTAAGGCGCTGGATTAAGGCTCCAGTCTCTCAGGAGGCGTGGGTTTGAATCCCACCGCTGCCATCTTGGATGTTGTTTGTGCAAGGCTTCAGTGGAAACTTCATTTTGGTCAATCCATAGTTTTGCAGTGTTTCTATATTCATGTAAGGAAAATAACAAATATTGAGTGAAGTTTAACCCACGAGTGCAGAGCACAATAAATTGGCAGTATATCACCTTAAACACCTTGTCCTGTGCTCTAGCGATTTCCATCCTACCAGTTTCCCGAGATATACCTATCTGAGCTAGTTGAAGACTCTACAAACAGGCTTTTCAGATGTAACAGCAAAAACGAATTATGTGTTGACAAAGGAACAAAAAGCAACATGAGAGAAATGAAGAATATAAATGGAAGAAAAAGAAACATGAGATAACTGAAGAATATACATTTAAAAAAAATTTAAAAGACCAAAATTAATGGTAGCGCAGAAGGCCTAGGTAACTGACGAGCAAGAATGAATAGACGTCCACTTCTCGGTAGCGTGGCCGAGCGGTCTACGGCTTTTCAGATGTAACAGCAAAAACGAATTATGTGTTGACAAAGGAACAAAAAGCAACATGAGAGAAATGAAGAATATAAATGGAAGAAAAAGAAACATGAGATAACTGAAGAATATAAATATTTTTTTTTTTTTAAAAGACAGAAATTGATGTAAGCGAAGAAGGCCTAGGTAACAGACGAGCAAGAATGAATAGACGTCCACTTCTCGGTAGCGTGGCCGAGCGGTCTACGGCTTTTCAGATGTAACAGCAAAAAAGAATTATGTGTTGACAAAGGAACAAAAAGCAACATGAGAGAAATGAAGAATATAAATGGAAGAAAAAGAAACATGAGATAACTGAAGAATATAAATATTTTTTTTTTTTTAAAAGACAGAAATTGATGTAAGCGAAGAAGGCCTAGGTAACAGACGAGCAAGAATGAATAGACGTCCACTTCTCGGTAGCGTGGCCGAGCGGTCTAAGGCGCTGGATTAAGGCTCCAGTCTCTCAGGAGGCGTGGGTTCGAATCCCACCGCTGCCATCTTTAATGTTGTTTGTGCAAGCCTTCAGTGGAAACTTCATTTTGGTCAATCCATAGTTTTGCAGTGTTTCTATATTCATGTTAGGAAAATAACACATGTTGAGTGAAGTTTAACCCACGAGTGCAGAGCACAATAAATTGGCAGTATATCACGTTAAACACCTTGTCCTGTGCTCTAGCGATTTCCATCCTACCAGTTTCCCGAGATATACCTATCTGAGCTAGTTGAAGGCTCTACAAACAGGCTTTTCAGATGTAACAGCAAAAACGAATTATGTGTTGACAAAGGAACAAAAAGCAACATGAGAGAAATTAAGAATATAAATGGAAGAAAAAGAAACATGAGATAACTGAAGAATATAAATATTTTTTTTTTTTTAAAAGACAGAAATTGATGTAAGCGAAGAAGGCCTAGGTAACAGACGAGCAAGAATGAATAGACGTCCACTTCTCGGTAGCGTGGCCGAGCGGTCTAAGGCGCTGGATTAAGGCTCCAGTCTCTCAGGAGGCGTGGGTTCGAATCCCACCGCTGCCATCTTTAATGTTGTTTGTGCAAGCCTTCAGTGGAAACTTCATTTTGGTCAATCCATAGTTTTGTAGTGTTTCTATATTCATGTTAGGAAAATAACACATGTTGAGTGAAGTTTAACCCACGAGTGCAGAGCACAATAAATTGGCAGTATATCACGTTAAACACCTTGTCCTGTGCTCTAGCGATTTCCATCCTACCAGTTTCCCGAGATATACCTATCTGAGCTAGTTGAAGACTCTACAAACAGGCTTTTCAGATGTAACAGCAAAAACGAATTATGTGTTGACAAAGGAACAAAAAGCAACATGAGAGAAATGAAGAATATAAATGGAAGAAAAAGAAACATGAGATAACTGAAGAATATAAATATTTTTTTTTTTTTAAAAGACAGAAATTGATGTAAGCGAAGAAGGCCTAGGTAACAGACGAGCAAGAATGAATAGACGTCCACTTCTCGGTAGCGTGGCCGAGCGGTCTAAGGCGCTGGATTAAGGCTCCAGTCTCTCAGGAGGCGTGGGTTCGAATCCCACCGCTGCCATCTTTAATGTTGTTTGTGCAAGCCTTCAGTGGAAACTTCATTTTGGTCAATCCATAGTTTTGCAGTGTTTCTATATTCATGTTAGGAAAATAACACATGTTGAGTGAAGTTTAACCCACGAGTGCAGAGCACAATAAATTGGCAGTATATCACGTTAAACACCTTGTCCTGTGCTCTAGCGATTTCCATCCTACCAGTTTCCCGAGATATACCTATCTGAGCTAGTTGAAGGCTCTACAAACAGGCTTTTCAGATGTAACAGCAAAAACGAATTATGTGTTGACAAAGGAACAAAAAGCAACATGAGAGAAATTAAGAATATAAATGGAAGAAAAAGAAACATGAGATAACTGAAGAATATAAATATTTTTTTTTTTTTAAAAGACAGAAATTGATGTAAGCGAAGAAGGCCTAGGTAACAGACGAGCAAGAATGAATAGACGTCCACTTCTCGGTAGCGTGGCCGAGCGGTCTAAGGCGCTGGATTAAGGCTCCAGTCTCTCAGGAGGCGTGGGTTCGAATCCCACCGCTGCCATCTTTAATGTTGTTTGTGCAAGCCTTCAGTGGAAACTTCATTTTGGTCAATCCATAGTTTTGCAGTGTTTCTATATTCATGTTAGGAAAATAACACATGTTGAGTGAAGTTTAACCCACGAGTGCAGAGCACAATAAATTGGCAGTATATCACGTTAAATACCTTGTCCTGTGCTCTAGCGATTTCCATCCTACCAGTTTCCCGAGATATACCTATCTGAGCTAGTTGAAGGCTCTACAAACAGGCTTTTCAGATGTAACAGCTAAAAAGAATTATGTGTTGACAAAGGAACAAAAAGCAACATGAGAGAAATTAAGAATATAAATGGAAGAAAAAGAAACATGAGATAACTGAAGAATAAAAATATTTTTTTTTTTTTTAAAGACAGAAATTGATGTAAGCGAAGAAGGCCTAGGTAACTGACGAGCAAGAATGAATAGACGTCCGCTTCTCGGTAGCGTGGCCGAGCGGTCTAAGGCGCTGGATTAAGGCTCCAGTCTCTCAGGAGGCGTGGGTTTGAATCCCACCGCTGCCATCTTGGATGTTGTTTGTGCAAGGCTTCAGTGGAAACTTCATTTTGGTCAATCCATAGTTTTGCAGTGTTTCTATATTCATGTAAGGAAAATAACAAATATTGAGTGAAGTTTAACCCACGAGTGCAGAGCACAATAAATTGGCAGTATATCACCTTAAACACCTTGTCCTGTGCTCTAGCGATTTCCATCCTACCAGTTTCCCGAGATATACCTATCTGAGCTAGTTGAAGACTCTACAAACAGGCTTTTCAGATGTAACAGCAAAAACGAATTATGTGTTGACAAAGGAACAAAAAGCAACATGAGAGAAATGAAGAATATAAATGGAAGAAAAAGAAACATGAGATAACTGAAGAATATACATTTAAAAAAAATTTAAAAGACCAAAATTAATGGTAGCGCAGAAGGCCTAGGTAACTGACGAGCAAGAATGAATAGACGTCCACTTCTCGGTAGCGTGGCCGAGCGGTCTACGGCTTTTCAGATGTAACAGCAAAAACGAATTATGTGTTGACAAAGGAACAAAAAGCAACATGAGAGAAATGAAGAATATAAATGGAAGAAAAAGAAACATGAGATAACTGAAGAATATAAATATATTTTTTTTTTTAAAAGACAGAAATTGATGTAAGCGAAGAAGGCCTAGGTAACAGACGAGCAAGAATGAATAGACGTCCACTTCTCGGTAGCGTGGCCGAGCGGTCTAAGGCGCTGGATTAAGGCTCCAGTCTCTCAGGAGGCGTGGGTTTGAATCCCACCGCTGCCATCTTGGATGTTGTTTGTGCAAGGCTTCAGTGGAAACTTCATTTTGGTCAATCCATAGTTTTGCAGTGTTTCTATATTCATGTAAGGAAAATAACAAATATTGAGTGAAGTTTAACCCACGAGTGCAGAGCACAATAAATTGGCAGTATATCACCTTAAACACCTTGTCCTGTGCTCTAGCGATTTCCATCCTACCAGTTTCCCGAGATATACCTATCTGAGCTAGTTGAAGACTCTACAATGAGGCTTTTCAGATGTAACAGCAAAAACGAATTATGTGTTGACAAAGGAACAAAAAGCAACATGAGAGAAATTAAGAATATAAATGGAAGAAAAAGAAACATGAGATAACTGAAGAATATAAATATTTTTTTTTTTTTAAAAGACAGAAATTGATGTAAGCGAAGAAGGCCTAGGTAACAGACGAGCAAGAATGAATAGACGTCCACTTCTCGGTAGCGTGGCCGAGCGGTCTAAGGCGCTGGATTAAGGCTCCAGTCTCTCAGGAGGCGTGGGTTCGAATCCCACCGCTGCCATCTTTAATGTTGTTTGTGCAAGCCTTCAGTGGAAACTTCATTTTGGTCAATCCATAGTTTTGCAGTGTTTCTATATTCATGTTAGGAAAATAACACATGTTGAGTGAAGTTTAACCCACGAGTGCAGAGCACAATAAATTGGCAGTATATCACGTTAAACACCTTGTCCTGTGCTCTAGCGATTTCCATCCTACCAGTTTCCCGAGATATACCTATCTGAGCTAGTTGAAGGCTCTACAAACAGGCTTTTCAGATGTAACAGCAAAAACGAATTATGTGTTGACAAAGGAACAAGGCTCCAGTCTCTCAGGAGGCGTGGGTTTGAATCCCACCGCTGCCATCTTGGATGTTGTTTGTGCAAGGCTTCAGTGGAAACTTCATTTTGGTCAATCCATAGTTTTGCAGTGTTTCTATATTCATGTAAGGAAAATAACAAATATTGAGTGAAGTTTAACCCACGAGTGCAGAGCACAATAAATTGGCAGTATATCACCTTAAACACCTTGTCCTGTGCTCTAGCGATTTCCATCCTACCAGTTTCCCGAGATATACCTATCTGAGCTAGTTGAAGACTCTACAAACAGGCTTTTCAGATGTAACAGCAAAAACAAATTATGTGTTGACAAAGGAACAAAAAGCAACATGAGAGAAATGAAGAATATAAATGGAAGAAAAAGAAACATGAGATAACTGAAGAATATAATTTTTTTTTTTTTTTTAAAAGACAGAAATTGATGTAAGCGAAGAAGGCCTAGGTAACAGACGAGCAAGAATGAATAGACATCCACTTCTCGGTAGCGTGGCAGAGCGGTCTAAGGCGCTGGATTAAGGCTCCAGTCTCTCAGGAGGCGTGGGTGTGAATCCCACCGCTGCCATCTTGGATGTTGTTTGTGCAAGGCTTCAGTGGAAATTTCATTTTGGTCAATCCATAGTTTTGCAGTGTTTCTATATTCATGTAAGGAAAATAACAAATATTGAGTGAAGTTTAACCCACGAGTGCAGAGCACAATAAATTGGCAGTATATCACCTTAAACACCTTGTCCTGTGCTCTAGCGATTTCCATCCTACCAGTTTCCCGAGATATACCTATCTGAGCTAGTTGAAGACTCTACAAACAGGCTTTTCAGATGTAACAGCAAAAACGAATTATGTGTTGACAAAGGAACAAAAAGCAACATGAGAGAAATGAAGAATATAAATGGAAGAAAAAGAAACATGAGATAACTGAAGAATATAATTTTTTTTTTTTTTTAAAAGACAGAAATTGATGTAAGCGAAGAAGGCCTAGGTAACAGACGAGCAAGAATGAATAGACGTCCACTTCTCGGTAGCGTGGCCGAGCGGTCTACGGCGCTGGATTTAGGCTCCAGTCTCTCAGGAGGCGTGGGTTCGAATCCCTCCGCTGCCATCTTTGATGTTGTTTGTGCAAGCCTTCAGTGGAAACTTCATTTTGGTCAATCCATAGTTTTGCAGTGTTTCTATATTCATGTTAGGAAAATAACACATGTTGAGTGAAGTTTAACCCACGAGTGCAGAGCACAATAAATTGGCAGTATATCACGTTAAACACCTTGTCCTGTGCTCTAGCGATTTCCATCCTACCAGTTTCCCGAGATATACCTATCTGAGCTAGTTGAAGGCTCTACAAACAGGCTTTTCAGATGTAACAGCAAAAACGAATTATGTGTTGACAAAGGAACAAGGCTCCAGTCTCTCAGGAGGCGTGGGTTCGAATCCCACCGCTGCCATCTTGGATGTTTTTTGAGCAAGGCTTCAGTGGAAACTTCATTTTTCGTCAATCCATAGTTTTGCAGTGTTTCTATATTCATGTAAGGAAAATAACAAATATTGAGTGAAGTTTAACCCACGAGTGCAGAGCTCAATAAATTGGCAGTATATCACCTTAAACACCTTGTCCTGTGCTCTAGCGATTTCCATCCTACCAGTTTCCCGAGATCTACCTATCTGAGCTAGTTGAAGGCTCTACAAATAGGCTTTTCAGACATAACAGCAAAAAGGAATTATGTGTTGACAAAGGAACAAAAGCAACATGAGAGAAATGAAGAATATAAATGGAAGAAAAAGAAACATGAGGTAAATGAAGTATATACATTTTTAAAAAAATTAAAAGACCAAAATTAATGGTAGCGCAGAAGGCCTAGGTAACAGACGAGAAAGCATGAAAATAGGTCAATTTCTCGGTAGTGTGGCTGAGCGGTCTAAGACGCTGGATTTAGGCTCCAGTCTCTCAGGAGGCGTGGGTTCGAATCCAACCGCTGCCATCTTTGATGTTGTTTGTTCAAGGCTTCAGTGGAAACTTCATTTTGGTCAATCTATAGTTTTGCAGTGTTTCTATATTCATGTTAGGAAAATAACAGATGTTGAGTGAAGTTTAACCCACGAGTGCAGAGCACAATAAATTGGCAGTATATCACGTTGAACACCTTGTCCTGTGCTCTAGCGATTTCCATCCTACCAGTTTCCCGAGATCTACCCATCTGAGCTAGTTGAAGGCTCTACAAATAGTTTTTTCAGACATAACAGCAAAAAGGAACTATGTGTTGACAAAGGAACAAAAAGCAACATGAGAGAAATGAAGAATATAAATGGAAGAAAAAGAAACATGAGATAAATGAAGAATATAAATTAAAAAAAAACAAAAAAAAAACAGAAATTGATGTAAGCGAAGAAGGCCTAGGTAACAGACGAGCAAGAATGAATACACGTCCACTTCTCGGTAGCGTGGCTGAGCGGTCTAAGGCGCTGGATTAAGGCTCCAGTCTCTCAGGAGGCGTGGGTTCGAATCCCACCGCTGCCATCTTTAATGTTGTTTGTGCAAGGCTTCAGTGGAAGCTTCATTTTTCGTCAATCCATAGTTTTGCAGTGTTTCTATATTCATGTAAGGAAAATAACAAATATTGAGTGAAGTTTAACCCACAAGTGCAGAGCTCAATAAATTGGCAGTATATCACCTTAAACACCTTGTCCTGTGCTCTAGCGATTTCCATCCTACCAGTTTCCCGAGATCTACGTATCTGAGCTAGTTGAAGGCTCTACAAATAGTTTTTTCAGACATAACAGCAAAAACGAATTATGTGTTGACAAAGGAACAAAATGCAACATGAGAGAAATGAAGAATATACATGGAATAAAAAGAAACATGAGATAAATGAAGTATATACATTTAAAAAAAATTTAAAAGACCAAAATTAATGGTAGCGCAGAAGGCCTAGGTAACAGACGAGAAAGCATGAAAATAGGTCAATTTCTCGGTAGTGTGGCCGAGCGGTCTAAGGCGCTGTATTTAGGCTCTAGTCTCTCAGGAGGCGTGGGTTCGAATCCCACCGCTGCCATCTTTGATGTTGTTTGTGCAAGGCTTCAGTGGAAACTTCATTTTGGTCAATCGATAGTTTTGCAGTGTTTCTATATTCATGTTAGGAAAATAACACATGTTGAGTGAAGTTTAACCCACGAGTGCAGAGCACAATAAATTGGCAGTATATCACGTTAAACACCTTGTCCTGTGCTCTAGCGATTTCCATCCTACCAGTTTCCCGAGATCTACCCATCTGAGCTAGTTGAAGGCTCTACAAATAGTTTTTTCAGACATAACAGCAAAAAGGAATTATGTGTTGACAAAGGAACAAAAAGCAACATGAGAGAAATGAAGAATATAAATGGAAGAAAAAGAAACATGAGATAAATGAAGAATATAAATAAAAAAAAAATAAAAATAAATAAAAAAAAAAAAAGAAATTGATGTAAGCGAAGAAGGCCTAGGTAACAGACGAGCAAGAATGAATACACGTCCACTTCTCGGTAGAGTGGCCGAGCGGTCTAAGGCGCTGGTTTAAGGCTCCAGTCTCTCAGGAGGCGTGGGTTCGAATCCCACCTCTGCCATCTTTAATGTTGTTTGTGCAAGGCTTCAGTGGAAGCTTCATTTTGGTCAATCCATAGTTTTGCAGTGTTTCTATATTCGTGTAAGGAAAATAACAAATGTTGAGTGAAGTTTAACCCACGAGTGCAGAGCACAATAAATTGGCAGTATATCACCTTAAACACCTTGTCCTGTGCTCTAGCGATTTCCATCCTACCAGTTTCCCGAGATATACCTATCTGAGCTAGTTGAAGGCTCTACAAACAGGCTTTTCAGATGTAACAGCAAAAACGAATTATGTGTTGACAAAGGAACAAAAAGCAACATGAGAGAAATGAAGAATATAAATGGAATAAAAAGAAACATGAGATAAATGAAGTATATACATTTAAAAAAAATTTAAAAGACCAAAATTAATGGTAGCGCAGAAGGCCTAGGTAACAGACGAGAAAGCATGAAAATAGGTCAAATTCTCGGTAGTGTGGCCGAGCGGTCTAAGGCGCTGGATTTAGGCTCCAGTCTCTCAGGAGGCGTGGGTTCGAATCCCACCGCTGCCATCTTTGATGTTGTTTGTGCAAGATTTCAGTGGAAACTTCATTTTGGTCAATCCATAGTTTTGCAGTGTTTCTATATTCATGTTAGGAAAATAACACATGTTGAGTGAAGTTTAACCCACGAGTGCAGAGCTCAATAAATTGGCAGTATATCACCTTAAACACCTTGTCCTGTGCTCTAGCAATTTCCATCCTACCAGTTTCCCGAGATCTACCTATCTGAGCTAGTTGAAGGCTCTACAAATAGGCTTTTCAGACATAACAGCAAAAATGAATTATGTGTTGACAAAGGAACAAAAAGCAACATGAGAGAAATGAAGAATATAAATGGAATAAAAAGAAACATGAGATAAATGAAGTATATACATTTAAAAAAAAATTAAAAGACCAAAATTAATGGTAGCGCAGAAGGCCTAGGTAACAGACGAGAAAGCATGAAAATAGGTCAATTTCTCCGTAGTGTGGCCGAGCGGTCTAAGGCGCTGGATTTAGGCTCCAGTCTCTCAGGAGGCGTGGGTTCGAATCCCACCGCTGCCATCTTTGATGTTGTTTGTGCAAGATTTCAGTGGAAACTTCATTTTGGTCAATCCATAGTTTTGCAGTGTTTCTATATTCATGTAAGGAAAATAACACATGTTGAGTGAAGCTTAACCCACGAGTGCAGAGCGCAATAAATTGGCAGTATATCACGTTAAACACCTTGTCCTGTGCTCTAGCGATTTCCATCCTACCAGTTTCCCGAGATCTACCTA
Source organism: Thymallus thymallus (assembly GCA_023634145.1). Lineage (NCBI taxonomy): Eukaryota > Metazoa > Chordata > Actinopteri > Salmoniformes > Salmonidae > Thymallus > Thymallus thymallus. The sequence continues at coordinate 33,198,891 of CM042398.1, read as the reverse complement.
TCTGAGCTAGTTGAAGGCTCTACAAATAGTTTTTTCAGACATAACAGCAAAAAGGAATTATGTGTTGACAAAGGAACAAAAAGCAACATGAGAGAAATGAAGAATATAAATGGAAGAAAAAGAAACATGAGATAAATAAAGAATATACATTTAAAAAAAATTTAAAAGACCAAAATTAATGGGAGCGCAGAAGGCCTAGGTAACAGACGAGCAAGAATGAATAGACGTCCACTTCTCGGTAGCGTGGCCGAGCGGTCTAAGGTGCTGTATTAAGGCTCCAGTCTCTCAGGAGGCGTGGGTTCGAATCCCACCGCTGCCATCTTGGATGTTGTTTGTGCAAGGCTTCAGTGGAAACTTCATTTTTCGTCAATCCATAGTTTTGCAGTGTTTCTATATTCATGTAAGGAAAATAACAAATATTCAGTGAAGTTTAACCCACGAGTGCAGAGCTCAATAAATTGGCAGTATATCACCTTAAACACCTTGTCCTGTGCTCTAGCGATTTCCATCCTACCAGTTTCCCGAGATATACCTATCTGAGCTAGTTGAAGGCTCTACAAACAGGCTTTTCAGATGTAACAGCAAAAACGAATTATGTGTTGACAAAGGAACAAAAAGCAACATGAGAGAAATGAAGAATATAAATGGAAGAAAAAGAAACATGAGATAACTGAAGAATATAAATAAAAAAAATAAAAAAAAGACAGAAATTGATGTAAGCGAAGAAGGCCTAGGTAACAGACGAGCAAGAATGTATAGACGTCCACTTCTCGGTAGCGTGGCCGAGTGGTCTAAGGCGCTGGATTAAGGCTCCAGTCTCTCAGGAGGCGTGGGTTTGAATCCCACCGCTGCCATCTTGGATGTTGTTTGTGCAAGGCTTCAGTGGAAACTTCATTTTTCGTCAATCCATAGTTTTGCAGTGTTTCTATATTCATGTAAGGAAAATAACAAATATTGAGTGAAGTTTAACCCACAAGTGCCGAGCTCAATAAATTGGCAGTATATCACCTTAAACACCTTGTCCTGTGCTCTAGCGATTTCCATCCTACCAGTTTCCCGAGATCTACCTATCTGAGCTAGTTGAAGGCTCTACAAATAGTTTTTTTAGACATAACAGCAAAAACGAATTATGTGTTGACAAAGGAACAAAAAGCAACATGAGAGAAATGAAGAATATAAATGGAATAAAAAGAAACATGAGATAAATGAAGTATATACATTTAAAAAAAAATTAAAAGACCAAAATTAATGGTAGCGCAGAAGGCCTAGGTAACAGACGAGAAAGCATGAAAATAGGTCAATTTCTCGGTAGTGTGGCCGAGCGGTCTAAGGCGCTGTATTTAGGCTCCAGTCTCTCAGGAGGCGTGGGTTCGAATCCCACCGCTGCCATCTTTGATGTTGTTTGTGCAAGGCTTCAGTGGAAACTTCATTTTGGTCAATCCATAGTTTTGCAGTGTTTCTATATTCATGTTAGGAAAATAAAACATGTTGAGTGAAGTTTAACCCACGAGTGCAGAGCACAATAAATTGGCAGTATATCACGTTAAACACCTTGTCCTGTGCTCTAGCGATTTCCATCCTACCAGTTTCCCGAGATATACCTATCTGAGCTAGTTGAAGGCTCTACAAACAGGCTTTTCAGATGTAACAGCAAAAACGAATTATGTGTTGACAAAGGAACAAAAAGCAACATGAGAGAAATGAAGAATATAAATGGAATAAAAAGAAACATGAGATAAATCCTGTGCTCTAGCGATTTCCATCCTACCAGTTTCCCGAGATCTACCTATCTGAGCTAGTTGAAGGCTCTACAAATAGTTTTTTCAGACATAACAGCAAAAACGAATTATGTGTTGACAAAGGAACAAAAAGCAACATGAGAGAAATGAAGAATATAAATGGAAGAAAAAGAAACATGAGATAACTGAAGAATATAAATAAAAAAAATAAAAAAAAGACAGAAATTGACGTAAGCGAAGAAGGCCTAGGTAACAGACGAGCAAGAATGTATAGATGTCCACTTCTCGGTAGCGTGGCCGAGCGGTCTAAGGCGCTGGATTAAGGCTCCAGTCTCTCAGGAGGCGTGGGTTTGAATCCCACCGCTGCCATCTTGGATGTTGTTTGTGCAAGGCTTCAGTGGAAACTTCATTTTTCGTCAATCCATAGTTTTGCAGTGTTTCTATATTCATGTAAGGAAAATAACAAATATTGAGTGAAGTTTAACCCACAAGTGCCGAGCTCAATAAATTGGCAGTATATCACCTTAAACACCTTGTCCTGTGCTCTAGCGATTTCCATCCTACCAGTTTCCCGAGATCTACCTATCTGAGCTAGTTGAAGGCTCTACAAATAGTTTTTTCAGACATAACAGCAAAAACGAATTATGTGTTGACAAAGGAACAAAAAGCAACATGAGAGAAATGAAGAATATAAATGGAATAAAAAGAAACATGAGATAAATGAAGTATATACATTTAAAAAAAATTTAAAAGACCAAAATTAATGGTAGCGCAGAAGGCCTAGGTAACAGACGAGAAAGCATGAAAATAGGTCAATTTCTCGGTAGTGTGGCCGAGCGGTCTAAGGCGCTGTATTTAGGCTCTAGTCTCTCAGGAGGCGTGGGTTCGAATCCCACCGCTGCCATCTTTGATGTTGTTTGTTCAAGGCTTCAGTGGAAACTTCATTTTGGTCAATCTATAGTTTTGCAGTGTTTCTATATTCATGTTAGGAAAATAACACATGTTGAGTGAAGTTTAACCCACGAGTGCAGAGCACAATAAATTGGCAGTATATCACGTTGAACACCTTGTCCTGTGCTCTAGCGATTTCCATCCTACCAGTTTCCCGATATCTACCCATCTGAGCTAGTTGAAGGCTCTACAAATAGTTTTTTCAGACATAACAGCAAAAAGGAACTATGTGTTGACAAAGGAACAAAAAGCAACATGAGAGAAATGAAGAATATAAATGGAAGAAAAAGAAACATGAGATAAATGAAGAATATAAATAAAAAAAAAAAAAATAAAATAAAAAAAAGAATAAAAAAAAAAGAAATTGATATAAGCGAAGAAGGCCTAGGTAACAGACGAGCAAGAATGAATACACATCCACTTCTCGGTAGCGTGGCTGAGCGGTCTAAGGCGCTGGATTAAGGCTCCAGTCTCTCAGGAGGCGTGGGTTCGAATCCCACTGCTGCCATCTTTAATGTTGTTTGTGCAAGGCTTCAGTGGAAGCTTCATTTTGGTCAATCCATAGTTTTGCAGTGTTTCTATATTCGTGTAAGGAAAATAACAAATGTTGAGTGAAGTTTAACCCACGAGTGCAGAGCACAATAAATTGGCAGTATATCACCTTAAACACCTTGTCCTGTGCTCTAGCGATTTCCATCCTACCAGTTTCCCGAGATATACCTATCTGAGCTAGTTGAAGGCTCTACAAACAGGCTTTTCAGATGTAACAGCAAAAACGAATTATGTGTTGACAAAGGAACAAAAAGCAACATGAGAGAAATGAAGAATATAAATGGAATAAAAAGAAACATGAGATAAATGAAGTATATACATTTAAAAAAAAATTAAAAGACCAAAATTAATGGTAGCGCAGAAGGCCTAGGTAACAGACGAGAAAGCATGAAAATAGGTCAATTTCTCGGTAGTGTGGCCGAGCGGTCTAAGGCGCTGTATTTAGGCTCTAGTCTCTCAGGAGGCGTGGGTTCGAATCCCACCGCTGCCATCTTTGATGTTGTTTGTGCAAGGCTTCAGTGGAAACTTCATTTTGGTCAATCCATAGTTTTGCAGTGTTTCTATATTCATGTTAGGAAAATAACACATGTTGAGTGAAGTTTAACCCACGAGTGCAGAGCACAATAAATTGGCAGTATATCACGTTAAACACCTTGTCCTGTGCTCTAGCGATTTCCATCCTACCAGTTTCCCGAGATATACCTATCTGAGCTAGTTGAAGGCTCTACAAACAGGCTTTTCAGACATAACAGCAAAAAGGAATTATGTGTTGACAAAGGAACAAAAAGCAACATGAGAGAAATGAAGAATATAAATGGAAGAAAAAGAAACATGAGATAAATAAAGAATATACATTTAAAAAAAATTTAAAAGACCAAAATTAATGGGAGCGCAGAAGGCCTAGGTAACAGACGAGCAAGAATGAATAGACGTCCACTTCTCGGTAGCGTGGCCGAGCGGTCTAAGGTGCTGTATTAAGGCTCCAGTCTCTCAGGAGGCGTGGGTTCGAATCCCACCGCTGCCATCTTGGATGTTGTTTGTGCAAGGCTTCAGTGGAAACTTCATTTTTCGTCAATCCATAGTTTTGCAGTGTTTCTATATTCATGTAAGGAAAATAACAAATATTCAGTGAAGTTTAACCCACGAGTGCAGAGCTCAATAAATTGGCAGTATATCACCTTAAACACCTTGTCCTGTGCTCTAGCGATTTCCATCCTACCAGTTTCCCGAGATATACCTATCTGAGCTAGTTGAAGGCTCTACAAACAGGCTTTTCAGATGTAACAGCAAAAACGAATTATGTGTTGACAAAGGAACAAAAAGCAACATGAGAGAAATGAAGAATATAAATGGAAGAAAAAGAAACATGAGATAACTGAAGAATATAAATAAAAAAAATAAAAAAAAGACAGAAATTGATGTAAGCGAAGAAGGCCTAGGTAACAGACGAGCAAGAATGTATAGACGTCCACTTCTCGGTAGCGTGGCCGAGTGGTCTAAGGCGCTGGATTAAGGCTCCAGTCTCTCAGGAGGCGTGGGTTTGAATCCCACCGCTGCCATCTTGGATGTTGTTTGTGCAAGGCTTCAGTGGAAACTTCATTTTTCGTCAATCCATAGTTTTGCAGTGTTTCTATATTCATGTAAGGAAAATAACAAATATTGAGTGAAGTTTAACCCACAAGTGCCGAGCTCAATAAATTGGCAGTATATCACCTTAAACACCTTGTCCTGTGCTCTAGCGATTTCCATCCTACCAGTTTCCCGAGATCTACCTATCTGAGCTAGTTGAAGGCTCTACAAATAGTTTTTTTAGACATAACAGCAAAAACGAATTATGTGTTGACAAAGGAACAAAAAGCAACATGAGAGAAATGAAGAATATAAATGGAATAAAAAGAAACATGAGATAAATGAAGTATATACATTTAAAAAAAAATTAAAAGACCAAAATTAATGGTAGCGCAGAAGGCCTAGGTAACAGACGAGAAAGCATGAAAATAGGTCAATTTCTCGGTAGTGTGGCCGAGCGGTCTAAGGCGCTGTATTTAGGCTCCAGTCTCTCAGGAGGCGTGGGTTCGAATCCCACCGCTGCCATCTTTGATGTTGTTTGTGCAAGGCTTCAGTGGAAACTTCATTTTGGTCAATCCATAGTTTTGCAGTGTTTCTATATTCATGTTAGGAAAATAAAACATGTTGAGTGAAGTTTAACCCACGAGTGCAGAGCACAATAAATTGGCAGTATATCACGTTAAACACCTTGTCCTGTGCTCTAGCGATTTCCATCCTACCAGTTTCCCGAGATATACCTATCTGAGCTAGTTGAAGGCTCTACAAACAGGCTTTTCAGATGTAACAGCAAAAACGAATTATGTGTTGACAAAGGAACAAAAAGCAACATGAGAGAAATGAAGAATATAAATGGAATAAAAAGAAACATGAGATAAATCCTGTGCTCTAGCGATTTCCATCCTACCAGTTTCCCGAGATCTACCTATCTGAGCTAGTTGAAGGCTCTACAAATAGTTTTTTCAGACATAACAGCAAAAACGAATTATGTGTTGACAAAGGAACAAAAAGCAACATGAGAGAAATGAAGAATATAAATGGAAGAAAAAGAAACATGAGATAACTGAAGAATATAAATAAAAAAAATAAAAAAAAGACAGAAATTGACGTAAGCGAAGAAGGCCTAGGTAACAGACGAGCAAGAATGTATAGATGTCCACTTCTCGGTAGCGTGGCCGAGCGGTCTAAGGCGCTGGATTAAGGCTCCAGTCTCTCAGGAGGCGTGGGTTTGAATCCCACCGCTGCCATCTTGGATGTTGTTTGTGCAAGGCTTCAGTGGAAACTTCATTTTTCGTCAATCCATAGTTTTGCAGTGTTTCTATATTCATGTAAGGAAAATAACAAATATTGAGTGAAGTTTAACCCACAAGTGCCGAGCTCAATAAATTGGCAGTATATCACCTTAAACACCTTGTCCTGTGCTCTAGCGATTTCCATCCTACCAGTTTCCCGAGATCTACCTATCTGAGCTAGTTGAAGGCTCTACAAATAGTTTTTTCAGACATAACAGCAAAAACGAATTATGTGTTGACAAAGGAACAAAAAGCAACATGAGAGAAATGAAGAATATAAATGGAATAAAAAGAAACATGAGATAAATGAAGTATATACATTTAAAAAAAATTTAAAAGACCAAAATTAATGGTAGCGCAGAAGGCCTAGGTAACAGACGAGAAAGCATGAAAATAGGTCAATTTCTCGGTAGTGTGGCCGAGCGGTCTAAGGCGCTGTATTTAGGCTCTAGTCTCTCAGGAGGCGTGGGTTCGAATCCCACCGCTGCCATCTTTGATGTTGTTTGTTCAAGGCTTCAGTGGAAACTTCATTTTGGTCAATCTATAGTTTTGCAGTGTTTCTATATTCATGTTAGGAAAATAACACATGTTGAGTGAAGTTTAACCCACGAGTGCAGAGCACAATAAATTGGCAGTATATCACGTTGAACACCTTGTCCTGTGCTCTAGCGATTTCCATCCTACCAGTTTCCCGATATCTACCCATCTGAGCTAGTTGAAGGCTCTACAAATAGTTTTTTCAGACATAACAGCAAAAAGGAACTATGTGTTGACAAAGGAACAAAAAGCAACATGAGAGAAATGAAGAATATAAATGGAAGAAAAAGAAACATGAGATAAATGAAGAATATAAATAAAAATAAAAAAAATAAAATAAAAAAAAGAATAAAAAAAAAAGAAATTGATATAAGCGAAGAAGGCCTAGGTAACAGACGAGCAAGAATGAATACACATCCACTTCTCGGTAGCGTGGCTGAGCGGTCTAAGGCGCTGGATTAAGGCTCCAGTCTCTCAGGAGGCGTGGGTTCGAATCCCACTGCTGCCATCTTTAATGTTGTTTGTGCAAGGCTTCAGTGGAAGCTTCATTTTGGTCAATCCATAGTTTTGCAGTGTTTCTATATTCGTGTAAGGAAAATAACAAATGTTGAGTGAAGTTTAACCCACGAGTGCAGAGCACAATAAATTGGCAGTATATCACCTTAAACACCTTGTCCTGTGCTCTAGCGATTTCCATCCTACCAGTTTCCCGAGATATACCTATCTGAGCTAGTTGAAGGCTCTACAAACAGGCTTTTCAGATGTAACAGCAAAAACGAATTATGTGTTGACAAAGGAACAAAAAGCAACATGAGAGAAATGAAGAATATAAATGGAATAAAAAGAAACATGAGATAAATGAAGTATATACATTTAAAAAAAAATTAAAAGACCAAAATTAATGGTAGCGCAGAAGGCCTAGGTAACAGACGAGAAAGCATGAAAATAGGTCAATTTCTCGGTAGTGTGGCCGAGCGGTCTAAGGCGCTGTATTTAGGCTCTAGTCTCTCAGGAGGCGTGGGTTCGAATCCCACCGCTGCCATCTTTGATGTTGTTTGTGCAAGGCTTCAGTGGAAACTTCATTTTGGTCAATCCATAGTTTTGCAGTGTTTCTATATTCATGTTAGGAAAATAACACATGTTGAGTGAAGTTTAACCCACGAGTGCAGAGCACAATAAATTGGCAGTATATCACGTTAAACACCTTGTCCTGTGCTCTAGCGATTTCCATCCTACCAGTTTCCCGAGATATACCTATCTGAGCTAGTTGAAGGCTCTACAAACAGGCTTTTCAGATGTAACAGCAAAAACGAATTATGTGTTGACAAAGGAACAAAAAGCAACATGAGAGAAATGAAGAATATAAATGGAATAAAAAGAAACATGAGATAAATCCTGTGCTCTAGCGATTTCCATCCTACCAGTTTCCCGAGATCTACCTATCTGAGCTAGTTGAAGGCTCTACAAATAGTTTTTTCAGACATAACAGCAAAAACGAATTATGTGTTGACAAAGGAACAAAAAGCAACATGAGAGAAATTAAGAATATAAATGGAAGAAAAAGAAACATGAGATAACTGAAGAATATAAATAAAAAAAAATAAAAAAAGACAGAAATTGATGTAAGCGAAGAAGGCCTAGGTAACAGACGAGCAAGAATGAATAGACGTCCACTTCTCGGTAGCGTGGCCGAGCGGTCTAAGGCGCTTGATTAAGGCTCCAGTCTCTCAGGAGGTGTGGGTTCGAATCCCACCGCTGCCATCTTGGATGTTGTTTGTGCAAGGCTTCAGTGGAAACTTCATTTTTCGTCAATCCATAGTTTTGCAGTGTTTCTATATTCATGTAAGGAAAATAACAAATATTGAGTGAAGTTTAACCCACGAGTGCAGAGCTCAATAAATTGGCAGTATATCACCTTAAACACCTTGTCCTGTGCTCTAGCGATTTCCATCCTACCAGTTTCCCGAGATCTACCTATCTGAGCTAGTTGAAGGCTCTACAAATAGTTTTTTCAGACATAACAGCAAAAACGAATTATGTGTTGACAAAGGAACAAAAAGAAACATGAGATAAATGAAGTATATACATTTAAAAAAAATTTAAAAGACCAAAATTAATGGTAGCGCAGAAGGCCTAGGTAACAGACGAGAAAGCATGAAAATAGGTCAATTTCTCGGTAGTGTGGCCGAGCGGTCTAAGGCGCTGTATTTAGGCTCCAGTCTCTCAGGAGGCGTGGGTTCGAATCCCACCGCTGCCATCTTTGATGTTGTTTGTGCAAGGCTTCAGTGGAAACTTCATTTTGGTCAATCCATAGTTTTGCAGTGTTTCTATATTTCTATATGTTAGGAAAATAACACATGTTGAGTGAAGTTTAACCCACGAGTGCAGAGCACAATAAATTGGCAGTATATCACGTTAAACACCTTGTCCTGTGCTCTAGCGATTTCCATCCTACCAGTTTCCCGAGATATACCTATCTGAGCTAGTTGAAGGCTCTACAAATAGTTTTTTCAGACATAACAGCAAAAACGAATTATGTGTTGACAAAGGAACAAAAAGCAACATGAGAGAAATGAAGAATATAAATGGAAGAAAAAGAAACATGAGATAAATTAAGTATATACATTTAAAAAAAATTTAAAAGACCAAAATTAATGGTAGCGCAGAAGGCCTAGGTAACAGACGAGAAAGCATGAAAATAGGTCAATTTCTCGGTAGTGTGGCCGAGCGGTCTAAGGCGCTGTATTTAGGCTCCAGTCTCTCAGGAGGCGTGGGTTCGAATCCCACCGCTGCCATCTTTGATGTTGTTTGTGCAAGGCTTCAGTGGAAACTTCATTTTGGTCAATCCATAGTTTTGCAGTGTTTCTATATTTCTATATGTTAGGAAAATAACACATGTTGAGTGAAGTTTAACCCACGAGTGCAGAGCACAATAAATTGGCAGTATATCACGTTAAACACCTTGTCCTGTGCTCTAGCGATTTCCATCCTACCAGTTTCCCGAGATATACCTATCTGAGCTAGTTGAAGGCTCTACAAACAGGCTTTTCAGATGTAACAGCAAAAACGAATTATGTGTTGACAAAGGAACAAAAAGCAACATGAGAGAAATGAAGAATATAAATGGAATAAAAAGAAACATGAGATAAATCCTGTGCTCTAGCGATTTCCATCCTACCAGTTTCCCGAGATCTACCTATCTGAGCTAGTTGAAGGCTCTACAAATAGTTTTCACTCAACATGTCTTATTTTCCTAACATGAATATAGAAACACTGCAAAACTATGGATTGACCAAAATGAATAGACGTCCACTTCTCGGTAGCGTGGCCGAGCGGTCTAAGGCGCTGGATTAAGGCTCCAGTCTCTCAGGAGGCGTGGGTTCGAATCCCACCGCTGCCATCTTGGATGTTGTTTGTGCAAGATTTCAGTGGAAACTTCATTTTGGTCAATCCATAGTTTTGCAGTGTTTCTATATTCATGTTAGGAAAATAACACATGTTGAGTGAAGTTTAACCCACGAGTGCAGAGCACAATAAATTGGCAGTATATCACGTTAAACACCTTGTCCTGTGCTCTAGCGATTTCCATCCTACCAGTTTCCCGAGATCTACCTATATGAGCTAGTTGAAGGCTCTACAAATAGGCTTTTCAGACATAACAGCAAAAACGAATTATGTGTTGACAAAGGAACAAAAAGCAACATGAGAGAAATGAAGAATATAAATGGAAGAAAAAGAAACATGAGATAAATGAAGAATATACATTTAAATTTTTTTTAAAAGACCAAAATTTATTTTAGCGCAGAAGGCCTAGGTAACAGACGAGCAAGAATGAATAGACGTCCACTTCTTGGTAGCGTGGCCGAGCGGTCTAAGGCGCTGGATTAAGGCTCCAGTGTCTCAGGAGGCGTGGGTTCGAATCCCACCGCTGCAGTCTTTAATGTTGTTTGTGCAAGGCTTCAGTGGAAGCGTCATTTTGGTCAATCCATAGTTTTGCAGTGTTTCTATATTCATGTTAGGAAAATAACAAATGTTGAGTGAAGTTTAACCCATGAGTGCAGAGCACAATAAATTGGCAGTATATCACCTTAAACACCTTGTCCTGTGCTCTAACGATTTCCATCCTACCAGTTTCCCGAGATCTACCTATCTGAGCTAGTTGAAGGCTCTACAAATAGGCTTTTCAGACATAACAGCAAAAACGAATTATGTGTTGACAAAGGAACAAAAAGCAACATGAGAGAAATGAAGAATATAAATGGAAGAAAAAGAACCATGAGATAAATAAAGAATATAAATGAAAAAAATATAGAAATTTATGTAAGCGAAGAAGGCCTAGGTAACAGACGAGCAAGAATGAATAGACGTCCACTTATCGGTAGCGTGGCAGAGCGGTCTAAGGCGCTGCATTAAGGCTCCAGTCTCTCAGGAGGCGTGTGTTCGAATCCCACCGCTGCCATCTTTGATGTTGTTTGTGCAAGGCTTCAGTGGAAACTTCATTTTGGTCAATCCATAGTTTTGCAGTGTTTCTATATTCATGTAAGGAAAATAACAAATGTTGAGTGAAGTTTAACCCACGAGTGCAGAGCACAATAAATTGGCAATATATCACCTTAAACACCTTGTCCTGTGCTCTAGCGATTTCCATCCTACCAGTTTCCCGAGATCTACCTACAGTGGGGAGAACAAGTATTTGATACACTGCTGATTTTGCAGGTTTTCCTACTTACAAAGCATGTAGAAGTCTGTAATTTTTATCATAGGTACTCTTCAACTGTGAGAGACGGAATCTAAAACAAAAATCCAGAAAATCACATTGTATGATTTTTTAATAATTAATTTGCATTTTATTGCATGACATAAGTATTTGATACATCAGAAAAGCAGAACTTAATATTTGGTACAATTAATATTTGGTGCAATTACAGAGATCATACGTTTCCTGTAGTTCTTGACCAGGTTTGCACACACTGCAGCAGGGATTTTGGCCCACTCCTCCATTCAGATCCTTCAGGTTTCGGGGCTGTCGCTGGGCAATACGGACTTTCAGCTCCCTCCAAAGATTTTCTATTGGGTTCAGGTCTGGAGACTGGCTAGGCCACTCCAGGACCTTGAGATGCTTCTTACGGAGCCACTCCTTAGTTGCCCTGGCTGTGTGTTTCGGGTCGTTGTCATGCTGGAAGACCCAGCCACGACCCATCTTCAATGCTCTTACTGAGGGAAGGAGGTTGATCATCCAGATGGTCATTGGCAAACTTCAGACGGGCCTGGACATGCGCTGGCTTGAGCAGGGGGACCTTGCGTGCGCTGCAGGATTTTAATCCATGACGGCGTAGTGTGTTAGTAATGGTTTTCTTTGAGATCATGTGTCAGTATATACTGCTGAGATGATGGCAATGATTTTGGGGATGGGTTGGGTGGAGGAGGTTAGGCCGCTCAGGGTGGTGGTGTGTACGGATTCGGCTGCTGTGCTGAGTAGTATAACACACACAGGTGTGTGATATGGCAACTTAAATAGAATCCCCAATCAGAGACAACGTCTCGCAGCTGTCTCTAATTGGGGATTCAACACAAAACAAAAACATAGATCTAGGCCTTCTAGATCTGTCAGGCTCTGACCCTGGCTATCTAGAGGAGCCAAAGAGCTCCCTATGGCTACAGCCTGACAGTTTGGACACGCCTGGTTTTTTCTTTATTTTTTAGACATCACAACTATGAAATAACACATATGGAATCATGTAGTAACCAAAAAAGGGTTAAACAAAGAAAAATATATGTTAGATTTGAGATTCTTCAGCCATGTAGCCACCCTTTGCCTTGATACAGCTTTGCACACTCTTGGCAGTCTCTCAACCAGCTTCACCTGGAATGCTTTACCAACAGTCTTGAAGGAGTTCCCACATATGCTGAGCACTTGTTGGCTGTTTTTTCTTCACTCTGCGGTCCGACTCTTCCCAAACCATCTTAATTGGTACCTTCTTGGTCAAACAGCCCTTACACAGCCTGGAGGTGTGTTGGGTCATTGTCCTGTTGAAAAACAAATGATAGTCCCACTACGTTGAATTGGTCGGCTGTTAAGCAGCTCCCATTGTTTGTGCGTTAATTGTTGTTTTAGTATGTTTTTTGCAACATTTCAGGATTATGGAGTGCTACTGTTTTACAAAGGTTTTAGCTGTCCTTTTTATCACCTCTGCACTTTTTCTGATGTTTAGCAGTGCCGAACATACACACGAGTCCTCAATTATTGACAACCGAGCCAAGCTCTTGGATTTAGCACACTCAGCGCTGCTGCATCCCAGGGAAAAGTTTGATATTCCGGATGATTTGAAAAGGCGACGGCATGGATGTAGGGCGGGATAGAAGTGTAAAGCAAAGCTGAGGAAGTACAAGCCGGCTATCCCGTCAATCATTATGGGCAACGTGAGATCGCTGAATAACAAAATGGAGGAAATCGAGGGTCTAGTCCGTGGACAAACGGATTACAGAGAAGCTAGTCTAGTATGTTTGACCAAGACATGGCTGAATTAAGACATACCCACAGGGAACGTCACTATCGGCGGTTTCCAGACCATTAGAGAGGACAGGGATAGCGCTTCTTCCGGTAAGCGTAAGGGAGGTGGGCTGGCTTTACTAGTTAACAACAGATGGTGTAATCTGAGCCATATTACTGTTAACCCTGTAAGACCCAAATATAGAAAAACCTAAAAAAAAAATAATAATTCCTTTTAGATGTTGTTGTAGGAGGCCTTTGATGCAGAAAATAAAGAGTAAAAAAAAATGTTTATGTACCTTTTTAGAGAAATGTTGTAATATTGCAACATTGGGCTTAGTTGGGAGCAGAATTTCGGTATTTATACTCGCGTTGTCTGAACAACAATTCAGAACAACTAAGGGTTCATTTGCAGGTCTTATTGGTTACTTAGCCCCATAAAGGTACATATTAATAATATATTAATATAAGATTTTAATAATAATCACAGTCATGATTTTATGACTATTAAACAAGATAAAACTCTAGCTTTTTCTAGAATCTTCTTCATTCCTTTTTTTCTTTTCACAGACTGACTTTTATTGGTTGTGAAAGTCCCAAAAACAGTTATTGTCCTCTGAAAAGCAAAGGCGAACATCACACTTGCTGCATTGCGTGTTGGTGTATCCTTTATTGTAGTGTCTGCAGCGTCCTCTCCCTGTCTTACGTGGGAAATGTGCAACTTGGTCCTTGCGTACATCCAATGGGAGGTGTGCACATCTCTTGGACGGTCTCTTCTGAGCATTCAGAGGGCTTTTTGATGTCACTGTCTGTGTTGCTGGGCTCCCTTTGCCTGGAGATGGTCGTCCTCTCTTTGGAGTTTGAAGTTTTGTGTTTACCAGGATGAGAGAGGATGCTAGCTGTGCCTGAAACTGTCTCCTGTTCATTGTCTCTTTGCTAGACATCTTGAGAGCTTGGCAGTCCCGCTTGTAGAGGAGCCAGGCATTGACCACAGCGAGGATGATGGTGTGCCAGAAGATGTACATGTACCAGCGACGGGATTTGATGGGGAACTTATATTTGGCTGTAAATGAGTCCAACAAATCCACAGCTTCCATGTACTTGTTGTAGGCACCAACAATGTAAGGCCTCTCAACTTCAATGTAGGTTCTGTTGGCTTTGTCCCAGCGTTGAATCTTCTGTACAGGTTCAGGTCCAGCAAAGGATGACACAAGTGTGACGGCCCTGTTGTCATACCATTTGGCAGCACAGATGTTGTGATTCCCCTCCACTCTGACGTCATAGCTTCCTCTCCCCTTCTTCTTCAAGCTCTTCTCATCTTCAAGGTTACAGTTAGGTAGGCGCACCTGCCTGGCTGTTCCCACATAATGAATTCCCTGATCGAGGCGCTTCACTAATAATGGAACACAGGTGAAGTAGTTGTCTGCATACATTTTGTAGTTCTGACCTTCTGGAAGTGTGGAAGCAAGTTTCATCACAACATCACCTGACAATCCAAGTTCAGATTTGGCTCGTATTCCGTTGACACTGCCTTGGTAGACATCAAAGTCACACATCATGCCAGAGATTCCAGTTCTCACCCACACTTTGAATCCCCATGGGTTTGGCTTGCCTCGCATATATTGCTTGATGCTGCTGAATTTCCCCTTGAAAGGAATCATCATCTCAGAGATGATTCCTTTTCATCCACAGAGTTGTGCTCTTCTGGTACCACCTGCAGGCATTTCTCTCTGAATGAATCAAGCCATGGTCTGAGTTTCCATAGTTTGTCTTTCTTTTCCGTCTCAGATACTATCATGTTGTTTACAAAATGTAATGATGTCAACAGGGATTGGAATCTGTTGCGTGGCATCACATCAGCAACAGGGGAGTACCGTGTCTCTGTCTCCCAATACATACGGTTTCCAGCCATTTGTACTAGGCCCATCTTCAGGTACATGCCAAACATTTTTTCAATTTCCTTTGCCGTGGTGTTTACAGATGTTCCATGTGTCTGAAAGCTGTACTCTTTTGTGTTTTGTGTCAGAGCCTCAATCATGTCTTCAGACACAAACTTCTGGAAGTATTCCAATGGTGTATGGAGGGAAATGTCATCTCTTGTGATATCCAGACCAGAAAAATCAGTGTTGGTACTGATGAAATATTTTTTCAGCCAGCGATACCTGTCACGGGGCATGGTGTGTTTGCTTGTTTTTGGCTTGATGTCCTCGTAATTATCAGCTGGACAGTTCATGGGTGGTTGGTTTTCTTTGTCCACTTGTTGACAGACATCTTCATCTGAGTCTTCATCACTCTCATCAGTGTCATTGAGTTCCATCTCAACTTCACTCTCTCCATTTTGGATGACATCAATCACATCCTGCACACTGTATCGCGGCTCTCTCCTTGCTGGTGGCATTCTGAAAATAAAATATCAATTAATTAACATGTATTATAATGCTTTTTATATTGTAGTACATATCCTGAAGTAATAGATAGGGTGGTGGACCAAGTGGTCATAGTTGAAATGTTTTCCAGGCAGACAAAAGTTGCTTAGGACAAAAGCATCTGCTAAGTGCCCTAAATGTAAATGTATCCCAATCCCCAGCCATTTAGTCACACAATACTGCCTGGACATAACAATACTGCTTGTTATGCTCTCTAATTATCATACTAAAAGGAAAACATTCACACCCCCACTTATATCCACACACCACATTCAGGAACATTTTCACCTTTCCCAGAACTGAATTGTCTGTTGATATCCTCTGGATTTTTAGGTCAGTCTGATCAAATTAACTACATTTTCTTGAGATAAACTTTTAAATCAGTCAAATTTGACCAGAACTCAACACAAGTGTAGAATGTATACTGTCCATGTATAAAGAAAATACTGTTTCAGGCAGTGGTGGAGTGGAGGGAATACAACCTGTTTGAACCCACTGGAACAAGCCTGCTATTTTGACTACCACAATCACCCAGTGTTGTATAATTGCAACAAATATATAACAAGCTCTAAATGAAATTTGATGCATCTATTCCATAATAACTACATATGTACATGCTCTAGACATTATAATAACAACCCAAAAAAATATAAAAGACATTTTACTTACTTGAATCTGATGAATCTTGTCCATTGAAACAAAAAGATGTTGTTCGAAGGAAACCTTGAGAGGTTGTGTGAGTTTGTGGCCCTAAAGTGGGACTTATAAACAAATGTATGATCCAATAGCATTGGGAGACTGAACAATAGGACCCAATGACTATGTAAATGTGGTAAAAAGTAAGATAAAATATAACAGATTGTTTTTAAGGATGGCTAAAGGTAACGTTGTAATTTTACAACAAGGGGTCTTACAGGGTTAAGGAACAGTTTTGTAGCCCGAACATTGAGCTGTTAGCTGTTAGCCTGAGACCCTACTATTTGCAGAGGGAATTCACGGCGGCCATTGCTGTTATTGTTTACATCCCACCTTCCGCTGACACAAACACAGCGTGTGACGTCATCCATTCTGTTATCACGAGGCTACAGACAACGCATCCCAGTGCCTTCTTTGCCATTTCTGGGGATTTTAAGCATGCATATCTCTCTTCAATGCTGCCCACGTTCAAACAGTTTGTGAAGTGCCCAACCAGGAATAATACAACTCTGGAATTGCTATATGCTAATGTGAAGGATGCATACAACTCCACTGCACTCCCTCCCCTCGGTAGATCGGATCACCCCACTCTACAGGCCTATTGTCCAACAGCAGCCAACGACTACTATGAACATTAGGAGATGGTCCCCGGAGGCAATGGATGTGGAAATGGTTGGGTCATACAAGTTCCTGGGAGTCCATATGGACAGCAGGCTGGAATGGGCTGATAACGCCAGAGCCGACTCTACTTTCTGAGGAGGCTCAGGTCCTTCAACGTGTACACTAAACTGCTGCATACTTTCTACCAGTTTGACCCAAAAGCAAAAAGTCAGTTGTGTCTTGATATTCTTTTTTGAGAGCAGAGGCTTCTTCCTTCCTGACTTCTACTGTAGGCCAAGTGTGTGCAGTCTCTTTCTGACAGTGTACCCATGCAATTTGATATTGATTGTGGCAAGAGAGGCCTGTAGATCCCTTGATGTTACCCTGGGGTTCTTAGAGACTTCTATGAGCATCTTTCGGTCAGCTCTTGGGCTGACTTTGGTGGGACGTCCTGTCATAGGTAGTTTGCCAGTGGTCTGGAATTTTCGCCGGACAGTGGAACGATGTACTTCGAATTGCTTGGAAATGGAATGATTGTAACCCCTCCTAGACTTATGGGAATCAATAATCTTTCTTCTGAGGGCCTCGGGTAGGTCTTTTGATCTTTGAATGATGTGTTACCACACACTCATATGGTTAAGACCAAACCAGACCCATGTTCTTATCTTTATGGAAGGCTGGACCCTCCTAAGTTTCTCTCTAATGTTTTCTAATCATGTGCACTTGTTTTGGTACCTAATTCTAATTGTATCCATTTTATGTGATGGTAAAGGTAGGGTGTACTAACTTTTTCCCCATAAGGAAAAGGCATTTTGGTTTGTTTTAATTGCATAACATTTACAACGTTTTATTAAGTGTTTTTGTGATTTGATTAAATTGTGTAACCTTTATCTGTCAATCGTGTTGAAGTTTAGATTACATATCCATCTGTCCAGGGTGTGTACTTACTTTTTCACATGACTGTACGTATTCAGTCATTCACTCATACTATGCAATGCCTTTTATTAGCTTTTTGCACTCCAGATTTTCCTGTATTTTTATACTTTTTCATACTGCCGCACTATGTATCTTGTATCGTGTATCTGTCCTTTGTGTATTTTGATTAGGCATTTTGCACCTGTCCTGTGTTTTTCATAGTTGCTTGACAAAGAAATTTCCCCTCGGAGATCAATAATGTGTGTGTGTGTGTGCGTGCGTGCGTGCGTCTGTCTGTCTGTCTGTCTGTCTGTCTGTCTGTCTGTCTGTCTGTCTGTCTGTCTGTCTGTCTGTCTGTCTGTCTGTCTGTCTGTCTGTCTGTCTGTCTGTCTGTCTGTCTGTCTGTCTGTCTGTCTGTCTGTCTGTCTGTCTGTCTGTCTGTCTGTCTGTCTGTCTGTCTGTCTGTCAGTCAGTCAGTCAGTCAGTCAGTCAGTCAGTCAGATAGATAGATAGATACTTTATTGATCCCCGAGGCGAAATGTCTTCGTACAAAAGACAGACACATGATACATAGAGCGCCAGTATACAGCTGGTGGTCTGTGTGAACTTAAGTATGCTCCCTCTAATTCTCCCATCTCTCGCTCCCCTCCCGGAGGACATTAGCCCAAGGACCATTAGATTGGGTTCAAGTCCGGGCTCTGGCTGGGCCACTCAAGGACATTCATAGACTTGTCCCGAAGCCACTCCTGCGTTGTCTTGGCTGTATGCTTAGGGTTGTTGTCCTGTTGGAAGGTGAACCTTCACCCCAGTCTGAGATCCTGAGCGCACCGGAGAAGGTTTTCATCAAGGCTCTCTCTATACTTTGCTCCGTTCATCTTTCCCTCGATCCTGACTAGTCTCCCAGTTCCTGCCGCTGAAAAACAGCATGATGCTGCCACCACCATGCTTCACCGTAGGTATGGTGCAAGGTTTCCTCCAGACGTGACGCTTGGCATTCAGGCCAAAGAGCTCAATCTTGGGTTCATCAGACCAGAGAACAAAGCTTTTGGGACATCCTGCACTAGACCACCCCAGGCCACGATTGAACTCAATTTTGACAGTTCATTCATAACCATACAGTCGTCGCCAAAAGTTTTGGTCTCCACAAAGTGTTCAGTGTTCTTAGATCTTTATGTCAGTAGTTACTATAGTACACTGAAGTATAATTACAAGTATTTGTCATTGAGAATGACATTCAGTTTATGCAAAGAGTCAATATTTGCAGTGTTGACCCTTCTTTTTCAAGACCTCTGCAATCCGCCCTGGCATGCTGTCAATTAACTTCTGGGCCACATCCTGACTGGTGGCAGGCCATTCTTGCATAATCAATGCTTGGAGTTTGTCAGAAGTTATGGGTTTTTGTTTGTCCACCCGCCTCTTGAGGATCGACCACAAGTTCTCAATGGGATTAAGGTCTGGGGAGTTTCCTGTCCATGGACCCAAAATGTCGATGTTTTGTTCCCCGAGCCACTTATGGCAAGGTGCTCCATCATGCTGGAAAAGGCATTGGTCGTCACCAAACTGTTCTTGGATGGTTGGGAGAAGATGCTCTCTGAGGATGTGTTGGTACCATTCTTTATTCATGGATGTGTTCTTAGGCAAAATTGTGAGTGAGCCCACTCCCTTGTCTGAGAAGCTGTCACGGTGCGTCGGATATAAGGGACGATAGACGGAGCGCTGGTGAAGGGTCATCCTTTTATTTGAAAATGAGATGTACTCACGAAGCATTAACAAATAAAGGAGAGTGAAAAACAAATAAACACGATACTAACAAAACACAGTGACTTACTTGGTTTGCAGCAGGCAGTGCAGACAAACACAAATGAACAATGATCCACACACAGGTGGCTGTGTGTGGAGTCTAAATACTATCCCCAATCAGAGACAACACTAGACAGCTGTCTCTGATTGGGGATGATAATCTCCCTAATAGGAGTGTGAGGACTTGGTTGTGTGCCTCTCATCCTCCCCTAGGTGGGAGTAATACGCCTTATCACAACCAAGCCCTCACAGTACCCCCCCCTAAGGTGCGCACACAAACAATCCCCCCTCTCCTGAAAGAAAAAATGTCCAAAAACTAGGGGGGACATGGCGGGGTACTGAGGTGGTTGCTGGTGGGGGCTCCGGTTCCGGTTCCGGGCGTGGCACAGGCTGTGAGAGTAGCTTCCCTCCTACCTCTCCGTTGCACGCCCGGTCCGGACCCCGGCGCGGTGGTTCCCCCCTCAGTACTCCCGCCATTCACCAAGTCCTGTCTGGACCCTGGTGCGGGAGCCCTCGACCCTGGAGAGGGGCTGACAACCGGCCCCGGACTGGGCACCGGTGGAGCGGACTGCTCCGTCAATGGAGCGACGTAGACGACCGGCCCCGGACTGGGCACCGGTGGAGCGGACTGCTCCGGCACTGGAGCGGTGCAGACGACCGGCCCCGGACTGGGCACCGGTGGAGCGGACTGCTCCGGCACTGGAGCGACGTAGACGACCGGCCCCGGACTGGGCACCGGTGGAGCGGACTGCTCCGGCACTGGAGCGAAGCAGACGACCGGCCCCGGACTGGGCACCGGTGGAGCGGACTGCTCCGGCACTGGAGCGAAGCAGACGACCGGCCCTGGACTGGGCACCGGTGGAGGAGACTGCTCCGGCACTGGAGCGAAGCAGACGACCGGCCCTGGACTGGGCACCGGTGGAGGAGGCTCCAGGCCTTGAGCTGTGGCTGGAGGCTCCGGGCTGCTGACCTTCGCTGGAGGTGGCGGAACGCTGACCTTTGCTGGAGGTGGCGGAACGCTGACCTTCACTGGAGGTGGCGGAACGCTGACCTTCGCTGGAGGTGGCGGGGCGCTGACCTTCGCTGGAGGTGGCGTGGCGCTGACCTTCGCTGGAGGTGGCGTGGCGCTGACCTTCGCTGGAGGCCTCGGGCTGCTGACCTTCGCTGGAGGCCTCGGTCTGCTGACCTTCGCTGGAGGCCTCGGGCTGCTGACCTTCGCTGGAGGCCTCGGGCTGCTGACCTTCACTGGAGGCCTCGGGCTGCTGACCTTCACTGGAGGCCTCGGGCTGCTGACCTTCACTGGAGGCCTCGGGCTGCTGACCTTCACTGGAGGCCTCGGGCTGCTGACCTTCACTGGAGGCCTCGGGCTGCTGACCTTCTCTGGAGGCCTCGGGCTGTTGACCTTCTCTGGGGGTCTCGGGCTGCTGACCTTCTCCGGGGGTCTCGGGCTGCTGACCTTAGCCGGAGGTTTCGGGCAGCTGACCTTCACCGGAGACCTCGGGCAGTTGACTCTCACCGGAGGTCTCGGGTTGGACGCCGTGCCCACCCTGGGCACCGACGCAGAGGTGGTCTTCAGCCCTGCAGCTGGTCTGGCTGTCGGCCCCAGACTGGGCACCGACACGCTATGGAGCTCCTGCTCCACAGCGGGACTGAACGTCGTGCCCACCCTGGGCACCGACGCAGAGATGGTTTCCAGCCCTCTGGTGGGGCTGGCTGTCGGCCCCAGACTGGGCACCGACACGCTATGGAGCTCCTGCTGAATGTCGTGCCCACCCTGGGCACCGACGCGGAGATGGTTTCCAGCCCTGTGGTTGGGCTGGCTGTCGGCCCCAGACTGGGCACCGACACGCTATGGAGCTCCTGCTCCACAGCGGGACTGAACGTCGTGCCCACCCTGGGCACCGACGCAGAGATGGTCTCCAACCACAGAGCTGTGCTGGCGACCGTCGTTGTAGCCTCCGTGCGAGGAGTAGGCACGGGGCGTACAGGACTGGGGAAACGCACCAGTGGTCTGATGCGAGGCGCTGGCACGGGTCGCGCCGGGCTGGGGAAACGCACCGTTTGGCTAGTGAGTGGAGCAGGCGCGGGCCGTACCGGGCTGGGGAAACGCACCATAGGGCTGGTGCGTGGAGCTGGCACGGGTCGCGCCGGGCTGGGGAAACGCACCGTTTGGCTGGTGCGTGGAGCAGGCGCGGGCCGTACCGGGCTGGGGAAACGCACCGTTGGGTTGGTGCGTTTAGCTGGTACGGGTCGCACCGGGCTAGTGTTGCGCACCGATGGTGTGGTGCGCTGAGTCGGTCTCCTCTTCCTCCGACTCTGGACCGGCGCTGGAGGCACCGGACTGGGAACTGCCGCTGGAGCACGACTGTCCCTGTCGTCCCTACTCCACCGCCAATCCCCATCCTGTGAGGGCTCCTCCGGGAACCCCCACGAGTGAGGGAACAGAAGCACATCGTCGTCGTCTTCCTCCGACTCCTCTCTGTACTCCTGCTCCCACGGCTGTAGGGGCTCCTCCTGGAACCCCCACGAGTGCAGTGGTCGGGGCTCTTCTCCCTCGATCCCCGACCACCCCCATAGCCCCCCCCCCCAAAATCAGTTTGAGGGGTTTTCTGGGCTCCAGGCTGGTCCTCAGTTCTAGCCCGGTGACGTGTCCTCCGTCGTCGGCGCCTCGACTGCTCCGGACCCCAGCCTTCCTCCACCGAACGATAATAGGAGTGTTCCTCCTCGGTAATTTTTCCCATACCGAGGAGGATATCTCCTAAAGTAATACTCCTTTGTTGCGTCCCAGGGTGGTGGATCATTCTGTCACGGTGCGTCGGATATAAGGGACGATAGACGGAGCGCTGGTGAAGGGTCATCCTTTTATTTGAAAATGAGATGTACTCACGAAGCATTAACAAATAAAGGAGAGTGAAAAACAAAAAAACACGATACTAACAAAACACAGTGACTTACTTGGTTTGCAGCAGGCAGTGCAGACAAACACAAATGAACAATGATCCACACACAGGTGGCTGTGTGTGGAGTCTAAATACTATCCCCAATCAGAGACAACGCTAGACAGCTGTCTCTGATTGGGGATGATAATCTCCCTAATAGGAGTGTGAGGACTTGGTTGTGTGCCTCTCATCCTCCCCTAGGTGGGAGTAATAGGCCTTATCACAACCAAGCCCTCACAGAAGCAACCCCACAC
Source organism: Thymallus thymallus (assembly GCA_023634145.1). Lineage (NCBI taxonomy): Eukaryota > Metazoa > Chordata > Actinopteri > Salmoniformes > Salmonidae > Thymallus > Thymallus thymallus. The sequence continues at coordinate 33,176,134 of CM042398.1, read as the reverse complement.
ATGAATGGTCTGAGGATGCTTTACTGTTGGCATGACACAGGACTGATGGTATCGCTCACCTTGTCTTCTCTGGTGTTTTCCGGATGGCCCAAACAATCGGAAAGGGGATTCATCAGAGAAAATGACTCTACCCCAGTCCTCAGCAGTCCAATCCCTGTACCTTTTGCAGAATATCAGTCTGTCCCTGATGTTTTTCCTGGAGAGAAGTGGCTTCTTTGCTGCCCTTCTTGACACCAGGCCATCCTCCAAAAGTCTTTGCCTCACTGTGCGTGCAGATGCACTCACACCTGCCTGCTGCCATTCCTGAGCAAGCTCTGCACTGGTGGTGCCCGATGGCACAGCTGAATCAACTTTAGGAGACAGTCCTGGTGCTTGCTGGACTTTCTTGGGCGTCCTGACGCCTTCTTCACAACAATTGAACCTCTCTCCTTGAAGTTCTTGATTATCCGATAAATGGTTGATTTAGGTGCAATCTTACCAGCAGCAATATCCTTGCCTGTGAAGCCCTTTTTGTGCAAAGCAATGATGACGGCACGTGTTTCCTTGTAGGTAACCATGGTTGACAGAGGAAGAACAATGATTTCAAGCACCACCCTCCTTTTAAAGCTTCCAGTCTGTTATTCTGACTCAATCAGCATGACGGAGTGATCTCCAGCCTTGTCCCCGTCAACACTCTCACTTGTGTTAACGAGACAATCACTGGCATGATGGCAGCTGGTCCTTTCGTGGCAGGGCTGAAATGCAGTGGAAATGGATTAAGTTAATTTTCATGGCAAAGAGGGACTTATCAATTAATTGCAATTCATCTGATCACTCTTCATGACATTCTGGAGTATATGCAAATTGCCATCATCAACACTAAGGCAGCAAACTTTGTGGAGACCAATGCTTGTGTCATTCTCAAAACTTTTGGCCACGACTGTACACTCCACACTTGTATGTTGTAGCCTAGAGGAGACCAATATGTATCTTGTGTTATTAAGCTATATAAAACAATGGTTGTTGATGTGTATGGCTACATTTCAGATAAAGTTTTGTACATTTGAATGTTGCAGTAATAGTACCTAGGCCTAGCGTTTGAGCGAACGAGAGAGAACGTTATTTGACAGCAGGCCTGAACCTCGATCCCTGCGAGGGGACAACTTTGGATTAGACAAATGGCTCAAATGTAATGTAAATATTGAATGAGAGCATATTTGGACACTTTTATTAGCTGCATATTCACATACAGTGCAGAACATGCTTCGTCAGGGCTATGATTTGTTCTTACAGACTATGATTTTCAATACCAAATGATTGTGTGTGTATATATATATATATGCATGCTCACACCAAAAAATCTATTGAGTCAAACAAAATTAAATATCTATATCACAGTATATGCCAAAAGGGGTCACCTTAAATAAACATCAGGCACAATTGAGAAAATAACAGACTGTAAACAGGCCCAACAAAATAAGAAAATAAAAAGATATGAGTCATAAAACAGTAGTTCATTTACTTTTTTCCCCTCACAGTTTCTGCAGTTACCTGTGGTCATTTCCTAGTTTGTAGATTCAATATGTTTATTACAAGTTTATTACAAGTTTATAAGCATTATTTTACATATGTTGAGCAAAAACTGTGATGATACAGTTCTACAATATAACAAATATTGACTTGTTTTATTGGAGGATACGTTTGCATCATGAGGTCACCTACCAAAAAGCTGGGATCGTCCCGCAATGTAATTGGTGTGCATGTGTTTTGCTATTGACATAGTGCAATCCAAATGTGTGTGTGTGTGTGTGTGTGTGAGAGCACATGTGCAGTTTAAAGCGGAAAAGACCAGTTCTGATCTTAGATGCATGTTCACTCTGTTTCTACCCACTGGGCCAAACTGGTTGAATCAACGTTGTTTACCCCAAAAATATAATGTCATGATGTTGAATCAATGTGGATTTTTAAAAAGTCATCAACATAAGGAAACGTAGTATTCTTTCACCCATGTTTTTACAGAAATCCAATGACATGCTGATGTATTTATTTTCACATTTGAATTCAGCTTTAGTTGACAACTCAACCAAATGTAAATCAAAACTAGATGTTGAACTGACGTCTGTGCCCAGTGCTCCCTTTGGCTATTTGGACTGTTTCAGTGGATCCACAGTGATACTCGGACTGGACAAACATTGAGGTTGAAGAGCACAGCCCTCAAGACTAGGTTCGGGAAACTTTCCCTCATATCAAAGAAGGGTGGAGCAGAACTAGGACGTGTGCACAGTGGGAGTTGTAGTTCATTGGCCAGGGCAGAAAATGTAGTCCAAGGCCTGCCTTTCCGCTGCGACAACATTAGGATGCCAGAGGTCCACGCTGAAAATCACCCGTGGCCCGTCCTCCGGCTCCCCTTCACGAAAAACAAGAACAAGGAAACATTAGATAATAAGGCTGAGATTCAATCAAAGCCGTATTATAGAGGAGCGCACTATGCAGCCGACAATGCACCTTTTAAAGACCCCCCCCCCCCCCCGACATTCACAGAGATTGCATTCGTGGTAAGAATATTGTCTCAAACAGGAATTACCTTTCAAAGTCTGTTATATAGCTGCTCCTTAACCCACCTTGGATTGAATGCACTTGTGGTTATGGAGTTAGCTTCCAAAATTGAACTGAGTGGATGGGACCGTAACCAATGCTCACACTCAGAATTCTCAGCACTGTTGTCTGCAAAACTACTGCTTACTACCATCTAAAAAGGCTAAGTCTCGCTTCATGGTCAGTTTTTTAAAGTTCAGAACGAGGAAGTGTAGGCTATATAGAAATAATGACACTCAGATAAAACATGATTCAACTAAATAATAAGGGAACACCTGCTCTTTCCATGACAGACTGACCAGGTGAAACCAGGTGAAAGCCATGATCCCTTATTGATGTCACCTGTTAAAATCCACTTCAATCAGCGTAGATGAAGTGGAGAAGACAGGTTAAAGAAGGATTTGTAAGCCTTGACATGGCTTGTGTGCCATTCATAGGCTGAATGGGCAAGACAAAAGATTTAAGAGCCTTTGAACAGGGTATGGCATTAGGTGCCAGGCGCACCGGTTCGATTGTGTCAAATCGCTGCTGGGTTTTTCACGCTCAACAGTTTCCTGTGTGTATCAACAATGGTCCACCACCCAAAAGACATCCAGCCAACTTGACACAAGCAAGTCAACATGGGCCAGCATCCCTGTGGAACGCTTTCAACACCTTGTAGAATCCACACCCCGACGAGTTGAGGCTGATCTGAGGGCAAAATGGCGTGCAACTCAATATCAGGAAGGTGTTCCTAATGTTTTGTACACAGTGTACTGTATATCAGCCTAATCGAGGTGTAGATTCCATGTGCATCTAATGGTAATGTCCGCAATAGAAGCCTCTTGTGGATTTGGCAGCTCTAACGCAGTTACATCTCTGACACTGCCTAAACAAAAGCAATGAAAAGCTATGCGCTTGGCGGCTAACGCAGATTACCGCTGATCTGATTGAATTCTGACCTAAGTTAATATTTAAAAAAAATAATAATAATGTATGCCTGGCACTTTCTGAGAACCCGAAAGCTATTGACCAATTTATGAAGGTTGGCAAACACTTTGATATTGCTAGTTATATAAATTGGAACTGGTGACAAAATGTTATATTTTTACAAATCTAACTATGATCTAGTATGAGAAGTAGTATTTACACAGCTACTGTAGAACGTAGCGTTATGACTATAACTACTTTTCCCAGGAAGAGGGACACCAGGTACAACGTACTATGAGGAGACACACTCTCGTGACTTCGGTTGAAGGATTTAAAGTCAAACCTGGCAGGGCCAATGAAATCCGCGCCTCGCTGGAAGCCCTGGCTTCCACAGGTGATAAGCATGAGGCTCGGATTCATTCTTTCAATTTAATACCACTCTTCACCGAGCACAGGAACTGGCCGTGCAGGGCCAAACGGGTGTTGTACCTAATTACCCTCATTCAGGGAAGAGTTGTCACGAGTCGGGACGGTGAGAGACCAAGACGCAGCGCAGGGATTATAGTTCTGTAATTTATTTCACCACTATAGTCTATTTATTGTCCTACCTCCTAACCTTACTGCATTTTTGCACTACATTTTGCACTCTGTATATAGATTTTTCTATTGTGTTTTTGACTGTTTGTTTACTGTGTAACTCTGTGTTGTCTTTTGTCGCACTGCTTTGCTTTGTCTTGGCCAGGTCGCAGTTGCAAATGAGAACTTGTTCTCAACTGACCTACCTGGTTAAATAAAGGTGAAATAAAAAAATAAAAAAGTTTGACATGTTTTTATTACTATGTATTAAATACCCATGAACAAACTATACAAAATCAAAACAAACACGATATACAAACGTCACGTTTAAAACAAAACAAGATAATTAAACGTAACAAAAGCACACTTACTTTTCACCGGTGACTTGCAAAATATATAATAACATTATATATTATACATAACGATAACGACCCACATCCCCGGTGTGGAACATACAAACCTATGTAGGATCCCTAATTAGAGACGATGCACAGCAGCTGCCTCTAATTAGGGATCCAACACAAACCACCACCAGAAACAGAAAGATAAGAACTGTCAGACTCTGACCATGGCTACATAGATAAGCAAATAGGTTTCTCTATGGCCAGAGCCTGACAAGAGTAGACATAGTCACAACTTGTGCTGTTGTGGTGACCATATTACCGCCACACTAGCAGTCATGTGACTGTTGAGCCACAGTAATCTTGTTTATGCACTCTGGGCGATGTTTTGGTAGTACACAACTAGCTAACTACCATCAAATCCTAATGGCCTGGTACTCAGCGCTCTATTGTCCCTCCAACCACTCTGACATCAACGCAAATGCAATGGGAAATCACATCAACCCCTTTATCAAAACAGTATCCTGTTGTACTATTTAAAACTCACCTCACTGTGAGGAACAGCTTGTTAAACAGCAACACTGTCAAAATGTTTGTTGTGGATGTTGCTTCAAAGCCTGACACAACGAAATGGACAGCGCTTTCTAAGGTGAGGATTTATTCAAAACATCCTTAACCATATTAGAGCTTGTGCATATTTCATAGGCCGACTGAGGGACCTTACAGAGATGAGGTAGTCGTTTAAAAATCATGTTAGTCCTTAAGAGTCTATTGACAGACCTCAATCTAAGTAACATAATAAAAAAAGACCCATCAAAATCTGTCCGTTTTAAGCTAGAGATATCCGTTTCTTGCATGGAATGCTTCTCAATCCACCGCATCCATCTCTGTTGGCCTTCCTCATCTGCGATGGAAGGTGACCAAGCTACAGCAGTGTTTCTCAGACCATGAGACATCCCGAAAATCGGTTCTCACAAAAAACTTCTGTAGAGTCCAAACTAATATGTGACTTGTTTCAGGAAACTAGGTGTATGTCGAGCGTGACTACTTAACAGGAGCACCATTTAAACGCACAACTTTTAAACGCACAACTTTTTTATAAAATGCGTTTTTGGCAGAAATGCCTTCTGGAACATGTGACCTTTCATGTGCCTTAATAACAAATGTGTATGCCATCTGTAAATAGGAATAACATTGTTTAATTACGAGCCTAGTTGGTTTAGCCATGGAAAAAGACAGCAACCTTCACGCTAGCCATGATTGGCTGAGATGATGAGTGGGCTGGACATGCCGAGAGATGAGTTTCCATTGGTCTGCCATGTAGCACGCTTCTTTCTATAACATGAGCTGGTCAGTATGTGTAGATAATCCTTTCTAACACAGCTTTTTTGAAAGATATCACGTAGTAGAACTGCATAAGTGTTTTGAAATCAGTGGAATTAGAGTATGATTGCTAAGGAGATGGAGAAAATTCTGGCGTTTGATTGCAAATATGCAGACAGAGTTGAAAGGAGAAGGCTGTCTCCGGATTACATCTTCAAACTAAGGGCAACCATGGCATCTGTGACAGAGAGGGAGAAGCGTCCATCCATGTATACGGGTAAGATAGTCTAGCTAGCTACATTTTCAGATATTACACATTTCAAATTTTGTCAGAAAGTTGTTTTCATATCAACTTAAAGTGTACTGTTAGCTAGCTAACGTTAGCTGGCTAGCTAGCTAACATTACGTGTATGATCTGTGTAGTAATATTATTCGCATCTCAGAGCTATTTGCATTGTTACTTATAGCCTAATGTTAGCTAGCTAACATTGAACCTGGTTGGTTAGGAGATTCATGCAGGGTAGTAATGTTATGAGTTGGGATTATTGTTCATTGTTTAGCTAGCTAGCTACAGTACATGTCTAAACAAAAGCCTAGACTATGCAAGTAACCATTTCAATAGAATGTTCATGATGTCACTGCGACAACTGTCGATAGACGTATCTGGTAAATTCACTCTGGCTATCGACTCCGATTTCTGAGCACTCTCATCTGAGTGTGCCAGAGTGCAGAATAACTAACGAATTTACGAACTGTTGAATATGGCCGGTGTCAGTAAACGTAGTACATAGCCTCACATGTGAATCCTTAAAGAGATGGGTGGGGCTGAAGATTAAAAGGGTGTGACCGATGTTGAATGTGTGGTGACAAAGAAGACCTCTCCAGTAGGTACCACAACATTCAAGGACCATTTTCTCAAAAGTGACAAGTTTATCAACTTTCAATGCAGAATTACTTTCCCATTGTTTCTCATTTGTAGTGTATGATATACCATTTTTTTAGTCTCTACTTTTCTCCATGTAAAAAAGCAACACAATTTTGGTCACAAAGATGAGACGATCACACGAACACGATGGTGTTCTCCATTTTGCTCTACGACCCTCATAAGACCTGTAACGCTGATGTGCCAACTTCTGTCTGTAGCGCCCAAACCATATCACTAATATGACCCTACTGTGGAAAGGGGAGACTGTCACGAACACAATGTTGTTCTCCGTTTTGGGACTCGTCTGAAGGTAACCCATACAAATGAATGTATGGGAGGAGGTAGTTTTGTGCCAACAAAAATTAAGGGGTTAAATATGTGTCCAAAAAAACCGAAAATATTTCCTGAGCTTTCTTATATCTCCTAGATATAGGAGAGACACTTCAAAACCTGATTCCTAATGATTAATTTTTTGACATTTTTGACATGTATGAACGCGTTATTCAGTGTGTTTCTATGGGCTATATTTGATCAAATACATCACATAATGTAAACCTAAAGGGCTAAATGATCCATGGTATGACCATCTTGAAACAATTCCATATGTTAGCTTAGTAGACCCCAGAACACTTTCAGCTTTTCATTTTTTATTAATTTGTTAAAATGTCAAACATTATTCAACTTTGACATGGGGTATTGTGTGTAGGCCAGATGACAAACATTTTCAATTGAATCCATTTGAAATTCTTTCTAACACAACAAAATGTGGAAAAAGTCAAGGGGTGTGTATAGTCTGGATGAAGCCCAGCCCCTTATGGAGACACAGGGTGAAAACATAGCTAAGATGGGGAGAAGTCTGTCTATAATAAAGCGCTGCTCTGCCTTTTTAACAACACAAGTTTTGTCACACCTGGACTACTGTTCAGTAGTGTGGTCAGGTGCCACAAAGAGGGACTTGGGAAAATCTCTCCTGTGTCAGGCTCTGGCCATAGAGAAGCCTATTGCTTCTCTATAATTCTATGGTCAGAGTCTGGCTGTTCTATGTGTTCTATGTCTATGTGGTGTTGTGTGTGGGATCCCTAATTAGAGGCAGCTGCTATGCATTGTCTCTAATTAGGGATCCTACTTATATGTATTTGTTCCATTATTTTGTGTAGTTCACGTCAAGTATAGTTAATCCTTTAATAAATGATGTTGAACTATCGCTGCGCTGCGCCTTGGTCTATATACACACCCGAGCGTGACATCCTGGCTCAAAGTGGAGGAGAGGTTGACTGTCACTACTTGTATTTGTGAGAGTTATTGACATGTTGAATGCACCGAGCTGTCTGTTTGAATGACTAGCACACAGCTCAGACACCCATGCATACCTCACAAGACATGCCACCAGAGGTCTCTTCACAGTCCCCAAGTCCAGAACAGACTATGGGAGGCGCACAGTACTACATAGAGACATGACTACATGGAACTCTATTCCACATCAGGTAACTCATGCAAGCAGGCACAGACACAAGCTATGTTACGCTTGTTAGCTAGATTGATTTTGAAAGTCTACTTTGGACCGTAACCGACAACAGAGTGCACAGGAACTGGAAGACATTTGACCCAATCCATCTCCAGGTCCCTCAGCTCAAACTCAGCCGAGGTACGGGCACCCGGGAGAGGAAGTCACCATCAGACACACCAAGCCCTCTAAAGATTGTCAAGAGAACCTGCGCCGCAGATTAGTAAGGGAACAGAGCCCGCCGTCCGCTAGTCTCGCACACAAACTGATTCAAGTGAGGGCAGCCTGAGCATGCACCGAGCCAAAACTTAAACTTACATTTATTGGGGCTTGGTCGCGAACCTGGCTTCTTAGCCTTCATTATTTTGGTTGTGTTAGCCGTCTTACTTATTGCTAAAGCCAGGTCAAGCAATCCGAAGAATAACTAATTGCTCATCATTTTGGAAACCTATGAGACAAACTTCTGCACTCAACGTCCAAGGGTTGAGCACGCTCTGCCATTAAGGGACAGTTTAGTTGGTGCAATGTAAAGACAGTCTCTTGTTGCAATTGTTTGTTTTGGTAGCGTGAATCGTTCCTGTTCACACTGAGGTTAAGAGTGGAATAATTGAAATGAATTAATCCGAGCCTCACGCTTATCACCTGGGCTTTTAGATTGGATCTTAGATCCATCAACCCAAGTCGCGAGAATGCGACTCCCCATTGTATGTTGTACCAAAGTTGAATGACTGAAAAGGAACTGGTATCTGAGCACAGCTTGAGTTTGTTTGGAGAGTGACTGCCTTGTTATGGGAGGTGGAGTTGACTGACCGTTGTGGGAGACAGTGTGCAGGAAGGAGTCATCCACCAGGAGGCAGTGTCCCTCTGACCAGCACTGAGGCTCTCCTCCCACCACCAGCTCACACTGAGGTGGGGTCTGCACTCCTAAAAAGTGGTGGTGTCAAAAAGATAGATTCATGGCAATTATATAATTACACTGATTACATACTGTAGCATACTTTACTTACATACTAACCCTTTGTTAGCAAACAGTGAAGTAAAACTAATTTTTGGGGTAATGATGGAGTTAGATAGTTGTACTAAGCTTATGAGGCATTTAATCATTCATTTCAATTAACGTTGTTATTAGACTGCACATTTAATATCCAAAATCATGCACAGCAAAACCTTCCCAAATTGTCAAGAACCATACTGAGACCTAATGATATATGGGCTGGAACATGTCTGTCTCACTCACCGAGGTGGCAGCGCAGGCGAGTATTGGTGTGGCCATACACTCCCCCTAGTGTGGCCCCAGGCCCTAGCAGCCAGAACCCGGCGGCCCCAAGGGAGTTGCTATTTATGAAGGTGCGCAAGGAGAGAAGAGTACGGTAGGTGCAGGGACAGGAGCGGCAGTTTCTTGCTACACACATGCCTGCGCTGTACAAGGGGAACACGGCTTGGCCCTGAGAGAGAGACACATAGACCTGTTACACAGACCTGTCACACACACACACACAGGCACAACTGTGTTAAATAAATGTTACACACATCACTACAACATACAAACACAGCTATTTCAAACCCATGTACCCACACGTTGTCACGACTTCCGCGGAAGTCGGTCCCTCTCCTGGTTCGGGCGGCTACAGGCGGTCGGCGTCACCGGAGTTCTAGCCACCGATCCATTTCTCCTTTTATGTTTGTCTTACTCATTCACACCTGGTTCCCATTCCACTAATTATATGTGTCCTAGTTAATCCCTCTGTTCCCCCCTGGTCTTTGTCCGTGATTATTTTCTGTAGTTGTGCTCCGTTGTTTCGTGAGCAGGTGTATGTTCTACTAAATTAGTAATTAGTGTACGTTCAGTAAAGGAGTTTGTCTTGATTCCTAGACCTGCCTTACCAGCGCTGTCACACACGTGTTTGTATTGTATGTGTTTTGAACTGCTGCACTGCATGCACGCTATCCAAAACATTTTTACGTCTGTATTATATAGTTCTGATAATGTGACCACAATGCTTTTCCATTATACAAATAAATAGAACGTAGCCATGTGGCTTTTGTAGAAAATGACATGTGAGTCTTCTATCATCAATGGAAGGGGGGTTAGAGGTTTCAAGATGCTTGTCTCTAAACCAAAGTAGTTAATTTTAAGAATGTTCTATACAAGGGCGGCAGGTAGCCTAGCGGTTAGAGCGTTGGGCCAGTAACCAAAAGGTCGCTGGTTTGAGCCGACAAGGTCGCTGACAAGGTGAAAAAAATACAGTCTATTTGGAAACTTTGCTGATGTAAGCATGCAGATGTATGGACATCTTGTTTTGACCATGGTATATAAACTCCAGGCTCGCCTTTGTCTGACATTCAAATGGCAAGCTGCAATTCACCGGCAGTTGTTGTATGAACCCAGATCTGTCTAATAAATATATTCTATCAACTCTCCACTGAGTATTTTACATTGTTCCTCACAGTCTGGGTTTCCTCAATACCAGAGAAATACCAGAGGAGAAATCATCTTATCACCTAGTTCAAATAAAGGTTCAATACATCAGTTGGGGTCTCTATAAGTTTCAATAGAGGTCCTAAACCTTGCATGAAAGTGCATCATTGCAGCTGTGTGGGCTAATATAGTCAAAATATTTGCCTCGGGGGTAAGTTGTGGCAATCAGACTTTGAATACCTGAAGGACAGGCTAATGGCTACTGGCAAGTGTATTTTCCTTTCCGGCCCTATCCCAACATACGGTCGGGGAGTTGATCGCTTCTCCCGGCTATTTGCACTGGACTCGTGGATGAAATCAAAACTCTGACTCGATAAAGTGTTGGATTTTATCGACAACTTTGAGCAACCTCAGTTCTCAAAAAGGGACGGCTTACAGCTGAATAGAGGAGGAGCTAGAATTCTGAGTTCTAATATGGCAAATATACTAAACAAGTGATGGGATTTCAGTCCTGGCCCTCAACAGGTAACCATCATTGATTATTGTATCTTATACCATTTCAAACCAGACCTACAGTATTTTTAAACAAGGGGTTACCTATCGAACATAGCATGTTTGCGCTAGAGACTGACTATCTGATCTGAAATCACGCAGCTGTAGCCTTGGACTGATTAATGTAAATACCAGAAGTTTGATTTAAAAAAATGGATTGTATAGTAATTCTGGCTTCTCAAACCAACTCAAATTCTGATAATCACTCAGTCTTAGTTAAATATACAGTACCAGTCAAAAGGTTGGACACCTACTCATTCCAGGGTTTTTCTTTATATTTTTACTATTTTTAACATTGTAGAATAATAGTGAAGACATCAAAACTATGAAATAACACATATGGAATCATGTAGTAACCAAAAAAGTGTTAAACAAATCAAAATATATTTATATTTGAGATTCTTCAAAGTAGCCACCTGTAAGGTTTATGTTCAGAGAGGTCTCTGGAAACCTTTATGGTTTTCAGGTTTGGTGTCCAGAGACCTCTCTGGAAAACTCTGTTTTTGTTTTGTAATTGGTCCCCAATTAGAGGCAGCTGTGCCGCATTGCCTCTAATTGGGGAGCCTATTTATGTTCAGCTTTCACACCAGTGTTTGTGGGTTTTTGTGTGTGTTTCGTTTTGGTTTTGTGTCACGGCAGTTCATGGTCGCTGTCTTATTTTTGTGCTTTCGGTTTAATAAAAAGGAATGTCTTCGCACTACAGCTCTGCGCCTTGGGTCCTGTTTCTTCACGACCATGACACCACCCTTTGCCTTGGTGACAGCTTTGCATACTCTTGGCATTCTCTCAACCAGCTTCACAAGTCACCTGGAATGCATTTAAATTAACTGCTGTGCCTTAAGTTCATTTGTGGAATTTCTTTCCTTCTTAATGCATTTGAGCCAATCAGTTGTGTTGTGACAAGGTAGGGGTGGTATACAGAAGATAGCCCTATTTGGTAAAAGTCCTTATTATGGCAAGAACAGCTCAAATAAGCAAAGAGAAACGTCCATCATTACTTTAAGACATGAAGGTCAGTCAATCAGGAAAATTTTAATAACTTTGAAGTGCAGTCGCAAAAACCATCAATCGCTGTGATGAAACTGGCTCTCATGAGGACAGGAAAGGAAGACCCAGAGTTACCTCTGCTGCAGAGGATAAGTTCATTAGTTACCAGCCTCAGATTGAAGCCCAAATAAATGCTTCACAGAGTTCAAGTAACAAACACATCTCAACATCAACTGTTCAGAGGAGACTTTGTGAATCAGGCCTTCATGGTCAAATTGCTGCAAAGAAACCACTACTAAAGAACACCAATAAGAAGAAGAGACTTGCTTGGGCCAAGAAACATGAGCAATGGACATAGCAACTTGATCGAGACCGTTCCGCATGTTTTGACCTTTGAACAGCGTTTCTAGCTTAAACGCTATAGGAGGAGTAGCGAGCCGAAGAAGAAGAAGTATGTTGAATATCTAAGATTGGGCTGCTTCTGCTAGCCCCACCAATAAGAAGTATGTAGAACAGTGGTCACCAAACAGTCGATCTTCAAGGCATTTCGAGTCGATCGCGAGGCATCATCATTGCTAAGCACAAAAAAACATTTACTGACGGTGAGTTGTTCAAAGTAGCTATGACTGTCACCGCGGAAACGTTATTCACGGACTTCAAAAACAAAGAAGACATTAAAGCAGCAATAATGGACGTGCCTCTTGGAGCATCTACTGTAGCCAGAAGAGTTGTGATGCTGTCTGAGGATATTTCCCAACAAGTGCTTGAAGACTTTTTTTCTCTTCAATTTGGTGAGTCCACGGATATTACAGACACAGCCCAGCTGATTGTGTTTGTTCGGATGGCTTTCCAGGATTCCACAAAGAAGGAGGACTTTCTCACTCTGATTCCAATGAAAGAGAGAACAAGGGGCCAGGATGTGTACAACGAATTGAGTGAGAAAAACATTCCAATTCAGAAATTAGTGTCAATAACAACTGACGGGGCCACCCGCAATGCGTGGTGGGCGTTCACGGAGTTGACATGGAGATAATTGATTTACAAAGTGACATTGAGTTGACTTGTGAGTAGAAAGACTTTTGGGGACTTGTGAGTAGAGAGAAGTATGCTCTCCTTCCAACCTGCGCAATTAAGGTGAAGGCCTTTTTTGGATCTACATACCTCTGTGAGATGGTCTTTTCCCAGATTAAAATAATCAAGTCCAAATACCGTTCTCGCCTTACTGATGCACATCTGACAGACTGCATTAGACTGGCCGTGACAAACTGCGAGCCAGACTACAACAAACTTGCAGATAGTGTGCAGTCACACCCATCACATTGAGAAACAGAGACATATTTTCATTGAGCCTGTCCAAAAATTTTTTTTTTACAGCCAAATTATTACAATTCAAGACTATAGTGCACTACTTGTATGTATGAATCCTGTAATTGAGCAGTGTTTGTAACAAACACAAATACATTATTTTTACTGTTCAAAAAGCATTGTGGCTATGTGCAGTCCTAATTTAAACAGGAACTAGTGTTATTGTGTTGGTTGAGCCTGTTACTGAACATAGTTATAGTGCTGTTACTGCTCTTGCTTTTTTAAAATGTTTTACTTTTGCTGTGCCTGTGTGAGTGTGCTGAGCCTGTTAGTGAGCTTAGTTAGGTAATACTGTTGCACTTGCTCTCTTGTGTGTTGTGCGTTTGTATTAAGTCTGTCAATGTTCATGCGTACAGTCAGAAAAATTGTGATTGTTTTAATATGAAAATGAATGTAAAGATGACATTTTATATTTCTAGTGTTTTTTGCGATGGTAGATCTCGCCTCACATTTTGAATGAAAAAGGGGGGCCTAAATAGTTTGGTGACCACTGGTGTAGAATATCTAAGTGGGGCTGCTTCCGCTAGCCCCACCTAAAAACTGCTTGCAGAGAATGATGCCCTCCTAGGTACACATTTGTTCTTGTCTCTGACAAAGTGCCTTGCTAAAAATCCATGTAAAAAATCCACAGGGGCTGATTCGCTTCAGCCCTCCTTACTACAGCTCTCTGTCCCACTTACAGCAGAAACATGAACCTATATTTTAACTTGACAATTGTTTATGGTATCATCCCGAAGAAGTCCTCCCCCTACACAAAGGCGGAAACCCGTTTGACTAAGATAACTACCATCCAATTTCCAAGCTATCTTGCATTGTCAAAGTATTTGAATCCCTGGCCAACTCTCAGCTAAGAAATTGTACCTCCTCATTCTATTCTTGATGTGCACCAATCTGGTTTTAGACCAGGACATAGCATTGTTTCAGCTGCTACGCCTGTCTTAGATGATATGTTAAATTGCTTAGATCATTAAAAACATTGTGCTCCCTTATTTATAGACCTGTCCAAGGCCTTGGACACTTTCGACCATTACCTACTCACTCATACTACTCGTCAGAACTGGGTCTAGATCAGGCTTACTTGACAGACAGAACACAATGTGTATTTTCTGATGGTGCCAAGTCTAGTTTCCTCAATATTATGAACAGTGTAATGCAATGGTCGATACTGGGACCTGTTCTTTTTACTATTTAGATAAATAATAGTGGTATATCTGTTAAAACCTGTAACATCATCTGTATGCAGACGATACGATTATGTATGCCATTGCCTCAACTGTTGACCAAGCGTTGTTAGAGCTGCAAACTGACTTTGTTAGCAGAAAGTCCTTGTTGGCATAAACTTGTACTTAATGCGGGCAAAACTAAATATGTTGTTTTCTAATTCATTGAACAAATGTCTCAGATGGATTAAACATTTATTAAATGGATGTTCTCTCATCGATTGAGTTTGCACCTATAAATACCTGGGCATCTGGCCTCTGCCTAAACATGTCACGATTGTGTGTGTGGAGAGACCAAGACGCAGCACAGGGATAGTAGTTCGACATCCTTCTTTATTTTATACTACAGCGGGTGAAATAAGTATTGAACACGTCACCATTTTTCTCAGTAAATATATTTCCAAAGGTGCTATTGACATGAAAGTTTCACCAGATGGTAACAACCCAAGTAATCCATACATACAAAGAAACCAAAACAAATAAGTTCAGAAATTAAGTTTTGTGTAATAATGTGAAATGACACAGGGAAAAAGTATTGAACACATGAAGAAAGGGAGGTGCAATAAGGCATGGAAAGCCAAGACAACAGCTGAAAACGATCAGTAATTAAAAAGCAATCCAGCCCCCTGTCAGTGCAAATAAATTTCAGCTGGTTCAGTCCCAACTGATGGCCTACAAAAAGGTCTCATTGCCAAGGTGTCACACAAGACACATCTCATGATGGGTAAAAGCAAAGAGCTGTCTCAAGACCTTCGCAACCTAATTGTTGCAAAACATAATGATGGCATTGGTTATAGGCGCATTTCTAAGCTTCTGAATGTTCCAGTGAGCACTGTTGGGGCCATAATACGGAAGTGAAAAGACAATCATTTCACCATAAATTTGCCTCGACCAGGTGCTCCTCGCAAGATTTCTGACAGAGGAGTGAAAAGAATAATCAGAAGAGTTGTCCAAGAGCCAAGGACCACTTGTGGAGAGCTTCAAAAAGACCTGCAATTAGCAGGTACTGTTGTCTCAAAGAAAACAGTAAGTAATGCACTCCACCGCCATGGCCTGTATGCACACTCACCACGCAAGACTCTTAAAAGTTTGCTGCACAACATTTGGAAAAGCCAGTGAAATACTGGGAGAATATAGTGTGGTCAGATGAGAGCAAAATTGAACTGTTTGGATGTCATAATACACACCATGTTTGGAGGAGAAATGGCACTGCACATCACCCTAAAAACACCATACCAACAGGGAAGTTTGGAGGTGGGAACATCATGGTGTGGGGCTGCTTTTCAGCAAATTGTACTATTATACAATGATCCCAAACACACAGCCAAGGAAACTCTCAATTGGTTTCAAAGAAAGACAATAAAGCTGCTAGAATGGCCCAGCCAATCACCTGACTTAAATCCCATTGAAAATCTATGGAAAGAACTGAAGATCAAGATTCATAGAAGAGGCCCACGGAACCTTCAAGATTTGAAGACTGTTTGTGTGGAAGAATGGGCCAAAATCACACCAGAGCAATGCATGAGACTAGTTTCTCCATACAGGAGGCGTCTTGAAGCTGTCATTACCAACAAAGGCTTTTGTACAAAGTATTAAATAAATATCAGTAAGTGTCTTCAATACTTTTTCCCTGTGTCATTTCACATTATTACACATAACTGAACGTATTTGTTTTGGTTTCTTTGTATGTATTGATTACTTGGGTTGTTACCAACATCTGGTGAAAATTGCATGTCAATAGCACCTTTGGAAATATATTTACTGAGAAAAATGGTGACGTGTTCAATACTTATTTCACCCGCTGTATGTATAATATGAATGTCATACAATGTATAATACACCACGTGTCGAACTACGGAAACAAACCAACAAACACGAATGGACAAAATGTAAAGCACTTACTTTCACCGTGACTGGATATAGACAACGACCCACACAAGAGTGAAGGACAGACAAACATATATAGGATCCCTAATTAGAGACAATGCGGTGCAGCTGCCTCTAATTAGGGATCCAACCCAAAACCCACACAGAAACAGAAAAGAAAGACACTGTCAGACTCTGACCATAGCTACATAGAGAAGCAAATAGGCCTCTCTATGGCCAGAGCCTGACAGTACCCCCCTCCCCCCCCCCCCCCCCATGGAGTGGACTCCCGGACGCCAACAACAAAACACAATTACATGGGGGGGGTCAGGGAGGGAAGATTAGCTCGCCGGTGGCGGTTCTGGCTCCGGCGATGTCGAGAGTCTCCTCCCATGCCCCCTCCTTATGCCCGGCCATGGAGCTGGGAAATTTACCGGGCCTGGACTGGGCACCAGTGGGGCAAACGGCTAAGGCCATGGAGCGGGGAAAACAACCGGGCCCGGACTGGGCACCGGTGGGGCAAACGGCTCCGGCCATGGAGCGGGGAAAACAACTGGGCCCGGACTGGGCACCGGGGGAGCGGACTGCTCTGGCTCAGGAGCGGAGCAGACGGCTGGACCTGGAATGGGCACCGGTAGAGCGGACTGCTCAGGCACTGGAGCGGAGCAGACGGCTGGACCCAGAATGGGCACCGGTGGAGCGGACTGATCTGACTCTGGAGCGGAGCAGACGGCTGGACCCGGATTGGGCCCTGGTGGAGCGGACTGCTCTGGCACTGGAGCGGGGCAGACGGCTGGACCCGGATTGGGCACCAGTAAGGCGGACTGCTCTGGCACTGGAGCGGAGCAGACAGCTGGACTCAGAATGGGCACCAGTGGAGCGGACTGCTCTGACTCTGGAGCGCAGACGGCTGGACCCGGATTGGGCACCGGTGGAGCGGACTGCTCTGACTCAGGAGCGGAGCAGACGGCTGGACCCGGATTGGGCACCGGTAAGGCGGACTGCTCTGGCACTGGAGCGGAGCAGACGGCTGGACCCGGATTGGGCACAGGTGGAGCGGACTGCTCAGGCTCGGGAGCGGAGCAGACGGCTGAACCCGGAATGGGTACCGGTGGAGCGGACTGCTCTGGCACTGCAGCGGAGCAGATGGCTGGACCCGGATTGGGCACCGGTGGACTACGGGGGTCCTGCTCCACTGGGGAGGTTGGTTCCAGCCACAGCGCTGTGCTGACCTCTGGAGCCTCCGGGCTGTGGACCTTCACTGGAGGTTCCAGGCATTGGGCCGTGGATGAAGGCTCAGGGCTGCGGATCTTCGCTGGAGGTTCCGGGTTGCTGACCTTCGCTAGAGGTTCCGGGTTGCTGACCTTCGCTGGAGGTTCCAGGTTGCTGACCTTCGCTGGAGGTTCCGGGCTGCGGACCTTCGCTGGAGGTTCAGGGTTGCTGACCTTCGCTGGAGGTTCAGGGTTGCTGACCTTCGCTGGAGGTTCAGGGTTGCTGACCTTCGCTGGAGGTTTCGGGCTGCTGACCTTCGCTGGAGGTTCCGGGCTGCGGACCTTCGCAGTGGGTTACGGGCTGCGGACCTTCGCTGTGGGTTCCGGGCTGCGGACCTTCGCTGGAGGTTTCGAGCTGCTGACCTTCGCTGAAGGCTCAGGGTTGTTGACCTTCGCTGGAGGTGCCCGTCTGTCCCGTAGCCTCAGCACTAGTGCCCGTCTGCGCTCGAAGTCCTTCTCCTCCTCTATCTCCCGTAGGAATGGGTCCCTCTGCACCTCCACCGGAAGCGCAACCCAGGCTCTCCACCACCTCGTCTGCTCCTCCTCCGGGTATTTATGAAACCCCTCGGGCTTCTCCCGATCATGAAATGTGGGCAGACGAAGTGGTGTGCGATCCCCCTCCTTCAGCCTCTCCGGACTCTGGCTGCGCACCGATGGTGTGGTGCTCGAAGCCACGACGGACCTTTCCTTCTCCATTCTCCTCCATTGCTCCATAAACCTCCCACGGTCCTCTGGCTTCACCCTAGGCCACGTGGGAAATGGTACTGGCGCTAAACCCTCTGAGTCCGTCTCTCCCCAGTTGCGCTGCTTGGTCTCAAGTTGGTAGGTCGTTCTGTCACGATTGTGTGTGTGTGGAGAGACCAAGACGCAGCACAGGGATAGTAGTTCGACATCCACGTGTCGAACTACGGAAACAAACCAACAAACACGAATGGACAAAACATAAAGCACTTACTTTCACTGTGACTGGAGAAAGACAACGACCCACAAAAGAATGAAGGACAGACAAACATATATAGGATCCCTAATTAGAGACAATGCGGTGCAGCTGCCTCTAATTAGGGATCCAACCCAAAACCCACACAGAAACAGAAAAGAAAGACACTGTCAGACTCTGACCATGGACAGAGCCTGACAAAACAGCAGGAAGCAGATTGTACAGTCAATCTTCCTGCCAGTTCTCGACTATGGTGACACCCTCTATCAGAAAGCAGCCACTACATTCAAACCCTTGGTGCAGTTTAGCACAGTGCTCTTTACTTTATCACAGCTGACAGGTTTAATATAATCACTGCTTCCTGTATGAAAAGGTTGTCTGGACTTCACTAAAGTCCCGTAGGTCATTTCATTACAAAACTCTGCTCCACAAGCTTCCAGCGTACCTCACATTTAAGGTATAAAAACATGAGGCAGGGTTGGTGAACTCTTGAAGTCCCTGTAGTCTCCTTTGGTTTTCAGTTTTGGAATGGCCTGCAAGGCTCTTTACATATTGATTCCCTGGTGCCTCTAGGGCAGTTTAGGACTCTGGTGATGAATGTGTTAAATTACGACTGTTACTGTTTTGATTGAGTATAAAAATGTGTCTATATTGTTGATCGTGGTGCTGAAATTGTCAATTGTAGTCAAACAACTATAAATTGTAGAAATGTGTAAATATTGAAAGCATTGAAAATATTGTCCCATTTACATTGTGTAATTTATTGACGGTCCCTAACTAGTAGGGCTGGGTTAACGATACGATATCACAATACTTAGTTGCCGATACGATATGTATTGCGATTCGATACTGTGATTTTATATTGATTCGATGTTCCAAACTTATTGCTCACCGTATGACTGCTGCAGAGTGACAAGTGAGAGCCATGAGATAACGAGTTTTGATCAGTCATGAAAACGAATTGGCTCCCTATTTAAAAAGAAGATCGAGAACAAGCTCTGAGGGAATAGCACTGGAGTTTTTGTGCAGGTACAGCAAACTAGCGCAAAAATAATAATATGATAATAAGATATGATATATCGTCGAAAATAATATCCCGACATGTAACTGTATGGATTTGTTCCCCCATCACTACTACCTAGCCCCATAGATGTCCAACGTTGAACCAGCTTTGCCAAGGTTGCACACAAGGTCAGCCGGCAGAAGCGGATTGGCTAAAGAAATCAGCTCAGCCCCCCCTTTAAATCAACTTCCGGTGGATTGTGGCAGAGCAAGAGTTAGAAGTGCAAACTTGCGGCACCAAAGCTTAGTGGCAGCTTTACAGCAACGGTGCAGGTTGTCTCCATTTGGCTCAGAGGCTATTAAGACATTAAACATGTATTCCTTCTCCCTCTGTTTTAGAAGAACTCACTGATGTGACATGACTGGATCTGTGAAAAGCTACGTAAGATAAACTTTGCTTTCACCTAATTGTCCAATCAGGTTAGATCAGTGACTAAATCAGGGAAATGAGGAAGGAACAGTTAAAAGGTGTTGAACATGCTCATTGGGAGTTGTAGTCTTGTGTACCTTAGGTCCCAGGCCAGCCCAGCCCATCTTTGGATCAATGCCTCTCTGGTAGACCGCCTGGAACTCTGCGAGGATTATGGGATATTTGGCCTCCAAGACCTCAATGTCATGTCGATGGGCGTCACGTGGGAAAAAAGGAATGCTGGGGACATCTGGGAGGAAGAAGAGATGAGGCTTTTGGATGGACGAGCGATCATTTAATGTGGCCTGAGGAAGACGAATGACAGAGAAAGAGTCATACATTGTAGAACTAAACATTAGACATTGGTTAGTACATATTTATTGTCTTTGTTTTACACTGAGGATGATAAAAAAAACTAAAGCATGCAAGGGATGTTTTTGTATTATTTCGCTTTTTGCTTTCTGTCCAATACATCCCAACTACCAGGACACCAAATACACACCGAGAGGCTAGAAGCAACACAGAGCAGCACCCCTGAAGCAGGTTAGGGATTGTCTTGCTCAAGGGAACAACAGTAGTTCACACTTAGGAAAGAGAGTTCTTCAAGGGTTATTTGATAAGGGTGATGTTTCTATTTAGAGCCCTTAAAGGGGCAATCTTTAGTTAAAATAATAACAAAGTACACACCCCGCCATTGTTTTGGTAAACAGCTGAGGGACGGCACAGGAGAAATACTCTCAAATTCATAGACAGAGCTACGGATGCAAGCACTGACCATCTTTGATATGGAAATTAGTTTATTTATTTATCTATGTCATTTTCACCCCCTTTTTCGTGATTACAAATTTGTCTCATCGCTGCAGCTGCAACTCCCCAACAGGCTCGGGAGAGGTCGAAGGTCGAGTCATGCATACTCCGAAACATGACCCGTCAAGCTGCACTTCTTAACACCCACTTGCTTAACTCGGAAGCTTGGAGGAAACACCGTTCAACTGACAACCAAAGTTAGCCTGCAAGCTCCCGGCCCGCCACAAGGAGTCGCTTGAACAAGACGAGCCAAGTAAAGCCCCCCTGGCCAAACCCTTCCATAACCCAGATGACACTGGGCATTTTAGTGTATTTATACCACAGCATTATTGAATACGTGTTTCTGATTGGCTTGAAGGGCATTCTAGAGTGTGTATTATTTAAGTGATAATGTCAGAGAAGCCGGTGTTTGTAGGAGATATTGGCACAGGTGTTGTTTGGCAAGGGTGTTGTTAGGTTCCGTGGGAATATATCATCTAAAAACCGGCTTCGAGTGCATTCTCTTTTATACAACGGGTTACAAACATATTCAAATAATGATTGACATATTTTCAACAATAACAATATTTTGATACATTTATTCATACTATTTCATCCTTCCACAAGATATAGTCCTGACACAAATCTAGGGTTGCTACCCAAGCCGGCTGGTCGTTCGTTCTATCGGTTCAATTGCCAGATTCGTTCAGACTTTTTGTTCTGTCTTTTTGTTCAGTCATTCGTTCTAAATGTTCCATTGCCATATTGGCAACATTCTTATCCCTTGCTTGCTAGCTAGCCAACTATGACTAACTTAGTCACGTCAAACAGTGCATCCAGAATAACAGCAGCTGCATTTGCATTTGTTTAAGCTGTTTTCTAGTGACATTTATTTGGATACATCCATAACAATGAGCTAATGATGCCAAATTTCACCTGATATAGAAAATTTGCTCTCGAGTCAGGACACTGTTGTTCAGAGGAGCTAGCCAACAACACAGCTAACACAATCACTTCAAACTGAAGCTGGAAAGACAGCAAACTAGATGCACTTTGCTTCGTTTTACCTGATTTCTATTGATAGTTCAATGTATATATCCATAAAAATTATGCCGATTCATAATTGACTGGCTGAGAAAAGCTGCCTGCCTGTCTGTCTTGTCCCGACACGTTCATTACTATGGGACAGCTGGAGATCGAATTTGAATATTGAAACAATGTTGCAAATGTCGGAGAGACAGACAGCAAGGTTTATACAAAATCTCAGTTGTTGAAAACTAAATGTTAGTCTGAAAGAAACGTGAGATAATGTCAAGATGCTTTTTATAGTGGAGATCAAGTTTATAAATTGCCTGGCTGGGCTGATGAGACAGTGGATTGCACAGTCAGATGGAACAGAGTAAATAGGCATTTTAACGTCATAGATTTAGCTGGTGGTAACTTGTGGAATAGACACCAGCTGGAATGCGGTTTTAACCAATCAGCATTCAGGATTAGACCTACCCGTTGTTTAATTTTCTGTAATGCACAGCAATAACCAACAGCTATACAGTACGTTTGAGCTGTTTCTGAAAGAAAAAGTTGAAAACATTATTGGCATTGTTGAATTAGATTTTCATAATAGCTAGCTAATATTTTGGAGGACTGATGGCTTCGTTAGCTAAGCTGTTTCGTTATCAAGACAACTACTGTAGCTATCTAGTAAACTTGGTAGCTACTTCAGTGGACGTTGAACACATTTCTGTGTGTTAAATTATAGCGGTGGTATAAGGTGGATAATCAACTCAGCCCCACGGAAGGTTACTGCCAATCGTGGCACACAACTTAAGTGTTGTGCATTATATTCCATACAAAACATTAAGAACACTTTTCATAAAATAGACTGACCAGGTGAATCCAGATGAAAGCTAGAATAGAATAGAATAGAATAACACTTTATTGTCCATCCATTTGTCTTTGGCATCACCTTACATTAAAAAGATATACTAACACATTCGTTCTCACATCATACACATTTAAACCAGTATTGCGTACACTAAACAACTCACAAGTGACCGCTGCCCCAACTGCACTGGATAGATAAGTATACCAATACAGTTTATGTTGCATTTAGTAGTCCAACAGCACAAGGAATTAATTAATGTTTAAACATGTTCATGGGCGTTCTGAAGCACCGGCCAGAGGGAAGCCTCTCTAACTGAGGGTGGGAGGGGTCTCTAACTGAGGGTGTAGAGGGTGGGAGGGGTCTCTAACTGAGGCTGTAGAGGGTGGGAGGGGTCTCTAACTGAGGGTGTAGAGGGTGGGAGGGGTCTCTAACTGAGGGTGTAGAGGGTGGGAGGGGTCTCTAACTGAGGGTGTAGAGGGTGGGAGGGGTCTCTAACTGAGGGTATAGAGGGTGGGAGGGGTCTCTAACTGAGGGTGTAGAGGGTGGGAGGGGTCTCTAACTGAGGGTATAGAGGGTGGGAGGGGTCTCTAACTGAGGGTGTAGAGGGTGGGAGGGGTCACTAACTGAGGGTGTAGAGGGTGGGAGGGGTCTCTAACTGAGGGTGTAGAGGGTGGGAGGGGTCTCTAACTGAGGGTGTAGAGGGTGGGAGGGGTCTCTAACTGAGGGTGTAGAGGGTGGGAGGGGTCTCTAACTGAGGGTATAGAGGGTGGGAGGGGTCTCTAACTGAGGGTGAAGAGGGTGGGAGGGGTCTCTAACTGAGGGTGTAGATAGATAGATAGATAGATAGATAGATAGATAGATAGATAGATAGATAGATAGATAGATAGATAGATAGATAGATAGATAGATAGATAGATACTTTATTTATATACATTTCATTGTCAAGCAGCTACAACAAAACACAGGGCAGGTGCAAAATGCCACAACGAAAAGTACACAAAAGACAGATACACGGTACATGATACATAGAGCGGCAGTATGAAAAAGTATAGAAATACAAGATATCTGGAGTGCAAAAAAATAAAAGCTATAAAAGAGACATTGCATAGTATGGGTGGTTGGCTGAAAATGTACACTATACATTGGTGGATGTGTACACTATACATTGGTGGATGTTGGATGGTTAACTATACTATACAGGTTGATGGCAGAGAAATACTTCAGTAGCTAAAAATGCGTATGATATGAGCGAGGGTAATAATAGTTTACTTAATAGACAGACTGGGTAAATGAACAGGTAAGTGAACATTTTGCATGGTTAAATTAGCTGTACAGTTAGGTATACAGTTATATTTACAGATAAGTGAATACTTGCGTGGTTACACAAACTGTACAGGTAAATGACAGGAAGAGATACTTTAATAGCTAAATGTGTGTATGATATAATTTGGGGTAATAATAGTAATTCCCTTAAAATACAGTCCATAGTGCGCAGGGTTTAATTACAGACAACTGCACGTATTGCACATTCGATATACAAAAAGCAATGAGAAAAGGTGCAACTGGCAGGATACTAATATGCATTCCTGAGTGAATGCCTACGTAAGTTAAGTCCAATAATTACTTACAATATTGCATGTGATATGATATAACAACTGTACATGAGTATGTATATACAGACCTGTATGAATAAATAGGTCCTGAGTGGATGAGTGCTGACGGACCAGAGTTACTCACGGATGGATGCATAATTGTTAAACTAGGTCCTAGCACCCCATCAGTTCCAGATCTATGTTGCCGACGGCACGGCACCCCGGTGAGGCATTATATAGTCTAATAGCCGCCGGCAGGAAGGACCTCCTGTAGCGCTCTCTGACAAACCGTGGTGGGATCAGTCTGTGACTGAAAGTGCTCCTCTGCGTCATAACCATAGCGTGCAGAGGGTGGGTGACGTTGTCCATGATGGCCAGCAGTTTGGCCAGGATCCGTCTCTCCACCACCTCCTCTAGAGTGTCAAGGCTCATCCCCAGGACAGAGCTAGCCTTCCTGATCAGCTTATTTACCCGAGAAGCATCACCGGCTTTGATGTTTGCTCCCCAGCACACCACAGACTGGTAGAAGGTATGCAGTAGTTTACTGCACACGTTGAAGGACCTGAGCCTCCTCAGAAAGTAGAGTCGGCTCTGGCCCTTTTTGTACAGGGCCCCGGTGTTACCGGCCCATTCCAGCCTGTTGTCCATATGGACTCCCAGGAACTTGTATGACCCAACCATTTCCACATCCATCCCCTGTATAGGGACTGCAGTCAGTTGTGCCTTGGTTCTCCTGAAGTCCACCACCATCTCCTTTGTTTTGTTGATGTTGAGCTGAAGGTGGTTCTGCTCACACCACAACACAATGTCACTGATTGTGCTCCTGTACTCCTCCTCCTGCCCACCCCTGATGCACCCTACAATAGCAGAGTCATCCGAGAACTTCTGTAGGTGGCATGTTTCAGAGTTATATCTGAAGTCTGAGGTGTAGAGGGTGAACAGGAAGGGGGACAGGACCGTTCCCTGGGGGGCCCCTGTGTTGCTAACTGCCCGTTCTGACACACAGCTCTGTAGTCGCACAAATTGTGGCCTACCGGTCAGGTAGTCCGTGACCCAGGAGACTAAGGGTGCTTCCACTTTCATCCTCCTCATCTTCTCACCCAGTAGCAGGGGCTGAATGGTATTGAAGGCACTGGAGAAGTCAAAAAACATAACCCTCACAGTGCAACCTGCGTTGTCCAGGTGAGAGTAGGCCCTCTGCAGAAGGTAGATGATTGCATCATCCACCCCGATGTTGCGCTGGTATGCAAACTGCAGGGGGTCCATTGATGAACACACCAGGGGTCTGAGGTGGGCGAGGACTAACCTTTCCAGGGTCTTCATGATGTGGGATGTTAGCGCTACAGGTCTGAAGTCATTCAGGACAGTGGGGTGTGCCTTCTTGGGCACTGGGACGAGGCAGGATGTTTTCCACAGCACAGGGACCCTTTGTCATGTCCTGATTTGTTTCACCTGTCTGTGTTTGTCCCCTCCCCACACCAGGTGCACCCTATCTCCTTCATCAATCAGTTTGGGTATTTAGTCCCTTGGGTTCCGTTAGGGTTTTGCCAGATCGTCTTGCCTAGTCAGTCGTTTCCAGCACTAACTCTGCCAGTCTGTTTCCCGGTATTTGGACCTCTACCTGTCTGTTGGATTACGTTCCTGTCTATCCCCTCATGTGCCTTCGACCTTCTGATCTCCTGCCAAACGAACTCTGCCTGCATTACGGATTACGAGCCTGTCTACTCCTCTGCACTGCCACCCTTCTGATTCCCGGTACCGAACGCTGCCTGAATTACGACTACGAGCCTGACTCCCCTTATTGGACGACTGCTATTCAGATCCCCTGTTACGAACATTGCCTGTCTTTTACTACGAGCCTGTCTTGCCCCACATATCCTATTAAACAGTCAATCATATCTCTGCCTCCGTGTCCGCTTTTGGGTCCCGTATATCTGTCGTTCTGTCACCCTTTCTAGGCTCAGGCTAAGGTTGAAAAGACGCTGGAGTATTCCACACAGTTGGTCAGCACAGACCCTCAGCACCCTTGGGCTGATGCCATCAGGGCCCGCCACTTTCCACTGATGTAGTCTCTCCAGCTCTCTCTTCACTTGGTTGGTGGTGAAAGCCAGCCCAGGTGGGGAGGTGGGGGGAAGGGGGGTGTTGAGGATCAGTCCAGGGGGAGCAGGGGCGGAGGTGGGGTCGCTGATTGTCTCAGCAGAGGTGCTGTGAGCAAAGTGGGGGTGGGACAGCCGTGAGGGTGTGTGGTCTGGGGAGCTGGAGGGGAGGTGGACAGGGCCAGTATCAAACCTGTTAAAAAATTGGTTCAGCTCATTGGCTCTGTCCTGGGTCCCCTCCGTCTGCCCACTGTTTGACTTTTTGAAGCCAGTGATATTTCTCATACCCTTCCACACCTCTCTCACCTGGCTCTGCCCCAGCTTGTCCTCCATCTTCTCCTTATACACTCTCTTCCCCTCAGCAATCCGCAACTTCAGCTCCCTCTGGACGCATTTCAATTTGTCCTTGTCCTTGTCCCTCTCCTTGAAGGCCCTCTTCTTCTCATTCAGCAGGGCCTTCAGGTCGCTGGTGACCCAGGGTTTATTGTTTGGGAAACAGCGTACCTTCCTGGTGGGTACAGTGTTGTCTACACAAAAATTAATATAGTCTGTTATGCAGTCAGTGAGTCCATCAATGTCCTCCCCATGAGCACATCCCAGTCTGTTGTTTCAAAACAGTCCTGTAGGGCCTCATTCGCCTCCGGGGACCATCTCCTAATTGTCCTGGTGGTTGCAGGCTGCTGTTGGACCAAAGGCCTGTAGAGTGGGGTGAGGTGGACAAGGTTGTGATCCGATCTACCGAGGGGAGGGAGTGCAGTGGAGTTGTATGCATCCTTCACATTAGCATATAACAAGTCCAGAGTTTTATTATTCCTGGTTGGGCACTTCATGAACTGTTTGAATGTGGGCAGCGTTGAAGAGAGAGATGCATGGTTAAAATCCCCCGAAATGGCAAAGAAAGCACTGGGATGCCCTGTCTGTAACCTCGCGATAACAGAGTGGATGACGTCACACGCTGCGTTTGCGTCAGCAGAGGGCGGAATTTAAACAATAACAGCAATGGCCGCCGTGAATTCCCTCGTTAAAAAGTAGGGTCTCAGGCTAACGGCTAACAACTCAATGTCCGGGCTACAAAACCTTTCCTTAAGAGTAATATGGTTCGGATGACACCATCTGTTGTTAACTAATAGAGCCAGCCCACCACCCTTACTCTTACCGGAAGAGACGCGATCCCTGTCCGCTCTGATGGTCTGGAAACCGTCGATAGTGACGTTCTGTATGGGGATGTTATCGTTCAGCCAAGTCTCAGTAAAACACATTAGGCTCGTTTCCCGATAAATCCTTTTAAGTCCCTCCAACTCATCCATCTTGTTATGTAGTGACCTCACATTGCCCATAATAATAGACGGTATAGCCGGCTTGTACTTGAACCTCCTCCGCTTTGCCTTACATTTCAATCCCGCCCTACGTCCACGGCGTCGTCTTTTCAATTCGTCCGGAATATCAAACTTTTCCCTGGGGAGCAGCAGCGCTGTGTGGGCTAAATCCAGAAGCTGGGCTCTGTTGTAAACAATAACAGTTGACTCCTGTCGACGTTCAGCTGCGATAAAATCCATAAAATCCATAATCCTGAACTATTATAGTTCAACTGTAGCAAAATAAAAAATAAAACTAAAGAAAAGAGACGGAAAAAAAACGAACTAAAACAACAATTTATGCACGAACAACGGGAGCTGCTTAACAGGCGACCACTCAGGGCAGCGGTGGGAGGGGTCTTTAACTGAGGGTGTAGAGGGTGGAAAATTCAGTTTTCCGGTGTTTTGTGTCATATTTGTACAACAGCTGGTGAAACTAACACTGTAAAAGTTATAAAAAATGTGATCAGTGTTATTTGCTGATAGTTGCTAGCTGAAAATACAATCTACACAGGACTGTCAAATCAGAAGGTTTTGCATGGGTTGAGTTTTGGCCAGGCGGTATAAATTAATAGACCAATAAGAAACAGAGTTCCAAACCTCTCTGCCAATAAAAGCTAGTTTTAGCTAAAAAGCTATTTTGGCTTCTTTTTAAATATTTAAAAAACATATTACAGTAAGGCACTTAATTGTTACGGAGAAATGATTGATATTGAGATGAAAACAGCTGCATTGGGCCTTTTAAGTGTGTAGGTGGCACCAGAGATTCGGATTCACCTTTAATATCGGTTTCATTTACATCTGGTGTCTTTTTCAAAATGCAAGCAATTTTTGGTTTACAAACAATGGAGTAAATCAACCACTAACACTTTATTTGGATCTACAGACGATTAGTAACATTTCAACTAACTATCTACTAACCCTAAGCCTAACCTTAACCCTTATCCTAACCCAACTATTATCTTTGGGTTGTGATGGGGTTAGACAGTTGTATTAAGCTCATGAGGCATTTCTTACCTGTTCCCGGAGTCCTTTATGAATGCGTCCCATGCCAGCCCAGCTGTAGCGCTTTGCATATTCCTGCAGTGCCGCATACAGCTTCCTGCAACTCGCCGTGGCCTGGGCTGGGAACAGGGCATGGCTCAGCACAGGGGTCAGGTAGCCTCGCCCCTGCTCCTCCTCCCCCGTCTCCATGATGATGCAGGGAGTCCCCCGATCACCAGTGGCCACCTTTGATGTGGCACTGCACTCTGCTCCGGCACAGAGGCCGGAGCAGGACAACACAGAGTGCCTGGAGCCGGACTTGTGCTTTCCTGGGATGGCTCGGCCTGGGGCCGGCGGGTCGGAGCCCACCCTGTAACAATACCATAGGAAGAGCAGCAGCAGGGTCCACAGGAGCCCAGTCAGAGGACGGACTCCCAGCTCAGCGCAGGGGGGCAATGGGAGCAGATCCATGGGCCAGTCCATCCTATAGTGATGAACTGAAGCAACAGAGGGGAAGTAAAGTAGAAAGAGCAGCATATCAGTAAGCTATAGGAGGAGGAAGCCAGAGAGATATCAATAGGTGCCAGTTTCCCAGACACAAATAAAGCCCTGGACTGTAAGGCATGGTCAATGGAGATTGAATCTCCATTTAAATAGCTTTTTAGTCCAGGACCAGGCGTAAAGAGGAGATGCGCAGCGGTACAGAGTAACAGATACCAGTCAGAGAGAAGTAGTTGAGCTATTTTTCTTGATTTCATCCAGAGAAAAATGACTGTATTATGCCTATTGAAAATTCGACAGTCGAGACCCCTTGACTTTTTTCACATTTTGTGACGTTACAGCCTGGATTAAATTATTATTTTTTCTCATCAATATACACACAATACCCCATAATGACAAAGCAAAAACAGGTTTTAGGAAATGTTAGCAAAAAAACACATGCATACCTTATTTACATAAGTATTCAGACCTTTTGCTATAAGACTTGACATTGAGCTCAGGTGCATCCTGTTTCCATTGATCATCCTTGAGATGTTTCTACAATTTGATTGGAGTCCACCAGTCTATATAAGGTCCCACAGTTGACAATGAATGTCAGAGCAAAAACCAAGCCATGAGGTCGAAGAAATTGTCCGTAGAGCTCCGAGACAGGATTGTATCGAGGCACAGATCTGGGGAAGGGTACCAAAACATTTCTGCAACATTGAAGGTCCCCAAGAACACAGTGGCCTCCATCATTCTTAAATTGAAGAAGTTTGTAACCACCATGACTCTTCCTAGAGCTGGCTGTCCGGCCAAACTGAGCAGGCTTGGGGAGAAGGGCCTTGGTCAGGGAGGTTCTCTCTTGGTCACCAAGAACCCAATGGTCACTCCAGAGTTCGTATTTGGAGATGGGAGAACCTTCCAAAATGACAACCATCTCTGCAGAACTCCAGTTTGCTAAAAGGCACCTAAAGGACTCTCAGACCATGAGAAACGAGATTCTCTGGTCTGATGAAACCAAGATTTAACTCTTTGGCCTGAATGCCAAGCATCACGTCTGGAGGAAACCTGGCACCATCTCTACAGTGAAGCATGGTGGTGGCAGCATCATGCTGTGGGGATGTTTTTCAGCGGCATAAACTGGGAGACTAGTCAGGATCGAGGGAAAGATGAACGGAGAGAACCTAGATGAAAACCTCAGACTGGGTCAAAGGTTCACCTTCCAACAGGACAACAACCCTAAGCACACAGCCAAGACAACACAGGAGTGGCTTCGGGACAAGTCTCTGAATGTCCTAGAGTGGCCCAGACAGACCCTGGACTTGAACCCTATCGAAGGTGCCAAAGGTGCCTAAACAAAGTACTGAGTAAAGGGTCTGAATACTTACGTAAATGTGATATTAGTTTTTTATATTTAATAAATAAACCTGTTTTTACTTAGTCATTATGGGCTATTGTTCGTAGATTGACCATCCTGGAGACATTAATGACACTCTATTACTCATTATAATATCCCTGTTAAAAGAGGGGTCTTTTCTGGTTTCCTTTGCAGAAGCTGGAATTGGTTTGTCTCCTGAGTGAGTTTGAGACTTAGTGTTTGTTGTTTTTCCAGTGTTACTGTGATCCGTCGGTTACCGTTTCTCAGTAAAGTAATTATGTTTATCCTGAACCACTGATTCCTTGTCTGGTCTCTTCTCTGCTCCTGGGTCCAACCTCACCACGTCACACTCCTAACCTTAACCCTAGCCTCTAGCCTAGCTAACGTTATTCAGCTAGCTATCATTAGCGTTAGCCACCTAGATAATGTTAGCCACAACAAATTGGAATTCGTAACATATATGCTTTGCAAATGTGTAACATATCATATGAATTGTAATTCTTAATAAATGATAAGAAATGGATGATGGACATTGTTACCGGTTTTTCCATGTAGTATAATTGCATGTTAGCACGTAGGGTGCACCGATTGTCACTTTGTTAGTAAGTATGTGTTACACCTGTGCTGGCTTGTCCATCTCAATAGCCGGAAGGTGTTCCACCTGTGCTCGCCCAGGTGATATTTAAGAGTGGCTGGCCCAGTGCTCCAATTGAGCTTGAGAGTCACAGCTGAGGTGCGATTTCAAGCTCAACCTATTTATGTTTGAAAGAAGCCTGATTTTTGGTGTTTCCCTGTTTGTTTTGCTCGATATTCTTTATACCCTCTATCTTTTTTTTTCTTTTCGGAGGCAGACCTAGTGGTTATCCAGGGTGCCTTTCAGAACCCCTTTTAAATCCCTTTCTGTTTTGTTTTGGTTGTCCAAGTTATTTTTATTTTTATAGTTCCCTTTGTTGTCAGCAACATTTTCAGTTTGTCAGCTGGGGACATGAGGGCTCGTCCAGGGTCTTGGTTCCCATGTGTATGACAGAGGCTCTAACCACCTACAGTACCAGTCAAAGGTTTGAGCACACCTACTCATTCAAGGGTTTTTCTTTATTTTTACTATTTTCTACATCTATCTATTGTGGTGAAGACATCAAAACTATGAAATAACACATATGGAAACATGTAGTAACCAAAAAAGTGTTAAACAAATCAAAATATATTTTATTTTTGATTCTTCAAAGTAGCCACCCTTTGCCTTGATGACAGCTTTGCACACTCTTGGCATTCTCTCAACCAGCTTCATGAGGAATGTTTTTCCAACAGTCTTGAAGGAGTTCCCACATATGCTGAGCACTTGTTGGATGCTTTTCCTTCACTCTGCGGTCCAACTCATCCCAAACCATCTCAATTGGGTTGAGGTCGGTGATTGTGGAGGCCAGGTCATCTGATGCAGCACTCCATCACTCTCCTTCTTGGTCAAATAGCCCTTACAAAGCCTGGAGGTGTGTTGAAAAACAAATGACCTGTTGAAAAACAAATGATAGTGGGACTAAGAGCAAACCAGATGGGATGGCGTATCGCTGCAGAATGCTGTGGTAGCCATGCTGGTTAAGTGTGCCTGGAATTATAAATAAATCACAGACAGTGTCACCAGCAAAGCACCATCCCACCACCTCCTCCATGCTTCACGATGGGAACCACACATGCGGAGATCATCCATTTACTTACTCTGCGTCTCACAAAGACGGCGTTGGAATCAAAAATCTCAAATTTGGACTCATCAGACCAAAGAACCAATTTCCAGGTCTAATGTCCATTGCTCGTGTTTCTTGGCCCAAGCAAGTCTCTTCTTATTATTGGTGTCCTTTAGTAGTGGTTTCTTTGCAGCAATTCAACCATGAAGGCCTGATTCACACAGTCTCCTCTGAACAGTTGATGTTGAGATGTGTCTGTTACTTGAACTCTGGGAAGCATTTTTCTGGGCTGCAATCCGAGGTGCAGTTAACTCTAATGAACTTCTCCTCTGCAGCAGAAGAGCTGGAGCTGTGTTCGAATACTCATACTAGCCATACTATTTGTGATGTAAAGTATAGTATGCTTATTGGTCATAGTATGAATATAGTTAGTATGCCAAAAGTTCCCGGATGTCGTACTACATTCGCCAAAATACGAAGTATACCAATAGTGGACACTATTTCCGTGCTTTTAGGGCCCATAATGCAATTCTTCAGAAAATGGACGACTTCACATCGTTTTCAGGTTTGAAGAAAATGGCGGAAAATATGCAGCCGAAGTCCAACGAGAGCGGATGTCAAGTGCTACAGCAATTGGGTGTTATCCATTTCCCCTCTAGTGCCTACCACCCAGAGTCTCAAGGTGCTCTTGAGAGATTTCATCAGACTTTGAAGTCTGTTGAGAGCTTACTGCTTTGAGTTTGAGAAAACGTGGGAGGTTGTTCAGGAATCTCTCGGTTTTAGTCCAAATGAGCTCTTGTTTGGACATCATGTCATTATTTCCTTTTGGTAGGCCGTCATTGTAAATAAGAATTTGTTCTTAAGAACTGACTTGCCTAGTTTAATAAAGGTTATAAAAATATATATGAGTTTGCTGAGAGAGAGGTTGCTGCAGGGCAACGCCTTAAATATAAAAATGAATCTGTTGGCGCATGTTAGTGCTTTGAGTTTGCCAGTGAGTATCTGGAGAAGGCGCAAACGAAAATGAAAGTTTGGTACGGAAACCAAGCCCAGGTTTTGTTGACCATTCTGGGCTCACCGTTGCAAGCTCACTTTTCAGGGCCCTCAGAGTGAAAAATAAACTGTAATCTGGATTACGCCGGAGTGCAGGAAAATACCCCGCCTGTGTCAACATGTTGAAACCATACTTCACCCACTACGATCAGAGAAGTCTGTGCAAACCGGCAGTGATGTTCTGCTGCTGTCACGTTGACTATTGTCTACCTCAAGAGCACGAGGAAAGCCCAATACACCCTGTGCCTGAGGAACTCAGAGATTCTAGAAAATGTTGATTTATTTTTGCCACACTCGACTCCGGAGGAAAAAGGCAACATTGTTTCACTGCTTTTAGAATATCAGGGTTTATTAACCTGTCAACGTGCGAAACTTCCCAAGCAACAGTGAAATATCTTGGGAAGGTTGTGGGGCAAGGGAGAGTTCGAAAAAGTGAAGGACATCAATAACCTTCCAGTGCCAGCTTCTGCGCCGATTCTTGGGAATGGCTGGCTACTACCGGGCTTTTTGAAAGAACTTTGCCCAGGTTGTTGCACCACTTACAGATTGACCAGCCCGAAAGTTGTTTTCCTTTGGAGCCCCGATTGTCAGGAGGCATTTGAGAAGACAAAGACCGGTGCTAGCTAGCTAGCTCTGGATTTCCATTGTCCATTTGCTATGTACATCAATCCCAGCAATGTAGGAGCAGGGGCTGTGCACATACAGAAAAACTATAAAAATGTTGAGCACCCTGTGGGGTATTTTTGAAAGAAATTGGCCTCATATCAAAAACACTACTAGACTATCGAGAACGAGACGTCCTTTGTTACTGGCTCTTTAGCACTTAGAGGTTTATGTATCACAAACCTCACTGGAGTCTCATATTACAGGAATGTCGCCTTGAAATCAGACAAGTCCATGGTAAGGATAATTTCACAATTTATTTTGACTGCGCGTTTTGCCATATTGGAGATTCGTTTTGTTTTGGTTGTACTCGTTCCAAAGGGATGAGTGAACTTATGTGATTTTACCCGTTTCTAAAAACATCTGTGTTTTAGGCAAGTATTATAGAAAAAAATATATATATAAAAAATAAAAATGTGGCTGTTTTATTTAACTGTTTGGTCGGCCGGGATGTCCTTGTCCCATCGCGCTCTACTTCTAGTGAATCTTTGTTTTCATTTCAACAGTTTACTATCTGTGATCTGTTCGATGCCTTGCTTTAGATTGATGTAAAAAAAAAAAAAGGAGCTTGATCCATTTTTGCTCTCTGCCGCTCTGGTTTGCTGAATCACTAACCCATATTTTTTACCTGATGATTATATCTGGTACTCTCCCCAAGGTTTGGAAGGCGGCCCATGTACTCCCCCTTCACAAAGGTGGTGACCCTTGTGACCAAAACAATTACTGGCCTATTTCTAAACTTTCTTGCCTAGCTAAACTATTGAAATCCTTTAAGATGTTTCTTATCTTTGAAATGTATTCTAAATGTACATCAGTCTGGTTTTAGACCAGGTCATAGCAGTATCTCTGCTGCATCCCTAGTTATAAATGATGTGGTTCACTGTATGGATGAAAGGCAACATTGTGCTACCCTCTTCATTGACCTGTCAAAGGCTTTAGATACTGTTGATCACTGACTGCTAATTCAGAGGCTTTCCACAGTTGGCTTAGACCAAGCTGCATGTAACTGGTTTGATAATAACTTGACAGAACTCAATGTACTGATGGTGTTAAATCAGGTTTCCTTGATATTACGACAGGTAATTTAGTAGTTGCCGTACCAGGCGGTGATACAGCACGACAGGATGCTCTCAATTGTGCATCTGTAAACGTTTGTGAGGGTTTTAGGTGACAAGCCACATTTCTTTAGCCTCCTGAGGTTGAAGAGGTGCTATTGCACCTTCTTCACCAGACTGTCTGAGTGTGTGGAACATTTTAGATCGTCAGTGATGTGAACGCCAAGGAACCTGAAGCTTTCCACCTTCTCCACTGTGGTCCAGTGGGTGTGGATAGGGGTGTGCTCCCTCTGCTGTTTCCTGAAGTCCACGATCAGCTCCTTTGTTTTGTTGATGTTGAGTGATGACGAGAGCCTCCCTGTAGGCTCTCGTCATTGTTGGTAATCAAGCCTACTACTGTTGTGTCATCTGCAAACTTGATGATTGAGTATGAGGAGTGCTTGGCTACGCAGTCATCGGTGAACAAGGAGTACAGGAGT
Organism: Thymallus thymallus; assembly: GCA_023634145.1. Lineage (NCBI taxonomy): Eukaryota > Metazoa > Chordata > Actinopteri > Salmoniformes > Salmonidae > Thymallus > Thymallus thymallus. The sequence goes on along the minus strand of CM042398.1, from coordinate 33,140,406 downwards.
GGGCTGAGCACGCACCCTTGTGGGGCCCCTGTGTTGAGGATTAGCAAAATTGAGGTGTTGTTTCCTACCTTCACCACCTGGGGGCGCCCGTCAGGAAGTACAGGACCCAGTTGCACAGGGCGGGGTTCAGACCCAGGGCCTCGAGCTTAATGATGAGCTTGGAGGGTACTATGGTGTTGAATGCTGAGCTATAGTCAATAAACAGCATTCTTACATTGGCATTCCTCTTGTCTAGATGGGATAGGGCAGTGTGCAGAGTGATGAATATTGCATCGTCTGTGGATCTATTGGGGCTGTCACCGTATCCATGTATTCGTCAATGTTATTCTCTGAGGCTACGCGGAACATATCCCAGTCCGTGTGATCAAAACAATCTTGAAGCATGGATTCTGATTGGTCAGACCAGCGTTGAATAGACTCCGTAAATGACGTTTCCGCCAGCTGCGTTTTGGATCAGCCTCTGGAATCAGTTTGATTGCCCTCTGACATCCAAAAGTTATTTCCGGCTGCATGTAATAAAAAAATTATAATTTTAATAATGTTATAAATAACACACAAAAAAACAAAATACTGCAAAGTTCCTTACTGCTAGAAGCAGAGCTGCCATATATGTCGGCGTCATCTTAGTAAACAGGTCCTGCTTCTCGCTAAATAGTAGAAAGCTGATTATTCAGTCAATGTTCCTGTCAGTCCTAGAGTATGGCGGCAGGTAAACGGCAAGGTAAAAATCTGTCGTTCTGCCCCTGAACAAGGCAGTTAACCCACTGTTCCTAGGCCGTCATTGTAAATGAGAATTTGTTCTAAACTGACTTGCCTAGTAAAAAAAGATAAACTGCATCTCATGGCTTTAATGAAGTGGCAGCTGTGTTCATATATATGATGTCACCATTTTTATTTTACTAGGCAAGTCAGTTAAGAACAAATTCTTATTTACAATGACGGCCTAGGAACAGTGGGTTAACTGCCTTGTTCAGGGGCAGAACGACAGATCTTTACCTTGTCAGCTCAGGGATTTGAACCTACAACCTTCCAGTTACGGGCCTAACACTCTAACCACTAGGCTACCTGCCACCCCGCACTGCACTTTATTACAGGTGTTTTAGTACTCATCACTGCATTCTCTACCAGAAGGTTGGTTGCTCCTCTTTGATGTCACATAGGTTGATACATTGCTAGGTTTTCATTTATAAATCCCTTTTACAATAAGTCCCACTGTACCTAACATCATTACTAAACTTAAGACATGAGTTATCACAGGGCGGGTCCTTGCCATCTTGCCGCCCTAGGCTGGACCAAAAAATGCACCCCCCTCGTGCTCACTGGGATGTAGCCTACCATGTTGGCCTCAATAGAATTTTATGAATGTCCATCCATGTGGTAGGCCCACCTTTAATAGTCCTGATTCCTGTGACTAACCAATGTGGCTATTTAACCTGAATATAAACTACCCAACTTTATCAGGACTTAATCAATGTGAGCCTATTTTCAATGTGTTTACACAGCAGTGTAGTATTTTATTTAATTTTTTCGCTATGATCAGCTTGTCAAAAATGGATGTATACAAACTTGAAACCACCGATCATGACGATGGGGTGAAACTCCTGGACAACAGTTGTGATTGTCCGTTTTACTTTGACCTGTCCTGTTTTTAGGATGTAATTCAGGGCTCATCTGTAACAGAATCATTGGTCTCGGTATGACTCCTTGATAAAATAAAGGTACAAAAAATAATCATATTATAATTTGTTGTCTGATTGAACTTACCATCTTGCACACACCCAAATGCATAGGCCTATTAGATTCAGTATCCTGCATTTACATGACTTACTGTATGAGAAAAGGTATTTGATGGCTTACACAAAAAGTTACCCCAGTACGGTCCCCTCCCGTGCATTAACAAGGTATCGTCGTCAGCGCACATCACAGTAAAACATATTGACAATATAGCACATCTGCGTGGATACTTCCATCCCAGCCTTTCACTTGTGGTTTTGTCGACGGGTATGGGGATGGGGGGGGGGGGGGGGATTCAGTTCTAGACTACCATTAAAAGGTATCTGGTATGTGTGCATGCATGGTTCCTAATACATTTTAATTGTAGCCTAATGACTCACCACTGCCACTCTTTTTTTCTGCACTTCACTGCCTATCTGTCTTGATGGGCTGCGCCGATGCAACTCGACACAATTTGTTCCGCATTCGATGTTTCCGCAAAGCGCCAGAGTAGAACGTCCTCCTTTACGGAAAATACCGAAGGGTATACATATATATATATATATAAATATCTATTTTTTTATTTTTTATTTTTTTCGCGTGGTCAATTGAAGTGACATACATGTGTCTTCTAATTAGCTTGGTACAGGCACTTAGTTGAAACGTTGCATGCTATCCAATCTCTAGCCTGGGCTTGTAAATGTGTGCTGCCGTTTCGGCACCGTGCTGGTGTACAGAGAACCAAGTCTGCGAACATCCACCAGGGCGCATCTGTGAGCTATGACTCTCGATTTAAATGCCCTCACACACACACCGACCCTTCAACCATACGGGTAGAACCAGCCAGCCGCTCGCCTGCTTCGGGGCCTAGAAACAAGAGAGATAGATAGACATACCATCAAGGAGAAAGGGGGAGCGCAGGCAGAAGACAGCAGGATACCTTTCCACATATTTGGAGAGATCAATGGTAGTGATTGGGATATTAGAGAGGTGTAGTCACAACCCCCCCTGCATACTCACACAAAGAGCAGGGCCGGCTGGGAGCAAATGATCATTTATAACACATTTAACGCGCAGCATCAGCGTTGCTATTTTACGTAAGGGACTCGAACAGAACGCAGCTCAACCAGCAATAGCCCGATTTATTGTTGGACTGAAACGGGAATACCAGTGTGTAAGAGAAGCGCATAATAGAGGAATAGTCCAGGACGTGATTTTCCAGGTACGTATGCTTCCCTCGCTGTTAACTATTACGCATAAGCCTAATAATACGTGCAGGTCTCTTTTTCTTAACCATCACCTTGCACAACAAACACTACCTGCAATGAGATCTTAAACCAAACAAAAAAAATACTCCGGGGTTTCTCTGGCGCAAATACAAATTAGGCCTATTTGAATTTTAATAGCCGTTCTGGTGAGAGTGGTTGTCGGGCAAATATAATGGTTTGGTGGATATTTGGAAAACGAGGGAACGCAATTGAAAGCATGAAGGAATGCAACATTCTCCTGGGATGGAGAACTTGACATTAAAGGCGTATTCTTATTAGGCCCATAGTTTAATGTAGCTATGCTGATACATGATCTCTATTACAGTACTTTAGATCTGAGTGACCGCGACAGCACAGAATCTATGTCATACGACCACGGACCCAAACCCCCTCGGGCCTTAGGACCAGCATCATGTAGATACGTGTTCACAATCGGAAATGTGATAGCCTTTTCCTTGTTATCTTACGTTGTGAGAGAGATTTACATGGCGAGACGTTGATGGAAGGCAATACCAATGATAGTACTGCACTGCTGATAATATCACGTTTTGAGCAATTTGTACCTTTAACAGTGACTTGTAGGTTTAAAGATACAAACGGGGATATGGGGATCTGTTTAATGACAGTGAAATGCTTGATATACCCGTTGATATAATTTATACGCCTCATGAGCTTAGCGCAACTGTCATAGCATGAGCTTATCTACCCTATCATAACCTAAAATTCTGTTTTATTACCTCATTGTTTTCAAATAACACATGTAAATTCATGTTTTAAACCATCATGTGGATTACAATCATTTGTCTATGCATTTGAAAGGGGTTTATACTTTAGGGATGGATGGGTTGGGGAAACTTAAATACAATTTGTTCTTAATTAACTTGCTTGGTTAAAGAAAGGTTGAATAACAGTTAAATGTTTTAAGCTATAACTTGGTTGATGGAGTAAAACAGTTGGGCCAAGCTCATGGGTATGTTACGTTCTTTAGGAATCAACAATGTAAATGATTGTTGAACAGATTCCCAGGTCCCGTCACTGTAAATAACTGACTTGCCTACTTAAATAAAGGTTAAACAGATAAAGTACAATACTGCAGTACGGCATGCATTGAGAAATGCACTCATGTTTCAAAGCATGTCTTGCTTTACTTTGTTACCATAATTGATTTTGTATCTGGTCTCCTTTCCTTCCTCACCATCTCTCTTTCCCTCCCCTCTCTTTCAGGCTGTTCTGATACTAAACCATGGTGTCAACAGTTCTTGCTGTGACACTATCTGTCGCCATCCTCCACCTAACTACAGGTAACGGGTGTGTGTGGGTGCTGAGCGATTAACCGAAATTATGGTTATTTTTCAGTTTTTAAACAACTAGTTGACTGACATCGGTTCAATTATTAGAATTCCATGTCATTCTGCTTTATTCTGTAAACTCAATGCAATGTGCGCTGCAGTTTCTCCCGAACTGTGATTAGTAGTAGGGAGTTGTATTTTCCATCAGGCTAATGTTCTATATTCTGTAGTTTACCACATAATATTTGAAAATTAACTACAATGACCATAATCCATTGCGCGGCTAACAATTGCGCAGCTAAACTTGTCTTTGTTGAAGAATGCGCAATCAAGAGGGGATACATAGAGAGCAGTTTATTTGCTGATAATACCGTACATAATTGATAGTTGCCATTCAGCAGTCATAAAAGTATGGCTTATTTACTTAGAAGAACTACTAAAATAGTGACTTTGTCAGACAGCAGCAGCTCTATAGAGATGAGATGATGACTTGGAATTAAATAATAAAGTCCTAAAATAACGCAAACGTAATATACACAACAACTGAACAATTGGAATAACTGTTGTTATCAACGTGGCCCCCCGGTCGGTAAATCGACCTTTATTAATACAAGTTTAGATAGCTGGCAACAAGACTACCTTACAATCTAAAATATTTTAGCTGACATGGGCTAATTGAGTGACTTTCAGTGACTGCTTATGCCAAACCATATTTCGAAATTGCATTAGTATTCTACTATTATAACTCAACAATGAGTTGAGACCCAGATGGAATCCACTCCCGCCAAAAATATAAACGCAACATGTAAAGTGTTGGTTTCATGAGCTGAAATGAAAAATCCCAGAAATGTTCCATACGCACAAAAAGTGTTTTTATCTCAAATTTTGTGCACAAATTTGTTTACATCCCTGTTAGTGAGCATTTCTCCTTTTCCAAGTTAATCTATTCACCTGACAGGTGTGGCATATCAAGAAGCTAATTAAACAGCATGATCATTACACAGGTGCACCTTGTGCTGGGGACAATAAAAGGCCACTCTAAAATGTGCAGTTTTTCACACAACACAATGACACAGATGTCTCAAGTTTTGAGGGAGTGTGCAATTGGCATTCTGACTGCAGGAATGTCCACCAGAGCTGTTGCCAGAGAATATAATGTTAATTTCTCTACCATAAGCAGCCTCCAACGTCGTCTTAGAGAATTTGGCAGTACGTCCAACCGGATTCACAACCGGCTCTGGCTGGGCCACTCAAAGACATTCAGAGACTTGTCCCGAAGCCACTGCTGCGTTGTCTTGGCTGTGTGCTTAGGGTTGTTGGCCTGTTGGAAGGTGAACCTTTGCCCCAGTCTGAGGTCCTGAGCGCTCTGGAGCAGGTTTTCATCAAGGATCCCTCTTTACTTTGCCCCAATCCAGAATAGTCTCCCAGACCCTGCTGCTGCTTCACCGTAGGGATGGTGCCAGGTTTCCTCCAGACGTGACGCTTGGCATTCAGGCCAAAGAGCTCAATCTTGGTTTCATCAGAACAGAGAATCTTGTTTCTCATGGTCTGAGAGTCTTTAGGTGCCTTTTACTGAGGAGTGGCTTCATCTGGCCACTCTACCATAAAGGCCTGATTAGTGGAGTGCTGCAAAGATGGAAGGTTCTCCCATCTCCACAGAGGAACTCTAGAGCTCGGTCAGATTGACCATTGGGTTCTTGGTCACCGCCCTTCTCCCCCGATTGCTCAGTTTGGCCGGGCTGGTGGTCATGGTGGTTCCAAACTTCTTCCATTTAAGAATGATGGAGGCCACTGTGTTCTTGGGGACCTTCAATGCTGCAGACCTCAAGGCTTGGTTTTTGCTCTGACATGCACTGTCAACTGTGGGACCTTATATATTTCACCTTTATTTAACCAGGTAGGCCAGTTGAGAACAAGTTCTCATTTACAACTGCGACCTGGCCAAGACAAGCAAAGCAGTGCGACAAAAACAACACAGAGTTACACATGGGTATATATATATATATGTAGACAGCTATGCCTTTCCAAATCATGTCCAATCAATTGAATATACCAAAGGTGGACTCCATTCAAATTGTAGAAACATCTCGAAGATTATCAATGGAAACAGGAAGCACCTGAGCTAAATTTTGAATTTCATAGCAAAGGTTCTGAATACTTATGTAAATATGGTATTTCTGTTTTTCATTTTTAATACATTTGCATTATGGGGTATTGTGTGTAGATTGCTGAGGAAGAAAATACATTTAATACATTTTAGAATAAGGTTGTAACGTAACAAAATGTGGAGAAAGTCAAGGGGTCTGAATACTTTTCGAAGGCACTGTATACACTTTATACAGAACAGCCTCATTTTATAGTCCATGCCCGATGAATTGTGTCAAATGTTCCACAGGGTTGCCAGCCCATGATGACTCCAATGCTTCCCACAGTTGTGTCAAGTTGGCTTGATGTCTTTTAGGTAGACACATGGGAAACTGTTGAGTGTGAAAAACCTAGCAGCTTTGCAATTCTTTACAAACGGACAGTGTCGGAGCAGATTGACATAAGGAGCACTGGCTGCTGTGGGAGGTCTGAACTGCTGCTTCTCATGGGCCCGTGAAACCAGCAGGAGAATCCTGCTTCTCGTGGTCCTGTGAAAGGTTAGATGGGTGGATTTCTCCATCCCGTTCTCCGGCCGTTTTATTGGGCTGTTCAATGGTGAGAGACGTCTCAGTCCCTGGAGCAAAAAACGTTGTGCTATCCAGGAGCACGAGTACAGGATATGAATAAGCTGCTCCCAAACATTGTTAATCTGCATCCGAAAATGGAGTATCTTATTTCATGTGGGATTCAATGACATTATGAAGGGCAGCTCAGAACAGCTGAAGATAGATTTTAAAGAACTGATTGGGTCTCTGCTTCAAAAAATGCTCAATAATATCTGGCCCTGTGCCCTAAATCGTGTCAATGAACGTTTCAGCAGACTTTTAGCCCTCCGGTACTGGCTATGAGACTATTGCAACAGTTATTGACAATTTTGATACCTTCTGGAAACAAAGCTCATTTTATAAGGAGGATGCGATCCAACTCATTTGGGTTCCTGGATCCTTTCACAGCATTATAAGGCTGCGTAGAGACATTGACCTATCAATGACCCAAGCCCAGCTCAGTTAATCCCTACCATTGTGTCGCTGAGATGTCATAATGCTTCAGCAAATGTAGACACAATGTAAGTAACATAATTTATTTCTCTCCCTAACTGCCCTGAATGCCTCTGCCGATCCTACAGCTATTGTATGCAGTAATCATGAGCTTACGAACCAGAGATATGCTGTTAGCACTGTGGCGGTGTGCCCTAGTAGGAAGGCTAGTGTGTGCAGCTCACCCTGCACTACCATAAATAACATGAGCATGTGTACTTCTGCTAAGCTTCCCAGTAAAGCAATGAAAACAATCAAGCATCCAAGAAATGAGCTAAAAATAGCCGACATTAACATATGTAGCTTAAGAAACAAGGTTCATGAAATGAACAATTTGCTAGTAAGAGATTACATTAATTCTGACAATCTCTGAAACTCAGACATTACCTTTAATATACTGATAGCAATATAAATTACCGACTGCCTTGATTCGGTCTTATGTAGCAACATTTTTGTTTTTTACATTGGATAAAAGCAGAGACACAGAGCTACAAAATGGTATATAATTCACTGCATTTAAGGGAACAATGGTAAAATCATTCTGCTTTGAAAGTTGATAAACTTGTAATCTCACTTTTGAGAAAATAGCCTTTCAATGTTTTGGTACATAGTGAAGAGCTCTTTGTCTACATGCATTAAGCATCGTTCACACTTAAGCTTTAGCCCCATACATCTCATTTCCCTCTCCGAGCGTTCTGACCTCACAAGCTAACTGGCTAACATTGGCTAGCTTTCTACAAGCCGGCTATCCAATCTATCATTATGGGCAACGTGAGATCGCTGAATAACAAGATGGAGGAGCTCGAGGGTCTAGTCCGTGGACAAAGGGATTACAGAGAAGCTAGTCTAGTATGTTTGACCGAGACATGGCTGAATGAAGACATCCCACCAAGGAACGTCACTATCGGCGGTTTCCAGACCATTAGAGAGGACAGGGATAGTGCTTCTTCCGGTAAGCGTAAGAGAGGAGGGCTGGCTTTACTAGTTAACAACAGATGGTGTAATCCGAGCCATATTACTGTTAAGGAACAGTTTTGTAGCCCGGACATTGAGCTGTTAGCTGTTAGCCTGAGACCCTACTATTTGCCAAGGGAATTCACAATGGCCATTGCTGTTATTGTTTACATCCCGCCTTCTGCTGACGCAAACACAGCATGTGACGCCATCCACTCTGTTATCGCGAGGTTACAGACAACGCATCCTAGTGCCTTCTTTGCCATTTCTGGGGATTGTAACCATTACTCTCTCTCTTCAACGCTACCAACGTTCAAACAGTTCATGACGTGCCCAACCAGGAATAATACAACTCTGGCTTGCTGTATGCTAATGTATGCTGGGATGTGCTCTGTGAGGCTCATAGGGAGGACATTGATGGACTTACAGACTATATCAATTTTTGTGTAGACAACACCGTACCCACCAGGAAGGTATGCTGTTTTCCAAATAATAAACCCTGGATCACCAGCAACCTGAAGACCCTGCTGAATGAGACGTTGAGATGCGTCTAGAGGTAGCTGAAGTTGCGGATTGCTGAGGGGAAGAGAGGGTATAAGGAGAAGATGGAGGTCAAGCTGAGGCAGGTGAGAGAGGTGTGGAAGGGTATGAGAAATATCACTGGCTTCAAAAAGTCAAAAAGTGGGCAGACAGAGGGGACCCAGGACAGAGTCAATGAGCTGAACCAATTTTTTAACAGGTTTGATTCTGGCCCTGTCCACCTCCCTTCCAGCTGCCCAGGCCACACACCCTCACGGCTATCCCACCCCCACTTTGCTCACAACACCTCTGCTGAGACAATCAGCGACCCCACCTCCACGCCTGCTCCCCCTGGACCTATCCTCAACACCCCCCTTCCCCCCACCTCCCCAGCTGGGCTGGCTTTCAACACCAACCAAGTGAAGAGAGAGCTGGAGAGACTACATCAGTGGAAAGCGGCGGGCCCTGATGGCATCAGCCCAAGGGTGCTTAGGGTCTGTGCTGACCAACTGTGTGGAATACTCCAGCGTCCCTTCAACCTTAGCCTGAGCCTAGAAAAGGTCCCTGTGCTGTGGAAAACACCCTGCCTCGTCCCAGTGCCCAAGAAGGCACACCCCACTGTCCTGAATGACTTCAGACCTGTAACGCTAACATCCCACATCATGAAGACCCTGGAAAGGTTAGTCCTCGCTCACCTCAGACCCCTAGTGTGTACATCACTGGACACCCTGCAGTTTGCATACCAGCGCAACATCGGGGTGGATGATGCAATCATCTACCTTCTGCAGAGGGCCTACTCTCACCTGGACAACGCAGGTTATGTTTTTTGACTTCTCCAGTGCTTTCAATACCATTCAGCCCCTGCTACTGGGTGAGAAGATGAAGAGGATGAAAGTGGTAGGACCCTTAGTCTCCTGGGTCACGGACTACCTGACCAGTAGGCCACAATTTGTGTGACTATAGAGCTGTGTGTCAGAACGGGCAGTGAGAAACACAGGGGCCCCCCAGGGAACGGTCCTGTCCCCCTTCCTGTTCACCCACTACACCTCGGACTTCAGATATAATTCTGAAACATGCCACCTACAGAAGTTCTCGGACGACTCCGCAATTGTAGGGTGCATCAGGTGTGGGCAGGAGGAGGAGTACAGGAGCACAATCAGTGACTTTGTGTTGTGGTGTGAGCAGAACCACCTTCAGCTCAACATCAGCAAAACAAAGGAGATGGAGGTGGACTTCAGGAGAACCAAGGCACAACTGACTGCAGTCCCTATACAGGGGATGGATGTGGAAATGGTTGGGTCATACAAGTTCCTGGGAGTCCATATGGACAATAGGCTGGAATGGGCTGGTAACACCGGGGCCCTGTACAAAAAGGGCCAGAGCCGACTACTTTCTGAGGAGGCTCAGGTCCATCAACGTGTGCAGTAAACTACTGCATACCTTCTACCAGTCTGTGGTCTTTTTTGCATTGGTGTGCTGGGGAGCCAACATAAAAGCCGGTGATGCATCTCGGGTAAATAAGCTGATCAGGAAGGCTAGCTCTGTCCTGGGGATGAGCCTTGACACTCTAGAGGAGGTGGCGGAGAGACGGATCCTGGCCAAACTGCTGGCCATCATGGACAACGTCACCCACCCTCTGCATGCCATGGTTATGATGCAGAGGAGCACCTTCAGTCACAGACTGATCCCACCACTATGTGCCAGAGAGCGCTACAGGAGGTCCTTCCTGCCGGCGGCTATTAGACTATATAATGCCTCACCGGGGTGCCGTGCCGTCGGGCAAACATAGATCTGGAACTGTTGGGGTGCTAGGATCTAGTTTAACAATTATGCATCCATCCGTGAGTAACTCTGGTCTGTAATCACTCATTCACTCAGGACTTATTTATTCATTCAGGTCTGTATATACATACTCATGTACAGTTGTTATATCATATCACGTGCAATATTGCAAGTAATTCTTGGACTTAACTTACGTAGTCATTCACTCAGGAATGCATATTAGTATCCTGTCAGTTGCATCTTTTCTCATTGCTTTTAGTATATCGAATGTGCAATACGTGCAGTTATCTGTAACTGTATTTTAAGGGAATTACTATTACCCCAAATTATATCATACACACATTTAGCTATTTTAAGTATCTCTTCCTGTCATTTACCTGTACAGTTTATGTAACCATGCAAGTATTCACTTACCTGTAAATATAACTGTATATTTACCTGTACAGCTAATTTAACCATGCAAAATATTCACTTACCTGTTAATTTAACCAGTCTGTCTATTAAGTAAACTATTATTACCCTCGCTCATATCATATGCATTTTTAGCTATTGAAGTATTTCTCTGCCATCGACCTGTATAGTATAGTTAACCATCCAACTTCCACCAATGTATAGTGTACATATTCAGCCAACCACCCATACTATGCAATGTCTTTTTATAGCTTTATAGCTTTTTATAGATATCTTGTATTTCTATACTTTTTCATACTGCCGCTCTATGTATCATGTACTGTGTATCTGTCTTTTGTGTATTTTCGTTCTGGCGTTTTGCAACTGCCCAATGTTTTGTTGTAGCTGCTTGACAAAGAAATTTCCCCCTCGGGGATCAATAAAGTATCTATCTATCTATCTATCTATCTATCTATCTATCTATCTATCTATCTATCTATCTATCTATCTATCTATCTATCTATCTATCTATCTATCTATCTATCTATCTATCTATCTATCTATCTATCTATCTATCTATCTATCAGAGATTGTCAGAAGATTAATGTCATCTGTTACTAGCAAATTGTTCATTTCATGAACCTTGTTTCTTAAGCTACATATGTTAATGTGGGCTATTTTTCTGGGATGTGGGCCACTTTTCTGGGATGCTTGATTGTTTTCATTGCTTTACTGGGAAGCTTAGCAGAAGTAGAAATGCTCATGTTATTTATATTAGTGCAGGGTGAGCTGCACACAGTGGACTTCCTACTAGGGCACACCTTAAAATCAGTTTTTCACAATTCCTGAAATGTAATCCTAGTAAAATGTCCCTGTCTTAGGTCAGTTAGGATCACTACTTTATTTTAAGACTGTGAAATGTCAGAATAATAGTCAAGATAATTATTTGTTTGGCCACTCCAATACCTTGATTTTTGTTGTCCTTAAGCCATTTAGCCACAACTTTGGAAGTATGCTTGGGGTCATTGTCCATTTGGAAGACCCATATGCGACCAAGCTTTAACTTCCTGACTGATGTCTAGAGATTGCTTCAATATATCCACATACTTTTCCTTCCTCATGATGCCATCTATTTTGTGAAGTGCACCAGTCCCTCCTACAGCAAAGCACCCCCACAACATGATGCTGCCACCCCCGTGCTTCATGGTTGGGATGGTGTTCTTCGGCTTGCAAGCCTCCCCCTTTTTCCTCCAAATATAACAATAGTCTTCATGGCCAAACAGTTCTATTTTTGTCAGACCAGAGGACATTTCTCCAAAAAGTACGATCTTTGTCCCCATGTGCTGTTGCAAACCGTAGTCTGGCTTTTTTATGGCGGTTTTTGAGCAGTGGCTTCTTCCTTGCTGTCAATATAGGACTCATTTTACTGTAGATATAGATACTTTTGTACCGGTTTCCTCCAGCATCTTCACAAGGTCCTTTGCTGTTGTTCTGGGATTGATTTGCAGTTTTCGCACCAAAGTATGTTCGAGCGGTATGACGACTGCGTGGTCCCATGGTGTTTATGCTTGCGTACTATTGTTTGCAGGGCCGGCCCGCCCATTAGGCAAGATTCGGCCTAGGGCAGCACAGCCATAGTGTTGCTGCAGTTCCCGCCCCCACCTGCTTCTCCAGGCAGTGTAGTAGCACTGGAGGGCTGAAGCCAATTGTTAAAAAAAGGGTGGGGGGGTCATATTTTGGTGTTGCCTAGGGCGGCAAAACGTCCTAGGCATTTTTGAAGATGCTCCCAAGGATGAACCAGATTTGTGGAGGTCTACAATTTTTTTTCTGAGGTCTTGGCTGATTTCTTTTGATTTTCCCATGATGTCGAGCAAAGAGGCACTGAGTTTAAAGGTAGGCCTTGAAATACATCCACAAGTACACCTCCAATTGACTCAAATTATGTCAATTAGCCTGTCAGAAGCTTCTAAAGCCATGACATCATTTTCTGGACTTTTCCAAGCTGTTTAAAGGCACAGTCAACTTATGTAAACTTCTGACCCACTGGAATCGTGATATTGTGAATTATAAGTGAAATAATCTGTCTGTAAACAATTGTTGGAAGAATTACTTGTGTCATGCACAAAGTAGATGTCCTAACCGACTTGCCAAAACTATAGTTTGTTAACATTAAATCTGTGGAGTGAGTTTTAATGACTTCAACCTAAGTGTATGTAAACTTCCGACTTCAACTGTACATTAGGTGTTTGTCAGACGATGAGACATCCCCATGAGACTTCTCACGAAAACGTCTGTAGTGTTCAAATTAATATGATCACTCTATGGAAAGATGAGACTTTCACGATCACAATGGTGTTCGCCGTTTTGCTCTAGAACCCCCACAAATGTCACAGGACTCGTCTGAAGGTAACCCGGTACCGGTTAAAAGATTTTATCGATGTATGGAGGTTGTTTCGTGACAAAAAAGGGGGTTAAATATGTGTACAAAAAACGAAAATATTTCCTGAACTTTCTTATATCTCCTAGATATAGAAGAGACAATTCAAAACCTTATTCCTAATGATTAATGTTTGACTGTCTGTTTTGTAATTTATGAATGTGTTATTCAGTGTGTTTCTATGGGCTGTAGTAGCAAAGGCAATTCAATATTTTATCAAATACTAACACAAATATTTTGATTTTGGTATGGCCATCTTAAAACAATTCCATATGTTAAATTAGTAGAATCCCCCTCCACTTTGACATTCTGGAGTATTGTGTATCTCAAATCTCAATATATTCCATTTTAAACTCAGTATTACAAGGGGGGCCCGCCTGTTGCCCATCCCTGGTTTAAACACTCTGCCTTGATTGCAGGCACAACCACCAACCCTACCCAGGATGTACCACAGCTTGGTCAGACTGAGCCTGCAGCCACTGGGATGCTACCAGGGGTGCTAACCACGGCCCTAACCTCATCGCCCGCAGCCAGCCTATCAGGAGCAGGGAAAACTGTAACATTATCACCCACAGAGGAGGAGACGACAACCACCACGACCATCACCACCACGACCATCACCACGGTTCACATGCCAGGTAAACGCATGGTGTGATTGCAAGCGGTTGCAGGTGGTCATTATGCAATGCTAGGATGATGGTAGTGTTTCATAGGCGTTACTTCCATAGGGTGGAGATACAGCGGGTGAAATAAGTATTGAACACTCAGTAAATATATTTCCAAAGGTGCTACTGACATGAAATCAGATGTTGGTAACAACCCAAGTAATCCATACATGCAAAGAAACCAAAACAAATACGTTCAGAAATTAAGTTATGTGTAATAATGTGAAATGACACAGAGAAAAAGTATTGAACACACTTACTGATATTTATTTAATACTTTGTACAAAAGCCTTTGTTGGTAATGACAGCTTCAAGACGCCTCCTGTATGGAGAAACTAGTCGCATGCATTGCTCTGGTGTGATTTTGGCCCATTCTTCCACACAAACAGTCTTCAAATCTTGAAGGTACCGTGGGCCTCTTCTATGAATCTTGATCTTCAGTTCTTTCCATAGATTTTCAATGGGATTTAAGTCAGGTGATTGGCTGGGCCAGCAGCTTTATTTTCTTTCTTTGAAACCAATTGAGAGTTTCCTTGGCTGTGTGTTTGGGATCATTGTCTTGCTGAAATGTCCACCCTCGTTTCATCTTCATCATCCTGGTAGATGGCAGCAGATTTTTGTCAAGAATGTCTCGGTAAATTTGCCCATTCATCCTCCCTTCAATTATGTGCAGTTTGCCAGTACCATTTGCTGAAAAGCAGCCCCACACCATGATGTTCCCACCTCCAAACTTCACTGTTGGTATGGTGTTTTTAGGGTGATGTGCAGTGCCATTTCTCCTCCAAACATGGTGTGTGTTATAACATCCAAACAGTTCAATTTTGCTCTCATCTGACCACACTATATTCTCCCAGTATTTCACTGGCTTTTCCAAATGTTGTGCAGCAAACTTTAAACGAGCTTCAACATGCTTTTTTTCAGCAATGGAGTCTTGCATGGTGAGCGTGCATACAGGCCATGGCGGTGGAGTGCATTACTTACTGTTCTCCACAAGTGGTCCTTGGCTCTTGGACAACTCTTCTGATTATTCTTTTCACTCCTCTGTCAGAAATCTTGCGAGGAGCACCTGGTCGAGGCAAATGTATGGTGAAATGATTGTCTTTCCACTTCCGTATTATGGCCACAACAGTGCTCACTGGAACATTCAGAAGCTTAGAAATGCGCCTATAACCAATGCCATCATTATGTTTTGCAACAATTAGGTTGCAAAGGTCTTGAGACAGCTCTTTGCTTTTACCCATCATGAGATGTGTCTTGTGTGACACCTTGGCAATGAGACCTTTTTGTAGGCCATCAGTTGGGACTGAACCAGCTGATATTAATTTGCACTGACAGGGGGCTGGATTGCTTTTTAATTACTGATAGTTTTCAGCTGTTGTCTTGGCTTTCCATGCCTTTTTGCAGATCCCTTTCTTCATGTGTTCAATACTTTTTCCCTTTGCCATTTCACATTATTACACATAACTTAATTTTACCAGTTATTAACTTATTTGTTTTGGTGTCTTTGTATGTATGGATTACTTGGGTTGTTACCAACATCTGGTGAAAGTTTCATGTCAATAGCACCTTTGGAAATATATTTACTGAGAAAAATTGTGACGTGTTCAATACTTATTACACCCGCTGTATGTCCTGACTTTCTCTCCAGTGCAGTGCAATGCCAGTCTCTCTGGGATGGAGGGCATTGTGGAGTCTCCAGACCCTCTCTCCTCATCTCCTTACTCTCCTCTGGAGTGCACCTACAGCATCACAGTGTATCCAGGTTATGGAGTGGAAATTCAGGTAAGGCACCGTTACTTATGTCACATCATGCCACAATTATACATGTTTTATTATTTGCACACAAGAAAAATACACAGCAATGGGATGAGAGTTTAATGCATGTACGGGAAATGGTCTGGAAAGCCTCCTTGATGTTGTAGGCACAACGCGTTGATAATGAAGGGGACTGTGCTTCTATACTGATTGGTTCTCTTGTGTCTTTCTCACTCACACAGCCCCTGAATGCCAACACCCCTTTAATTACAACCGTTGGATGATCCAATCCTAATTCCGATCATCCAGAAGTAAAATTCTCTGACGAAAATGTGTCATTTCCTGTTTTAATTCTGGGGGGAATGCCTTTAACAATTGTGACTAACTTTGTACAAAGGAAGGAAGCGAAGTCTCCTCCCTCGAAATGGAAACTCTCTGTCAAACCCCCCTTCGGAGTTCAGACATCGTTTGACACTAATCATTTTTTCTATACATCTTCTTCTATATTTATTCAGAGAAAACCCATTGAGACCATGGTCTCATTCCCAAGGGGGCCCTGATCACAGTAATACAACAACCAATACAATGTAAAACAAAACAGCAATCAATACAAAACTCAATATTTATGAAAAACAGTTACGGCACTCAGCTACTATGTCCTCAATTAATACCCTAAACTGCCGAGAAACACCAGAACATCTCATTGTAATGACTTCTGCAAATTGTTCCAGCAGTGAGGCGCATTAAAACTAAAAGAGGATTGACCTAATTTGGTGGAGACCCGAGGAACCTCAAGAACGTATGGTTTCATAGGAAGTTAGGTAAGTGGGATCTTGTGTAGGAGAGCTTTGTAAACAAAAAGCGAGTAACGAAGTGATCTACGGGACTTTGAGGACCAGCCAACCTTTTGATACAGGATGCAGTGATGAGTATTTAAACTGTAACCTGCGATAAAGCGAAGGGCGCCATGTTAAGACTGCATCCAAAGGTTTAGGAGTAGTGGCTGATGCATTCTGGTAAATGGTGTCACCGTAGTCAAGAACTCGGAGGAAAGTTGACTGTACAATCTGATCCTGTCGTTTAGTGAGAGGTAAGATCTATTTCTAAAAAAGACGCCCACTTTAAATTGTATATTTTAAACTAGCTCATCAGTATGCTTTTTGACATGTTAAATCCTTGTCAATCCAAAAGCCCAGAAATGTATAGGTGGACCCGATCGATGGGAGAACCACTCAAATAATAACTATGTTGTCCATCTGGATGTTTTGGAAGAGAATTAGAGAACAACATATATTTAGTCTTCCCCACATTAACTACAAGTTTGAAACCAACCAGGTCATTTTATAAGGCAGCAAAGTCAGATTGCAGCTCTAACAACACCTGGTCTACAGTTGGGGCAATGTCATATATAACCCTATCGTCTGCATACAGACGTATATTTAACAGATAGACCAATATTATTTATATGAATAGTAAAGAGAACAGGTCCCAATACCAACCCCCAAGGAACACATTTCGTAATATCTAGGAACCTAGACTTAACACCATCAGGATTCCCACATTGTGTCCTGTCTGACAGATAACACTTGCAAGAAGCCTGATCCAGGGCACATAAATCATCACACACATTTCCAAGCCCATAGAAAGCCAGCCAATAACTTTAGGTACTGTCCATATTTTACATTGACTTTTTTGGGATTTAGCAGACGCTCTTATTCAGTTCAATTAGGGGAGGGGCGGGGCGGTAGGGTTAGGGGAGGGGCGGTAGGGTTAGGGGAGGGGCGGTAGGGTTAGGGGAGGGGCGGTTGGGTTAGGGGAGGGGCGGTAGGGTTAGGGGAGGGGCGGTAGGGTTAGGGGAGGGGCGGTAGGGTTAGGGGAGGGGCGGTAGGGTTAGGGGAGGGGCGGTAGGGTTAGGGGAGGGGCGGTTGGGTTAGGGGAGGGGCGGTAGGGTTAGGGGAGGGGCGGTAGGGTTAGGGGAGGGGCGGTAGGGTTAGGGGAGGGGCGGTAGGGTTAGGGGAGGGGCGGTAGGGTTAGGGGATGGGCGGTTGGGTTAGGGGAGGGGCGGTAGGGTTAGGGGAGGGGCGGTTGGGTTAGGGGAGGGGCGGTTGGGTTAGGGGAGGGGCGGTAGGGTTAGGGGAGGGGCGGTAGGGTTAGGGGAGGGGCGGTTGGGTTAGGGGAGGGGCGGTAGGGTTAGGGGAGGGGCGGTAGGGTTAGGGGAGGGGCGGTTGGGTTAGGGGAGGGGCGGTAGGGTTAGGGGAGGGGCGGTAGGGTTATGGGAGGGGCGGTTGGGTTAGGGGAGGGGCGGTAGGGTTAGGGGAGGGGCGGTAGGGTTAGGGGAGGGGCGGTAGGGTTAGGGGAGGGGCGGTAGGGTTAGGGGAAAATAATAAAGGAATGACAAAATATTAATAAATAAATAATAATAACTAGCTTGAAATCTGCTAATCTGTATTTGTATTCATTATGGCTCCCCATGTGTTCGTGTGTGTATAGTGCTAATGTTATCGTGTGTGTATAGTGCTAATGTTATCGTGTGTGTATAGTGCTAATGTTATCGTGTGTGTATAGTGCTAATGTTATCGTGTGTGTATAGTGCTAATGTTATCGTGTGTGTATAGTGCTAATGTTATCGTGTGTGTATAGTGCTAATGTTATCGTGTGTGTATAGCATGTGTCTGTGCCTATGTCTGTGTTGCTTCACAGACCCCTCTGTTCCATAAGGTGTATTTTTATCTGTTTTCTAAATCTGATTCTACTGCTTGCATCAGTTACCTGATGTGGAATAGAGTTCCATGTAGTTATGGCTCTATGTAGTACTGTGTTCCTCCCATAGTCTGTTCTGGACTTGGGGACTGAGAAGAGATCTCTGGTTCAAACAGACAGATCGGTGCATTCAACGTCAATACCTCTCATAAATACAAGAAGTGATGAAGTCAATCTCTCCTACACTTTGAGCCAGGAGAGATTGACGTGAATATTATTAATGTTAGCTCTCTGTGTACATCCAAGGGCCAGCCGTGCTTCCCTGTTCTGAACCAACTGTAATGTCCCTCTTTGTGGCACCTGACCACACTACTGAACAGTAGTCCAGGTGTGACAGAACTAGAGCCTGTAGGAACTGCCTTGTTGATAGTGTTGTTAAGAAGGCAGAGCAGCACTTTATTATAGCCAGACTTCTCCCCATCTTAGCTACTGTTGTATCAATATGTTTTCACCATGACAGTTTATATTCCAGGATTACTACTGTATTACCTATGTTCACTTCTGGCCATTTCCTCCCTGGCCCCTAATTTTGGTTATGCATGAACATGAAGTACCCTCAGTGGTGTAAATTACATAACTAAAAATACTTTAAAGTACTACTTAAGTAGTTTTTTGGGGTATCTTTACTTTACTTTACTATTTATATTTTTACATTCCTAAAGAAAATAATGTACTTTTTACTCCATACATTTTCCCTGACAACCAAAAGTACTTGTTTCATTTTGAATGCTTAGCAGGACAGAAAATTGTAAAATTCAAGCACTTATCAAGAGAACACTTGGTCATCCCTACTGCCTCTGGCCTGGCGGACTCACTAAACACAAATTAATATTTTGTAAATAATATCTGAGTGTTGGAGTGTGCCCCTGGCTATCCATATATTTTAAAAACAAGAAAATGGTGTTGTCTGCTTTGATTAATATATGGAATTTTATTTTTTACTTTTGATACTTAAGTATATTTTAGCAATTACATTGACTTTTGATACTTAAGTACATTTAAAAACAAATACTATTAGACTTTTACTCAAGTAGTATTTTACTGGCTTTTCTTGAGTAACTTTATATTAAATTATCTATGCTTTTACTCAAGTAGACAGGCAGACAGACAGACGGACGGACGGACGGACGGACGGACGGACGGACGGACGGACAGATAGATAGATAGATAGATAGGCATTAAATAGTCTAATAGCCGCCGGCAGGAAGGACCTCCTGTAGCGCTCTCTGGCACACCGTGGTGGGATCAGTCTGTGACTGAAGGTGCTCCTCTGCATCATAACCATGGCATGCAGAGGGTGGGTGACGTTGTCCATGATGGCCAGCAGTTCTCTCCGCCACCTCCTCTAGAGTGTCCAAGCTCATCCCCAGGACAGAGCTAGCCTTCCTGATCAGCTTATTTACCCGAGAAGTGGTGGCCAGTGGCAGTGGCCTCCATCATTCTTAAATGGAATACGTTTGGAAACACCAAGACTCTTCCTAGAGTTGGCCGCCGGGCCAAACTGCACAATCGTAGAAGGGCCTTGGTCAGGAAGGTGACCAATAACCCAATGGTCACTCTGACAGAGTTCCAAAGTTCCTCTGTGGAGATCAGAGAACCTTCCAGAAGGACAACCATCTCTGCAGCTCTCCACCAATCAGGCCTTTATGGTAGAGTGATGAAGCCACTCATCAGTAAAAGGCACATGACAGCCCGCTTGGAGTTCACCAAAAGGCACCTAAAGGACTCTCAGACCATGAGAAACAAGATTCTCTGGTCTGATGAAACCAAGATTGAACTCTTTGGCCTGAATGCCAAGCATCACGTCTGGAGGAAACCTGGCACCATCCCTACGGTGAAGCATGTTGGTGGCAGCATTGATAGGGTGGCAGGTACCCTAGTGGTTAGAGTGTTTGCTCCAGGGGCTGACCCTCTACGTAGGCCATCATTGTAAATAAAAATGTATTGAATAGTTAAATAAAGGTTACTAGTCAGGATTGAGGGAAAGATTAACAGAGCAAAGTACAGAGAGATCCTTGATGAAAACCTGCTTCAGAGCTCTCAGGACCTCAGACTTCCAACAGGACAACGACCCTAAGCACACAGCCAAGACAATGCAGGAGAGGCTTTGGGACAAGCCTATGAATGTCATTGAGTGGCTCAACCAGAGCCCGGATTTGAACCTGATCGAACATCTTTGGAGAGACCTGAAAATATCTGTGCAGCGACTCTCCCCATCCAACCTGACAGAGCTTGAGAGGATCTGCAGAGAAGAATGGGAGAAACTCCCCAAATACAGGTGTGCCAAGCTTGTAGTGTCATACCCAAGAAGACCTGAGGCTGTAATCACTGCCAAATGTGCTTCAGCAAAGTACTGAGGAAAGGGTCTGAATACTTATGTTTTGGCTTTGTCATCATGGGGTATTATGGGTAGATGAAAAAAACAAAAAACAATTTTAATACATTTTAGAATAAGGCTGTAACGTAATTTTTTTTTTTGATTAAGTCAAGGGGTCATACGAAAACATCTCTGCCGGTCTTTCCCAACCAGCTCTCCGGACTGTATGGAAGTGTCGCATGCACACTTCCATACAGCGTTCTTGTCTTCAGTTTCTCTCAGCCAATCATCATTAATTTGTGTAAGTGCCGTGCTTGTTGAATTTTCTTCCCTATAAGCGTGCTGAAAGTCTGCCGTCAATTTGTTAATAGTACAATTGCATTGTATGTGGTCAAACACAATTTTTTCCAAAACTTTATTAAAGGTTGGTAACAGGCTGATTGGTCGGCTATTTGAGCCAGTAAAAGGGGCTTTACTATTCTTGGGTAGTGGAATGACTTTTGCTTCCCTCCAGGTCTGAGGGCACACACTTTCTAGTAGGCTTAGATTGAAGATATAGCAAATAGGAGTGGCAATATCGTCCGCTAATGTCCTCAGTCATTTTCCATCCAAGATGTCAGACCCCGGTGGCTTGTCATTGTTGATAGACAACAATAATTTTTTCACATCTTCCACATTCACTTAACAGAATTCAAACTTACAATTCTTGTCTTTCATAATTTGATCGGTTATACTTGGATGTGTAGTGTCAGCGTTTATTGCTGACATGTCATGCCTAACTTTGCTAATCTTGCCAATGAAAACAAATATTAAAGTAAATAGCAATATCAGTGGCTTTTGTGATGAATGAGCCATCAATGAATGATGGAACTGAGTTTTCCCTTTTACCCAAAATGTCATTTAAGGAGCTCCATTCTTTATATAATGTATCTTTGTTTCATAGTATAGCTTCTTCTTCTTTTTATTCAGTTTAGTCACATGATTTTTCAATTTGCAGTACGTTTGCCAATCGGTCGCGAAGCCAGACTTCTTTGCCATTTCTTTTGCCTCATCCCTCTCAACCATAACATTTTTAGATTCCTCATCAATCCACTAGGATTTTACGGTTTTTACAGTCATGTTCTTAATGGGTGCGTGCTTATTAGTAACTGGAATAAGCAGTTTCATAAATGTGTCAAGTGCAGCATCCGGCTGCTCCTCATTACACACCACACGGTGCGCAGCTGAACATTGTAATGCTGGAAACACTTGGTTTATTATTTTTTATTAATACAAAACCGCTATTCATTAAATACGAAACCAAACTTGTTTTTGCGTGGATTCCGTGACTTGGTTAGCTTATAACATCTTTTTTAACGGTTCTAGGAGCTTTATCTACTGCGCTTTGTTTAGGGACAAACCGGATCACTCAGAGTTCCAATGTGGCAATTGTTTGCTTGCCGAGGGTTATAGGCTTGAGGTGGCGTCCTTGATCACGCAGGTCCTCATTACACACCAAGGACCAGCAGATATTCATTCAGCAACATAGGAATTACTATAAAATGTATAAAACTTATTGTATGACCACTATATTCGGCCCAGCCTTTGGAACTTTTCCTAGACATGGCTACTATATTGTGATCACTACATACGATGGATCTGGATACTGATTTCAAGCTCATTTCTGCAGCATTAGTAAAGATGTGATGAATACATGTTGATGATTTCCTGTGCTGTTTGTAACTTCCCTGGTAGGTTGACTTATAACCTGAACCAGGTTGGAGGCACTGGTTACGGTTTAAAGCTTTGTCTTGAGTGGGCAACTTGATGAAAGCCAGTCAATATTTAAAATCACCTAGAAAATATATCTCTGTGTTGATATCAAATACATGATCAAGTATTTCACACATATTATCTAGATACTGACTGTTGGCACTTGGTGGTCTAGAGCAGCTTCCCATTAGAAAGTGCTTTAGGTGAAGCAGATTAACCTGTAGCCATATTACTTCAACAGAAATAGACATACTCATGTTATTTCAGTTTGAGCTGCATGCAATGTACTTCCTACTAGGGCACACCGCCTCAGTGCTAACAGTATAACTCTGGTTCATAGGCTCATGATTACTGCATACAATAGCTGTGGGATCAGCAGATGCCTTCAGGGCAGTTAGATGGACATAAATTAGGTTACTTACATTGTGTCTGCCAACGTCCCTGGGATAATGTACATTTGCAGCATTATGACAACTCAGAGAAAAAATGGTAGGGATTAATTTAGCAGCCTTGAAATGCGTGGACAGAGTCCAGGAGTCAAGATGATTCGGATGGACTCCATCATTCCTGTAGTGCATCTTCTGTTTTCAGAAGGTGTTAAAGTTGGCTACAAAAGTGATTCCAACAGAGCTACAGTAATCTTTTAGCCAGGTGTGTAATGCCAGTAGCCTGCTGAATTTTTCACATCCGCTACCCAACTATGGTACCGGACCTGAAATTATTGGCTGCTTTAAGGAATCTTTAAGTGCTAGAATCTGTTCTTTAAAATCAATTTTCAGTTGTTCCGAGCTATCCCTCCTAATGTCGTTTGACCCCACATGGATTACGACAGCTTCAGCTCCAGGCAGCTATCGTAGAATGGTCGGAAGCAGCCTTGTAATGTTCTGTACTTGTGTTCCAGGATAGCACAGAGTTTTTGCCCCGGAAACCATGATGTTTCTTACCATAGAACTGCCGATGACGATAGCTGGTGCAATGGCTGAGGAGGTCCGGACGTTTTTTCGCAAAACCCTCAAAGACTGAAGGGCTGATGGACCCGAGCCAGCTGTAGTGTCCATCATGGATGATAAATAGGCTGGAGTCTCAGACATTCTCACGGTGGATCTGAACCCTCGGTAGAAGCCACCAGAGAAAGAGACAGAACAGAGGATGAAGGCGCAGGTACCTCTGGATCCGATCTCGAATCGGAAGCCCCCAGGGAAGAAGGTGCCGTAGCCTCGTGATCTAGGGCGGCAAAGCTGTTTCTAGTCTGTGTCCGGTCCCGGCTTAACATCTCCAGGGAAACCCCCATTACCAGAGGACGCTGTTTTCGATTTCCACGGCGAGTTACATATCTCTATGGCTAGTTTGTAGGATCGAGAACAGGAACATCCACCAAGTCATCCAGGAGCATTGCACCAACTCCATTCTCCAGGGAAGGGGGAGACCCCTTCTGAGAGGGATCCCTGCAGAGTACCGGCCAGTCAGCTGTGGAGAGCCGATATGGCAGTGACACATCCACCAGACCAGAGCGACGTCCGGTTACTGGGGTAGAAGAGAAAACGTAGGCGGTTGTGGATTCCCCAGTAGCTTTTGTAGGCTCGCTACCTGTTCACCCCTGCAGTCCTCTACAAGCAAACAGTTGCAGTATACATCATGTGAAATCAATTTGACATTGTGGGGAACCAGTTTTTAATAGTGTAAACATGGTGAGCAGGTTTTAAAAAATTACATTATCATTACCATTACCTATGGTTAAAGAGTGGGTGTGAAATTGTGTCTTTGCTCTCTGCAGTGTTGTCATATGCCTTGTTTCTATTTTAGTGCACACAACTTAATTGTAATATCATTGGTCAGTGGTTCTTTTGATATTTTATTTTTTACGGATTGACACTGGGATTCAATTTTCTTGTGGTTAGCAACCAGTTTTAGGCATTTTTACTCCTCAGTGATTCCTAAATGAGTCACTCGATGTCCACCATCTCCCCTCTCTCTCCCCAGGTGAAGAAAGTGAACCTGTCCAAGGACGAGTCCCTGACTATCCTTGGCTATGGAGGGACGGGACCAGAACTCTTAGCCAATGAGACCCTGATGAGTGAGGGTCAGGTGATTCGTAGCTCAACCAATCAGGTGCAGATTTACTACCGCAGTCTCCGGCAGACCGATCATGGCGCTTTCAGCCTACACTATCAAGGTAAATTCAGAGGGGCGTCTTTTCTTTTTCCAAGAAATACAATACAATGTTCTTATATGGGACAAGGAGGGGAAGCACACCACAAAAACTTTATTATTATTAGTTTAATTATTTATTTTAGTTTAATAAAAATGAAAGAAAGACAACTCAAATGTTGAATACATTATCAAGGTATTCCACTCCAGTGAGCGCTTTGAGTGTGATGGTTTGTTCACGTGTCATCCTGCCTTGTTTTCTGCAATTAATCTGTAGCTCTCTCTCGTTCCTACATTTTTCTCACTCCCTTAATCTGTCCTATATGCAACAGCCTTCCTCCTCTCCTGCTCGTTCCCTCTTTCTCCTGAGGGAGGGGGTGTGACAGTAACAGACATCCACCCCGGAGGCCAGGCCCACTTCCACTGTGACCCTGGCTTCCAGGTCAGGGGCCACGAGGTAGCCACCTGCTTGAACATGACTCAACCTCGTTGGAGCTCTCCTGAACCTCAATGTGTGGGTCAGTGTCCGCCATCTTCTGACTGTAGAATCTTTGACCATGTCAATATGATACAACAATTGTCTGACCTGCACAGAATATGTGTATAATATGTGTATAATATGTGTATTTCAGAATATCTGAAATGCACAATGCAGCTTTGTTGTTGCCAGTATGGGTACTGTGAGCTCATGGGGAATTCTGTTTGTCCACAGTGTGTCTAACTGATAACTTGGTTATTCTTCCCAACTGTCAGCTGTGTCATGTGGAGGGTGGATCCGAAACGCGACAGTGGGTAGAATCTTCTCGCCGCCGCCTCCATCTACGGGTAACCATAGCAGCGGCAATAATCTGAGCTGCCATTGGCTACTGGAGGCCAGGGAGGGACACAGGCTCCACCTCCACTTTGAGAGGGTCGCACTGGACGAGGATGATGATAAGTAAGTTGAGATGTTATCTGCGATTGCTGCATTAATTTTTTTTTTCTTTTAAATTCATGATATACAGTGCCTTGCAGAAGTATTCATTCCCTGTTCTGAGCCAATTGCAATTTTCCCAAGTCCTTCTTTGTGGCACCTGACCACACGACTAAACAGTAGTCCAGGTGTGACAGAACTAGAGCCTGTAGGACCTGCCTTGTTGATAGTGTTGTTAAGAAGGTAGACCAGCACTTTATTATAGACAGACTTCTCCCCATCTTAGCTACTGTTGCATCAATATGTTTTGACCATGACAGTTTACAATCCAGGGTTACTCCAAGTAGTTTAGACACCTCAACTTGCTCAGTTTCCACATTATTCATTACGAGATGTAGTTGAGGTTTAGGGTTTAGGACTAACTTATTCCTTGCCACCCATTCTGAAACTAACTGCAGCTCTTGTTAAGTGTTGCAGTCATTACAGTCGCTGTGGTAGCTGAAGTGTATTGTGTTGAGTCATCCACATACATAGACACTGGCTTTACTCATTGACCCCACCTTATATATTCCTTATACATGTAATCATTAACTTCTAGTATAGAAAGTATTTCAAGCTAAAATCCAACATTTCCTCCTTTTTGAATAGTAACTCCATACTCTTCAACATTATATAACATTTGAAATTACTTATAAATAAACAGAAAATAAAACATGATTAACATTCACAGTTGATTTGTATATTTACACCTCCGAGACTTGGCCTCTGATCTATAATCACACTATGCACACTCTTATTCTCCCCTTTCTTCGTAGAACTGATAATGACATTTCAGCTAGAGCTTTTGACTTTCTCCATTTCCTCCTTCGGGTTCCTAAGAGAGTGAAAGCACAAGACTTGAAAAGCAAAAGGAAACACAGAACATAACAAGTATTGCTCCCGAGTGGCGCAGCGGTCTGCATCTCAGTGAAAGAGGCGTCACTACAGTTCCTGGTTTGAATCCAGGCTGAATCACATCCGGCCGTGATTGGTAGTCCCATAGGGCGGCGCAAAATTGGCACAGCGTTGTCCGGGTTTGGTCGGGGTAACTGACTTGCCTAGTTAAATAAAGGTTAAATAAAAAAATATATATGTATATTAATAATGTGTTAAGCTATGCATATATATATTATCTATACAAAGAAAAAATTAAGTTTGATAACATGACGATTCCTACTCACTCCTAGCCTGACTTTATACCTTCGGGATACTGTTCTGCTGGGGTCCACAAAAATGAAGACCCTAAAAAGCCTCCTCATGCTTTCAACCAGTCTTCCCCGTTAGGCCACAGGTTACAAAAGGTGTTCCCACGTCATATCATCACTTCAGCCCCCATCTCCTTCTTCCTCCATGGCCACCCGATATACTAATCTTGAGGTAAATCAGCATTGTATATACGTTTCAACGTTGCTCCATTTTACCTCCCAGGTCTCTATCTTTCTCTTTCTCCATCTTTATCCGCTGCTGATAAAATGGCGTGGTTAGGATGTCTGTGTATTGTGGTCTGGACTGTTCCCAGATTTCAGTATTCCACACTATGATTGCATCCATACAGTCTTGTCTGGTTTTAATCTTTCCATCTACGGGAAAATGTGTAACAATTTAGTACATATTTTCTGCTCCTGTCACGAAAGGGTGAATACACAGACCAAGACGCAGCGCAGGGATTGTAGTTCGACATTTTATTTATACTATGTATAAAACAACTCAATGACGAACTAACAAACAAACAAACACGATAATCAAACGTAACGTAACAAGCACACTTACTTCTCACCGTGACTGCAGAATTAATGACCCACACACAGGTGGATGTGTGGGGTGCCTAAATGCAATCCCCAATCAGAGACAACCCTGTACAGCTGTCTCTGATTGAGGATCATACCTCCCCTAGTTAGGGTGTGAGGGCTTGACTGTGGTTCTACCACTCCCCTTATTGGGAGTAAGGTCTAACCACAGCCAAACCCTCACAGTACCCCCCCCCCCCCCACTAAGGTGCGGACTCCCGACCGCAAAATAATCCCCCCTCTCTAAAAAATTATACACAAATCTAGGGGGGATAGGGCGGAGTAATGGGGCGGTTGCTGGGGAGTCTCCGGAACCAGCCTCGGACGTGACGTAGGCAGTGAAGGCTGCTCCCTTCCTACCTCAGCGTTGCACGCCCGGTCCGGTCCGGACCCCAGTGCGGTGATTTCCCCCTCAGTACTCCCACAAAGCACCAAGTCCTGTCTGGACCCTGGTGTGGGAGCCCCCAACCCTGGAGCGGTACAAACAACCGGACCCGGACTGGGTACCGGTGTGGCAGGTGGTTCCGGCTCTGGAGCTGGGCAGACGTCCGGACCCCGACTGGGCCCCGGTGGAGCGGACTGCTCCGGCATGGGAATGGTGCTGATGACCGGCCCCGGACTGGGCCCCGGTGGAGCGGACTGCTCCAGCATGGGAGTGAAGCAGACGGCCGAACCCGGACTGGGCACCGGTGGAGCGGACTGCTCTGGCACTGGAGTGAAGCAGACGACCGGCCCCGGACTGGGCACCGGTGGAGCGGACTGCTCTGGCACTGGAGTGAAGCAGACTACCGGCCCCGGACTGGGCACCGGTGGAGCGGACTGCTCTGGCACTGGAGTGAAGCAGACGACCGGCCCCGGACTGGGCACCGGTGGAGCGGACTCCGGGCTACGGACCTTTGCTGGAGGCTTCGGCTGCGGACCTTCGCTGGAGGCTCCGGGCTGCGGGCCTTCGCTGGAGGCTCCGGGTTGCTGACCTTCGCTGGAGGTTCCGGGCTACGGACCTTCACTGTAGGCTCCGGGCTACGGACCTTCACTGTAGGCTCCGGGCTGCGGGCCTTCGCTGGAGGCTCCGGGCTGCTGATCTTCGCTGGAGGCTCCGGGCTGCGGACCTTCGCTGGAGGTTCCGGGCTGCGGACCTTCGCTGTAGGCTCCGGGCTGCGGACCTTCACTGTAGGGTCCGGGCTGCTGACCTTCGCTGGAGGTTCCGGACTACGGACCTTCGCTGGAGGTTCCGGGCTACGGACCTTCACTGTAGGCTCCGGGCTACGGACCTTCACTGTAGGCTCCGGGCTACGGACCTTCACTGTAGGCTCCGGGCTGCTGACCTTCGCTGGAGGTTCCGGGCTGCAGAATTTCGTTGAAGCCCGCTCCCGCATATCCATCAGCTTGTTCACGAGAGCATATCGGCGCCAAAGTCCTCCTCCTCCTCTATCTGTATGATGAGCGGGTCCGTCTGCTTCTCAAGCGGAAGAGCAACCCAGGCTCTCCACCACCTCGTCTGTTCCTCCTTCGGGTGTTCATAAAACCCCTCGGGTTTCTCTCGATCATGGATCGTTGGCATACGAAGTGGTGGGCGATCCCCTTCCTTAAGAAAGAAAAGCACATTTTTTGTCCATTAAAATAACATAAAATTGATCAGAAATACAGTGTAGACATTGTTAATGGCTATTGTAGCTGGAAACAGCTGATTTTTTATGGAATATCTACATAGGCGTACAGAGGCCCATTATAGCTAATCCAAGTTTATAATTTTAAAAAGCTAATTGATCATTAGAAAACCCTTTTGCAATTATGTTAGCACAGTTGAAAACTGTTGTTCTGATTAAAGAAGCAATAAAACTGGCCTTCTTTAGACTAGTTGAGTATCTGGAGCATCAGCATTTGTGGGTTTGATTACAAGCTCCAAATGGCCAGAAACAAAGAACTTTCTTCTGAAACTCGTCAGTCTATTCTTGTTCTGAGAAATGAAGGCTATTCCATGCAAGAAATTGCCAAGAAACTGAAGATCTCGTACAACGCTGTGTACTACTCCCTTCACAGAACAGTGCAAACTGGCTATAACCAGAATAGAAAGAGGAGTGGGAGGCCCCAGTACACAACTGAGCAAGAGGACAAGTACATTAGTGTATCTAGTTTGAGAAACAGACACCTCACAAGTCCACAACTGGCAGCTTCATTAAATAGTACCAGCAAAACACCAGTCTCATCGTCAACAGTGAAGAGGCTGGCCTTCTAGGCAGAAAACATTTTTCCAATCTTCCTCTGTCCAATCTTCCTTGCCCATCTTAATCTTTTCTTTTTATTGGCCAGTCTGAGATATGGCTTTTTCTTTGCAGTTCTGCCTAGAAGGCCAGCATCCCGGAGTCGCCTCTTCACTGTTGACGTTGAGACTGGTGTTTTGCGGGTACTATTTAATGAAGCTGCCAGTTGAGGACTTGTAAGGCGCATGATTAACAGTAAGAGTTACTGTTAGCACTGAGGCGGTTTGCCCTAGTAGGAACTCCACTGTGTGCAGCTCACACATAAATTTCACTGTCATGTCTACCTCCGATAAGCCTCCCAGTAAAAAAATAAAACAATCAAGAATCCCACATGACTTCAGAGTTATAAGGAAGTTCTTGTTTTTTCAATAAAAGCAGATATGGCACACAGCACATTCAATATAAATGTAGTTTTTAATTGAATCTGGCAAAAGAATATTCAACAAAATAGCTATAATGGTTATGATGGCGAGGAGCACTTTTAGTCACAGACTGATCCCACCATGGTGTGCCAGAGCGTTACAGGAGGTCCTTCCTGCCGGCGGCTATTAGACTATTTAATGCCTCAGCGGGGTGCCGTGCCGTCGGCAACATAGACCTGGAACTGTTGGGGTGTTAGGAACTAGTTTAACAAATAGGCATCCATCCATCCGTGAGTAACTCTGGTCTGTAATCACTCATTCACTCAGGACTTATTTATTCAGCACTCATTCATTCAGGACTGTATATACATATTCATGTACAGTTGTTATATAATATCACGTGCAATATTGTAAGTCATTCTTGGACTGAACTTACATAGTCATAATGTATATTAGTATTCTGTCAGTTGTGTCTTTTTTCATTGCTTTTAGTATATCGAATGTGCAATACGTGCATTTATCTGTAATTAAACCCTGCACACTAAGGACTGTATTTTAAGGGAATTACTATTATTACCCTAAATTATATCATACACACATTTAGCTATTTAAGTATCTTTTCCTGTCATTTACCTGTACAGTTCATTTAACCATGCAAATATTCACTTACCTGTTCATTTAACCAGACTGTACATTAAGTACAGTGCATTTATCTGTAATTAAACCCTGCACACTAAGGACTGTATTTTAAGGGAATTACTATTATTACCCTCACTCATATCATACACACATTTAGCTATTTAAGTATTTCTCTGCCATCGACCTGTATAGTTAACCATGCAAATATTCCTTATTTATCTATATCTAATTTTTCACCTAACACTCTATAACAATGTATAGTGTACATATTCAGCCATTCACCCATACTATGCAATGTCTTTTCATAGCTTTTTGCACGCCAGACTTCTTGTATTTTTATACTTTTTCATGCTGCCGCACTATGTATCGTGTATCTGTCTTTTGTGTATTTTCGTTCTGGCATTTTGTACCTGCCCTGTGTTTTTTCGTAGCTGCTTGACGAAGCAATCTATCTATCTATCATAAGCCTTATACAAATGACCACAAGGCAATGACAAAAACGCCTTTCACGTGCAAAGGTGAAAGTCTTTCAGCAATAACAACACAATACATCCAAAATGTGACAACAACAAGAAGTGCATTTATTCCATATGCATAATCAGACAACTCTGCATTGGTAATAATGTTTCGGATGAAATGGCAATCACAACGTCAGAAATGAAATAATTAATATCCAGTGCAGCCTCAACGAGAATTGCAAAGCATTTAGCCTATGCCTGTCACTGTGCACACATGGTGTAAAACGAGCTGGCTATCATCCCAATCTTAGAGATTGTATTTCTATTGCAAAAATACTTGTAGGCCAACTGGCCGACAATATGCATGCGTCTTCTTGTTCCATCCAGATCCAGGACACTCAACAAGTAAGGCACTTACACAAATGACTGATGATTGGCTGAGAGAAAATTATAACAGCTTTTGACATTATTGAGCATAATCTGCTGCTGGAAAAACCTATGTAAAGGCTTTACACCCCCTGCTATAATGTGGATAAAGAGTTACTTGTCTAACAGAACACAGAGTGTGTTCTTTAATGGAAGCCTCTCCAACAAAATCCAGGTAGAATCAGGAATTCCCCAGGGAAGCTCTCTAGGCCCCTTACTTTTTTCAATCTCTACTAATGACCTGCCACTGGCTCTGCTTAAAGCCTGTATGTCTATGTATGCTGATGACTCAACACTATACACGTCAGCTACCACAGCAAGTGAAATCACTGCAGTCAGTTTCAGAATGGGTGGCAAGAAATAAGTTAGTCCTAAATATTTCTAAAACTAAAAGCATTCTATTTGGGACACATCATTCACTAAACAATAAACGTAGTCAAAACATGTTGATACAACAGTAGCTAAGATGGGGAGAAGTCTGTCTATAATAAAGCGCTGCTCTGCCTTCTTAACAACACTATCAACAAGGCAGGTCCTACAGGCTCTAGTTCTGTCACACCTGGACTACTGTACTGGTCAGGTGCCACAAAGAGGGACTTAGGAAAATTGCAATTGGTTCAGAACAGGGCAGAACGGCTGGCCCTTGGATGTACACAGAGAGCTAACATTAATAATATGCACATCAATCTCTCCTGGCTCAAAGTGGAGGAGAGATTGACTTCATCACATAATAAATGCAGAAACAAATACCATGGTTAAACGTCTTGAAGGAATAACCTCTCTCCCGTCACTATTCTTTTCTCCCTTCTTTCCTTCCTTTCCTCCTTTCCTACCATCCTTCCTTCCTACCCGCTATTCTTCCTCCCACTGTCCTCCGTTCCCGCCTTTCTCCCCACCTTCTTTCTTCCCCTCCATACTTTCTTCACCCTCTTTGTCAGGCTGATTGTGCGCAGTGGAAACAACTCCATGTCTCCGCTGCTCTTTGACTCAGACCTGGACGATGTTCCAGAGCGTGGCATCGTGAGCGAGGGCTCCATACTCTACCTGGAGCTCACGGCCGACTCCTCTTCCATCCCACTACTGCTAGCTCTGCGCTATGAGGGTGAGACCTTACAAGGCTCCCAGCATCAGTACACACAGTTTCTCTTGTCTTTTTCACTCTTATTTGTACTTAACTGTGATATGACTGTGCAGTGCAGACACTGCTGCTTGCTTTAGTTTAGGGCCGACTAAAATAAGAGCGACTTAGTTAGTTAGTGCATACATGTTCATACTTTATTCATTGAGCTTGTCTGATCTGGGGAAGACATGTTACTGGTTGTCCAGGAGGGAAAGGGGAAGTCAGATCTGTGGAAGACATGTTACTGGTTGTTCAGGAGGGAAAGGGGAAGTCAGATCTGTGGAAGACATGTTACTGGTTGTTCAGGAGAGAAAGGGGAAGTCAGATCTGTGGAAGACATGTTACTTAGTTGTGGAAACTACTGGAGATCAAGGTAAAGGAGGGAATAGGAGCAAGTGTTGCGTGAGTATTATGTGTTCCAAACATTTTCTGTTAGATTACAATATTATATTTTTTCTGACCATTTGGAGCAGTGTAAACAACACTAAAGACGTAACTGTACCAGAGAGTCTGTTCTAACAAAACATTTATAATATAAAGCCTTCATTACAGCAGACTAAAAATAGTTGCATGCATTCTTCAATTGCAGTTTCTTTATTGTTTAGGCTAATTATTCAAAGCTCCCTTTGTTATTTAATTTAAAAACGAAAATGCTTGATTGCATTTCAAAGCATGAATGTCTCGTATACTGTGTGATGGCATGAACTAATTAATGGTTGATTGATTGATACAGTGGCCTTATGACTAAACAGGATGCACTCTTAGGCCTACAGCTCAATGGTGGTTATACAAGGCTACTGTACAAGGCCCACTAATGATAACGACATTACTTATTATTAGAATGATGATCATAATAATCATTGTAATAATAACAATAAGAAGGAGATCAAGAAAAAGGAGGGAATCGGAGCGAGAGCTGCGTGCATATTATGTGTGACAAACAGGTGCTGTTAGATTACAAAATAATTGTTCTGCCTGTTTGGAACCGTGTAAACAACACTAAATAATGAAGTAATACCAGTCTGTTCTACCGAAAAGAAATGGTAAAGCCTGTATTACATAGCAAAGATTAAAAACGGCCAGATCTGCTTCATCAGACATTTTAACGTTGCATGAGGCTTGGTGTTCACGGAATCAGTAGGCTGTTAAACAAACACTCAAATAGACAACAGAAGCAGGATGTGTCTTATTTCTGTAGATATATTGTCGATTTATAAAGCCAGGCACATTTACCAGTTGGCTATTGTTTATAGATCTAATTAAGTTGGGGTTTGCGCTCTCCTTAATTTTCTTAGACAATCAGTCTACAGCCCTATTCGCATGGGACTAGTATAACTAGAGAAGGCTGGTTATGTAATTATTACCCCAGAATGTCCGTTATTCCAGAGGACGATTCAGACGGGAAATGTTTTTATCCAAACTTCCCCCTGTAGTTCTTTCTTTTTGTAGTCGAGAAGATATTTCAAGCACTTCAGGCACCAACAGGACTACACTAATCATAAAGATATTTTAACGATCCGCAGTAGACGTCCTAAATGCCTCCAAGCCTTCAGATGTGAGCTAAACGGTGCACTTGAGATGCGTTTTAAGGCCATGGATGTGAAAGTGAACTTTTCAAACGTTGTGCTGCTTTGCGATCTATTAACAGCAAGGATTAAATTAAATTGCCGCAATATTTGATTTTGATTAGATTTTTTCCACATTGTGTTACATTACGGCCTTATTCTAAAATTGATTAAATAAAACATTTTCAATCCCTCCACACACAATACCCCATAAAGACAAAGTGAAAACAGGTTTTTAGACATTTTTGCAGATTTATTAAAAATAAAAAACAGAAATACCTTATTGACATAAGTATTCAGACCCTTTGCTATGAGACTATATTCTTGATATGTTCGTTAAAAGATAGATCAGGGTCCAGAGTAACACAGAGGTCCAGAGGTAACACAGAGGACGACTGTACAACCATCAAGATTAATCGTCAGATCCAAAAGCAGATCTCTTTGTTTCTTGGGACCTAGAACTAGCATCTCTGTTTTGTCCGAGTTTAAAAGTAAAACATTTGCCGTCATCCACTTCCTTATATCTGAAACATAGGCTTCCAGGGCAGGCAATTTTGGAGCTTCACCATGTTTCATTGAGATGTACAGCTGTGTGTCGTCCACATAGCAATGGAAGTTAACATTAAGTTTCCGAATGACATCACTGAGAGGTAAAATATATAGTGAAAACAATAGTGGTCCTAAAACGGAACCTTGAGGAACAACGAAACGTACAATTGATTAGTCAGAGGACAAACCATCCACAGAGACGAACTGATATCTCTCCGACAGATAAGATCTAAACCAGGCAAGAATTTGTCCATGTAGACCAATCAAGGTTTCCAATCTCTCCAAAATAATATGGTGATCGATGGTGTCAAAAGCAGCACTAAGAGCACAAGGAAATATGCAGATCCTTGGTCTGACACCATTAAAAGGTTATTTACAACCTTCATGAGTGCAGTCTCAGTGCTATGATGGGGTCTAAAACCAGACTGAAGCATTTCGTATACATTATTTGTCTTCAGGAAGCCAGTGAGTTGCTGCGCAACAGCTTTTTCTAAGATTTTTGAGAGAAATGGGAGATTCGATATAGGCCGATAGTTTAAAACATTTTCTTGGTCAAGGTTTGGCATTTTCAAAAGAGGCTTTATTACTGCCACTTTTAGTGAGTTTGGTACACATCCGGTGGATAGGGAGACATTTATTATGTTCAGCATAGGAGGGCCAAGCACAGGAAGTAGCTCTTTCAGTAGTTTAGTTGGAATAGGGTCCAGTATGCAGGTTGAAGGTTTAGAGGCCATGACCATTTTCATGAATGTGTCAAGAGATATAGGATTTAAAAACTTGAGTGTCTCCATTGATCCGAGGTCCTGGCAGTTCTGTGCAGACTCAGGACAGCAGAGCTTTGGGGAAATACACAGATTCAAAGAGGAGTCCTTAATTTGCTTTCTAATGATAACAATCTTTTCGTTGAAGAAGTTCATGAATTCATCACTGCTGAAGTGAAAGGCATCCACTCTTTGGGAATGCCGCTTTTTAGTTAGCTTTGCAACAGTATCAAATAGAAATGTAGGATTATTCTTATTCTCCTCAATTAGGTTGGAAAAAAAGGATGATCGAGCAGCAGTAAGGACTCTTCGATATTGCACTGTACTTTCTTTCCAAGCTAGTAGGAAGACTTCCAGTTTGGTGGAGAGCCATTTCCGTTCCAATTTTCTGGAAGCTTGCTTCAGAGCTTGGGTATTTTCTGTGTACCAGGGAGCTAGTTTCTTGTGACAAATGTTTTTTGTTTTTAGATGTGCGACTGCATCTAGGGTATTACGCAAGGTTACATCCTCAGTTTGATTGTTAACTGATTTTTGTACTCTGACGTCCTTGGATAGGTGGAGGGAGTCTGGAAGGGCATCTAGGAATCTTTGGGTTGTCCGAGAATTTATAGCACAGCTTTTGATGATCCTTGGTTGGGGTCTAAGCAAATTATTTGTTGCTATTGCAAAAGTAATAAAATGGTGGTCTGATAGTCCAGGATTATGAGGAAGAACATTTAGATCCACAATATTTATTCCACGGGACAAAACTAGAACCAGGGTATGACTGTGGCAATGAGTAGGTCCAGAGACATGTTGGTCAAAACCCACTGAGTCGATGATGGCACCAAAAGCCTTTTGTAGTGGATTTGTGGACTTTACCATGTGAATGTTAAAGTCACCAAAAATTTGAATATTATCTGCCATGACGACAAGGTCTGATAGGAATTCAGAGAACTCAGTAAGGAACTCTGTATAAGGCCCAGGAGGCCTGTAAACAGTAGCTATAAAAAGTGATTGAGTAGGCTGCATAGATTTCATGACTAGAAGCTCAAAAAACGCTGTCCTTTTTTGGGGGGTAAATTGAAATTTGCTATCGTAAATGTTAGCAACACCTCCGCCTTTGCGGGATGCACGGGGGATATAGTCACTAGTGTAACCAGGAGGAGAGGCCTCATTTAACACAGTAAATTCATCAGGCTTAAGCCATGTTTCAGTCAGGCCTATTTTTTAAGAAGTGAGATATCACAACCTCTTTCAATAATGACAGGAATGGAGGAGGTCTTTATTGCAGTGAGATTACTAAGGCGAACACCGCCATGTTTAGGTTTGCGCAACCTAGATCGAGGCACAGACACGGTCTCAATGGTGGTAACTGAGCTGACTACACTGACTATGCTAGTGGCAGACTCCACTAAACTGGCAGGCTGGCTAACAGCCTGCTCCCTGGCCTGCACCCTATCTCATAGTGGAGCTAGAGGAGTTAGAGCCTCGTCTATGTTCATAGATAACATGAGAACACCCCTCCAGCTAGGATGGAGTCGTCACTCCTCAGCAGGCCAGGCTTGGTCCTGTTTGTGGGGGAGTCCCAGAAAGAGGGCCAATTGTCTACAAATTCAATCCTTCGGGAGGGGCAGAAAAAAGTTTTAAACCAGTGATTGAGTAGTGAGACTGCTGTAGAGCTCATCACTCCCCCTAACTGGGAATTTCTAGCTAATTTACATGCTGAAGCTATGTTGCTCTTGGTGACCAAACAATCAACCAGTCAACTAAATGGGGTCTGCCCTACTTTAGTTCATCTCATATTGTGCTTTATCCTACTTCTCTCTCTCGCTTTCTCTCAGCGTTTGACGGGGAACACTGTTATGAGCCCTACTTGCCCCATGGGAATTTCAGCAGCAGTGACATCACCTTTCCGTTAGGCACCACAGTCACCTTCTCCTGCTCCCCAGGCTTTGTCATGGAGCAGGGCTCCGGGGTCATTGAGTGTGTGGACCCAAGCGATCCACGCTGGAATGAGAGCGAGCCTGTGTGTAAAGGTAAGACTATTGAATACTACCCTTACATTATGATAATTTGTTTTGTAAAGCCCCTTTCATTCAATAAACTCATAACAGTAATACAAGTAATGTTACAATTTGTTCCCCATTTTTAACTACCTCACTCCTTCCCTCTTGCTTTATATCTTCCGCCCCTAACTCCCACTCTCTCCCCCCTCCCAGCTTTGTGTGGTGGAGAGTTGACTGATCCCTCCAGCACTGTTCTGTCCCCTGATTGGCCACAGAGCTACTCCAAGGGGCAGGACTGTGTGTGGCAGATCCATGGCAATGAGGAGAAGCGCATTGAATTGGACATCCAGATGTGAGTTTGGCCTCACCTACACCCAACAGGCATCCTTTTGGTCTCTGAAGCTGTGGTTGGAGCATTTCATTTTCCCATGCCTCTTTTGCCTCTGAAACCTCACTGCATAACGTGAGCGCTCCCTTGTAGAGTTTTTTTTAACCACTACACCAGAGGTATGCGATGGAGGTAGAGCTCAAAATAAGCATGTTTAGGTTTTCCAAAACGTGCATGTTTTATAACGAATATACTTGAAAAATAAAACGAAGGTTGAACAATGTGAGGCTTGCGTTTTGCCGCTTCGCTGATGGCTGCTTCCGTGGCCGGTGTAGCGCGTCTCATTGATTATGACGGGTGCGTTTCCACTG
The DNA here is from genome assembly GCA_023634145.1 of Thymallus thymallus. NCBI lineage: Eukaryota > Metazoa > Chordata > Actinopteri > Salmoniformes > Salmonidae > Thymallus > Thymallus thymallus. Next base: position 33,101,908 of record CM042398.1, on the reverse strand, counting down.
TGACTGACAGATATTAAAAAACTGATGTGATGCTTCCAGTGAAGTTTTTATCGTAAGGGTTAGAAATGACAATGATAGTGAGAAGATAAAATGTATGATTCCATTTGAAGTGACATTGTGATTAAAGTCTGTTGTTTTCCTCTCCATGTATTTTGTCTCTCTCAAAGTTTGAATATCCGCCACAACGACATTCTCACCATATTCGATGGTCACGACCTCATGTCCCATGTGATCGGCCAATACCTGGGGTCACGAGAGCGTTTCCAGGTCGTGTCAGGTGGTTCAGAGGTTACTATTCAGTTCCAGAGTGACCCTGACGACTCCTCCTTTATCCTCAGCCAGGGGTTCCTTATTCACTACCGTGGTACGTACACATACAGGACATTACATACACGTAAAGGACATGATATACAGAGCATCGATTGCCCATACATGACATCACACAAACACAAGGTGTACATTTCCCTGGCGTGTCTTCAGTAAAGCAAAATGTTAACAACTTTGTAGATATAATATGCACAGACAATACGATTACGTATTCTACCTCAATTGTGTGTTCTACACGATACATTACAATATTCTGTAACATTATATCCTACTGAACAAGCACCTGGTTTATCATACATCTAATGGCATCATGTTCTTTCTAATGTAGAGGTAGAGCCTAACGATACCTGCCCTGCCCTCCCTCAAATCGAATTTGGCTGGATTAGCTCCTCCCACACCTCTCCCGTGAGGGGAAGTGTGTTGACCTATCAGTGCCAGCCGGGCTATGACATCAGTGGCTCTGACATCATCACCTGCCAGTGGGATCTTTCCTGGAGCAACAGCCCACCCACCTGCATCAAAGGTAAGCGTTCCTGCCCGACACTTATTGCTGACGCATGCCAGCTCATATGTTATAGCAATCTGGTGCCCGACGGCACAGTCAATGTACCATTGGTTGATGCAATGTAACACCTGAGCGGGGGAATACAACACTATACTTCCGACAACACTTCGGATGTGTTTGAGAGCATACATTTTGCTCCGTTGCAGATCACAGACTGATCATGCTAGCTGATCTACAAATCACTTTACATCTTAGAGGTTGAGTAAAATTATTATTATAATTTTTTTTAAATGTAACCTTTATTCAACTAGCCAAGTCAGTTAAGAACAAATTCTTATTTACAATGACGGCCTACACCGGCCAAACTCGGACGACGCTGGGCCAATTCTACGCCGCCCTATGGGACTCCCAATCACAACTGGTTGTGATACAGCCTGGAATCGAACCAGGGTGTCTGTAGTGACGCCACTTGGGAGCCCGAAGGCCTAAATTCAATCAGATCGAGCGTTAACTGGCGATTGCCGACACCCGCATAGCTGATGTTTTGGTGGTGTCTGAAGTGGAACAGCGTTGGAGACGTCACAAAGCCACACCCGACGTTCAGAACGAGGAAGTGTAGGCCATATAGAAATAATGATGCTCAAATAACAAATAATTAAACTAAATAATGAGGATTTCTATCAGCCTAATCAAGGTGTAGATTACATCTCATATTCCAGTGTTTGAACTTGTAAGCAAGGCTAGATGGGATTTAATTTAATGCGACTCCGAGCAGCCAATGGCATTGTCCGCTTTAGGTATAATGCCAGGAGCCGTTTGTAGATTTGACAGCTCTAACGCAGTTCCACCTCCGACACCGCCACAACACCACTATACAGATGTTGGCTAAATGTAACACAGCCTGAGGTCCTTTCAGACACTTAACAGATGTTGGCTAAATGTAACACAGCCTGAGGTCCTTTCAGACACTTAACAGATGTTGGCTAAATGTAACAGAGCCTGAGGTCCTTTCAGACACTTAACAGATGTTGGCTAAATGTAACAGAGCCTGAGGTCCTTTCAGACTCTTAAAAAGTAAGATTGCGAGTTCCGGTTAGCATGGCGAGTGAGTGAGACGTGTCTGGGAGCGCTGTAGCACTAATTGCTTTTTTTGCTTTACATTCGATCATCTATCACAGCATCTAGTTTAGTTGTTCTGTTTGTAAGTGTATACGTGTAGTTTAGTTACCTTTTAGTGTCGATTTCCACTTTTTATGAAGCCCAAGCGTGCAACGAAAGCTGTTCCTATAATGGCGGGTGTTGCATCATCTGACACAGGCACGGCCTCTGCATCCCTGTCTCTGGCGGTTACCCGGGCTGATCTCCAAGAGTTCCGTATAGCTCTGCTCGCGGATCTACCTGCCCTCATTGCTGCCCAAGTGCAGTCGGCTATCAATGCCACACTGAAGCCGGCTATTGATGCGGCCCTAGCTCCGATATCCTCCACTTTGGAAAATATCAGGGTCGCTGCGGAGACACAGGGCCAGCGTATCCGGTGGGGGGAAACGGTCGCACGCCTGGATGCTGCTAACAGTCATCTGGCGGACAAAATTGAAGATCTCGAGTCCAGATCGCGCCGCTGTAACCTGCGTGTAATCGCCGTCCCGGAGAGGCAGAAGGGCGCGAATCCGGTGGCTTTTATGTCCACATTCTTCAAGGAGGTCCTCGGCGGTGCTGTTGCACCTACGCCTTTGAAGTTGGACAGAGTGCACCGCCTAGGCCCTCCTCCCGTTGGTGGCTCCGGCAACAAGTTCCACAATTTCACGGAAAAGGAGGCGATCATCCGAAGGCAGTCCAAGGAACAGCTGTACTACCGCGGCCAAAGGGTCCACATTTTCCCCGACTTCACCTCCACTGTGGCCAAGAAACGAGCTGTGTTTCTAGACGTGAAGCACGCCCTTTTTGAGAAGGGAGTTCGGTTCTCGCTGCGGTTACCTGCATGTGGACCACAGCGGTGAGGCCCTAAGTTTTGATTCTCCGGAGGAGGCACGAAGCTGGCTCAGCCGCCACTTTTGAAAACCTTGTTTGATACATTTTTTTTATGAGGGACCACTGAGGCGACTTTTCTCTCCCACGAGACTGACTCAGGGGATAGTGCACCTGACTCGTTTATCAGGTGCTTCGCTTGTTTTTCCTCTCGCTGCTCTGCCTCTTTTGTATTGCTGTGCGGTGCTAATTTCAACGATGCCTGTTTTGACATTGTTTTTCATTAAATGTTTTTATTCAGATAACTGTCGGGCTGCAACTTAAAGAATTTTTCCCAATAATTTTGGTTCATTTTGTTGGTGTTTTCCCACGGACTTGCTTGTATTGATTTACGGTTGTCCCACTGTTACTGCTGCATTTGACTAGCTAGCTTACTGTTGTGGTTGTTATGGTAACACTGTAAACAACACTCTGCTGCGAAAGTATCGAGCCCGCTATAGTTTTTTTAAATGGGCTGTTTCAGTCTGTTTGTGCGTGTGTGTGTGTGTGTACAAATATGTACATGTAGATGTGAGTGGGTCTAGGGGGTGATTGCATAAATATACATATGTATTCGCGTGGGCATGCTTTTAAGTGTGAGTGTGTGTGTATATGTTTGTGTGTACTACCGCGGCCAAAATATCCACATCTTCCTCGATGCACGTAGTGTGTGTATATGCATATATGAGTCTATGTGTGCGTATCTGTATGTAAATATGGATGTGGTGTGTGTGTGTATATCTTTATGTACATTTGTATTCATGTATATACAGTGGGGAGAACAAGTATTTGATACACTGCCGATTTTGCAGGTTTTCCCACTTACAAAGCATGTAGAAGTCTGTAATTTTTATCATAGGTACTCTTCAACTGTGAGTGACGGAATCTAAAACAAAAATAATTATTGATTTTAAAGTAATTAATTTGCATTTTATTGCATGACATAAGTATTTGATACATCAGAAAAGCAGAACTTAATATTTGGTACAGAAACCTTTGTTTGCAATTACAGAGATCATACGTTTCCTGTAGTTCTTGACCAGGTTTGCACACACTGCAGCAGGGATTTTGGCCCACTCCTCCATACAAACCTTCTCCAGATCCTTCAGGTTTCGGGGCTGTCGCTGGGCAATACGGACTTTCAGCTCCCTCCAAAGATTTTCTATTGGGATCAGGTCTGGAGACTGGCTAGGCCACTCCAGGACCTTGAGATGCTTCTTACGGAGCCACTCCTTATTTGCCCTGGCTGTGTGTTTCGGGTCGTTGTCATGCTGGAAGACCCAGCCACGACCCATCTTCAATGCTCTTACTGAGGGAAGGAGGTTGTTGGCCAAGATCTCGCGATACATGGCCCCATCCATCCTCCCCTCAATACGGTGCAGTCGTCCTGTCTCCTTTGCAGAAAAGCATCCCCAAAGAATGATGTTTCCACCTCCATGCTTCACGGTTGGGATGGTGTTCTTGGGGTTGTACTCATCCTTCTTCTTCCTCCAAACACGGCGAGTGGAGTTTAGACCAAAAAGCTCTATTTTTGTCTCATCAGACCACATGACCTTCTCCCATTCCTCCTCTGGATCATCCAGATGGTCATTGGCAAACTTCAGACGGGCCTGGACATGCGCTGGCTTGAGCAGGGGGACCTTGCGTGCGCTGCAGGATTTTAATCCATGACGGCGTAGTGTGTTACTAATTGTTTTCTTTGAGACTGTGGTCCCAGCTCTCTTCAGGTCATTGACCAGGTCCTGCCGTGTAGTTCTGGGCTGATCCCTCACCTTCCTCATGATCATTGATGCCCCACGAGGTGAGATCTTGCATGGTGCCCCAGACCGAGGGAGATTGACCGTCATCTTGAACTTCTTCCATTTTCTAACAATTGCGCCAACAGTTGTTGCCTTCTCACCAAGCTGCTTGCCTATTGTCCTGTAGCCCATCCCAGCCTTGTGCAGGTCTACAATTTTATCCCTGATGTCCTTACACAGCTCTCTGGACTTGGCCATTGTGGAGAGGTTGGAGTCTGTTTGATTGAGTGTGTGGACAGGTGTCTTTTATACAGGTAACTAGTTCAAACAGGTGCAGTTAATACAGGTAATGAGTGGAGAACAGGAGGGCTTCTTCTTGTATGGAGGAGTGGGCCAAAATCCCTGCTGCAGTGTGTGCAAACCTGGTCAAGAACTACAGGAAACGTGTGATCTCTGTAATTGCAAACAAAGGTTTCTGTACCAAATATTAAGTTCTGCTTTTCTGATGTATCAAATACTTATGTCATGCAATAAAATGCAAATGAATTACTTTAAAATCATACAATGTGATTTTCTGGATTTTTGTTTTAGATTCCATCACTCACAGTTGAAGAGTACCTATGATAAAAATTACAGACTTCTACATGCTTTGTAAGTGGGAAAACCTGCAAAATCGGCAGTGTATCAAATACTTGTTCTCCCCACTGTAGATAGATAGATAGATAGATAGATAGATAGATAGATAGATAGATAGATAGATAGATAGATAGATAGATAGATAGATAGATAGATAGATAGATAGATAGATAGATAGAGCGAAAGGACGTTGCGAACATGTTTTATTAAACTAATAAAACTCGACAAAACAATAAACACACGAAGCACCTTGGCCTAAGGACCTGACCGTGGTCATCCCACTCCCCCTAGAGGGAGTCAGGGACCTGGCCTCGGTCAGACCCTTACAATAGCTAAATGTGTGTATGATATAATTGGGGTAATAATAGTAATTACCTTAAAATACAGTCCTTAGTGCGCAGGGTTTAATTACAGATAAACCTAAATAGCTACATGCTTCAGATGGTGCCATCTTGAGTCCCTCTCCCTGCCCTGCTGTGCTCTCCTCTCCCGACAACGCCTTCTCGCTATACTGGCAACCCTGTGGTACTCTCCGCCGAAAATGTACCTCTGCATCCACCTTGGGCCCTATCAATAGGAACCATGCATTTCCCCCATCCGTAGTAGATACCGCCTTCTCCCTCTGGTCAAGAAGAGGTATTGGGACCTTCCAGGACATGTATGATGACAGAGGTTTTTTAAGTTTCCCTGACCTTTCCTCTAGGTGTTCTTTGCCTCCATCGCACTTATTCCGCTACCTTCAGGTGTACCATTTAATTTCCTCCCAATTCCCTGGCTTCCCTGCCCCGCCCCCAAGTAGACCCTGGGATGCTATGCTGTCCCTGCTACCCCATCAGAGTGGGTTAATCTCTCAGATCTACTCATGCATCATGTCTCTGGACATACACTCTACAGACAAAACAAAATCAGCTTGGGAGCGGGAGATGGGGGTCAGGTTCACGCAGGAGTTTTGGGACGAGGCCACTGACAGGATACGATCCACAACACCTTGTGCTCGTCTGGGTCTTATTCAATTTAAGGTTGTACACAGGGTTCACTTTTCTAAGGCTAGATTGGCTGGGATATATCCCTGTGATCTCACTCATATGTTTGCCCTTTGCTCCACCTTACATCTTTATTGGGACTCTATTTTTAATGTCTTGTCTGAGGTGCTTGGTGTTTTCCTTTGGCCGGATCCCCAGATGGCTGTTTTTGGCATCCCTTCTGACTTGTCTTCCCTGACCCGTAAGCAGGTTGACGTTGTGGCATTCACTTCGTTATTGGCCCGGCGTAGAATTCTTTTAAATTGGAAATCGACCCACCCCCTTCAGAAAGCAATGTCAACCCTTTATTTCTTATTTTGAACGCTTCCAGAAGCTTCCTTCTGACCAGTAAAATAGTGTATTAAGTCAATTGCTTATTTAATGACCCTTTTTCACTTCCTTCTTTTTAGGCTACTTTTCTTTACTTGATGTTATTCTTTCATGTTACGTTTACTTTCTCCTCAGGTTTCTATGTCTTCTTCCCCCGTCTTTCTTTTTTCTTATCACTGTTATTTTAAATTTTTCAATTTCTTCTTTGCTGCGTGTAGGTGTTTTGTCTGTGTCTGTGTGTGTGTGTTTTGTCTGTGTCTGTGTCTGTGTGGGTGGGGGGAATTGGTACAGATTTAAATGGGGTACACTTGGGGAGAAAAAGAAGTAATCTCTTGTGTGCATTGTTCTTATTGTTACTGTTCAATAAACAAATATATAAAAAATAAAAATAAAAGTAAGATTGCAGAATTACGTTGCTGTTAAACGTTCTGATTGGTTGCATCCATCCAATTAAAAGTCCCAAAATGACATATCACTTTACATTTCTATTTTGGGTAGAATTTTACATTTTATCCGAATTTGACCGAAGTCACGTTGGAAAAGCATTCGGAAAAGTGCCGTCAAGAGAAGAACACAAAGCAGGAGTGAAGCCACTGTTCACATGAGACGGTAAAGACCCACACCGTACCGAGTCCTCACTGTTTTTTAAAAAGAATATTGCCACTGAATAAAACCAACTTATCATCTGACCATTTCCTGTGATGTCTTTCTTCTGTATCAGGCTTGGTGTGCAGGCTTTTAGCATACCCATTGTTCCACCCCTGCTGGCTTACTCCTACTAGCTAACCCCTAGCAGCCTTGAAACACATCACTTATTAGCAGTTCAGAACATCAGCATTTCTCGTTACACAAAACCAAGATAAACTTTTACCATCATAGTAGACATTGAACGTCTATAACCAAACTGGCTAAAACTCAGTTGTTGGCCGATAGTACAGTGGTTCTTCCTTCATACAGCAGCACAGCTTGCGGCGTGCGTGACGTCATATTATTTTACTGTCAGCCATTGTTGCCATTAATGCTAGTTTGACCACCAGAGGGCACCTTCGAGAAGCAAAGTTATTGAAATGACATGGAGCTGTTTTAGTGTAACTTACTTATTGGCATAAAGGCCTGCTTCAATATACAGTATATCAATCAATCATTCATTTGTGCATGTCGTCACACAGCATACAAGTCATCCATGTCTTTAAATGTTTGTTATAAAACCAAATAACAAAGGCAGCCTTGATTAATTAAACAATGAGTAAACCACAACATGTCGGCTAAAGCCATTTGAGTGTTTTTAATATTGGCTGTACTAGACTTTAAAACCTTTTTTTGTAGAAATGTATCTTAATTAAATTGATTAATATTATGGTGTTTCTTTTTCAAGAATAATGAAAATGCATTTTACAGTAGCCGATGTAGGCCTCAGGGTTTCCGTTAGGAAAATATGGCGCTGTACAACGTGACCGGTCGGGAGTAGGCCTAGGTTGCTAAGTGACTGTGTGAAGAGCAAAATAACCCTAACATTTCCACACCCTAATTGTAGGCTAACCAATAACCAAGCGGAGTATGTGAAAATACAAATCTTATTGATTTATCAAGACCAGTCCCCATGCTTGTCTCAAAGCAGCACTAAACGCTGGTTGGCTATTATAACAAGTGGATGACTTTGGGTGTTTCAGTAAGTAACAATTTGTTGCCTTCATTAGCCGACTTTATCCCAATATTTGTCATTCAGTGATATTTATTCCCATAGTAATTCATTATGAATCCATCCAGATGTGGTTAGAAATCAGTGCATTTGATGGGATACGTGACATGCCTCGCAAACATCCATTAATACGTTTAAAGTCCCAGTGAAATAAACCGCAACATGTCGGCAAAGTGATTGAACTCACAAATGCTGTTACGCACGCCTCCCTAAGGAGGGAACGCAACACCCTGCTACACGTAAGCTCAGTGGAATGGGGAAAAAGTATGGGGTCGTGGGTGCAAGTAAGGGTGACAGAATCCACAATACCGTTTAAGCAATGGATTTTATTTATCCAAAAACGGGAAGTGAGGGAAAAGGGGCTGGACGGGACCAAAGCAAAGAAAGTAAAGAACCAAACCTCTAACCTGCCTTAACTGTCAACACAACATCTTACCTAAACTAGCACCGGAATGCTGGTGCTCTAACCAAAATACAGGGGGTGGTCCGCCCAGGTCTTACCTAGTGTATATAGACAAGTAAACTCTACGGGAGGTGTACGCCCATGGGCCTCTTGCCTAGCACAATGGCTTTCCCCTTTCCCCTGGGAACAAATGAGAAAGGTAGTTAGCCCAAATTATAATATTACAAATGACACAAAACCAATGCTCTCTCTTAACAAACAAATCCTAATACTCTACTCAAACACATTAACAGCTCAAACACTCCAAATATCTAAACTCTCATTCATAAAGATCTCACAGACAAGCAACACATCTTACAAACCACAGCAAACCAGCCAGAGAGAGAGAGAGAGAACAGCTCAAACAACTGAGGCTTAAATAAGGTGAGCCAGCTGCAGCTACTGACGAGTGGGCGGAGTCAGGTCTTCCATACAGTGGAGAATCCCACCAATCAGCCATGGCAACTGGACCTGGAGGCCATCTTGCCTGGAACAAACTCACACATAAACACTGAAACCAAGTACAAACAAATATACGGACACAGAGCAACACAACACACTGGGGACGTAACAAATGCATTTAACTGTACTAGAGACTTTAAGACCTTTATTTAACCTTTATTTAACCTTTTTTAACCTTTATTTAACTAGGCAAGTCAGTTAAGAACTCATTCTTATTTACAATAACGGCCTACAGGGTCAGCCATAGTAGTACGGCGCCCCTGGAGCAAATCAGGGTTAAATGCCTTGCTCAAAGGCACATCAACAGGCCTAACATAAGGACAACTTAGAGTATGCTATTCTGTTCTTCTGAAATAGACTACATTTTCTTCATATAATGCTTCTTTAGACCTACCTAAAATAAAGAAGGGATTTATTGTGAAGGTGTAGGCTTTGTGTGGAAGCCAGGAGATGCTAAATGTGTTTATGTTAATTAATGGTCAATTACCGTGAGACCGACAGTTATTTGCTTGACAATCAAAATGTGTGACCGCCACAGCCCTACTCATCACCTAGCCAATACCCTCCCTACAGTGAAGCATGGTGGTGGCAGCATCATGCAGTGTTTTGTTTTTTTAGCGGCAGGGACTAGGAGACTAGTCAGGATCTACTTACTTCCTCTGGACCGCTATGCTGGGGATCCTGGAACCTGCAGGGCGTTTCTTTCCCAGTGCGCCCTCATCTTTGAGCTGCAGCCATCTTCGTTCCTTCTTCGGCCAGTTGGAGTGTGCCAATCAGGACCTGGAGACGACTCTTCTGTGCTTTTGTCTCGACCAACCCTCCCCCTGGAGCCGGCTACTTGTGGGTGGAACACTCTCACCCTTCAAGTGCTCCGTGGGTTATTCTTCCCTGAGCAAGAAGAGGAGGGCAACATACCCTCAGCCCAGATGTTCGTCCGCCTGATCCCCTCTTATCTTCTCGGGCTGTTTACAGGAGGAGTGTTGTAATCTTGTAATCTGTCTACAGGAGGAGTGTTGTAATCTTTCCCCCCGTTTTATTGATCCTTTCCTCTCTTCTGTTCGTCTTCTGTTGCCCCGTACCCTCCGTATACATCCCACTTTTCATGTGTCCTTCAAGCATTTTGTTCCGTACTCCTGTTTTTCCTGGTCCCTTTTTTCTAGTCCTCCTGGTTCCGACCTTTTCTGCCTGCCCTGACACTGAGCCCGCCTGCCTTACCATTCTGCCTGCCCTGACACTGAGCCCGCCTGCCAAACCATTCTGCCTGCCCTGACACTGAGCCCGCCTGCCATACCATTCTGCCTGGCCTGACACTGAGCCCGCCTGCCATACCATTCTGCCTGCCCTGACACTGAGCCCGCCTGCCATACCATTCTGCCTGCCCTGACACTGAGCCCGCCTGCCATACCATTCTGCCTGCCCTGACACTGAGCCCGCCTGCCATACCATTCTGCCTGCCCTGACACTGAGCCCGCCTGCCATACCATTCTGCCTGCCCTGACACTGAGCCCGCCTGCCATACCATTCTGCCTGCCCTGACACTGAGCCCGCCTGCCATACCATTCTACCTGCCCTGACCTCGAGCCTGCCTGTTGCCCTGTACCTTTCCGACTCTGACCTGGCACCTGGCATGTCATGTCCTCGACCTGCCTCTTGCCTGCCCCTTGTATTTTAATAAATATCAGAGACTCTAACCATCTGCCTCCTGTGTCTGCATCTGGGTCACAGTTACATAGGCTAATCAAAATGTGTTGTAGACAAAATAATGAAAAGGGCTGTCAGGTAGCCTCAATAAATAGACAAAGATTTGTAGTTGAACAAGTTGTTGCATGTATAGATACATTTTTTACTTGACTTGTGACTCAACTAGACTTGACTTGCTCTTAGAATGCACAGCTTGGACTTCACTCGAGTCTTGACCCATTCTACTTGGGACTCGACTTGAGACTCAGAACTTGTGACTCGAACAATAGTGACTTGGTCCCACCTCTGATAACTGAGCAATGCATTTTCTACCAATGGATGTTTAAAAGAGAATTAACAAAATTGAACAAATTTAACAATAACATCAAACCCAGTTCAGAGCTATTGCCTTTTTGAGTGAACTTTGGAGACACTTTTCACAACACATTAAGTGTGTGCCCTCAGGCCCCAACCCTACTACCGCATATCTACAATACAAAATCCATGTGTACGTGTGTGTAGAGTGAGAGTGTTAGCATGTGTATTTGTATGAGCATGTCAGTCCCCGTTGTGGTAATAGTTTAAACAGACAGCTTGGTACATTCAGCATGTCAATACTTCTTACAAAAGCAAGTAGTGATGAAGTCAATCTCTCCTCCACTTTGAGCCATGAGTGATTGACATGCCTAGTATTAATGATAGCTCTTCTTGTACATTTAAGAGCCTCTTTCAGTAGTCCAGATGAGACAAAACTAGGGCCTGTAGGACCTGCCTTGTTGATAGTGCTGTTAAGAAGACAGAGCAGTTCTTTATTATAGACAGACTTCTCCCCATCTTAGCTACTGTTGTATCAATATGTTTTCACCATGACCGTTAACAATCCAGGGTTACTCCAAGTAGTTTAGACACCTCATCTTCATCAATTTCCACATTATTCATTACAAGATTTAGTTGAGGTTTAGGGTTTAGTGAATTATTTGTCCCAAATACAATGCTATTTAGGACTAACTTATTCCTTATCACCCATTCTGAAACTGTATAGTGTTGAATCATCCGCATACATAGACACACTGGCTTTACTCAACGTTGTTAGTAAAGATTAAATTTACTACTAAAATTAAGGGGCCTAGACAGCTGCCCTGATTCTACCTGGATTATGTTTGAGAGGCTTCCATTAAAGAACCCCCTCTGTGTTATGTTAGACAAGTAACACTTTATCCACAATATATCAGGTGGTGTAAAGCCATAACACGTGTTTTTCCAGCAATAGACTATGATCGATAATGTCAAAAGCCGCACTGAAGTCTAACAAGACAGCCCCCACAATCCTTTTATCATACATTTCTCTCAGCCAATCATCAGTAATTTGTGTAAGTGCTGTGCTTGTTGAATGTCCTTCCCTATAAACGTGCCGGATGTCTGTTGTCAATTTGTTTACTGTGAAATAGCATTGTATCTGGTCAAACATTTTTTTCCAGAAGTTTACTGAAGGTTGGTAACAAAATGATTGGTCGGCTATTTGAGCCAGTAAAGGGGGCTTTACTATTCTTGGGTAGCGGAATGACTTTAGCTTCCCTCCAGGCCTGAGGGCACACACTTTCTAGTAGGCTTAAATTGAAGATGTGGCACAGTCATTTTCCATCCATATTGTCAGACCCCTGTGTCTTGTCATTGATGATAGACAGCAATAATTTTTTCACCTCTTCCACACTCACACTTTAGGGAATTTCAATGACAATGCTTGTCTTTCATAATTTGGTCACATATACTTTGATGTGTTTTGTCAGTGTTTGTTGCTGGCATGTCATACCTAAGTTTGCTAATGTTGCCAATGAAAAAAATCTGGAAAGTAGTTGGCAATATCAGTGGGTTTTGTGATGAATGAGCCGTCTGAGTCAATGAATGACGGTTTTCCTTTTTACCCTAAATGTCAGTTGAGGTTTTTTACTATCATTCTTTATGTAATTTAGTCACATAATTTCAAAATTTGCAGTACGTTTGCCAATCAGTTGTTTTGCCAGACTTATTTGCCATACCTTTTGCCTCGTCCCTCTCAACCCTAACATTTTTAAATTCCTCATCAATAAAAAGGGGTTTTAACTGTTTATACAGTCATGTTCTTAATGGGTGCGTGCTTATTAGTAACTGGAATAAGCCGTTTCATAAATGTATCAAGTGCAGCGTCTGGTTGCTCCTCATTACACACCACAGACCAACAAATATTATTTACATCATCAACATGTGAATCACTACAGAACTTATTGTATGACCTCTTATACACTATATTAGGCCCAGCCTTTGGAACTTTGGTTTTCCTAGACATGGATAATATATTGTCATCACTACATCTGATGGATCTGGATACTGATTTAAAGGACATTTCTGCAGCATTAGTAAAGATGTGATCAATAGATGTTGATGATTTCATTCCTGTGCTGTTTGTAACTAACCTGGTAGGTTGACTGATAACCTGAACCAGGTTGCAGGCACTGGTTACCGTTGGAATCTTTTTCTTTAGTGGGCAACTTGATGAAAGCCAGTCAATATTTAGGTCACCCAGAAAATATAGTTTGGCCGGTGTAGGCCATCATTGTAAATAACAATTTGTTCTTAACTGACTCTAATGCTCTTGTGGCTGAATGGAAGCAATTCCCCGCAGCAATGTTGCAACATCTAGTGGAAGCCTTCCCAGAAGACTGGATGCTGTTATAGCAGCAAAGGGGAGACCAACTCCATATTAATGCCCATGATTGTGGAATGAGAGTTTCATGTGTCTCTTTTAAAAATAAACATAGCTAATTGTACTATGGTTCATAAGTGCCAGGTAGCCTCAATAGATGCAGAATTTTTTTTCAACTTTTGCATGCAAACCCCACTTTGGGAACCTAATGCAAAGGTACCAGAGGTCAATAGACTCAACATTACAATTCAGCAACATGTGGCGCACAAATATATTTTAATTTAAATATGATAAATAATGTATATTCTGGAAATATATGTAAATATTATTTTTGATTCACTTTACACGGAGTGTACAAAACAGTTTTTGTCCTCAGAACAGCCTCAATTTGTCAGGGCATGGACTCTACAAGGTGTCGAAAGCATTCCACAGGGATACTGGCCCATGTTGACTCCAATGCTTCCCAAAACAGGAGGCTGCTGAGGGGAGGACGGCTCATAATAATGGCTGGAACGGAGCAAATGGAATGGCATCAAACACATTTTTTTTTTTTTTTAACTAGTTAAGTCAGTTAAGAACAAATTCTTATTTACAATGGCGGCCTACACTCATCCATTACCATAAGTTCGCCCTGCCCAATTAAGGTGCCGCCAACCTCCTGTGCGTCCCACAGTTGTGTCAAGTAAATATTTTGTCTTGCCCATTCACCCTCTGAATGGCACACATACACAATCCATGTCTCAATTGTTTCAGGGATTACAAATCGACACTGAAGTGGATTTAACTGGTGACATCAATAAGGAATCATAGCTTTCACCTGGATTCACCTGGTCAGTCTATGTCATAGAGAAAGCAGATGTTCCTAATGTTTTTTATACTCAGCGTATAATATAATGCATTCATTTTCTATATGGGTTTATTCAGGGACAATGGACAATCATCTACGTATCAGAAAATAAGCGTGCAGAAGTTCACTCATTTAGTTCTGTTTCATCTGTAGTGCAAATATGACATAATGTCTTGTGTAACCTTATCGTCCACAGTCCAGCAGTGCCCTGATCCGGGGGAGGTGGTGAACGGAGCGCGTTCGGTACGCCCAGAGTCTGGATTCGCTGTTGGAACAGTGGTGCGCTTCTCCTGTAACCAGGGTTACCAGCTGGAGGGCCCTGGCCAGATCTCCTGCCATGGACGGGATACGGGCACCCCCAAGTGGAGCGACCGCAGCCCCAAATGTGTCTGTGAGTCCCTGGGTGTTTGTTGAGATGGAAGTCAAACGCTGTAATCCTATGGGACTGTACAGCGCCTTCAGGAAGTATTCACACACCTTGACTTTTCCCACATTTTGTTGTCTTACAAAGTGGGATTAAAATTGATTTAATTGTCTTTTTTTTTTCTTTTTTTGTCAACGATCAACACATAATACTGTAATGTCAAAGTGGAAGAAAAATTCTAACATTTGTAAAAGAATTAGGAAAATAGAAAGGCATTCACTGTCTTGGTAAGAAACTCTTGATTGTGGTTTAGGTTATTGTCCTGCTGAAAGGTGAATTTGTCTCCCAGTGTCTGATGGAAAGCAGACTGAACCAAGTTTTCCTCTAGGAGTTTGCCTGTGCTTAGCTCAATTCCATAAAAGTTTTATCCTAAGTCCTAAAGTCCTTTTTTATCCAGTCCTTAACAATGACAAGCATACCCATAACATGATGCAGCCACCATTATGCTTGTAAATATGGAGAGTGGTACTCAGTAATGTGTTGTATTGGATTTGCCCCAAACATAACACTTTGTATTCAGGACAAAAAGTGATTTTTTTTTGCCATGTTTTTTTTTTATTACTTTAGTGCCTTGTTGCAAACAGGATGCATGTTTGGGTATATTGTTATTCTGTACAGGCTTCCTTCTTTTCACTCTGTCAATTCGATTAGTATTATGGAGTAACTACAATGTTGTGGATCCATCCTCAGTTTTCTTCTATCACAGCCATTAAACTTTGCGACTGTTTTAAAGTCACAATTGGCCTCATGGTGAAATCCCTGAGCAGTTTCTCCTTCCTCTCCGGCAACTGAGTTAAGAAGGATGCCTGTATCTTTGTAGTGACTGGGTGTATTGATACACCATCTAAAGTGTAATTAATAACTTCACCTTTTTTTTTGTTTTACCTTTATTTAACTAGGCAAGTCAGTTAAGAACAAATAAATGACAGCCTACACCGACCAAACCCGGACAAAGCTGGGCCAATTGTGCACCGCCCTATGGGACTCCCAATCACAGCCGGTTGTGATACAGTCTCGATTCAAACCAGGTTGTCTGTAGTGACGCCTCTAGCGTTGAGATGCAGTGTCCTAGACCACTGTGCCACTTGGGAGCTGCGCCACTTGCTCAAAGGGATATTCAATGTCTGCTTTTAAAATGTTTTACCCTTCTACCAATAGATCTTTGTGGTTGAATCTTTGATTGAAATTCACTGCTCGACTGAGAGACCTTACAGATAATTGTATGTGTGGGGTACAGAGACAAACTTTTATTGCACTCAGAGTGAGTCCATGCAATTTCTGACTTGTTAAGCACATTTTTACTCCTTAACTTATTTAGACTTGCCATAACAAAGGGGTTGAATACTTATTGGCTCAAGACATTTCAGCTTTTCATTTGTAATTAAATTGTAAACATTTCGAAAAAACCTAATTCCAGTTTCCCATTACCGGGTATTGTGTGTAGGCCAGTGACAAATAATCTGAATTGAATCAATCTTAATTTCAGGCTGTAACACAACTAAATGAGGAGAAAGGGATGTTCATACTTTCTGAAGGCATTGCTCTCTCTCTCTTTCCCTCCATCTTTATTCCATCTTTTTTTCCTTTCCCTAAACAGTGAAGTACGACCCATGCCCAAACCCAGGTGTGCCAGACAATGGTTACCAGACATTGTACAAGCATAGCTACCAGGCAGGAGAGACGCTACGTTTCTTCTGCTATGAGGGCTATGAGCTCATCGGGGAGGTCATTATCAACTGTGTCCCGGGTCACCCATCTCAGTGGAACAGTCCACCACCCTTCTGCAAAGGTGACAATCTACATTGGGGTTAGAGGGGTTTCAAGAAGAAGTCTGCAAGAGAATTTAAACATTTGAAGACATTGTAAAGAACGATGACTTTATATTAATATTCTGCCTCCTTCCATCTGTCAGTGGCGTACGAGGAGCTGTTGGATGACCATAAATTAGAAGGTGATTCTTCGTCTTCTTTGGGGGAATTTCGTCACTTTTCAACCTCATATTCATTCTCCAGTTACCCTGGTTAGAAACTCTTAGGTTTGGGAAATCAAAATGTGCAATTTGATGATGTCAGGGCCTTTCTTCTTCTTGTTGAGCATAGAAACATCATGCTAACCCATTTTCAACATAGACAAACCTTGTACGGTGAATTTGTACTTTTGAAACAACGTCAGATCTTCAACTTTATCTCCACTATCAGATGAATTTTTAAATCCAGTTTATCAACAAGTTAATAATTGTTATGTTGGATTCACATCTCCATCTCAACCAAAAATCTAAATTGAAGAATAGGGCTGGGACTCATTCTGATCATGGGTTGTGGAAAATGCAGCTTTTAAAGTCAACGTTCCCCCATTCATGGAGTTCAGCTTCACGGCAAATGCTGCACGTTCAGGCTCAATCATAGTGATAACACATCGGGAGTTTTTTGAGTGGGTGAATATAGGTTGTAATCTCATTGATCAACGTCTCAACCGAATAGGACCCAATTGCCCACGTTGAAATGACGTAGAGGGCCCAGTGGGATAGTGCTGGAAATAAGGAAAATGAGGTTGAAAAGGAATGATCCTTTAACCGTCTTGCTTTAACTTCTTCTTTTATGTATTATTTTGGATCATTTCCCCAGTATCCCAGACCTTTGAGCCCTCCCACCAGATGCTAAGTGTGAACATCGCCTTGGCAATCATCCTGCCAATCATTCTGGTCATCCTGCTGATTGGTGGAATCTACATGTATTACACAAAGTAAGTGATGCGCAGTTCAGTTCACAATTAAAATGCAGTACTGAGCAATTGCATAGATCAGATATCAGAAGTTAACTGTATTCTGTGCTCTCTCCCTTTGACATGTCTTTCTCTCCCCCCAGTGTATGTAGACTGCAGTGGAAGCCACTTTTCTGGAAGTCTCTCTCTCACACCCACTCATACAGCCCCATTACTGTGGAGTCTGACTTCAACAACCCTCTGTACGAGGCAGGGGTGAGTATTTTATATATTTCTGACTAATGGGTGAGTAGTGCCCAAGCCCTCTCACTTTGGGGCTATGTTCTACCAGATTTAACCATGTCTGTGTAACCAACTGGGAATCAAACCCATCTTGTTAGTAGAACTCAACCACCGATCTATCTATGTCACTGAGCTACAGTTTAATGTAGAGTTCATGTACAGTTATATTGTATCAACTTGTTTTTTTAACCTTTTGACTAGTATTTAGGATATTTTGCTGTAGTGTTCAAAACCAACTATTTTCTTCTTCAAATTAACTGTTATTGGGGTCTGTTGTATCGCTACCTGGTTCCTAGGACACACGGGAGTATGAGGTGTCCATTTGAAGAAGAAAAGTCTTCAGAAGAATTAAAACCCACAGATATATTAAGAGATCTGGAGGAAGAGGAGCAACTTTCTTTTTCTTTCAGAGGGCTTCTTTCACTCTCGTCATCTCCCCTCCTGCTATTTCCTCTTCCCTGCCTCTCTCTTTCGTTCTCGCTCTTTATCTTTGAGTTTGTGTCTTTACGCCTCACTTTTCTTTCGTTTGTGTCTCTCTAATTTCCCAGTCTCTCTTTCTGTCAGTGATTGTAGGTTTGCGTCTCCTTGGGCCAGATTCAATCTGATTGCGTTTTGTCCTCTATGCACATTTTAAAGGCAATGTTCCAGCGCTAGTGGAGACGGCATTCACGGTAAACGCTGCATATGTCGGTTCAATTGGAAATTACCTTTTAAAATGTCAATTGTGCTTTAACGTGGATTGAATCTAGGCCCTTGTCTTCATCTGTTCATAGTGTGCAGCGATGACTGTCTCCCAGTAGATGGGCTGTTTTCCACAGTCCAACATTTTGTCTAAAATTAGGATTGGTGCCTTACAGAGGTTCAGCGGTGGATAATATGGAAGGAGAGACAGAAAGAGGGAAAACTGAGATATATTTACGAGGTAAAATCACATAGAGAGAAACAAAAAGGAAAAGGGAGAGACAGGAAAGCAGACACTCTCTCTCATGCTCAGTTGCACACAGTATACGCAGAGAGCGAGAGAGAGAGAGAGAGAGAGAGAGAGAGGTGCATACACACATTGAATGTAAATATTTGGTGGAATATTGAGGCTCATATATACAGAAAATTCAGTGCCAAAATATAACATTGCATAATGTAATGTATCTTCATGTTTCAACTCTCGTTGCCATAGTAACATGTAAAATGACAAAGCCAGCGTTTCATATTGTTCATTGCCGTTTCTGAAGTGTATTTCCACTTGATGTTGAATGACATTGAGGAAAAGGTGAGGACCTGAATGTCGTCACGCTTATAGCACGCAATGATTGTATACTTTACAGCTTCTGCTGAATTATGTTATTGGGATCATCAACGGTTATCATTGTTATCAGTTGTTGTAATATGCACTATGTTGAAGAAAAGAAGCTAACTTGTCTGCTTGCTGTGATACAGTATTTAACTGATATGCTTTTTGAATTCCTTACCAGTTTATTTTCTGAACAGTCAATCTACTTTAATGACTCTTTTGCATTGTAAAGGTATTATTTGCACTATATTAGGTCATGAAGGCATTATTTCTTTGCTGAAATGTAAGATTAAATAAAAGTCTCTGAATGGTGAAAGGAGGTCTTGTCTTCATTAAATTCCAAATGTGTATATAGTCCCGTGTGGCTCAGTTGGCAGAGCATGGTGCTTTCAACGCCAAGGGTGTGGGTTTGATTCCCACAGGGGACCAGTAAGAAAATGTATTCAATTGCTTGTCACAATATTTTCTATTCCAATGTTCTAAATGAACTTTTTAACTCTATCTGTATCCTGAAGGTTGTAAATTCTTCAGTTTGTTTAAATAATACAGACAGAGCTCCAGCTTTGCAAATGGTCAGGTTTTATTCAGAGAACGCTCTCCCGAAAGAAAAAAACATAAAACCTTTTATAAAATCCAGTCAGCAAAGTCTCCACCCTGTTTTATGGCCTGCAAGTTCTCAGGATCTGCCTTCAAAGACCCTATCCTGTTATCTCAGGTCACTCCCCTCAAAGGCATCCCTCAGTGGCTAATGTTTACCCACCTCAGGGACAAGACCCCCACTCTGATAGATGAGGGTGGTAAACTTTTATGGCTAACCTCCTGCTAGCCTAAGAACTACATCCTGACTCATTTACCAAATAGTAACATTCTAACCATTGTCTATGTAATTTCTAATACATCTTACACATTACACAGTTTCAGGGTGAAACATCTTAGTCGTTAACATTAAACATACAAATTCCTTTATCATTGCTCTGGATAAAAGCATCTGCTGTATTCTGTATCAGTACAATACAGTCAGACAGTACATTAATTAATACAAAAACACCAATCAAACACAGAGTGAGAGAAGGAGAAATGCAGTGACACATAAATATGGCGAGGAATGGGTCACACAGCAAAAGAAACCCCAAACACTGCTTTGTTTCTGTAAATCACCAAATAACAGTAAACAAACAATGCTAGCATGTGATATCTGTGCAGATTGGTGTCACTTCCATTGTGTTGGACGATCTCCAGATAGTCAAAAGGTTGTGGAACCACATGTCGAGTTAATGTACTGCCACTGCTAAATGGATTTAGTCTTAAAGGGGACTGTGACACATTTATACATTCTATTGCTAGTGACAACAAGGTGAAATTAAACAAAATGGCCAACTGCTCAGAGACGACCCTCAGACTGCCAACTTAAACACAATGTACCCTCTTCTAATTTTCATCCTGAGGTAACCACGAGTTCGTATGAGAAAGTGTCAGTGGTTTTTTATTAGGATTCCCATTTGCCGACGGCGACACTGGGGTCCGACACATAACGAAAAACACATTACAGGCAATAGACTTTACAACTGACATGCATTTAAAAACATTTACATATAGTGTCCGTATGTGCATCTCAATCAAATCTCAGACACCCAAGATATTATTATTATACAATATGAACATGTATGCACTCACTACTGTAAGTGGCTCTGGATAAGAGCGTCTGCTAGATGACTAACATGTAAATGTGTATTGGGAATTAATAGTACCACAGAGACAGAAGGTTGTGGTAGAGCTTCATCTGATGAGGAAATCATAAGCTCTATGAAAACTGAATCAGATGAACAGCATGTAACTGGAGAGGCTGACGTCGAAGTAAGCAAGGATACACTGAAATGTGTTTTGTCAGATGAGGCACATTTTGGAGGGTTCAGCCATACTGGAGGGTTCAGCCATGCTGGAGGGTTCATGCATACTGAAGGGTTCAGGCATACTGGAGGGTTCAGCCATACTGGAGGGTTCAGGCATACTGGAGGGTTCAACCATACTGGAGGGTTCAGTCATACTGGAGGGTTCAGCCATACTGGAGGGTTCAGGCATACTGGAGGGTTCAGCCATACTGGAGGGTTCAGGCATACTGGAGGGTTCAGGCATACTGGAGGGTTCAGCCATACTGGAGGGTTCAACCATACTGGAGGGTTCAGGCATACTGGAGGGTTCAGCCATACTGGAGGGTTCAGGCACACTGGAGGGTTCAGGCACCTCTACTGTATGTTGCTATAAATGTGTATTTTTCTAAATAGGTTTTGTAGTTTTGTATATTTTATGTGTTTGATGTAATTATGCAGGGCACATCTGTAAAAACATTCCAATCCCAATAATGGTCTGTTTACATTGACTCATGATGAATGGTAGAGGGTCCATTCAGAGAGAAGTAGTAGGTATTTCAAAACGTTATCATGGGTAGGCACAGAGCCGGTCCTGACCTCCCTGGGGCCCTAAGCAAAATTCTGCTAAGGGGCCCTCCTACATGACCCGTGAGCCAAGTCACACCTGACACCCCACTACAATCCTCCCTCCTTTAAGAACAAGTAGACCTAAACAGAACAGAATGAGGTATAAACAAACTATATTTATTGAATAGAGTATTTTATATAGAATCTTAAGATATGTGAATATTAACATTACGTCACACCCTGATCTGTTTCAAATATAAAATATAACACTGATCTTTGTCTCTGCTTCCTGGTAATTAGTCCAGTCCTCACAATATAATACAGTTAGCTTTGTCTATATAATGTTAACATAAGCCTATAGTAAAATAAAACCTATAGAGCTGTGTGATTAACGTTGGTTCCCTCTACAGCCTGGGCATTTTCAGCATCAGCATGGGAACCAGTCTATCTGGACTGTCTGGAAGACATTGAGAAAGTATGTCACATATAGTTAGTTAAGCAGTCATTTACACAAATGCACTTCTGCCATACAATCTTAAATGTTACTAAGTGTGTAAACATTTGAATGTTTGAATTAAAATCTTACCATCAAAATATTCCTCTTCTGCACTTTCTTGAGGCAAGATCATCAATGATGTCATCATAGGACATGTGTTTTCCCACGTCATGATTTATGCTCATGATGGCCAGACCTCTCCAACGTTCCTGTGACATGGAAGACCTCAGGTAGCTTTTGATGAGCTTTAATTTTGAAAAGCTCCTCTCTGCCGATGCTACTGTTACTGGTAGGGTGACTGCAATTCTTAGGGCTATCCAAAGGTTAGGATAGAGTTCCTCCAGGTTTTTCTCACAAAGAAAGGAAAGCAGCTCAAAGGCAGTCATCTTATCTGATGGCAGATAAGGTCAATTCTGAACCTTGTGTGCCAGATCCATTCCATTGATGTCACAGTCATCTCTGAAGGTTAGAGTGTTTTCACTGGACATCTATATTTCACAAAGGCGAGGAGGTGCTCCTTGATCTCTGGCTTTCCCTTTAAAGCTACACTTCTCAGAATAATGGACATTTGCTCCTGGTGACTAATGTCAGGTGTTCAGTCCAAGATAATGTAGAAGTACTTTGAGTCTCTTACTTGAGTCACTATTGCTTCCAGAATCGTGTCACTCACAATCTGTATCAGCTCATTCATTCTGTGTGCGCTTCCCAAGGTAATGAACATGTGTCTCTCCATCTTTCATTTTGCTGAGATGTGTAGCTCAGATGGTAGAGCATGGCACTTGCAACGCCAGGGTTGTGGGTTTGATTCCCACGGGGGACCAGTATGAACATCTATGCACTAACTAACTGTAAGTGGCTCTGGATAAGAGCGTCTGATAAATGACTCAAATGAAAATGTAATGATTTTCCATAACGGGGTCAAATTTAGCCAGTAATTCAACCTCTTTTAGGAAGTTTCCATTATCTGGTTGGAAGAGTTGGTCTGATGAACCCCTGAATGCTAGGTTTCTTTCAGTCAGAGACTGGGGGACACTAATTAAACGTGTAAGGACATCCCGCCATCTCTTTCTTTCAGCCTCCAAAATTGTCATCTGTACTGGGTCTGTGTTAATATTTGCTGAAGCCAGCTGTACTGGGTCTGTGTTAATATTTGCTGAAGCCAGCTGTACTGGGTCTGTGTTAGTACTTGCTGAAGCCAGCTGTACTGGGTCTGTGTTAGTACTTGCTGAAGCCAGCTGTACTGGGTCTGTGTTAGTACTTGCTGAAGCCAGCTGTACTGGGTCTGTGTTAGTACTTGCTGAAGCCAGCTGTACTGGGTCTGTGTTAGTACTTGCTGAAGCCAGCTGTACTGGGTCTGTGTTAGTACTTGCTGAAGCCAGCTGTACTGGGTCTGTGTTAGTACTTGCTGAAGCCAGCTGTACTGGGTCTGTGTTAGTACTTGCTGAAGCCAGCTGTACTGGGTCTGTGTTAGTACTTGCTGAAGCCAGCTGTACTGGGTCTGTGTTAGTACTTGCTGAAGCTGCCAGTACTGGGACTGTGTTAATATTTGCTGAATCCGGCTGTACTGGGTCTGTGTTAGTACTGGTTGAGGCTGGATGTGGATCAACTGAGTCTGTGCTTGTACTGGCTGATGATCCAGCGTCTCCTCTACTGACAAACTTAAGCATAGCACCTGTAAATTATAGATAACAATATTATAATTGTTTTTATCAGCTGCATCAGGCCTATTCAAACTGGCTCCCCCAGAGTTCCTTTTATACATTTTCAAATATAAAATATGATGTGCACCTATGAGGAGTGCCATCACGCCCATACAGTATATTGAGCGCAACTGGTCCTTGTTTGGGCACACACACACACACACACACACACACACACACACACACACACACACCAAAGCACGCAACAGGCTGACCAATACAAGGGTTGAAAAATTGGTGGCCATCCGGACAAATTTGAGGCTTTTTGAGCCTGACAACGAGCCATCCTCAACAAGGTTGGAAAGTGACAGTGAAGATGAGGCCTCAGAGTCTGATGTTCAAGAGGTGGACATTGAGGAGGTCCAGGGAGAAGACAGGAAGCCTGAGAGGAAGACAACCAAAGCTTTAGTTTCTAGACTATCATTTTACAGATGTATGTTGAAAACGTTTTTGGGAGATGCGATGGATCATTGGGGATCGTTCAATATTCCCTTTCTTTTGTTGTTCAGTGAAATCATTCCATGTGAAGATCATTTGTAATTATGTCTACTTATGATAAGGTAAAAGGTTAATGTTTCTGTCTCCATATGATATGGTAAATATATCCAATGCAAAAAACATCTACATTTAAATGGTATTAATATCAATTAGCATATATTTCCGTTAATTCACATATATTCCCGTTAATTCCAACGGAAAGTTTCCACCTCTGAATATTCCCCAAAATGTGCAACCCTTCTACTATCATTTTTTTAAATCCTGCTGCTCAGTGTAAGGTCCTGACTGAGGCCAGGTCTCTGACTCCATCTAGAGGGAGTGGGATGGCCACAGTCAGGTCCTTACATTCACTACGTTGGTGTTGGGTTTTGGGTGATCCCCAATTAGAGACAGCTGTCTTGAGTTGTCTCTAATTGGGGAGTATAATTAATTGCACTTCACGTCCACCTGGGTGTGGATAATTGTGTGTGTTTGTGTGCCTGCACTAAACGCCAGCTCGCGGTAGTTTGTTGTTTTCGCAGTTTAATCAGTAAATAAAATATGTTTGCACCGACCTCTCGCTCTGCGCCTCGTTCCCTCAACACTCACCGTGACACTCAGCCACTTTACCCCTGATTGTATGCATATAACTACCTCATATTTTACCAGTATAACTGATATTGTTATTGATATTGTTCATCTACATACTGTATATTATGTTGTTCTTTTTCTACTGGCATTGAACTTGTTCTTTTTTTTCTTTATATTGACAATATCTATTTCAGATATTGCTGTATTGTTTGCACCTTCTGTGGAGACCCATCCACTTAGCTAGATGTGGCTGGGGGTTATAGCATTTCTTTCACATGACCAATCAAAGTGTGTCTGGGTAAGCGACTCATCGGCGTATTTAGACCCCAGGCCCCCTTTATTTCATTTCAGCCCCCATAAAAATTGTAATACCAACTATTTGTTAGGCTTTAGGACCACACGGAAGCCGCTGTGATAGACATAGGTGTCAGGCTCTGGCCATAGAGAAGCTTTGCTTCTCTATATTTCTATGGTCAGAGTCTGGCAGATCTATGATTTCTACATCTGTGTGGTGTTGTGTGTGGGATCCCTAATTGGAGGCAGCTGCTATGCATTACCTCTAATTAGGGATCCTACTTATATGTCTGTGTTCCACTCCCTTGGCGTGGTTCATTGTTATATGTTGTCCCGTGTTCGTGCTACGTGTGTCATCTTTATATTGCATTTGTTATTTTGCATAGTTCGATGTCCAGTCTAGTTTATTTATTTAATAAACGATGTCGAACTATCGCTACGCTGCGCCTTGGTCTCTCTACACACCCGAACGTGACAGAATGAACCACCACCCGACCAAGCAGCGTAAATCTGGAGCAAAGGAGAAGAAAGGAAGACAGCGGCGTTATCGAGGTAAAGGAGCCCGTAGTCAACCCCAGGAAAATTTCGGGGGGGGCTATGGGGAGGGTCTGGCAACGAGGAGGACGCGCCAGTACCACTCTCCATGTGGGATACACTGTGCCCTAAATATAAATGGGGGGCGCAAAATGTAGAAGAGGAGGAGTATTTGGAGAGACATTTTGGAGACGTTTTGGAGGAGATGTGGGAGATAGCGGAAGAGGTGGAACGGGAAATGTCGGAATGGAATAATCCGTGTCCAGTCGCCTACTCCACTCCCGTGAAAGAGCAGTCCGCTTTACCGGTGCCCAGTCGGGGTCCGGCCGTCTGCTCTACTCCAGTGCCAGAACAGTTCGCTCCAACGGTGCCCAGTCCGGGTCCGGCCGTCTGCTACACTCCAGTGCCAGAGCAGTTCGCTCCACCGGTGCCCAGTCTGGGTCCGGCCGTCTGCTACACTCCAGTGCCAGAGCAGTCCGCTCCACCGGTGCCCAGTCTGGGTTCGGCTGTCTGCTACACTCCAGTGCGCCTCTCCAGTCCGATACATCCTGTGCCTGCTCCCCGCACTCGCCCTGAGGTGCGTGTCATCAGTCCGGTGCCATCAGTGCCGACTCCACGCACCAGGCTTCCAGTGCGCGTCTCCAGTCAGGTACGTCCTGTGCCTGCTCCCCGCACTAGCCCTGAGGTGCGTGTCATCAGTCCGGTGCCATCAGTGCCGACTCCACGCACCAGGCTTCCAGTGCGCGTCTCCAGTCAGGTACGTCCTGTGCCTGCTCCCCGCACTCGCCCTGAGGTGCGTGTTATTAGTTCGGTGCCACCAGTGCCGACTCCACGCACCAGGCTTCAAGTGCGCGTCTCCAGTCAGGTATGTCCTGTGCCTGCTCCCCGCACTAGCCCTGAGGTGCGTGTTATTAGTTCGGTGCCACCAGTGCCGACTCCACGCACCAGGCTTCAAGTGCGCGTCTCCAGTCCGGTACGTCCCGTGCCGACTCCCCGCACTCGACCTCCAGTGCGTGTGCCCAGCCAGGTTCCTCCAGTGCCGGCTCCACGCACCAGGCCTCCAGTGCGCCTCTCCAGTCCGGTACGTCCCGTGCCGACTCCCCGCACTCGCCCTGAGGTGCGTGTCATCAGTCCGGTGCCATCAGTGCCGACTTAACGTAAAGAACATTTAAAAGGGAACTGTGCATGTGGGATGAAAAGCCTTGTTTCTAAAGATTGTTATTTTTACTTTGAGATGATTAAATCATTCCACCTAAATGTTTTTGCAATCAATTGTTCTTGATGAAAACAACACGGCGGCGTCTCAACCGTCGAGCGATATAACCACCGAAACAACTCAACTCAGCCACAAACCTAGTGAGATTTGCACTCCACGCACCAGGCTTCCAGTGCGCGTCTCCAGTCAGGTATGTCCTGTGCCTGCTCCCCGCACTAGCCCTGAGGTGCGTGTTATTAGTTCGGTGCCACCAGTGCCGACTCCACGCACCAGGCCTCCAGTGCGCCTCTCCAGTACGGTACGTCCTGTGCCGGCTCCACGCACCAGACCGTCGGTGCGCCTCACCAGCCCGGAGCCTCCCGTGATGGTCGACAGCCCGGAGCCTCCCGTGATGGTCGACAGCCCGGAGCCTCCCGTGATGGTCGACAGCCCGGAGCCTCCCGTGATGGTCGACAGCCCGGAGCCTCCCGTGATGGTCGACAGCCCGGATCCTCCCGTGATGGTCGACAGCCCGGAGCCTCCCGTGGTGGTCGACAGCCCGGAGCCTCCCGTGGTGGTCCACAGGCCGGAGTCGCCTGCCACACCGGTGCCCAGTTCTGGCCCGGTTATTTGCCCCGCTCCATGGCCTGAGTCTTTTTCCCCACCGGTGTCATTTTTTGGACCGGTTGTTTACCTCTTTGAAAGGCCGGAGTCGCCTGCCACACCGGTGCTCAGTCCTGGCCCGGTTATTTGCCCCGCTCCATGGCCTGAGCCTTTTGCCCCACCATTATTATTTCCAGGACCGGTGGGTTGCCCATTTACATGGCCGGAGTCGCCTGCCACACCGGTGCCCAGTCCTGGCCCGGTTATGTGCCCCGCTCCATGGCCTGAGCCTTTTGCCCCACCATGATCATTTCTAGGACCAGTGGGTTGCCCCTTTAAATGGCCTGAGTCGCCTGCCACACCAGTGCCCAGTCCGGGCCCAGTAGAAAAGGGGAGGAAGTTATCCACTTCGCCGGGGCCGGAACCGCCACCTGCGATGGTTGCGTGATGTTTTTTCCTCCCTGACCCTTCCCTCATGTTTTTGTTTGTTTTTCTTGCGGCCGGGAGTCCGCGCCTTTGAGGGGGGGTACTGTCAGGCTCTGGCCATAGAGAAGCTTTGCTTCTCTATATTTCTATGGTCAGAGTCTGGCAGATCTATGATTTCTACATCTGTGTGGTGTTGTGTGTGGGATCCCTAATTGGAGGCAGCTGCTATGCATTACCTCTAATTAGGGATCCTACTGTAAGGACTGATATATGTTTAGCTAATTAATATGTTAATCTACAACAAGAGTTATTAACTGAATGTATTGTGTGATCATAGATCTTTAGAACTGCTGTAGGTTTGGGTAGGGGGGAGCTATGTGGAAGGAATGTGCTAGCTGGGGGTTTTACGATAGAACTGTGTCTTGTTGTAATATGAAGCTTGGACTGAGAAGACCACTACTTCCGTCAACTGGATTGCGTCACGAGGCTGGGACCAGCCTGCACGCCAACGATAGGCTGAGTAAGTTTAAACTACACTCAGCCTCTACTCCGACAGGCCAGCAAGGAGCGGAAACGATTCTGTCGGAGTATTTAAGGAAGAACAAAGGATAGGGGCGCTGCTCTCTTCTCTAGGCTATGCGATTCTATAGCGCTGCTCGCTGATTCTCTCTCGCGCTCTCTTGCGCTCTCTTTTTCTCTCTCTCTCTCTCTCTCTCTCTCTCTCTCTCTCTCTCTCTCTCTCTCTCTCTCTCTCTCTTCTCATGCGCTGTTTGCCCTGCGTGGTGTCACAGTGAGCCTGTATATACGAACTTCATATTTACCATTTAAGGGTTTGCTAGAATAAAATACATAGATGATTTAAATGGTGTAGTAATCCTTTTGTTCCAATACCAGATTTGAATTGACGCAACTCAACACTACTTATATGTCTGTGTTCCACTCCCTTGGCGTGGTTCATTGTTATATGTTGTCCCGTGTTCGTGCTACGTGTGTCATCTTTATATTGCATTTGTTATTTTGTATAGTTCGATGTCCAGTCTAGTTTATTTATTTAATAAACGATGTCGAACTATCGCTACGCTGCGCCTTGGTCTCTCTACACACCCGAACGTGACAATAGGTGTAAAACGGACCAATGAGGCCCTGTTACGCGCCCATTACACAAGTCTCGGAGAAACAGAGCCTGCAGTGTTGCCAACTTAGTGACTTTGTC
The DNA here is from genome assembly GCA_023634145.1 of Thymallus thymallus. Taxonomy (NCBI): domain Eukaryota; kingdom Metazoa; phylum Chordata; class Actinopteri; order Salmoniformes; family Salmonidae; genus Thymallus; species Thymallus thymallus. The sequence goes on along the minus strand of CM042398.1, from coordinate 33,072,856 downwards.
GATTAGCGAGTATTCGGCTAGCAACAAATCTAGCTACTTTTTCTGGTGTTATTGGAGACTTTTGGAGACTCTGACGTGAAAGCACGTATCGTTCTTACTCTTCTCAACGAGCAGCTGGTGTTGCTGTGGGCCCCCTGTCCCAAAGCACTCGCAGGCGGCCCAGTCCTCGCGCAGCAGTCCCTCTCAGCTGCAGTCAGAGCAGGAGATGTTCACCCCTCCGCGTCCAGTCTGTAAATGAATCGTGCATGCGGGAGGCCGCCCTGGCTTACATTCAGGGTGGGATGTAAATGTAAAATGTTCTTTGTCTAAAATAAATCACTGCACAAAATAAATCACTGCATTTGACTCACACAGCCTCAGTCACTTACTCACCTCATCCACTGTGTGCGTATGCCTCTCTGTTACATAAGCTAAACATCTAGCTGGCTAGCTCATCACACTCAAAAATACAGAAAGGAGTGGGAATAAAACCCTGAACTCAAAGGCTGGTTGAAGCTGTTTATTAGAGATGATACACGGGCATTAGGGTGCATCAAATTTGAATGGGAAATTTTAATTTCAAAATATAAATTTGGCTGGCATTGATTTTTGTTCCAATTAACATGAAAATGACTTTTGCAAAGTTTTGAGGAATTCCATTGAGATTTAGGGGTGCCACCTAACACAAAAATTTGAAATTTTTTGTCTAATTGCCGAAAGATTGACCTGGAAATGTTGAGTACAGTGAACTTTTATACAGTAACATGTTCTATAGTGTTATCAAAGTAAAAGTTTGTTTGCCCTTTGGGCATTTCTCAGAATTCATATTTCAAGATTCTCCATTCATTTGTCCTATAGACAAAATGAATGGAGGTCAATGGGACATGTTCACGTGGCCTTACCCTGAATTTTGTGCAGCAGTGATGGATGTCGGACACACATATAAAGTTTAATTGACTTTATTGTTAAACACAAGGAGCGATACTGACACACTTAAAAGAACAAACCCTCTTTAGTGGCTAACTCACTGGCAACTAACAGGGCCTAATGGTAAGAGCTGACACTAACTAAACTTCAAACTTAATTGCTCAGTCTGTGCCAGAGTCTGCTCCACTGAGCAACATCACCAGGGAGAAAGAGAGAGGAAATGGAACCCACTCTGAACCTAGCCAGTGCGTCTCCCCCCAGATATGTCTCCCCACCCGCCACCCAATAGTAACCGTCCTATTCAGGGATCAGCTTGCGTTTGCAGCGGCGAAGGTTTGGCTGTTGGTTGCGGTCATGTTCAACTGCCTGCAGCACATGCTGCTCCTTCCTTGCCACTGCGACGTAGTCGGATGTTAGCTTGACGCCACGCTGTGAGCTTGACGCCACGCTGTGAGCTTGACGCCACGCTGTGAGCTTGACGCCACGCTGTGAGCTTGACGCCACGCTGTGAGCTTGACGCCACGATGTGAGCTTGACGCCACGCTGTGAGCTTGACGCCACGCTGTGAGCTTGACGCCACGCTGTGAGCTTGACGCCACGCTCGGCACAGTCATTGACCTTGTTCATTGCACGTACATTGACCTCACTTTTTTTGAACGCAGCATTGGTCGCCCATTCCTTCACGTCGAGAGACATACATTCTGGATCAATGTGCAGCTGGTGCATCCCAAACCAGCAATCCTTATTGGCGAGGTCAGCCAAGCTGGTGGTTGGCAAGAGGGTGGGGAACTTTGGCTTGCCAAAGCCAGTGCCAGTGCCAAAGCGCTGCTCAGGGATGTGCATGGGGAGATCAGCGGGCTTGTGCTCCAAGATCGCTCTGGCAAGTGCATGCTTGTCATCATTTGGCACCTTGCTGCTGAAGAGAGCCAGGGGTAGCATCTCACCTGTCAGGTACCAGCTCCATCAAAGCCAGCTTGAGAGTATAGAGCAGCTTGGCCATCCATCGTGCCTTGTGGAGCGCTCCCAGTCGTTGGAAGGTCACTGCAGTCTGCTCTTCACCATCTGCATCCAGAAACACAAGACACAGCTGCACAAACTCATGGTAGTCACCTCGCTTGTGGTCAGTGACTTCTTTTGCGCACCTGACATGTTCAGCACGTAAATTGCCCAGGAGTGGTTGCTCGGTGTTGCCAGGAATGTAGCGGGACCATTGGTTGCTGGATTCTTGTGGTAACAGGTTCCATTTCTCTCTCAGACGTGTGAACAAGGTAACCTCTGGCAAGCGTGATGACTCCACCTTCAGGTCTGTGAAAACCTGGTTCAGGAGGACCTCACCAATGTGGTGCCGGCACCCAGACCAAAGCAGTGGTCGGCCCAGTGAGAGCTGTATGGCAATGCAGGCTGCTGTGAGATGGCCGGTGTTTGACGCAGTGGTGTCAAATGCCATGTTGACAACCTGGTCAGCGCAGCACCAGTCCTGCAGCTACTTGCATGTCAACCGGGCAATGATCACTCCACATGCCTCATTGGTCTGCTTCTTAAACGCCGGGACACCAAGCAATTTCAGCCGCTCTGCATCTCCAACCACCACTGTAAGACGCTCCTCCAACTGGCGCACATTGCTGAGCATCAGTGTTAACTTGCTGTCCCAGTGTAGGGTGCACAATTGAGGTGGTGTCCACTGCTTGTGCTGTTCCTCACTGATTGTTAATGGTGTTCTAGCACCATACTTTCTGAAAAAGTTGGTCGCAGATGTGGGTGACCAGCGTTTCAGCCTCCTCCTCGATGAGTCCATGGATGTAAGTGTTTCTAAGTACCTGGGGGTTGTGATAAGGTACTTTAGTGACACCAAGCAGACAATTGTATCAACATTTCTGGGGCTTGTTGAGTTGGAGGGAGGAGATGCCAAATCTTTAGCCCGTGCTGTTGTGGCTTTCCTTGAGAAGTGTTGTCTTAAAAAAGAGAAACTCCTGGTGATAGGGACTGACAATGCCTCTGTTATGAAGGGGATTAACAATGGGGTCCATAAAGTGCTGAAGGAGGAGTATGGCCTCAAAGATCTGGTTCTTATTCGCTGTGTGTGCCACTCTCTGCAGCTTGCTGTAAGTCATGCTTCCAATGACACCATCCCCCGTAGTGTGGAGTACTTGGTACGAGAGACTTATAACTGGTTTTCAGTGTCTCCAAAGCGCAGGGAGGCCTACAAGGCCATATATGAGACCATCAACTGTGGGGAGAAACCTTTACAGATAACCAAGGTGTGTGCCACACGTTGGCTCTCCATTGAACCCACGGTTTCACACATTTTGGACCAGTGGGAGGAGCTTAGGCTGCATTTCGCAGTCACCAAGTCCAGTGAACACTGCTACATGGCTGAGGTTTTATACTCCATGTACAGTGATCCTCAAAACATATTGTATCTGACTTTTTTTAAGTCAGTGCTGGGTGAGGTACAGTTGGCCATCAAGGCTTTTGAGGGAGAGCAAGTAGATCCTCTTAAGCTACTTGACAGCTTGGTTAGCCTGATCAAGTCTGTGAGCAGCAGGGTGCAGAATCCACTGGTAAATGTTGATGTGCTCAAAGGGCCAATAGATGGATACATCAGTCTCAAACCGTACCTTGGTTACCTTTTTGAGTCAAAGGCAGCTGAGCTCCACCTTGCGCCTGAGGATGAAAACAATTTCCGAAAGCGGTGTGTAGCCTTCACCATCTCCCTCACTAATGAGTTGAGGGTGAGACTGCCGGACAACATCGAAGCATTGCAGTACATGTCAGTTTTCAATGTGGAGGAAACTCTAAAGCACAATAAGAGCCCTGGAGAAATAGAAAAAATAGCCAAGCTCCTTGGCTACTCCCCTGCAGAAATAGACAAGATTGTCCAGCAATGGCGTGCCATCCATCTTAGTAAATGGAGTGAGATTTGGAAGTTCAGGGATGCAGCTGATATAAACCAGTTTCAAGAACTTGCCATGGCTGCTGTGTCTGTGTTGTCCTTGCCACACTCGAATGCTCATCTGGCTGAATACTCTCTCTGTCCCAAAGCAATATGATTGCCTGGTTTTAAATGTGGTACTTGGAAATAAATAATTGCTTGTATTAGGGATACCAGCCTGAAACACTCCGATCCCCGTATAATCTCAAAGAGAAATTATAAAACTTTCTCGCAGCAAGCCTTTATCCTTGACTTATATCACTCAGATCTTTTGTCCACTTGCTGCTTTTCTGATCCAGTTTTAGCCCTTGCCCTTTTCTCTTCTATCTTCACCTCTACATCAGATAAACAAGCTCCTTTTAAGAATCACAGAATCAGAAATCTTACTAATCCTTGGTTCTCCCCTGAATTAGCAAATATTTTTCTGCAAAAGAATCAAGCATGGGCCTTGGCGAGGAAAACAGGTGCCCCAGCTGATTGGCTGTCTTTTAGGCAACTGAGAAACAAATGTACTTTAGCTGTCAAAAAGGCCAAATCGAAACACTTCCCAAGTGCTATGACAGACTCTGCCGGTGATCCAGCAAAATTCTGGAAAACCGTTACCTCATTAAAAAGGGGAAATTCTGCTCTTCCTCTTCCTAAGAAAATTAAGTTAAAAAAATCATATCTGTGATGCTTTTAATAAACATTTTATCACTGCTGGTTTTTTATTTGAAAAGAAAAGTGGCCAATGTGGTTCTGGCCAGTCAGTTGATTTCTCTACTTGCTTTTCTACCACTAACAAGGAAAATGGAAATCCTGTCTTTAGTTTCCATAAATTATCTGAAACAGAAGTCCTAGCTGCCTTATGTGCCATTGATACTAAGAAATCCATAGGCGCTGACAATTTAGACCCGTTCGTACTTAAGTGTGCTGCACCTCTCATTGCTGGTTCAGTGACACACATTTTCTATCTAACTTTAAGCACAGGAACTATCCCTAAGGTGTGGAAATCAGCTTTTGTTCTGCCATTACATAAAGGAGGTGACTGTAGTGATCTGGATAATTACCGACCCATTTCTAGGCTCCCCTGTCTGGCAAAGATCTTGGAATCCTTAGTCAGTAAACAGTTACTATCTTTTCTTTCTGCAAACAGTATTCTTAGCATCCATCAATCTGGGTTTAGATCAAAACACAGTACCACATTGGCCACTATGCTTGTTGTAAATTATATCGCACATGCCTTAGATAATAGAATAGAATAGACTGTGCTGCGTTATTTGTTGACTTGTCTAAAGCCTTTGACACTGTAGACCTGTCAGGCCCTGGCCATAGAGAAGCCTATTGCTTCTCTATGTAGCCATGGTCAGAGTCTGAAAGGTCTATTCTTTCTGTTTCTGCTGGTGGTTTGTGTTGGATCCCTAATTAGAGGCAGCTGCAGTGCATTGTCTCTAATTAGGGATCCTACATAGGTTTGTAAGTTCCACACCGGGGTGTGGGTCATTAATTCTCCAGTCACGGTGAAAAGTAAGTGTGCTACGTTCCGTTTGTATATCGTGTTTGTTTTGTTTGATAGTTCGTCATTTTTTTGAATTTGTGTTAATAAAATGTCGAACTACAATCCCTGCGCTGCGTCTTGGTCGCTCCATGCACCCAACCGTGACAGACCTTGGGCTGTGTATGCGCCCAGTCGTGACAATACCATGCTATCCTTTTACATAAGCTGTCAGCTATTGAACTGGGTACTGATGCCTGCCGATGGTTCTATGGTTATCTTAAAGTTAGAACTCAGGCCGTCTTGGTCGATGGGGTCAAGTCCGAACCCTTACAGTTACTTAAAGGGGTCCCTCAGGGTTCAATAATTGGCCCTTTATTGTTCTCACTGTATATTAACAGCGTTGGTGATGATTTTAAATATTGTAAATTCCATTTATATGCAGATGACACTGTGATTTATTATATTGCTCCAACAGCCAAACAAACATTAATGTAGTTGGAGTCTGATTTTAAGATACTACAGGAGTCTCTTTTACAGCTCAAACTTGTTTTAAATCTTAATAAAACAAATGTTATGTATTTTTCTAGGTCTAAACTCTCAGTTAGAAACACCCTTGCAATTACTAGCCTGGATGTTACTCAAATCGAACAGGTCTCTGCATATAAACATTTAGGCGTATGGTTAGATGATAGGCTCTCCTTTCAAAAACATGTTAGTGAATTGGGGAAAAAGTTAAAATTCAAGTTAGGCTTTTTTTTTTACAGAAACAGGGCCTGTCTGTCCTCTGTAAATAGAAAACAAATTGTTCAGGCTACTTTTTTATCCGTTTTAGATTATGGTGATGTTATCTATACGCATGCTTCGGCAACCACATTAAAACCACTGGATGCTATTTACCATTGTGCACTCAGGTTTATCAGGGGGGATAGTTTCAGAACACATCACTGTATTCTATACCACTCAGGTTTATCAGGGGGGATAGTTTCAGAACACATCACTGTATTCTATACCACTCAGGTTTATCAGGGGGGAGAGTTTCAGAACACATCACTGTATTCTATACCACTCAGGTTTATCAGGGGGGATAGTTTCAGAACACATCACTGTATTCTATACCACTCAGGTTTATCAGGGGGGATAGTTTCAGAACACATCACTGTATTCTATACCACTCAGGTTTATCAGGGGGGAGAGTTTCAGAACACATCACTGTATTCTATACCACTCAGGTTTATCAGGGGGGATAGTTTCAGAACACATCACTGTATTCTATACCACTCAGGTTTATCAGGGGGGATAGTTTCAGAACACATCACTGTATTCTATACCACTCAGGTTTATCAGGGGGGATAGTTTCAGAACACATCACTGTATTCTATACACCACTCAGGTTTATCAGGGGGGATAGTTTCAGAACACATCACTGTATTCTATACCACTCAGGTTTATCAGGGGGGATGGTTTCAGAACACATCACTGTATTCTATACCACTCAGGTTTATCAGGGGGGATAGTTTCAGAACACATCACTGTATTCTATACCACTCAGGTTTATCAGGGGGGATAGTTTCAGAACACATCACTGTATTCTATACCACTCAGGTTTATCAGGGGGGAGAGTTTCAGAACACATCACTGTATTCTATACCACTCAGGTTTATCAGGGGGGATAGTTTCAGAACACATCACTGTATTCTATACCACTCAGGTTTATCAGGGGGGATAGTTTCAGAACACATCACTGTATTCTATACCACTCAGGTTTATCAGGGGGGATAGTTTCAGAACACATCACTGTATTCTATACCACTCAGGTTTATCAGGGGGGAGAGTTTCAGAACACATCACTGTATTCTATACCAACATGTGGGTTGGGCCCTTCTGTCTGTGAGGCGAGAAAAACACGCTCTTCTGTTTATTTATAAAGCACTCCTTTTAAAACACCCGCCATATATTTCAGCATTAATTTCCACTAGACATACTAATTGTAATACCAGATCACAGTCATGGATTACATTAGAGACGCCTGCAGTAACACAGATTTGGGTAGAACTGCCTTCAGTTCTTTTGCACCTTTTCTGTGGAACAAATTGCAGACCCACCTCAAGCTAGACACTGTGGAGCCCCTTGCCCATTTCAACAATATTGTGGAGGATCAATATGATGTTGTCTGTTTGTTTCTGTTGAACTTTTTGTTTTTCTTTGTTTTCTTGAAATGTTTCTCTGTTTTGTATGTTTTGAGATCTTTCTTCTCCTAAATGTCTGTCTATGTGTCTAAATTGTACATGTTAACATGTTTACACAGGGCACGGCCGTAAAATAGATCTAGGTCTCAGTCTGTTTTCCCTGTCAAAATAAAGTTTAAATAAATAAATAAAAATAAATAAAACACACAAATATTTTAGCTAATTATTGTAACATGGACAAGCTATGCGATGTGTCAGCCTGGACATTTGCTGTTGTCTTGTCTTTGTTAGCGATGCATCATTATCTATAGAGTTAGCTAGCTGACATCTCAAGGCTTTTGCTAGGATAAGTTAGATGGATAGCTTGATAACTATGCAGCAACACAAACATTGATCTTGACAAGCTAGCTAAGAGACTAGCAAAATATGACTGAAATGTCATCCAACTAACATTGCAGTCTCTCATGATTCACTTGAAGTGGCCAACGCTACCATGCATGCATAACCTAAATAAATGTATGTCTCTCCATAGATGGATATACCAAAGTATATGAGAGGCAGGGAAAATGTAGAGCAGCCAGGTGAGCGAGTGAACAGACAGTCAGGAAGCTGCCAAGAGTCTGCTTCTCACAGACTGTGCATTGGTGTTTCACCACAACACTACAGGGCCTTGAAAAACTACCTTGAAAGTTATCAGATTTGTCTGAATTACAAATGATGTTCTGTTCTTCAGATGAAATAAAAATGAAATGTTCTTCTGTGTAATATTTTATTTTAAAATAATGACCCTTGAGATGTATTATTTTAAAGTGACATTGATTTTACGTTAGAACATATATTTAAGAAAAGTAATAACTGAAATATGCTGTTTGCCTTACTATTCAACTCCCAGTTAACACAGATGAAACATAATGCCCTAACAAGGACACACTTGGCTTACCTTTAGCCTCTAGCTGTGGAACATTTAAATAACTCACATTTTCTGGATAAAAAAACAACAATGTTTAATGATCATTTAACAGACTGTGAATCTGAAGGAAATGTGTGAAAATGAAGACTAAAGATCATTCTGTGGAAGTGAGAGATAAAGTAGTACACATGTGTACATTAGGAAAAGGGTACAAAATAATATCCAAGTGTTTGGATATCCCATAGTGCACTGCTGGATCAATAATGACCAAGTGGAAGCTGCATCACACCAGTGCCTCAACGGACTGGTGCTCCTTCACTCCAATCTCAGCCACTGTACTCTGTTGCTCCTTCAAAGTGATTGTCGGCCTCTCCATGGCTTCCCACACTCCTCTCCTTCTTGTACGGACGCTGAGTTGAGGCACTGCCTTGTCTAGGGCAGAACCTGGGCGCTGTGATGCAGCTTCTACTTATAGATCCAAAAGTGCACAATAAATAATAAAGGGGTTGACTACTTATGCAAACAGCATATTTCAGTTACTTATTTTTCTTAAATAAACATAAAACCAGTCACTTTAAAAGAATACATTTATTTACTATTTTGGATTTAAGACATTTGTTTCACTTTTAAATTAGTTGATTGGACTATTGATACAATGATTGATAATATGCTAAACATGAGTTTTAAATATATGTTGAAGCTGTAAAGGGTTTGTTTACATTATCATTGTTTTCCATCAGCAACTCCTACTCTTCAGAAATATATGTGCATTTACCCACAATTCATTTAAATAAATCCCAGATTGGAAAGTATACTTGTTTTTGTTTGATTGTGGTTGTCACAGTTCAGAGAGAGAGATCGGGACATCGGAGAGGCAGCAGAGAGAGAAAGACATCACAGTGTCGGACAGGCAGCAGAAAAGAGAGAGAGAGAGAAAGAGAGAAAGAGAGAAAAGTGTTGGAGAGGCAGCAGAGAGAGAGCACAGTGTCGGAGAGGCAGAAGAGAGAGAAAGAGAGCACAGTGTTGGAGTGGCAGCAGAGAGAGAGAAAGAGCACACTGTCAGAGAGGCAGCTGCGACTAGAGATGACTCGGGAGATAAGGACACAGGTCCTAAGCAAGTGAAACTACAATATCATCCCCAAGAGTGCTTTGGCTGCAGAAAAGAGCCTTTCAGGAAAAGTGTTTTGACACTTTTAAATGGTTAGAATACTCTGTGGAAAAAAATACATCCTTCTGCTTTGCATGTCGAATATTCGGTAGAAACCTGAAACACAACACATTTGTTGAAACTGGATACAAAAATTGGGAAAAAGCCCTGAACGTGAAGCAACTCAATCTCACAAGGAAAGTGTTGCCTCCTGGAAGGGCTACAAGGCTAGTGCCTCATAAGGAAATGCTGTACAGCAGATAGAAGCAGCACATGTAAACTAAATAACAGAGAGAAGACAGTACATACACCGTGTTGTGGCGGTTACCTCCATGTTAGGAAGCAAGGGATACCTTTTAGAGGTCACATCGAAAGTGTTTTCCTGAAGTCCACGATCATCTCCTTTGTTTTGTTGACGTTGGGTGAGAGGTTATTTTCCTGGCACCACACTCCCAGAGCCTTCACCTCCTCCTGTAGGCAGTCTTGTCATCTTTGGTAATCAAGCCTACTACTGTTGTGTCATCTGCAAACTTGATGATTGAGTTGGAGGCATGCTTGGCCACGCAGTCATGGGTGAACAGGGAGTACAGGAGTGGGCTGAGCACGCACCCTTGTGGGGCCCCAGTGTTGAGGATCAGCGAAGTGGAGGTGTTGTTTCCTACCTTCACCACCTGAGGGCGGCCCATCAGGAAGTCCAGGACCCAGTTGCAGAGGGCCTCAAGCTTAATGATGAGCTTGGAGGGTACTATGGTGTTGAATGCTGAGCTATAATCTATGAACAGCATTCTTACATAGGTATTCCTCTTGTACAGATGGGATAGGGCAGTGTGATGGCAATTGCATCGTCTGTGGATCTATTGGGGGGGTAAGCAAAGTGAAGTGGGCCTAGGGTGTCAGGTAAGGTAGAGGTGATATGATCCTTGACTAGTCTCTCAAAGCACTTCATGATGAAAGAAGTGAGTGATACGGGGCGATAGTCATTAAGTTCAGTTACCTTTGCTTTCTTGAGGACAGGAGCAATGGTGGCCATCTTGAAGCATGTGGGGACAGCAAACTGGGATATGGAGAGATTGAATATGTCCGTAAACACACCAGCCAGCTGGTCTGCGCATGCTCTGAGGACACGGCTAGGGATGCCGTCAGGGCCGGCAGCCTTGCGAGGGTTAACACGCTTAAATGTCTTACTCATGTAACGGGCTCCGTCGGTGGCACTGTGTTATTCTCAAAGCGAGTGAAGAAGTGTCCGTGACGTGGCTGGTTTTCTTTTTGTAGTCCATGATTGCCTGTAGACCCTGCCACATACTTCTCGCGTCTGGGCCGTTGAATTGCAACTCCACTTTGTCTCTAAGTACATTCAGGGGCCATTTTCTCAAAAAGTGGGGTTACAAGTTCATAAACTTTCAAAGCAGAATTACTTTCCAATTGTTCTTCAAATGCAGTGTATCATTTACCATTTTGTAGCCCTGAGTCTTTTATGCAACGTAAAAAACACAATTTCAAATGTTGCTACATAAAACCGATTGAAGGCGGTCGGTCACAAATATTGATTCAGTATCATATACATAGCGTTTTAGCGCAGACCTTTATTTTGAAGGCAACAGTGGAAAACCGGAAGTCTTATTGTTTCTGCTGGGACGCTAATCTTGTCGACGACGCTATTAGCTAGTCAAGCGAGCTAAACGTGTCAAAATGATAATTAACCACAGTATTCCGCCCCTAAATTCGCACAACTAGCGAGCAATCTAGTTAAGTGTGTTCCTCTGCCGTTGGCGTTGTTTTTAAACGCACACTTTAACAACGTTGGAGATTCGGAACCGCCAACGACAGTTAATCGCTAACGTTAAGCTAGCAAGTCGGCTAGCCTGGTGAGTACGTTCTCTAGGTAACCGCTTGCCTTCAGCATCCAATCAGAGACGGTAGCTTGGAAACGAACTTGAGTCCCAATGCAGCTCGGCGTGTAACAAAGCCAGCTAACGCTGCTAACATTGTGCGGTTGTAGCAAGTTGCTTTGCTGTCTGGGAAACCTAACTAGCTAACAGTTACCCCGTTCAAATGTCACCTGGGCAATGATACTGGCCTGGGAGTAGGCAGGGCAAAGCCGTCTTGGGTGATCTCGGTTAGCTAAATCATCCACATGAATCACAACTCATACAGCAGTTATGCCTGATTTTTAAGGAGCTAAGTGTCATCTGAAGCAATTGTAGGTTATAATTGTAAGATGAATGACAAATTGTTGCTTGCTTCAGTTTTTTTCTAAATAATTTGTGTCCACTCCTCAATTGTCCAGTGTTTGATCGGTACCAGAGTAATTCTGTTCTGATTTCAGATTTAAATAGAGTATAGGAAGATGTTGGGAAAGTGGTCAGAAGTAGCTGATTTGTGTCAAAGTAACATTGTAGTGAATACAATGTTGGGAGTGATGTCACAATGCTGAGGAAATCCCATGAAAGTGGATGGAGGACAAAAAGTATAAAACCTATCCAAAAGTTGTATGCAAGAACACTATTCCAGACCAGTTTACACGTTTTAAAGTTGGAACGATGTTTCTAGCTTAAACTGTTTAAGAGGAGTAGCGTTATAAAGAATAACTATAAATCTTGAATAATTCTTACAATATCTAATGTTTAATGTTTTAAAAAAAATGTATTATTTCTTTACTTTTCACCCCTTTTTTGCCGCAATTTTGTGATACCCAATTGGTAGTTAGTCTTGTACCATTGCTGCAACTCAATACTTATTTCACCCGCTGTATACAGGGGGTAGAGGTTAGTAATGAGGCTATATACAGGGGGTAGAGGTTAGTAATGAGGCTATATACAGGGGGTACAGGTTAGTAATGAGGCTATGTAGAGAGGGGTAGCGGTACCGAGTCAATGTGCAGGGCTACAGGTTAGTCGAGGTAATTTGTACATATAGGTAGGGGTAAAGTGACTGCATAGATAATAAACAGCGAGTAGCAGCAGTGGGGGGGGGTCAATGTAAATAGTCCTGGTGGTCATTGGATTAATTGTTCAGCAGTCTTATGGCTTTGGGGTAGAAACTGTTAAGGAGCCTTCTGGATCTAGACTTGGCGCTCCGGTGCTGCTTGCTGTGCGGTAGCAGAGAGAACAGTCTATGACTTGGATGACTGAAGTCTTTGACAATTTTTTGGGCCTTCCTCTGACACTGCCTAGTATATAGGTCCTGGAGGGCAGGAAACTTGGCCCCAGGGATGTACTGAGCCATACGCATGACCCTCTGTAGCGCCTTACGGTCAGATGCCGAGCAGTTGCCATACCAGGCGGTGGTGCAACTGGTCAGGATGCTCTCGATGGTGCAGCTGTAGAACTTTTTGAGGATCTGGGGTGTTCCTTTTTGTCCCGGTGGGAAAGGGCAGTGTGTAGTGCGATTGAGATTGCGTCGTCTGTGGATCTGTTGGGGCGGTATGCAAATTGAAGTGGGTCTAGGGTTTTCCAGGATGATGGTGTTGACGTGAGCCATGACCAGCCTTTCAAAGCACTTCATGGCTACTGACGTGAGTGCTATGAGGCTGTAGTCATTTAGGCAGGTTACCTTAGTGTTCTTGGGCACAGAGACTATGGTGGTCTGCTTGAAACATGTAGGTATTACAGACTCGGTCAGGGAGAGGTTGAAAATGTCAGTGAAGACACTTGCCAGTTGGTCCGCTCATGCTTTGAGTACACGTCCTGGTAATCCATCTGGCCCCCGGCCTTGTGAATGTTGACCTGTTTTAAGGTCTTGCTCACATAGGCTACGGAGAGCGTGATCACATCATGGTCCAGCATCCCTGGGAATGCTTTCAACACCTTGTAGAGTCCATATCCTGAAGGGCAAAAAGGGGTGCAACCCGATATTAGGAAGTTGTTCCTAATGTTTTGTATACTCAGTGTACATTTAATTAGATATAGCAAAGAAATGTATCTCAATCATTGTCATGTGGTTAATCAAAATTCCCCGCAGGTCTTGCCATTTGGTAGGCCGTCATTGTAAATAACAATGTGTTCTTAACTGACTTGGTTAAATAAAGGTTAAGGATCGGATGCTTTTTTTCAATTTTCGCCAAAAATTACAAACCCAAATCTAACTGCCTGTAGCTCAGGACCTGAAGCAAGGAGATGCATATTCTGGATACCATTTGAAAGGAAACACTTTGAAGTTTGTGGAAATGTGAAATTAATGTAGGAGAATATAACACATTAGATCTGGTGTCATCTTTGAAGTTCAAGAGAAAGGACATAATATTGCTTAGGAGTCCAGAAGCAATTTAGATTTTGGCCACTAGAAAGCAGCAGTGTGTGTGCAAAGTTTTAGACATAACCAATGAACCATTGCATTACTGTTCAAAATGTTGTATGAAGTCTGCCCAAATCTGACCATTGGTTTATTGATACATTTTAAAGTACAAAACTGTGCACTCTCCTCAAACAATAGCATGGTATTCTTTCACTGTAATAGCTACTGTAAATTGGACACTGCAGTTAGATGAACAAGAATTTACTTTTCTGCTCATATAACATGTCTATTTCCTGGGTAATTTTCTTGTTACTTACAACGTCATGCTAGTCACATTAGCGCACGTTAGCTCAAGCGTTCCGAGCACGGGACAAGATCCTTTTAGAGGTTAAATAAATAAATAAAATAATAAATAGAGCCTCCTACCACATTTTCAAATCAAGCGTAAGTTGGCATTTAGTCCTCCGCAATGGATTGGGCGCAAATATACAGTTGAAGTCGGAAGTTTACATACACCTTAGCCAAATACATTTAAACTCAGTTTTTCACAATTCCTGACATTTAGTCCAAGGTAAGATTCCCTGTTTTAGGTAAGTTAGGATCACCACTTTATTTTGAGAATGTGAAATGTCATTAATGATTTATTTCAACTTTTATTTCTTTCATCACATTCCCAGTGGGTCAGAAGTTTACATACACTGAATTAGTATTTGGTATGACTTGAAATTGTTTAACTTGGGTCAAACGTTTCAGGTAGCCTTCCACAAGCTTCCCACAATAAGTTGGGTGAATTTTGGCCCATTCCTCCTGATAGAACTGGTGTAACTGAGTCAGGTTTGAAGGCCTCCTTGCTCGCACACGCTTTTTCAGTTCTGCTCACAGATTTTCTATAGGATTGAGGTCAGGGCTTTGTGATGGCCACTCCAATACCTTGACTTTGTTGTCCTTAAGCCATTTTGCCACAACTTTGGAAGTATGCTTGGGGTCATTGTCCATTTGGAAGACCCATTTGCAACCAAGCTTTAACTTCCTGACTGATGTCTTGAGATGTTGCTTCAATATATCCACATAATTATTCTTCCTCATGATGCCATCTATTTTGTGAAGTGCACCAGTCCCTCCTGCAGCAAAGCACCCCCACAACATGATGCTGCCACCCCCGTGCTCCACGGTTGGAATGGTGTTCTTCGGCTTGCAAGCCTCCCCCTTTTTTCTCCAAACATAACGATGGTCATTATGGCAAAACAGTTCTATTTGTTTCATCAGACCAGAGGACATTTCTCTAAAAAGTTTGATCGTTGTCCCCATGCTTTTATACGGCCTTTCAGGTTATGTCGATATAGGACTTGTTTTTTTATGACCAAGATTCCGATGGTCACTCTGACAGAGCTCCAGAGTCCCTCTGTGGACATGGGAAAACCTTCCAGAAGGACAATCATCTCTGCAGCACTCCACCAATCAGGCCTTTATGGTAGAGTGGCCAGACGGAAGCCACTCCTCAGTAAAAGAACATCCCGCTTGGAGTTTGCCAAAAGGCACCTAAAAGGACTCAGACCATGAGAAACAAGATTCTCTGGTCTGATGAAACCAAGATTAAACTCTTTGGCCTGAATGCCAAGCGTCACGTCTGGAGGAAACCTGGCACCATCCCTTTTTTAGTGGCAGGGACTGGGAGACTAGTCAGGATCGAAGGAAAGATGAACGGAGCAAAGTACAGAGAGATCCTTGATGAAAACCTCCAGGACCTCAGACTGGGACGAATGTTCACCTTCCAACAGGACAACGACCCTAAGCACACATTCAAGACAATGCAGGAGTGGCTTCTAGACAAGTCTCAATGTCCTTGAGTGGCCCAGACAGAGCCTGGACTTGAACCTGATCGAACATCTCTGAATACCTGTGTAGTGACGCTCCCCATCCAACCTGACAGAGCTTGAGAGGCTCTACAGAGAAGAATTGGAGAAACTCCCCAAATACAGGTGTGCCAAGCTTGTAGCGTCATACCCAACAGTACTGAGTATTTTAATTTTATTTAACCTTTATTTAACTAGGCAAGTCAGTTAAGAACAAATTCTTATTTACAATGATGGCCTACACATGACAGTAAAGGGTCTGAATACTTATGTAAATGTCTTTTATTTATATATATATATATATATAAATTAGCAAAAATGTCAAACCTGTTTTTGCTTTGTCATTATGGGGTACTGTGTGTAGATGAGAGAACTAACATTTAATCCATTTTACAATAAGGACTATAACGTAACAAAATGTGGAAAAAGTCAAAGGGTCTGAGTACGTTCCAAATGCACTGTATGACTAATTCAATATTGCACCATACTATTCTCTGGGCTCTGTCTGCAATCATAACTTGTAGTATCTACCAGGAATAATGAAGTAATAATAATAATAATAATAATAATAATAGGTGCTTGGTGAGTTATGAATTATTTATGACCACTGGAGTCTGCCACTCAAAGTACATTTTTATAGAATCACTAACTGTAGGAGGGGTTATTGAAAATAATTTGACATGATTTGTATGAAACGGGTGAACATATAGACTTTGAAATGAACAAGGGAGAGGTTAAACGTAGGTTAAGTCTGGCATCAGCTTATTCCCACACTTTCCATTAACTCTTTTGCGGTGGTCTTAGGTTGTCTCTGTACATGCTACTCCCTCCATCGGGACACTGCTGCCCAGTAGAAGAGCTTGTGATCTCCATACAGCACCATGCACCTTCAGAAAAGCAATCCTCTGCTTCAGATGCCCTTCTGGAGGCCTGCAGCCATAGTCATTATACCCTAATGTAGGCCTATTTGCCTACCAGCCAAATAAAGTGCAGAGCATGCATGATGCGTGCAACTGGTCATTCCAACACATTTGAATTCATCCTTCATTCAGTTCAGTCAGTCAGTGTCGTCTGTTCCTATAGGAACTCAATCATAGAGAATAGAACGTTCTTATCCATTTGTTTACTGAAAGCCATGTGTTTTCAAAATGATCTAAAACCTCCAGTTCTTTAGCCCATCACTTTAATAACTCAATGTTTTAATTTATGCCCAACCAAATAAAATAGCCTACATTGAAATGCCTACAAGTTGAAGGACTATTGTTTTGGGTAGTGGTGTCTTGTCTTGTAACTTTTTATTATAGGGCTCCCCTTTAAACATACCCTAGCTCACAGGCCTCTAAATATAGCCTCTAAATACATTTTAAACAAAATAGTTAAAGCATGTACAGTGGCTGATAGGGAACAGATCTGTCAATAAGAATAGGCTATAGATAGTCCTGACCATTTGGGGCCCCTTGGCTATTTCGCTCAGGACAGGTTACAGCCAAGATTTAATCAATATTTAGTTTAGTCATTGATATGGAAATAGCCTCTGCGTCGTGGGGTTGTGCAACGCTAACGGCTATAACAAGCCTACATACAGAGTGGAATTCACTAATACAACAGGCATAATGACCAGTCCATGCTCCCAAATACTGGAGAAGTGTGATTCATTAGGTTACATGATCACCACACGGCTATAAAGTAAATTATACAATTATATTGACACTAAATAACATAACAGCCTGGCATATTTGGATAGCGGAATAGGCCTAGCTAAATCATATTTGCTTTCTGTTTTGCGGCTCCGGCAGTTATTCTATTCTAGACAAAGCTCTTCTGTGTCTCATTCTCACACAAGTCATTTGCTGAAGGCCCAAGCCTATACTACGCCATCTACTGATATAACGTTGTTGTTGAATGCAGTTCTAAAACAAGCTCTAGACTTCTATTCTGGAAATCAAACCGTAAGCCGCAAAGCAACTTTAACGTCAGGGCTAGAGTTGCTTGATTGACTAGCTACGTTCGGTTCCGTGTCCTTTGCAGACGCCACATTTACATGTTTCACCCATGGCTTTTCTTACGATCCTAACTATGGAAGGATTTTCTAATGATCCTGGCGATACGTACGCTCAACGTTTTGGCAGCTATTTTGCTCCTATTCCCAACCGCCGAGAATGGACGCAGCTATAAACCAAAGACTGTAAAAAATGTCAACACAGTCTACTTATCGCTATATCTTTGGCCCGGTCAGAATCAGCTGCCAAGGGCTGCCGTTTCTGTCTGGCTCTGGTTTTACTGGGGTGATGTCGGCATATCGACCCCACCACTCGCCTCCGTACAGAACTATTTCCTGGTTGCGCCTCACAAAAGGACAGTTTGAAATGCAACGATTTTAAGATTCAAATTGATTACAACGTGCGCATTGGCTCAAGTTGTTTTAACGGAATAGCCTGAAATGTTTTTCAGCTCAGATTTACTCAAGAGGCAATAGGCCTACAACGCAGCGTAGGCATAGCCTATAGGCCTAGTGTTTTCAATTTGTATTCATTCGGGTTCACAGTGCGGTCCGAACAGAGGTCCCCGTGTACCGTTACACCCCTAACATCCACCAAATTTTTGTTCTATGTTGACAGTTGTATTTGCTTTTGATCATTCAATTGAAATTACATCCCCCAACTATGGTCTCCTGTTTTTAAATCAGGAACTTCTGTAACTGCAAGCACGCCTGATGTCTGCCGAGGCTTCCGCAGGGAGTGTGGCAGCTGCCTCTGTCCCCACCACCCAGTCCTCTGGCCGGGGAAGCGAGGAGAAGGGGGGTGGAGGAGGTCTGGCGGGGAGTAAATATGTGAAGCTGAATGTTGGGGGCTCTCTGCATTACACCACGGTACAGACCCTGAGCAAAGAGGACAGCTTACTAAGGAGCATGTGTAATGGAGGAGATGAGGTCACCATAGATTCAGAAGGTAAGTATCGACCTTCACTACCGTTCAAGAGTTTGGGGTCACTTAGAAATAGACATACCATTTAAAAATCTGCCGTTTCCAGCTACAATAGTCGTTTACAACATTAACAATGTCTACACTGTATTTCTGATCAATTTGATGTTATTTTAATGGACACAAAATGTGCTTTTCTTTCAAAAACAAGGACATTTCTAAGTGACCCCAATATGTTATTCTAAGATCACGCAGGCTTGCACACTCGAAGTGATTTCAATGGGTCTTTCTCCTTCTGATTGGTTTATACTGTTCAACCAAAACTAATTTCAGCACTTTTATCATTTTCTGCATTTCCTGCACTCAACTGAGATAATTCCCACACTGCCATGTAGGGCTGCACGATATGGGCAAATAATATAGGACTTTTTTTAACCAAATGTTGCTATTGTGATTTGACTTGTGATTTAGAGCAGAACACTGTGGTGAACTGTTGAATCATGGGAATAGAATGACTATTCTAATTCTAGAGTTAGAATGTAATAGTGGGCACTTTGAATACAGTGTTGTTGACATGACAACGAATGATAATGCCAGGGAGGAGTTATTGTGACAGGGTAGGAACTAAAGTGTTGAGAAGTGTTTCCTAGGGGACCCTATAATCTTTGGCTACGTTTAATGTGTTCTCTTAGCTACTTCATGTAGCTAATATATTCTTGCTTTGCGTATTCCTCTTTGATTTAGAAGATACTGTTGCATGCTGATTTAGGTCTACACCATCACTGGTATTATCAGGCTGTATAGCTAAATATGTTCGCTCTGACTCAGTACATTTATTAGCTAGCTAGCTATTAGCGGCTAACAATTAGCGTCTCACAAGATTTAGGCCCAACTTGCTAAGAAAATACTAACTATCTGTTTGCAGGTGTAAGAAACACAAACTAATAGTGTTATTATAGAACACTAGTGGGTTTTTAGCAAAGTGAAAACAGCACTGTTGTCAACAACGTTGCATGTGCTGCAGTGTCCATGCAGACTGAACACTAGTGTCTTGTGGTCCAGGAACAACATGCAGACTGAACACTAGTGTCTTGTGGTCCAGGAACAACATGCAGACTGAACACTAGTGTCTCCTGGTCCAGGAACAACATGCAGACTGAACACTAGTGTCTCCTGGTCCAGGAACAACATGCAGACTGAACACTAGTGTCTCCTGGTCCAGGAACAACATGCAGACTGAACACTAGTGTCTCCTGGTCCAGGAACAACATGCAGACTGAACACTAGTGTCTCCTGGTCCAGGAACAACATGCAGACTGAACACTAGTGTCTCCTGGTCCAGGAACAACATGCAGACTGAACACTAGTGTCTCCTGGTCCAGGAACAACATGCAGACTGAACACTAGTGTCTCCTGGTCCAGGAACAACATGCAGACTGAACACTAGTGTCTCCTGGTCCAGGAACAACATGCAGACTGAACACTAGTGTCTTGTGGTCCAGGAACAACTAATGGTCTCCTTGAGTGACAGGGGGCGGGGCTAGGTCTGTGTGGAAAGCAGCATGGAGAGAAAGTGGAGAGAGATTACTCAAGTAGAGAAGTAAGCTATAAAAAATGACATTATACATGGCGTATCACATTTTAACAAACCAAACATTCAAATACCAGTATAGAAGGTAAAGTAAAAACCCAAACCGGTCCCTGCATCAATACCAGTATAGAAGGTAGAGTAAAAACCCAAACCGGTCCCTGCATCAATACCAGTATAGAAGGTACAGTAAAAACCCAAACCGGTCCCTGCATCAATACTAGTATAGAAGGTACAGTAAAAACCCAAACCGGTCCCTGCATCAATACCAGTATAGAAGGTACAGTAAAAACCCAAACCGGTCCCTGCGTCAATACCATTATAGAAGGTACAGTAAAAACCCAAACCGGTCCCTGCGTCAATACCAGTATAGAAGGTACAGTAAAAACCCAAACGGGTCCCTGCGTCAATACTAGTATAGAAGGTAGAGTAAAAACCCAAACGGGTCCCTGCGTCAATACCAGTATAGAAGGTAGAGTAAAAACCCAAACCGGTCCCTGCGTCAATACCAGTATAGAAGGTACAGTAAAAACCCAAACCGGTCCCTGCGTCAATACCAGTATAGAAGGTACAGTAAAAACCCAAACCGGTCCCTGCGTCAATACCAGTATAGAAGGTACAGTAAAAACCCAAACCGGTCCCTGCGTCAATACCAGTATAGAAGGTACAGTAAAAACCCAAACCGGTCCCTGCGTCAATACCAGTATAGAAGGTACAGTAAAAACCCAAACCGGTCCCTGCGTCAATACCAGTATAGAAGGTACAGTAAAAACCCAAACCGATTGAGTTGATTGATTCTCGCCTGTGTCCAATCAGGGCTCACTCCTTCTCAATCATTTCCCCTCTCTTAGGCTGGGTAGTGTTGGACAGGTGTGGTCGCCATTTTGGCTTGGTGCTGAACTTTATGCGGGATGGCTCCGTACCGCTTCCGGAGTCCCACCGAGAGCTGGAGGAAGTTCTGAAGGAAGCTCAGTACTACAGGGTCCAGGGACTAGTCCAGCAGTGCACCTCTGCCATGCAGGTAAGACCCAGACTGACCCAAAGCAAGTTATCATTGTGTGTAAAGTATTGAGCGGAGTGTCCGTATTATTACATGTTTGTCTTAGTGTTAAAGCTGTATTATCAAATGCTTTCCAAGTGCAATATACTATATGTGAGTCAAACAACTATTATGCACATCACATCCCATCCCAATGTTTGTGTGTTGAATACCCAGCCAGAGGTGTCAGAAGCCTCCCATAGTGTTGAGTCGGATGTTCATGTGAATCAAATGCCTTTGATGTCCCACAGAAACAAAGGGACGTCTATGAGGGGGTATGCCGCATCCCCATGATTACCTCAGCCAAAGAAGAACAGAGAATGGTAGCCACCTGCAGGAAGGTGAGAGAGGGATAGAAAGAGGGTCTAGGGAGGGAGGGAGGGAGGACTGGCATAGGGAGGTTTGACTTGAAAGGTGGCAGACTGGTTTGACTTTAAAGGCTACTTTGATTTCTGACCTTAGCTCTGGTATCATTGGTTAGTTTTAGCTCTCATACTGATTTTTAAGTCCATGTAAGTTGAGATTTTTAATTGCCTTGTGTAAAGTGTCTTGAGTATTCCTGAAAAGCGCTATACAAACAAAACCGACAGCCTAACTTTTGCAAATAAATGAAGTAAAAATGCTCAACATTGGCTACTCTTCCATTAGTTGTACTGTTTCCTGTCTCCCACAGCCTGTGGTAAAACTACAGAACAACAGAGGAAACAACAAGTATTCGTACACCAGGTAATTTATATTGTTTATTTAATCAAGGTCTCTTTTTCTAGATGAGCCCTAAATGACAGGAAATACACACATCAAAATACAGAATGCAAGCTGAAAGAGGGAACACGGTCATAAAAAAACAAAAAACAAACCCATTAAACAGTAAGGTCATCAATCAGCCTTCTGAACCGTAGAGGCACCAAAACATCACATTTTAACAACATTTTGAAGATTGTTCCATATATGAGGTGGAAGATAACTCAAAGCTGATTTACCTAACTCGGACCAAAGGAATTTCCAGAGTTAGCCATCCCTGAGACCCAGGTGTGGTAACTCGTATGTCTAAAGTTTAGTAATGATGTTTGGTACAGTGGGAGTGTTTGTAAAATAGCTGTATAAATGAAAACATGGCAATGATTCAACCTACGTGACATCAGAGGGCCAACCAACTTTCTGGTAGAGAACGCAGTGATGAAACTGTCGCCTGTAATAAAGTGTGGTGCGATATGATGAACTGCATCTTCACGGCTTTAGTGAGGAGGCAGCTGTGTTCATATAGAGGATGCCGCCATAGTCGAGGATCGATACGTTGACTGAATAATCAGCTTTCTGTAGAAGAAGCCCATTTTGTATTCTAACAAACTCAATGTGCTTTTTAAAAGACAGCTTTTGACCAGATGCCCAGATATGTGTAGGCAGGGACACGATCAATATGGCCATATGTACATATGCCAAAGGCTTAAATCATCAGTTATTTTTATGATCTAGAGAGTTACCTGTACTTACCATTTCAGGACAGTTATTCTGCTAGAGCTTGGTCAACTGTGGTGCCAATGACATACACAACAGTATCATTGGTGCAGCATAGTGCAGGTTTAATTATTTTACAGAAAAGGAAATAATTGTTACAGCATCAGCTTGCGCTCTGTAAAGACAGCGGAGCGTTGAAAGGCAGTTTTCCAGTTACAGCAGCGCGTCCCCTGAACGATAACGGAGAGGTAGGCACCTGATTAGACAACAAGTGAGAAGGTGATGAAGCTACTTCCCCTGAACGATAACGGAGAGGTAGGCACCTGATTAGACAACAAGTGAGAAGGTGATGAAGCTACTTCCCCTGAACGATAACGGAGAGGTAGGCACCTGATTAGACAACAAGTGAGAAGGTGATGAAGCTACTTCCCCTGAACGATAACAGAGAGGTCGGCACCTGATTAGACAAGTGAGAAGGTGATGAAGCTACTTCCCCTGAACGATAACGGAGAGGTAGGCACCTGATTAGACAACAAGTGAGAAGGTGATGAAGCTACTTCCCCTGAACGATAACGGAGAGGTAGGCACCTGATTTAGACAACAAGTGAGAAGGTGATGAAGCGTACTTCATGAACTGTAACTGAAAAACAACGGCTATTTGGAAAGTTTGAAGTGTTTGGGGGGCTTTCCCAGTGATTTTTTTTACCCACGCACCACTACTGCTTATATGTAAAATGTTGGCTTTAAAGGGTTGAAACTGAAATTATCTCAGCCACATGACAAAATGTGTAGAATTGCAGGAAATTTGCTTTAAAACAGCAACATTGTCACTTCGGCCAAGAGGGGCTTGAATTTTCGAGCTCTACCCGTAGATGTTACTGTGACATAATGTCCCCATGAGTGACAGAACACTGAGCCAATCCAGGCGCAACTATAGAACATTACCAACCCGTACGCTCCATATTTTCTGATGGCTGCCCCACCACCACAGAAAGCACTGAGGTAGGCTGAAGCACCTGCATTTTGGAGCTACCTTACTCACTCAAGAAAGCAAAAAATACACTGTTTGTATACGGCTTTATTAACTAATTTAATTAATTTTCTAAGTTGTTTGCAAACTGTGACAAGTATTAATGCCAAAATAACAAGCACAACATATATTTATTTATTATTTTTTTTCGCCCCACCTGCTCTAAATGACGGGTTGCCACTGCTGGTCATACAGTACAGTCGTGGTCAGGGTTACAGAAAAACACACGAGAGCCCGCTTGGAGTTTGCCAAAAGGCACCTAAAGACTCTCAGACCACGAGAAACAAGATTCTCTGGTCTGATGAAACCAACATGTAACACTTTGGCCTGAATGCCAAGCGTCACGTCCGGAGGAAACCTGGCACCATCCTTACGGTGAAGCATGGTGGTGGCAGCATCATGCTGTGGGGATGTTTTTCAGCGGCAGGTACTGGGATACTAGTCAGGATCGAGGGAAAGATGAACGGAGCAATGTACAGAGAGATCCTTGATGAAAACCTGCTCCAGAGCTCTCAGGACCTCAGACTGGGGTGAAGGTTCACCTTCCAACAGGACAACAACCCTAAGCACACAGCCAAGACAACGCAGGAGGGGCTTCTGGACAAGTCTCAATGTCCCTGAGTGGCCCAGCCAGAGCCCGGATTTGAACCTGATCGAACATCTCTGGAGAGACCTGAAAATACCTGTGTAGCGACGCTCCCCATCTAACCTGACAGAGCTTGAGAGGATCTGCAGAGAAGAATGGGAGAAACTCTCCAAATACAGGTGTGCTAAGCTTGTAGTGTCATACTCAAGAAGACTCGAGGCTGTAATCACTACCAAAGGTGCTTCAACAAAGTACTGAGTAAAGGGTCTGAATACTTATGTAAATGTGGTATTTCCGTTTTTTTACTTTGTCATTATGGGGTATTGTATAGATTAAGGAACATAAAGGCTGTAACGTAACATAATGTGGAAAAAGTCAAGGGGTCTGAGTACTTTCCTAATGCACTGTATGTTGGGAAAATAGACATTTAAAAATCTTTGTCGACCAAAAGTTGTCTGTTCTTTCGACCAATCGATTGAAAGGACGGACTGCTTTCGGTCGTCAAAGATTTGTTTTTGTCTGGGACAGCACTAATATGTTTTGACCATGACAAGTCACCTCAACGTGCTCAATTTCCACATGATTCATTACAAGATTTAGTTGAGGTTTAGGGTTTAGTGAATGATTTGTCCCAAATACAATTCTTTTAGTTTTGTAAATATAAACGTATTCCTTGCCACACATTCTGAAACTACCTGCAGCTCTTTAAGTTGGAAAGCCGTCTAACAAAAACACCACAATATTGTTATAAATTTAACATTTGCATTTGCTGTATATCAGAAATACTGTATGTTATCTATCTATTTCTCCTGGTTTAAATATTTATTAAATTTTTATGCAAGGAAAACTGGGTCTGGGTTTCTAAGCTAATTTCCTGCAATTCTACACAATTTGCCATGATTTATGTCATGTTCTTATGCTGAGTCACTCAAACGTTATAACAAAATCAACGCCATGCCATTTTTTTGTATTTTAGATTCTCGCTGATTTTGTCTAGTTTTTTTTTTTTTTTGTGACTTAGCTCTCAAACATGATCTTATTATGATCCTACATACTTTATCTGGGTTCAATCGTTTAAGTTTACACTGAAATGTCCTTGCTTTGGCCCAGGCCCGATTTTTCTCATCTGAATGGACTCTACTACTACTACTACTACTACTACTACTACTACTACTACTACAACAGCATGCCAGGTACTGTTGATACCAAGGAGAAAGGTTGCCTCAATCTTTCAGGCACTGAGCACATTTCAGGTCTTGTGAGCGGTAACTTGAACACTGAGCATTCTGTGCAACTTCCGGCACACTTTGAAGTTCAACTGTACCTGTTTTTAAATTGCAGTTTTAGACAGATTTTAACCTAATAGGCCTATCAGTAGCCTGACAAGAAAACAACTATGTAAATACATCCCATAGTATTTAGTAAATGGCTATAGATCTTTGGGGATATACTGTTAATAGCCTACTGTAGTCTACTATGTGTTGGTCAACGTAGGCCTACATTATGCTGGGCTTGACATTAACCTTGATATTATATGTCCTGTAAACACCATGGGTGTGAAAGGTGACTGGAAATTGTGTTGTAGGCTATTGTGTTTGTGTATAATGCAAAAAATATTATTATTACAATACACTGCTTTTTTAAAAGATGAAATCAAAGCTCTTACCTGACTCTCTCTTTTGAAAGATGGCAAGAAATGTTCAGGTTTTCTGCTTTTATAGGAAGAAATCACTTTCCCATTGCTGACCCCCAAAAATGCTATAACTGGTAGAATAACTTGCTAAATAGCAAAGAATATCAACAAACGTGCAACGTGAGGTCTAACATCTGCTCAATCAATTAGAAGGAAACAATCCGTTTAAGGAAAGATGTGTAAACAAACTAATGGGGCAAATTTAGTGAAGTTGAATGTTGCGCGAGCCAGCATTTTGTTGTGCGTGGAAGTCCTGAGGGAGTTGTGTGGCTACGTGCACGCAGCTTAGAGCGGCAGGTAGGGCTTTGGGCAGGTAGCCTAGAGGTTAGAGCGTTGGGCCAGTAACCGAAAGGTCTCTGGTTCGAATACCCGAGCCGACAAGGTGAAAAACCTGTCTATGACCTTCAAGGCACTTAACCCAAATTTTTCCAGGGGCGCCGTACTACTATGGCTGACCTGTAGGTAGGCTGTCATTGTAAATAAGAATTTGTTCTTAATTGACTTGCTTAGTTAAATTGAAGGTTAAATCAAAATAAAATGGAGGGAACATTGCCCAGGTGTTTAGTTATATCCAATGGGTAGTCGTGTTATCACTGCTGTTGACTTTATAGGTGATTCCATGGCCAAAGACTCGTTAGCAAGCACTGCCACAATTTAAGCTCACCAACAAAAAGTTGCATTACTTACTGCCTACTGTTATAAATGTAAAATCAAACATTTCACATATGTTGGGCATTGTTGCCAAGGGGTGATGCATCTCAAGTCAGGATCTCACGCTCTCTGCATGTGTATGTCGACAATGGTGACGTGTCTTTGGGATTGACCCAACTCCTTGCTTTTCCCTCTCCTTCAGTAACTCTGACGACAACCTGCTGAAAAACATTGAGCTGTTTGATAAGCTGGGGCTGCGCTTCAACGGGCGAGTCCTGTTTGTGAAGGACGTCCTCGGGGACGAGATCTGCTGCTGGTCCTTCTACGGTGAGGGCCGCAAGATCGCCGAGGTTTGCTGCACGTCCATCGTCTACGCCACAGAGAAGAAACAGACCAAAGTAAGCCCAATAAAACCAACATGGAGGCTAGCAGCATCAGGGTTTAGGTAAATGCTAGAGTATACAGTGCCTTCAAAGTATTTACACCCCTTGAAGTTTTCTACAGTTTGCTGTTACAAAGTGGGATTAAAATGTATTTTATTGTAGTTTTTTTGTCAACGATCTACATAAAGTATTCGAATTTCAAAGAAACAAAAATTCTACCATTTTTAATACCATTATTGAAAAATAAAACACTATCTTGACTAGATGAGTCAATACATGTTAGAATCACCTTTTGGAAGTGATTCCAGCTGTGAGTTTTTCTGGGTAAGT
Organism: Thymallus thymallus; assembly: GCA_023634145.1. Classification (NCBI taxonomy): domain Eukaryota; kingdom Metazoa; phylum Chordata; class Actinopteri; order Salmoniformes; family Salmonidae; genus Thymallus; species Thymallus thymallus. The sequence continues at coordinate 33,045,536 of CM042398.1, read as the reverse complement.
CTAAGAGCTTTCCACACCTGGAATGTACAACATTTGCCCATTTTATTTATTATTTTCTAAATTCTTCAAGCTCTGAAAAGTTGTTTGTTGGTCATTGCTAGTCAACCATTTTCAGTCAAAACTGTAACTCAGCCACTCAGGAACATTCACTGAACTGGAGACTGTGTCCAAGATGTCTGCCCTTTGATCTCGTCTCCTTCACTCCTTCTGGACTGTGTCACTGAACTGGAGACTGTGGCGGGCCGGGCGCATGCACGCTCGCCAGGTGTACAGTGTTTCCTCCAACACATTGGTGCGGCTGGCTTCTGGGTTAAGCAAGCATTGTGTCAAGAAGCAGTGCAGGGGCGTGTTTTGGAGGACGCCCGGCTCTCGACTGGGCCAACACCACTTCCAGCAGCATCTGGTCTCCAATCCAGGGACTGACCAGAACCAACCCTGCTTAGCTTCAGAGGCAAGCCAGCAGTGGGATGCAGGGTGGTATGCTGCTGGCTTATATTTAGCCAAGGTATAATTTCACAAGCTATGAATTCATTAGATTATTGCTGACTGTTTGAAATGCAGTGTATTTGACCATTATTTGTACAACAAAGCTTTAGACAAAACATTACATAATGTAGATGCACTATATATGGGCTCCCGAGTGGCGCAGCGGTCTAAGGCACTGCATCTCCGTGCTAGGGGCGTCACTGCAGTCCCTGGTCCGATCCCGGGCTGTATCACAACCGGCCATAATCGGGAGTCCCATAGGGCGGCGCAAAATTGGCCCAGCGTTGTCCGGGTCCGGGTTAGGGGAGGCCGGGGTAGGCCGTCATTGTAAATAATAATTTTTGTTCTTAGCTGACTTGCCTAGTTAAATGTATTAAATCGAGCACACATGTAATCTCCATAGACAAACATTGGCAGTAGAATGGCCTTACTGAAGAGCTCAGTAACTTTGAAAGTAGCACTGTCAACAAGTCAGTTGGTCAGATTTCTGCCCTGCTAGAGCTGCCCCGGTCAACTGTAAGTGCTGTTATTGTGAAGTGGAAACGTCTAGGAGCAACACCGGCTCAGCCGCGAAGTGGTAGGACACACAAGCTCACAGAACGGGACCACTGAGTGCTGAAGTGCGCAGCACATAAAAATTGTCTGTCTTCGGTTGCAACTGTCACTACAGAGTTCCAAACTGCCTCTGGAAGCATCGTCAGCACAATAACTGTTCGTTGGGAGCTTCATGAATGGGTTTCCATGGGCGAGCAGCCTAAGATCACCATGCACAATGCCAAGCATCAGCTGGAGTGGTGTAAAGCTCGCCGCCATTGGACTCTGGATCAGTGGAAACGCATTCTCTGGAGTTATGAATCACACTTCACCATCTGTCAGTCCGACAGACAAATCTGGGTTTTGCGGATGCCAGGAGAATGCTACCTATCCGAATGCATAGTGCCAACTGTAAAGTTTGGTGGAGGAGGAGTTAATGGTCTGGAACTGTTTTTCATGGTTCTGGCTAGAACCTTAGTTACAGTCAAGGGAAATCTTAACTCTACAGCATACAATGACATTCTAGACGATTCTGTGCTTCCAACTTTGTGGCAACATTTTGGGGAAGGCCCCTTCCTGTTTCAGCATCACAATGCCCCCGTGCACAAAGCGAGGTCCATACAGAAATGGTTTGTCGAGATCAATTTGGAAGAACTTGACTGGCCTGCACAGAGCCCTGACATCAACCCCATCAAACACCAATGGGATGAATTGCAACGCCGACTGGGAGCCAGGCCTAATCGCCCAACATCAGTGCCCGACCTCACTAATGCTCTTGTGGCTGAATAGAAGCAAGTCCCCACAGCAATGTTCTAACATCTAGTGGAAAGCCTTCCCAGAAGAGTGCAAGCTGTTATAGCAGCAAAGGGGGGACCAACTCCATATTAATTATTCAATTTTTATGCCATATCGCCCAGCACTAATACCCATAACATGATGTAGCCAGCACTATGCTGGAAAATATGGAGAGTGGTACTCTGTTGTATTAGATTTGCCCCAAACTTAATACTTTGTATTCAGGACACAAAGTAAAGTGCTTTACCAAATGTTTAGCAGTATCACTTTAGTGCCTTGTTACAAACAGGATGCATGTTTTGTAATATTTGTATTCTGTACAGGCTTCCTTGTTTTCACTCTGTCAATTAGATTAGTATTGTGGAGTAACTACCATGTTGTTGATCCATCCTCAGTTTTCTCCTATCACAGCCATTAAACTCTGTTTTAAAGTGTTCTTTGGCCTCATGGTGAAATCCCTGAGCTGTTTAATTTCTCTCCGGCAACTGATTTAGGAAGGACGCCTATCTTTGTAGTGACTGGATGTATTGATACAACATACAAAGTGTAATTAACTTCACCATGCTCAAAGGGATATTCAATGTCTTTTTTTTTTTTTTTTTTACCCATCTACCAATTGGTGCCCTTCTTTGCAAGTGTAACGCAGGTCAACTAATATTGAATACTTATCGTTACTAATGATATTCCAGAAAATTATCATATTATATTGTGATATGTTTAAAAGTTGACAGCTCTGATGTTCCGGAAACCGCCGAAAGTGACGTTCCCTGTGGGGATGTTATCATTCAGCCATGTCTCGGTCAAACACACTAGACTAGCTTCTCTGAACTCCCTTTGTCCACAGACAAGACCCTCTAGTTCCTCCATCTTGTTAAATCCAGTAGCTGGGCTCTGTTGTAAATAATTGAGGACTCGTGTGTACATTCGGCGCTGCTAAATGTAAGAAAAAGTGCCTCAGTGATAAAAAGGACAGCTAAAACCTTCATAAAACAGTAGCACTCCATAATCCTGAACTATATAGTTCATCTGTTAAAAAGAAAAACTCAGGAAAAACATACTAAAATAACAATTAACGCACAAACATGGGAGCTGCTTAACAGGCGACCAGCAGGGCGGCGCCAAATGTGACTGACTGTGATATGTATTTGATTCTATCTCATAGGGGTTTGGGTTGTGTTTTTCTGTGGATTTATGTTGATTGTATTTGCATTGAACATTGAAATCTGAGAGACCCTCAGATTTAAAATAGTTGGGTGCACCTTAGTAAACTACAGGCAGGATATATGGCCGATATCTAAGTCTATTGATGCATTCAATTCATATTGAGCTCATTGTACACATTTCACATATCAATATTTACAAAATTCAAGCCCACATTATTTTCCTAAATGATTCAGTTTTGCGTTCATTTCTCCCTACTGCTCCAGTAGCTAACTTAAGTCATTCAAAAATCATGTTAAACACTATTATTGCACACAGAGTGAGGCCATGCAACTTATTATGTGACTTGTTAAGCACATTTTTACTCCTGAACTTATTTAGGCTTTCCATAACAAAGGGGTTGAACACTTATTGACTCAGGACATTTCAGCTTTTAGTTTTTTAATAATTCTTAATAAATAATAAATAAATCCACCGACATTGTGGGGCATTGTATGACCAAAACATCTCAATTGAATCCATTTAAAATTCTGTCTGTAAAAAGTCAAGGGGTGTGAATTATTTTTGAAGACACTCATGCTCTTCCTTCTCCCTGTCAGGTGGAGTTTCCTGAAGCTCGCATCTTCGAGGAAACCCTCAACATCCTCATCTATGAGAATGGGCGTTTTTCTGGCCCGGGAGGCGTGGCCCTTTTGGAGTCGTCATCGCCGGGGGCCAGCCAATCCGAGGAGGAGGGCGCCAGCGCAGGGGACCGAAGGGTCAGGAGGATCCACGTGAGGAGGCACATCATGCACGATGAGAGAGGACACGGCCAACAGACTGTGTATAAGGACTGAGAAAAAAAAGAATGAACTGTGGGGGTACGGAGAGGATGAAGAGAGGGAGTTAGCGGCAGGGTGAAGGGGGTTTGGATGGAGAGGGTGCATGTTTAGTAGGGAGGGGGGTGGGGGAGGCAGGTTCTTAGAAGGAAGGAGGTGTGGGACTTCGGAGATGCTTATTACCAAGGACTGCACTTTTATTTTTATTTTTTGTGTCCGATCGGAAAACAACCCCGAACCCAAAGGTGGGACTATTACACTAATGAATGTGCACACTTTGGGGAGAAGGATAGAGAGAATTGGACCACAGCATAGGTCTGCAAATACCTAAGGGCTAGTTGGGGTGATCTCCCGACCAGGCTTAGGTGGCGGTAATGTGACTGGAAGATAGAGGGGTTCGCTGGTTCAACTAAGGTACTTTAACTCTGCACTAAAAGGGAACAGGGAGGGTGGAGTGGGGACGGGGAGGGTGGTAGTGGGGACGGGGAGGGTGGTAGTGGGGACGGGGAGGGTGGTAGTGGGGACGGGGAGGGTGGTAGTAGGGACGGGGAGGGTGGAGTGGGGACGGGGAGGGTGGTAGTGGGGACGGGGAGGGTGGTAGTGGGGACGGGGAGGGTGGTAGTGGGGACGGGGAGGGTGGTAGTGGGGACGGGGAGGGTGGTAGTGGGGACGGGGAGGGTGGTAGTGGGGACGGGGAGGGTGGTAGTGGGGACGGGGAGGGTGGTAGTGGGGACGGGGAGGGTGGGGACGGGGAGGACGGGGAGGGTGGTAGTGGGGACGGGGAGGGTGGTAGTGGGGACGGGGAGGGTGGTAGTGGGGACGGGGAGGGTGGTAGTGGGGACGGGGAGGGTGGTAGTGGGGACGGGGAGGGTGGTAGTGGGGACGGGGAGGGTGGTAGTGGGGACGGGGAGGGTGGTAGTGGGGACGGGGAGGGTGGTAGTAGGGACGGGGAGGGTGGAGTGGGGACGGGGAGGGTGGAGTGGGGACGGGGAGGGTGGTAGTGGGGACGGGGAGGGTGGTAGTAGGGACGGGGAGGGTGGAGTGGGGACGGGGAGGGTGGAGTGGGGACGGGGAGGGTGGTAGTGGGGACGGGGAGGGTGGAGTGGGGACGGGGAGGGTGGTAGTGGGGACGGGGAGGGTGGTAGTAGGGACGGGGAGGGTGGAGTGGGGACGGGGAGGGTGGTAGTGGGGACGGGGAGGGTGGTAGTGGGGACGGGGAGGGTGGTAGTAGGGACGGGGAGGGTGGTAGTGGGGACGGGGAGGGTGGTAGTGGGGACGGGGAGGGTGGTAGTGGGGACGGGGAGGGTGGTAGTGGGGACGGGGAGGGTGGTAGTAGGGACGGGGAGGGTGGAGTGGGGACGGGGAGGGTGGTAGTGGGGACGGGGAGGGTGGTAGTGGGGACGGGGAGGGTGGAGTGGGGACGGGGAGGGTGGAGTGGGGACGGGGAGGGTGGTAGTGGGGACGGGGAGGGTGGAGTGGGGACGGGGAGGGTGGTAGTGGGGACGGGGAGGGTGGTAGTGGGGACGGGGAGGGTGGAGTGGGGACGGGGAGGGTGGTAGTAGGGACGGGGAGGGTGGTAGTAGGGACGGGGAGGGTGGTAGTGGGGAGGGTGGTAGTGGGGACGGGGAGGGTGGTAGTGGGGACGGGGAGGGTGGTAGTGGGGAGGGTGGAGTGGGGACGGGGAGGGTGGTAGTAGGGACGGGGAGGGTGGTAGTGGGGACGGGGAGGGTGGTAGTAGGGACGGGGAGGGTGGTAGTGGGGAGGGTGGTAGTGGGGACGGGGAGGGTGGTAGTGGGGACGGGGAGGGTGAGGGGGAGGGTGGTAGTGGGGACGGGGAGGGTGGTAGTGGGGACGGGGAGGGTGGTAGTGGGGAGGGTGGTAGTGGGGACGGGGAGGGTGGTAGTGGGGACGGGGAGGGTGAGGGGGAGGGTGGTAGTGGGGACGGGGAGGGTGGTAGTGGGGACGGGGAGGGTGGTAGTGGGGACGGGGAGGGTGAGGGGGAGGGTGGTAGTGGGGACGGGGAGGGTGGTAGTGGGGACGGGGAGGGTGGTAGTGGGGACGGGGAGGGTGAGGGGGAGGGTGGAGTGGGGACGGGGAGGGTGGTAGTGGGGACGGGGAGGGTGGTAGTAGGGACGGGGAGGGTGAGGGGGAGGGTGGAGTGGGGTGGTAGTAGGTTAGAGGAAATGTAACTGCTAAGCATCTGCTGGATGTTTATTCCTTTTGAATTGATTCCTGTTGTATGTATGTATGTATGTCTATTTTTTTTGTATTTATTTGATCATGTTAATTTGTCCTTTTTTTAAATTTAACTTTCACTAAATTATTATTTATTCTGTATAGATGTTTGTGGGGATTGTGAGTGAGGTGCTGATTTGATGTTTTAACCAGTTTATGCACTGTTTGGTTTCTGAACTGACACTTTATGCCATGCTCATCCAATATGTTGAGGCAATGTCACGTATGGCCATGTCATGTTTAACGGCCATGTGAGTTCATCTTCACTCATTGACGTGCTAAACTATGTTTTAATATTTTTGTCCATGATGCTACCGTGCCTAATTGAAACAGGATTTCATGTTTGGTCTGATGGTGAAATCAGGCTTTATTTGGCTCTCAAAACTATTTTATTAAGTCTTTGTATTCAATTTGGTACATATTCCTTCGTCACAGTAAAGTCTGATCACAAAAAGGGAAGGAATTTTTTTCCAGGTGAAATGAAAGAAGTGGACAGAACATGGGAAGTGTTTTTGCCCCAATGGTTATTACTGGACACTTGTTAACCCATAGAAGCATGTAATCTGGCAAGTAAATCTCACATCCTAATGCTATAAAAAAAAAAATGTGGGGGCAGCACTAGAATAAAACCTTTTTATCCAGCACTAGGGGCTTGTCTGCCAAGATGCACAAACCAAGATTCGTCAAATGTTCTTTACGATATTGTAACTGTCTGGGGTTTTAGATATTTTATGGACCATCAACATTGCTAATAAAAGTCTAAAACCTGCATCTTGGTGTTTGATCGAGTGGAAAAAAACACTTTTTGTCCTCTAAATCTTCTCGAATGGACAGATGAATTTGCTTTCACCTTTCCAATATATCCCATTTTTATTTATTTAACTAGGCAAGTCAGTTAACAAATTCTTATTTACAATGACGGCCTAAACTGGGCCAATTGTGTGCCGCCCTATGGGACTCCCAATCACTGCCGGATGTGATACATGATTCGAACCAGGGACTGTAGTGACGCCTCTTGCACTAAGATGCAGTGCCTTGGACCATTAATGCAGGTGAATGACGAGAAGGCTACGTTATACGATTGAGATGCATCTCTAGGTAACTGGTAGAGCCTAACATACGGTTTACACTACATAACACAGCCAAAGTCCAAATTGGCTAGGCCTATTGTAAAAATGTATCTAAAAATAAGCTTTTTGTTGTTAATGTAAGGTTAAGAATAAGGTTACCATTTGGTTAAGTCTAGGTCGATGCTTGAGTTGGACTGAAAAAGTTGCAGGTATTCATTTTGGGTGACTGTACATTTAGGTGAAGGAGCTCCACAACAATTGCTGAGATTCTATTATAGGAACAGAAGCTCAAGTAGTAAACGTGTTAAGGTTCCGGGACTGCGCCTATGAGCTTCTGTCTAAATCATGCACTGGGTTAAGTTTAAAATCACATTTTAAGAAGATAAATTGTAGAGATAAGCGGGGTTTAGCCATACCTGTGGCTGTGTTAACTAGTTACTAACCTAACATAGCAGTCGTAAAAGACTTTAACTCCAACTCGGAGTTGCAGAGCTCCAACCTGAAGATCACTGACGACATGATTGGCACTCGATTTGTTTTTTTGGTTGCAAGTTCCCAGTTGTCTTGAAAGCCGCATGACGACGTACACGCAGATGGTTGCGTCATTACGCTTACGCAATGTCGTACCGAATCAGAAGGAGGGAAAAGAGAAGCGGCCAGCAGCGTTTTATCCAAATCGCTAACAAATGGCGCCAGCGGAAACACAGATTCGGAGGTTCGTTTCTGGACAACTCCGTGACTGTCCTGACCTGAGGTAAAACTCCCTTTTACAGTTGTTCTTTTATTTTAGACGATTGCATATGTATTTACATTAACTATATAATTATTAATATACGCCTACTGTGTTAGAAAATTAATTAGCTAACTGACGTTAGCCTGCCTAGCTGGACCTTCTGAAGAAGGAAAATGTTTTATTTCTACATTTTCCAAAAGCTAACTAAACAAAAACAATTACTTTTACGAGACGTGTTTGTGCAGCCATGGGCATTAGTAGCACATTTTATAACAGATTTACATTAGTTTTTACTTCCACTTGTGTGTTGACTTCTCCATGTTGAGGTTTTAAGTTTCGGCCGACGTTTCTTACCGGATGGTGTAATCCGAGACACATTTCTGTTAAGGAACAGTTTAGTAAAACCATTGACAGACAGATAGGTAGGTACTTTATTGTGCATCATACAAGGTCTTTATGTAAACCAGTGTATTTGTTTGTATCCCCCTGCTTGTGTTTTTGATTCCTTATGTATTTCACTATTCTTGTATTTTTGAAAAAAAAAAAAAAAAAAATATATATATATATATATATATATATATATATATATATATATATATATATAATTTAAACAGTTTTGTAGCCCGGACATTGAGCTGTTAGCCTGAGACCCTACTATTTGCCGAGGGAATTCACAGCGGCCATTGCTGTTATTGTTTACATCCCGCCCTCCGCGGACGCAAACGCAGCGTGTGACGTTATCGTGAGGTTACAGACAGCGCATCTCAGTGCCTTTGCCATTTCTGGGGATTTTAACCATGCATCTCTCTCTTCAACGCTGCCCACGTTCAAACAGTTCGTGAAGTGCCCAACCAGGAATAATAAAACTCTGGACTTGTTATCTGCTAATGTGAAGGATGCATACAACTCCACTGCACTCCCTCCTCTCTGTAGATCGGATCACAACCTTGTCCTCCTCACCCCACTCTACAGGCCTATGGTCCGACAGCAGCCTGCGACCACCAGGACCATTAGGAGATGGTCCCCGGAGGCGAATGAGTCCCTACAGGACTGCTTTGAAACAACAGACTGGGATGTGCTCTGTGAGGCTCATGGGGAGGACATTGATGGACTTACTGACTGCATAACAGACTATATCAATTTGTGTAGACAACACTGTACCCACCAGGAAGGTACGCTGTTTTCCAAATAATAAACCCTGGGTCACCAGAGACCAGAAGGCCCTGCTGAATGAGAAGAAGAGGGTCTTCAAGGAGGTGGACAGGGACAAATGCGTCCAGAGGGAGCTGAAGTTGCGTATTGCTGAGGGGAAGAGAGGGTATAAGGAGAAGATGGAGGACAAGCTCAGGCAAAGCCAGATGAGCGAGATAACACTGGCTTCAAAAAGTCAAACAGTGGGCAGACCTAGCACAGAGCCAATGAGCTGAACCAATTTTTTTAACAGGTTCAATACTGGCCCTGTCCACCTTCCCTCCAACTCCCCAGGCCACACCCTCACGGCTGTCCCACCCCCACTTTGCTCACAACACCTCTGTTGAGACAATCAGCGACCCACTCCCCACCTCTGCCCCCGCTCCCTCTGGACTGATCTGCAACACCTCCCTGCCCCCCACCTCTGGACTGAACCTCAACACCCCTCTTCCCCCTACTTCCCCACCTGGGCTAGCTTTCACCACCAACCAAGTGAAGAGAGAGCTGGAGAGACTATATCAGTGGAAAGCGGCTGGCCCTGATGGCATCAGCCCAAGGGTGCTTATGGTCTGTGCTGACCAACTGTGTGGAATACTCCAGCGTCTCTTCAACGTTAGCCTGAGCCTAGAAAGGGTCCCTGTGCTGTGGAAAACATCCTGCCTGGTCCCAATGCCCAAGAAGGCACACCCCACTGTCCTGAATGACTTCAGACCTGTAGCGCTAACATCCCACATCATGAAGACCCTGGAAAGGTTAGTCCTTGCTCACCTCAGACCCCTGGTGTGTACATCACTGGACCCCCCTGCAGTTCGCATATCAGCGCAACATCGGGGTGGATGATGCAATCATCTACCTTCTGCAGAGGGCCTACTCTCACCTGGACAACGCAGGATGCACTGTGAGGGTTATGTTTTTTTACTTCTCCAGTGCCTTCAATACCATTCAGCCCCTGCTACTGGGTGAGAAGAGGAAGAGGATGAAAGTGGAAGCACCCTGAGTCTCCTGGTTTACGGACTACCTGACCGGTAGGCCACAATTTGTGCGACTACAGAGCTGTGTGTTAGAACGGGGAGTGAGCAACACAGGGGCCCCCCAGGGAACGGTCCTGTCCCCCTTCCTGTTCACGCTCTACACCTCAGACTTCAGATATAACTCTGAAACATGCCACCTACAGAGGTTCTCTGATAACTATGCAATTGTAGGGTGCATCAGGGGTGGGCAGGAGGAGGAGTACAGGAGCACAATCAGTGACTTTGTGTTGTGGTGTGAGCAGAACCACCTTCAGCTCAACATCAGCAAAACAAAGGAGATGGTGGTGGACTTCAGGAGAACCAAGGCCCTACCGACTGCAGTCCCTATACATATGGATGTGGAAATGGTTGGGTCATACAAGTTCCTGGGAGTCCATATGGACAACAGGCTGGAATGGACTGGTAACTCCGGGTCTCTCTACCAAAAGGGCCAGAGCCGACTCTACCTTCTGAGGAGGCTCAGGTCTTTCAACGTGTGCAGTAAACTACTGCATACCTTCTACCAGTCTTTTCCACTGGTGTGCTGGGGCACCAACATAAAGGCTGGTGATGCTTCTCGGGTAAATAAGCTGATCAGGAAGGCTAGCTCTGTTCTGGGGATTAGCCTTGACACTCTAGAGGAGGTGAGACGGATCCTGGCCAAACTGCTGGCCTTCATGGGCAACGTTACACACCCTCTGCATGCCATGGTTATGATGCAGAGGAGCACCTTCAGTCACAGACTGATCCCACCACGGTGTGCCAGAGAGCACTACAGGAGGTCCTTAATGCCTCACCGGGGTGCGTGCCGTCGGCCTAGTTTAACAATTATGCATCCATCCGTGAGTAACTCTGGTCTGTATTCACTCAGGACTTAATTCATTCAGGACTGTATATACATATTCATGTACAGTTGTTATATCATATCACGTGCAATATTGTAAGTAATTATTGGACTGAACTTACGTAGTCGTTCACTCAGGAATGCATATTAGTATCCTGTCAGTTGTATCTTTTTTCATTGGTTTTAGTATATCGAATGTGCAATACGTGCATTTAAACCCAGCCCTAAAGACTATTTTAAAGGAATTACTATTATTACCGTAAATTATATCATACACACATTTAGCTATTTAAATATTTCTCTGCCATCGACCTGTATAGTAAACCATGCAAATACTCCTTATTTATCTACAGTGGGGAGAACAAGTATTTGATACACTTATGATTTTTGCAGGTTTTCTCACTTACAAAGCATGTAGAAGTCTGTAATTTTTATCATAGGTACACTTCAACTGTGAGTGACGGAATCTAAAACAAAAATCCAGAAAATCACATTGTATGATTTTTAAGTAATTCATTTGCATTTTATTGCATGACATAAGTATTTGATACATCAGAAAAGCAGAACTTAATATTTGGTACAGAAACCTTTGTTTGCAATTACAGAGATCATACGTTTCCTGTAGTTCTTGACCAGGTTTGCACACACTGCAGCAGGGATTTTTGGCCCACTCCTCCATACAGATCCTTCAGGTTTCGTGGCTGTCGCTGGGCAATACGGACTTTCAGCTCCCTCCAAAGATTTTCTATTGGGTTCTTACTGGTTGGTAGGTGATCAAATACTTATGTCATGCAATAAAATGCAAATTAATTATTTAAAAATCATACAATGTGATTTTCTGGATTTTTGTTTTAGATTCTGTCGCTCACAGTTGAAGTGTACCTATGATAAAAATTACAGATCTCTACATGCTTTGTAAGTAGGAAAACCTGCAAAATCGGCACAATCAAATACTTGTTCTTCCCACTGTATATCAACTTGCAATATTTTTTATAATTTTTATTTTCACCTAACACTCTGTAATAATGTACTTTTTCAGCCATTCACCCATACTGTGCAATGTCTTTTTATAGCTTTTGAAAGTGAACAGTGATTAAGTTGATGCTCCCTTCAATAAATAAAGGGTCTTATTCTATATGCAACATTTGACAAAATTAGGCCTAGAGTTGAAAATGTGATGGAAACCCATTTTAACTTTTTGTGACATTTTTTCAGTTGCTTGTAAAAAAAAAAAAAAAAGTAAACCTTTTTTGGAGTACACCTAGTTAAAATGTTTGGAGTCATAAACTTGGATTAGCTAACACAACGTGCGTTTTGAACACAGGAGTGATGGTTGCTGATAATGGTCCTCTACGCCTATGTAGATAATACACATTTGGTTTTATTTCTCCAAAAAATAAACAATGAATGTACTTCAAAATATCGTGTCAGTCCTTCAATCTTGAGCAGTATGAATTTTAAGAGGGGTCCCCATCCCTCAGCAGTCTACAGTGCATTTGAAAAGTATTCAGACCCCTTCACTTTTTCCATTTTGTTATTCTAAAATTGGTTAAATTATTTTTTCCCTTCGTCAATCTACACACAATACCCCATAATGACAAACAGCTTTTAAATTATTATTTTTTAAGTATTCAGACCCTTTGCTATGAGACTCGAAATTGAACTCGGGTGCATCCTTTTTCCATTGATCATCCTTGAGGTGTTTCTACAACTTCATTGGAGTCCACCTTGGGTAAATTCAATTGATTGGAAAGGCACACACCTGTCTATATAAGGTCCCATGTCAGAGAGAAAACAAAGCCGTGAGGTTGAAGGATTTGTCCGTAAAGCTCTGAGACAGGATTGTGTCGAGGCACAGATCTGGGGAGCGGTAGCAAATCACTTCTGCATCATTGAAGGTCCCCAAGAACACAGTGGCCTCCATCATTCTTAAATGGAAGAAGAATGAACCACCAAGACTCTTCCTAGAGCTGGCAATCTGGGGAGAAGGGGCTTGATCAGGGAGGTGACCAAGAACCCGATGGTCACTGACAGAGCTCCAGAGGTCCTCTGTGGAGATGGGAGAACCTTCCAGAAGGACAACCATCTCTGCAGCACTCCACCAATCAGACCTTTATGGTAGAGTGGCCAGACAGGAGCCACTCCTCAGTAAAAGGCACATGACAGCCCGCTTGGAGTTTGCTAAAAGGCACCTAAAGAATTCTCTGGTCTTGAGAAACCAAGATTGAACTATTTGGCCTGAATGCCAAGCGTCACGTCTGGAGGAAACTGCTCATCACCATCCCTGCGGTGAAGCGTGGTGGCAGCATCATGCTGTGTGAAAGATGAACGGAGCAAAGTACAGAGAGATCCTTGATGAAAGCCTGCTCCTGAGCACTCAGGACCTCAGACTGGTGTGACGGTTCACCTTCCAACAGGACAATGACCCTACGCACACAGCCAAGACAACGCAGGAGTTGCTGACCCTAAGCACACAGCCAAGACCACGCAGGAGTTGCTGACCCTAAGCACACAGCCAAGACAACGCAGGAGTTGCTGACCCTAAGCACACAGCCAAGACCACGCAGGAGTTGCTTCGGGACAAGTCTCTGAAAGTCCTTGAGTGGCCCAGCCAGAGCCTGGCAAACACTTCTGGAGAGACCATAAAATAGCTGTGCAGCGACGCTCCCCATCCAACCTGACAGAGCTTGAGAGGATCTGCAGAGAAGAATGGGAGAAACTCTCCAAATATGAGGTGTGCCAAGTTTGTAGCGTCAAACCGAAGAAGATTTGAGGCTGTAATCGCTGCCAAAGGTGCTTCAAAAAGTTAAGTAAAGGGTCTGAATACTTAGTGTAAATGTGATTTATTTCAGTTTTTTATTTCTAATATGTTTTGCAAACAATTAAAAAAATCTGTTTTTGCTTTGTCATTATGGGGTATTGTTTTATGTTTTAGTCATTTAGCAGACGCTCTTATCCAGAGCGACTTAGTGCATACTTTTTTTTTGTACTGGTCACCGTGGGAATCGAACCCACAACCCTGGCGTTACAAGCGCCATTCTCTACCATCTGAGCTACACAGGTCTACATACTGTGTGTAGATTGAGGTGGGAAAACAATTAATCCATTTTAGAATAAGGCTGTAACAACTTTTTTTTTTAAGTGAAGGGGTCTGAATACTTTCCTAATGCGCTGTATATCGTTTTTAAGGCTTTTAAACTGGTGAGTTCCAACTTCCCAGGGATGCTTTTTACCACCTCTTCAAATAACAAAGTTGCCAATAAAGTACTATATACTGTGCCTATGTTATATTGGTTTTGGGAAGATTCTTCTTGAAACATTCCAAAGAATATGACCATCCCGTCATACTGTCAGTTTCCATCTGTTTCATTCAAAATGTATGTATTTCTTTCTCTTTCTGTCTCCTAGCACATTGACTCTTGGCATCTTAAGAGGGCGGTATTTGGCATGTGTTGGCCGGGACTCACTAAGCCAGGAGGACAGACAGTTGATGAAGAGAGTGGTAGAGGAGGAACTGATGAGGATGCAGGTAAAGACGTTCGTGAGTAGATACGATTTTGTCAAACAATATATCTCCCTCAGACCTAGATCAAATAGGCAAGTACTTGAATTGGACTCAATTTAGTTTGCCCAGTACAATGGAACCAATGCAATAGTCTTTAAGTGCAAACCCTCAACCTAAATCAAGCAGACCACAAGTACTTTCACGTGTGTATGACTTTTGTAATTAAAGGTTTTGACGTGTTTGACCCAGAGCTGCTGTCCTACCGTCTTTCACAGTTTGATGCCCCATAACCTTTTGATAAAATACTTCCTTTCTCCATTGAGTACACACAGATCTGAAGTGATTAGGTGAAAAGATGCTACAGGTCTTATGTGGTCAGGAGTGTGGAAGGTATCATTTTAAAGTGAATTCCGTTCTTTAAATACAGTGAACAAAAATATAAACGCAACATGTCAAGTGTTTGATGAGCTGAAATAAAAGATACCAGAAATTTTCCAGATGCACAAAAAGCTTATTTTGCTGACAAATTAGTTTACGTTCCTGTTAGTGAGTATTCCTCCTTTGCACTCTAAAATGTGCAGTTTTGTCACACAACACAATGCCACAGATGTCTCAAGTTTTGAGGGAGCATCCAATTGACCTGCTGACTGCAGGAATGTTCACCATAGCAGTTGCCAGAATTTTTATATTTTAAATAATTTCTCTACCATAAGCTGGCTCCAATGTTGTTTTGGAGAATTTGGCAGTACGTCCAACCGGCCTCAATCGCAGACCATGGGCAGCCATGCCAGCCCAGGACCTCGTGACTGAAGTTTGTCGTTGTAACCGACTTCAGTGGTCAAATTCTCACCATCGATGGCACGCTGGAGAAGTGTACTCTTCACGGATGAATACCAGTTTCAACTGTACCGGGCAGATGGCAGACGGCGTGTATAGCTTCGTTTGCTGATAATGCTGTGAACTGAGTGTTCCGTGGTGGTGGGGTTATGGAGGTCACACCAGATACTGACTGGTTTTCTGATCCATGCCCCTACCTTTTTTTTAAAGGGTATCTGTTTAAGGGTATCTGACCAATACATGGTTATCTGTATTCCCAGTCATGTGAAATACATAGATTAGGGCCTAATGAATTTCCAGTGCATTCAGAAAGTCTTCAGACACTGACTTTTTCCACAATTTGTTACGTTACAGCATTACTCTAAAATGGATTCAGTGTTTTTTCCCCCTCAATCTACACACAACACCCCATAATGACAAAGCAAAAACTGGTTTTTAGAAATGTTTGCAAATGTATTAAACTTATAACATTTACACAAGTTCAAACCCTTTACTCAGTACTTTGTTGAAGCACCTTTTGGCAGTGATTACACCCTTGAGTCTTCTTGGGTTTGACGCTACAAGCTTGGTACACCTGTATTTGGAGAGTTTCTTCCATTCTTCTCTGCAGATCCTCTCAAGCTCTGTCAGGTTGGATGGGAAGTGTTGCTGCACAGCTATATTCAGGTCTCTCTCGATATGTTCAAGTCGGGGCTCTGGCTGGTTTACTCAAGGACATTCAGAGACTTGTCCCAAAGCCACTCCTGCGTTGTCTTGGCTGTGTGCTTAGGGTTGTTGTCCTGTTGGAAGGTGAACCTTCCAACTGAGAGCTCTGAAGCAGGTTTACATCAAGGATCTCTCTGTACTTTGCGGCGTTCGTCTTTCCCCTCGATCCTGACTAGTCTCCCAGTCCCTGCCACCGTAGGGAATGTGCCTTTTACTTTTACTTAGTGGCTTCCGTCTGGCCACTCTACCATGATTGGTGGAGTGCTGCAGAGATTGGGCGGCAGGTAGCCTAGTGGTTAGGGCGTTGGGCCAGTAACCGAAAGGTTGCTGGATGGAGTCCCCGAGCTGACAAGGTAAAAATCTGTCATTCTGCCCCTGAACAAGGCAATTAACCCACTGTTCACAGGTAGGCCGTCAATGTAAATAAGAATTTGTTCTTAACTGACTTGCCTAGTTAAATAATAAATAAAATGATTGTCCTTCTGGAAGGTTCTCTCATCTCCTCAGAGGAACTCTGGAGCTCTGTCAGTGATCATCGGGTTCTTGGTCACTTCCCTGACTGACTCCCCCGATTTGGCTCAGTCTAGGAAGAGTCTTGGTGATTCCAAACTTCTTCCATTTAAGAATGATGAAGGCCACAGTGTTCTTGGGGACCTTCAATGCTGCAGAAATGTTTTGGTAGCACTGTCAACTATGGGACCTTTTATAGACAGGTGTTTGCCTTTCCAAATCATGTCCAATCAATTGAATTTACCCCAGGTGGACTCCAATCATGTTGTAGAAACATCTCAAGGATGATCAATGGAAACAGGGTGCAACTGAGCTCAATTTCAAGTCTCCTAGCAAAGAGTCTGAATACTTATGTAAATAAGGTTTTTCAGTTTTTTATTTCTAATAAATAAAACCAGTTTTGGCTTTGTCATTTAAGGGGTATTGTGTGTAGATTGAACAAAAATAATTGAATACATTTTAGAACAAGGCTGTAATGTAACAATGTGGAAAAAGTCGAGGGGTCTGAATACTTCCTGAATGCACTGTTTTTCAATTGACTGATTTCCTTATGAACTGTAACTCAGTAAAATCTTAAATTGAGTTTTATATTTTTTTGTTCACTTTGGATGAGAACTCAGTACAGTTTCAGTCCCATTACAATTACATACATTTTCATTGCTGGTAGGTACATGGTTCGCTTCAGTAACATGCTGTTGCATTTATCTCGATTTCGAGCTGGTCTCGATTTATTTACCTGGGACCTCTGCCCCTCTCTCAGGACAGTGACAGCAGTGACAATGACGCCATTCTCGACGTAACCCCGACGCCTCGCCTCAACAAGCGGAAGAGGGGTGAGGAGAAAACGACAGCGAACGGAGGCTGGACCAAAGCAGATGGATCCAAGGCAAAGAGATCTAGGCTTCAGTCGGCCCAATCAGGTAATTTCCAATAGTAGTGGCTTTTTGGTGAAATTCTCCTCACTCAAAACGGCACAGAACTGTGCAAAAGATTCTGTTTGCAGTACTATTGAATTTATTTTAACTTGTCCACAACTCAACATATTATGTGCAGTCTCATCTATTTAAGTTTTTAATTATAGCGGCGCAAAGAATATGCTGCCCTTTTGTCATAGTGAATATTACTGGTCAAATATTAACTTGAGACACATTTATTTTTCAGATTGTTGTGTGAAACATGCCTATTATGAAGTCTTGAGACTCGATTTGTCTTAAATAATTAAGACTTGGCATATAATAATCTGTGATGGCCACTGTATTTGAAGCAATATTTTCTCAAAAAATCTAATTTAGCGAACAAACAATTTAAGATTCCCCAGATTCTGGAATAGAGAGAGTGGGAAATGGAGAAAGGCCGAGAGAGGAAGAAGAGGAGAAGGACATGGGAAGTGATGTAGAAGATGAGCAAGTTCCCCAAATCGGCACCAAGAAAAACGCAGGGCGACACAAAGGCAAACACAATGGTGGGAAGATGGAAATGAGCTCAGAGGGCGAGGTTGAGATCAAAACGGTGAATCAGAGGAAGACGGAACTAGCCTCTGATGAAGAAGACGAAGAAGAAGTTGACGAGAACAAAAAGAAGAAACAAGGTGACAGGAAACAGGAAACGGACAAAGTCAATTCAGACAGTGACTCTGAAGAGGATAAAGAACAGAACAGGAGAAGAAGAACAACTGGAGGAAAAGATGTGAAAGTGCAGAGCAAGGTTTGGAAAGGGAACAGGAGGAGGGAGAGTGGAAATGAGGAAAAGGGAAAACCGGTCCGGAGAAGAGAGAGGGTGCAGGCTGATGGGAGTGACTTGGAGCGCATTGGAGAGGCCGAAGTAATAGAGCAGAAAATGGTAGAAAGACCAAGTAATGACAACGGTTCCACGTCAGAGAGTGAGGGAGAGAAGAATGACTGTGGTGCGTCTTCAGAGGAAGCCAGCGGGGGAGAGGGTGAGTTATGAACTGGGTGTGTTCATGGTCATGCATCATGTGTCCTAGTAAAGGCCCAAACATAGTGGGGAGAACAAGTATTTGATACACTTACAAATTACAGACTTCTACATGCTTTGTATCATAGGTACTCTTCAACTGTGAGTGACGGAATCTAACAAAAATCCAGAAAATCACATTGTATGATTTTTAAGTAATTCATTTGCATTTTATTGCATGACATAAGTATTTGATACATCAGAAAAGCAGAACTTTGATTTTGGTACAGAAACCTTTGTTTGCAATTACAGAGATCATACGTTTCCTGTAGTTCTTGACCAGGTTTGCACACACTGCAGCAGGGATTTTGGCCCACTCCTCCATACAGACCTTCTCCAGATCCTTCAGGTTTCGGGGCTGTCGCTGGGCAATACGGACTTTCAGCTCCCTCCAAAGATTTTCTATTGGGTTCAGGTCTGGAGACTGGCTAGACCACTCCAGGACCTTGAGATGCTTCTTACGGAGCCACTCCTTAGTTGCCCTGGCTGTGTGTTTCGGGTCGTTGTCATGCCGGAAGACCCAGCCACGACCCATCTTCAATGCTCTTACTGAGGGAAGGAGGTTGTTGGCCAAGATCTCGCGATACATGGCCCCATCCATCCTCCCCTCAAAACGGTGCAGTCGTCCTATCCCCTTTGCAGAAAAGCATCCCCAAAGAATGATGTTTCCACCTCCATGCTTCACGGTTGGGATGGTGTTCTTGGAGTTGTACTCATCCTTCTTCTTCCTCCATACACGGCGAGTGGAGTTTAGACCAAAAAGCTCTATTTTCGTCTCATCAGACCACATGACCTTCTCCCATTCCTCCTCTGGGTCATCCAGATGGTAATTGGCAAACTTCAGACGGGCCTGGACATGCGCTGGCTTGAGCAGGGGGACCTTGCGTGCGCTGCAGGATTTTAATCCATGACGGCGTAGTGTGTTACTAATGGTTTTCTTTGAGACTGTGGTCCCAGCTCTCTTCAGGTCATTGACCAGGTCCTGCCGTGTAGTTCTGGGCTGATCCCTCACCTTCCTCATGATCATTGATGCCCCACGAGGTGAGATCTTGCATGGTGCCCCAGACCGAGGGAGATTGACCGTCATCTTGAACTTCTTCCATTTTCTAATAATTGCGCCAACAGTTGTTGCCTTCTCACCAAGCTGCTTGCCTATTGTCCTGTAGCCCATCCCAGCCTTGTGCAGCTCTACAATTTTATCCCTGATGTCCTTACACAGCTCTCTGGCCTTGGCCATTGTGGAGAGGTTAGAGTCTGTTTGAGTGTGTGGACAGGTGTCTTTTTATACAGGTAACGAGTGGAGAACAGTAGGGCTTCTTAAAGAAAAACTAACAGGTCTGTGAGAGACGGAATTCTTACTGGTTGGTAGGTGATCAACTACTTATGTCATGCAATAAAATGCAAATTAATTATTTAAATATCATACAATGTGATTTTCTGGATTTTTGTTTTAGATTTGTCTCGCACAGTTGGAGTGTACCTATGATAAAAATTGCAGACCTCTACATGCTTTGTAAGTAGAAAAACCTGCAAAATCGGCAGTGTATCAAATACTTGTTCTCCCCACTGTAGTTATGAACTGGGTGTGTTCATGGTCAGGCATCGTGTGTCCTAGTAAAGGCCCAAACCATAGTGAAACATCTACTTCTTCTTTCTCAGAGGAAACCGAGGAAGTGATGGCTAAGACGAAGGATGAGCCGGCCCCTGACTCCGACTCTGGCTCATCCCTCCCATCATTGGAGGACGAACAGGAAAGTGAGGTCAGGCCAGAACAGGTGAAAAAGAGGAAGCCTGTGGCGAAGCAGCCAGTAAAGGGCAGGGGCAGTGAGCGCGGGTCCAAAGGCGGAAAGGTGAGGCCAGTAGTTGTTTCTATGCCAACTCAAGCACACAGTAGGCACGTAGGTAGTTGCCAACACATTTTCACATTCACAATGTACGCTGTATCAGACCTGGTTCAAGTCCTCAAGTAGATCTCAAGGTATTGGATTGATATAATACACAGTATGGTGAAATGACGAGCCAAAGGCAAGCTGGAGCTACTACTACATTACCCACGTGTCCCTAAATACCTTCTGATATAAACAAAGCGCTGCCTGGAAACGCAGGCAGAAATCAGCGTTTGAATCAGGAAAGTTTCCCCATCACGACCTCTACAGGCCAGAATGTTTAATAAAATTGTATTTTAACGTAGTTTATGTTATTATACTTTCCTGTGGATATATTGTCTTACGTTCCTACCACCAAAAGGACAAGCTGCACAGACAACCGGTAAAGTATGTTAAAATATAATTTTATTCAACATTCTGGTTTGTAGAGGTTGTGAGAGGAAACGTTTCTGATTTCAAACGCTGATTCAAATTCTATACAATTGTAATGTTGGGTTTCCAGGCAATACAAAGTGTAGAGGCAAGGGTCTCTTTCTGACAACGGCTAATCCTGTAAAGATGTGCTCCATCCATGTAACTTTAAGGAGGACGAGGCGAAGGCGGTGGCCAGACTGAGGCGTTACATCGCCCTCTGTGGTGCGAGACGGAACTTCAAGAAGCTCCTGGATGGCTGCTGCTCCATCAAGTCAAAGGTGGCTGTGCTGAAGAGGGAGCTTGAAGAACTGGGTGTCGAAGGTAATTGGGGGGGGGGGGCAATCAATTCTAATTCTCTCATTTGGTTCGTATGCCCTCGCTCACTGAAACTGAAGGACTGGATAGGTTGTACACAATATCTCCATGTAGCCTTTCAGTTGGGTGAAGGGCAGTTCCACTATTGTTTACACCTGTCTGATGCTTTTAAAGTCCCATTTTATACCTGTCGCTAACATCTGTCCTTTCCTGATCTGGTCGACTTTCAGATTGTGTCCCACATCTTCAGACATGCATATGGTTTAAAAATGTCTCTTATCCGTCCACTGTGCCTGCGTTGTGACCAGTTTTCAGGTCCTTGCCTGTATGCATAATTGTTTTAATAATAATATGAATTGATTTATTTTAAGACTCCTATTGATGCCATAAGTCAATGGTGCCACCTGTCAATGATTTTGAGGGTGGGATAATTATGTTTTTAAATGGTTTCACTGTC
The DNA here is from genome assembly GCA_023634145.1 of Thymallus thymallus. NCBI lineage: Eukaryota > Metazoa > Chordata > Actinopteri > Salmoniformes > Salmonidae > Thymallus > Thymallus thymallus. The sequence continues at coordinate 33,024,056 of CM042398.1, read as the reverse complement.
CAGACACGATGCATGCCTGACTACCTCTGAAGGTGATCACAATGTGTCTTTTAATTTGGGGCACCAGGTATAAACGGGACTTGTATCCGTGAGGTGGAGTGAGCCATGGCGGCATCGCTGGACAGTGGAAGACTTGCTGGGTACTTAATGGTGTCTGTCTCTCCCCCTCAGGCCAGCCTTCTATAGAGAAGTGTAAGAAAGCCAGACTCAAGAGAGAGGAGGCTCAGGAGTTGGCAGACCTAGATGTCAGCAACATCATAACCACGCAAGGTGACATTTTCGCCCTCTCCTAAATCAACTGCTTGCCTCTAGATCTTAGCTGATGGCATACCTGACCGTGCACTCCGATTGGCTAGGTGGATATTTTCCTGTTCTACTGCTGCAATAGTCTTACCCAATCCTCTCCATCTTTGTTTCATATTTTGGAACAGGGAATAAGTTACAGCACAAACTGTAGATCTGAAATCAAATGGACAATGAAGTAAATAAAGTTAGACCGGTTATGAAAAATAAACCTAAATAATAAACCTTGAGTCTTAATGTCATAAGTTCAGTTTTCAAAGGTCTTAGAACATGTGATGGAGATGGCTGCATTGTTTTTGTTATATTGTGCCGCTGCGTAATTGTTATTTTTTTACATCAAATAATACTTAAGGCACACTATCAATATGTTAGAGAGCCCTCCTCTGTGTGTGTGCCAGTGAGGAGAGAGGGGAGATCAAGGTAGCCTATACAATTTGACATCAACATTAACTGGAGTTGCCCTCTTACAGAGGAAATGTTGCTTACGTCGGTGACTGGGCTACACAACGTTCCTGCTGATTTTATTTGGAGTTCTAAAACCATTATTTAGTCAACAGTAAGGTGCTGCTTCCTGCCCCGTCCCTGTTTTGCTTCTGGCTCTCACGCCCGCTCCTCCTTTACACACGGAGTAAAGGGAGAGATGCGTTCTGATAAGTGCAACAGTTGAGCAACATTTCAGAATGTAATTGCTGGAAAGTGTGAGAATACAATTATCTCTCAACTGTCAATACACCACTTTACCAACGGAGTATGTACTTGAGATAGGGCTGACCTATTGTTTTAAATATATGAATATTAGCAGGTGTGTGGCACACGCAGACCTCAACATGTTTTATTCAGTTGTATTCAGTGGCATTAAAGATATTAGGTCTGATAAATTCAACTTCATGGAATGTGCAGATACCTTGAATAAAACTGGATGCTATAGGCCATGCATAAATGTCTCTAAACAGGATTTATAAACCGCAGTGGTATCGGCCTCTTACCGGACAGGGTAAATTACCTCTGCCATAATGACACTGCTGTTAACTACATGCATGCAGTGCTCACTCTACAGAAATCAATGTGTCACTTTGGCTATTAATAAAGACCTAATGAAGACTGAATGTGGTAGGGTAAAACAAAAAAAAAATGTTCACATTGATGGATGTACGAACTGATAAATGAACTACTGTTCTCCCTCTCTCTCAGGTCGTCCAAAGCGGAGAGGGTCGTCCACATGGCAGCAACAGTCCTCCCCTCCATCCTCTGCTTATAAGCGTGTAGTCAACTCCAGCTCAGACAGTGGAGAGGACAGTCGTGCAGGCAGGGGGCGCAAGAGAGCCACAGACTGGAGTAACCTGAAGGGGATCATCAGTGATGGCGCAGACAGCGACTGACAGGCTTTGCTCTTCTGGCCAGGAGGATCAAATTGCCTCCAGGCTAGAGGTCTTCACTGGACTACACTATGGAAATGTAGTTGCTAGTTGTTCACCTCCCATTTTTAGCAAACACTGGCATAGCAGATGTCGGAGGTGTAGCTGTGTTAGAGACGTCAAATCTCTGAGCAGCTGCTCTTGCGATGCTTGTCACAAAGCCACACTCGTGTTAAAGTTCAGAACGAGGAAGTGTAGGCTATATAGAAGTAATTACGCTCAAATTGGAAAAAATAATTACTGAAATATTGAGTATTTCTATCCTCCTAATGGAGGTGTAGATTCCATCTCACATTCCAGTGTTCCAACTTGTAAACAAGGCTGCGTGGGGATTTCTGTTATGTGCGACTCCGTGCAGCCAATGTTCGCGTTAGGTGTTCAACCTCTGACCCCACTTATTGGCTGAAGTGGATCTGATTGAATAGAGCCCTTAATCAGTTTCTTCCCTCATTAAAACAAACACTTCTTAGTTGTAGGCTAAACAAACCTTTGCAATAGAAGCTTTTGCCTTAACCTTAACTGCTTCAGAGTTGCCATGTAAAAAAAAAAAAAGGTATATTGTTAAATAGGTACGCAAATATATACAAATTGGAGATACGCAAATATGACACTTTCCTTCTATTGTCTTAGTTTAAGACACGTTAGGTTAGCTGTTCAATCTAGTGTGTGATTTTATATTACTATTCATTCTGTTCCACTTAAATCTTGATTTAATAAATGTTTAGATTTGTATAAATGGTAAGCTTGTCTGTCCTTTTCATTGATCAAAAAACTGATTCATTTGCTTCTGTCCAAGAAACATTTGGCAACAAAATTGGCGGAGACATGAGGGTAAAGGGGAAAAAATAAAAAAAAAGTTGTATTTTTATTTGGATAACCCTTTAATTAAATCCTAAAGGTGTTGGAACAACTGGAGAATGGAGATGACGTGTAAGACCAAGGAGAGATCCAAAGAAGTCAGTGTTAAGCGTCTTAACGTTGGTCCAACAGATGGCTACGTTTTGAGGCTGCCTGTATATTTTCCTTTCTTATTGAAACACAAACCACCGGAAGTACAGTGGAACGCAGATCCGCAGTAGATTACGTGCTGCTACAGCGCAGTAGCAGACGGACTCATTCGCCCGGTCCGTCACGGGTAAGATCCGTCCCAAGGTTGCAACTTGACAGGTCTGTATTTCCTACTCGGTTATTATATAGTTAACGTTGTCACGTATTAGAACAAACGCATGCATAATTGATGTCCTGGTAAATCCTCAAGCGAGTTATGTCACCTAGCTTGTTAGTTGTAACATAGAAGGTTGGTACCGAACTGTAAAATGGGATCAAACGCCCTTAATGATAGTCAGCCTGCGCAGCCACTAGTGGACCCGATGGATCTACACTCGTCCAGCCGGTCATCTCGTGGACATGAAACGGCGAGAATATTTTATGGGGATCCATTTAGTGCATTTTAGCTAAACCCCCTTTTTAACCTTAACCTAATTCTCCTAAACTGCTACGGAAAATCACATCTGACGTTAATTTGACAAAATCAGCTAGCTAAGATCATGCTCAGAAACACGTCACCCGGTGTAACCGGTCGTGTCACACTGAACAGCGCATGTGCAGACTGTCAACTCAAAGGCACTCCTTCGATATAAAATTGTTTTTTTCTGAAATGAAAACATGTCAGTTTGTCACTTTTACAAGATTGTAGAAATGACACAGGCACACACCTGTCTATATAAGGTCTGACAGTTGACAGTACATCTCAGAGCAAAAACCAAGCCATGAGGTGGAAGGAATTGTCCCTAGAGCTCTGAGACAGGATTGTGTCGAGGCACAGATCTGGGGAAGGGTACCAAAACATCTTTAGGTGAAGCATGGTGGTGGCAGCATGATGCTGTGGGGATGTTATTCAGCGGAAGGACTGGGAGACTAGTCAGGATCGAGGGAAAGATGAACGAAGCAAAGTACAGAGAGATCCTTGATGAAAACCTGTTCCAGAGCATTCAGGACCTCAGACTGGAAAAAAAATTTAACATCAGAGTTGTGCCTGTTGTTCACACGCGTATCTGACCTTGTTGGCTAGAATGGTCCCTCCTGATCTCACCTCCTCTGCCTGTCTTTCATCTTTGAGAACATGTATTTCCATTGTTAGAGCGGTCACTTGACCATCTTGTCAATAAAATAGATCATCTTTGATGGTACTGAGGAAGTGTGATGGCACCAAATATACTTTAACCAGAGATATGGATACAGTGCATTTGGAAAATATTCAGACCCCTTCCTTTTTTTATTCTAAAATAAATATTCCAGGTTTACTGATGAAGACTAGATTAGATGATGTGCTGCAACAGGACTAGAGTCTACTAGGCTATACTAACTGCATATTATAAACTGGGTAGTTTGGCTCCTGGATGCTGATTGGCATATCAGACCGTATACTATGGGTATGACAAACCGATGTTTTTACTGTCCTAATTACGTTGGTAACCAGTTTATATAATAGCATTAAGGTACCTTTTGGGTTTGTGGTATATGGCCAATATACCACAGCCAAAGGCTGTGTCCGGGCACTACGCACTGCTTTGTGCTTATGAACAGCCCTTAGCCGTGGTATATTGGCCATATACCACACCCCCTCGGGCCTTATTGCTTAAATACAACACCTTGCTTTATGGCTAAAATATGTCTTTTGTATTTCAAGAATGGAAGAGGGCAGTCCGGAAGAGTTTCTTGCAGAGTTCAAGGAGAAACATCTAGGTGGTTGGGGCATTGTCCAGATAACTGCTGGGACAGGACTAGCTGTCTATGTCATGTGGGCAGGGCTTCTCATGCCGGGATTTCGAAAAGTCCCTCTGAGGTTACAGGTAAGACCTGGGTTCACTGGGGTTCAATTAAAATACGGAATCATCAGATAATACACTGAACAAAAATATAAACGCAACAATTTCAAAGATTTTACTGAGTTACTGTTCATATAAGGAAATCAGTCACATTAAATAAATTAATTAGCCACTAATCTATGGATTTCACATGACTGGGAATACAGATATGCATCTGTTGGTCCCAGATACCTTAAAAAGAAAGGCAGTGGCGTGGATCAGAATACCAGTCCGTATCTGGTATGACCACCATTTGCCTCATGCCTCATCTCCTCATAGAGTTGATCAGTCTGTTGATTGTGGCCTGTGGAATGTTGTCCCACTCCTCATTAATGGCTGTGTGAAGTTGCTGTATTTTGCGGGAACTGGAACACGCTGTCGCTATAGAGCTTCCCAAACATGCTCAATGGGTGACATGTCTGGTGAGTATGCAGGCCATGGAAGAACTGGGACATTTTCAGCTTCCAGTAATTGTGTACAGATCCTTGCAACATGGGGCCATGTATTATCATGCTGAAACATTAATTATCATGTCTACATGAGGTGACGTCAGCGGATGGATGGCACGAATATGGACCTCAGGATCTCATCACGGTATCTCTGTGCATTCAAATTTCCATTGATAAAATGCACTTGTGTTCATTGTCCGTAGCTTATGCCTGCCCATACCATAACCCCACCCCCACCATGGGGTACTCTGTTCACAACGTTGACATCAGCAAACTGCTCGCCCACACAACACCATACATGTGGTCTGCGGTTGAGGCTGGTTGGACATACTGCCAAATTCTCTAAAACATTAAATTATCTAGCAACAGCTCTGGTGGACATTCCTGCAGTCAGAATGCCAATTGCACGCTCCCTCAACTTGAGACATCTGTGGCATTGTGTTGTGTGACAAACTGCACATTTTAGAGTGGCCTTTTATTGTCCCCAGCACAAGGTGCACCTGTGTAATGATCATTCTGTTATCTTTTATTTCAGCTCATGAAACATGGGACCAACACTTTACATGTTGCATTTATATATTTGTTCAGTATATATTATGTAGAACAGACCTGCCTTTCTGTCATGAGGGTTGGGGAATTGTGTCAGCTCTATAGTTTACACTTCACTTTAAAGCCTCCAGGTATAATGTTTTATAACTTGTTTATAAGTATGAGCCTTTATAATGTCTTATAATACATCTGCCTTTACCATCAGTATTACTAGCCAACGTACAACCATTGGAAATTAAATTCTGGAATATCCTACCAACAGGACATTAAAAACTGTAATATCTTATGTTTCACCGAGTCGTGGCTGAACAACGACATGAATAACATACAGCCTGCGGGTTTTAAGATTTTTCGGCAGTATAGAACAGCAGCCCTGGCAAGATAAGGGGCGGCGGTCTATGTATATTTGTAAACAACAGCTGGTGCACGAAAGGTTTTGCTCGCCTGAGGTAGAGTATCTCATGATAAGCTGTAGACCACACTATTCACCAAGAGAGTTTATCAATATTTTTCGTAGCCGTCAATATACCAATGCTGGCACTAAAACCGCACTCAATGAGCTTTATACGGCCATTATCAAACAGGTAAATGCTCATCCAGAGGTGGCGCTCCTGGTGGCCGGTGACTTTATTGCAGGGAAACTCAAATCCGTTCTACATTATTTATATCAGCATGTTAAATGTGCAACCAGAGGAAAAAACCTCTAGACCACCTTTACTCCACACTAGGGATGCACATTTTGGGGAATATTCAGAGGTGGAAACTTTCTTTGGGAATTAACGGGAATATATGTGAATTAACAGGAATATATGGAAATTCATTAATACCATTTAAATGTAGATGTTTTTTGCATTGAATATATTTACAATATATGAAGACAGACACATAAACATTTTACCTTATAAGTAGACATAATTGCAAATGATTAAATCCTTCCAATAGAAATTTAAAAAACAATTTAGTTATGAATTGAACGTTAATTAAGAGTTGACTGTTCACATGGGATGATTTCACTGAACAACAAAAGAAAGGGAATATTGAACGATCCCCAATAATCCATCGCATCTCCCAAAAACGTTTTCAACATACATCTGTAAAATGATAGTCTAGAAACTAAAGCTTTGGTTGTCTTCCTCTCAGGCTTCTATGTCTTCTCCCTGAACCTCCTCAATGTCCACCTCTTGAGCATCAGACTCTGGGGCCTCATCTTCACTGTCACTTTCCAACCTTGTTGAGGATGGCTCGTTGTCAGGCTTAAAAAGCCTAACATTTTCCCGGATGGCCACCAATTCTTCAACCCTTGTATTGGCCAGCCTGTTGCGTGCTTTGGTGTGTGTATGTTCCCAAACAAGGACCAGTTGCGCTCTGAGGCGGCTGATGTTGGTGGGATTTGGAGGATGATGGAGGCAACAGGGGAAAGAGCCTCAGATCCACAAAGTCCCTTCCAACAGGTGGCTGATGAGATATGTTGGCACGACTGCCATATTGCATCTCCATCCCAAAGCCCTTGCTTTGCCAGACTGCCAAGAACCTTGCCCTCATCCAGGCCAAGGTGGCGAGACACGGTAGTGATGACACCATAGGCCTTGTTGATCTCTGAACCAGACAGGATGCTCTTGCCAGCATACTTGGGGTCCAACATGTACGCTGTGGCGTGTATGGGTTTCAGGCAGAAGTCTTTGCGCTTTTTGATGTATTTCAGAACTGCAGTTTCCTCTGCTTGGAGCAACAGTGAAGTGGGCAGGGCAGTACGGATTTCTTCTCTAACATCTGCAAGCAGAGTCTGAACATCAGACAGGATGGCATTGTCTCCCTCAATCCGTGCAATGGCTACTGCTATAGGTTTCAGGAGTTTCAGGCTGCTTACCACTCTCTCCCAAAATACATCATCCAGGAGGAATCTCTTGATGGGGTTGTCCATATTGGCAGACTGTGATATAGCTTTTTCTTGGAGAGACTCCTTCCCCTCCAGGATATTGTCAAACATGATGACTACACCACCCCAACGGGTGTTGCTAGGCAGCTTCAATGTCGGCTCTTATTCTTCTCACTTTGCTTGGTGAGGTAGATTGCTGCTATAATTCACATACCTAACCATTTCCTTGGCTCTCTTGTGGAGTGTATCCATTGTTTTCAGTGCCATGATGTCCTTGAGAAGAAAATTCAATGCATGAGCAGCACAGCTAATGGGTGTGATGTGAGGGTAGGACTTCACTTTAGACCAAGCAGCCTTCATGTTCAGCGGCATTGTCTGTCACCAGTGCAAATACCTTCTGTGGTCAAAGGTCTTGATGACTGCCTTCAGCTCATCTGCAATGTAGAGACCGGTGTGTCTGTTGTCCTTTGTGTCTGTGCTCTTGTAGAATACTGGTTGAGGGGTGGAGATGATGTAGTTAATTATTCCTTGCCCACGAACATTCGACCACCCAACAGAGATGATTGCAATACAGTCTTTCTCTATGATTTGCTTGACCTTCACTTGAACTCTGTTGAACTCTGCATCCAGCAAATGAGTAGATAAAGCATGTCTGGTTGGAGGGGTGTATGCTGGGTGAAGAACTTTTAGAAATCTCTTCCAATACACATTGCCTGTGAGCATCAGAGGTGAACCAGTTGCATACACAGCTCGAGCAAGACATTCATCAGCATTTCTCTGACTATGTTCCTCCATTGAGTCAAAAAAACATCTGATTCCAGGTGGACCATGAGCTGTTGGTATCGATAAGGATAAGATTCATCATTTTTACCTCGAATAGAAGTAGAGGGACTTTTGTCAGAGGTTGCTTGTTGTGAGCGCTGAGGGAACTTTATGCACGTGGCCAGATTATTCTGCATCTTTGTTGCATTCTTCACATATGATTTGGCACATTATTTGCAAATGTTGCAGTGAAATGTCTCCACACATCAGATGGTGCCCGTGGCATTTTCCTTTAGGCTACTATTTACTAGTTAACAAAAAATCATGTATGTCATATAAAATATATTCACCCCACCCAGTATTGTAATCAAAACTTACCAGAAAGCATGTAGTCCTTGGCTCGCTCAGACAGTGTAGTAGTGTGGGCTCAATAGCATCTCATTAGTGTGCAAGATCTTGAGAATCAGCTGTACATGTGATGGAAGAGTGCAGTGTGCATGCAGAGGGTTGCAATTCCATTGAATTGGGGATAGTTTAACCAAAATATGCCACAAGACCTAGAATTGCCTTGTGTATCCCACAAAAAAGGTTCACTGTTATAAGCTAACTTTTTTGATGAATTTAAGCAAAATCCCCCAAATTCCAGGGCTTAACTTCCCATGGAAAGTTTCCGGAAAAATTCTGGAAATTTACCGGAAAGTTTCCGACCTTTTACAACCCTGTCTGTAATAGTTTGCAAGCCCTCCACATCCTACGGGTGTCGGAGCCGTTGTAGTAGGATTCAATCTTAGTCCTGTATTGGCGCTTTGCCTGTTTGATGGTTCGTCGGAGGGCATAGCAGGTTTTCTTCTAAGTTTCCGGGTTAGAGTCCCGCTCCTTGAAAGCAGCATCTCTTAGCTCAGTGCGGATGAACCCTGTAATCCATGGTGTCTGCTTGGGGTATGTTCGTACGGTCACTGTGGGGATGACGTCATCAATGCACTTATTGATGAAGCCAGTGACTGATGTGGTGTACTACTCAATGCTATCAGAAGAATCCCGGAACATATTCCAGTCTGTGCAGCAAAATAGTCTTGTAGCTTAGCATCTGCTTCATCTGACCACTTTCTTATTCTTCCTGCTTTAGTTTTTCCTTGTAAGTAGGAATCAGGAGGATAGAATTATGGTCAGATTTGCCAAAACGACTCGGTGAAACATAAGATATTACAGTTTTTAATGTCCTGTTGGTAGGGTATTCCTGATCGTACCTCGTCTAATTTATTTTCCAATGATTGTACGTTGGCTAGTAATACTGATGGTAAAGGCAGATTACCCACTCGCCGTCGGATCCTTACAAGGCACCCCGACCTGCGTCCCCGATATCTCCGTCTCTTTCTCCTGCAAATCACAGGGATTTCTGCCTTTTCGGTTGTTTGAAGACTTGTTGAAGAAAACAAATTATTTCGTCCAGTCCGAGTTGCGTAATCGCTGTCCGGATATCCAAAAGCTCTTTTTGGTCGTAAGAGACTGTGGAAGAAACATTATGTACAAAATAAGTTACAAATAACGCGAAAATACACACATAGTAGCACAATTGGTTAGGCGCCTGTAGAACGGCAGCCTTCTCCACCGGTGCCTGTTCAGTTTCGGCTGATTTAAACTGATTTAATTCTAAACTGAACATGATTAGTTGATTATTGGAGTCAGGTGTGTTAGCTGGGGCAAAACCAATCAGGCCCCCAAGGACTGGAGTTGCCCAGCTCCTTTAAGGCGTCCGCATGCTTCACAGCTGAAACAGTTCGGAAGAGTTTGTGCATATTTTATGATGACATATTGTGACGTTCGGTGAGTCTTTTGGAGGGGCTGTTTGGGTACACAGCCTTTTTTCTAGAGGCAAGCCGATTTCGGAGCCCGAAGTCGCCCCTCTGTCTGTGATTGGTCAACAGAAGGGATTCTTTAATAGTCTTTGTTGTCATTCAACGAGAGACAACTCATTTTTCATTGAGAAATATTTCACCAAACATTTGTTAGAAGTAAAATTACATGACCAAGATCTCTTAACGGCAGATTTCTTGAGTTATTTTGAGGAAGCTTATACTTGCTACAGTGTCTCAAAATGGACAAACGGTACATTTTACATTTTAGAAATTTAGCAGAAGCTCTTATCCAGAGCGTGTGAGGGCATACAATTTCGTACTGGTCCCCCGTGGGAATCAAAACCCTCAACCCTGTCGTTGGGAACGCCATGCTCTACCAACTGAGCCACACTGTATTATATCATATAAGGGGGTTATACATGCTCATGACAATTCTTACAATGCATTATAACCATAGTACATTGCATCTGTAAGCTTTTAAGTAAAGTGTTAACGACATCTGCTAGTTCTGATAACCAATGTGAGTTGCGACATTTTCTGCAGGTGCCCTACCTCCCCGCCAGCAAGAAACAAGTGCGGAATGTGATGACACTGCTGAGTGGTCGACAGGGCAACCTTGTGGACTTGGGCTCCGGTGATGGCAGGATTGTAAGTAGGGCTGGGCTATGTTGTATTCAAACTTATGGGCGATTCACAAAATATTGACTTTTTAAAAATGTTTTCTCTATATAAGCTTTGTTGTACAATTTAAAGGTAAAAAACACTTCATTTCAAACAGTCAGTAATAATCTAATGACTTCAGTGTTTGTGAAATTATACCTTGGCTAAATATAAGCCTTCCACAACCATAAGACCCACTAACAATTTAACTAATGATCGCTGATCTGGCTTTCAAGTGTCTGTGAAAATGCAATTTTTGTTACAAATTTAACCAGAACGATGCAAAATGCACATTCACTAATAATTACTAACTTATTGTCTAATAAACAATCTCTCAACCACAACCCCACAATCTAGTGAGTTAGCTTTGTAATCTTTATATTTCAAGTTTAGCCAACTTTGATCTATTTGCTAGCTAATCAGGTAGAACAGTTGAATTGTTATAAACACTCCCTTCTGTCCGTCTCCAACTGTTTGAACAGCATGCTATCCTGTCCACTTTGTTCAGATGTGGAATTAAGTGGCCTACCTTATTTCTCAGAATGAGAACGTGTTGCCAATTCCTTATATAACTGTGTTTTATGCTTATTGTACATTTATAAAACGCAGAGTAGACCGCTAGTATAACGGCACAGATAACGGTCTTTGGCAAAAATGCTACTAGCGGTATGTTATGCCGAGCACTACAAACTGAAAATACATTTTCCAGAATCAATGTTCATTGATTCTCGCGTTTTAGTAGTATTTGCTCTGAAGAAACAATAGTGTGATTGCGGCCCATAATTCGTAGTGTTCCACACCTACTCATTCAAGGGTTTTTCTTTATTTTTACTATTTTCTACATTGTAGAATAATAGTGAAGACATCAAAACTATTAAATAACACATGGAATCATTTAGTAACCAAAAAAGTGTTAAGATTTTAGATTCTTCAAATAGCCACCCCTTGCCTTGATGACAGCTTTGCACACTCTTGGCATTCTCTCAACCAGCTTCACCTGAAATTCTTTTCCGACAGTCTTGAAGGAGGTCCCACATATGCTGAGCTCTTGTTGCCGTGACGTGACCTTGATTAATATGAGTACTCTAATTGAAGAACTATGTTTAATTGTTAACTGATTTATATTAATCATGTAACAATTAACTCATTAGGATTTAGGGCACCACGGAAGAGGTTGTTTAAAGAGTTACCATCTCCAGAATTAAACTCTAGAAGATATATATCTATTACATCGATAAACAGTCAACTTATTAACCATTACCTCATATCATCATTCTGAACATCGTATCCTTGCATCTGCAAAAACACCCACCTTACTTATGATTCAGCACTACACAAATTGGTTTATTTATTTGCTAGCTAACTAAATAATAACACAGGATAAACACACACGGTATAGATTGACTTTAAACGTAATACGATGGAAACAGGTCCCTAGCTGACTGACAATATGACGGTTTGTTACAACAGAGATGGAAAGGGGGCAGAGAAGGACAGAGACATAAGACTTTGGTACATTTAGAACCTACTCTCACAATAATCATCTACATTGCACACGAACCACCGCCCGCTTGGAGTAAGAAATCATGAATGTATTTACGTGGAATGCCACCATGTAGCTCTCGGAACTGGGCCGCCCTGGAAAGGTAGTTGGTTGGGTCTTCTTTCGGCTTGCGTGTAAGGCTCTGATTGTCCACAAGATGTCACAATGTCCTTCTTCTTAGTTGTCCTTGGCTCCAATGACTTGTCATGTAGTCTTGAACAGAACTAAAGGATGGATTTTCCTTTCACTCATTCTGGAAAATTGGTCCTCTGAAGATGGTTTGGGTATAGTAGTAGAATGGTCCCACTTAAGTTCACTTTCTACTATACTTGGCTCAGGACAGCTAATCAGCTGTACCAGTGATGGTCTGGGAGGTGACTTTATCGTCTCTACCTCATGTGGAGATTTAGGGTTCGAACCACTTTAGACATGAGCTGCAGCTCGAGTCTTCCTGGTCTGAAGTTTACTTTCTCTATGAAGCCTTTATGCACTCAGGTTGAAAGGTGCGTTCCGTCATGCTAACAAGCTCTCTGACCTCACTGGGGGCGTGGCTACTTACTGTGCAAAGTATTATCAAAAACAATTATCTTATTAGAAAACTAAAATCACATTCCTATCTTAACAAAAATAAATCATCATTTTTTATATTATATGCTCAACGCATCGGATGAAAACCTCATACATGTAGTGGGCATACTTTCCAAGTTACAGTATTTCCCTTATAACTTTTTTAATGATATCACAAAATGACAACACATTGTCTCTGACAATTCCCCACATTCTTATGTTAGAAATATTGTTCCAGTTCCAGTACTTTTTCACATTCCTTGGGTTAATACTGAAAGGGGAGAGAGAGAGTCTCTCTCCTTTTGATTTCTAACAGGCCGTGAGGTGTCAACCCCCCACAGTTCCCTCCTCCCCTCTTCTGTGGGTCAGAGAGGGTCTGGTTACTGCCATCCATTGCCAAGCTGATCTGACCGATTGGACCATCACAAGACAGCCATGACAGCTGCTTTTCCTTCACTCTGAGGTCCAACTTATCCCAAACCATCTCAATTAGGTTGAGGTCGGTGATTGTGGAGGCCAGGTCATCTGATGCAGCACTCCATCACTCTCCTTCTTGGTCAAACAGCCCTTACACAGCCTGGAGGTGTGTTGGGTCATTGTCCTGTTGAAAAACAAATGACCGTCCCACTAAGCGCAAACCAGATGGGATGGCGTATCGCTGCAGAATGTTGTGCTAGCCATGCTGGTTAAGTGAGCCTTGAATTCAGAACATCACACCTCCTCCTCCATGCTTCACGGTGGGAACAACACAGATTTCCACCGGTCTAATATCCATTTCTCATGTTTCTTGGCCCAAGCAAGTCTCTTCTTCTTATTGGTGTCCTTTAGTAGTGGTTTCTTTGCAGCAATTCGACCACGAAGGCCTGATTCACACAGTCTCCTCTGAACAGTTGATGTTGAGATGTGTCTGTTACTTGAACTCTGTGAAGCATTTATTAGGGGCTGCAATCTGAGGTGCAGTTAATTCTAATGAACTTATCCTCTGCAGCAGAGGTAACTCTGGGTCTTCCTTTCCTGTGACGGTCCTCATGAGAGCCAGTTTCATCATAGCCCTTGATGGTTTTTGCAACTCCACTTGAAGACATTTTCCGAATTGACTGTCCTTCATGTTTGAAAGTAATGTTGGACTGTCGTTTCTCTTTGCTTATTTGAGCTGTTCTTGCCATAATATGGTATTTTACCAAATAAGGCTATCTTCTGTATACCAACCCCTACCTTGTCACAACACAACTGATTGGCTCAAACTCATTAAGAAGGAAAGAAATTCCACAAATGAACTTTTAGCAAGTCACACCTTTTTAAATTAAATTAATTCCAGGTGACTACCTCATGAAGCTGGTTGAGAGTGTGCAAAGCTGTCATCAAGGCAAAGGGTGGCTACTTTGAAGAATCTCATATAAAATATATTTTCATTTGTTTATCACTTTTTTTGGTTACTACATGATTCCATATGTGTTATTTAATAGTTTTGATGTCTTCACTATTATTCTACAATGTAGAAAATAGTAAAAATATAAAGAAAAACCCTGGAATGAGTAGGTGTGTCCAAACCTTTGACTGGTACTGTACATTCGAGTTTATCAAATGAATTTGATATATCGCCCAGCTCTTAAGTGTGTGTGTGCTCCTACAGATATGGAATGTGTGTCTGCGTATGTTGAATATGTAAGATGCAACAGGACTTTGGTGTCCACAAGGTGTGTGCGCCTGTGTGAAAGAGAGAGAAACAGAGACTACCTTTGTTGAGAACCAAATTCATGTTTTTAATCTTTTCAGGTGCTGGAAGCGCACAAACACGGCTTTGGTCCCACAGTAGGATACGAACTCAACCCCTGGTTGGTTTGTCTGGCTAACTTCCACGCATGGAGAGCAGGCTATTATGGGAAGGTGTCGTATCGGCGGGAAGACCTCTGGAAGGTATGACACAGGCAAACGTTACTTGTCTTTTGCCCAACCCCAAACCAACTGCTAGCTTCTTCACGTCAGATCTAAGAGGATTGGATAGGTAAACAATATGGCCAACAGCTTAATCTTGTGCTCTGATCGGCTTGTTGGAAATTTCTTACACCGATCCAATTCTTTCAAAACTCAATAAAGTTTTGAGTTGAATTTACATGTTTGGTTGTTATTAGTACTAGTCCACATATTCTATACATTTTGCACTATTACTAGTTCCACAGAGTTACCATGAGTTGTTTTACCAAGCCTTATTGTTAGGGCCAAGAGTGTTCCCAGATTAGGTCAGGAAAAACACATGACCCTACTTACTGTAGTTTCTCGGGAACCTTAATTTGTGTTTGGTCATTGTTTGTGTCGCTCATGACACGTTTACACTGTAAAACAAAAATGATGATGAAAAATGAATAAAATGTGTTTAATGGGTAATTTTTTTATTATGATATTTGCACTTCTCATTCCAGGTGGACCTTAGTGAGTGTAAGAATGTTACTGTGTTTTTGGCCCCCAGCGTGGTAAGTCTTTTTGCATTGGTACACATTATTCATTCATGTGTGCACACGATACAGATACTCAGCCACAGCGGTCAAACCATTTGCTCAGTAAGTTGGGGCATGGTGCCACTGGTGCCTAGGGTGAGGGTTCAATTCCCATATCGTCTGGCTTCTCACTGCCGGAAACAAAAACACCTGTTAGCTAGCTATAAATAAATAGACAGCTGCTAGCCAACTGATTTGAAAAACAGACAGCTAGATGAATAAGTGTGTGTATATGTTTCCCTAGCTGTCTTTACTGCAGGAGAAGATGGAGGCTGAGCTTCCAGATGACGCCCTGGTAGTAGCTGGTAGGTTTCCCTTCACTGAGTGGACCCCATGCAGGGTTGAAGGAGATGGTGTGGACAGAGCCTGGGCCTATACCATGCAGGCCCAAAGACTGCCAGCAGGGAGTGCTGTGCTACCTGTGCCTGGAAAGTTGAAATCACCAGTTTGAAATGAAAAAGTGAGAGAACCAAGTAACTGTCTGGACCAGGAAGGCATGAGCATGAGGCATAAGCATGAGTGTTTGTCTGATGGAAGAAACCATGGTAGTGGGACAAACCATTTGCATCTACATGGGTTGACACAAGTAGCTGACTGAGACCCACTCCTCATAGTGTTGAGTTGGTAGTTAGGGGCCTTTTCTCGATTGGATTTTCTCGATTCCTTGCGTCCTCTCCTCGCCTTTTGAAAACAACAGCTTTTTCAAAGGGGCTGTGGTGAATTTCCAAACTCTTCCGGGGTAGGAATTGAGAAAAGGCCAGGGAGTGAGGTGCCATCTGAGTATATGAACCTGTCAACAGATAAAAACTACCAAGCACGTGGTACAATCCAGACATCTTTGAAAAACAATACCCATTGACCCATTTTGTTACGTTACAGCCTTATTGTAAAATGGATCAATCTACACACTAAATGGCAAAGCAAAAACAGGTTTTTAGAATTTTTTGCAAATTTATAAAAAATTTAAATCAGATACCTTATTTACATAAGTATTCAGACCCTTCGCTATGAGACACGAAATTGAGCTCAGGTGCATCCTGTTTCCATTGATCATCCTTGAGATGTTTCTACATCTTGATTGGAGTCCACCTGTGGTAAATTCAATTGATTGGACATGATTTAAAAGGCACTCACCGGTCTATATAACCTCTGAGACAGGATTGTGTCGGGGCACAGATCTGGGGAAGGGTACCAAAAAATGTCTGCAGCATTGAAGGTCCCCAAGAACACAGTGGCGCTTATCATTCTTTTTTGGAAGAAGTTCCATCAAGTTCCATCAAGACTCTTCCTAGAGTTGGCTGCCCGGCCAAACTGAGCAATCTGGGGAGAAGGACCTTGGTCAGGGAGGTGACCAAGAACCTGATGGTCACTCTGACAGAACTCCAGAATTTCTCTTTGGAGATGGGAGAACCTTCCTGAAGGACAACCATCTCTGCAGCACTCCACCAATCAGACCTTTATGGTAGAGTGGCCAGACAGGAGCCACTCCTCGGTAAAAGGCACATGACAGCCCGCTTGGAGTTTGCTAAAAGGGACCTAAAGGACTCAGACCATGAAAAACAAGATTCTCTGGTCTGATGAAACAAGTCTCTGAATGTCCTTGAGTGGCCCAACCAGAGCCCGGACTTGAATGCGATTGAACATCTCTGGAGAGACCTGAAAATACCTGTGTAGTGATGCTCCCCATCCAACCTGACAGAGTTTGAGAGGATCTGCAGAGAAGAATGGGAGAAACTCCCCAAATACAGGTGTGCCAAGCTTGTACCCGAGAAGACTCAAGACTGTAATCGCTGCCAAAGGTGCTTCAACAAAGTACTGAGTATAGGGTTGGAATACTTATGTAAATGTGATATTTCCGTTTTTTATAAATGTACAAAAATGTCTAAACCTGTTTATACTTTGACATTATAGGGTATTGTGTGTAGATTGAGAAAAAAATACATTTATTCCATTTTAGAATAAGGCTGTAACGTAACAGAATGTGGACAAAGTCAATGCACTGTATATCATGGTCCCAAGGCATATGAACTAACAGGTTATAGAGCAAACACGGGTTGTAATATGTATTCACACAGGCGCTAGCACAAGCACTCTACACACGTACATTGTAATATTGTTGTATGGTGGTATTAAACATGTTGTATTGTAGATATGTAGTGGTGTAATAATGTTATATGATGTACTGTTTTATCTTTTGTTTTAAATGTAATGTAAGTGCCTTAATGTGTTTTCACCTCAGGAAGAGTAGCTGCTGCCTTGGCAATAGCTAATGGGGATCCCTAATAAATACAAATACAAAAATATGGCATTTTTTCTGTATTCCACAGTGATTTTACCCACACATCGCTACTGTTCAAACTAAGCCCTCAGTTAAGAGCTTGTTTGTAGATTCAACTGTTTTATGACTAATACGATTGAGTTTTCTCAACATCAAAAGTCAACCTTTGTTTTTCCCTTTAGAAAATGTTTTGGTGTGTGAAAAATATACAGATCTGGAGTGAGTTTCCCAACAACATGAAGACCATCATTAGCACTAAGATTGCTATGGAAAAGGACAAAGGATGATTTGGGGGAAACACACCTGATCACAAATGAGCAGCTCCTCGTGTGCCTGCTTCTGAGTTAAGATTAGTGTGTATTTATTCAGCCCCCCCTGCAGGCAGAAACTGCTTCTAACTAGACATATTAATGTGGCTTTATTGGGCCCACTCGGGCCACTCCAGTCAATGGCAGTCAGAGCCAGATGATTCAGACTGGTGTCTCCAACATCTCAGAGCTCAAATTTTGAACATGGGTGTCACTGCTCTGATGCATCACTCAAGACATTTCAGAGGGTCATGGGCATTTAACACACCTTATATTGCTTAGCATCTTCAAAGAAATAAAGAAGTGCATGGGGCCAAGGTTCTGATGGGCTGGGTGGGGCCCCATAACACACACTTCCTATTCTAAACGTGCCGCTGTCAGCGTCGCGTTTTTTGCAAATAGAGATAGACTTGTGAAAATATTTAATGTAACACGCTATATATATATATATATATATATATATATATATATATATATATATATATATATATATATATATATATATATATTGTGGCCTGCTCAAGATTCAAACGCTACTTCCGGTTCACAGGGAGGAAGTTGCGACCGGAAGGCCTCAAGCTCCAAAGCAACCAGTTAGCTTAGCTGAAGCTAGAGAAGCTTGAGGAGGAGAACACAGAAAGGCTGAGCTGTACATTTCAGTTTGTATGACATTTTCTTCCAGGAGGACTTAAGGGCTACCGCGTAACCCCCCCCCCCCTGTCAAACAGTCCGACTTTTTAACGCGTCGTTTATTTGAAAACCGGTGCAACAGCTAGGCGAAGCTAGCACCTTGTCCGCTCCGCCTGCGCTAAACACACCCCGCGTAGCAACATTATCAACAAGACCAAGGATCGGCTCTTTAAAATCGACAACACTGCGTCGACATCTAGATGGATAAATGACTTGACACTATGTCGCAGTGTCTTGTAGTCCCCGTTGCCACAACATGAGCCTCTGGCGGTGTAGCCTGCTTTGATACACAGAGTTATTGGAAGCCAGGAGAGGCATCGACATTAATCCCGAGCATGGTGAGTATGGGTTATAATCTCTCACATTATTACATTTAGCGTGCTAATTAACTGGCGTGTCAGGAGATGGCTACTATATTACAAATCCAATACATGGAAGACTGTGGAATAGATGCTGTAGACTAAGGCAAGGCGATGACAGAAAATAAATGGTCAATATCCATGGCTGAGTGTAATATTTGATACCATGTGAAACCCTTGGTGTGATATCATATCCATTTGTTGCACTGATCATGTGCATGCATGTGTTAGTTGCCGGTGTAGTCCTATTTTAATTTTTTTTGACGTGTCATATCTTGAAAGCTTTCTAAATGATCTATTCTACTATAATATTTTCCCCCCAGTATAAAATTCCAGAATTGTGGAAGAAGATTGTTCTTTAAAAATGAACAATCAAAAGCTCTGTCGA
This sequence comes from Thymallus thymallus, assembly GCA_023634145.1. Lineage (NCBI taxonomy): Eukaryota > Metazoa > Chordata > Actinopteri > Salmoniformes > Salmonidae > Thymallus > Thymallus thymallus. The sequence continues at coordinate 33,004,691 of CM042398.1, read as the reverse complement.
GCAAGATAACGGTTCTTATTTGTGCTCCTTACATGAGTAGGCTACCTGGTTTCCGGGATGTGAGGGTAATTCGTCTGTCTGCGACACGACACCCATCTTGCAACACCAAATATTTGCGTTGAGTAATCCTAACGTGTTGCGGCCCATTTGAAGAATTCGGGCCCTTTACTCTGTAAGATGCTTCAGATGTGCAGAATCACTGTTCTCCTTTTTGCTATACTATCCTTCCAGTTACTCAAATGCTAATAATTTGTTGAACACAACTCTCTCTTAAATAGTGACTTGACATTGTAATTGTCATCACAGACCCCTTTTGCTGCTGGTTTAGTGCATTCCATTCTACTATGATTATGAGTAGCAGTTGATTGGAACTTACCAATGCGATGAGGACGTTAGTGAGTGTTTTCCATAAGCTTCACAGTGCAGCACCTGTCCTGGGCCATATGCAATTTGAAGGGATTGATGTGACATCCATTTGACCTTACTGCCCCTAAAGCTCGGTCTGTACTACATGACTTTCAAAATCCTAACATTAAACAATCGTTATTCCTGGCATTATTTTGTCTTTCATGCCTGCCGTAGAGAGTTGAAATACACTATATATAAAGATGTATGTGGACGCCCCTTCAAATTAGTGGATTAGTCTATTTCATCCACACCTGTTACTGACAGGTGTATAAAATAGAGCTCAGTGACTTTCAACGTGGCCCCGTCATAGGATGCCACCTTTCCAATAAGTCAGTTTGTCAAATTTCTGCCCTGCTAGAGCTGCCCCGGTCGACTGTAAGTGCTGTTATTGTGAAGTGGAAACGTCTAGGAGCAACAACGGCTCAGCCATGAAGTGGTAGGACACACAAGCTCACAGAATGGGACCGCCGAATTCTGAAGCGCGTAGCTCATAAAAACAGTCTGTTCTCGGTAAAAACACTCACTACTGAGTTTCAAACTGCCTCTGGAAGCAATTTCTGGAGCTTCATGAAGTGGGTTTCCATGGCCGAGCAGCCACACACAAGCCTAAGATCACTATGCGCAAATAGCGGCTGGAGTTGTGTAAAACTCGCTGCCATTGGACTCTGGAGCAGTGGAAACGCATTCTCTGGAGTGATGACCATCTGGCAGTCCGACGGAAAAATCGGGTTTGGCAGATGCCAGGGGAACTCTACCTGCTCCAATGCATAGTGCCAACTGTAAAGTTTGGTGGAGGAAGAATAATGGTCTGGGGCTGTTTTTCATGGTTCTGGCTAGGCCCCTTAGTTCCAGTCAAGGGAAATCTTAACTCTACAGCATACAATGACATTCTAGATGCTTCTGTGCTTCCAACTTTGTGGCAACAGTTTGGGGAAGGTCCTTTCCTGTTTCAGCATGACAATGCCCCTGTAAACAAAGCGAGGTCCATACAGAAATGGTTTGTCGAGATTGGTGTGGAAGAACTTGACTGGCCTGCACTCAGCCCTAATCCCCAACCTCACTAATGCTCTTGTGGCTGAATGGAAGCGAGTCCCCACAGCAATGTTCCAACATCTAGTGGAAAGCCTTCACAGAAGATTGGAGGCTGTTATAGCAGCAAAGGGGAGACCAACTCCATATTAATGCCCCTGATTTTGGAATGAGATGTTCGACGAGCCGGTGTCCACATACTTTTGGTCAGATAGCGTATGTAGCCAATACATTTTGAATTCAATAACATTGCTTGTGAACTAAAGAGCTGTAACAATTTGATGCTTTGGTTAAAGGCTACAAACGCATAATCGCCCCTGCTCGAGAGTCTACACACCCTGGGTGATGCGGTACAACGTCATCATCTCACTGGCCAGCTCTCATTGGCTATTGCTGACCACTGTTAAAAATGTTTCGTTGCACATCTCACACTACGACAGCATTGCAGATTTTGTGCCAATAAAAGAACATGTTTGAAAATATCCGGGACAGCTCAAAGACTGGATCGGTAGCCCCTAGATTGTGTCTCTGACCCAGTCGCATTCAACGAGTGTCGGTGACGGCCGCGCCCCCCAGTAGACAATGACATCGGGATTTATTCTCCAATCTCAATGAAACTGTGCTGTTAACAGTATTGCATCATGCACTGTCCCTGTCCCAATACCGGACCGCCCTTGACAACGTACCAACCAATTGAGCTAAAGAAAACGATCCAATTCACTAGAGCCTGGATCACGTGCTTAACTCTGATAAATGAACAATTTCTTCTCCTATAAAACTCTCTCCCTATCGCTCATATTTTCCAATTCCTCTCCCCGCCTTTCTATCACTCCTTTCTCCTTCCCTCGCTCCCTTCCTCCTTTGATCCGGCAGGCATCAGAGGAGAGCTCACTGCGCGCTCTGGAGAGTCTCATGACCGAGTTCTTCCACAGCTGTACAACCAACGAGCGCAAGAGAGAGATTGGTGAGTGTGGCGTTGTTGGTGCAGAAACCTGTCCGTTCAGAAGTATTGTTGTGCACCGTTATGTCATCTGGCATGATAGTAGAATCTACTGTGGTGCGATGGGATTTAGAAGTGTAATGGGTGCTACTGTGTTGGCTCAAAGTTCCATGATCATTGCATTAACGTGACGCTATTGTCATGGAACGTTTGGGGCCGAAATGGCCAGTTTGCAGAACGTTTTACATTGATTTGCTATGGGCTATAGAGTGCGGATGCAAGTTTAATTACAGATCCAGGTAATATATCCTCATATTTGTAAAGTTAAAGAATGCAGTGCTGAGGCAAAGGGCTCGTAGTGAGGACGACTGGCTCCTACTCTGAAATGTTTGGTGAGCTTTCTGGCGCCCAGAGCTGCTGAGGCATCCAAGTGGCTGCTACACATTGTGAAGGAGGAGATGTCCAGTAGCTACACGACAGACTGGTTCCCAGAGTAGTGCTCCATATGATCGTCACTAGACTCTTCCACCATCACCTTGACCACCTTCCTCTGATCAAGTCATGAACTGTGTCTCCCTCCTTCATTGGAGGATGCATGCACTCAGACTTGCCCTCCATTGGTTGACCTAGCTTGTTTGTTTTCTAAGCCCTTTGACTACATTCTTATGAAAAGCACTATTGAAATGTTATTTATTATTATTATATTTGTGTTAAGTTGTCATAATTACCTTTTTTTTGTTTAGCAATGACTTCAAATTACTCAACATTTAAAGAAAATCATGTTTCCCTTATTTCTGTCCTTTCTGCAGAAGAGCTGCTGAATAACTTTGCTCAGCAGATGGGAGCATGGCGCCACTGCTTGTACTTCCTCTCCAACACTCGCAACGAGTATGTGATGATGTACAGTCTCACAGTATTTGAGGTAAGTTAATTTGGCGAACATTGTGAATAGTCTGGTAGTAGTATTGTGCAGGTCTATCATCTGAAGGCGTCTCCAACACCTTCAGTCTCAACATTGGAGCCAAATCACACACACGCATGCAGTTTGTAATAAACCCCATCTTCTTTGCTTCGTAGAGGCGCCAATGTTCTCTGAACTGAATGCAGATGTCACACATTGACAGTTTCAGAACGTGAGATCTTGTGTTAAAGACGGATCTCTTTTCTCTGAGATACGGGACTTTAAATTATATGTTTTATACTAAACTAACATTGGCTAACCTGTTGATTAGTTAAATTAGTGTTCTGTTTGTTGGAACTTGTACTGTGGATGTTTTCAACGTCACTTTGCTTGACGATCGTAAGGGCCTCATGTTTCCATGGAAGCGGGTCTCCGAGGTCACTGCTGTTGAATACATTAACATTGTTAATTATTTAGATTTTTTTATCGGTTTTCTGTTTAAACGATAAGAAAAATTCATAAAATTCCATGTGAATTCACAGTGCAGTTGCCAGCAATGGTTTGGGTTCCTTTCAGTACATTGACCTGTACTACCATTACTGTCCCTCAATACAACGAAGCAAAGTTTGCATTTCCTTCTCATTTAACTTGTTATAGTATTGCCTTACAGGACTTTGCTGCTGTCGCCTACCTTTCTCTGACGTTTTTCCAGCTGTTAACGACAATGTGGTGGAGTGTCGACTCAAATAATCTATTCCTCCCGGTATCGACTCCCATTTCTAAGTGTCAAGATTCGATTCCGCTAGGAATAGACTCCTAATATTCTGTATTTTGGGAACGGAGGAGACTGATTAGTTGCCATACTTTCGAGAACATAAACACTCACACCTTTCATAGCGAGCTAGCGAGGGATGGAGAGAGAGGGGAGGGGAACAGTATAGGCAGGTCGGCCCCCAAGCAGACAATCAGAACCGTGCACTAGGCCTATCTATCGGCAATCAAAAGCTGTATCTCACAATTTCTTGGCTTGCGATGTTTTGCGTCTTCAGTAAAGCAGTGCCCGTCAACGAGTAGGCTAGGATAATGAGATGAACGAAATGCAACACTTCGCTCTCACAACGTCGCACAAAGTATCTGCACGTGCACGGGTTCACTTCACGCTGTTCACAGTATCACTAAATTTAAGCAATCGGGCCTGAGTAGGTAGGGTAGGGCCTGAATGTCGCAGACATGGGTAGGGCTTAAATGCATGCCTGTGCAGGGCTCTACGTGGTAGCTAGGGAACAAAAACAGCCACTCTTAGTTGTTGTGGAAATTTACCCAATATGCTGTTTACTTTCTGCATATATATGTGATATCGTCTAAACTTTAAATAACAAGCTTTCCCTTTTATATCCTATCGTCTAGTTTTTGTGATTCACTGCCCTGTGATTTAAATTTTGTTAATGTTAAGGATCCCAATTTAGTTTAAATGTTCACACCCCTTATAAAAATGGGTAAGCTATTTTATTGGGTCTAGGCTAGAGAAATGGACTGGGGGATAATTTTCTTATTAGACTATTTCCATCACTAATGCTTCATGAAATTTGGTGCTAGCCTTTTAATGTTTTGGATGAGTCAGTCAATATTAAACATGACATAATACAGGATTTTATCTTAACATTCTCATAACCAGTTTAAAGGGATACTTTTGGATTTTGGCAATGAGACCTTTATCTACTTCCCCAGAGTCTGATGAACTCAAGGATACCATTTTTATGAAGAAAGTTAGAGGTAGTTTCACAAGCTAATGCTAACTAGCGTTAGCACAATGACCAGCTCCCATATACCTCTAGTCATTGCGCTAATGCTAATTAGCAACTGCACGCAGAAACTTGGTATCAATGAGGTCATCTTTATTTATTAAAAAAAATATATATTTAACCTTTATTTAACTAGGCAAGTCAGTTAAGAACAAATTCTTATTTACAATGACGGCCTACTCCGGCCAAACTCGGACGACGCTGGGCCAATTGTGCGCCGCCCTATGGCACTCCCAATCACGGCCAGATGTGATACAGTCTGGATCTGGCTCTAAGGAAGTAGGTAAAGGGCCTTATTGCCAAAATCCAAAAGTATCCCGTTAAGCATAAAAGCCCAAAGATATTTCTTAACACTTGTTAAACTGTCCGCCATAACCCTTCATAAGTGTTATTAAGCTTCATAGCATGTCATAACTTGTCAAATATACAGCTGAAGTCGGACGTTTACATACACCATAGCCAAATACATTTAAACTCAGTTTTTCAACTATTCCTGACATTGAATCCTAGTAAAAATTCCCTGTCTTAGGTCAGTTAAGATAATCACTTTATTTTAAGAATGTGAAATGTCAGAATAATAGTAGAGAGAATGATTTATTTCAGCTTTTATTTCTTTCATCACATTGCCAGTGGGTCAGAAGTTTACATACACTCAATTAGTTTTTGGTAGCATTGCCTTTAAATTGTTTAACTGGGGTCAAACGTTTCAGGTAGCCTTCCACAAGCTTCCCACAGTAAGTTGGGTGAATTTTGGCCCATTCCTCCTGACAGAACTGGTGTAATGGAGTCAGGTTTGTAGGCCTCTATGCTAACACACGCTTTTTCAGTTCTGCTCACAAATTTTCTATAGAATTGAGGTCAAGGCTTTGTGATGGCCACTCCAATACCTTGACTTTGTTGTCCTTAAGCCATTTTGCCACAACTTTGGAAGTATGCTTGGGGTCATTGTCCATTTGGAAGACCCATTTGCGACCAAGCTTTAACTTCCTGACTGATGTCTTGAGATGTTGCTTCAATATATCCAAATAATTTTCCTTCCTCATGATGCCATCTATTTTGTGAAGTGCACCAGTCTCTCCTGCAGCAAAGCACCCCACAACATGATGCTGCCACCCCCGTGCTTCACGGTTGGGATGGTGTTCTTCGGCTTGCAAGCCTCCCCCTTTTTCCTCCAAACATAACGATGGTCATTATGGCCAAACAGCTCCATTTTTGTTTCATCAGACCAGAGAACATTTTTCCAAAAAGTACGATCTTTGTCCCCATGTGCAGTTGCAAACGTAGTCTGGCTTTTTTATGGCGGTTTTGGAGCAGTGGCTTCTTCCTTTCTGAGCGGCCTTTCAGGTTATGTCGATATAGGACTCATTTTACTTTGGATATACATACTTTTGTACCTGTTTCCTCCAGCATCTTCACAAGATCCTTTGCTGTTGTTCTGGGATTGATTTGATTTTTGCATCAAAGTACGGTCATCTCTAGGAGACCGAACGCGTCTCCTTCCTGAGCAGTATGATGGCTGCTTGGTCCCATGGTGTTTATACTTGCGTACTATTGTTTGTACAGATGAATGTGGTACCTTCAGGCGTTTGGAAATTGCTCCCAAGGATGAACCCGACTTGTGGAGGTCTACATTTCTTTTTCTTAGGTCTTGGCTGATTTCTTTTGAGTTTCCCATGATGTCGCGCAAAGAGGCACTGAGTTTGAAGGTAGGCCTTGAAATACATCCACAGGTACACCTCCAATTGACTCAAATTATGTCAATTAGCCTATCAGAAGCTTCTAAAGCCATGACATTTTTTCAGGAATTTTCCAAGCTGTTTAAAGGCACAGTCAATTTTGTGTATGTAAACTTCTGACCCACTGGAATTGTGATTATAGTGAATTATAAGTGAAATAATCCATCTGTAAATAATTGTTGGATGAATTACTTGTCATGCACAAAGCAGATGTCCTAACCAACTATAGTTTGTTAACATGAAATCTGTGGAGTGGTTGAAAAATGAGTTTTAATGACTTCAACCTTAGTGTATGTGAACTTCCGACTTCGGCTGTATATTATGACAATATAATTGATCTTGTGTAACTTTGGGTGTCTTGAAAAGACAAAAAACAAAATAAAATGTATTATTATAATGCAGTAAGTGCATATATACAGTGTGTGTGTGTATGTATGTATGTATGTATATATATATATACACACAGTACATGCATTGTGACTTATTGCAGTATTCTTTAGTCTTATTTAGTCTTAGTTATAACGGCTGCATAATAGCGTCAAGAGTACTTCAACGACACATGTAAAAATGTTCAGAAAATGTGTTGGACAGCTCATAATATTGCAACATTGTAAGATTTTAGGCTGGTGTTTCGTTGCAGAACAGTAATTAAGGGATAAACCTTCCCCAGGGTTGTCACAAAGTACACCATTTCCCCCCAAATGTTTTAATTTTCTGTTAAAATGAGAATGTACCCTTGTTATTGGTAACACATTGATATTAGACATGTATCCGACCTATGTTGCTGAGGACTGGAATGAATATGCAATGGAAAGAGAAGATGCCCTACACTTTGTTACTGAGTCTCAGCTAATTATGGTTATGATCATACGCTATAACAGTGTTTTAAAGCCAGTTAGGCTATAAAGTTACGCAGAGTGGTCATAACTCCTGAACATCTGCCCCTTGTTGCCTTTTCAGAACCTGGTCAATAAGATGTGGCTGGGAGTAGCCTCACAGGACAAGATGGAGCTCCGTAGCTGCCTGCCTAAGCTGCTGCTGGCCCAGCACGAAGCTATGCCCTTCTTCATACGCAACAAACTCTGCAAAGTCATAGTGGATATTGGTCGCCAGGACTGGCCCATGTTCTACCATGATTTCTTCACCAACACCCTTCAGGTGAGCCCTGCTAAAATGGTGTTGAATATGTTAGTCCCATAGGGCGGCGCACAGTTGGCCCAGCGTCGTCCGAGTTTGGCCGGTGTAGGCCATCATTGTAAATAAGAATTTGTTCTTAACTGACTTGCCTAGTTAAATAAAGGTTACATTTAAAAGAAATATATATTGGCTTTGCCAATACAGCAAACAAAAAATATTTTCTGGGTAACAATTTAGTTACCTTAATGTGATTAGTTTTTCCATTAAAATGGTCAAAAATAAACAAATCAATTTCTCAAGCAAGAATTTAGCTAGGACTGTCTGGGAGTGGTCTGAGTGGGGAGGGGAAAACTGAAAACTAGGTCTCATTGGCAGAGAGTTTCGTAATAGGGCTGTTGCGATGTCCGTATTACCGCCACACCGGCGGTCACGAGTCATGAAGGCAGTCAAATTCCACTTGACTATTTAGTCATGGTAACTAGGCTTCTCCAAGCTCTGATGCTGCTGATGGTCATTAGTAGTCTACCAAACTAGCTGACTGCCTGGTACTCAGCACTCTATTGTCCCTCTAATCACTCTGACATCAATGCAAATGTATCGAAAATCTAATCAAACACTTCATTAGAGCCCATGAGCTCATGTTGCACAACATTTCTATAGGCAATGCAGTTGTGTGAGAAACAGAGTGATGGCCTCTTAAAAAGAGGATCCCATCTGCTTTCTATAGGCTAGGCCTACTACGTTTATAAGTGTTCCTAATAAGCACATAGCTTCTCTTTACAACAAGAGTATAGTCTACCTGGCTGGCATGAAAATTTACCACGAAAAGCATCCTCCATTCGCTATTTAATTACATAGATTACGTGTTTTTTCCTGCTGCCCGTTTAGATACAGGTGCATGATAACGGTCCATTGTAAATCAAAACTAATTTCACACATTATTTAGTATATGAAAAGACAAGATTAAATCAAGAATATTCTGGGTGACAATATTAGCCTATCACTTGTGAATTATACTGTATATTTTCACTTGTGAATGATGCCCAGCATAAGGCAAGAAACAATGCCTTTTGTTTTTTTTGCATCTTTTTCGAATCATATTCACACACCTCGTTTAGTTTAGGACTATATGTTTTGATAAGGTTTGTACTACAACTAAAGTGGCCCCAGAAAATGTAAGGGTAAGCACATTCATCCGCTTTACAAGGGGTGTAGAGCCTAACTGGCATACATAAGCAGCGCGTGAGTTTCTAGTTTGGGAAAGGTAATTTTCACCATAAAAATGCACCTTTATAATAAAAACATTACATGCATAGTTGCATTTGCAGTCGCATTTGATTCTATGTGGACAGTTCTTCCAACATCTTCAATATGCGCCTCAGAATTGGATAAGGACGCGCGCAGTTGCATCGCCGATGTGTCTGTCTTCACTTGTAGCCTGTGAGGAAAAACCTGATCACGTGATGGAGAGCCATGAGTGAGAGGTGCTTCGGAGCGCTTCTCACTACGCAGCACTCTGGGCCAAGGGCACAACGGCCACTGGCCGCAAAAGGCATGGATTTCTTTAGGGGGCATTACAGCCATACAAAAGGGATGTCGGCGTGAAATTTCAAATTGTGAATGAGCGACTGATGAAGTGTGTGTAGCCTGCGCAAAAAATCAAAGCAGAGCTCATGCCTTTCATGCAACTTTTGCAAATCATCATTAGTCGCATCATGCAGCCTTACAATGTATTAAAAACATATAGCCCAACGTTTGTAGAACAACTATAGTTACATTAATAACTCTAAATTAAGCAAATAGGAGTACCTGTTTTTTGTTAACCGCTCAACACAGAATAGCCGCATGTGCACACTCCCTCAAATCATTATTCATGATTCATTCATGTTTTTTCTTAACCATGGCATTATCAGGATTACTTTAGGAGTGTTCAGAAACATCTTCTATTACAACACTAAAGTTATTCTATAATGGCATTATTCACAATTCAGTTCTGGTTGGGCAGAACATAACCCCAAAAAAAACTGAAAATGTATACAACAAGTTTGTAGAGTTACAAGCGTGATGTAGTCATTCCATGCAAGGAATATGGGACCAAATACTAAACTCGTGACTACGTTAATACGCTTTTATTGTGCTCATTTAATATAGAGGTTCACATACTAGGTCCAATTTATACATAATGCTTAAGGGATGTTTGGATGTTTTAGCGATACATGCTAAACATCAGTAGAATGTAGACATACGAACAGTAACACAATACATTAACATGCACACAAGGTACAGTAGAAGGTATGCCATTTAAAAAATAAAATATTTTCCAAGTGACTGTCAGTCAGATTGCTGTTAAAGGTACGTTTAGTTGCTTATATTTTTTGTTCAAAAGTGAGACCACTTCTTTGTCTCTGGAAAGGTCCCCTGATTGGTTTCAATCAAATAATGTTGATTGTGTGCGCGCAGGCGTTTTGTATTGTATGTATAATTCGTAATGCTACTACGGGAGAAGAAATGGCTGTGATGTGTGTGTTACTGCAGCTGATCCAGTCTCCTACCATGGCCTCTCTGGGACTGGTTTTGCTCAAGACCACATCCGAGGAGCTGGCGTGCCCGCGGGAGGATTTGAGCGTGGCACGGAAAGACGAGCTGCGCAAGCTATTGTTGGAGCAGGTCCCCACAGTGCTGGGACTGCTGACAGGTGAGCAACTTCATCCATTCAGTAAAAGTTGGGAGTTGAAGTACTGGCCATTCACCAAGCGAGAAATTCAACTAAGCTGCACTTATGTTAGTCAACCAAAATTGAGTAGGAGGTGCCACGGCTAAAGCATTCTGGCTTGCTCTATAAAAGCAGTGACATTGTTCACTAACCTAACGTTAAAGGGATACTTCGGGATTTTGTCAACTTCCCTAGAGTTGATCTACTTCCCCAGAGTCAGATTAACTTGTGGATAACATTTTTCTGTCTCTGGGTGCAGTTTGAAGGAAGATGCTAACCAGCGTTCATGATATTGCTAACTAGCGCAATGACTGCATGCCAGTAGATACCAGAGACTTCCAGTTGTTGCGCTAATGCTAGTAAGCAATTACAGAGACATAAATATTAAGTATCCCTTTAACTTAGTTAGCCAGCATAGAGCAAGCCCCCCCCCCCCCCGTCACCACAGCCACAAAGTCAAAATTGTCTACCGTAAAAAATCATTACATTTTTATTTTTTTCTTGCCTAGGATTTCGGTTTAGGCAAAAAGTAGCTATTAATTGCCAAATAAGCCTAACCCTAAATCCTAGGCAAAAAGTTAAAAATATCATTTTTACGATCTAGACAAGTTTGACTTCGTGGCAGTGTGATTTAAGGTTTAAAATCAGATTTTAAGTAGATAAATTGTCTAAATAGGCCGGGTTTATGACTTTATGGATGTGGTAACTAGTGACAACCATCATGGACAACCAACTTTGTTTGAAAGTGGAGGTGCAAAAGTTTGGGGGCGGGGGTCTTTAAAAAAAAAAAAAATTACTTGTCTTAGCAGAATACATATTAAATGCAAAGTAAGTAACATTGATCGATGTTACTTACCAAGCCAAGCAGACAGACCTGGCGCCAGGATAAAGTGACTAAGGGGCTGTTGAAATCAGTGAGGGGCACAATTTCAGGGGGTTCTTGCATTGGATTTATATTAAATTCTGCTTATATCATGCTACACCACAATTAACGTAACGTTAAAATGCTGAAACTGAGACCATTGAGTGCTTTTAAAGTGACAGGTTGGTGCGAAATCTGTAGCCCATCTCCGCTGCACTGTTTCAGCACAATAGCCCTACACAGTAAAGCAAGGCCGTTTTGGTAATGAAGATAGGCTACAAGATAGACAGGGTAATTCACCTATTACAATCAGCCTATGTGAATGCAGCCATACACACAGAGCTGTCTTACCAAAATAATGCAAACTAATTGCTGAAAGTAGTAGGCTAGTTATTCATGCAAAACAAAAATAATGAATAGCAGTTTGGCTTAGAATACCGACAGAACTGCGAATGCGAACAGAACAAAACCGTGGTAGTCCTATAAACAAAATATCAGATCGATAAAGGCATGACACAATCTATTTACGCTGTTTACATAAACGGCAAACGAACGCAGTCAACGAAAGGTAAATGGAATTGACCAAAACATAGCCTACTAAAGTGAGATGCAGCCATGCACAGCTGTGTTGTCAGGGGCAGCATGTGGGTTCTTGCATTGGAAATATATTTAATTCTGCTTATATCACACTATACCACAATAAACAGTTCAAATGCCGAGATCATTGAATGCTTTTGACCACACTGAGCAAGGCCGTTTTGTCAATGAAAGCAGGCTGGCTAAAGAAGTCATTTTGCCACTAGGTTTTTGCTGAAATTGACACCACTGACCGCCAAGATTTTGATCAAACTCAACCAGCTAGATCATTTCTTACCTTTTCAGAAGAGTTGTCGTCTCCTTCATTCTCTGTTGAACATCCTGAGTCATTGAAATCTTCTTGTAAGATCCCCTTTAAATGCCAGTTGGATTAGTTGACCTTTCCTTTGGTTCAGTCTGTGCTGACTGAACATGTTTGTCCAAGAGGAGTTCTTGCTGGCTATCATTAACAAGTGGTGGCACCTCAGTCAGATCCCGTGGCACTTAGAACTCCTCTTGGACAAACGTCTGTGTTTAATGAGTTCTGTGATAAGAGAACTGATGATGGATGAACAACATTGTAGTTACTCCACAGTACTAACCTAATTGACATAGTGAAAGAAGGAAGCCTGTCCAGAATACACATTTTCCAAAACATGCACCCTGTTCGCTACAGTAATACTGAAAAAAACAATTAACTTTTCCTCCTGAATACAAAGTTTTATGTTTGTGGAAAATCTAATACAACACATTACTGAGTACGACTCTACATATTTTCAAGCATAGTGGTGGCTGCACCATGTTATGCTAAGCATTTCAGAACAAAAAAGACACTGAATGGAACTAAGCACAGACAATATCCTAGTGGAAAACCTGGTTCAGAGACAAATTCACATTTCAGCAGGACAATAATCTACACTGGAGTTGCTTACCAAGAAGACTGTGAATGTTCCTGAGTTACAGTTTTGACTTAAATCTGCTTGAAAATCTATGGAAAGACCTGAAAATGGTTGTCTAGCAATGATCAATAAACAATTTGACAGAGCTTGAAGAATTTTGAAAAGAATAATGGGTTAATGTTGTAAAATCTAGGTGTGAAAACTCTTACTTACCCAGAAAGACTTCAGCTGTAGTCACTGCCAAAGGTGACTCTAACATGTATTGACCAGGGGAATTGAATACTTATCTAATCAAGACATATTAGTATTTTATTTTATTATTATTTCTAACAAATGTTAGACTTTTTCTTCCACTTTGATTGTTGACATAAAATGACAAATGTTTTGGCAAAGTGGGTTGTGGGGAAGTTTTTTTTATATTGTGTAGAAGAGAAAACGGGAAACATCCAGTCAGCGTCAGTCCTTCGGGTCCGCCGAATCCCGGTTCTTGTTGCGTCATGCTGATGGCACAGTAAGGATTTGGCGTAAGCAGCTTGAGTCCATGTATCCATCCTGCCTGGTGCCAACGGTACAGATTGGTGGTGTAATGGTGTGGGGAATGTTTTCCTTGCACACGTTAGGTCCCTTGATGCCAATTTAGCTACGATTGAATGCCACAGTGTAAGATTACAGACTGTTCTGGAGGCAAAGGGGGATCCGACCCGGTACTAGATGGATGTACCTAATAAACTGGCTTTATTAGGTACAGTGCAAAGCTGTCATCAAGGGCTATTGTGTAGGGCTGACCCCAATTAGTCGACTGGTTGATTGTTTGGTCAGTAGGCTGTTGGTCTACCAAGAATTTATTATGTTGAGCATTAGCATATATACTGTGTGTATAATACATACATACATACATACATACATACATACATACATACATACATACATACATACATACATACATACATACATACATACATACATACATACATACATACATACATACATACATACAGTGGGGAGAACAAGTATTTGATACACTGCCGTTTTTGCAGGTTTTCCTACTTACAAAGCATGTAGAAGTCTAATTTTTATCATAGGTACACTTCAACTGTGAGTGACGGAATCTAAAACAAAAATCCAGAAAATCACATTGTATGATTTTTAAGTAATTCATTTGCAATTTATTGCATGACATAAGTATTTGATACATCAGAAAAGCAGAACTTAATATTTGGTACAGAAACCTTTGTTTGCAATTACAGAGATCATACGTTTCCTGTAGTTCTTGACCAGGTTTGCACACACTGCAGCAGGGATTTTGGCCCACTCCTCCATCCAGATCCTTCAGGTTTCGGGGCTGTCGCTGGGCAATACGGACTTTCAGCTCCCTCCAAAGATTTTCTATTGGTTTCAGGTCTGGAGACTGGCTAGGCCACTCCAGGACCTTGAGATGCTTCTTACGGAGCCACTCCTTAGTTGCCCTGGCTGTATGTTTCAGGTCGTTGTCATGCTGGAAGACCCAGCCACGACCCATCTTCAATGCTCTTACTGAGGGAAGGAGGTTGTTGGCCAGGATCTCGCGATACATGGCCCCATCCATCCTCCCCTCAATACGGTGCAGTCATCCTGTCCCCTTTGCAGAAAAGCATCCCCAAAGAATGATGTTTCCACCTCCATGCTTCACGGTTGGGATGGTGTTCTTGGGGTTGTACTCATCCTTCTTCCTCCTCCAAACACGGCGAGTGGAGTTTAGACCAAAAAGCTCTATTTTTGTCTCATCAGACCACATGACCTTCTCCCATTCCTCCTCTGGATCATCCAGATGGTCATTGGCAAACTTCAGACGGGCCTGGACATGCGCTGGCTTGAGCAGGTGGACCTTGCGTGCGCTGCAGGATTTTAATCCATGATGGCATAGTTTGTTACTAATGGTTTTCTTTGAGACTGTGGTCCCAGCTCTCTTCAGGTCATTGACCAGGTCCTGCCATGTAGTTCTGGGCTGATCCCTCACCTTCCTCATTATCATTGATGCCCCACGAGGTGAGATCTTGCATGGTGCCCCAGACCGAGGGAGATTGACCGTCATCTTGAACTTCTTCCATTTTCTAATAATTGAGCCAACAGTTGTTGCCTTCTCACCAAGCTGCTTGCCTATTGTCCTGTAGCCTATTCCAGCCTTGTGCAGGTCTACAATGTTATCCCTGATGTCCTTACACAGCTCTCTGGTCTTGGCCATTGTGGAGAGGTTGGAGTCTGTTTGAGTGTGTGGACAGGTGTCTTTTATACAGGTAACGAGTTCAAACAGGTGCAGTTAATACAGGTAATGAGTGGAGATCAGGAGGGCTTCTTAATGAAAAACTAACAGGTCTGTGAGAGTCGGAATTCTTACTGGTTGGAAGGTGATCAAATACTTATGTCATGCAATAAAATGCAAATTAATTATTTAAAAATCATACAATGTGATTTTCTGGATTTTTGTTTTAGATTCCGTCTCTCACAGTTGAAGTGTACCTATGATAAAAATGACAGACCTCTACATGCTTTGTAAGTAGGAAAACCTGCAAAATCGGCAGTGTATCAAATACTTGTTCTCCCCACTGTACATACATACATACATACAGTTGAAGTCGGAAGTTTACATACACTTAGGTTGAACTCATTAAAACTCACTCCACAGATTTCATTTTAACAAACTATAGTTTTGGCAAGTCGGTTAGGACATCTACTTTGTGCATGACATAAGTCATTCTTCCAACAATTGTTTACCGACAAATTATTTCACTTATTATTCACTATATCACAATTCCAGTGGGTCAGAAGTTTACATACACTAAGTTGACTGTGCCTTTAAACAGCTTGGAAAATTAATGGCTTTATAATCTTTTGATAGGGTAATTGACATCATTTGAGTCAATTGGAGGTGTAGCTGTGGATGTATTTCAAGGCCTACATTCAAACTCAGTGCCTCTTTGCTCGACATCATGGGAAACTCAAAAGAAATCACCCAAGACCTCAGAAAAAAAATTGTAGACCTCCACAAGTCTGGTTCATCCTTGGGAGCATTTTCCAAACACCTGAAGGTACCACGTTCATCTGTACAAACAATAGTACGCAAGTTATATCGACATAACCTGAAAGGCCGCTCATCAAGGAAGAAGCCACTGCTCCAAAACTGCCATAAAAAAGCCTACAGTTTGCAACTGCACATGGGGACAAAGATCGTACATTTTGGAGAAATGTCCTCTGGTCTGATGAAACAAAAATAGAACTGTTTGCCATAATGACCATCGTTATGTTTGGAGGAAAAAGGGGGAGGCTTGCAAGCTGAAGAACACCATCCCAACCGTGAAGCACGGGGGTGGCAGCATCATGTTGTGGGGGTGCTTTGCTGCAGGAGGGACTGGTCCACTTCACAAAGTAGATGGCATCATGAGGAAGGAAAATTATGTGGATATATTGAAGCAACATCTCAAGACATCAGTCAGGAAGTTAAAGCTTGGTCGCAAATGGACAATGACCCCAAGCATACTTCCAAAGTTGTGGCAAAATGGCTTAAGGACAACAAAGTCAAGGTATTGGAGTGGCCATCACAAATCCTATAGAAAATGTGTGGGCCGAACTGAAAAAGAGTGTGCGAGCAAGGAGGCCTACTAACCTGAAATCACTTACACCAGTTCTCAGGAGGAATGGGCCAAAATTCACCCAACTTATTGTGGAAAGCTTGTGGAAGGCTACCCAAAACATTTGACCCAAGTTTAACAATTTAAAGGCAATGCTACCAAATACTAATTGAGTGTATGTAAACTTCTGACCCACTGGGAATGTGATGAAAGAAATAAAAGCTGAAATAAATCACACTTCTATTATTCTGACGTTCCACATTCTTAAAATAAAGTGGTGATCCTAACTGACCTAAGACAGGGAATTTTTACTAGGATTAAATGTCAGGAATTGTGAAAAACTGACATTTAAATGTGTTTGGCTAAGGTGTATGTAAACTTCCGACTTCAACTATACACACACACACACACACACACACACACACACACAGTACCAGTCAAAGGTTTCGACAGCCCTACTCATTCCAGGGTGTTTTACTATTTTTTATATTGTAGAATAATAGTGAATACATCAAATCTATGAAATAACACATATGGAATCATGTAGTAACCAAAAGTGTTAAACAAATCAAAATATATTTTAGATTCTTCAAAGTAGCCACCCTTTGCCTTGAAGACAGCTTTGCACACTCTTGGCATTTTCTTAACCAGCTTCACCTTCAATACTTTTCCAACAGTCTTGAAGGAGTTCCCACATATGCTGGGCACTTGTTGGCTGATTTCCCTTCACTCTGCGGTCCAATCATCATCCCAAACCATCTCAATTGGGTTGAGGTCGGGGGATTGTGGAGGCCAGGTCATCTGATGCAGCACTCATCACTCTCCTTCTTGGTCAAACAGCCCTTACACAGCCTGGAGGTTGAAAAACAAATGACTGTCCGACTAAGCGCAAACCAGATGGGATGGCGTATCGCTGCAGAACGTTGTGATAGCCATGCTGGTTAAGTGTGCCTTGAATTCTAAATACATCACAGACAGTGTCACCAGCAAAGCACCATTACACCTCCTCCATGCTTCAGGGTGGGAACCACACATGCGGAGATAATCCGTTCACCTACTCTGCGTCTCACAAAGACACAGCGGTTGGAACCAGAGATCTCATTTGGACTCGTCAGTCCAAAAAACAGATTTTCACCGGTCTAATGTTCATTGCTCGTGTTTCTTGACCCAAGCAAGTCTCCTTCTTCTTATTGGTCTCCTTTAGTAGTGGTTTCTTTGCAGCAATTTGACAATGAAGGCCTGATTCACGCAGTCTCCTCTGAACAGTTGATGTTGATGTGTCTGTTACTTGAACTCTGTGAAGCATTTATTTGAGCTACTGTGCAGTTAACTCTAATGAACTTATCATCTGCTGCAGAGGTAACTCTTGGTCTTACTTTCCTGTGGCGGACCTCATGAGAGACAGTTTCATCATTGCGCTGGATGGTTTTTGCGACTGACTGGATTGACTGTTCTTCATGTCTTACAGTAATGATGGACTGTCGTTTCTCTTTGCTTATTTGAGCTGTTCTTGCCATAATATGGACTTGGTCTTTTACCAAATATCTTCTGTCTCTCGCCCCATCGCTCTCTCTGTTCTGTGGGTTCTAGTGGTGTGATATGCGCACGTCCATAATAACACTTGTCTCTACATCTCTACCCTGCAGGTATCCTGGAGACCATTTGGGATAAGCACAGTGTTACGGCTGCTACACCCCCTCCCTCTCCCACCTCAGAAGAAAGTGGTGAGAATGTGGGCTGCATTTCAATCCAGAAAGTTGTTTGCACCCTTCACGGATCAGATAATTTCTATTTATTTTATTTAACCTTTATTGAACTAGGCAAGTCAGTTAAGAACAAATTATTATTTACAATGATGACCTACAGGGTCAGCCCCTGGAGCAAATTAGATTGGATAACTGGCTGTAAGTAGGTGATGCTACTGCTTTCACCCACCCAGTCATCTCAGATCTACAAGGGGGAGTGAACAATGGGGAAGGAGAGGAAGTGTGTGTGTGTGAAGGTTGTGTGAACATGAGAGCGGGACTGCGAGAGATGATTTTAACCCGGCCTCTCATTTGCCCTTGTTCCCTTTAAGCAGAGTTGCTGGGCAGTCTATTGCAGGGCACCCAGCACTCCAAGCTGCTATCCCAGCCCATCCCAGCACTGGAGGCTGACAGTGAACAGTTGTGCTCCCTAGCTCTGGAGTGTCTGGCCCATCTATTCAGCTGGATCCCCCTTTCTACCAGCATCACCCCTTCCCTCCTCGCCTCCATCTTCCACTTTGCCCGTTTTGGATGTGACCTGCGGGTCAAGCCCAAGACGCCCCCTTCCATCTACTCGTCGTCCTCGTCCAATGGCGAGCGTGCTCCCCATGCCAATGGCGGAGGTCTGCCCGGGAATCAGACGGGAGGCGGCGCCGCCGGGCAGGTGGACAAGTCGAGGCTGGGAGTGCTGGCCATGACATGCATCAACGAGCTGGTGTCCAAGAACTGTGTGCCACTGGACTTTGAGGAGTACCTGCTGAGGATGTTCCAGCAGACCTTCTTCCTGCTACAGAGGCTGACAAGGGAGAACAACTCGCACACCGCCAAGAGCCGGCTGCAGGAGCTGGACGAGAGGTAGGCCCACACATGGAACTAAATAGAACACATACAGCGCCTTGAGAAACTATTCACACCCCTTGACTTTTTCCCACATTTTGTTGTTACAAAGTGGGATTAAAATGGATTTGTCTTTTTCTTTTTACGATCGACACAAAATGCTCTGTCAAAGTGGAAGAAAAATTCTAACATTTGTATAAAAACAAATATGGAAAATAAAACCCTAATATATCTTGATTAAAAAGGTATTTAACCCCCTGAGTCAATACATGTTAGAATCACATTTGGCAGCGATTCCAGCTGTGAGTCTTTCTGGGTAATTCTCTGAGCTTCCACACCTGGATTGTGCAACATTTGCCCATTATTCTTTTCAGCACTATTCAAGCTCTGTCAAATTGGTTGTTAATCAGGTCCTGCCATAGATGTTCAAGCAGATTTAAGTCAAAACTGTAACTCTGCCACTCAGGAACATTCACTGTCTTCTTGGTAAGAAACTCCAGTGTAGATTTGGCCTTGTGTTTTAGGTTATTGTCCTGCTGAAAGGTGAATTCATCTTCCAGTGTCTGGTGGAAAGCCGACTGAACCTGCTTTGCCTCATTTTTTGCAGTATTACTTAAGTTCCTTGTTGCAAACAGGATGCATGTTTTGGAATGTTTTCTTTAGTCGAGCAGTCCCAATGTTTTTATTTTATTTTGTGGTGCACAAGACATCTGTCTGATTCACGCCTGTCTCAGTGGAATAATCCATTGTGGAGGCCACAGGGATGGCACTGTCATCACTCTAAGACATGTATATGGTTGTAGCCTAAACAATAAATAAATACACCGCAATTCACAAATGCATGCAACTCTTTTTAGTCTGCTTTAATTAAGGCTTTATATTTATTTTGTTAGCACAGACTCGGGTACACTTATTTAGTGTTTACACTGTTCCAAATGGTCAGAAAAAATTATATTGTACTCATGCAACACTTGCTCCTATTCCCCCCTTTACCTTGATCTCCAGTAGTTTCCACAACTAAGTAACATGTCTTCCACAGATCTGACTTCCCCTTTCCCTCCTGAACAACCAGTAACATGTCTTCCACAGATCTGACTTCCCCTTTCCCTCCTGAACAACCAGTAACATGTCTTCCACAGATCTGACTTCCCCTTTCCCTCCTGAACAACCAGTAACATGTCTTCCACAGATCTGACTTCCCCTTTCCCTCCTGAACAACCAGTAACATGTCTTCCACAGATCTGACTTCCCCTTTCCCTCCTGAACAACCAGTAACATGTCTTCCACAGATCTGACTTCCCCTTTCCCTCCTGAACAACCAGTAACATGTCTTCCACAGATCTGACTTCCCCTTACCCTCCTGAACAACCAGTAAACATTTCTAGTTTCTTTTTCTCGTCCTCCGCATCCATTTGGCTGTCGACATTACTGTGTTCGGAGTTTGTTATAACCAGTTTATTGGTGTGATTATGATAGGCTATAGGTCAGGCCCTATTTTTTTTTTTTTATTTCACCTTTATTTAACCAGGTAGGACAGTTGAGAACAAGTTCTCATTTGCAACTGCGACCTGGCCAAGACAAAGCAAGGCAGTGCGACAAAAAACAACAACACAGAGTTACACATGGGAAATAAACAAACGTACAGTCAATAACACAATAGAAAATCTATATACAGAGTGCAAATGTAGTGCAAAATGCAGTAAGGTTAGGAAGACAATAAATAGGCCATAGTGGCGAAATAAATTACAGATTAGCATAATCACTGGAATGATGGAATGTGCAAATGATGATGTGCAAATAGAGATACTGGAGTGCAACATTGAGTGGAAGTTAAAAAAATAAATATGGGGATGAGGTAGTAGGATGGGCTATATACAGAAGGGCTATATACAGGTGCAGTGATCGATAAGCAGCTTTGACAGCTGATGCTTAAAGTTAGTGAGGGAGATAGGAACCTCTAGCTTCAAGGATTTTTGCAATTCGTTCCAGTCATTGGCAGCAGAGAACTGGAAGGAATGGCGGCCAAAGGAGGTGTTGGCTTTGGGGGTGGCCAGTGAAATATACCTGCTGGAGCGCATGCTACGGGTGGATGTTGCTATGGTGACCAGCGAGCTGAGATAAGGCGGGGATTTACCTAGTAAAGACTTATAGATGACCTGGAGCCTGTGGGTTTGGCGACGAATATGTAGTGAGGGCCAGCCGACGAGAGAATACAGGTCGCAGTGGTGGGTAGTATATGGGGCTTTGGTAACAAAACGGATGGCACTGTGATAGACTACATCCAATTTGCTGAGTAGAGTGTTGGAGGCTATTTTGTAAATGACATCGCCGAAGTCAAGGATCGGTAGGATAGTCAGTTTTACAAGGGCATGTTTGGCAGCATGAGTGAAGGAGGCTTTGTTGCGAAATAGGAAGCAGATTCTAGATTTAATTTTGGATTGGAGATGGTTAATATGAGTCTGGAAGTTGAGTTTTACAGTCTAACCAGACGCCTAGGTATTTGTAGTTGTCCACAAATTCTAACTCAGACCCGTCGAGGGTAGTGATGATAGTCCGGTGGGCGGGTGCGGGCAACGTTCTATTGAAGAGCATGCATTTAGTCTTACTAGCATTTAAGAGCAGTTGGAGGCCACGGAAGGAGTGTTGTATGGCATTGAAGCTTGTTCGAAGGTTAGTTAACACAGTGTCCAAAGAGGGGCCAGATGTATACAGAATGGTGTCATCTGCGTAGAGATGGATCAGAGAGTCACCAGCAGCGAGAGCGACATCGTTGATGTATATAGAGAAAAGGGTTGGCCCAGGAATTTAACCCTGTGGCACCCCCATAGAGACTGCCAGGGGACCGGACAGCAGGCCCTCCGATTTTACGCACTGAACTCTGTCTGAGAAGTTGTTGGAGAACCAGGCGATGCAGTCACTTGAGAAACCAAGGCTGTTGAGTCTGCCAATAAGCATGCGGTGATTGACAGAGTCGAAAGCCTTGGCCATGTCGATGAAGACGGCTGCACAGTACTGTCTTCTATCGATGGCGGTTATGATATCGTTTAGTACCTTGAGCGTAGCTGAGGTGCACCCATGACCAGCTCGGAAACCAGATTGCATAGCAGAGAAGGTCCGGTGGGATTCAAAGAAGTCAGTGATCTGTTTATTAACTTGGCTTTCGAAGACTTTAGAAAGGCAGGGCAGGATGGATATAGGTCTGTAACAGTTTGGGTCTAGAGTGTCTCCCCCTTTGAAGAGGGGGATGACCGCGGCAGCTTTCCAATCTCTAGGGATCTCAGACGATACAAAAGAGAGGTTGAACAGGCTGGTAATAGGGGTTGCAACAATTTTGGCTGATAATTTTAGGAAGAAAGGGTCCAGATTGTCTAGCACAGCAGATTTGTAGGGGTCCAGATTTAGCAGCTCTTTCAGAACATCAGCTGTCTGGATTTGGGTGAAGGAGAAGCGGGGGGGGGGTAGCCAGGTGGAAAGCATGGCCAGCCGTACCAAAATGCTTGTTGAAATTTTCGAATTTATCGGTGGTGACAGTGTTTCCTAGCCTCAATGCAATGAGCAACTGGGAGGAGATGCTCTTATTCTCCATAGACTTTACAGTGTCCCAGAACTTTTTGGAATTAGGATGCAAATTTTTGTTTGAAAAAGCTGGCCGTTGCTTTTCTAACTGACTGTGTATATTTGTTCCTGTTTTCCCTGAAAAGTTGCATATCGCGGGGGCTATTCGATGCTAATGCAGTGCGCCACAGGATGTTTTTGTGTTGGTCAAGGGCACTCAAGTCTGGGGTGAACCAAGGGCTATATCTATTTTTAGTTTTTGAAAGGGGCATGCTTATTTAGGATGGTGAGGAAAGCACTTTTAAAGAACAACCAGGCATCATCTACTGACGGGATGAGGTCAATATCCTTCCAGGATACCCAGGCCAGGTCAATTAGAAAGGCCTGCTCGCAGAAGTGTTTTAGGGAGCGTTTGACAGTGATAAGGGGTGGTCGTTTGACCGCGGACCCATTACGAACGCAGGCAATGAGGCAGAGATCGCTGAGATCCTGGTTGAAAACAGAGGAGGTTTATTTGGAGGGCAAGTTGGTCAGAATGATATCTATAATGGTGCCCATGTTTACGGATTTAGGGTTGTACATGGTGGGTTCCTTGATAATTTGTGTGAGATTGAGGGCATCTATCTTAGATTGAAGAACAGCTGTTTAAATCACCTAACAGTACAAACTCTGAAGATAGATGGGGGGGGGGGGGAATCAATTCACATATGGAGTCCAGGGCACAGCTGGGGGCTGAGGGGGGGCTGTAACAGGCAGCAACAGTGAGAGACTTATTTCTGGAAAGGTGGATTTTTAAGAGTAGAAGCTCAAACTGTTTGGGCACAGACCTGGACAGTATGACAGAATTGGTCGCATGCGATGCTTACATGTTTCACGTAAAGAGATTAAGGGTTGAGGGAATGTTTTTCCTAAACAAATTAAAGATTTCAGTAACAGAACTTTACAGTCAAACGAGTAAGAAACTAATTGGCGGACAGCGCAATAAACACTTGCTGTGCTGTGGTGCCTTTTAGCTGCAATATGGAGGAGAGCTAGACAACGTGCGCCAGTCACACTCGCTGTAAAACCTTTTAACACCGTGTGACCACCGGGCTCTAGAGTAATTTGTGTCTTAGTTATTTAATCAACCAGTGTATTCAGACCCCTTCCCTTTTTACACTATTTTATTCCTAAATGTATTAAATATTTTCATAATGTTTGCCTTTTTTTACGTAAGTATTCAGACCCTTTGCTATAATACTCAATTGAGCTCAGGTGCATCCGGTTTCCGTTGATTGGAGTCCACCTGTGGTAAATTCAATTGATTGGACATTTTTTGAGAAGGCACACACCTGTCTATATAAGGTCCTATATAAGGTACTTCCTGTATATAGCCTCCTCACATTGACTCTGTACCGGTACTTCCTGTATATAGCCTCCTCACATTGACTCTGTACCGGTACTTCCTGTATATAGCCTCATCACATTGACTCTGTACCGGTACTTCCTGTATATAGCCTCCTCACATTGACTCTGTACTGGTACTTCCTGTATATAGCCTCCTCACATTGACTCTGTACCGGTACTTCCTGTATATAGCCTCCTCACATTGACTCTGTACTGGTACTTCCTGTATATAGCCTCCTCACATTGACTCTGTACTGGTACTTCCTGTATATAGCCTCCTCACATTGACTCTGTACCGGTACTTCCTGTATATAGCCTCCTCACATTGACTCTGTACTGGTACTTCCTGTATATAGCCTCCTCACATTGACTCTGTACTGGTACTTCCTGTATATAGCTTTGCTACAGTTGTTTTTACTGTCATTTTACCGTTTTTCTTTTCTTTACTTATCTATTGTTTATATTTATTTGTTACTTACAAGCCCTAACCAACAGTGCAGTTTTTAAGTAAGCATTTCACTGTAAGGTTGTTCACCTATTGTATTCGGCGCACGTAACAAATAAACTTTGATTTGATTTTGTGAGGAAGACAAAAGAGATAATCGTGAACGGGCCCCCTTTAACATCAACAGAGCTGTAGTGGAGCGGGTCGAGAGTTTCAAGTTCCTTGGTGTCCACATCACCAACAAACTATCATGGTCCAAACACACCAAACAGTCTTGAAGAGGGCACGACAACACCTATACTCCCTCAGGAGACTGAAAAGATTTGGCATGGGTCCCCAAGTCCTCAAAAAGTTCTACAGCTGCAACATCGAGAGCATCCTGACTGGTTGCATCACCGCCTGGTATGGCAACTGCTTGGCATCCGACCGTAAGGCACTACAGGGGGTAGTGCGTACGGCCCAGTACTTCACTGGGGCCAAGCTTCCTGCCATCCACGCCGTCATTGTAAATAAGAATTTGTTCTTAACTGACTTGCCTAGTTAAATTAAATTAACAAATCCAGGACCTATATACCAGGCAGTGTCAGAGGAAGTTCCCAAAAATTGTCAGACTCCAGCCACCCAAGTCATATGCTGTTCTCTCTGCTTCCGCATGGCAAGCGGTACCGGAGCACCAAGTCTAGGACCAAAAGGCTTCTTAATAGCTTCTACCCCCCAGCTATAAGACTGCTGAGCTATTAATCAAATGGCTACCCTGACTATTAACATTAAAACCCCCCCTTTTGGTTTTGCCTAGTTAAATAAAGGTTGCACTTGGCATTTTTGTTTTAATTGCGTAACATTTTTATGTTAAATTGGATAACCTTTATCTGTCAATAGTGTTGAAGTGAAGATTACATATCCATCTGTCCAAATATGTTAAATGAAAGGGAACTTTCCAGGGGGTGTACTTACTTTTTCACACGACTGTATGTGGCTCTCTCTCCTCTGTCTGCAGTTATGTAGAGAAGTTCACAGACTTTCTGCGCCTGTTTGTCAGCGTCCACCTTCGGCGGATCGAGTCCAACGCTCAGTTTCCTGTGGTGGAGTTTTTAGCCCTGCTTTTCAAGTACACTTTCAATCAGGTAGTACATCCTTTCAGCCATGTTGTTTACTTTCTACATGTGCCTTTACACTGCTCACAGGGGCTGCTAACACTCAAATGTTTCATGGAAATTAATTGAGGCCCAAATACTTGGATACTATTAAAGTGTGTGCGTACTACAGTATCGTATAACACAGTTGGGGAAAGACTAGAGTTCTAAGATGGCTTCCATAATAATATTACCTAGAGTATGACTGTTGATGATTCAGTAACTATGTCATGTACTGTAGAGAAAATGTCTGCTCTTCTGTCCTATCGTTCTAGCCCACCCACGAAGGATATTTTGCCTGTTTGGACATCTGGACTATCTTCTTGGATTATTTAACCACTAAAATCAAAAGTAGGCTGGCTGACCGAGACAGTGTGCTGAACAGGTACAACTGAATGGATTTAATGTCATTTTCTGTGTTGCTCTGGTTCTACTTGTGTATATAAAGGAAAGGAAATTTGGATGTACTATCAAGAACGTCTTCTGATGCGTGAAACGTTAATGGATCAGTGCCTGTAATGCAAGCTTCTCCAACTTTGATCTTGGAGAGTTACTGGTTGTGCAGACTTTTCTCCCAGCCCGTCACTTGATCAACAACCCTATTTCAAGTAATCAACTAATGATTAGTATTCAGTCCTGGATATTATTAGCGGAATCTGTTTTACTGAAGGACCTAAACGAAACCCTGCACATCCAGTAACTGTCAAGGTTTGCTAGAATGTTTTTAATATGGTTCTGTCGTTAGAAAGTTACTAGCCTCTGGTGACAACCATGTCGCAACACCCGCAATAACATCTGCTAATCACGTGTATGTGACCAATAGAATGTCGATTTGATTTGATTTGGCTGCTAATCTGCCCGCTTGTGCGGTTCTACAGGTATAAGGATGCTTTGGTGCTGCTATTAAGAGAGGTTCTCAACCGAATCCAGTTCCGATATAACCAGGCCCAATTAGAGGAGCTGGATGATGAGACCCTGGATGATGATGTAAGAGGCTTTTCTTCTCACACTGCTTTCGTCAGTATTGCGGAGTATTATAAATGTTTATTTCCTACTGTGTTAAAGGAACATATTATATATTACAGCAATGTGTACACACTCGCACAGTCTGCTTGTTTTGCATCAACATGTATCAATAGTTTCACTCTTTGTGTTTCACTCTCCATAGCAACAGACTGAGTGGCAGCGGTACTTGCGGCAGAGTCTGGAGGTTGTTGCCAAGGTGATGGAGCTGCTACCGTCCCATGCCTTTGCCACGTTGGTGAGTGTTCTCCTTGTTTTGTGAGAATTTGTTATTTTTGTCTTGTTCGCGTATCATCTTTCGCCCTGCGTTAGTTGAATGTGATGTGTTTTATGACAACATTATCTTATCATCCTTATATCTTCAAGACAAAACATCTGACAAACATAGATTTCTTAAACCCCTGACTCCTAAACCATTTCTGTCTCTCTGTCTCTCTATCTGTCTGTCTGTCTCTCTGTCTCAGTTCCCTGTCCTTCAAGAGGACTTGGATGTGTACCTGGGTTTGCAGCAGTTCATCGTCACTTCAGGAACAAGTGAGTGAACATTTTGCCAGGAGACACGTGGATAGGCAGACCATTCCATAAAAATGGAGCTCTATAGGAGAAAGCCCTGCCTCCACCTGTTTGCTTAGAAATTCTAGGGACAATAAGGAGGCCTGCATCTTGTGACCAAATCTGAGAGATAAGTAGGAGCAAGCCCATGTAATGCTTTGTAGGTTAGCAGTAAAACCTTGAAATCAGCCTTAACAGGAAGCCAGTGTAGAGAGGCTAGCACGGGAGTAATATAATCAAATTCTTTGGTTCTAGTCAGGATTCTAGCAGCCGTGTTTAGCACTAATTGAAGTTTATTTAGTGCTTTATCCGGGTAGCCGGAGAGTAGAGCATTGCAGTAATCTAATCTAGAAGTGACAAAAGCATTGATTAGCTTTTCTGCATCATTTCTTTTTTTTTATTGGATTTTTGCAATGTTACGAAGATGGAAAAAAAGCTGTCCTTGAAATATTCTTGATATGTTCGTTAAAAGATAGATCAGGGTCCAGAGTAATGCAGAGTTCCTTCACAGTTTTTTGGGGGATCGACTGTACAACCATCAAGATAAATTGTCAGATCCAAAAGCAGATCTCTTTGTTTCTTGGGACCTAGAACTAGCATCTCTGTTTTGTCAGAATCCAGGGAATCCTTCTAAGGGCGTGTGGGGGAGGGTTATTCAAATATATATTGCAATACAACATTCTTCATGACCTCCAAGGGAGGCATGACAACGACGTGATTTTGGAGATATGGAAACTCAAGACTAGGTTTTCAGAAGACTGAATGCCAAAGAGACACCAGAATAATTAGCCAGAAAGGCTTTTCAAGAGGTGTTGTCCGTTTTCATTCCTGACAAAAATGTGCTTCATAATCAGAGACCAGGTTTGAATATTGCTCTCCATCAATGATTCCCAACCAAATGTACTGAGCTTGGACAATTTTACAAAAACAATGGATACGCACTCAGTGGCCATTTAGTAAATGGGTCGGACCCCCCTTTGCCTCCAGAAGAGCCTAAATTCTTCGGGGCATGGATTCTACAAGGTGTTGGGCTCAAATGCGTTGCTCAATTGGTATGAAGGGACCTAATGAGGAAAACATTCTCCACATCATTACATTGTTATTGTGTCTTGTTATATTGTTTTTTTAAAATATTTTACTTTATGGTCTCAGAGTACTATTGAAACCCTGATCTAAATTGGGCTCCCTTGAATATAAAAGTTCACAAAACATAAATAAATAACACCACCGCCACCAGCCTGTACCGTTGACACCAGGCAGGATGGGTCCATGGACTTATGCTGCTTACGCCAAATCCTGACTCTGCCATCAGGAACCGGGATTCGTCAGACTAGTCAATGTTTTCCACTCCTCAACTATCCAGTGTTGGTGATGGCGTGTCCACTGGAGACGCTTCTTCTTGTTTTTAGCTGATAGGAGTGGAACCCGGTGTGGTCGTCTGCTGCAACAGCCCATCCGTGACAAGGATTGATGAGTTGTGTGTTCTGAGATGCCGCTCTGCACACCACTGTTGTACTGCGCCGTTATTTGCCCGTTTGTAGCCCGCCTGTTAGCTTGCCATTCTCCTTCAACCTCTCTCATCAACGAGCTGTTTTCGCCCACAGGACTGCCGCTGACTGGATGTTTTCTGTTTGTCGCACCCTTCAACCCTTGACACTTGCATGTCCTCGTACTCTTTTACTTGTGGCAGGTCGGAGACTGAACATCACAGCAGAGAATGATTGTCGGAGGCTGCACTGCGCTCTCAGGGATCTCAGCTCCCTACTTCAGGCTGTCGGGAGGCTGGCTGGGTATTTCATTGGGGACGTTTTCGCCGCACGCTTCAACGATGCGCTAGCGGTGGTGGAGAGGTTAGTGTGCCACACTGCTTCCTACAGTCCATGGTTGTGGTGACTTTCAATTTGAGTTGAACCCCTTGCTTCTGTCAAACACCAGTGTCGACCTTTGATTTGGTTCCTAGAAAGAGAAAGGGAGGAAAGAGCTTTTGGCCAAAATGAAATTATGCATTTTCCTGACTGACCACTTGATTTAATTATTCCAAGTGAATTATTGAAAAGTGGCAAGATGATTTTATAAGTCTTGATTTGGAATTGGCAATGCAGTACTTCCTGAATTGAAATCAAATTCACCCCAATCCTGTCTTGTATTACAGGTGAGAATTTTGATAAGGAAATAAATAATTCAGATTGCATCATTGTTAAGTGTGTCTGCACTTGTGTTTCTAGTTTGGTGGAGGTCACATGCTATGGCTCTCAGATCAGCCTGTATGACTTGGAGACTGCCGTGCCATCTGTGCTCAAGCCTGACCTCATCGACGTGTGAGTGTCAACCGTTTACCGCCACTGTCTACAGTGCCTTCAGAAAGTTTTCACATCCCTTGACTTTTCCACATTTTGTTGTTACAGCCTAAATTGATAAAATTAGATTTTGTGTCACTGACCTACATGCATTACCCCATAATGTCAAAGTGACATTTTTACAAATGAAATAAATATTAAAAGCTGAAATATCTTGAGTCAATAAGTATTCAAACCCTTTGTTATGGCAAGCCCAAATAAGATCCGGAGTGAACATTTCCTTAACAACTCACATAATCGGTTGCATGGACTCACTCTATTAGTGTTTTAATATTATTTTTGAATGACTACCTCATCTCTGTACCCCACACATATACAATTATCTGTTAGGTCTCTGTTGAGCAGTGAATTTCAAACACAGATTCAACCACAAAGACCAGGGAGGTTCTAATGCCTCGCAAAGAAGGGCACCTATTGGTAGATGGGTAAAAAAAATTGAGAAACAGACATTGAATATCCCTTTGACGTGGTGAAGTAATTCATTACACTTTGGATTGTGTATCAATACATCCAGTCACTGCAAAGACACAGGCGTCTCTTACTAACTCAGTTGCCGGAGAGGAAGGAAACCGCTCAGGGATTTCACCATTGGCCAATGGTGACTTTAAAACAGTTACAGAGTTTAATGACTGTGATAGGAGAAAACGGAGGATGATTCAACAAGTGAAAAGGGGGAAGCCCGTACAGAATAAAAATATTCCAAAACATGCATCTGGTTTGCAATAAGGCACTAAAGTAAAAAGACAAAAATGTGGCAAAGAAATTAACTTTGTCCTGAATACAAACTGTTATGTTTGGGGCAAATAAACAGATTAGAGGAAAACCTGGTTCAGTCTGCTTTCCAACAGACACTGGGAGACACTCACCTTTCAGCAGGACAATATCCTGAAACACAAGGCCAAATCACCAACCAGCTTGACAGAGATTGAAGAATTGTAAAAAGAATAATGTGCAAATATTGTACAATCCAGGTGTGGAAACTCTTAGAGACTGACCCAGAAAGAAGGTGATTCTAATATGTAAATCAATTAGTTATTTAATAAATGTACCAACATTTCGAAACATGTTTTCATTATTGTGTGTAGATGGGGGAGAACAAACATCTATTTCATCAATTTTTAATTCAGGTTGAAACACAACAAAATGTGGAATAAGTCAAGGGGTATTAATACTTTCTGAAGCCACTGTAGATATAAAGTGTATTCGTCACAAATTGCTGTCTTTTACCCTTGTCTGTAGACATAACTTCAGAATTCACCCCTTTTTATTAAACAAAAAATTTGTGATAAGAAAATAGTCAGAGAGCATTTTGATTCTCTTGGCAAATGTGACGGTATTGTCACAGTTGTTAATGTGTGTTTGTTTCCAGCCATGCCCAGTCCTTGGCGGCGTTGCAGGCCTACTCCCACTGGCTGGCTCAATTCTACAGTGAGGTCCAGAGGCAGAACCAAAGCCGATTCATCAGCCTCGTCACCTCCACCATGGAGGCCACCGCACCACTCATCACTGCCAAGGTAATCGTACACATACACACACACACACACACACAGTATGTGGAAGTAACAGTATGTCTGTGGAAAATCTTACCTAGGTATTGATGTTGTGCAATTGGTATCGCGACATGACACCCAGTGTTTCCGTTTTGATGCCGACCAACTGAGCTTGCATGTTTGTGTTCTCGTTGGCCAAAAACTCAGATCATTCAAGCCAACTAAGAATCTTTGCACAATTCCTTGTGTTACCTGTTACATTGTCAAGCTGCCTTTCTCTTCTAGGTACCCGAAAAGTTGCTGCTGTCGGCATGCCATCTCATGGTGTCCATGGCAACCACCGTGCGGCCTGTCTTCCTGGTCACGTTGCCCGCCGTGCAGAACATCTTCAACCTCATCACAGAGAGCCAGACTCGCAGGCTTTCCCAAGAGGTCAGAGTGCGCTATTAAGGCTTCAATGTTATTTTGAGACCTAGGGCAGAGATTCGATCCGACCACGGCCTTAATCTATTTCCTGATTAGAAGTGGACCACTTTCTGTCCGGATTCTGGGGTGTAGCGCTTAAGGTCTCTATCTAATGTGCCAAAGTTGACATGATCATGCAGTGGGAAGGGTGAGGGTGATATCCAATGTGTGTGCGTGCGTGTATGCATAATGTGTCTCATAGAATGTCTATACCCCACCTATAGTCACACCTGCTGGAGTGTGTATGGTTATGCGTGGGGGGGGTGTCTGTCTAATGTGTGTGTGTGTGTCTCCGATCCTCCAGGCCCACATGCTCGTGTGCAGGGCTCTGTCCAACATGTTGCTGCTGCCTTGGTCTAACCTGCCAGAGAGTGAACAGCAGTGGCAAACCCGCTCCAGTAGCCACGCCAGCCTGCTGGCTGCCCTTACCCGCCACTACCGCCTACTGAGGGGCAATGCCAACCAGCCACCTTGCCGCCTTGGCCTGGAAGACAGTTAGTTGGGCATCATGCCATTTATCATCCTTACGCTTCCTTCTACAGTCCTGTTTCAGCTGGTGTTTACTAAGAAATAATGTGGGGTAAAAGATGTGATGACAAGGGGTACTTTTTAGTTCTTATTTCTAGGCTTGGGTACCGGGGTATTTTGAAGTATCTATTTTCAATAACGCCATTTTTTATTTTTTATAAACATTTTCTAAAGACCACAGGGCGCAAACATGACGATCCACTGTTGAGGTGATCGAGTTACACTTGAAATGTACTACTAATGTTTGCCCACTACATATCTTATAAGTTAACTATCTATCTAAGATGTGCCAAATACATTTGCTCCAGCTCAGGGCTCCAGCTATGCATTTGGTTTGCTAACTTGTTAGCTATAAGTGGCTAGCGTTCAAGATTAAGCTTTTTGGTTGCAGCAGGAAACATAATTTTTTTTATTGAATAGTTTTTTCCACTCATCAATTTACACACAATAACCCATAATGACACATCAAAAATGTATTTTAGAGTGTGAAGCTGTCATCAAGGCAACACTTTTATTGGTTACTACATGATTCCATAGTTTTGATGTCTTCACTTTTAATCTACAATGTAAAAAATAGTGCAAATAAAGAAACTCTTGAATGAGTAATATTCCAAAAACCTTTTAGACATACTTTTAGCATAAACCCAAACGTCTTTCTCACCCCCCCACGCCTCTTTCTCTTCTTTCTTAGCGAGAGCAGTGCTGCACCAGACCTTGCCTGTGCTAAGGGACATTGTGGACAGCATCTCTGGGGAATCCACCAAATCCCGACAGATCTGCTACCAGAGTCTCCAGGAGCCTGTGCAAGTTTCCTTGGGCCTCTTTCCTGTCTTCATCCAGCAGCCAGGTCAGTGTTACAGATTGAGAAGTGACGTAATGTTACTATTACCCTGTTATCACTGTTGTTACCTACATGGAATTAAAATCTAAAATCCATCACCAAAGTACAGTTCAAGTCACTTTACAATGTAACTTAAGTGTGCTATGCCTGAGCAAGGTCATTGTATGTGACAAAAAACGCTGCACTTAACAAAATGTTTATTTGCTAGTACACACAGTGTGCAACTGTCCTTTCAGCCATTCTAACAATGTAACATTTCACAGTTAATTTAACCATGCAATTATTAATTTACCTGTACATTTAACCAGACTGTATATTAAGTCAACTATTATTACCCTCACTTATATCATACGCGCATTTAGCTATTTAAGTATCTTTTCTGTATAGTTAACCATGCAAATATTTTTTATTTATATCAACTTGCAATAATTGTATAATTGTTTCACCTCACTCTAGAATAATATATAGTGTACATATTCAGTCATTCACTCATATTATGCAATGCGTTTCTACATCTTTTTGCACTCCAGACTTTGTGTATTTTTATACTTTTTCATACTGCCGCACTATGTATCGTGTATCTGTCTTTGGTGTATTTCATTCTGGCATTTTGCACCTGCCTTGTGTTTTTCGCAGCTGCTTGACGAAGAAATGTCCCTACGGGGATCAATGAAGTACCTACCTATCTGTGCATTTTCACATTTTCAATAACATTCACCTTTTGTGAATGACATTTAAATCTTACTTCAAGCTCTACACATACGCAAGATTCAGTGTTTTTTTTTTTTTGTCACTAAAGTGGCGGATCCTTGTAATACGCTCTGATGTTCAACACTTTTTTTACCACCTCAGAATTGAGACTGCGTATCATTCCTTCTGCTGCCATTGGGGGGCAGAGTTGTCGCTTGTTTCCTTCATCTGGTATATAGGCTATTCATCAAAGTAGCCTATTTTGCATGGATAACCAAATATAATCTGAGGCTTTTCAAACATTAAACCAAACAGGAATACACCCAAAAGTTTGAATATTGTGAAATGGTAGAACCTGCTATAGCCAAATAACTAGCCATGTGCTTTTTTTACTCTTTGACCAAAACATGATGACGTTCTATGTTTAGCTGAAATGGGAATTAAATATGCAAGCAGAATATCAAAGTGGGATAATGTTTTAGGTTACACCGGCAAGTATAAGAATATTTTCCATTTGCTTATTTTGTCCTTATGAATCTGATTATTTCACATGGAGATGTGGAAAACTAAAAAAGCCAGCTAGCTTGCTATGTTTTTATCCAGGCTAACGCCAGCTAGCCAGGCTGCCAGCTAGCCACTACTAGTAAGGGAAGGCGACTCTTTCTTGCATTCACAAAATGAAAAGACAAAAAAATGTTTCTATTGCCCCCTTGTGAATGGGAGTGGGACGGCGAAGATGTCATGTTACCAAAAGGTGTCCTCTACTCCAGAAATCCCACTCCACCCACATGCACGAACGCTCATACAGTAGATTAACAGTGTGAAGCTTGTAGTCACCTTAAAAAGGAATGTTTGCAGATTTAATTTCCACTATAAACATTCTGGTCGTTGATTTGATAAAATGCCAAAGCTGAGTTAATCTTTCTGACATTCTCTGTCTTTACTGCTGTCTCTCCCTCTCTCCCCAAGATGTGACGGATGAGATGCTGAGCTTCTTCCTCACACTGTTTCAAGGCCTGCGTGTTCAGATGGGTGTGGCCTTCACTGGACAAATTATACACACCTTCCTCAGCATGTTCACCAGGTAGGACACACACACGCTTACACACAAATATAGTGACCATTTTAAAGCTACACTCTGGGATTTGGAAAATAACAAAACAGCAGCCCCGCCACATGGAAATGAAACCCCTCTCAAATTAGTAAACAGTGCTGTAGGCGCAAGAGGTGTCCGTCCTCAATATCCCTGTGATAGCTTTAAACATTTAGAAGCTATAAATTGTTTGTTCGTGTGTGTGTGTGTCCGTCCCAGGGAGCAACTGGCAGCCAGTATCTTGCAGGAGGGCAGCGCAGGCTGCCGAGTGGTGGAGAAGTTCCTAAAGATTCTCCAGGTGGTGGTTCAGGAGCCTGGCCAGGCCTTCAAACCCTTCCTACCCAGCATACTCTCTCTCTGCATGGAGCAGGTCTACCCTATTGTGGCCGAGGTGAGAGTGCACTCTCTCATTCACTTGACATGTTTGTACACACTGATTTAAAAAAATTTTAAAATACATACACTGTGTCGTGTCTCTGACTTGTCATTAAAGGTTAAGACTTATATTATTATGTAATTTAAACTAACCATCTAAACATGAATTAACTAGGAAGTCGGGGCATCACGGGAATCTGTTTCCAGAGTTACCAATTCCTGTCTCATTCTGATTGTCGTAAAATACTTGTAGTCTTTACTATGAGTCATCCATACACAAATTGGCTCAATTATTTATTTACTACCTAATTAAACAATTACAGAATATACAATACATACTAACATTATACAGTAAATACCATCCATAGTGGACTAAACAAACCGTTTTTGGTTATAACACGATAGATTCACGATCAGATTATTAGCAATCCCACAAGGTATGACTCCAAACACCCAGAAAAGGCTACTCTTCTTGATGTTATCCTCACAAATAATCCTGATAGGTATCAGTCTGGTGTTTTCTGTAATGACCTTAGTGATCACTGTTTTACAGCCTGTATTCGTAATGGCTGCTCAGTGAAACGACCTGTCCTGATTTGTCATAGAAGCTTGGTAAAAACTTTTCATGAGCAAGCCTTCCTTTATGAACTAGCTTCTGTAAAATTGTATAGAATCAGCTTGATCCCCTCTGTCGAAGGCGCTTGGACCTTCTTTTTTTAATATTTTCAGTGGTATTAACAAACACGCCCCCATAAAGAAAATGAGAATTAAAAACAGGTTCAGCCCCTGGTTCGACCGTGATCTTGCCAGAGTTACTCCACCTCAAGAATTGCATTTGGCGAAAGGCCCGGCACACGCATACTCAGGCTGACTGGCTCTCGTTCAGGTAAATGAGAAATAAGTGCACTCAGGCTATCCGAAAGGCCAAAGTTAGTTCGCTGCAGCTAGCGACTGGAACGAGCTGCAACAAACACTCAAACTGGACAGTTTTATCTCCCATCTCTTCATTCAAAGACTCAATCATGGACACTCTTACTGACAATTGTGGCTGCTTTGCGTGATGTATTGTCATCTCTACCTTCTTGCCCTTTGTGCTGTTGTCTGTGCCCAAAAATGTTTGTACCATGTTTTGTGCTGCTACCATGTTGTTGTCATGTTACGTTGCTACCATGCTGTGTTTTCATGTGTTGCTGCCTTGCTATGTTTTTGTGTTAGGTATCTCTTTTGGTAATGTTTTTTTGTCTTGTCGTGAGGTGTGTTTGGTCCTATATTTATTAAATTTGTATTTATTTATTTTTAATCCCAGCACCAGTCCCCACAGGAGGTCTTTTGCCTTTTGGTAGACCATCATTGTAATTAAGAATTTGTTCTTAACTGACTTGCCTAGTTAAATAAAATACAAAATTCAAAGGGGGAAGGGAAGGAAGACCAAGGAAAGGTCTCTGTTGGACATGGGAAGCTCTTCTCACATCAATACGTACGCCACTAACGGTCGCTCGTTCCGATAAAATAATGTGATTCTTATTTACGTGAAGCTGGCTTTGATAACTCCTTGAGTTTATGTTGTAAGACTCTGGTTTGCCCAGTCGATGACGCCATTGTCCTGTGTAGAATCTTCCGGGTCGTCGTGTGAGGTTCATCTCACTCTATAGATGCTTTCGCGTCAGTCAGTGTTTTTACTAGATTTCCAGTCTGCAATCTGTTAGGCTATAATCTAGGATTCACTTCTTATTTAGTGAAATAGTTCAGAGTTTATACTATCTCACGTGGGGAGCAAGCTCCCTCATTTTCTGGCCTGTAGAGTTGAAATTAGGGACAAGTCCTCCGGTAATTTGGAACTGAATGTAACGATCGTTACGGGGGCTTTTGTACTTGAGTTGAAAAGGGGGTTGTTTCATCGTTTCCAACCAATGTCTGTTCACTTGGGCGTGGCCACTGACTGGACACGAGTTGGTGTACAACAAACAATTTTCATTTTAGGAGACTTAAATCACATTGTAATCTTTTCAAAAGTATTCTTATGCTCAGTCAAACAGTTTATCCAACATGCAGATGCAAGCCTCATAATTGAGGGACTTGTATACACATAGTTAGAGTAAAGTGGCTGTATTATCTTTCCTAAGGTCACAGGAATGTAACCAAGTGAATAGAGTCTTAGCTGGCTTCCTCACCGACCGTTTATACATTCTCCAATTCAGGAATATTGTTTTAATTCTCCAATTATGGGATGTAGTAGAATTGGGTGGGAGAGTTCCATTGTCTACTGTGACACTTTCTCTCTCCATACTGCATGATCAGGGAGAGAAGAGCCTATGCAAGGAATGTATGACGTGTCGTAAAGAGAGAGAACTGCCCCCCCCCTTCCCTCCTAACAGGAGAGATTCACTGAAAGGGATAGCGTCATGACAACTGTGTGTGGTATATCGATCGATGGGGTTGTGCACTGGGTCAGCAAAAAATATGAATTTCTGATCAACAATGGACATTAAAGGTCTATTTCTTTGTCAATCCCACAGCGTTCCTCTCCAGACGTCAAGGCAGAGATGTTTGAGCTGCTATACCAGGTGCTTCACCATAACTGGAGGTACTTCTTCAAGACCTCTGTCCTAGCCAGCGTGCAGAGGGGATCGGCTGAGGAGGCCATGGAGAACGAGGCCCAGTTTAGTGCTGCCATGCAGGTGTGTGTGGGGGGGTGCTGGATGCTGACACCATGTTTAGCTAGCTCGTCTGGGCTTGTTGATGTTTGCTAGTACATGGAAAGTACTGCAGTAGTCAGGCATGACACGAATTATGGATCCTTCAATCATTTTTGCACTACACAAACTTTTATGAGAACAGTCAGCCCTTGAATGCTAGCTTCCTAACATTAGCTAGCAAATCCGAGTTGAAAGCTAGTTACATGTCTTATTGAAAGCTAGTTACATCATATGAAAGTTGAACTCACAATCCAGCATGTTTCTGCCATTTGTACAATGTTAAAAATAAAAAACATTCTCACTCTCTAATACCATTTACAGGGTTGTGGTCAATTGGAATTTAAATCAGTCAATTCAGGACGTAAACTCAAATTCAATGACTTCTCAATAACCTGAAAAGTATTATTTATTTCAAGTGGTTTTTCACTTTCTGAATGAATAGCCTTCAATTCGAATTGACCTCAACCAACCCTGGATTATAACTATCCAGTTATTTCGGTGTCTACGGGGAATGGGTTGTGGGTTGTTTTTGGACCAGGCCGTAGAATTCCCTGACGTGCTCAAATCTTTTTCTCCAGGCTTTTGGGCAATCTTTCCTGCAGCCGGACATCCACATCTTCAAGCAGAACCTCTCTTACCTGGAGTCCCTCAACAGCAAGCATAAGCTCTATCACAGAGTGAGTTCAGCTCTTTTCTGCCATACCATTTGCTCCAAAATGACCCTTTGTCTCTTCTTGTGACACTGTATTTGAATGGCCCATCTTAATAACCTCACCTCATATGGTTGTCATCATGAAAATATAATTACTATACTATTTATAATTCTAAACTATATATACAAAATTATGTGGACCCCTTTCGAATTACTTGATTCTGCTATTTCAGCCAGACCCCTTGCTGACAGGTGTATAAAATCAAGCACACAGCCATGCAATCTCCATAGACAAACATTGCCAGTAGAATGGCCTTACTGAAGAGCTCAGTGACTTTCAACGTGGCACTGTCATAGGATGCCACCTTTCCACCAAGTCATTTCGTCAAATTTCTGCCCTGCTAGAGCTGCCCGGTCGACTGTAAGTGCTGTTATTGTGAAGTGGAAACGTCTAGGAGCAACAACGGCTCAGCCACAAAGTGGTAGGACACACAAGCTCATAGAACGGGACAAAATACGTTTTGGCGAATGCCAGGAGAACGCTACCTGCCCCAATGCATAATGCCAACTGTAAAGTTTGGTGGAGGAGGAATTATGGTCTGGGGCTGTTTTTCATGGTTTGGGCTAAGCTCCTTAGTCCAGTTAAGTGAAATCTTAACGCGGGGTCCATACAGAAATAGTTTGTTGGCCTGCACAGAGCCCTGACCTCAACCCCATTGAAAACCTTTGGGATGAATTGGAACGCCGACTGTGAGCCAGGCCTAATCGCCCAACATCAGTGCCTTGACCTCACTAAGGCTCTTGTGGCTGAATGTCTCCGCAGCAATGTTCCAACATCTAGTGGAAAGCCTTCCCAGAAGAGTGGAGGCTGTTATAGCAGCAAAGGGGGGACCAACTCCATAAATATAAACTTGACATTACATGTCATGATGGTTTATGCTATTATCATACTAATTATGTCACAGTCAATATGGCGCGTGATGGCAGCACGAAATGTTGACAACTATGAAGTTTCATATATTTGTCCATCACTTCTCTCTAAAAAGTCAATTTAAGGGGGTTATTATATTTGTGTAAAAGTGTGTGGTGATAAATTGAAATGTGTTTGCAGGTCTCTGCATATAAATATTTAGGCGTATGGTTAGATGATAGGCTCTCCTTTCAAAAACATGTTAGTGAAAGGAGAACCTTTCACTAAAAGTTAAAATTCAAGTTAGTTTTTTTTTTCCAGAAACAGGGCCTGTCTGTCCTCTGTAAATAGAAAACAAATTGTTCATGCTACTTTTTTATCCGTTTTAGATTATGGTGATGTTATCTATACGCATGCTTCGGCAACCACATTAAAACCACTGGATGCTATTTACCATTGTGCACTCAGGTTTATCAGGGGGGATAGTTTCAGAACACATCACTGTATTCTATACCACTCAGGTTTATCAGGGGGGATAGTTTCAGAACACATCACTGTATTCTATACCACTCAGGTTTATCAGGGGGGATAGTTTCAGAACACATCACTGTATTCTATACCACTCAGGTTTATCAGGGGGGATAGTTTCAGAACACATCACTGTATTCTATACCACTCAGGTTTATCAGGGGGGATCGTTTCAGAACACATCACTGTATTCTATACCACTCAGGTTTATCAGGGGGGAGAGTTTCAGAACACATCACTGTATTCTATACCACTCAGGTTTATCAGGGGGGAGAGTTTCAGAACACATCACTGTATTCTATACCACTCAGGTTTATCAGGGGGGATAGTTTCAGAACACATCACTGTATTCTATACCACTCAGGTTTATCAGGGGGGATAGTTTAGAAGACATCACTGTATTCTATACCACTCAGGTTTATCAGGGGGGATAGTTTCAGAACACATCACTGTATTCTATACCACTCAGGTTTATCAGGGGGGAGAGTTTCAGAACACATCACTGTATTCTATACCACTCAGGTTTATCAGGGGGGAGAGTTTCAGAACACATCACTGTATTCTATACCACTCAGGTTTATCAGGGGGAGAGTTTCAGAACACATCACTGTATTCTATACCACTCAGGTTTATCAGGGGGGATAGTTTAGAAGACATCACTGTATTCTATACCACTCAGGTTTATCAGGGGGATAGTTTCAGAACACATCACTGTATTCTATACCACTCAGGTTTATCAGGGGGAGAGTTTCAGAACACATCACTGTATTCTATACCACTCAGGTTTATCAGGGGGGAGAGTTTCAGAACACATCACTGTATTCTATACCACTCAGGTTTATCAGGGGGGATAGTTTAGAAGACATCACTGTATTCTATACCAACAATTGGGCCCCTCTGTCTGTGAGGCGAGAAAAACATGCTCTTCTGTTTATTTATTAAGCACTCCTTTTCATCCATCCATCCATCCATCTATCTAAAACACCCGCCATATATTTCAGCATTAATTTCCACTAGACATACTAATTGTAATACCAGATCACATGGATTATATTAGAGACGCCTGCAGTAACACAGATTTGGGTAGAACTGCCTTCAGTTCCTTTGCACCTTTTCTGTGGAACAAATTGCAGACCCACCTCAAGCTAGACACTGTGGAGCCCCTTTCCCATTTCAACAATATTATGGAGGATCAATATGATGTTGTCTGTTTGTTTCTGTTGAACTCTGTTTTTCTTAGATTTCAAAACAGAGAAGAAAAACTTTCTTCTCCAAATTGTACATGTTTACACAGGGCACAGCCGTAAAAGAGATCTAGGTCTCAGTCTGTTTTCCCTGTCAAAATAAAGTTTAAATAATAAAAAAATTAAACTCCCCTGACAGCGTCTGAGAGCGGTTGCTATGATACCTGCCGCCCACCTGCCGAGTCTTGAATATTTTTTATGTTGATAGAATGGTTGCCGTTTGCAGACAGCTATCCTTCCTACAGAAGTTTCAAACATGGCATGATTATATTAGATTTGTTTCATGCATATACAGTGCCTTCGGAAAGTATTCAGACCAATTGACACTTTCCACATTTTGTTACGTTACAGCCTTATTCTAAAATGGATTAAATATATACAAATCCTCAAATCTACACACAATAACCCATAATTACAAAGCGAAAACAGGTTTTTAGACATTGAACGGAGCAAAGTACAGAGATCCTTGATGAAAACCTGCTCCAGAGTGCTCAGGACCTCAGACTTGGCTGAAGGTTCACCTTCCAACAGGACACAGCCAAGACAACGCAGGAGTGGCTTCGGGACAAGTCTGTGAATGTCCTTGAGTGGCCCAGCCAGAGCTCGGATATCTCTGGAGAAACCTGAAAATAGCTGTGCAGCAATGCTCCCCATCCAACCTGACAGAGCTTGAGAGGATCTGCAGAGAAGAATGGGAGAAACTCCCCAAATACAGGTGTGTCAAGCTTGTTGCTTCATACCCAAGAAGACGCAAGGCTGTAATCGCTGCGAAAGGTGCTTCAACCAAGTACTGAGTAAAGGGTCTGAATACTAAAAAAATAAATAATATTTAATCAGTTTTAGAATAAGGCTGCAATGTAACAAAATGTGGAAGAGGTCAAGGGGTCTGAATACTTTCCGAAGGACTGGAGTCAAATTGCTGTAAACTAATTGCTCATTGCAATTTTATTTGAATCCACATTAGCTGACACCATGATGTCCGCTAATCTTCCTGGGGTCCAACGCAGAACTAAAAAGACCTTACAAACAATTACATTTTACATTCAAGACATAACCAACATTTAAAAAAATGGACATTAGACAGTTACAGTACCTGACGGATTTAATATAAGCAATCTCTGGGATTAGTATCTGTCCAGTTAAATGGTCGATTTGCCTGGCTACCCAAGCTCCTTGCTTGCATGGCCAACGGACGTTAGTTTCTTCTTTTCGATGGGTCTGTATCCGTTCTAAACAGTCTGATTGGTCCCAGAAACCGATGGTTTGGGCCAGAGCCAGAACACACGTGGGTAAAGTGGCGTTTTGGAAATTCATAATTGGCTTTGATACTCTGATTGGTTAGAGATGATCCAATCCCTGACTTTGTTTTGTACTACACCCCTCATTTTGAGGTCACAACAAACGACTTCATTGATGGCCGTATGTAGAGAACGATAGAGCAGCGGAAGAATTCAGTTTGCGTCGTCAGGTAAATGGTTGATCGCATTAGATGTTATTTTCTTAAAGGTGAATTTATTATTTACCTGAGAAGTAAGTTGGTGAAAGAGTTAAATTCAGTGATGGCCGTTGTGGACAATAAAGATGCGTGGAATTGAATTGTCTGTCTATTCCAGAAGCTGTTCCGGACCTCCATGCTGCTTCACTTCATCAACGTGCTCCTACAGGTGCTCCTCCACAAAAGTCACGACCTTCTCCAAGAGGAAATCGCCCTGGCAGTGTACAACATGGCCTCTGTGGACTTTGATGCCTTCTACTCCGCCTTCATGCCAGAGTTCCTCAACGGCTGCCAGGGCGTGGACGCAAACCAGCGGGCGGTGCTTGGACGCAACTTTAAACTGGAGCGGGTGAGACTTAATGGGAATGGGTTTATAGAGTGAGTTATTGCCGTGGCGGTGGGTGTCTGCGGTGGGGTGGGGTGTACTTTGTTTCATAGTAAATGAGGTGGTGGTAATAGTGGTAGTGGTGGGGTATTAGCCCAATATCATATTGATATGTGCTATTGGAATTATCAGAAACTCTGTACTGAGAAATACAAGTGGAAAACTGTGTTAGCATCATTGTATCTCAGATTTTCCGGTTTGAACTGGATGCTTACAGTATGAGAGGATATCATTTTTTAACTACCATAAAATCTGTTGTGCATTTGACTTTGCATATGTGCAACACAATGTCTAAACTTCCCATGGCCCATATTTTGGAATGGAGGAGATCCACGGAGCACAGTATGTGGGCTTATAAACTCCCATGTGCAACATACAATTTACATGGGCTCTTTTCCAATATACACACTGGTGAGATGGTTCCTTTGGGTGTTATGGTACAATGAATGTTTACATGGTTTCACATTTTTGATTTCTTTGTAACCAGTGCCTCTCTCTCTCTCTCTCTAGGACTTGCCCTCCTTCACTCAGAGTGTGCACAGACTGGTGAATGACCTGCGTTATTACAGGTTATGTAACAGCAGCCTTCCCACTGGTACTGTCAAGCTATAGCCCATCGCCCATGGGCAACACTCCACACAGTTCAGATATTCAACATTGAGGTCTGCCCAAACCAGTGCTGCCTGCTCCCATCCTATCTACCCCCTCTACTTCTGAGCCAACACCTCCACTGAGCCTCCCAGGGGGGTAGGAACTCCACATGGGCTGGCCTGTCTTTTGGGTTGGGAGTGGGGTTGGGTTGAAGATTCTCTGAGAAAAGTACGGACTGGCGGTTGTACT
The DNA here is from genome assembly GCA_023634145.1 of Thymallus thymallus. Classification (NCBI taxonomy): domain Eukaryota; kingdom Metazoa; phylum Chordata; class Actinopteri; order Salmoniformes; family Salmonidae; genus Thymallus; species Thymallus thymallus. The sequence goes on along the minus strand of CM042398.1, from coordinate 32,960,818 downwards.
CTAGAAGTTTCATTTCTGCTGTAGAGGGTTTTTATTATTTTATTTTTTAGCAACACCCTCCTTCACTTGTCTGTTGCCATTGATGATGATGATGATGATGATGATGATGATGATGATGATGAGGCCAGCGAGATGGGGCAGACCTGGTCTTGTCTAGACTCAATTTAAACCCAGACTGAAGCGGGTCTGAGCCAGGCCTTCCGTCCCAGGCCTCTGCGACAGGGCCAGGCTGGGACTCAGCACTTTCCAACTCAATTTTGAGTTTTTAAAACAAACGTGTACGCTTTTATTGATCTTGCCTTCAGTTTTTCATCTCCAAAGGAGACAGACTTTCAACTTAATGTCTTTCATACCATTCCATTCTGAAAAAGAATAAACTATGCTTAATTAATAAAGTTTATTAAAAAAAAAAAAATGTTAATTTGTTGTGCTATGACATTGTGACACTATGATGAATCTTGCAATGTCAATGTTTTTGCAATTCTTTCAAATATAAAGTAGACTTCAAAAGAAAGCAATGTACAATGATCACAATTGATAAGGTTGGAATAAAACAACCTGCATTCACAAGGGGTCCAAAACTGACTGTCAAACTGACAATACAACGCTGGTTTCCGGTTTCCCGGATTCTTCATTAAACATGCTTTTTAGTCCAGGACTAGGCCTAATCTGTGTCTGGGATACCGGCCCTATGTGTGCTCCAATAATACAGGATTAGTTAATCTGACCAAGCAAAGATAAAGCAGTTGACTAAGAGCGCATAGACAGGCTAAAACTCTAAAAGATGTTTTATTAGGCTATGGATATTTTCACTTTTCAACCTAGTGCAGTTAAGGTCAGCTGTGCTGTCCTGTCCTGAGCCAACTGCAATTTTCCCAAGTCTCTCTCTGTGGCACCTGACCACACTCCTGAACAGTAGTCCAGGTGCAACAAAACTAGAGCCTTTAGGACCTGCCTTGTTGATAGTGTTGTTAAGAAGGTAGATTAGCACTTTATTATGGACTTTATTATCTCTTAGCTACTGTTTTTTCAATATGTTTTGACCATGACAGTTTACAATCCAGGGTTACACCAAGTAGTTTAGTCACCTCAACGTGCTCAATTTCTACATTATTCATTACGAGATGTAGTTGAGGTTTAGGGTTTAGTGAATGATTTGTCCCAAATACAATGCTTTTAGTTTTGGAAATATTTAGGACTAACTTATTCCTTGCTGCCCATTCTGAAACTACCTGTAGCTCTTTGTTAAGTGTTGCTGTCATTTCAGTTGCTGTTGTAGCTGATGTGTATAGTGTTGAATCATCTGCATACATAGACACGCTGGCTTTACTCAACATTGTTAGTAATGATTGAAAAAAGCAAGGTTCCTAGAGAGCTGCCCTGGGGAATTCCTGATTCTACCTGGATTATGTTTGAGAGGCTTCCATTAAAGAACACCCTCTGTGTTCTGTTAGACAAGTAGCATTTATCCACATTATAGCAGGGGGTGTAAAGCCATAACAAAAGTTTTTCCAGCAGCAGTCTATGATCGATAATGTCAAAAGCTGCACTGAGCAAGTGAAGGGGGATTTACTATTCTTGGGTAGCGGAATTACTTTAGCTTCCCTTAAATTGAAAATGTGGCAATATCGTTCGCTATTTCCATCCAGATCGTCAGACCCCGGTGGCTTGTCATTGTTGATAGACAACACACCTCTTTCACCTCATTTTTTCACAATTATTGTCTTTCATAATTTGGTCAGATATAGTGTCAGAATTTGTTGCTGGCATGTCATACCTACGTTTGCTTATCCTGCCAATAAAAAAAGTAATTTAAGTAGTTGGTAATATCAGTGGGTTTCGTGCTGATTTTATCATTTTTATTTACTTAACTAGTCAAGTCAGTTAAGCACAAATTCTTATTTACAATGACTGCCTACGCTAGGCGAATTGTGCGCAGCCCTATGGGACTCCCAATCACGGCTGGTGTAGGGACGCCTCTAGCACTGAGATGCAGTGCCTTAGACCGCTGCGCTACTTGGGAGCCCAAGTGAATTAGCCGTCTGATTCAATGAATGATGGATATATATGTATTTTTCTTTGTCACATAATTTCTTAATTTGCAATTTTGCCTCATCCCTCTCAATCAAACCATTTTTAAATTCCTCATCAATCCAAGGGGATTTAAGTTTTTACAGTCATGTTCTTAAATATTTCATAAATGTGTCAAGTGCAGCGTCTGGTTGCTCCTCATTACACACCACAGACCAGCAAATATTCTTTACACTCCCCGGTCAAAAGTTTGGAATATTACTCATTCAAGGTTTTTTTGTTATTTGCACTATTTTTTACATTGTAGAATAAAAGTGAAGACATCAAAACTATGACATAACACATATGGAATCATGTAATAACCAAAAAAGTGTTAAACAAATCAAAATATATTTTATATTTGAGATTCTTCAAATAGCCACCCTTATGAAAAAATGGCACCGGAGGGCAGGGTAGCTGTTTTACGGGCGCCTAACAAATTGTGCTATTATGTGTTTGTTTTTTTCGCGTCATTTGTAACTTATTTTGTACATAATGTTTTTGCCATCGTATCTTATTGTAAAAAATACCTTCTGGATATCAGGACAGCGATCACTCACCTTGGATTGGACGAGGACTTCTTCAACAAACAGGACGCACATGATGTACTTCAGACACCCGACCAGGCCCAGATCCCCGTCAACGGCAGGAGGAGGAGACGCAGGTATAGGGAACTCAGAGCGGGGTGCCTTGTAAGGATGGATGGGATATCTGCCTTTACCATCAGTATTACTAGCCAGCATACAATCATTGGACAATAAATTAGATGAGATGCGATCACGAATCTCCTACCAACGGGACATCAAAAACTGTAATATATTATGTTTCACCGAGTCGTGGCTGAACAACGACAACACACTATTACCAAGAGAGTTTTCATCTATATTTTTCGTGGCTGTTTATTTACCACCATAGACGGATGCTGGCACTAAGACTGCACTCAGTCAGCTGTATAAGGCAATAAGCAAAGAGGAAAACGCCCATCCAGAGGCGGTGCTCCTAGTGGCCGGGGACTTGAATGTAGGGAAACTTAAATCAGTATTACCACATTTTTATCAGCATGTTAAATGTGCAACCAGAGGGAAAGAAACTCTAGACCACCTTTACACCACACACAGAGACGCATACAAAGCTCTCCCTCATCCTCCATTTGGCAAATCTGACCATAATTCCATCCTCCTGATCCCTGCTTACAAGCAAAAACTAAAGCAGGAAGTACCAGTGACTCGGTCAATAAAGAAGTGGTCAGATGACGCAGATGCTAAGCTTATAAGAAATCCTGCTACTCCCTCAGACGAACCATCAAACCGGCAAAACGCCAATACAGGACTAAGATTGAATCGCACTACACCAGCTCCGACTACAAAGGGAAGCACAGCCGCGAGCTGCCCAGTGACACAAGCCTACCAGACAAGCTAAATCACTTCTATGCTCGCAACACTGAAGCATGCATGAGAGCATCAGCTGTTCCGGGACGACTGTGATCACACTCTGTAGCCGATGTGAGTAAGACCTTTAAACAGGTCAACATCCACAAGGACGCAGGGAGTGTACTCCGAGCATGCGCTGACCAACTGGAAAGTGTCTTCACTAACCTGTCCCTGACTGAGTCTGTAATACCAACATGTTTCAAGCAGACCACCATAGTCCCTTTGCCCAAGAACACTAAGGTAACCTGCCTAAATGACTACAGACCCGTAGCACTCACGTCTGTAGCCATGAAGTGCTTTGAAAGGCTGGTCATGACTCACATTAACGCCATTATCCCAGAAACCCAAGACCCACTTCAATTTGGTGGTGCCAGGATAACAACCTCTGCATACCGCTCAAACAGATCCACAGATGATTCAATCTCTACTGCACTCCACACTGCCCTTTCCCACCTGGACAAAAGGAACACCAACGTGAGAATGCTATTCATTGACTACAGCTCAGCGTTCAACACCATAGTTCCCTCAAAGCTCATCACTAAGCTAAGGATCCTGGGACTAAACACCTCCCTCTGCAACTGATTCCTGACAGGCCACCACCAGGTGGTAAGGGTAGGCAACAACACATCTGCCACGCTGATCCTCAACACTGGGGCCCCTCCTGTACTCCCTGTTCACCCATGACTGCATGGCCAGGCACGACTCCAATACCATCATTAAGTTTGCAGATGACTCAACTGTGGTAGGCCTGATCACCGACAACGACGAGACAGCCTATAGGGAGGAGGTCAGAGACCTGGCCGTGTGGTGCCACGAAAGGAGGAGGACCGAGCACGCCCCCATTCTCATCGACAGGGCTGCAGTGGAGCAGGATGAGAGCTTCAAGTTCCTTGGTGTCCACATCACCAACAAACTATCATGGTCCAAACACACCAAGACAGTCGTGAAGAGGGCACAACAAAGCCTATTCCCCCCCCAGGAGACTGAAAAGATTTGGCATGGGTCCTCAGATCCTCAAAAGGTTCTACAGCTGCACCATCGAGAGCATCCTGACTGGCTGCATCACTGCCTGGTATGGCAACTGCTCGGCCTCCGACCTCAAGGCACTACAGAGGGTAGTGCGTACGGCCTAGTACATGGGGCCAAGCTTCCTGCCATCCAGGACCTCTATACTAGGCGGTGTCAGAGGAAGGCCCAAAAAATTGTAAAAGAATCCAGCCACCCCAGTCATGGACTGTTCTCTCTGTTACCGCATGGCAAGCGGTACCGGAGCACCAAGTCTAGGTCCAAAAGGCTTCTTAACAGCTTTTACCCCCAAGCCATAAGACTCCTGAACAGCTAATTAAATGGCTAACCGGACTATTTGCATTGTGTCCCCCCCACCCCCTCTCTTTTACACTTCTGCTACACTCTGTTTATCATCTATGCATAGTCACTTTAACTATACCTACATGTACATATGACCTAAATTTGCCCGACTAACCGGTGCCCCTGCAAATTGACTCTGTACCGGTACCACCTGTATATACCACCTGTGTATATATATTTTTTTTACTGTCATTTTACAGTTTTTTTATTTCTTTACTTATCTATTGTTTACATAATACTTATTTTTTACTTAAACTGCACTGTTGGTTAGGGCTTGTAAGTAAGCATTTCACTGTAAGGTCTACAACTGTTGTATTCAGCGCACGTGACAAATACACTTTGATTTGATTTGCCTTGATGACAGCTTTGCGCACTCTTGGCATTCTCTCAACTAGCTTCACCTGGAATGCTTTTCCATCAGTCTTGAAGGAGTTCCCACATATGCTGAGCACTTGTTGGCTGCTTTTCCTTCACTGCGGTCTGACTCATCCCAAACCATCTCAATTGGGTTGAGGTTGGAACCAGAAATCTCAAATTTGGACTCCAAACCAAAGGACAACTTTCCACTGGTCTAATGTCCATTGCTCGTGTTTCTTGGCCCAAGCAAGTCTCTTCTTCTTATTGGTGTCCTTTAGTAGTGGTTTCTTTGCAGCAATTCGACCATGAAGGCCTGATTCACACAGTCTCCTCTGAACAGTTGATGTTGAGATGTGTCTGTTACTTGAACTCTGTGAAGCATTTATTTGGGCTGCAATCTGAGGCTGGTAACTCCAATTTCTGGGTCTTCCATTCCTGCGGCGGTCCTCATGAAGCTGGTTGAGAAAATGCCATGAGTGTGTAAAGCTGTCATCAAGACAAAGGGTGGCTACTTTAAAAATAATAATAATGTGAAATGACACAGGGAAAAAGTATTGATGTTCCCACCTCCAAACTTCCCTGTTGGTATGGTGTTTTTAGGGTGATGTGCAGTGCCATTTCTCCTCCAATCATGGTGTGTATTATGACATCCAAACAGTTCAATTTTGCTCTCATCTGACCACACTATATTCTCCCAGTATTTCACTGGCTTTTCCAAATGTTGTGCAGCATACTTTAAACGAGCTTCAACATGCTTTTTTTTCAGCAATGGAGTCTTGCGTGGTGAGCGTGCATACAGGCCATGGCGGTGGAGTGCATTACTTACTGTTTTCTTTGAGACAACAGTACCTGCTAATTGCAGGTCTTTTTGAAGCTCTCCTCAAGTGGTTCTTGGCTCTTGGACAACTCTTCTGATTATTATTTTAACTCCTCTGTCAGACATCTTGCGAGGAGCACCTGGTCGAGGCAAATGTATGGTGAAATGATTGTCTTTCCACTTCCGTATTATGGCCCCAACAGTGCTCACTGGAACATTCAGAAGCTTAGAAATACGCCTATAACCAATGCCATCATTATGTTTTGCAACAATTAGGTTGTGAAGGTCTTGAGACAGCTCTTTGCTTTTACCCATCATGAGATGTGTCTTGTGTGACACCTTGGCAATGAGACCTTTTTGTAGGCCATCAGTTGGGACTGAACCAGCTGATATTAATTTGCACTGACGGGGCTGGATTGCTTTTTAATTACTGATAGTTTTCAGCTGTTGTCTTGGCTTTCCATGTCTTTTTGCACCTCCCTTTCTTCATGTGTTCAATACTTTTTCCCTGTGTCATTTCACATTATTACACATAACGTAATTTCTGAACTTATTTGTTTTGGTTTCTTTGTATGTATGGATTACTTGGGTTGTTACCAACATCTGGTGAAAATTTCATGTCAATAGCACCTTTGGAAATATATTTACTGAGAATAATGGTGACGTGTTCAATACTTATTTCACCCGCTGTATATGTATGTATGTATCTATCTATCTATCTATCTATCTATCTATCTATCTATCTATCTATCTATCTATCTATCTATCTATCTATCTATCTATCTATCTATCTATGTGTATATACAGTATATATATGTACAGTGGGGAGAACAAGTATTTGATACACTGCCGATTTTGCAGGTTTTCCCACTTACAAAGCATGTAGAGGTCTGTAATTTTTATCATAGGTACACTTCAACGGTGAGAGACGGAATCTAAAACAAAAATCCAGAAAATCACATTGTACGATTTTTAAATAATTAATTTGCATGACATAAGTATTTGAGCACCTACCAACCAGTAAGAATTCCGGCTCTCACAGACCTGTTAGTTTTTCTTTAAGAAGCCCTCCTGTTCTCCACTCATTACCTGTATTAACTGCACCTGTTTGAACTCGTTACCTGTATAAAAGACACCTGTCCACACACTCAATCAAACAGACTCCAACCTCTCCACAATGGCCAAGACCAGAGAGCTGTGTAAGGACATCAGGGATAAAATTGTAGACCTGCACAAGGCTGGGATGGGCTACAGGACAATAGGCAAGCAGCTTGGTGAGAAGGCAACAACTGTTGGCGCAATTATTAGAAAATGGAAGAAGTTCAAGATGACGGTCAATCTTCCTCGGTCTGGGGCACCATGCAAGATCTCACCTCGTGGGGCATCAATGATCATGAGGAAGGTGAGGGATCAGCCCAGAACTACACGGCAGGACCTGGTCAATGACCTGAAGAGAGCTGGGACCACAGTCTCAAAGAAAACCATTAGTAACACACTGCGCCGTCATGGATTAAAATCCTGCAGCGCACGCAAGGTCCCCCTGCTCAAGCCAGCGCATGTCCAGGCCCGTCTGACGTTTGCCAATGACCATCTGGATGATCCAGAGGAGGAATGGGAGAAGGTCATGTGGTCTGATGAGACAAAAATAGAGCTTTTTGGTCTAAACTCCACTCGCCGTGTTTGGAGGAAGAAGAAGGATGAGTACAACCCCAAGAACACCATCCCAACCGTGAAGCATGGAGGTGGAAACATCATTCTTTGGGGATGCTTTTCTGCAAAGGGGACAGGACGACTGCACCGTATTGAGGGGAGGATGGATGGGGCCATGTATCGCAAGATCTTGGCCAACAACCTCCTTCCCTCAGTAAGAGCATTGAAGATGGGTCGTGGCTGGGTCTTCCAGCATGACAACGACCCGAAACACACAGCCAGGGCAACTAAGGAGTGGCTCCGTAAGAAGCATCTCAAGGTCCTGGAGTGGCCTAGCCAGTCTCCAGACCTGAACCCAATAGAAAATCTTTGGAGGGAGCTGAAAGTCTGTATTGCCCAGCGACAGCCCCGAAACCTGAAGGATCTGGAGAAGGTCTGTATGGAGGAGTGGGCCAAAATCCCTGCTGCAGTGTGTGCAAACCTGGTCAAGAACTACAGGAAACGTATGATCTCTGTAATTGCAAACAAAGGTTTCTGTACCAAATATTAAGTTCTCCTTTTCTGATGTATCAAATACTTATGTCATGCAATAAAATGCAAATTAATTACTTAAAAATCATACAATGTGATTTTCTGGATTTTTGTTTTAGATTCCGTCACTCACAGTTGAAGAGTACCTATGATAAAAATGACAGACTTCTACATGCTTTGTAAGTGGGAAAACCTGCAAAATCGGCAGTGCATCAAATACTTGTTCTCCGCACTGTATATAAATATATATGGGGGATTGGTTAGGATTCATTGCAAGAGTCTCAGCTCTACAAACACTGTACTTGGAGAAGGAATAGGGATTGTTCTGGGTTGTTCTTTTCAGTCCAGTGTGTCCGTGACCCTAGACCAGTTTTGGCTTCTCTTTCAGGTAAATGACCCACTCTTTGTTTGTTGACATGATGTTATGTGTTTGTTTAGCTTCCAAAGGGGTGGGTTTTAATTTAATCATTTAACCTCCTGAGTTCTGCTTCCTGCAACTGTAGACCTATGGGTCTAATTCTAGTGGAGTTAATTTCATGAACAAATATAACTTTCTTAAATATTATTTGTATAGCTTTTATCTTAACCATAATGGATATGAAACTAGTATTATACGCCTAATACTGGTTTGTCTTCTTTTGGGACTAAATTGCCCTCAAACCTTAATCTAGAGTCTGAATCCAACCCTTAGTGTTAAAAAAAGAAAAGGCCCGAAACCATGCAGAAGTATTTTTGTTTTTAATTCATCCAAATGAGTGTCAATGGGTAACTTTAAATAGGCCTTCATGTACAAGTGCATTCAGAAAGTATTCAGACCCCTCGACTTTCTTATTTTTTGAAAGGGATTCAAAAGAAAAAATGTTACTCATCAATCTCTACTCAGGTTTTCATCAAGGATCTCTCTGTACTTTGCTTCGTTCATCTTTCCCTCGATTCTGATTCCGCTGAAAAACATCCCCACAGTATGATGCTGCCACCACCATGTTTCACCGTAGGGATGGTGCCAGGTTTCCTCCGGACGTGACCCTTGGCATTCAGGCCAGAGAATCTTGTTTCTCATGATCTGAAACCTTTAGGTGCCTTTTGGTGAACTCCAAGTGGGCTGTCATGTGCCTTCCGTCTGTTGACTCTAACATAAAGGCCTGATTGATGGAGTGCTGCAGAGATGGTTGTCCTTCTGGATGGTTCTCCCATCTCCACAGAGGAACTCTGGAGCTCTGTCAAAGTGACCATCGGGTTCTTGGTCACCTCCCTGATCAAGGCCCTTCTCCCCCGATTGCTCAGTTTGGTCGAGCGCAGCTCTAGGAAGAGTCTTCCATTGAATAACGATGGAGGCCACTGTGTTCTTGGGGACCTTCAATGTTGCAGACATGTTTTGGTACCCTTCCCCAGATCTGTGCCTCAACACAATCCTGTCTCGGAGCTCTACGGACAATTCCTTCAACCTCATGGCTTGGTTTTTGCTCTGACATGCACTGTCAACTGTGGGACTTTATATAGACAGGTGTGTGCCTTTCCAAATAATGTCCAATCAATTGAATATACCACAGGTGGACTCCAATCAAGTTGTAGAAACATCTCAAGGATTATGAATGGATATAGGATGCGCCTGAGCTCAATTTAGAGTTTCATAGCCAAGGGTCTGAATACTTATGTAAATAAGGTATTTCTGTTTTTCATTTTTAATAAATTTGCAAACATTTCTAAAAACCTGTTTTCGCTTTGTCATTATATAAAACCAACAGATGTTGGTCGTGCCACTGTGGACCTATAACCAGGATATTTGGGGTTAAATATGTACCTTACCCTACCTTTCTAATATTAGGGGGTGGGACTCGTGATGTTTTTTAAAGGAACACTACTGACTGTGCTGAACTCACAATATCACAAGTCGACTATAACTTTGGTTTCTTGAAATAATGGCTATATTTCCAAGGTGTGCGCTAAAAAACCTTTTCCTGCTGAGTCCGTACTGTCGGGGATTTCTACCAGCGAGAAAAAACTATATCACTGAGTTTGCATTTTGCCTTCAGCTTGGGCATCGACGCACTGGATACAGTACCATATCAGGTTAGTAGCCTATGTCGGCTATACCACTGGATACAGTACCATATCAGGTTAGTAGCCTATGTCGGCTATACCACTGTAAGTGTTCTAGTCTATCATACTACAGTAGTGTACAAGTAGGCTATTCATATGTTTTACTAGTAGAATGGCCATTGACCGTTGATCTTTCAATTGTGTAAATATTCCATAAATTAATGCAATTATTATTGTAAAATAGGTAATAAGAAACCTCAGGACATCAAACGTAAGTTGTAATCAGTTAGAAAATATATTGATTGATCCCGAAGAGCATAGACTATAGTTCCCTGTCCAGGTAATGGCCCATCCAAACTACAACTAAACTAACTTTACACATACAGTATAATAGATGTGGCCTAAAGACAAACACTGACAATAGTCTGATGGGTGACAATATATCCCTGGATAAGCATTCACAATAATGTTAGTATTTTCTTAGCAAGAGACCAACCTGGGCAGTTGAGAATTGTCTGTAATTAACACTTTTCTTTGAATCACAGTGTGTAGCCTGCACCTGTGTTCTCAAAGCAAGTTTGATTTATCGTCTTTCATTTGATGGCGTCGACCTGTTCAATGTGACAGCGCATGATAATGGCGTTTGCCTTCTGCACATACTTTCACATGCTCTTCATTGGATATGTTTAGTGAATCGTTAGACCATTAGCTCGGTCTACGTTCTACAAATTCAACGTTTATCACTCATTGGCAATGGCAGGCAAAAGCTAAAATAGTGACCTTGTTTTGGATCAAATAATTTTTGATCAGATAGATTGGACACTTGCGGTGTAGGGTCATAGACTCATAGACTGTCAATCTTTGCATCCATAGCTCTGCCTATGAATTTCAGTGATTACTTCCCAAAAGGTAATTTCCCTTGCCCAGTTGTCCACCTCCTTGACAATTCCCCGTCAGAAAGCATGCATCTCGGTCAGCACGGCCTCCTTAGTAAAAATCACCCTTCTGTGTGTCTGGCCATCCTTCCCCCGTAGGTACATATGTGACTCGTTTCAGGAAACTAGGTGTGTGTGGCGGGTCACTACTTCACAGGAGAGCCATTTGAACGTAAACTTTTTTTTTTTTCAAAATGCGTTTTTTGGCAGAAATGCCTACGGGAATGTGAACTTTCATGTGCCTTAATAACAAACTTGTATGCGATCTGTAAATACGAATACAATTAAAATTACGAACCTAGTTGGTTTAGCCACAGAAAAAGACAACAACCTTCCCGCTAGCCATGATTGGCTGAGATAATGAGTGGGCTGGACATGCTGAGAGATGAGTTCGGATTGGTCTGCTAAATATAGCAAGCTTCTGTTTATTTCAGATGGTCAGTATGTGTAGGTAATCCTGTCTAACGCTGCTTTTTAAAAAATATATTGCGTATTAAAATTGCATAAGTGTTGCTCTCCACTTTCTGGACGATCCTAGTTTTGAAATCAGTGGAATATGATAGCTAAGGAGCTGTGACAGGGAGACTCTAGCTACATTTGAAGGGGTTTCCTTTCAAGTTAGTGTATTGTTAGCTAGCTAAAGTTAGCCGGCTAGCTACATTTTCAGATATTACACGTTTCAAATTTTGACAGAAAGTGGTTTCCTTTCAAGTTAGTGTACTGTTAGCTAGCTAAAGTTAGCTGGTTGTTTCACTAGCTAACGTTACGTGCATGATCTTATTATTATTATCTCAGAGCCAGTTCCCCCCTCTCTCTCTCTGTGTCTGTCTAGCGAAGACACCTATTTAAGGGCTTTTGGTGTTACCATAATTGCTTACACCTATTCATTTGATTGAGCAGGTTTAACTTATAGCCAGATACCTCAATATGACAGACATATAACTATATCAGTGGAGGCTACTGAGGGGAGGACGGCTCATAATAATGGCTAGAATGGAGTCAATAGAATGGTATCAACCACATTGAAATCATATGAGCCATCCTCCCCTCAGCAGCCTCCACTGAACTATATGTATAGATAGCAACATGTAGATGACCAATTAGCTAGATGGAAAATGGTTGTTGTGTGCCCAGGTCAGCAGCCGATCCCTTATCCCAGTGGGAATGTAGATGCGCTCAGGAGGACAGGTAGTGGGTGCGGGTTCCCTTTCCAGAGCTTGGCGAATCATAGAGATGGGACAGGGCATTGGCTTTGGTGTTCTTTGAACCTGGGCGATAGGTCAGCGTGAAGTCAAATCTAGTAAAGAAAAGGGCCCACCTTGCTTGCCGCGGGTTCAGCCGCCTTGCTGTCCGTATGTACTCCAGGTTCCGATGGTCGTGAGGATGACGAATAGGTCCTTGGCACCCTCCAGCCAGTGTCTCCACTCCTCTAATGCCAACTTCACTTCCAGGAGCTCTCAATCGCTGACGTCATAATTCCTCTCTGCAGGAGACAGTTTCTTATAGTAATACACACAAGGATACCATTTTTGTGGATTACCTTGTGGTTGAGACAGGACAGCCCCCACGCCCACCTTTGAAGCGTCCACCTCCACCACAAAGGATAGCATAGGATCTGGGTGTTTGAGCAAGGTGAAACGTCCCTTCAGTAGGCGGAAGGCCTCGTCATCACCTATGGGGACCACCCTTGAGGAGAGGCGATGGAGCTAAAGTTCCTGATGAACCTGCGGTAGAAGTTGGCAAACCCCAAAAACCGGTGTGATGCCTTTATGGTTCTTGGGACTGGCCATGAACTGACCGCATCTACGTTCTTAACGTTCATCACTCCTTGCAGGCTGATCTGGTAGCCTAGGTAGGAGACAGTGTCCTGATGAAATTGTCACTTCTCTGCCTTGACATATAGTTAGTTGAATAGAAGGCGTTCCATGACTACTCAGACGTGAGAGATGTGATCCTCCAAGGTAGCCGAGTAGACCAGGATGTCGTCGATATTCACGACCACCTGGCGTCTGAGCATGTCCCGGAACACCTCGTTGATGAATGCCTGGAACACTGACAGAGCATTGGCTAAGCCTAAAGGCATCACCAAGTACTCGTAGTGACCAGACGTCGTGCTGAAAACTGTCTTCCATTCATCCCCCTCCCGGATGCGTATGAGATTGTATGAACTCTGCCGTTCCAATTTGACAAAGAACCGGGCCTCGCGGAGCTGTTCAATGGCTGCCGGCACCAACGGGAGAGGGTAAAGGTACTTGGTGGTGATCTAATTCAGCCCTCTGTATGTAATCAATACACGGCATAATCCTCCATCCTTCTTCGCCACGAAGAAGCCTGCAGACGCAGGAGAGGTGGACGTGCGGATGAAACCTTGTTGAGGCGCCTCACGGATGTTCTCCTCCGTTGCCTTGGTTTCAGTCACCGATAGAGGGTAGATGCATCTGCGCGGTGGCGCAGAGCCTTCAAGCAGGTCGATGGCACAGTCCCAGGGGCGATGAGGAGGGAGACAGGTGGCACAGGTTTTAGAAAACACCTCCTGCAGGTCCTGGTATACCTCTGGGATGTTGGGCTGATCGGCAATCACAGGACTCTCAATCGACATGGAACCACAGGGGACGGGAAAGCAGGTCCTCCGGCATTCGGGTGCCCAGTCCGTGATTTTCATCCTCGACCAAGAGATGGTAGGGTTATGGCTTTGGAGCCATGAGAGGCCGAGGATGATCTTGTGAGCTGGTGCACTAGTGATGAAGAAGGGAATATTCTCCTGATGGATGGACTCCAAAGTGAGGGTGAGTGGTGTGGTGATGTGTGGTGATGTGTGTGATGTCCCGGATCCTAGTGGCCGATTTATAAAGGGCTTGAACCGAAAATGGAGAGCAGGTATGAGTTGGTGATAAGAGAGGAGGCAAGGGTCTGGTCAATAAAGTTCCCTGTGGCACCGGAATCCACTAGCGCTGTAGAAACAGTACATGAGGGACAGTCAGCTAGTGTGATCGACACTAAAAAGGGTTTGGCAGATTCGTTTGGACCTCCTCGCTCAGTCCTCTTCTGTATAGCGTACGGAGCGCTGGCTCATTCCGCTGGATGCTGCTAGTGTCCGGAAGGTGAGCGCGTACTCTGCAGTGGTCTAGTCATCTTGCCGTAGTTGGAGTAGGCTCTCACCCCCCTCTGAACTCCGGTTGATGATCGAAGATACCTCTGAACAGAGCCATGGACCCCTCATAGGAATCCAGATCCTCCTCTCCTCTCTCCCAGACGGCCGTAGCCTACTCCAAAGCCCGCCCAGTCAGCAGAGAAATAACCATGGTAACCTTAGACCTCTCGGTGGTGGGAGCTCCCATCTGGTGAGCAAAATAGAGGGAGCACTGGAGTAGGAAGCCCGGCCTTTAGATGGGGTTCCATCATATTTATCCGGAAGGGACAAACAGGAATTGCTTACCTAAGCGGGTTGCTGAATGGGCTGGTGTGCTGGCTCGACTGATGGCAGAGTATCCTCCGCTAGTTGAAGGCAATGCCTATTTGGTATGTTCAAGACGTTGAAGACTGAGAAGGACCTCTTCCATAACTGTCCGCAGTTACGCCAGCTGGTAGTGGTGTTGACGAAGTAGATGATGGGAGTCGAGAAGCAGGTGGGGAGTTTAATAAAACAATGAACACATAACACACATAAACACAACAAATACTGTCTGGAGAATGGACCTAAGGAGTAGCATCTGGACATGGAACACAACCAATACTGTCTGGAGAATGAACCTAAGGAGTAGCATCTGGACATGGAACACAACCAATACTGTCTGGAGAATGAACCTAAGGAGTAGCATCTGGACATGAAACACACAACCAATACTGTCTGGAGAATGAACCTAAGGAGTAGCATCTGGACATGGAACACAACCAATACTGTCTGGAGAATGAACCTAAGGAGTAGCATCTGGACATGAAACACACAACCAATACTGTCTGGTGAATGAACCTAAGGAGTAGCATCTGGACAACCCAACAGTTTGGGTCGTTTAGACATGGTTGTACAGTGTACTGTGGCGAGCTTGGCCATAAGAAGATGGCATTACACAGAGATTGATTTAACGGAGAGTTCCTGCGCCCCATAGAACGCACGACTCCAGGAACGTCATACTTTATTATCCTCCTTCAGCTTTTGGCAACGAACCTAACCTCCGGCCATGCAAGGCTCGGTTACGGTAGGCACTCTAACATTCCCCCTCCCCCATAACCTGAACTCAGACAACGGAAGAACACATAACCACATAACATTAGTTTAACTACTAGAAACATAACCACATAACATTAGTTTAACTACTAGAAACATAAACACATAACATTAGTTTAACTACTAGAAACATAACCACATAACATTAGTTTAACTACTAGAAACATAAACACATAACATTAGTTTAACTACTAGAAACATAAACACATAACATTAGTTTAACTACTAGAAACATAAACACATAACATTAGTTTAACTACTAGAAACATAACCACATAACATTAGTTTAACTACTAGAAACATAAACACATAACATTAGTTTAACTACTAGAAACATAACCACATAACATTAGTTTAACTACTAGAAACATAACCACATAACATTAGTTTAACTACTAGAAACATAACCACATAACATTAGTTTAACTACTAGAAACATAACCACATAACATTAGTTTAACTACTAGAAACATAAACACATAACACAACCGTTTTATCGTGGAACATGAACTACCCACAATCCCTCTTCAGTTACCACGCAACGCGTAGCTAGCGTATGCCGGCCAGTGTTCTGACCTCTGACCTCGTGAGACGGGGACGGGGGGGCGCTTGGTGATTTTGATTGACAGACACACATTCCTCACCAATGGACTACAAGAGGCGGCAAAATGAGCGGCAAACATTTTTATAAGCCCACATTTTGCCGCCTTTCCAAAGTGCCGCTCTAGGCCGTTGCCTAGTCTTCCTATACGCACGCTCCGGCCCTGGAGGGTATCAATCCTAGACACATGGAACGTAGGGTGAATACGGAGGGTATCAATCCTAGACACATGGAACGTAGGGCGAATACGGAGGGTATCTATCCTAGACACATGGAACGTAGGGTGAATACGGAGGGTATCAATCCTGGACACATGGAACGTAGGGTGAATACGGAGGGTCCGGGGTAATCCTGGACACATGGAACGTAGGGTGAATACGGAGGGTACGGGGTAATCCTAGACACATGGAACGTAGGGTGAATACGGAGGGTCCGGGGTAATCCTAGACACATGGAACGTAGGGTGAATACGGAGGGTCCGGGGTAACAAGAGACGAAAAGCAGTGGGACTAAGGACTCTAGAGATGGGGAAAGGACCAATGAAACGAGGGGAAAGTTTGCGGGACTCCACCCGAAGGAGCAGGAACCCCTCTGCCCAATGCGATAGCGGGGAGCCGGAGTCCGGCGGCGGACGACGATTCCTGGAGTTGGAGGTCTTGAGAAGAGCCGACCGAGCTCTTCTCCAGGTACGCCGACGGAGGCGGATGAACATCTGGGCTGAGGGTATGTTGACTTCCTGTTCTTGCAGGGAAGAGTGTTTTGGGCATACTCCACCCAGACCAGTTGTTGGCTCCAGGTAGTGTGGTTGGTTGAGACGAGGCATTGTCGTTTCCAGATCTTGGTTTGCTCACTCCGACTGGCTGTTAGATTGGGGATGAAATTCGGAGGATAGGCTGGCCGACGACCCAATAAGGGTGCAGAACGCCTTCCAGAACAGGGACGAGAACTGAGGACCCCAGTTGGAGACCATGTCCACCGGGAGTCCATGGATGGTTTGAGTCTCTGATATTTATTACAGTACAAGGAGTAGGCAAGAGTTCATAAACCAGATAGGTACCTGGGGGGCTGAGTCTGTGACAATTCTGTGGACTAGAACAAGTTGAGTTAATACTACTCTTTTCTCCGCTGTTAGCCAGCCTAGCTGCTTAAAATGTTAGACTTCCAGATGAGTACGAGGGGAGGGTTTAAGTACAACTATTACAAGCTTGTTTTGGCTGGTCTGTAGCTCATTCTCTAGGTGTTTGGGGCTGCTGGTGAACCAGGATGTTGTCGTGACGTGACTTTAACATTAATCTGAAGACTGTTATCTCTAGTTATCAAACTATGTTTAATTGTTACCCGATTTAAATTAATAATGTAACAATTAACTCATTAGGATCCACGAGAGCGGTTCTTTAAAAAGTTAAAATCTCCCGAATTGAACTCTAAAATGTCTTATTTTGTTGCTTTCACAAAGTAATTTCTTGAGATTATAATTTATTTCATGTGATTCGTTTTAAGAAAAAACAACAACCAGTCCCTCATTGAACTGAACTTTCATTTTAATACGGTAAAACTATTTTCATTTTTAAATAATTGAAAGTGAGATGCTCCGTTTGGGCTGATCGGTGACCTGCTAGCACCTCCCCTGGTAAGAGGGGAGTGAGGTAACATCAGAGTTGTACCGTGTTAACGTGCTAGTTAAATGCAAAATGCCAGAACGAAAACACACAAAAGACAGATAAATGATACAGCATGAAAAAAGTATAGAAATACAAGAAGTCTGGAGTGCAAAAAGCTATAAAAATACATTGCATAGTATGGGTGGATGGCTGAATATGTACACTATACATTGTTACAGAGTGTTAGGTGAAAAAGATTATACAATTATTGCAAGTTGATATAGATAAATAAGGAGTATTTGCATGGTTAACTATACTATAAAAGTCGATGGCAGAGAAATACTTAAATAGCTAAATGTACGTATGATATGAGTGAGGGTAATAATAGTTTACTTAATATACAGACTGGTTAAATGTACAGGTAAGTGAATATTTGCATGATTAAATTAACTGTACAGGTAAGTGAATATTTGCATGGTTAAATTAACTGTACAGGTAAATATACAGTTACATTTACAGGTAAGTAAGTATTTGCATGGTTAAATTAACTGTACAGGTAAATAACAGGAAGAGATACTTAAATAGCTAAATGTGTGTATGATATAATTTAGGGTAATAATAATAATTCCCTTAAAATACAGTCCTTAATGCGCAGGGTTTAATTACAGATAAATGCACGTATTGCACATTCGATATACTAAAAGCATTGAAAAAAGAAACAACTGACAGGATAATAATATGCATTCCTGAGTGAATGACTATGTAAGTGTAGTCCAAGAATTACTTACAATATTGCACGTGTGAGATGTGAGGTTGGGCACTGATGTTAGGTGATTAGGCCTGGCTCGCAGTCGCCGTTACAATTAATCCCAAAGGTGTTCGTTGGGGTTGAGGTCAGGGCTCTGTGCAGGCCAGTCAAGTTCTTCCACACCTATCTCAACAAACCATTTCTGTATGGAACTCGTTTTGTGCACAGGGGCATTGTCATGCTGAATAAGGAAAAGGCCTTCCCCAAACTGTTGCCACAGAGTTGGAAGCACAGAATCATATAGAATGTCATTGTATGCTGTAGCGTTAAGATTTCCTTTCACTGGAACTAAGGGGACTGAACCATGAAAAACAGCCCCAGACCATTATTCCTCCTTCACTTGGACTATACATTCGGGCTGGTAGTGTTCTCCTGGCATCCGCCAAAACTAGATTTGTCCGTTGGACTGCCAGATGGTGACGCATGGTTCATCACCCTAGAAAACGCCTGTCAGTAAAGGGTGTGGTTGAAATAGCTGAATCTACCAAATTTGTCGACATACTTTTGGCCATGTAGTGTATTTTTTGTTTGTTTTTAGCAAAATAGTGCAAACTTCAAAGAGTAGAACATTCAAGGAGTTGCTCTCAACATTTTTTTTTTTTTACCCTTAGGTGTGTGTACAGATGCATAAGAATTTGATACCATTTCAGCCATTACCGGAGTGTTTGATAGGTCATTGCAAACGTTTCCGAAGTCGTAACATTAACGGGGTTAAAGGAACGCAAGAGATTTAAGTAACAAGTGGATTTTGTAGCTCAATCACAGGAAATGTATGTCTGACAAGGAGAAATCCACAGCTGGCTCGTTACTAAACGTTTAAGGGGCGGTGCCACAGAGACAGATTAAACCTGGTCCTGGAATATAAAGTTCAATCGAGAATATCAATTGAAAGTGCTTTTAAGACTAGGAATAGGCTTAATCCGTGTCCTTCAGAGCATATGTGTAAGAGAGTTATTCTTCTATCCGTGTACAGGGATCCCTTGTGTGAGAGAACGTACTCTTATCGCAGTGAAACCAGATGGGGTCCAGCGCCGCCTTGTGGGACAGATAATGCAACGCTTTGAGCAGAGAGGCTTAAAACTGGTGGCCATGAAGATGCTGCAGGTGAGAGATGGCCAATTCCAAAAGATCTGAACGGATTGGATAGGTATAAGTAGTAGTATGACAATAAGCAGTATGATAGTAGCTTCAACTTATCCTCTGATACAACAATTGGAACTTAGATGGTGCGTGTTCATTCAGCATTCACACCCCTTGACTTTTTCCACATTTTGTCGTTACAGCCTGAATATAAATACAGTGGAATGATGTTTAAAGTAATTTTCACAAATTAATAAAAAATGAAATGTCTTGAGTCAATAAGTGTTCAAGCCCTTTGTTATGGAAAGCCTAAATAAGTTCAGGAGTAAAAATGTGCTTAACAAGTCGCATAATAAGTTGCATGTGTGCAATAATAGTGTCTTTTAGTAATAGTGAATAATTCTTTTTGAATGACTACCTCAACTCAGTACTTCACACATACAATTATCTGTAAGGTCCCTTAGTCGAGCAGTGAATTTCAAACACAGATTCAAATACAAACACCAGGCAGGTTTTCCAATGCCTCGCAAAGAAGGGTCAAAAATTCAAAAAGAAGCAGACATTGAATATCCCTTTGAGCATGGTGAAGTTATTAATTACACTTTAGATGGTGTATCAATACACCCAGTGACTTCAAAGATACTGCCTTTTCTAACTCAGTTGCCGGAGAGGAAGGAAACCGCTCAGGGATTTCACCATGAGGCCAATGGTGACTTTAAAACCGTTACAGAATTTAATGGCTGTGATAGGAGAAAACTGAGGATGGATCAACAACATTGCAGTTACTCCACAATACTAATCTAATTGACAGAGTGAAAAGAAGGAAGTCTGTACACAAACATTTTCCAAAACATGCATCCTGTTTGCAACAAGGCACTAAAGTAATACTGCAAAAAAATTAGCAAAGCAAATTTGGAATAAGTCAAGGGTTATGAATACTTTTGTAAGCCACTGTAAATACCAGACTGTAAAATAAAGGTTAACCCAATGTTGGCTTGCTTTCTTTCAGGCACCAGAGGAGCTGCTCTCTCAGCACTACCAGGAGTTAAGGAAGAAGCCCTTTTACCCCAGTCTCCTGCAATACATGACCTCTGGTCCCATAGTTGTTATGGTGAGGGCTCCTGCCTCTGTCTATCCTGGTTATCACTGATCAGTCTGGGAATCCTCTAACAGATGGACACCTGGAAGGTCTAGAAAATACATACATACACTTAGGTTGAAGTCATTAAAACTCATTTTTCAATCACTCCACAGATTTCATGTTAACAAACTATAGTTTTGGCTATTGCTTGACACAAGTAATTCTTCCAACAATTGTTTACAGATAGATTATTTCACTTATAATTCACTATATCACAATTCCAGTGGGTCAGAAGTTTACATACACTAAGTTGACTGTACCTTTAAACAGATTGGAAAATTCCAGAAAATGATGTCATGGCTTTAGAAGCTTCTAATAGGCTAATTGACATAATTTGAGTCAATTGGAGGTGTAACTGTGGATGTATTTCAAGGCCTACCTTCAAACTCAGTGCCTCTTTGCTTGACATCATGGGAAAATCAAAAGAAATCAGCCAAGACCTCAGTAAAAACATTGTAGACCTCCACAAGTCTGGTTCATCCTTGGGAGCAATTTCCAAACACCTGAAGGTACCACGTTTATCTGTACAAACAATAGTACTCAAGTATAAACACCATGGGACCCCGCATCCGTCATACCGCTCAGGAAGGAGATGCGTTCTGTCTCCTAGAGATGAACGTACTTTGGTGCGAAAAGTGCAAAAAAATCCCAGAACAACAGCAAAGGATCTTGTGAAGATCCTTTGAGAGCAGAAATGAAAAAGCGTAAGCGAGCAAGGAGGCCTACAAACCTGACTCAGTTACACCAGTTCTCTCAGGATGAATAGGCCAAAATTCACCCAACATATTGTGGGAAGCTTGTGGAAGGCTACCTGAAACATTTGACCCAAGTTTAACAATTTAAAGGCAATGCTACCAAATACTAATTGAGTTTATGTAAACTTCACAGACCCACTGGGAATGTGATGAAAGAAATAAAAGCTGAAAGAAATATTTCTCTCTACTATTATTCTGACATTTCACATTCTTCAAAAAAAGTGGTGATCCTAACTGACATAAGACAGGGAGTTTTTACTAGGATTAAATGTCAGGAATCATGTACCTTGACAAATGGTAGTGGTAGTATTTCAGATTGTCAGTGATGTGTATAATCTGAGTAGCCCTCAATTTGCCAGTTCAGTTAACATTTTTACCTCTCAGCCCGACACTTGAACCATCTCCTCTTTATGGCGGAATTAAATGATAGTAAATTGAACTTTATTCCCTTTTTATGCACTTTTCTTTCTACACGTATTCTGACCTTGAAATTAGGCACGAGGTAACGAATCCTACCTATTGGTTTGGGATCAGAGAAATGAAGGTGTGGCAGAGGTGTTTTACAGATTCACCATATTCTGACCTTGACGTTAGTCCCTCATAATTCTACCACCTTTACGCACGACAAAACCTGTTGTATCCAGTAATGGAATAACATCATTCAACATGCACTGTAATTTACAAATTGATAAACTATTGATAATCTGTTTGGATGAGGGGATTGTAAATATAAATGACAATTATTTTAGATATACAGTGGGGAGAACAAGCATTTGATACACTGCCGATTTTGCAGGTTTTCCTACTTACAAAGCATGTAGAGTTCTGTAATTTTTATCATAGGTACACTTCAACTGTGAGTGACGGAATTTAAAACAAAAATCCAGAAAATCACATTGTATGATTTTTAAATAATTAATTTGCATTTTATTGCATGACATAAGTATTTGATCACCTACCAACCAGTAAGAATTCCGGCTCTCACAGACCTGTTAGTTTTTCTTTAAGAAGCCCTCCTGTTCTCCACTCCTTACCTGTATTAACTGCACCTGTTTGAACTCGTTACCTGTATAAAAGACACCTGTCCACACACTCAATCAAACAGACTCCAACCTCTCCACAATGGCCAAGACCAGAGAGCTGTGTAAGGACATCAGGGATAAAATTGTAGACCTGCACTAGGCTGGGATGGGCTACAGGACAATAGGCAAGCAGCTTGGTGAGAAGGCAACAACTGTTGGCGCAATTATTAGAAAATAGAAGAAGTTCAAGATGACGGTCAATCTCCCTCGGTCTGGGGCACCATGCAAGATCTCACCTCGTGGGGCATCAATGATCATGAGGAAGGTGAGGGATCAGCCCAGAACTACACGGCAGGACCTGGTCAATGACCTGAAGCGAGCTGGGACCACAGTCTCAAAGAAAACCATTAGTAGCACACTACGCCGTCATGGATTAAAATCCTGCAGCGCACGCAAGGTCCCCCTGCTCAAGCCAGCGCATGTCCAGGCCCGTCTGAAGTTTTCCAATGACCATCTGGATGATCCAGAGGAGGAATGGGAGAAGGTCATGTGATCTGATGAGACAAAAATAGAGCTTTTTGGTCTAAACTCCACTCGCCGTGTTTGGAGGAAGAAGAAGGATGAGTACAACCCCAAGAACACCATCCCAACCGTGAAGCATGGAGGTGGAAACATAATTCTTTGGGGATGCTTTACTGCAAAGGGGACAGGGCGACTGCACCGTATTGAGGGGAGGATGGATGGGGCCATGTATCGCGAGATCTTGGCCAACAACCTCCTTCCCTCAGTAAGAGCATTGAAGATGGGTTGTGGCTGGGGCTTCCAGCATGACAACGACCCGAAACACACAGCCAGGGCAACTAAGGAGTGGCTCCGTAAGAAGCATCTCAAGGTCCTGGAGTGGCCTAGCCAGTCTCCAGACCTGAACCCAATAGAAAATCTTTGGAGGGAGCCCCGAAGGATCTGGAGAAGGTCTGTATGGAGGAGTGGGCCAAAATCCCTGCTGCAGTGTGTGCAAACCTGGTCAAGAACTACAGGAAACGTATGATCTCTGTAATTGCAAACAAAGGTTTCTGTACATAATATTAAGTTCTGCTTTTCTGATGTATCAAATACTTATGTCATGCAATAAAATGCTAATTAATTATTTAAAAATCATACAATGTGATTTTCTGGATTTTTGTTTTAGATTCCGTCACTCACAGTTGAAGAGTACCTATGATAAAAATGACTTCTACATGCTTTGTAAGTGGGAAAACCTGCAAAATCGGCAGTGTATCAAATATTTGTTGTCCCCACTGTATTTTACCTTGGAGACAAATGTGAAACCAATTTGGCAGCAAAATGAAGTATATTAACATATCAACTTTACCACATTGAAGTGCTGTTCCGTTATGCAGAATTGTAATTGTATGGCCTTGAAGGGCAGACGCAGCCTGGAGCATGTAATGGTGATTTCTATCGTGGTGAATATTAGCCACTATCAGTATGGAGTGCTACTGTTTTACAAAGGTTTTAGCTGTCCTTTAGAGTCCTCAATTATTTACAACAGAGCCCAGATCCTGGATTTAGCACACTCAGCGCTGCTGCACCCCAGGGAAAAGTTTGTTATTCCGGACGAGTTGAAAAGGCGACAGCGTGGACGCAGGGCGGGATTGAAGTGTAAAGCAAAGCTTAGGAAATACAAGCCGGCTATACCGTCTATCATTGTAGGCAATGTGAGATCGCTGCATAACAAGATGAACAAGCTTGAGTGTCTGGTCCATGGACAAAGAGACTACCGGGAAGCTAGCCTATTGTGTTTTTCTGAGACATGGCTGAATGATAACATCCCCATAGAGAACGTCACTATTGGCGGTTTCCAGACCATAAGAGCGGACAGGGATAGGGTTTCTTCTGGTAAGGGTAAGGGTTCCAGGCTCAGGCTTCAACCTGGCCTGGAAAGGGTCCCTGTGCTGTGGAAATCATCGGTCCCAGTGCCCATGAAGGCGCACTCCACTGTCCTGAATGACTTCAGACCTGTAGCGCTAACATCCCACATCATGAAGACCCTGGAAAGGTTAGTCCTCGCTCACTTCAGACCCCTGGTGTGTACATCACTGGACCCCCTGCAGTTCGCATATCAGCGCAACATCGGGGTGGATGATGCAATCATCTACCTTCTGCAGAGGGTCTACTCTCACCTGGACAACGCAGGTTGCACTGTGAAGGTTATGTTTTTTTACTTCTCCAGTGCCTTCAACACCATTCAGCCCCTGCTACTGAGTTAGAAGATGAAGAGGATGAAAGTGGAAAAACCCTTAGTCTCCTGGGTCACGGACTACCTGACACAATTTGTGCAACTACAGAGCTGTGTGTCAGAACAGGCAGGGAGCAACACAGGTGCCCCCCAGGGACCAGTCCTCTCCCCCTTCCTGTTCAACCTCTACACCTCAGACTTCAGATATAACTCTGAAACAAGCCACCTACAGAAGTTCTCGGATGACTCCGCAATTGTAGGGTGCATCAGGGGTGGACAGGAGGAGGAGTACAGGAGCACAATCCATGACTTTGTGTTGTGGTGTGAGCAGAACCACCTTCAGCTCAACATCAGCAAAACAAAGGAGATGGTGGTGGACTTTAGGAGAACCAAGGCCCAACTGACTGCAGTCCCTATACAGGGGATGGATGTGGAAATGGTTGGGTCATACAAGTTCCTGGGAGTCCATATGGATAACAGGCTGGAATGGGCTGGTAACACCGGGGCCCTGTACAAAAAGGGCCAGAGCCGACTCTACTTTCTGAGGAGGCTCAGGTCCTTCAACGTGTGCAGTAAACTACTGCCTACCTTCTACCAGTCTG
Organism: Thymallus thymallus; assembly: GCA_023634145.1. Classification (NCBI taxonomy): domain Eukaryota; kingdom Metazoa; phylum Chordata; class Actinopteri; order Salmoniformes; family Salmonidae; genus Thymallus; species Thymallus thymallus. The sequence continues at coordinate 32,935,546 of CM042398.1, read as the reverse complement.
TGGTGGCCAGTGCCATCTTTTTTGCAGTGGTGTGCTGGGGCGCCAACATAAAGGTGGTGATGCTTCTCGGGTAAATAAGCTGATCAGGAAGGCTAGCTCTGTCCTGGGGATGAGCCTTGACACTCTAGAGGTGGCGGAGAGACGGATCCTGGCCAAACTGCTGGCCATCATGGACAACGTCACCCACCCTCTGCATGCCATGGTTATGATGCAGAGGAGCTCCTTCAGTCACAGACTGATCCCACCACGGTGTGTCAGAGAGCGCTACAGGAGGTCCTTCCTGCCGGTGGCTATTAGACTATTTAATGCCTCACCGAGGTGCAGTGCCGTTGTCAACATAGACCTGGAACTGTTGAGGTGTTAGGACCTAGTTTAACAATTATACATCCATTCGTGAGTAATTCTGGTCTGTATTCACACACACTGTTGAAAACCAAAATCTGTGATTGGATGTATAGACATTATGGACAGTATGTGAATAGAATATGCGACCCGTTTCAGGAAACTAGGCATATGTCGCAAGTCACGACTTCACAGGAGAGCCATTTTAACATGTATTTATTTTTTTGTGGCAGAAATGCCTTCTGGAACATGTAAACTTTCATGTCCCTTAATAACAGACTTATATGCCATCTGTAAATACAAATAAAATTGTTAAATTATTAGCCTTGTTGGTAAGCCACAGAAAAAGGCATCAACCTTCCCACTAGCCATGATTGGCTGAGATAATAAGTGGGCTGGACATGCCGAGAGAGGAGTTCGGATTAGTCTGTCATATTTTATACATTTTTAAAGAAGGCTTCTTCCTATTTGAGCTCAGTCTGTGTTTGTAATCCTGTCGAAAGTGGCTTTTTAAAAAGATGTATCTTGTAGTGTTGCTCTACACTTTTTGGAGGATTGAGTTTTGAAATCAGTGGAATTAGAGTACGATAGCTAAAGAGATGGAGAAAACACCTGTCTCCGGATTACATCTTTAAACTAAGGGCATTTGTGGCATGGCATCTGGCGTGACAGGGAGACGCGTCCATCATGCACATTGATGTATACGGGTAAGATAGTCTAGCTAGCTACATTTTCAGATATTCAAATTTTGACAGAAAGTGGTTTCATTTCAAGCTAAAGTGTACTGTTAGCTAGCATTAGCTGGCTGACTCCCTAGCTAACGTTACGTGTATTACGTTATTATTCATTGTTGTTTAACTAGCTAATGTTAACTGGCTGGCTTGTTAGCTGATGTTACGTGACACGTGTGATATTACACATTGTTTAACTAGCTAGGTTCATTGTTTACCTAGCTAGCTAGCTACATGTCTTAAGCTAAAGTGTACTGTTAGCTAGCTAACGTTAGCTGGCTGGCTCCCTAGCTAACGTTGCGTGTAAGACGTTATTACTCGTATCACAGATCTGTTTGCTTTGCTTGTTAGAGCCTAATGTTATCTAGCTAATGTTGAACCTGGTTGGTTAGCTCCCAGTAGATTCGTGCAGGGTAGTAACGACATGATTTGGCACTGTTCATTGTTGATTAACTAGCAAACGTTAGCTGGCTGGCTCGTTAGCTAACGTTACGTGACGTGGGATCTTACATGTTGTTTACCTAGCTAGCTAGCTAAATGTCTTAAGCTAAATTGTAAATGCAGCCAATGTCCCACAGTTGACAGTGCATGTCAGAGCAAAAACCAAGCCATGAGGTCGAAGGAATTTTCTGTAGAGTGTGTCAAGGCACAGATCTGAGGAAGGGTACCAAAATATGTCTGCAACATTGAAGGTCCCCAAGAACACAGCGGCCTCCATCATTAATAAATGGAAGAAGTTTGGAACCACCAAGACTCTTCCTGACTGAGCAGTCGGGGGAGAACGGCCTTAGTCAGGGAGGTGACCAAGAACCCGATAGTCACTCTGACAGAGCTCCAGAGACTAGTCAGGATTCAGGGAAAGCTGAACGGAGCAAAGTACAGAGAGATCCAGAGCGCTCAGGATCTCAGACTGGGGTGAAGTTTCACCTTCCAACAGGACAACGACCCTAAGCACATAGCCAAGATAACGCAGGAGTGGCTTCGGGACAAGTCTCTGAATGTCCTTGAGTTGCCCAGCCAGAGCCTGGACTTGAACCCGATCAAACAACTCTGGAGACACCTGAGAATAGTTGTGCCGCGACGCTCCCCATCCAACCTGACAGAGCTTGAGAGGATCTACAGAGAAGGATGGGAGAAACTCCCCAAATACAGATGTGCCAAGCTTGTAGCGTCATACCCAAGAAGACTTGAGGCTGTAATCGCTGCCAAAGGTGCTTCAACAAAGTACTGAGTAAAGGGTCTGAATTCTTATTTAAATGTGACATTTCAGTTTTTTTTGTTTTTAAAAAATTGACCTGTTTTTCTTTGTCATTATGGGGTATTGTGTGTAGATTGATGAGGGAAAGAAAACATTTAATACATTTTAGAATAAGGCTGTAATGTTAATTTTTTATCCTGAAAAACTCCCCACTCCTTAACGAATACAAGTATACCCACAAGATGCAGCCACCGCTATGCTTGAAAATATGGAGAGTGATTCTCAGTATTGTGTTGTATTGGATTTGCCCCGAACATAACACGTTGATTTCAGGACAAAAAGTCTATTGCTTTGCCACATTTACTGCAGTATTACTTAAGTGCCTTGTTGCAAACAAGATTCATGTTTTGGAATAATTTTTATTCTGTACAGGCTTCCTTTTCACTCTGTCAATTAGATTAGTATTGTGGAGTAACTACAATGTTGTTGATCCATCCTCAGTTATCTCCTATCACAGACATAAAACTCTGTAACTGTTTTAAAGTCTCATGGTGAAATCCCTGAGCGGTTTCCTTCCTCTCCGGCAACTGAGTTATGAAGGACACCTGTGTCTTTGTAGTGACTGGGTGTATTGATACACCATCTAAAGTGTAATGAATTACTTAGTTACTTAACTCAAAAGGGATATTCAATGTCTGCTTTTAAAATGTTTTACCCATCTACCAATAGGTGCCCTTTTTCACAAGGCATTGGAAAACCTCCCTGGTCTTTGTTTTTGAATCTGTGTTTTAAATTCAGTACTCAACTGAGGGACCTTACAAAATACAGTACAGAGATGAGGTAGTCATAAAATTTAAAACAAAAAAAACAACACTAGAATTGCACACAGAGTGACTTGTTAAGCATGTTTTTACTCATGAACTTATTCAGGTTGGTCGAATACTTATTGATTCAAGACATTTCAGCTTTCATTTTTTATAAATTTGTAAAACTTTCAAAAAACTAAATTCCACTTTGACATTATGGGGTATTGTGTGTAGGCAAGTGAAAAAAAAATCTAAATGTAATCCATTTTATATTCAGGCTGTAACACAACAAAATGTGGAAAAAGTCAAGGGGTATGAATACTTTCTGAAGCCACTGTATCTGTTAAATTCCAAACCACCTGACCACTTGTGTATATCTGATTGATTCACTTTCAATTAATTTGCTGAATTGACTGATTTAAGATACTATTGCCCTAGTCCTGATGGCAAGCGCTACATCCATTCTTGTTGTCCAGGTGTGGGAGGGTCATAATGTGGTCCGGACATCCCGGATCATGGTAGGAGACACCAACCCAGCCGAGGCCCAAGCAGGCACCGTCCGGGGGGATTTCAGCATTCACGTCAGCAGGTTAACCTTCTCAACAAAGACTCAAATGAAAAGATCTTTCACGTTACAATAATTGGCACAGTACACTTTTGAACAAATATTTATTTGACAACAATATTAATTTTGAGGGATAAAAAGTAAATAATATATAAACATGAAATTGATTATTTGTGAAACTGGACTTCAAGCCATTAATGAACTAATGAATGTAGGTTTGTGTTTTTTTACAGAAATGTGGTCCATGCCAGTGATTCAGTAGAGGGGGCTCAGAGGGAGATCCAGCTGTGGTTTCATGGAAAGGAACTGATGGATTGGGACTGCTATGACCACGATGGCACCTACCAGCTTTGAGAAAGAGATGGAAGGCAGAGAGGGAACGAGGTAGAACAGCCATCAGGAACAGTGGCACCATTCCTAACTCTTTATGTGTCCTGTTTTCAATCCTCAGCCTTCTCCATCGTGGGTGGCTCCAACACCCCAGAGCCCCTCCCTACTCTTATACAGTAATGTATAGTCCTCACGATATGTATTTGAACAGTGACTTAAAAATAAAACATGTGGCTCTATACTCCACCATTTTGGATTGGAGATCAAATGATCCGTATGACACAATATTAGAATTTTTGTTTATTTGAGACTGATTTCATGAATATCTGTTTTACCATTTAGACATCAAAGCACGTTATATATTTAGTCCCTCCATTTGAAGAAATAAGAATTCGGACAAATGTACTGATAGTGTAGTCTAATGTTAGTATTTGGTCCCATATCGCTTGGACCTAATGACTTCAAGTTTGTACAAACTCATTGGCTGCATTTGCAATTCGTTTTTTTGTGTATTATGGGACACACCTTACCCAATAGTAACTAAACGGTGAAGGGTGTCTGGAGTCATTTTCTTTATAAATGAACTGAGATGTTTTCTGAACACTTCTAAATCGATCCTAATGATTCGGAAAATGCATGAATGGATCACACGTAATGATGAGTAGGATACTTGTGGCTACCTTACAAGCTCTGAATAATAGAGGGCCAACGGATTTTCTAGTGGGGTTTTCAGTACTATGACGGCACGAGGACGGTGAGCACAAAACATGAGGAGCTTGAAGAGGGAAAAAATGGAAAACGAACGAAATCGATACATAAAGTTGAATACACGCGCAGCTCAGGAACAATAATCTACACGCACACCACAGGGAGGGGAACACTGCATAAAGGGTGTGCAATTATGAGAGTGGAAGCCGGTGTGCGCGTGGAATCGGGATGGGAAACAGGTGTGGGCGCGTGAGCGCGGCTGCCGTCATGCTCATGCCGGTGGCTAGTATACAGGCGAGGTCGCTACAAGTACATTTTCACTACCGTTCAAAAGTTTGGGGTCACTTAGAAATGTCCTTGTTTTTTAAGAAAAGCAAATGTTTTGCCCATTAAAATAACATCAAATTGATCAGAAATACATGTAGACATTGTTAATGTTGTAAATGACTATTGTAGCTGGAAACTGCAGAATTTTTATGGAATATCTACATAGGTGTACAGAGGCCCATTATCAGCAACTATCACTCCTGTGTTATAATGGCACGTTGTGTTAGCTAATCCAGGTTTATAATTTTTAAAGGCTAATTGATCATTATAAAACCCTTTTGCAATTATGTTAGCACAGCTGAAAAGCTGATTAAAGAAGCAATAAAACTGGCCTTCTTTAGACTAGTTGAGTATCTGGAGCATCAGCATTTGTGGGTTCGATTACAGGCTCAAAATGGCCAGAAACAAAGAACTTTCTTCTGAAACTCGTCAGTCTATTCTTGTTCTGAGAAATGAAGGCTATTCCATGCTATTCTAGAGCCAGTTTGCGCTGTTCTGTGAAGGGAGTCGTACACAGCGTTGTTCGAGATCTTCAGTTTCTTGGCAATTTCTTGCATGGAATAGCCTTCATTTCTCAGAACAAGAATAGACTGATGAGTTTCAGAAGAAAGTTCTTTGTTTCTGGCCATTTTTAGACTGTAATCGAACCCACAAATGTATTCTATTCTCACTTACAAAAAGGTGACTCAGAAATGACACCCATCATTCACCATTCAGTTACTATTGGGCAGACATGACTCAAAACACACCCAAAACACACTGGAAATGCTTCAACAAGCTTGTGCCCACAAGCTTGATGTGGTCATTACATGTGGGGGACAAGATACATAAAGTACTTTTGTCTAAATGGTAAAATAGACAATACCCTCAAACTGTTGCCTCATATGAATACAGAGGCCGAATAAAGAAATACATACGGTCACCAATCAACTGCATTACTCTTAAAAACGGCTTCAACTACCACCACCAATTTCCATATGCTAGCGATGCTACCAGCTTATACAAACGGGAGTTAGTATTAAACAGATGCTTTTCCTGTTTTACCTGAAAAGGACAACTTCTAAATGTTATGGAGTATAAAATAATAGCCAATCAGAGCACCGAAAAAAAGTGTCAAGGGAAGCCCGTTTGGATTTGGCATCACTCCTATGAAATTGCAGTGAGAGCATCATACGTCATTGACAGAAACAACTTGAATTGTTGCATCTCGTTGTGTTGTTGTCCTCCAGTGGCTCGCTAGCGAGCTAAAATGGGACCTTTCCTAAATTATCCATGTTAGGAAATGTGGATTTGGAGATTTGACTGTGATTTGACTTAATTCTCCTTACTGGCCAATGATTATAACAGCGATTCTGATCCAACCATTGATTCATACATTGTTTTGCCCCTGGCCTGAGGATGGAAGTTCAATATGCTTCTAAAAGTAGAAGGCTAATGTTAACTAGCTAACGTGGCCCATAAAAGGAAGTTAGGCTCGCAAGCAAGCCTTTCAGGTAGCCTAAGACAACAAAAAATACAAGCGTGTACTGTATGACAGAGTAAGAGACCGTTTGGACAGCCACATCATAGTTAGCTTACGTTGACTGGACTAAATAGTTTTTGGTATATTTCAATGTCACTGTATTAGACTAAGCAGAGGTGATTTGATGATGTTGAAATGTTGATGTTGAAATGGTGCTAGAATAGTGGAGGGCAGTTCTAAATCAATAGTTGTTTAGTGGTTTGAAAAATGTCAGAAACATTAACTTGCTTAACGATGCTGTAGGTCATGTAACTGTTTGTTACATACAATATGCTTTGTTGACTTCCATAAGACAGAGGTTGCTCTCCTGGGTTTGTGATGAAACAAGAATTTGTTCTTAACTGACTTGCCTAGTTAAATAAAGGTTAAATAAAAAATAACTGGTTGAATTTATTCTGCCACCGTCTTCTTATTGTCTCGGCCTTTAGGCCTATACATCACGGCAAGGCATATGAACTAACAGGTTATAGAGAGAACCACACAATTATCACAATACATAGGTTATAATATGTTCCCCAGGGATTTACCCAGGGATTTACCCAGGGATTTACCCACGCACCGCTAGATGGCCACCAAGACTATTACAATGTAATCATGACGTCATCTGAGCGCGACGTACAGTAGCAGGAAAAAGTATGTGAACCCTTTGGAATTACATCTGATCTTCAATTTAAGTCACAACAATAGACAAACAGTCTGCTTAAACTAGCAACACACAAACAATTATACGCTTTCATGTCTTTATTGAACACACCGTGTAAACATTCACAGTGCAGGGTGAAAAAAGTATGTAAACCCTTGGATTTAATAAATGGTTGACCTTCCTTAGCAGCAATAACCTCAACCAAATGTTTTCTCAGACCTGCACAACGGTCAGGAGGAATTTTGGACCATTCGTCTTTACAAAACTGTTTCAGTTCAGCAATATTCTTGGGATGTTTGGTGTGAACCGATTTCTTAAGGTCATGCCACAGCATCTCAATTGGGTTGAGGTCAGGACTCTGACTGGGCCACTCCAGAAGGTGTATTTTCTTCTGTTGAAACCATTCTATTGTTGATTAACTTCTGTGTTTTGGGTCGTTGTCCTGTTGCATCACCCAACTTCTGTTGAGCTTCAATTGGAGGACAGATAGCCTTACATTCTCCTGCAAAATGTCTTGATAAACTTGGGAATTCATCTTTCCGTCGATGATAGCAAGCTGGCCAGGCCCTTAGGCAGAAAAGCAGCCCCAAACCATGATGCTTCCTCCACCATAATTTAATCAGTTGGGATGAGGTTTTGATGTTGGTGTGCTGTGCCTTTTTTTCTCCACACACAGTGTTGTGTCGCTTTTTCACAAAATTGGATCTCAGGAGCGCTTACAACCTGGTGCGTATCCGAGAGGGAGACGAGTGGAAAACAGCATTTAGTACCACCTCAGGGCACTATGAGTACCTCGTCATGCCGTACGGGTTGAAAAATGCTCCAGCAGTCTTCCAATCCTTTGTAGACGAGATTTTCAGGGACCTGCTCGGGCGGGTGTAGTGGTGTATATCGACGACATACTGATATACTCGACTGCACTCACTGAGCATGTGTCCCTGGTGCGCAGGGTGCTTGGTAGACTGTTGGAGCATGATCTGTACGTCAAGGCAGAGAAGTGTCTGTTTTTCCAACAATCCGTCTCTTTTCTAGGATATCGCATTTCCACGTCCGGGGTGGAGATGGAGAGTGTCCGCATTTCAGCCGTGTGTAATTGGCAGACTCCAACCACGGTAAAGGAAGTGCAGCGGTTTTTAGGGTTTGCCAACTACTACCGAAGGTTTATCCGGGGCTTCGGGCAGGTAGCGGCCCCCATTACCTCACTGCTGAGGGGGGGACCGGTGAGGCTGCGGCGGTCAGCTGAGGCGGACAGGGCTTTTGGTCACCTGAAGGCTCTGTTCACCTCGGACCCCGTGCTGGCTCATCCGGATCCCTCTCGGTCATTCATAGTTGAGGTGGACGCATCCGAGGCGGGGATAGGAGCTGTGCTGTCTCAGCGTTCGGGTACGCCACCAAAACTCCACCCCTGTGTCTTTTTTTCGAAGAAGCTCAGCTCGGCGGAGCGAAACTATGATGTGGGGGACAGGGAGCTGTTGGCTGTCGTGAGGGCTCTGAAAGTGTCGAGGCATTGGCTTGAGGGGGCCAATGCCTCAAGCCAATGCTGGACTGACCACCGCAATCTGGAGTACATCAGAGCGGCGAGTAGACAAAACCCTCGCCAGGCAAGGTGGGCAATGTTTTTCACCCGGTTCGACTTCACCCTATCCTACCGGCCAGGTTCCCAGAACGGCAAGGCAGACGCGCTGTCCAGGCTGTATGACACAGAGGAGCGGTCCATCGATCCCACTCCCATCCTCCCTGACTCCTGTTTGGTGGCACCGGTTGTATGGGAGCTGGACGCGGACATCGAGAGGGCGAGGCGTCACGAGCCTACTCCCACTCAGTGTCCAGCTGGGCGTAGGTACGTTCCGTCCGCTGTCCGCAACCTTGAACTTCAACTTCTTCACCAGCTCAGTGACATGTGTTTTTAAATGACAGTTTGTCATCAAGCCAGAGCACAATTCTTTCTATCATCTAAGTCATTTGTAATATCATTTACAACAAACATGGCAGCCGAAGTGGTTGTATGTTTAGGTCTGAATCCGGATTGATTAACATTAAGAATACCATTTACAGATAGAAAATAACTTAGTTTGTTGACAAATGATTGTAGTATTTTTGCAAGACAAGGGAGCCTGTAAATGAGTGGATAGTTATGGAGATCACCACTATCCCCGCCCTCATGGAGTGTTAGCACAAAAGCTGCTGTCCACACATTTGCAATAATTCCATGGATGGGGGGTGGGGGGCCTGATCCTAGATCCTACTCCGAGACGCTTTATGAATACAGGCTCAGATGAATGGCTCTAGACTATTGAATAATATTAGTATGTCCCCTCCATGGTGTGTGTAAGGGTCTCCTGTTGAACTCTCTGCTGGGCTAGACCCAGATCTCCACAGCCAAGCCCTCCATGGCCAGGCAGAGGATGATGGAGGAGGAGAGGCAATGGGTGGTGCAGGCCTACCGTCATCTGACGAAACAGAAGCGTTGTCAGCAGGAGGCCAAGGCAGCTGGGATAGAGAGGCTGCAGAACCTCCAGTGAGACTCCAGTCGGACAAGGGCTGTGTTCCCGTTCTCTGCCTTGCTCCCCCAAGGTGTGCACTTCTCACAGACACTCCTCCTTTTTTTTTTATGTGGCTCTATACTCCAGAATTTTTTATTTCAGATCAGGTGACAGTATTCCAAAATTCCTTGCAAACAATGACTACATCAAGCTTGTGACTCTACAAACTTGTTGGATGCATTTACAGCTTGTTTTGGTTGTTACATTTTGTCCAATAGGAAGCGAATGGTGAATAATGTATTGTCAGACTCACTTTTATTGCAACGGGTTTGTAGTCACATGCTTGGTGTAGTTATTGCGTGCTAGGAATATGGGACTTTTGACTACTTTTGGTACACTTAAGTTAAATTTGTCCAAGTACTTATGACATCTTCAAATGGGGGACTAGATCTTTAAATTGTGAAAATACCCTGGTGACATTCTGTACAGTAACCTCATATGAAACATTTGATCTCAAATCCAAAATGCTTGAGTATAGAGCCAAATGTAAAATTGTGTGGACTGGTGTAAGAAATATGGTGGAAAGTCTGGAAACCCCTGTAGCCTATGCTTAAATCAATGCTTTTTAATTAAATGGAGGTGAGAGAGAGAGCAAGTGCACATTTCAGGGTGAATTTGAGGGAATTTGGCTCCATTAAAGAGGAAGCACCAAATCCAAGTGGAACCACATGGAGGGGACAAGGTTTAGCTCATCTGATCACCAAGCAGTTCAAATTCCTTTCCCAATATGCAGTTTTTGTGGACACTGGGATGGATTTTGGCTAGTGTGGAAAGGACCAGACCTCGGCACATATGGACTGATTCACTGTTTCACTGTAAATTATGACTCTTTGGGGACTTTAAAAACCTTATTTTTCCATGCAGTTTGGATGGAATAAATCACATACAGTGCCTTCGGAAAGTATTCAGACCCCTTGACTTTTTCCACATTTTGTTACGTTACAGCCTTATTATAACATCTACACACAATACCCCATAATGATAAAGCAAAAACAGGTGTTTATTCTTGGCACACCTGTATTTGGGGTGTTTCTCACATTCTTCTCTGTAGATCCTCTCAAGCTCTGTCAGGTTGGATGGGGAGCGTTGCTGCACAGCTATTTTCAGGTATCTCCAGAGATGTTCAATCGGGTTCAAGTCTGGACTCTGGCTGGGCCACTCAAAGACATTCAGAGACTTCTTGGTTCTTGGTCTCCTGCCTGACCAAGGCCCTTCTCCCCCGATTGGTCAGTTTGGCCGGACGGCCAGCTCTAGGAAGAGTCTTGGTGTTTCCAAACTTCTTCCATTTTAGAATGATGGAGGCCACAGTGTTCGTGGGGACCTTCAATGCTGCAGAAAAGTTTTGGTACCCTTCCCCAGATCTGTGCCTCGACACAATCCGGTCTCGGAGCTCTACAGACAATTCCTTCGACCTCATGGCTTGGTTTTTGCTCTGGTGTGTGCCTTTCCAAATCATGTCCAATCAATTGAATTTACCACAGGTGGACTCCAATCAAGTTGTAGAAACATCTCAAGGATGATCAATGGAAACAGGAAGCACCTGAGCTCAATTTCCGGCACCATAGCATGTAAATAAGGTATTTCTGTTTATTTTTAATAACTTAACTTCTTAACCTGTTTTTGCTTTGTTTTTATAATAAGTAACAAAATGTGGAAAAGGTCAAGGGGTGTGAATACTTTCTGAAGGCATTGTATTATTTATGGCCCTACTGTACCGAGCAAGAAAAGTTTGCACCGGTCATTCCCACTAGGTGGTAGTCTTTATGATGTCCCCAAGCCTAAACAAATCAGACCAGCTAGTAACTGAATGGCTTACCACCGCCTGGCACCCTATAATTACATTTGCAATCCCAAAAAAGGTTGACTTACAAGGCATGAAAGGACCCTTTCTCTGAGGAGCTTTGGACTGGGGAACAACCAATGCAGCTGGTCGGACCTAGACATTTCTAGCTGGTTTGTTTAGAGCTTCTCCTTACTGTGTAAGACTACTAACTTCTCAGGTTACATGGACTTGTTGATATACTTATTTACAAACTTTAGTCAACTTTGTTGGCCCCTTTTTTCTAATGTTATTTTCGCTTTGTCGTCCCTTTGACAAAGTGACCGTGTATAGCTATACAGAAATACTAGATTATGGAAAAACACACTCTTCTTCTACTGACTGGATGGATGAACTCTGGTGTTTTCATCAGTTTGACTGTGGCCTGTGGTGTGGCCGCACCTGGGGACATGCCTGATGTTGTGGAGTGTGATGTCATGGTGACAGTAAATCCCTGTTGCCCAGTGAGAGGTAGACTGGACAAGTGGTTGTGGTTTCTAGTGGAGGATGGCTGACTGGACTGTAGCCACTAAGCTCGATGACCAAAATCTTAATTGTTCGTGGTTTCAGGCGTGTACTCTACCATAGAATTACACACATTAATAATTTCGATGTACTCTTTCAAGCCTTCATGTACCCCCATTTAACTGTCATTCAAGGGTAATTTTGAACAATGGTAGTGATTCACATCCTCAAGTTTCTGTTCTGTAGATCGACTGCTTTTTATTTTCAGTTGAAGTTATTAACCAAGGATGTGTTCGCTCAGGAAGAAGTGAACAGTAACATATGGTATGTTAGAGATATAGTAGAAATGTCATGAATAGAGCTGACATGATCCCTTGTACTCTTTGTCAGAAATGCCTGTCTGTTCTACACAGTCTATGTATATCTTAACGGACTACTGCACATGAACCAGGAATTCTCCAGTTTGATGTATTGTTCCCTGTCTGTTTGGAATCCGTCTCCATGGAAATAACTTATCAGTTATCCATTATGGGTTAGGGCCATAATCTCTTGTCAGGAGTGTCAACCACACTGTTTATATATATATTTTTTTTTTTAAATCAGAAAACAAGAGGCAAGGTGTGTCCCAAATGGCACTCTATTCCCTGTATATTGCGCTTCTCTTGACATTGGCCATGGTCAAAAGTACTCCACTATAAAAGGAATACAAGCCATTCGGGACGCAAACTCTGGTCTTTATCTATGACATACATGTACTCTGTGTCCTTAATGTGTTGACCTAGCTGTAACTAGGAGATACAAGGGGACTTGCTAGGTAATGATTTGCAGATGGTCTGGCTTATTCCTAACCATGTCTCATTTGTGTAAATATAATTATGTATACGTTCAAACAGGGCACACACGTCTTCACTGGGGTTCTAGTTTGCAGAAACCTGCCTAATTATCACTGAGTTATGTAACTAACTAAAAAGCTATTGTGAAGGTTGGAAGGTTTTGCTCTTGAAATGACAGATTGGGCTTTTAGGATTTCAACATTATGCTGACTCATGTCTGCAATGCATCTGACCAGTTTGTTTGTTTGCTATTAATGACCCCTAGAGGCTTCTCCATTCTGCGGCCTACTAGTCTCCTCTGTGTTTCTCTGTGTTATTGATACCAGGGCTGCTGGCTGACTGAACAACACAGCCCAGCACGGGTCACGAGGAGAGGAGTGGGCGGGAGAGGTTTCTCAGCCTGCTGCTGCTAGGCAGCCATGGCTCAGTGGGAGTCATTTTGTGTGTGTGTGTGTGTGTGTGTGTGTGTGTGTGTGTGTGTGTGTGTGTGTGTGTGTGTGTGTGTGTGTGTGTGTGTGTGTGTGTGTGTGTGTGTGTGTGTGGCAAATTACACAAATATCTTATAGCTACTTCTCCCAGTGGAGAGGGAGAACTCATTTTAACGAAGCGAACAAGTAGAGAGCAGCTGCCTCGACCCAGACTGGGCCATGTGATAATACAGTGCAACTCTATTCATATAGCTGTTACCATTACCCATATGCTATCTTATATTCGCTGTAATATAGAAAATATACCAAACGTTATTGCGTAGGTTGGTTGTGAGAGCTCTTCACTCACAGCCCACTCAATTCCTTTATGTAACATGTACTCCTGCCTTTTAGCCCCGGATACCTCGGTTCATGATGAATACACTGAAATGACTCACCGGTTTCATAACCACATGGACGTATCGCATCTTGAATCTATGTTTGCAACTCTCTACTGCACTGCATCATTCCATTGCCCAACAAAACTCCTATCTGAATCCTGTTCTCATATCCTTCTGGCTTGACTGAGGGGACACAGATATTCAGGTTCTTAGTTTTCAGGTACTTGATTGAGAGAGAGTCTGATCTCATCTAGCCATAGCAGTGTGGTTGGATAGTATACACGAGTGGACATGGTATCACAGTTGAAATCCCCATCCACAGTGGATGCAACGGTCCCAGTCAGCTCTGCCTTGTGTCTGTTAGTAGTATGCAGTGTGTATCTGTGCAGTATTTATGTTTGAACTATTCATTTATTTTACCTAGGTCTCTTTTACCAATGCACCCTGTATATACAACATAAGTATACACATTATACCCAACATACATTTGAAGTTCGAAAGTTTACATACACTTAGGTTGAAGTCATTAAAACTCATTTTTCAACCACTCCATAGATTTCATGTTAACAAACTATAGTCGGTTAGGACATCTACTTTGTGCATGACACAAGTAATTCTTCCAACAATTGTTTACAGACAGATCATTTCACTTATAATTAACTAAAGTTTACATACTAAGTTGACTGTGCCTTTAAACAGCTTGGAAAATTCCAGAAAATGATGTCATGGCTTTAGAAGCTTCTGATAGGCTAATTGACACTTGATTGGTTGACTTTGCAGAAAGTAGGGCAGAGAAGCCTTTATACTGGCCTTGCATACTGGAGGCTCCATCAGTGGAATTACCAATGCACTTGCTGATGTCAAGCTTCATGTTTTCCAGTACTTCACTCAGTACCTGGACAAAGTATTGTCCAGTGGATGCCTCACATTTCACCACAGCCACAAGCCTCTCATGGATGATGTTCGTCACATATCTGACTATGACAGAGCATTGATCGTGTGTTCTAATGTCCTGCGTAGTGTCAAACTGGACTGAAAACATACATATTTATACTAATTACTCATCCAGGTTGAGGACAGCTTCCTGGATTTCACTTGCTATGGTGGCCTGCATTGTGTGTTGGATGGTGGTAATGACGTTATCGATGGTAGTCTTTGATAATAGAGTGATTAGAGAGCCTCTGCCCCATCTTGACCCAGACTCATGCAGTGTTTTGCTTTTCTCTATGCAGGCAGTGAGATGCTCTTTCATACACAGGTCGTACTTTCCGAGCAGAATGATCATCTCTAAAATGTGTCCATGGTCAATGCTGCTGTCATCTAGTGTACAAGCTGCTTCAGACTGCATGCCTCTGTAGCTCAGACCCCTCTTGCCTATGGCTTTAACAACATCTATAATGCTCTCTAGCACTTGCTCTCTATGAGCAGACATCTGACTGCTGATGAACAGGCTCTCAATGTTACCTTTGGAGGACCTTAGAAAGTAGGCCTCATTAGTATAACATTATAACATTCAATAAAAACTATGTTAGTATAATATAAATATATTAATTATATAATGTTAGTGTATTCATATAATTTCATATAATAGTATACTATATACCACTAGTATAATATTAATTCCAATTGGACAATACAGCAGTTTAAGAAATACACAACCAATATTTATAATTTTTGTAGGTTTTTTTCCTTAATTAAATCCAAGAAAAATGTTCTCTAATTTGTTAATGCTGAGTACTAACTTGTCAATAATCATAACCATTCATCGATAACAACGAGTTAACAACCTTTCGAAAGTTTGCTGTAGCACGTCATCCTTTTTATAATGTCCCGCCCCATCCAGGCTGTGATTGGTCGGTTCACGAAAAGTGACATTAACGAGCGCTTGTTTCAACAAAAGGCACCCGATATAATTAAATAGCCAGCTAGTCAAACCCAAACATTGCTTATCTTATACCTATTGTCTTCTGTCTTACCGTTTCAGCTGCAAAACCTTGACTAACATTTGAATGGGTATCACTGGGCTCAATGGGCTGCTCTCTCTCCTCTCTGCTGCCAGAGCCTTCAGGCTCACTAGGCTGAAATGATTGACTGGTAACGGCGCCAAATGAATCATTAGTTATTTTAAAACATTTGGCTGGATCAGCCTCAAGGGACTTCAACCTCTTCTCTCTCCTCTTTTCAGCACCACCTTTAGGGGCGAGGCCCAGGTAAAGTTAGATTGGACTAGACCAAAAGTAATTGGCTGGGAGAGAGAGGCTGACAGATGTAATACCCAACCGCAGTGGCAGTGGGCCGGAAGCCCACTCACCTGGGCCAGTCAGACACACAGCACTTGGTTATTTTTATTTAAGCAGGGGCTGAGGTTATTTATATTTTGCGTTGCATCGGCCCCAATTGTCAAGCGGCCCACTGGGAAAACTCCCGGTGCTCCAGATGGCCAGTCCGTCATAGTATCACAGGCCAAACATCAGTATTGACAGAATAAAACGTGAAGTTTTGCATCTCGTTGTGTTGTTGTCCTCCGGTGGCTAGCTAGCTAAAATCGTCCCTTTCCTAAATTAACCATGGATGGAGATAGGGATTTGGACTTGTGGTTTGACTTAATTCTCCATACTGGCCAACGATTATAGATCAGCCAATGATCAACCTTAAATTCATACATTGTGCCCTTGGTCTGAGAGGATGGAGGTTCAACATAGCTAGATGTAGTATGCTAATGTTAACTAGCTGGCCTGGTGTATCATTGCCCATGAAAGTAAGTTAGGCTAGCGAGCAAGTATTTTAGCCAGGTAGCCTAGGACAACAACAACTAAAAGCGTGTACTGAATGACAGAGTCATAGACAGTTTAGGCAACAAGAGGAGGATGGCGTTGGCATTTCTCTACAAGTAGGGTGAGTCAACGTGCTTTTTCTACTAGTTGTCCTTGTATTAGACTTAAGTATAGGTGATTTAGATTGTTGAAATGGTGCTGGAATAGTGTGACTTGCGGTAACTCTCCGTGGTTCTAAATCAATAGTTGTTTAGTAGTCCGAAAATGTCTGAAACAATACCTTGCTTGACCATGCTGTAGGTCATGTAACTGTTTGTTACATGCAATGTTTTGTAATGAAACAAATGTGTGGTTGAATTTATTCTGCCAGTGTGTCGTCTTATTGTCAATCCCTTAGACCTATAGATCACGGTGGCAAGGCATATGAACTAACAGGTTATAGAGAAAGCAACACATCGGTTGTAATATGGCTTTTTTCCCCCCTGTATTGGCTTCCCCAGGGATTTTACCCACGCACCACTAATGATTACACCCTAGATCAGCTAGATACAGGCAAGAGTGTGCAAGGCGGTATTGAATGTGTCACTGTCAACTTGATTAGTCAAATTTCTCTCGATCTGTGCACTTATGTTGTAAACATTAATTCATAGGCTAGGTTGTACAACCTCATGATGGGTATAGGGAACATTGGAGTATCATGTATTAGCCTAAACCTATCGATGTTACATTGAGCTGGATGAATGGAATATGAATGACAGTCATTCAATATACTGTAAAAGAAATAAGGCCATACTCATAAAAAAATAGAATTGTCCTCCCTCATCTTAAACGGCACCGACCGCCACTGGTGTGTAGTGTGCAGTGTGTCTGTGTGTAGTATGCAGTGGTCTGTGTTGGTGTGCAGTGTGACTGTGTGTAGTGTGCAGTATGCATGTGCTTGGGTGTGAATCAGGAACACTGATGTACACACACACACAGGCAACATCCCTGTCGGATGCTCCAGCAGGCAAAGAGGCTTATCAGAGCAGTGTATGTAAATAACTCCTCAGAGGTGTACAGTGTTTTCTTCCTCAGGACACTTCCTCTTGCAATGTTCCCTACTACACTGTCTATCTACAGTATCTGCCTCTTCACAGGTACGGTATTGGAGCTATTCCTACTTTTAATGTTTTATCAAAGGGATGATATCAAACAAAACATGTAGTGTGATTTAATTATTTAATGTTGAATGTTTCTATTGACAGAAAATGACAAGTTAGCAATATGTTCTATTATGGCTGCTATAGTTAATAATTTAAACGGCTATATGTATCAGTTATTACACAGTAAAGTAGAAACACAGAAGAATCCAAACAAGTCCCTATTTAGGGAGGTATTCATGACAATCCATAAAATAACAATTTACAGTAGATTCATGTTACAGAAAAACTATCAAACAGCTAGTAGAGAGGGATGTACATTCAGTATATATATATAGTATATATTCACGGTGAAAATACTATCAATTATAACCATTTCCAAAATATGTAAAGAAAAAAACGGTTTAATTTCAGACCTATATTTAGTGTAAACAGTGCCTTGGGTGTTTTAAGCACATAGAGACCAGCGTCTCAAACAACGCCACTGTGTTTAGACAGGCAGAAGTCTTGCTGAAGTCGTTACAGCCGATTGGACAACTTCTGTCTGTGGCGTCCGAAAGGTTTGGGCTATACACCAATATAACCACTCTGTGGAAAGGCGAGACTCTCACGAACACGTACACGTCAGTCGTACATTTGCTCTAGGACGCCCAGAGGCTTTCACAGCACTCATCTGAAGGTCCCTCAGTACCAATTGAAAATAATTAATTTGAAGTATATGGAGACTAAGGGGTTAAATACATGTAATAATAAGAATCTTTCTTATATATATAGGACAGGTATTTCAGAACAAACTTCCTTTAGATTTTAAACCCAGACTGTAATGGGTTTTTAAGGCTGTGCAACAAATTCCTCTTGAAACTGCCTCACTGTCCCTTCAGTCTGGCCACACTGCTGTGTTTTGCTGTGTTGGTTGGATCTCCCATCAGTGCAAGGTGTTGGGGCCCGGGGGTGGGGAGTGCTGGCTTGGGAGATGGGTAGGTGGAGGGTGGCTAGTACTGCCACTGGGACAGACTGGGACTGGGTGAGACCCTGGGAGATGAGAGACACACTTGTTCTGGGTGCACAGCACCAAGACTGTGGCCTCTCTCTGTGACACTGGCTCGCTCCAACCCTACTGTATGTACAGAACAGCCTGGCCTCTACAGTGGTCAAAGGCGCTGGGTCTTCTCAGGGTCCAGCCCTGACAGACACACCCAGGGGCGGCAGGGGAAACTGGGGCGCAGAGTAGAAGAGAGGGAGGGTGAAGAACAGGAACCAGGTTGTCGTAGAGTAGATTCACCACAGAGGCTTCTTATGCACACCATTTCCCTGAGAAAGACAAGGCAGAAGAATTAGATTTTGAAATCCTTCAGATTTACTTTTCACACTGTCGTGCCAATCCAATCCTGTGCAGGCTCGGGATATGTTCTTTTCACATAGACTTTTCCAGCAACTATGGTTGATGCATAACTAGGCCAGCATAGTACAGCTCAGCTTGGTTCGGTAGTTTAAAAAGGGAAATGGGACCGCAACAACACCATGGATGCACAGTGGATCCGGTTGTGTTGTGTTGTGTTGTGTTGTGTATGATGGCAGGTAGCTCTGCTCTGCGCTTACACTGACTGCTGGGGACAGTCCTGTGGTGGGTAGGGGTACTAGAGTTCGAGGCAGGCAGTTGCTCTGGTTTAGAGAAGGGGTCGTGGCACTGGGAAGGCCTGTCTCATGGGACTGGGCCCTCTGTAGAGAGGACACACGCACACACAGAGAATTTAAAAAACGGTTGGTTTCAGTACGTATTTCTTTGAGAATATCAGTAGTGTGATAATGATATCAGGGTTTAAGTAAAACCCACTCACATTTACCAGGCTCTTGGTGATTAGAGCTAGTTCTGTGGGCTGGTACACACAGCTGCGGAGCTGACCGCTATAACCACCATATGGAGATACAGGCTTGTTGGCTGCTAGAGAGAAGAGGAGGGAGGAGAGAGGAATGGCAGAAATACATTTAAATTAATTAACTTCAAAATCCATAGCTGCAAGTGCTTCAATTGTTTTGGATTGCTGGGGGCTGAATGATCAAATACACACTGGGATTTACAATAATGGGATTACATTTCTGAGTTACAAACTACCAGTTCCTTACAAAGAGTTATTGTTTCAACTTTATCACCTGCGGTAAGTACATGTCACAGACACAGATAATATAAGGATCCATTTGGGTACATCTGACATTATTTGAAGAGAATGCGTGAGCCATCGTCTCTATGGCAACAGCATGGTGCGAATTACAGCTCCCTTGAATGAGGCGTTAGCTCTCCTAAATGCAACAACATTTCTAAATAATGCTAATTTACCATGAACCTATTTGTTTAAAATGCAGTGGTAAATGTTTTACAGTGGTAAATATTAAAATAAAAGCTTCCAATGAACACCCCCACCTCTCTGTCATGATTTAAACCATGTATTTCTATGTGGTCGTGCTGTCCACAATTTCGGTCTCAGCTGAGCTCCGTCACACACAGATTTTCCTTTGGAGTTCGTCATTTTCACCATTTGTTTGCCATGCGTCCTTGATAAAAAAATAGCACATGCCTTTAATCCAATGCCTTCAATTTATCCGTTGATTTATCGTTGTTTGCTTTCTCCAGTCAGCTGTTTAGAGCGCTCGTTGCGTCGTTCCAAGTGTAAACTAGGGTGTAAAACTTGTTTTGATTCAACTCATGTATTATATTGAATGTAGGCTACCTGTTCTGCGTGTGTTCATGTCTTTAAAGAGGTTATGTTAGTGGCAGTGTAGGCATAGTGGAGGGTAAAAGCAAGTAAATGCCGTTTACCCACCTTTTAAAAAAGAATGCATTGAAAGTATAGGGAGCGTTACTTTTTTCACCAAGACCGTCAATCAGAGTTTACCCAGCAGTTAATTTTTTTTACCACTACACACTGGTTTACCGGTAGGCCGATTTGAAGTTCATGGTAATACACATTGTAGCCTAGTCTAACTTGTGTTAGGGTGACCATCACAACTTTTCAGGCTACAGAAAAGGTACATTTGGCAGCCATACGCATCAATTAAGGTAGTCATTAGGGGCGGCAGGTAGCCTAGCGGTTATAGCATTGGCAACCGAAAGGTTTCTGGTTTGAATACCCGAGCCAACAAGGTGAAAAACTTGTCGATGTGTCCTTGAGCAAGGCACTTAACCCTAATTTGCTCCAGGGGCTGACCCTGTAGGTAGGCCGTCATTGCAAATAAGAATTTGTTCTTAACTGACTTGCCTAGTAAAATAAAGGTTAAATAAAGTTTAAAATAAAATTCTCATACTGGGTGATCTAATACTGTATATTTGCCAACCTGAGAGAGAGAGAGAGAGAGAGAGAGAGAGAGGTTCACTCCTACAGTCACGTTGCTGTGGCTTGCTGTATAAAACAGGCATCAAGGCATTCAGTTACTGTTCCATTGAACGTTAGAATGGGCAGAACTAGTGACATAAGCAACTTTGAGCTTGGTATGATCATCGTTGCCAGTATTTCAGAAACGGGCGGCCTCCTGGGCTTTTCACACCAGACCCAGTACTAGATGGACCTAATAAACTGGCCGCTGAGTGTATATCATCATATACATTACTGTAGGTTGAGAATGGGCAAATAATTGCTAGGACCAGAACAGAACAGAAGAGCGCAAAACTATTTAGCCAAGATTCATATTTACTTGTCCGCTTTGAGTTGATCTCTGTCCAATCTATGTCTAATAACACTGTCTTACCGCGTTGACCCCTGTTATGTAACTTGTCTCTCTATAAGAATGTTAAAATACGGGAAAAGAACGTGAGAGACCAAGACTAGTAGATAGTATTATTAGATAATGATTAAGCCCTGGGGTAAATAAACATGGATACCGATGAAACTGAAAATATTCCAGGAAATCAGATGGAACAGATTCAGATGATTAAACCTACAAGAGAAACATTGAAGAAAATAAATTCATGATGCTATGAGGGCACTGGCGTTTTTTAAAACGTTTTTACATGTTGTTTTTACCCAGACTGCATTACAAATTTCTCAAATGGGACAACATAGAGATTGGTTGGTTGGTTGGTTAGTTGGTTGATTGGGCCTTCCTACTTTACCTGTGCTGGGTTCGTCCATGGAGAAGGCCTTATTCTCCATGTACATGTTCTGATGGGCTGCTACTGCTGTAGTGTTCTTCTCCTTCAGAATGTTATCATAGACCAAGCTCCTGACCGGGTAGATAATGTGTTCCCCGTCGCTGGGCTGCTCCTCCCCCTCCTCGGTGAGGGAGCAGATCTCTGGGATGGTGTAGAGGACCAGGAACACCCAGGCATTGCTGACCAGGGCGATGGCCAGGGTTGGGTCGTCCCAGCTGGGGTCCCCGGCTACCTGGTTCCCATGGATGTACATGACGATCCAGGCCACCCACACGGCCATGGAGCAGACCCCAGTGGCCAGGATGAAGGCTCCGTCCCGCCGCCAGGCCTTGTGTTTGTGTGCGAGTGAGGGCACGGCCATCAGCACCACGGCTAGCAGCAGGGCCATGACATAGATCAGAGCCATAACAAAGTCCTGGCTGGCGATGCTGCAGGAGACGTCAGGGCTGCCGCTGGCCGTCATTGGCCTCCTCTCCACCGTGATGATCAGCCACTCTGTATTGATGATGACCTCGACCAGCCAGAAGGCCAGGGCTCCCAGACACAGCATCCAGCCCCGGGGGCCGCGGCCCCGCCGGTCCAGCAGCACCAGCCACAGCCCGTGCATCAGGAGGCAGGCCAGACCCCCCGCAAACAGCACACCAAACAGGAAGCGGCGTGCGGCGCAGCTGGTGAAGTCCCGGCCCACGATAAAGGCAAAAGTAAGGCCAAAGAGGCCCAGGGTGAAGACCAGAAAGCTGGCCTGCAGCGCCACCAGACCTTCTCTCTTCCTGTCTGTCACGAAGGGAAGGCTGGCCATGAGGACGACGATGAGGACGGAGGCCGTCACCACGCCTGCAGCCGCCAGTGACTCCACCACGATGCCCCAAACTGCAGTCAGGTCACACAGGTTGAAGTACAGGGAGCCCACGGAGGGGCCACAGCCTATAGGAACGCTGGTGGTGGGGGCCGCCATGGCACTGCTGGGACACACACACACACGCACGCACACACACACACACACATCAGAAACACACATTCAGTTCAGCTAAAGCCTGAGCCCCCTTTAACCCTTATGACTGAATCAGTCAACGTGATACTTAACCATTGCATGGTAAACACTTAGCTACATGCAGTAACCTGGTCACTGCATCCTACAGGTTATACTGAACATTCTCAGTGATTGCAACAGGTTATATTGAATCCTAGTGCTACCTATTCAACATTACATGAAGCACTGTGTGTCTTACATAAGCCGGTACGTGACGGAGTGGGTGAAGCAGGATCGTAACAGCTTCAGACCTTACAGTGATTACATCGCCCGCATGTAATGGAAGGTGCCACCCACACACCTGTTTCCTGGGTAATTATACCCCTGATTAAAGTCACCCCTGACCAAGAAATCCCACACAACTGAAAGTGATCACTGCTCAGCTTATCAAGGACAGGTCTAGTCTTTGTGAGAAGAGACCCTTAAACAGAAAGCAACCCACTGGGCACACACTGGTTGAAGGAATCAACGTTGTTTCCACGTCATTTCAATGAAATTACATTGAACCGACGTGTAATGGAGGTTGAATTGACATCTGTGCTCAGCGGGAAGAGTGTACTGTACATCCAAGATGGACTATCTGGCCTATATTTAACTATGTAGCAGGCAATGAAGACAAACACACTGATACAGAGAAACACAGGATGTTGACTGACAGCCAGGCCAAAGCAACTGCTAAAAAATAAATCCTGTTGAACTGCCTCCATTTTATCAACTGAATACTAGTAATACCAAACTTCCATAGAACACTAGTATTCCATATGAATAATATTATCTTATCAAGTTTGTAATTGTGTTCCTAATTCTAATGAGGATAAGCCTACAGCCTAGCAGCTATTACTTTAGGGCCAACTAATTAATGAGTAATACTATCAGGAATTATAGATATCCTTTACAACTCAGTTTCCAGTCATGCATCGTTCTACTACTCCCGTACCTGCTGACAGGGATGATGAAGATGGGAATACGCGCTGCTCCTCTTCCTCGTCAATCCGGGTAATTTAGACTACAAACCTGTAATGATATTTACTCCAGGAAAAAAATCGAATTCCTTTTCGCAACGGGTGTTTATTTTCTATTGATATCAATATGTTTTGACTTGAAATAGTTTCTTAAATATACAAAGCACTATCCGTGAAGACATACTGACAGTTCCTCTTAATTTGGCAGATTTCGTTCTTCTGCGTGTCTTCCTTTGGTGGTTCAGGTGCGTCTTCAATCATTCGCAAGGGGTTTGACGGTGTGACTTCATGACGACACAGCCGGTATCTGTTCTGCCCACTCCCACTCTGCTACAGTCGCCGGGTGTTGTGCCGCAATTTCCCCCTCACTTACATTTCACTTATCCTAGCAGCATAAAGCGTTTTTTATTTGTGTCCTTCAAGGCAGCTGTCAATGTTCACGTTAGGCTGCGTTTCATTAAAACATTTTATGGGGGTTTGATCGCTGGGGAGGCACTAGTAATGTCTGCAGTTTTCGGTTTGGCTATTTCAAGTGTATTGGTCTATAAAGAAATCTATTTGCCAAAAGTCATCATCTCTCCCAAGTCTTATTCGACTAGTAAAAATAATTATAAAAGAAATCAGCAAATTTCCTGCAGTTGTATACTTTTTGCTGTCATATGATATCTGGGGGACTGTCATGCCAAATAACGCCCCCCTCTACGTCACAATGGGTATGGATAAACTATGAACGTCCGTTGCTATGTCAACGGTGTGACGACATAATGGTTAGAATGTTGGAGATCATTCCAGCCTAAATGACGTTCTTTTCATCATAGCTATGCAAACAAGGCTGATTTCCGCGACAGTTTTGCTGTTTAAACAAGTTGTGTTTAGCTAATAAAATGAAAACATGAATTCAAACTACTTTTGGGTACCTTGTTAACATTACAACATGAAATCCGTGTCTTAAACATTACTACGTTTAGAAAATGGCAAAGAAAAACGTGTAATCTGCTTGACACAAAGTTACTTACCTTACAGATAACCACTCCATTCATATGCAAATCCGTTTGAGTCATACAGCTTGTCTGGTCGTCATGTTTTCATTTTAACCTGCACTTCCCTATCTACACTGAAATAATATCATTTCAGTAGTCCTATATTGTGATTCATTTTTTTCTGTCTCGCATAGCTCATTTAGTATCCTCTTGTGGTTGAATATATATATATGTATCTATTGGAGGTCCTAGGATACAACGATGAACAACGTGGAACAAATAAACACCATCAAAGTATACCTTACAAACCAACTTCGCAATATTTATGATTGTAATACACCAATTTAAATTTTTTGATACAGGCGTGTCAATCATTTATTTTTAACGATAATTTTTTTTACACTCACGTGGCAATCAGACTGAAGTGTGGAATAGAGAGGCCGGTGCTGTGTGGTTGGGAGGTTCTGCCTGTCACTTGACCTCCCAGGCAGACAGTCTCAGTCAAGGGTTCAATAACATGGGCCTGGTTTAGTTGGAAGGCCTCTCACCACGTCAAGGTACAGGCAGAGAGAAGTTTTTTTTTTTTTTTTTTACCCAGTTTAATTAAGGCCTTTAACTCCCTACTCTATCGTTTTAGTGTTTGACCTGATGGGGCTTGGATAGGTGTAGCAATATGGTGATGACTCAACCCTGCTGTGTAATGGACTCTGGGACACTTCTGCCTTATTAATCTGGATCGAATCCCCGAGCTGACAAGGTAAAAATCTGTAATTCTGCCCCTGAACAAGGCAGTTAATCCACTTTCCCCCAACAGGCCGTCATTGTAAAAAATAATTTGTTCTTAACTGACTTGCCTAGTTAAATAAAGGTTAAATAAAATAAATAAATACATCTAGAACCTTCAGATATGCAAACACTAACTACAAACCAATGTCTATAAATGTTCAATTCCATACCAACCCTGGCCTAAAATTTTATTTGGAATTGGGCACAAAAGATGAATGGTAGGGAGAATGGGTTAAGGACTAGTAAGGAAATGGGCAACTGAACAGTCAATTGAAAATTTTACTTGCAATACATTTATTTAATATACATTTACAGCCAATTCGAGCAAGTTTAAAATATTCTAAAAATATACAAATATCTACATGCTTGTGAACGTTACTTGCCATACAAGACAGATATATGTGCTATATACAGCGGGTGAAATAAGTATTGAACACGTCACCATTTTTCTCAGTAAATATATTTACAAAGGTGCTTTTGACATTACATTTTCACCAGATGTTGGTAACAACCCAAGTAATCCATACATACAAAGAAACCAAAACAAATAAGTTCAGAAATTAAGTTATGTGTAATAATGTGAAATGACACAGGGAGGAAGTATTGAACACATGAAGAAAGGGAGGTTCAAAAAGGCATGGAAAGCCAAGACAACAGCTGAAAACTATGAGTAATTAAAAAGCAATCCACCCCCCTGTCAGTGCAAATTAATATCAGCTGGTTCAGTCCCAACTGATGGCCTACAAAAAGGTCTCATTGCCAAGGTGTCACACAAGACACATCTCATGATGGGTAAAAGCAAAGAGCTGTCTCAAGACCTTCGCAACCTAATTGTTGCAAAACATAATGATGGCATTGGTTATAGGTGCATTTCTAAGCTTCTGAAATTTCCAGTGAGCACTGTTGGGGCCATAATACGGAAGTGGAAAGACAATCATTTCACCATAAATTTGCCTCAACCAGGTGCTCCTCGCAAGATTTCTGACAGAGGAGTGAAAAGAATAATCAGAAGAGTTGTCCAAGAGCCAAGGACCACTTGTGGAGAGCTTCAAAAAGACCTGCAATTAGCAGGTACTGTTGTCTCAAAGAAAACAGTAAGTAATGCACTCCACCGCCATGGCCTGTATGCACGCTCACCACGCAAGACTCCATTGCTGAAAAAAAAGCATGTTGAAGCTCGTTTAGAGTTTGCTGCACAACATTTGGAAAAGCCAGTGAAATACTGGGAGAATATAGTGTGGTCAGATGAGAGCAAAATTGAACTGTTTGGATGTCATAATACACACCATGTTTGGAGGAGAAATGGCACTGCACATCACCCTAAAAACACCATACCAACAGTGAAGTTTGGAGGTGGGAACATCATGGTGTGGGGCTGCTTTTCAGCAAATGGTACTGGCAAACTTCACATAATTGAAGGAAGGATGAATGGGCAAATTTACCAAGACATTCTTGACAAAAATCTGCTGCCATCTACCAGGATGATGAAGATGAAACGAGGGTGGACATTTCAGCAAGACAATGATCCCAAACACACAGCCAAGGAAACTCTCAATTGGTTTCAAAGAAAGAAAATAAAGCTGCTAGAATGGCCCAGCCAATCACCATTGAAAATCTATGGAAAGAACTGAAGATCAAGATTCATAGAAGAGGCCCACGGAACCTTCAAGATTTGAAGACTGTTTGTGTGGAAGAATGGGCCAAAATCACACCAGAGCAATGCATGCGACTAGTTTCTCCATACAGGAGGCATCTTGAAGCTGTCATTACCAACAAAGGCTTTTGTACAAAGTATTAAATAAATATCAGTAAGTGTGTTCAATACTTTTTCCCTGTGTCATTTCACATTATTACACAACTTAATTTCTGAACTTATTTGTTTGGTTTCTTTGTATGTATGGAATTCTTGGGTTGTTACCAACATCTGGTGAAAATGTCATGTCAATAGCACTTTTGGAAATATATTTACTGAGAAAAATGGTGACGTGTTCAATACTTATTTCACCCGCTGTACTTACCAACCAACTTACCAACTTCACAGCCAAGAAAACACATTTTTATACAAATTTAAAAATATATTACAACAGGTTATTAAGATTATTTACAATAACATATAATTTACAATTCCCTAAAATACCTACCGTCTTGAGGTGGGGAGCCGGCCAAGCAGTGAAAACAAGGGTGGGGAAAACAGATGACGGACGACGACAGACAAGTTTACGCACATTGACGACATGACACAAACAAGACACATGAAAAGGCTTGCAGCATCTCCTGCACCGGGCCACCTCCTTACCTTCTCTCACGTATTTCAGACAGAAGCAGTGGACGCTGACCTCTGTTGTGTAAGGTGTGGACACCTTGGGAGGCCTGGACCCAGGACGGGGACTGGAAAATGCTGCCAGGTGCCCAGGCTGAAAACAAGATTAATTTTTGATGGTATCGTGCCATGGAGGGTTCCTCATCTCTGCAGAGAGTAAGACTGTTCGCAATAGCACAGCCCACAATCTGTGACCCTTTTCTGCTGCTGGACGGCCGGCCAGTCAATGGTCCTAAAGTCATTTGGAGAGGTAAACTGAAGAGGTACATTTTATGAGCTCAGCATAACTACCATTTCTTGCTTTCTCAAATGTCAACCGAAGCTTAACATACTTTGTCTCACTGGCTTCACCGAAGTGTAGGGCGTCAGTGCCTTCAGTGGTCGACCGTCCAACTGCTCCAACTGGAGAAGATTGTTGACTTCCACGAGGTAACCCTAGGAAGACCAAGAGACAAATATCAGTGTTAGGGAAACTAGCTTGATAACAGAAATAAATGCAAATGTATTTCATATTATTACAAATACATCTCTTACATATATATCTCTTGGAGGGCCAGAAAATAAATTAACAGCAGACAATCATTTTTACCTGGTCAAAAACCTCCACATCCTTCTCAGCCCGTGACTGAAGGTGGTGCTCCAAGGCGTTCTGATGTGGTTCGACAACTTCCACCACATGAGGTGGAGTTCAGTGATCTGAACGTATGTTATTCAAGAAATAGCAATAGACAAACAATAACACATTAAGTCAATCACAAATTTAAATGACTGCCCATGGGGGGTCTGGTCGGTCTGGTCGGTCTGGTCGGTCTGGTCGGTCTGGTCGGTCTGTTCATCCAAACCTGGAGGAGGGGTTAGGAAAGGGATATCTATTGACAATGTAAGATATTGAAATATGTCTGATTATATACCATGGAAAAACAATAAAAACTCATTGTAAAAAAACAAAAACAAACCGTTGATATGACATATGATATGCAGCGGAAACCCAGTGCTTCACCCCCGAGTCCTCAAACAAGGCTTTGTTGGTCTAAAGAAAATCTCACTTCAGTAAATAAACGTGGCTATTTATATAGTTGGTGACAGAATCTAGCCTATAATATTATTATCTTGTTCCAGAGTTCACGACCTCGGTCACTCAAGATGACCTCAGGAGCACCGTGGGTGTTGAAGATGTCCGTCATCGCCTATCATACAACATAAAATAGGTTTTGGGTTCCAAGCAACCCTTTTTAATGTGTTACAGAGTTAAGCACATTTTTCTTCCTTTACTGACCTTAACGGGTATTAGTCCACCCACTTGGTGAAGTGATCGGTCGCCGTCAGACACCAGCGATTGCCATTCCTGGATTTGGTGAAGGGTCCGATGAGGTCCACCCCTAACTTTTAAAGTGCTAAGAGAGAAGGTTAATTTATTCTTAGCCGTATCTGTCATACAGTATGCAGTTTTCATATTCGTAAGGATACTGACAAACATTTTATCATATTGAACTCTGCTGTGGTAAAATAAAGCAAACATTTTAAAAACAACTTATCAATGCAAAATTTGAATTGTGACACACTTACCGAGCATGTGAATTGTGACACACTTACCGAGCATGTGAATTGTGACACACTTACTTGCCATTCTTCCCCCGTAGGTACATGTGATTGACTAACAAGAGTTGTTGAAATACTAAAGTCTAAGTAAATTACTGCTGTCTTTCTCTTTCTCTTTCTCTCTCTCTCCATCTCCCTCTCTGTCTTTCACTCTCTTCCCACCTCTCTCTCTCTCCCTCTGTCACTTTCTTTCTCACTTTCTTCCTGTCTCTCTTTCTGTATGGGTCTCTCTCTGTCTAGCGAAGACACCTAGTTAAGGGCTTTTGGAATTACCATAATTTCTTACACCAACCCATCTGATTGATCAGGGTTAACTTATAGCTAGATACCTCAATGTGACAGACATATCACTAAATGTACAGCTAGATACCTCAATGTGACAGACATATCACTAAATGTACAGCTAGATACCTCAATGTGACAGACATATCACTAAATGTACAGCTAGCGACATGTAGATGACCAACTAACGTTAGCTAGATAGAGATGGTTGTTAAATGGTTGTACATAAATCCTTCCAGTTATCTAACAGTAACAGTAGAAATGAACTGCCTAACGTTACCCTGAATTGTGAAATTCTCTGACCCCCTACGAATGTTTCGTCTCTTGTCGAGGTCAGTGGTGCCTTCTTAGTACTTCGCCTGGTTGGAAAGATAAAAGAAAATCTCCTCGAGGGATGCCATTAACCCTCCTGTTGTGTTTGTTTCATGTTAATTAATTCTGTGTTCCCGGTCCAAAATGACCGCCCCATTATGGCTGATTTATAAATCCATAATAATACATATGTTGTGTTAGATCTTTTCTAGTGAACATTACACGTTTTGAACTCCTATTTGCTATTTATGGCCTGTAGACCTCTTTGACCTGAGCTCACACAACTAGTTTTGGAGTTTAAAAAAAACATAATGCATGGATTATTTTGACTATAACAAATACTCAGATTAAACCTCCTCTAAAGCATCTTCACTGTCAGTTTCCTGGCCTCCCTCCTCCTCCTCATCAGTGTGATGATCAAAGATATAATCAAGAGCCTCACAGACAGTATATCGTTTGGTCATTGTGCTGCCACAGAATGAATTGTGAGCAAGGCCTCAAAAAAGCTTTATATACCAGAGCTGCGAGACAAGTTCTATATATTATTGAAACAATGTTTCGATTGTTTGTGAGAATGCCAACAGGTGTGGTTCCTGTGGGGGAAAGATTCTATTGGGGAAAGGTTCCCGTGGGGGTTGCCATGGAAGCCAAGGAGGGGAGTGAGGTGTGTGTGTGTGTGTGTGTTTGTGTGTGTGTGCGCTTAAACACACAGGCATATGGGGATCTGGGAGAGGAAGTGTGTCCATCTGATGAATGGACATGTGCCTGAACTCAATTTTATACACTAATTGTATTCTCACCCACTCATTTCTAATGGCTGGTCATTTTTGACCGGGACACCATAGGTGTACAAAGGTTAAATAAAACACCCAAAATGTTATGAAAATCATCAATGTATTTTGTGTGTTCAGATGCCCTGTGTGGACAAAGTCATGGAACCTTATAGGGTTGCACATTTTGGGGAATATTCAGGTGGTGGAACCTTTCCGTGGGATTTAATGGGAATATATGGGAATTAACGGAAATATATGCTAATTGATATTAATGCCATTTAAATGTAGATGTTTTTTGCATTGGATATATTTACCATATCATATGGAGACAGAAACATAAACATTTTACCTTATCATAAGTAGACATCATTGCAAATGATTAAATCCTTCCAATAGAAATAAAAAAAACAATTGAGTTACTAATGTAACTTTAATTAAATGAGTTGACTCTTCACATGGGATGATTTCACTGAACAACAAAAGAAAGGGAATATTGAATGATCCCCAATGATCCTTCGCATCTCCCAAAAACGTTTTCAACATACATCTGTAAAATGATATCCATAGATTGTGAAAAACCAAAATGAGTCTTTGTTTTGCAGGGCCACCTGGTGGATGATTACGATATTTTTTTTATATGCCAGACACTTGATCATAACCACCTGTCTTTTGCCTTATTCATACCTGGGGCAGAATGTGTCAGAATGTCAACTGCGTGTGATAACTTTATTTTCATTTTACACGTAAAACCTGAACAACATTCTGCCAAAGAGTAGGAAACTAATCATCATCATTTATCAATTCAGAAGTGAAAGTGTCACTCATTTGAATCATACAAATCGTAACCTACGAAAATATAAACAATACATTTATTTGAATATGTGACTGTTATGAGCAACGCAAATGCAAATATTTGAGCCTCTTTCACATTTTTTAGGCAGGATATGTAAAGTTGAAGTCGGAAGTTTACGTACACTTAGGTTGAAGTCATTAAAACTCATTTTTCAACCACTCCACAGATTTCATGTTAACAAACTATAGTTTTGGCAAGTCGGTTAGGACATCTACTTTGTGCATGATACAAGTAATTCTTCCAAAAATTGTTTACATACATATTATTTAACTTCACTATATAATTCACTATATCACAATTCCAGTGGGTCAGAAGTTTACATACACTAAGTTGACTGTGCCTTTAAACAGCTTGGAAAATTCCAGAAAATTATGTCATGGCTTTAGAAGCTTCTGATAGGCTAATTGACATAATTTGAGTGAATTGGAGGTGTACCTGTGGATGTATTTCAAGGCCTACCTTCAAACGCAGATGACACCATTCTGTATACACCTGGCCCCTCTTTGGACACTGTGTTTACTAACCTTCAAACAAGCTTCAATGCCAAACAACACTCCTTCCGTGGCCTCCAACTGCTCTTAAATGCTAGTAAAACTAAGTGCATGCTTTTCTATCGAACGCTGCCAGCACCCGCCCACCGGACTATCATCACTACTCTCGACGGGTCCGAATTAGAATACGTGGACACCTACAAATACCTAGGCATCTGGTTAGACTGTAAACTCAACTTCCAGACTCACATCAACCATCTCCAATCCAAAATTAAATCCAGAATTGGCTTCCTATTTCGCAACAAAGCCTCCTTCACTCATGCTGCCAAACATGCCCTTATAAAACTGACTATCCTACCGATCCTTGATTTCGGCGATGTCATTTACAAACTAGCCTCCAACACTCTACTTAGCAAATTGGATGTAGTCTATCACAGTGCCATCCGTTTTGTCACCAAAGCCCCATACACTACCCATCACTGCGACCTGTATGCTCTCGTTGGCTGGCCTTCATTATATATTTGTCGCCAAACCCACTGGCTCCAGGTCATCTATAAGTCTTTATTAGGTAAATCCCCGCAATATCTCAGCTCACTGGTCACTATAGCAACACCCACCCGTAGCATGCGCTCCAGCAGGCATATCTCACTGGTCACCCCCAAAGCCAACACCTCCTTTGGTCGCCATTCCTTCCAGTTCGCTGCTGCCAATGACTGGAACGAATTGCAAAAATCATTGAAGCTGGAGGTTCCTATCTCCCTCAATAACTTTAAGCATCAGCTGTCAAAGCTGCTTATCGATCACTGCACCTGTATATAGCCCTTCTGTAAATAGCCCATCCTACTACCTCATCCACATATTTATTTTTGTTATTTTCACAAATCTTGCACTCTAGTATATCTATTTGCACATCATAATTTGCACATCCTTCATTCCTGTGTTAATGATGATAATCTGTAATTTATTTCACCACTATGGTCTATTTATTGTCCTACCTCCTAACCTTACTGCATTTTGCACTACATTTTGCACTCTGTATATAGATTTTCTATTGTGTTTTTGACTATGTTTGTTTACTGTGTGACTCTGTGTTGTTTTTGTCGCACTGCTTTGCTTTTTCTTGGCCAGGTCGCAGTTGCAAATGAGAACTTGTTCTCAACTGACCTACCTGGTTAAATAAAGGTGAAAAAAAAACAAAAAAAAAACTCAGTGCCTCTTTGCTCGACATCATGGGAAAATCAAAAGAAATCAGCCAAGACCTCAGAAAAACAATTGTAGACCTCCACAAGTGGTTCATCCTTGGGAGCAATTTCCAAACGCCTGAAGGTACCAAGTTCATCTATACAAACAATAGTCTCAAATATAAACACCATGGGACCACGCAGTCGTCATACCGCTCAGGAAGGAGATGCGTTCTGTCTCCTAGAGATGAACGTACTTTGGTGCGAAAAGTGCAAATCAATCCCAGAACAGCCCTTGTGAAGATGCTGGCTGAAACAAGTACAAAAGTATCTATATCCACATAACCTGCCTTGTTCAGGCACAGAACTTTCGGTTACGGGCCTAACGCCCTAACCACTTTGCTACCTGCCGCCCCAAAAACATAGTACTTGAAGGAGAAACGGAGGTGAATCATTTGGGACACTGTCAATCTAGATTGAGCACATCTAAACGAAATCTATACTTTGCAATGATGATATAAATTGATGGATGTGTTCTAGACATGTATGGCCGTACCATCTATTGGCTGATTTGGCGATCTGGAGTGCAGGTAATTGTTTTACAAGCGTTATGAAATGTGATTGGGAATTACACACTATCTCTAGTGACTAGAATTATATGTCACGTCCCTACACGATTTTTTGATTTTCACAGGCCGACCACTTAGAAGTTAAATCATGGGGAAAATGTGTATTTTACCCACTAATAGAACATAGGCTTTCACCAAATTGACAGGAGTTTCATGATATAGACCTCCATCGCTACACTGAGAGTGTTTCTGTTTCTCAGACCAAACAGTAAATGGAGTCAAATGAGTAACCTGTCCACCTCTGGATGTGGTCGGCAGATCAGACATACTGTCTACACTATACTGTTGGCCACATGCTTCAGATGCCTTGTCAAGTCTATTCAACTACAGTTTCACAATGCCACTGTAATGAAAGATGACGTCTCTCTCTCTCTGTCGCCATGGCGACTGTGGTGGGTTAGTTCCACCATCGAGACCCGGGCATCGTGGGTCTCCTCACCAGCGACCAGGTTCCCCAGGACCGGACGGTCTTCTACGGAATGATTGCTGATGGCATCCACACCAACTCTGCTGCCCTGCGTATCGCCCACAGAGCACACCCTACAGGTCTGCATAGGAACTACATGCACAGCTTCTCTGTGTGTGTGTGTGCTCTGATGTGTGTGTGTGTGTGCTCTGATGTGTGTGTGTGTGTGTGTGTGTGTGTGTGTGTGTGTGTGTGTGTGTAGTTGTGTTGGGAGTGTTTATTGGAGTGTTCTGTTGTAATGCTGTGGTTTCAGTCTTGAAAACAGAAATAGTTTATCCCTTTAATAGACTAGTTTTATGCACAACAACGTTCTATCCAAGCTGGGAGAGGGATAGAA
Source organism: Thymallus thymallus (assembly GCA_023634145.1). NCBI lineage: Eukaryota > Metazoa > Chordata > Actinopteri > Salmoniformes > Salmonidae > Thymallus > Thymallus thymallus. The sequence goes on along the minus strand of CM042398.1, from coordinate 32,900,848 downwards.
AGGCCCATGCAGGTTCAGATAGCCTATACTGGACAGTTGTACAATATATTAATATGCTGTTGCATCGAAAATACATTTTACACTCTTTGAATTTCCAACTTTAATTACTAAACAAGTAATTACATTATTGCCGTCAGCCAGCGGTCAAAAGAATGTCAGCCTTGCGAAACCATGTATAGCTTTGTGAAATGTTAGGCTTAACATGAGAAAATTACAACCAATAGACCGACTAATAAGCATTTATCCATTAACTAAAGCAAAGCACCACAGAAAGCCCATCATCGATTCGACGCACGCAGCTCTATAGACATGTCGCAATTTCAGCTCCATGGACAGTGATGGGTAGTCTATACTTTATGAGTGGCTGTCTGGCTGAATCCGGCCTTCAGGTCCAGAGAAACTGCCAGCTCTACGTTTCCATGTATCAAACAACAGATTATTAAAATCATTGCACTGCAGTATATGTTGTGTTAAGTCTTAAAGCAAAATGTCAATTAAAATGTAGCACAAAAAAATATATACTTCATATATTTATTTATTTAAACTTTATTTAACCAGGCAAGTCAGTTAAGAACAAATTCTTATTTACAATGACGGCCTACCGGTGAACAGTGGGTTAACTGCCATGTTCAGGGGCAGAACGACAGATTTGGCCTTGTCAGCTCGGGGATTCGATTCAGCAACCTTTCGGTTACTGGCCCAACGCCCTAACCGCTAGGCTACCTGCCGCCCCGGCATTCTATACTGTAGCGTTTTACAAGTGGCTCCATTTGAACAGGATGTAGCTCAAATAGCATCCTATTCCCTACATAGTGCAATTCTTCTTATAGAGTGGTGCCATCTAGGGTCTGAGATGAGTGTCCAGCACAATGCAGCCAGGCATTGTCTGTGTCCCAAATGGCCCCCTATTCCCTTCATGATGCTCTGTTCTGGTCAAAAGTAGTGCACCACTTAGGGAATAGGGTGCCATTTGGGACAAGCCCATTTGGTCCACATGGGTGGGTGGGGCAGTAGTGGGGGATGATGTCATTTCCTCCACACTTCCTGGCCTGCGATGTAGGTGGCTCTGACATGGAGAGCGTCATCCAGCAGAACGAGATCTAATGGAGGAGAGAGAGAGAGAGGGACACGTTTTACTATTCAGTGCTTCTTCCTACGCACAAGACCTAGACCAGTTGTTTTCAAACGTCTCTCCGACCCCCAGACATTTCCCAATTTTCTCACATATGTGGAATAGTTCAAATACATGGAAGGTTTGAAAACCCCTGACCTACACAACCAGTTGAGGAAACTAATCCTAACTAATCAATTAACTTAATCAATCAAAGTACAAGGGGGGGAGAAAGCTGGCAGACATTCAGCCCTCCAGGAATTGAGTTTGACACCCCTGGAGTAGGCAGAGCGATAGCTTTCTCGCCTGCTTCTGCCCCTAGTCCAGGAGACACTTACAATCCCTTACTTGGGCGTGTGTGTATGTGTGTGCCTCACCTGCATCTGCCCCATAGTCCAGGGTGCCTTTACGATGGCTGATGCCCAGGAGCTGGGCCGGGTGGAGCGACGCTGCCTCCAGAGCTTCCTCCACACTGCAGCCTATCAACACAGGGCCGGATTACCGAATGGAATTCAGGGCACGTGCTTGGGGCCCCCGACCTCCAGGGAGCCCCCAACCAAATGTACATTTTATAAACATGTATGGAGTTAGGGCCCCCCCACATAGCATGTGTGTAGAATAGCAGGAAATTAGCTTTAAAACTACAACATTCTCTCTCAGCCTCATGGCAAAATGTGAACAATAGCATTATAAAACTACAACAATATGTTTTGTGTTGAAATACAGGAAGCCATTTTCCTAAAAGGAGGTGGGGGCCCCCTGGAGGTCGGTGACCCAGGGCCCCAAATGTGGTAGTCCTGCCCTGCACACAGACACACATGTAGTAAGTAACCACATATTTAGAAGGAATTACTTTTGTAAGACAGTAAAAGGGCTAATTAACACACTCCTGTTTGAAGTGCCTGACACACATGTCCATTGTGGCTATACTGCCACTGAGCGTCTTGGTGCCTATGAGTAAAGACAGAGTTTTAGGGAGACAGCTTTGGGAAAAAGTTATGTTTACGCCTCACGAAAGAGATTCTGACCTGCTACATAAGCATGGAGCCCATGGATCTCAATGACTTGCTGACCCAAGGTGTGTCGGCCAGGAGGTAGCCCCATCGCTGTGATGGCATCAGTCACCAACACTAGACCTGTAGGACAAACACACAAAGGCAGAGCCATAGATTTCTTGAAACTGGTATGATGCTCAAACTATTTCTGGTTTCAAGACTGAAACCACAGCTTTACAACAGAACACTCCAATAAACACTCCCAACACAACTACACACACACACAGAGACATCAGAGCACACACACAGAGAGAGAGACATGGGAGCACACACACACACACACACACACACACACACACACACACACACACACACACACACACAGAGAGACATCAGAGCACACACACAGAGAGAGAGACATCAGAGCACACACACAGAGACATCAGAGCACACACACAGAGACATCAGAGCACACACACACACACACACACACACACACACACACACACACACACACACACACACACACAGAGACATCAGAGCACACACACACACAGACATCAGAGCACACACACACACAAAGAGAGAGACATCAGAGCACACACACACACAGACATCAGAGCACACACACACAGAGAAGCTGTGCATGTAGTTCCTATGCAGACCTGTAGGGTGTGCTCTGTGGGCGATACGCAGGGCAGCAGAGTTGGTGTGGATGCCATCAGCAATCATTCCGTAGAAGACCGTCCGGTCCTGGGGAACCTGGTCGCTGGTGAGGAGACCCACGATGCCCGGGTCTCGATGATAGGGTTAATCCACCACAGTCGCCATGGCGACAGAGAGAGAGACGTCATCTTTCATTACAGTGGCATTGTGAAACTGTAGTTGAATTGACTTGACAAGGCATCTGAAGCATGTGGCCAACAGTATAGTGTAGACAGTATGTCTGATCTGCAGACCACATCCAGAGGTGGACAGGTTACTCATTTGACTCCATTTACTGTATGGTCTGAGAAACAGAAACACTCTCAGTGTAGCGATGGAGGTCTAGATGTTGTACACATGAAATTGAGTCATTCCAAACTTTATACGCAACGTTATATTCCATTTTGAACGTCTCTATCAGTTTCCCCTATCCAGCTGTTCCATACTCCGTGTATCCTGCTGCTAGAATGGACAGAGAGGTATCATTCAAGCTGCAACAAAATGGATTATGACGTTGCAGATAAAGTTAAAAGTGAAATCGCACAAAAAGTGTCTTTGGTTGTAAAAATCAATCCTTTACGGGTTGTCCAGTAAAACATCAGTCAGTGATCTTACTGGAGGTTGAAACAGAGAATTGTACTACACTCACACATACTACTACACTAACATATACAGTACATACTATAAACGTATGCGCTCACTGTGCTAAACGGAAAATATATACCATTCACAGGCAGCATAGCATTGAAGAGATGTGTGATGAATGAAGCTCCGTGCTGCACTGCCTCCTCAGCTTGGGACAGGTTGGCTACAGAGTGTCCTACACATGGAATAGGTTGACAGGTACACTTAGCGATATCACATCATCCTACACAGCGTCGCAACTTCCTGCTTACAGACAGGAGATGTCTATTGGATAGGAAAAACAGCCTGGCTTTCTGTCGTTTTAAATAAGTCTTCATAAACCCTTTATAAGACCTATATAGATGCTTAATAAAACATTTAGGAGCAAATGTAATACACAGTACAAAGGCTGTCGTTCCCAGTACCCAGCATGCACACAAAGGAGTAACTAAGTCATACAGTTGAAGTCGGAAGTTTACATACACCATAGCAAAATACATTTAAACTCAGTTTTTCACAATTCCTGACATTTAATCCTAGTTAAAATGTCCCTGTCTTAGATCAGTTAGGATCACCACTTTATTTTAAGAATGTGAAATGCCAGAATAATAGTAGAGAGAATGATTTATTTCAGCTTTTATTTCTTTCATCACAATCCCATTGGGTCAGAAGTTTACATACACTCAATTAGTATTTGGTAACATTGTCTTTAGATTGTTTAACTTGGGTCAAACGTTTCGGGTAGCCTTCCACACGCTTCCCACAATAAGTTGGGTGAATTTCGGCCCATTCCTCCTGACAGAACTGGTGTAACTGAGTCATGTTTGTAGGCCTCCTTGCTTGCACATTTTTCAGTTCTGCTCACAAATATTCTATAGGATTAAGGTCAGGGCTTTGTGATGGCCACTTCAATACCTTGACTTTGTTGTCCTTAAGCCATTTTGCCACAACTTTGGAAGTATGCTTGGGGCCATTGTCCATTTGGAAGACCCATTTGCGACCAAGCTTTAACTTCCTGACTGATGTCTTGAGATGTTGCTTCAATATATCCACATCATTTCCCTTCCTCATGATGCCGTCTATTTTGTGAAGTGCACCAGTCCCTCCTGCAGCAAAGCACCCCCACAACATGATGCTGCCACCCCCGTGCTTCACGGTTGGGATGGTGTTCTTCGGCTTGCAAGCCTCCCCCTTTTTCCTCCAAACATAACAATGGTCTTTGTGGCCAAACAGTTCTATTGTTTCATCAGACCAGAGGACATTTCTCCAAAAAGTACGATCTTTGTCCCCATGTGCAGTTGCAAACCGTAGTCTGCCTTTTTTATGGCGGTTTTGGAGCAGTGACTTCTTCCAAGGATGAAACAGACTTGTGGAGGTCTACAATTGTTTTTCTGAGGTCTTGGCTGATTTCTTTTGATTTTCCCATGATGTCGAGCAAAGAGGCACTGAGTATGAAGGTAGGCCTTGAAATACATCCACAGGTACACCTCCAATTGACTCAAATGATGTCAATTAGCCTTTCGGAAGCATCTAAAGCCATGACATAATTTTCTGGAATTTTCCAATCTGTTTAAAGGCACAGTCTACTTAGTGTATGTAAACTTCTGACCCACTGGAATTGTGATAAAGGTGAATTATAAGTGAAATAATCCATCTGTAAACAATTGTTGGAAGAATTACTTGTGTCATTCACAAAGTAGATGTCCTAACCGACTTGCCAAAACTATAGTTTGTTAAAATGAAATTATCTGGGGAGTGGTTGAAAAAAATGAGTTTTAATGACTTCAACCTAAGTGTATATTTTATTCCCATTCCCAGAATACTACCTACATAGAGACACAGTGATGCACCTCTGAGCCAGCTCTCTGACCATATAACATGATTCATAAAAACATGCATAAGGCCTACATACAGTGGGGAGAACAAGTATTTGATACACTGCCGATTTTGCAGGTTTTCCCACTTACAAAGCATGTAGAAGTCTGTAATTTTTATCATAGGTACTCTTCAACTGTGAGTGACAGAATCTAAAACAAAAATCCAGAAAATCACATTGTATGATTTTTAAGTAATTAATTTGCATTTTATTGCATGACATAAGTATTTGATACATCAGAAAAGCAGAACTTAATATTTGGTACAGAAACCTTTGTTTGCAATTACAGAGATCATACGTTTCCTGTAGTTCTTGACCAGGTTTGCACACACTGCAGCAGGGATTTTGGCCCACTCCTCCTTACAGACCTTCTCCAGATCCTTCAGGTTTCGGGGCTGTCGCTGGGCAATATGGACTTTCAGCTCCCTCCAAATATTTTCTATTGTATTCAGGTCTGGAGACTGGCTAGGCCACTCCAGGACCTTGAGATGCTTCTTACGGAGCCACTCCTTAGTTGCCCTGGCTGTGTGTTTCGGGTCGTTGTCATGCTGGAAGACCCAGCCACGACCCATCTTCAATGCTCTTACTGAGGGAAGGAGGTTGTTGGCCAAGATCTCGCGATACATGGCCCCATCCATCCTCCCCTCAATACGGTGCAGTCGTCCTGTCCCCTTTGCAGAAAAGCATCCCCAAAGAATGATGTTTCCACCTCCATGCTTCACGGTTGGGATGGTGTTCTTGGGGTTGTACTCATCCTTCTTCTTCCTCCAAACACGGCGAGTGGAGTTTAGACCAAAAAGCTCTATTTTTGTCTCATCAGACCACATGACCTTCTCCCATTCCTCCTCTGGATCATCCAGATGGTCATTGGCTAACTTCAGACGGGCCTGGACATGCGCTGGCTTGAGCAGGGGGACCTTGCGTGCGCTGCAGGATTTTAATCCATGACGGCGTAGTGTGTTACTAATGGTTTTCTTTGAGACTGTGGTCCCAGCTCTCTTCAGGTCATTGACCAGGTCCTGCCGTGTAGTTCTGGGCTGATCTCTCACCTTCCTCATGATCATTGATGCCCCACGAGGTGAGATCTTGCATGGTGCCCCAGACCGAGGGAGATTGACCGTCATCTTGAACTTCTTCCATTTTCTAATAATTGCGCCAACAGTTGTTGCCTTCTCACCAAGCTGCTTGCCTATTGTCCTGTAGCCCATCCCAGCCTTGTGCAGGTCTACAAGTTTATCCCTGATGTCCTTACACAGCTCTCTGGTCTTGGCCATTGTGGAGAGGTTGGAGTCTGTTTGATTGAGTGTGTGGACAGGTGTCTTTTATACAGGTAACGAGTTCAAACAGGTGAAGTTAATACAGGTAATGAGTGGAGAACAGGAGGGCTTCTTAAAGAAAAACTAACAAGTCTGTGAGAGCCGGAATTCTTACTGGTTGGTAGTTGATCAAATACTTTGATCTCTCACAGTTGAAGTGTACCTATGATAAACATTACAGACCTCTACATGCTTTGTAAGTAGGAAAACCTGCAAAATCGGGAGGGGGAGAGAGAGAGGGAGAGGGGGAGAGAGAGGGAGAGAGAGTTAGTAGGAGAAATGTGAAGATATTGACAGATTGCATAAAGGAGTGAAATAGATAGACAGTGTGATATGCTGAAATATGTTGTGTAACATTTCCTCTATCACCATACAGTTATATGGAATACAGTATTGGATATCATGTCCAGGTGTAAGGACCAATCAGACATATGAAGACGTGTCTACGTCCTTCCTGACTGCATCCTTACCCAGAACTCCAGCTCCTTCCACTCCTCCACTGTGAACTTTAACCTCAGTCAAGACCTGGAAAACTGGTATTTTAATTGAAAGGTAGGAGCATAAGGACTTCATAGCATAATGCGTACATATTGTATTCATAAGCAATACATAAGAATTTGATTGAGCCTTTCTGGGGTGCCAGGCCAGGTGGGTGTGGTCTGCATATTTGAGACTATTTGGCAGATATTTGGTTCAAAATCAAATCAAAATTGTATTGGTCACATACACGTATTGAGCAGATGTTATGGCGGGTGTAGTGAAATGTTTGTATTCCTAGCTCCAACAGTGCAGTAGTATCTAACAATTCACATTGCGCCAGACAAGCTCGATCCAACACAGCTGAAGTATTTGAAAGAAAACCAACACTATTTGAACCCACATTTGAATGGGTGACACTAATGACATTCACTATATATACAAAAATATGTGGACACCCCTTCAAATTAGTGGATTAGGCTATTTCAGCCACACCAGTTGCTGACAGGCGTATAAAATCGAGCACACCGCCATGCAATCTCCATAGACAAACATTGGCAGTAGAATGGCCTTACTAAAGAGCTCAGTGGCACCGTTATAGGGTTAAACTTTCCACCAAGTCAGTTTGTCAAATTTCTGCCCTGCTAGAGCTGCCCCAGTCAACTGTAAGTGCTGTTATTGTGAAGTGGAAACGTCTAGGAGCAACAACGGCTCAGCCGTGAAGTGGTAGGCCACAAAAGCTCACAGAACGGGACCACTGAGTCCTGAAATGCGTAGCGCGTAAAAACATCTGTCCTCGGTTGCAACACTCACTACCGAGTTCCAAACTGTCTCTGGAACTGTTCGTCGGGAGCTTCATGAAATGGGTTTCCATGGCCGAGCAGCGCAATGCCAAGCATCAGCTGGAGTGGTGTAAAGCTCGCCACCATTGGACTCTGGAGCGAAATGTGTTCTCTGATGTGATGAATCACACTTCACTATCTGGCAGTCCGACGGACAAATCTGGGTTTGGCGGATGCAAGGACAACGCTACCTTCTCCAATGCATAGTGCCAACTGTACATTTTGGTGAAGGAGGAATAATGGTCTGGGACTGTTTTTCATGGTTCGGGCTAGAACCTTAGTTCCAGTAAAGGGAAGTCTTAACGCTACAGCATACAATGGCATTCTAGACGATTCTGTGCTTCCAACTTTGTGGCAACAGTTTGGGGAAGACCCTTTCCTGTTTCAGCATGACAATGCCCCCGTAAACAAAGCGAGGTCCATACAGAAATGGTTTGTTGAGATCGGTGTGGAAGAAATTGACTGGCCTGTACAGAGCCCTGACCTCAACCCCATTGAACACCTTTGGGATGGATTGGAACGCCAACTGCGAGCCAGGTCTAATCGCCCAACATCAGTGCCCGACCTCACTAATGCTCTTGTGGCTGAATGGAAGCAAGTCCCCACAGCAATGTTCCAACATCTAGTGGAAAGCCTTCACAGAAGAGTGGAGGCTGTTATAGCAGCAAAGGGGGGACCAACTCCATATTAATGCCCATGATTTTGGAATGAGATGTTCGACAAGCAGGTGTCCACATACTTTTGGTCATAAAGTGTATGTGAGACAATGGTGAGAAACGTGACATGTTGAGAGTGGACAGATGTAGAAGTGGTGCCTACCTTGTGGTAGATGTTTGGAGGGGAGGTGACTAGGGTGGGTAAAAAAGAGGTGACTCCATGCTCCAAGATTTTCTTGGCTACTAGGGCCACACCTCCTCTGACATTACTGGTTGCTTGCGAGAAGTCGATGCCATATCCTCCTGTGGGTGTAAAACAATGGATCATTGTTTGAGGTTGGAAAATCCTGTTTCCAATGGCTTCATTGTTCTGATGAGAGAAACAGCTGTGTTAGTTTTAGCAAGGAACACTCCTCCAATAAAGCTTTAAGAAGTCCATACCTGCAATTGAATTGGGGACATAGTCCCAGGAGTGAATTGACACTCCCCCCCCCCCCCCCCCCCCCAGGAGCGATGATAAGGTCTTCACAGTCGACACGTTGATCTGCGTAGCCTTCCTCATCAAAGAACAACTTCTCTGGGTCTAAGATCCTTCCTTCCCGCACCCACAGATCCTCTCTGGAGGAAACACAGGAAAAATACACACATTGTTAGACAAACCCTGTTACACACACATCGTAACAAGCTTTCCCAGACATCACACTTATACGTTGTAATTTTCGATTTACCTGATATAGTCGGATGGCTAACATTTGCGTTGTCTTCTTGTAGGGCATATAATGCACACACAACAGCTACCAGTGGTTCCATGATGACGGAAAACACAACCGTGGGAAGAACGAGTGACACATTTCCGGGCAAGAACGGTCCATTTAAAATTAATTCCTTCCTCCCTTGCCCCTTGCCCTGCAAGTGTCAACTCGTCAGACGTCAGGATACGTCATCAGAAGTGTCCACTTAATTTGAGGGCATCTGTATGTCTTCACACATACAGATGCTAATGTTACCATTGTGGAAGATATGATGGAGGTGGTACAACAGTTGATGTTGTTAGAGGGGTTACATCCTGCCTGGACCTCAGACTGGCTTCTAACTTGCATCTACAGTATGTGTGAATGGAATGTCATGAATGATTCTACTGTTGGAAGTGACCATTTCCCGATTTTGTGTACCATGAACTTTGATGTTACTATTCCAGATAGTTTACCATTTAGAAGATGGTGCTTTCATAAAGCATACTGGGAAAAGTTTGGAGTCTGTTGGACAGTTGTCTTTAGAAAGACCAGTTGATGTATGTGCTGCCTCTGTGACCTCTGATTTTGAATGCAAACATTTCTAAAGGAAGAAAGCTTTAGTACGAAGGGTCATTAAGTCTGTCAAGAGAAATACATGGAGACAGTTCTGCTCTACAATAGGCAGGGGTACTGAGCTGGGGGATGTATGGTCGATGTTGAAGAAGATGACTGGAAGAAGCAAGTCCACTCGAATTCCAGTTTTGGTTGTGGGTAAAAAAAATGGCCGTTACTGATAAAGATAAACCTGACTTGTTGGGGAAGACATTTGCTAGGTTACATAGTGGGGTTACTAAGGTACATAGTGGGGTTACTTTGGATGAAGTATATCATCAACGCAGGTGTGAGATTTTAAATGCTTGTGTTAATGTGTTTAAGAAAAGGGATACTGTTGACTCTTCTTTGGATGCTGTTTTTACCATCCATGAGATGCGTTCAGCATTAATAGGCTGTGGATATACAGCCCCAGGTCATGATCTGTTGTGCTATGGAATGTTTAAGCATTTACCTGATGAGGTCGTGCATGTTCTCCTGGGATTATTTAATATGATCTGGAGTGAGGGGGTTAAACCTTCTGGTTGGAAACCTGCAGTAATATTACCTTTTATAAAGCCTGGTAAGGACCCTTCATGTGCTGATACTCAGACCAATAGCACTGACCTCGAACTGGTGGAAACTGATGGAAAAGATGATAGTCAACAGATTGTGATATTTCCTGGAACATACAGGTTTATTGAGTCAATGTCAAAGTGGATTCCGTAAAGATAGATCTACTTTAGATGCATTAGCAAAGGTGAGCAATGAAGTAGAAAAAACTCTGGTAGTGAAAGAAGTAATGGCTACTGTCTTTTTAGATATTGAAAAGGCCTATGACACTATGTGGAGAGAAGGCCTACTGATTAAGATGGAAAGACTTGGTATTGGTGGGAGATTATATAATTGGGTTTTGGACTTATTATTTAAATTGCTTTTTTCAAGTTAAAATGGGATCCATTTTATCAGATGAATATGGAGTTGACAATGGTATTCCTCAAGGCAGTGCTATCAGTCCTCTTTTGTTCAACTTTATGATCAACGATGTGTTTTGAATATAGGCAGGGGTATTGGGGCTTCCCTATATGCTGATGATGGAGCTATTTGGAAGAGGAGAAGGAATGTCTTTCATGTGATCAAATCTATTCAACAAGCTGTAGTGGATGTTGAAAGATGGTCGATTGACTGGGGTTTTAAACTGTCAGTGGCGAAGTCTTGTATGTTCCTCTCAAAGAAGAAAGTTGCTGATAATATACAGTTGTTTTTGTATGAACAGCCTATGGGGAGGGTTTCTAAGTACAAATATGTGGGTCTATGGTTCAATGAGCGATATACATGGAAAGATCATGACATAAATATTGAAACAAAGTGTAAGAAGGTGGTGAATCTTATGCGATCGGTCTCTGGTTATGAATGGGGTGCTGACAGATAACCGTTGATGGATATTTATAGAGCTCTGATCAGGACGACAATTGATTACGGTTGTATAGTTTATGGAACAGCGGCAAAGATTTGGCTTCAGAAGCTGGACAGAATCCAGTATATAGCTTTAAGGATATGTATTGGTGCATTTAAATCAACATCTGTATGTGCCTTAATAGTGGAGGCAGGTGAGATCCCTCCAAGGACCCAGATAGTGGGTGCACAGGAGCAGGCGTGTACATTCCTGAATTTGATGTGCAGATATGTAGAAGACTAACAGATGAACTGTCAGTATATTCCGTTGAACTGTTGGCGATAATAGTTGGTGGAGGACGTACAACCTGTTAGAATTATAGTATGTTCAGATTCTCGGTCTGTATTGAATAGTTTATCATCTGGTAAATCTAATAGGAATAACCTACTATTAGAGGTATTCATGTTATTATGGAGAATTGAGAGAAAGGGTGTAGTTTTACTTTTTCATACTGCCGCTCTATGTATCATGTACAGTGTATCTGTCTTTTGTGTACTTTCGTTGTGGCATTTTGCACCTGTCCTGTGTTTTTGTTGTTGTAGCTGCTTGACAAAGAAACTTCCCCCTCGGGGATCAATAAAGTAAATCAATAAAGTAAATCTATCTATCTATCTATCTATCTATCTATCTATCTATCTATCTATCTATCTATCTATCTATCTATCTATCTATCTATCTATCTATCTATCTATCTATCTATCTATCTATCTATCTATCTATCTATCTATCTATCTATCTATCTATCTATCTATCTATCTATCTAGTAGTGAGATTTTGCTGGTTCCCAGCACATTCAGGTGTGGAAGGCAATGAAATTGTAGACCAGTTAGCTAAAAGAGCATTGAAACGAGATATAATTGATATTAATGTTCCACTGGGTAGAGGTGAGGCCAAATGTAAGATCACAGCCATTTTGATAGATGTGTAGCAGAAGAGATGGGACTCTGAGCAAAAGGTTATATGGTCTCCAAAGAAAGGTCGGTGGACCAAGGTTCAAAGGTCAGAGTAGGAAGGAAGAGGTGGTGTTTGCTAGATTGAGATTAGGTCATTGTACATTGAATTCATCATTACATTTGATTGGCAAGCTTGTGACTGGTTTGTGTCTGGAATGTATGGTGGATGAAACGGTGGAGCATGTGTTGTTATATTGTTGTAAGTATGTTGAAGAGAGGGAAAGATGGAAGTGTAGGATCATTGAGGTTGGACGGGGTTGGGGGGGTTTGGAAGAGATTTTGGTGATGGGGAAGGTTTATTAGAACTTAGTAGGGCTCTTTTTTGTTTTCTCAGAAGTACTGAGTTAGGTAGGAGGATTTAGAAATACACTCCAGCACAGTAGGTGGCGGCATGCACCTTTTAATGGTGGTTTGCGGACCGCCATTATACCATAGAAGAAGAAGAAGAAGAAGAAGAAGAAGAAGAAGAAGAAGAAGAAGAAGAGGGTGTGTCTTTTAAGTGTTTGGAATGCAGACAATGGCTGCAGTCCAAACACCTGATTTTCACCCCCTCAGCCCTTGAGCTAGCTGGATGCAGTTTGATTGCCATCTTAAGTGGAGGTCCAATTCACTAATGTTGCAGCCAAACTCTGGTGGCTGCGAAGTGTCAAATTTAATCAAGAAGGCTGCGTTGTCAGAAAAAAGTATGAAGCTTGCTTGCTAAAAAATGTAGTCAGGAGCCTATAAAACTTAGCTAGGTTCATAAACATATTTTTGGAATTCTATTGGAATAAATTACAAAACTATAAAACTAGCTAGCTAGCTATGGTTATCTAGCTACCTGACAGGAGTGCTTGCTAGATACGTTTGTTTACTAGATACATTAAAAAAAAAGACATTCATAGCTTTAGGTTGGTTGTTTTAAGCTCAACTTCAAGATTTCCACCAAGGATGTTGCCTCTCCGATCACTCTCCCTCCTTTAAGGTACACTCAATGTAAAACGTCATTCACGGGCTGAGGGTTTAGGGCCAAGGGCTGTCTACTTTGAGTTTGAAACGCAGCCAATGTAAGATGTATAAATCAGTTGGCATTTCCACTGGGAGCCCTCGTAGTAACGTGCGGATAGGAGGGTCTGAGGACTGGCAGCTGAGTGTATGTAAACGTCTGACCACCTAGGAATATGATGAAAGGAATAAGCTGAAATAAATCATTCTCTATACTATTATTCTGACATTTCACATTCTTAAAATAAAGTGGTGATCCTAACTGACCTAAGACTAGGATTAAATGTCAGGAATTGTGAAAAACGGAGTTTAACTGTATTTGGCTAAGGTGTATGTAAACTTCCGACTTCAACTGTATTTCAATAGAATGTTTATGATGTCACTGCGACAACTGTCGATAGACGTAGCTGGTGAATTTGCTCTCGCTATCGACTCCGATTTCTGAGCAGTCTGAGTTTCCTTGAGCGTTCAGAATGCTCAACAGAGCATTCTGAACGCTCAACACCCGTTGAATGTGGCCAGTGTCAATAAACGTTGGCAAAAATGTCATTCGATTGTTGCCAGCAGCACAGTTGCAGTCACCAACGCTCTGTATAACATAGAAACAGCCTAACCAGCTCTGCTAGAGCGAGTAAAATGGTCAGAGTGAGCTGTTCTCTCATTTGTGTCTGGAAGTAGCTAGCAAGCTAGCTAACATTAGCCATTTAGCTTGGGTGCTTGACTGGTGTTGTGAGGTCAAAACACTCGGATCTGCCTTCCCTAAATTGTGGCATTGAACAGTTCAGCAGACTTTTAGCCCTCCATAACTGGCTACGAGTCTATTGCAGCTCTGTGGGTGTAACATTTATTGACAATTTTGATACCTATTATAAGGAGGATGGGATCCACCCAAATCATTTGGGTTCCTGGATCCTTTCACAGCATTATAAGGCTTATCAATGACCCAAGCCCATCTTATTTAATCCCTACCATTTTGTCGCTGAGTTGTCATAATGCTTCAGCAAATGTACATTATCCTAATTTACTGCCCTAAAATGCCTCTTTTGATCCAACAGTTATTGTATGCAGTAACTATATGCCTATGAACCAGAATTATACTGTTAGCACTGAGGTGGTGTGACCAAGCAGGAAGTCCACTGTGTGCAGCTCACCCTGCACTAACATAAATAGCCGAGCATGTCTACCTCTGCTAAGCTTCCCAGTAAAGCAAGACAACATTCAAGCATCCCAGAAAAGTGTTAAAAATAGCCCACGTTAACATATGTAGCTTAAGAAACAAGGTTCATAAAATCAACTTGCTAGTAACATGACATTAATCTCTGAAACTCACTTACATAATACCTTTGATGATACAGTGGTAGCAATACATGGTTATAACATCTACAGAAAATACAGAAATGCCAAAGGTGGAGGTGTGGCTGTTTATTTTCAGAACCACATTCCTGTAAAGCTAAGAGAGGATTGCATGATAAATACTGTTAAAGTAATATAACTACAGGTTCATCTGCAACACCTAAAGCCCATTCACTCCTGTGTACCAATGGCATGTTGTGTTAGCTAATCTAAGTTTGTCAAGGCTAATTGAGCATTAGAAAACCCTTTTGCAATTATGTTATCACAGCTGAAAATTGTTGTGCTGATTAAAGATGCAATAAAACGGTCCTTTTTAGACTAGTTGAGTATCTGGAGCATCAGCATTTGTGGGTTCGATTACAGGCTCAAAATGTCCAGAAACAAAGAACTTTCTTCTGAAACTCGTCAGTCTATTCTTGTTCTGAGAAATGAAGGCTATTGTGTACTACTCCCTTCAAAGAACAGCGCAAACTTGCTGAGTGGGAGGCCCCGGTGCACAACTGAGCAAATAGACAAGTACATGAAAGTGTCTAGTTTGAGAAACAGACGCCTCACAAGTCCTCAACTGGCAGCTTCATTAAATAGTACACGCAAAACATCAGTATCAACGTCAACAGTGAAGAGGCGATTCCGGGATGCTGGCCTTCTAGGCAGAGTTGCAAAGAAAAAGCTATATCTCAGACTGGCCAATAAAAAGAAAAGATTAAGATGGACAAAAGAACACAGACACTGGACAGAGGAAGATATGGCTTTTTCTTTGCAACTCTGCCTAGAAGGCCAGCATCCCGGAGTCGCCTCTTCACTGTTGACGTTGAGACTGGTGTTTTGCGGGTACTATTTAATGAAGTTGTCAGTTGAGGACTTGTGAGGCGTCTGTTTCTCAAATTAGGGGTGCCGTACTGTCGGCAACATAGACCTGGAACTGTTGGGGTGTTAGGACCTAGTTGAACAATTATGCATCCATCTGTGAGTAACTTTGGTCTGTAATCACTCATTCACTCAGGACTTATTCATTCAGGATTGTATATACAGATTAATGTACAGTTGTTATATCATATCATGTGCAATATTGTAAGTAATTCTTGGACTTCACTCAGGAATGCATATTAGTATCCTGTCAGTTGTATCTTTTTTCATTGCTTTTAGTATATCGAATGTGCAACATGTGCATTTATCTGTAATTAAACACTGCACTAAGGACTGTACATCAGAGACAGCTGCCTATAGACATAGTTTAAGGAAATGAAACACTAGTCACTAGAATAATGTTTCCGTATCTTGCACTACTCATCTCATAGGTATAAACTGTACGCTTTACTATTCTTTGGTATCTTAGTCACTTAATCATGTTTACATACTGCATCACCAATCTCTTATATGTATACTGCATACTATAAAGCTTACTATGCCACTGTATCTTAGTCCAATGCCGCCCTGACATATATGTATATATTCTCAATCCATTCCTTACTTAGATTTATGTGTATTTGGGTATATGTTGTGAAACTATTAGATATTACTTGTTAGATATTACTGCACTGTCGGAGCTAGAACCACAAGCATTTCGCTACACCTGCAGTAACATCTGCTAGATGTAGTATCATCAATGTACTATTAGGACAGGAGCACTAAAATAATCATATTTCATCCCTAGCGCTCACCCTGACAACACCATTACCATAGTTATACAGATACAATATAAAATACTGTATAGCAACAACATTCTCAGCGTTCTATTTAATTCTGTGGCAATGACGGACATGTCCAGGCCCCTTCCCTCTGGACAGACGTGGTGAGTGACTGTGTGGCGTGAAGATGACTCAGCCAGACCTGCGTCACTGGGGCCCTTAACAACCCTGCGGCCCACCGTCGGCCGTCACCAAGCTCGCCCCAGCAGCCAGAGTGGCAGACCAAGCGCGAGGGTGTTAAAGGTGAGTGGTGTCACTCAGATCAGCAGCTTCACACGCTCCTCGGGGGCTGACACACACATTAGCACCAAGCCATGTGTGAAATTAGATTATACTATACAGGAGGGGTCTTCTTTTGATCAGTGCCTCTAGGGAGCTTCCTCTCTATGGATGCGTCCTAAATGGTACCCTATTTTTCTTAACCTTTATTCAAACGGAGTCACCGTTGAGACCAAGGTCTCTTTCACAAGGGAGCTCTGCAGACACAATTCATAAGATAAAATCAAATCAAAATCAGAAACAAACACAAATATTCTAGAAAAACTGTTACATTCAAATAAAAAAATAATACTGAAAGTAGACAACGCTAGGCTAAAGTTAAAAAATCATATCGAAATCTTTCTACAAAATGTAAATCATGACTATTTGTATTTAATAAGGATCCCCACTCTTCCTGGGGTCCATTAACATTAAGGCAGTTATATACAATACAAAATATAGTCATTGACAAAAGAGAAAACACTAGGCCCAAGACAAGGAGCTCGAAAGTATCTACAATAGAGAGACTGAGTCTGCCGTGGTAGACACCTTCATCCATTACCCTTATTGCCAAATAGGTGAACATTCAGCCATTTGCATCGTCCGACCTCTGTAGAATATTCGCCTTTACGAAGGCCATCACCTTATGGGGGTCTTGGAACTCTTTCTCAGTGCCGGGTGAATGGCTGAATATGTACACTATACATTGTTACAGAGTGTTAGGTGAAAAAAATTACAAATAAAAATAAATAAAAATAGTGCAAGTTGATATCAATAAATAAGGAGTATTTGCATGGTTAACTGTACTATACAGGTCAATGGCAGAGAAATACTTAAATAGCTAAATGTGCGTATGATATAAGTGAGGGTAATAATAATAATTCCCTTAAAATACAGTCCTTAGTGCAGTGTTTAATTACAGATAAATGCACATATTGCACATTCGATATACTAAAAGCAATGAAAAAAGATACAACTGACAGGATACTAATATGCATTCCTGAGTGAATGACTACGTAAGTTCAGTCCAAGAATTACTTACAATATTGCACGTGATATGATATAACAACTGTACATTAATCTGTATATACAGTCCTGAATGAATAAGTCCTGAGTGAATGAGTGATTACAGACCAGAGTTACTCACAGATGGATGCATAATTGTTCAACTAGGTCCTAACACCCCAACAGTTCCAGGTCTATGTTGCCGACAGTACGGCACCCCTAATTTGAGAAACAGACACAAGTCCTCAACTGGCAGCTTCATTAAATAGTACCCGCAAAACACCAGTCTCAACATCAACAGTGAAGAGGTCACTCCAGGATGCTGGCCTTCTAGGCAGAGTTGCAAAGAAAAAAACATCTCAGACTGAAAATGGAAGATATTAATATTTTATTAAGTAATAATGCAAGATACTGTATGTAAACATTATTAAAGTGACTAGTGTTCCATTTCTTAAAGTGGCCAGTGATTTCTAGTCTATGTCTAAAGGCAGCAACCTCTAATGTGCTAGTGATGGCTGTTTAACAGTCTGATGGCCTTGAGATTGAAAAACAGCTTCTGTCTCTCGATCCCAGCTTTGATGCACCTGTACTGACATCTCTTCCTGCATTATAGCAGGGTGAACAGGCAGTGGCTCGGGTGGTTGATGTCCTTGATGATATTTTTGGCCTTCCTGTGACATCTGGTGCTGTAGGTGTCCTGGAGGACGGGTAGTTTGCCCCCGGTAATGCGTTGGGCAGACCGCACCCCCCTCTGGAGAGCCTTGTGGTTGTGGGCGGTGCAGTTGCTGTACCAGGAAGTGATACAGCCCGACAGGATGCTTTCAATTGTGCTTCTGTAAAAGTTTGTGAGGGTTTTAGGTGCCAAGCCAAATTTATTCAGCCTCCTGAGGTTGAAGAGTTTCTGTTTCGCCTTCTTCACCCTGTCTGTGTGGGTGGACCATTTCAGTTTGTCAGTGATGTGTACGCCAAGGAACTTGAAGCTTTCTCCACTGCGGTCCCATCGATGTTGATAGGGAGTGCACCTTCTGCTGTTTCCTGAAGTCTACGATCATCTCCTTTGTTTTGTTGACGTTGAGTGAGAGGTTGTTTTCCTGGCACCACACTCCCAGAGCCCTCACCTCCTTCCTGTAGGCTGTCCCGTCATTGTTGGTAATCAAGCCTTGTGTCGTCTGCAAACTTGATGATTGAGTTGGAGGTGTGCTTGGCCACGCTGTCATGGGTGAACAGGGAGTACACGAGGGTGCTGAGCATGCACCCTTCTGGGACCCCAGTGTTGAGGATCAGCGAAGTGGAGGTGTTGTTTCCTACCTTCACCACCTGGGGGCGGGACCAGGACCCAGTTCCACAGGGCGGGGTTCAGAACCAGGGCCTCAAGCTTAATGATGAGCTTGGAGGGTACAATGGTGTTGAATGCTGAGCTATAGTCAATGAACAGCATTCTTACATAGGTATTCCTCTTGTCCAGATGGGATAGGGCAGTGTGATGGCAATTGCATAATCTGTGGATATATTGGGGCGGTAAGCAAATTGAAGTGGGTCTAGGGTGTCAGGTAAGGTGGAGGTGGTATGATCCTTGATTAGTCTCTCAAAGCACTTCATGATGACAGAGGTGATGCTACGGGGCGATAGTCATTAAGTTCAGTTACTTTTGACTTCTTGGGTACAGGAACAATGGTGGCCATCTTGAAGTATGTGGGGACAGCAAACTGGGACAGGGAGAGATTGAATATGCTTGTAAACACAGCTGGTCTGTGCATGTTCTGAGGACGCAGCTAGGGATGCCGTCTGGGCCGGCAGCCTTCCGAGGGTTAACACATTAAAATGTTTTACTCACGTCTGCCACGGAGAAGGAGATCCCACAGTCCTTGGTAGCGTGCCGCGTCGAGGGCACTGTGTTATCCTCAAAGCGGGCAAAGAATGTGTTTAGCCTCTCCAGACGCCAGTCTCGGCAACGTGGTTGTTTTTCTTTTTATAATCCGTGATTGTCCGTGCCACATATGTCTCGTGTCTGAGCCGTTGAATTGAGCCATTGAACTGACGGAGTGAATAACTACACTGTTTATATTCTTCTATATTCCCAGTCACGCTATCCACGGTTTCTGGTTAGTGTAGGTTTCAATAGTCACAGAGGGTACTACATCTCCTACACACTTCCTTATCAACTCAGTCACTGTGTCCGTGTGTACAGTGGTTGCTCGTTTAAAAGTTGCATCATACTGCAGCATGGCTTGCAAGATGTTGCGGTATGGAACAGCATATTATTTTACTGTTGGCCATTTTTGCCGTTAATGCTGTTAATGCTCGTTGAAACCACCAGAGGGCATCTTTGAGGGCGTCTTTATGAAGCTTGTTGGAGCTTGCTTTCTTTCCCAAATAATCCTACAGTACAGATGTCCATGCAGGCCAGACGTTTTGATTGCTATACACTATCTGAAAGAGCATAACAAGTTAATTCATTTTGTTGACATGAAGCAAATAAAGGTTGAATAAAACCATAGCCTCAGCTACTATAGCACAGAGAAATACATCTTAAAACATGCTTTTCTGTTATTTTGAAAGAAAATTGTCGTAGTTTTGTTTGTTTTTTTGTATTTGTATTTGTGTGATTTGTGATTGTGTGTATTAAATTGATTTATTATACTGGTTCTATTTGTAGGCTACTCATTGAGTCCTGCAAATCAGACCTTCATGGTGTTTTGAGAATGAAATGCTCAGTAAGTTTTTCATGATATTGTAATGACCGCTTGAGCATGGATTTGGGGCACAGTCGGGCCCGACGGTTGAGGGTTCGAAACCTGCTCCCTGCCTGTTTCATTACAATATTTAACTTCATGTTTTAAAACTGTTTTAAAATGTATATGTTTATTAAGCTTATGGTCACGGCATCAACTGTACACATGTACAAAACATTTTTCTTATCGAATTAAATAATATATTCGTACCACTTTAGATGCTGTGTTTTTATTTACAGTAGTGATGGACAAGTTTTTGTCTTTCATGATATTTATCTTAATGTAGGCCTGCTACTAGAGTGTAAAATACACATATTTGGGTAAATCTGTTAAAGTGGTGGGTGACGCGCTGATAGCCTGTAGCCTGCACTTCAGGCGCGCTTCAATTACCAGTAGAGAAATACAATTATGCTAATAATTCTATAGACCGATAAGCATGACGGTCAAATGTATAATATTGTGAAAAACAGTTTAAACATGTTTTCAAAATGCCTCCAGCTGTCCATCACTACTGTAAATGAAAACACAGCATCTAAAGTGGTACATTAATATCATTTAATATAACGCTTGATGCATTTTTTGTTAAGGCAAATCTGGTCTGTGATATTGAATTAGAAATGTTGAACACACACAACATGAGCAGATTAACTTGGTCATTGTATTCCATTTCCAGCAAGACTATTTGAAGATGATGAGCGATCTGCCATCTGGAGTCTGCTGGCATCACGGCACAACATCAACATAGTGTGAGGGCTTGGTTGTGGTAAGGCCTCTTACTCCCACCTAGGGGAGGAGAGAGGCACACAACCAAGTCCTCACACCCTAATTAGGGAGATTATGATCCCCAATCAGAGACAGCTGTCTAGCGTTGTCTCTGATTGGGGATAGCATTTAAGCTCCACTCTAATCCACCTGTGTGTGGATCATTGTTTGGTGTGTTTGCACTTGTCTGCTTTGTGTCTCAGCAAGTAAGTCACTTTTGCTTTGCTTTATTAGTGTTTAGTGTTTAGTTCAGTCATCTCTCCTTTTATTTATTTTGTGGTTTGTGAGAACATCTCCAAAATAAATAAGGAATGACACTCCACCAGCGCTCCGTGTATCGTCCCATTTCCATGCAACGTGACAGAATGATCCACCAACCAGGGACGCAACGGAGCCTGACATTGGGAGATATCCTCCTCGGTATGGGGAAAATTACAGAGGAGGAATACTCCCATTATCGTGCGGTGGAGGAAGGCAGGGGTCCGGAGCAGCGGCGCCGACGTCGGGGAAAGAGTCGGCGGGCCAAAAAAGCTAGTGACCAGCCTGGAGCCCAGAAAACCCCCCAAACGGATTTTGGGGGGGGGGCTATGGGGGTGGTCGGGGATCGACGGAGAAGAGCCCCGACCACTGCACTCGTGGGGGTTCCAGGAAGAGCCCCTACAGCCGTGGGAGCAGGAGTACAGAGAGGAGTCGGAGGAAGACGATGTGCTTCTGTTCCCTCACTCGTGGGGGTTCCCGGAGGAACCCTCACAGGATGGGGATTGGCGGTGGAGTAGGGACGACAGGGACAGTCGTGCTCCAGCGCCAGTTCCCAGTCCGGTGCCTCCAGCGCCGGTCCAGAGTCGGAGACGGAGGAGACCGACTCAGCGCACCAAACCATCGGTGCGCAACTATAGCCCGGTACGGCTATAGTACAGTCGTACTCCGCGCACCAGCTCTATGGTGCGTGTCTCCAGCCCGGTGCGACCCGTGCCAGCTCAGCGCACCAAACCAACGGTGCATTTCCCCAGCCCGGTACGGCCCGCGCCTGCTCCGCGCACCAGTACTATGGTGCGTGTCTCCAGCCCGGTGCGACCCGTACCAGCTCAACGCACCAACCCAACGGTGCGTTTTCCCAGCCCGGTGCGACCTGTAACAGCTCAACGCACCAGCCCAACGGTGCGTTTCCCCAGCCCAGTACGGCCCGTGCCTGCACCTCGCATCAGACCAGTGGTGCGTTTCCCCAGTCCAGTACGCCCCGTGCCTACTCCTCGCACGGAGCCTACAGCGACGGTCGCCAGCACAGCTCTGTGGTTGGAGACCATCTCTGCGTCAGTGCCCAGGGTGGGCACGACGTTCAGCCCCGCTGTGGAGCAGGAGCTCCATAGCGCATCGGTGCCCAGTCTGGGGCCGACAGCCAGCCCAACCACAGGGCTGGAAACCATCTCTGCGTCGGTGTCCAGGGTGGGCACGACGTTCAGTCCCGCTGTGGAGCAGGAGCTCCATAGCGTGTCGGTGCCCAGTCTGGGGCCGACAGCCAGCCCAACCACAGGGCTGGAAACCATCTCTGCGTCGGTGCCCAGGGTGGGCACGACGTTCAGTTCCGCTGTGGAGCAGGAGCTCCATAGCATGTCGGTGCCCAGTCTGGGGCCGACAGCCAGCCCTACCACAGGGCTGAAAACCATCTCTGCGTCGGTGCCCAGGGTGGGCACGACGTTCAGTCCCGCTGTGGAGCAGGAGCTCCATAGCGTGTCGGTGCCCAGTCTGGGGCCGACAGCCAGGCCAACTACAGGGCTGGAGACCACCTCTACGTCGGTGTCCAGGGTGGGCACGGCGTCCAACCCGAGACCTCCAGTGAAGGTCAGCAGCCCGAGGCCTCCGGTGAAGGTCAGCAGCCCGAGGCCTCCGGTGAAGGTCAGCAGCCCGAGGCCTCCGGTGAAGGTCAGCAGCCCGAGGTCTCCGGAGAAGGTCAGCAGCCCGAAGCCTTCGGTGAAGGTCAGCAGCCCGAAGCCTTCGGTGAAGGTCAGCAGCCCGAGACCTCCGGAGAAGGTCAGCAGCCCGAGACCTCCGGGGAAGGTCAGCAGCCCGGGACCTCAGGTGAAGGTGAGCAGCCCTGAACCTCCACCGGAGCCACATCCGGGTCCAGCAGTCTGCTCTGCTACAGCGCCAGAGCGGTCCGCTCCACCGGTGCCCAGTCCAGTGCCGGTCGTCTGCTTCGCTCCAGTGCCGGAGCTGTCCTCTCCACCGGTGCCCAGTCCGGGGCCGGTCGTCTGCTTCGCTCCAGTGCCGGAGCAGTCCGCTCCACCGGTGCCCAGTCCGGGGCCGGTCGTCTGCTTCGCTCCAGTGCCGGAGCAGTCCGCTCCACCGTTGCCCAGTCCGGGGCCGGTCGTCTGCTTCGCTCCAGTGCCGGAGCAGTCCGCTCCACTGGGGTCCGAGCCAGGGGAGAACATCAGCCCCTCTCCAGGGTCGAGGGCTCCCACACCAGGGTCCAGACAGGACTTGGTGAATGGCGGGAGTACTGAGGGGGGAACCATCGCGCCGGGGTCCGGACCGGACCGGGCGTGCAACGGAGAGGTAGGAGGGAAGCTACTCTTTAAGCCTGCGCCACGCCCGGAGCCGGAACCGGAGCCCCCGCCAGCAACCACCTCAGTACCCCGCCATGTCCCCCCTACTTTTTGTGGATTTTTTTTTTTTCAGGAGAGGGGGGATATTTGTGCGATCGGGAGTCCGCACCTTAGGGGGGGGGGTACTGTGAGGGCTTGGTTGTGGTAAGGCCTCTTACTCCCACCTAGGGGAGGAGAGAGGCACACAACCAAGTCCTCACACCCTAATTAGGGAGATTATGATCCCCAATCAGAGACAGCTGTCTAGCGTTGTCTCTGATTGGGGATAGCATTTAAGCTCCACTCTAATCCACCTGTGTGTGGATCATTGTTTGGTGTGTTTGCACTTGTCTGCTTTGTGTCTCAGCAAGTAAGTCACTTTTGCTTTGCTTTATTAGTGTTTAGTGTTTAGTTCAGTCATCTCTCCTTTTATTTATTTTGTGCTTTGTGAGAACATCTCCAAAATAAATAAGGAATGACACTCCACCAGCGCTCCGTGTATCGTCCCATTTCCATGCAACGTGACACATAGCTCTAGTCACAGTCAGAAGACAGTTGAAGAAGCTTGAGTTGACTTATGGAAAGATAGATAGATAGATAGATAGATAGATAGATAGATAGATAGATAGATAGATAGATAGATAGATAGATAGATAGATAGGTACTTTATAGATAGGTACCTTACCAAGGCTTGGTAAGACATGTTTTATATATATACTGTATATATGTACAGTGAGGGAAAAAATTATTTGATCCCCTTGTTTTTGTTTGTTTGCCCACTGACAAAGTAATGATCAGTCCATAATTTTAATGGTACGTTTATTTGAACAGTGAGAGACAGAATAACAACAAACAACTCCAGAAAAACACATGTCAAAAATGTTATAAAGTGATTTGCATTGTAATAAGTATTTGACCCCTCTCAATCAGAAGGAGTTCTGGCTCCCAGGTGTCTTTTATACAGGTAACGAGCTGAGATTAGGAGCACTCCCTTTAAGAGTGTGCTCCTAATATCAGCTTGTTACCTGTATAAAAGACACCTGTTCACAGAAGCAATCAATCAATCAGATTCCAAACTCTCCATCGTGGCCAAGACCAAAGAGCTGTCCAAGGATGTCAGGGACAAGATTGTAGACCTACACAAGGCTGGAATGGACTACAAGACAATCGGCAAGCAGCTTGGTGAGAAGGTGACAACAGTTGGTGCGATTATTCGCAAATGGAAGAAACACAAAAGCACTGTCAATCTCCCTCGGTCCGGGGCTCCATGCAAGATCTCACCTCGTGGAGTTGCAATGATCATTAGAACGGTGAGGAATCAGCCCAGAACTACACGGGAGGATCTTGTCAATGATCTCAGGGCAGCTGGGACCATAGTCACCAGGAAAACAATTGGTAACACACTATGCTGTGAAGGACTGAAATCCTGCAGCGCCCGCAAGGTCCCCCTGCTCAAGAAAGCACATGTACAGGTCCGTCTAAAGTTTGCCAATGAACATCTGAATGATTCAGAGGAGGACTGGATGAAAGTGTTGTGGTCAGATGAGACAAAAATCGAGCTCTTTGGCATCAACTCAACTCGCCGTGTTTGGAGGAGGAGGAATGCTGCCTATGACCCCAAGAACACCATCCCCAACGTCAAACACGGAGGTGGAAACATTATACTTTGGGGGTGTTTTTCTGCTAAGGGGACGGGACAACTTGTCGTGGATGGGTATTCCAGCATGACAATGACCCAAAACACACGGCCAAGGCAACAAAGGAGTGGCTCAAGAAGAAGCACATTAAGGTCCTGGAGTGGCCTAGCCAGTCTCCAAACCTTAATCCCATAGAAAATCTGTGGAGGGAGCTGAAGGTTCGAGTTGCCAAACGTCAGCATCGAAACCTTAATGACTTGGAGAAGATCTGCAAAGAGGTGTGGGACAAAATCCCTCCCGAGATGTGTGCAAACCTGGTGGCCAACTACAAGAAACGTCTGACCTCTGTGATTGCCAGCAAGGGTTTTGCCAACAAGTACTAAGTCATGTTTTACAGAGGGGTCAAATACTTATTTCACTCATTAAAATGCAAATCAATTTATAACATTTTTGACATGCGTTCTTCTGGATTTTTTTGTTGATATTCTGTCCCTCACTGTTCAAATAAACCTACCATTAATATTATAGACTGATAATTTCTTTGTCAGTAGGCAAACAAACAAAATCAGCAGGGGATCAAAAAACATTTTCCCTCACTGTATATATATACAGTGGGGAGAACAAGTATTTGATACACTGCCGATTTTGCAGGTTTTCCTACTTACAAAGCATGTAGAGGTCTGTAATTTTTTATCATAGGTACACTTCAACTGTGAGAGACGGAATCTAAAACAAAAATCCAGAAAATCACATTGTATGATTTTTAAATAATTAATTTGCATTTTATTGCATGACATAAGTATTTGATCACCTACCAACCAGTAAGAATTCCGGCTCTCACAGACCTGTTAGTTTTTCTTTAAGAAGCCCTCCTGTTCTCCACTCATTACCTGTATTAACTGCTCCTGTTTGAACTCGTTACCTGTATAAAAGACACCTGTCCACACACTCAATCAAACAGACTCCAACCTCTCCACAATGGCCAAGACCAGAGAGCTGTGTAAGGACATCAGGGATAAAATTGTAGACCTGCACAAGGCTGGGATGGGCTACAGGACAATAGGCAAGCAGCTTAGTGAGAAGGCAACAACAGTTGGCGCAATTATTAGAAAATGGAAGAAGTTCAAGATGACGGTCAATCTCCCTTGGTCTGGGGCACCATGCAAGATCTCACCTCGTGGGGCATCAATTATCATGAGGAAGGTGAGGGATCAGCCCAGAACTACACGGCAGGACCTGGTCAATGACCTGAAGAGAGCTGGGACCACAGTCTCAAAGAAAACCATTAGTAACACACTACGCCGTCATGGATTAAAATCCTGCAGCGCACGCAAGGTCCCCCTGCTCAAGCCAGCGCATGTCCAGGCCCGTCTGAAGTTTGCCAATGACCATCTGGATGATCCAGAGGAGGAATGGGAGAAGGTCATGTGGTCTGATAGAAAAAATAGAGCTTTTTGGTCTAAACTCCACTCGCCGTGTTTGGAGGAAGAAGAAGGATGAGTACAACCCCAAGAACACCATCCCAACCGTGAAGCATGGAGGTGGAAACATCATTCTTTGGGGATGCTTTTCTGCAAAGGGGACAGGACGACTGCACCGTATTGAGGGGAGGATGGATGGGGCCATGTATCGCGAGATCTTGGCCAACAACCTCCTTCCCTCAGTAAGAGCATTGAAGATGGGTCGTGGCTGGGTCTTCCAGCATGACAACGACCCGAAACACACAGCCAAGGCAACTAAGGAGTGGCTCCGTAAGAAGCATCTGAAGGTCCTGGAGTGGCCTAGCCAGTCTCCAGACCTAAACCCAATAGAAAATCTTTGGAGGGAGCTGAAAGTCTGTATTGCCCAGCGACAGCCCCGAAATCTGAAGGATCTGGAGAAGGTCTGTATGGAGGAGTGGGCCAAAATCCCTGCTGCAGTGTGTGCAAACCTGGTCAAGAACTACAGGAAACGTATGATCTCTGTAATTGCAAACAAAGGTTTCTGTACCAAATATTAAGTTCTGCTTTTCTGATGTATCAAATACTTATGTCATGCAATAAATTGCAAATTAATTACTTAATAATCATACAATGTGATTTTCTGGATTTTTGTTTTAGATTCCGTCACTCACAGTTGAAGAGTACCTATGATAAAAATTACAGACTTCTACATGCTTTGTAAGTGGGAAAACCTGCAAAATTGGCAGTGTATCAAATACTTGTTCTCCCCACTGTATATATATATATAGTGGGGCAAAAAAGTATTTAGTCAGCCACCAATTGTGCAAGTTCTCCCACTTAAAAAGATGAGAGAGGCCTGTAATTTTCATCATAGGTACACTTCAACTATGAGAGACAAAATGAAAAAACAAAATCCAAAAAATCACATTGTAGGATTTTTTATGAATTTATTAGCAAATTATGGTAGAAAATAAGTATTTGGTCACCTACAAACAAGCAAGATTTCTGTCTCTCACAGACCTGTAACTTCTTTAAGAGGCTCCTCTGTCCTCCACTCGTTACCTGTATTAATGGCACCTGTTTGAACTTGTTATCAGTATAAAAGACACCTGTCCACAACCTCAAACAGTCACACTCCAAACTCCACTATGGCCAAGACCAAAGAGCTGTCAAAGGACACCAGAAACAAAATTGTAGACCTGCACCAGGCTGGGAAGACTGAATCTGCAATAGGTAAGCAGCTTGGTGTGAAGAAATCAACTGTGGGAGCAATTATTAGGAAATGGAAGACATACAAGACCACTGATAATCTCCCTCGATCTGGGGCTCCACGCAAGATCTCACCCCGTGGGGTCAAAATGATCACAAGAACGGTGAGCAAAAATCCCAGAACCACACAGGGGGACCTAGTGAATGACCTGCAGAGAGCTGGGACCAAAGTAACAAAGGCTACCATCAGTAACACACTACGCCGCCAGGGACTCAAATCCTGCAGTGCCAGACGTGTCCCCCTGCTTAAGCCAGTACATGTCCAGGCCCGTCTGAAGTTTGCAAGAGAGCATTTGGATGATCCAGAAGAGGATTGGGAGAATGTCATATGGTCAGATGAAACCAAAATAGAACTTTTTGGTAAAACCTTAACTCGTCGTGTTTGGAGGAGAAAGAATGCTGAGTTGCAGCCAAAGAACACCATACCTACTGTGAAGCATGGGGGTGGAAACATCATGCTTTGGGGCTGTTTTTCTGCAAAGGGACCAGGGCGACTGATCCGTGTAAAGGAAAGAATGAATGGGGCCATGTATCGTGAGATTTTGAGTGAAAACCTCCTTCCATCAGCAAGGGCATTGAAGATGAAACGTGGCTGGGTCTTTCAGCATGACAATGATCCCAAACACACCGTCCGGGCAACGAAGGAGTGGCTTCGTAAGAAGCATTTCAAGGTCCTGGAGTGGCCTAGCCAGTCTCCAGATCTCAACCCCATAGAAAATCTTTGGAGGGAGTTGAAAGTCTGTGTTGCCCAGCGACAGCCCCGAAACATCACTGCTCTAGAGGAGATCTGCATGGAGGAATGGGCCAAAATACCAGCAACAGTGTGTGAATACCTTGTGAAGACTAACAGAAAACGTTTGACCTCTGTCATTGCCAACAAAGGGTATATAACAAAGTATTGAGAAACTTTTGTTATTGACCAAATACTTATTTTCCACCATCATTTGCAAATAAATTCATTAAAAATCCTACAATGTGATTTTCTGGATTTGTTTTTCTCTTTTTGTCTCTCATAGTTGAAGTGTACCTATGATGAAAATTACAGGCCTCTCTCATCTTTTTAAGTGGGAGAACTTGCACAATTGGTGGCTGACTAAATACTTTTTTGCCCCACTGTATATACACATGGTATGTATACCGTATATATACCATGTGTGTTCTCTTGTTTTGTACTGTTCTGTAGTTTGGACCCAATGATTCGTCTGACAAATAAATAACTTTGCGTACTGCAGGCCCAGGTATGGATCAAAGCTGGCGAGACATTGAATGACGTCATCTTCACAGACGAATCAACCGTGGCCGTTGGCTGTTCGGCAGAAATGTATTGTTTTCTTCTCCAAATGACACAAAAGACACTGCCGGGTCAAGACACCAGCAGAGTAATTAGACCTTCATGTAGTAAAATAAAACATAAAAATGACCTACAACACTTTTAACAGCACATTACTCAACACTAGTTCGAGGCCTACAGTACTGTATATCTAAACATATTTATTCCATCTCTACATGTAGGTCTCTTGATTTAAACCCGATCGAACTTGTTTGGCATCAACTGAAAACATTCATCTGTAACTCTGCCAAGCCTACAAGCAAAGATGAACTGGTGAATGCAATCAATATGTTTTGGCTTGAGAAACTGATGCTACAACAATGCAACAAATATATTGATAATCTCAGCCATGATTTACCTGTGGTTGTGGAGCTGCGGGGAAGTGCAACTAAAATGTAGCTGAGATTTCACACCTACAGTAGCCGGGCTATTAAACCTGCTAATCGATTGTCCTGCAAATAGCCTGGATTATGACTCCCATCTCTTTCCTCGCTCTCATCCATGCGTCATTCTCCGCCTGAGTGGCTCACTTGTGGGCGTTTGTGTGAAGGTCTGGTTATTCACAGGTAAATAGTAATATGCTCTAAACCACTCTGGTGACAAACAAAGTTTGCTGTTCTGTTTTCAGTTCGTCCACATGGCTGGGAGAACATATTCAAGGAGGTAAATACATTTAGAAAATGTTTAAAAAAAAACAATGTATTATTAGCTAACTAGCTAAAGTGCATTTTAACTCAAATGACATGCTAACGTAGCTAGCTAGTTTACATACTGTATAGATAGCTAGCTAAGTTAATTACATTTGACCAGCTACCTAACTTCATATTAGCTAGTTATCTTGATATATGTATCACTGTAAAATACATGTGTAGGGAAGCTAGCTAACAGCCATGGAGCAGGCTAAAAGGATAGCAGGACTAGCTGTCAAAGTGAGAGAGTAGGCTATTCTGGACAGAGCAGGTACTTTTGTGTAGTTCCAGTCCTTAGAAGTGAGGACAGAGAACATAATATTCAGGGCTGTCTAATTTGAGTATAATGAAGTCTATTTCTTGAGAGGTTTTCTGTCCTCAATTACAGAGAGCTGTGAAAGTCTGTCTGCTGATGAAGAGGTCCCAATGAAGAGCAGCGGTTTTCAGTCCTGGTCCTAGGGAATCAAAGGGGGGCACATTGTGGTTTTTGTCTTAGCACTACACAGCTGATTCAAAAGATCAAGTCATCATCAAGCTTCAAGTGGTATTTATGTATTCATTTGTGGCACTATCCTTGATATGATCCTGCTATTGTCACATGCTACACATGCACATGTATCTATCTATCCAATGTTATCATGATTTGTTATAAGGGACATTATCCTTTAGTAATTCAAAATGATCTGGTAATGTAAAAGTCTAATAATGACATTATCTTCTATTGATTGTCCTCATGTGTCTGTTTTTCATTATAAAGTACTCTGCAGCTACTTAGTGTGGACATCAGGTGAGACCACACACACAGATTCCTGTTGAACACTGTCTCTTTAACTACCTTATTTTCTAAATAACAGTCTCTCTTCACTTCATCCCTCTCTTCCTTCTCCCTGAATCCTCCAGGTTATATCAGCTGTGTTGGTGAAGCCCTCCCGCATCTGAACTGGCTGACACAGAGGGCACAGCATGATCATAGGTGAGAGGTCACTTGGTCGGGTCAACAGGAAGTATTATTAAAGAGATGCTTTACATTGAAATACAGATAGAGATGTAGTAGTCCCAGAGTTAATGATCCCAGGTCAGTTTAATACAGATAGAGATGTAGTAGTCCCAGAGTTAATGATCCCAGGTCAGTTTAATACAGATAGAGATGTAGTAGTCCCAGAGTTAATGATCCAAGGTCAGTTTGGTTATGATGACTGACAGTTAGAGTTTTTGTTAGAATAAAAACACAAGGCTTAATCATGCTCTCTCTCTATCCATCTGTCTCTCGTCTGCAGGTATGTTTTGATGTGAGAGAGGAAGCCAGTCCCGTCATCGCCACCTCACACGCTCTTAAGATAACCTTCAGGCCGACTGGGGGCCCAAGGCTGATAAGGAGACTCCGCTAGAGACACTCTGTAACTGTGATGAACTGAGAGAATATTAGGGTATCACTAATTCATTAATCATATCCTGTCTTCCCTGCTCCTCTGTTCTTACCTCTTTCCCTTTCTGTCTTCTACACCTCTCTTCCCACCTCCTCTTTCTTCCTCTGTGTTTATAATGCACAACATATGTGCATTGAAGTACAGATTGAACTATTTATAATGCATGCATTATGTATTTATAACACCTGGATAATGAACTTATGCCAAATGCATAAAGAGTGCTCTAACTCCCCCTGTGGTGGTCTGGAGTAATGAAGCCGTGATGCTGGGTACCTCTAACTCCCCCTGTGGTGGTCTGGAGTAATGAAGCCGTGATGCTGGGTACCTCTAACTCCTCCTGTGGTGGTCTGGAGTAATGAAGCCGTGATGCTGGGTACCTCTAACTCCTCCTGTGGTGGTCTGGAGTAATGAAGCCGTGATGCTGGGTACCTCTAACTCCTCCTGTGGTGGTCTGGAGTAATGAAGCCGTGATGCTGGGTATCTCTAACTCCCCCCTGTGGTGGTCTGGAGTAATGAAGCCATGACGCTGGGTATCTCTAACTCCCCCTGTGGTGGTCTGGAGTAATGAAGCCGTGACGCTGGGTACCTCTAACTCCCCCTGTGGTGGTCTGGAGCAATGAAGCCGTGATGCTGGGTACCTCTAAATCCAGGTTTATACAAGTTTACATCCCTGTCTGAGGTCAGTTAGGATCACCACTTTATTTTAAGAATCTGAAATGTCAGAATAATAGTAGAGAGAATTATTTATTTCAGCTTTTATTTCTTTCATCACATTCCCAGTAGGTCAGAATGTCACAGTGCGGAGTAATGGGACGATAAACGGAGCGCTGATGGAGTGTCATTCCTCTTTTATTAATGAGATGGACTCACGAGGCATTAAATAAAAGACGGAGATCACTAATAAACAAAAAACACGACTACAAAACAAAACACAGTGACTTACTTTGCCTTCTGAAACACGAAGCAGACAAGCAGGAACAATGATCCACACACAGGTGGATCTGGGCAGATCTTAAATACTATCCCCAATCAGAGACAACGCTAGACAGCTGTCTCTGATTGGGGATGATAATCTCCCTGATAATGTGTGAGAGCCTGGTTGTGTGCCTCTCTCCTCCCCTAGGTGGGAGTAAGAGGCCTTACCACAACCAAGCCCTCACAGTACCCCCCCCCTAAGGTGCGGACTCCCGACCGCACACATATAATCCCCCCTCTCCTGAAAAGAAAAAATGTCCAAAACTAGGGGGGACATGGCGGGGTACTGAGGTGGTTGCTGGTGGGGGCTCCGGTTCCGGTTCCGGGCGTGGCACAGGCTGTGAGAGTAGCTTTCCTCCTACCTCTCCGTTGCACGCCCGGTCCGGTCCGGACCCCGGCGCGGTGGTTCCCCCCTCAGTACTCCCGCATTTCACCAAGTCCTGTCTGGACCCTGGTGCGGGAGCCCTCGACCCTGGAGAGGGGCTGACAACCGGCCCCGGACTGGGCACCGGTGGAGCGGACTGCTCCGTCAATGGAGCGACGTAGACGACCGGCCCCGGACTGGGCACCGGTGGAGCTGACTGCTCCGTCTCTGGAGCGACGTAGACGACCGGCCCCGGACTGGGCACCGGTGGAGCGGATTGCTCCGGCACTGGAGCGACGCAGACGACCGGCCCCGGACTGGGCACCGGTGGAGCGGACTGCTCCGGCACTGGAGCGGCGCAGACGACCGGCCCCGGACTGGGCACCGGTGGAGCGGACTGCTCCGGCACTGGAGCGAAGCAGACGACCGGCCCCGGACTGGGCACCGGTGGAGGAGGCTCCAGGCCTTGAGCTGTGGCTGGAGGCTCCGGGCTGCTGTCCTTCGCTGGAGGTGGCGGAACGCTGACCTTCGCTGGAGGTGGCGGAACGCTGACCTTCGCTGGAGGTGGCGGAACGCTGACCTTCGCTGGAGGTGGCGGAACGCTGACCTTCGCTGGAGGTGGCGGGACGCTGACCTTCGCTGGAGGTGGCGGGACGCTGACCTTCGCTGGAGGTGGCGGGACGCTGAC
The DNA here is from genome assembly GCA_023634145.1 of Thymallus thymallus. Taxonomy (NCBI): domain Eukaryota; kingdom Metazoa; phylum Chordata; class Actinopteri; order Salmoniformes; family Salmonidae; genus Thymallus; species Thymallus thymallus. The sequence continues at coordinate 32,867,327 of CM042398.1, read as the reverse complement.
CTTCGCTGGAGGTGGCGGGACGCTGACCTTTGCTGGAGGTGGCGGGACGCTGACCTTTGCTGGAGGTGGCGGAACGCTGACCTTTGCTGGAGGTGGCGGAACGCTGACCTTCGCTGGAGGGGCGCTGACCTTCGCTGGAGGTGGCGGGGCGCTGACCTTCGCTGGAGGTGGCGTGGCGCTGACCTTCGCTGGAGGTGGCGTGGCGCTGACCTTCGCTGGAGGTGGCGGGGCGCTGACCCTCACTGGAGGCCTCGGGCTGCTGACCTTCACTGGAGGCCTCGGGCTGCTGACCTTCACTGGAGGCCTCGGGCTGCTGACCTTCACTGGAGGCCTCATGCTGCTGACCTTCACTGGAGGCCTCGGGCTGCTGACCTTCACTGGAGGCCTCGGGCTGCTGACCCTCACTGGAGGCCTCGGGCTGCTGACCTTCACTGGAGGCCTCGGGCTGCTGACCTTCACTGGAGGCCTCGGGCTGCTGACCTTCTCCGGAGGTCTCGGGCTGCTGACCTTCACAGGAGGCCTCAGGCTGCTGACCTTTACAGGAGACCTCCGGCTACTGACCGTCACAGGAGGCCTCGGGCTGCTGACCTTCTCCGGAGACCTCAGGCTGGATGCCGTGCCCACCCTGGGCACCGACGCAGAGGTGGTCTTCAGCCCTGCAGCTGGTCTGGCTGTCGGCCCCAGACTGGGCACCGACACGCTATGGAGCTCCTGCTCCACAGCGGGACTGAACGTCGTGCCCACCCTGGGCACCGACGCAGAGATGGTCTTCAGCCCTGCAGCTGGTCTGGCTGTCGGCCCCAGACTGGGCACCGACACGCTATGGAGCTCCTGCTCCACAGCGGGACTGAACGTCGTGCCCACCCTGGGCACCGACGCAGAGATGGTTTCCAACCCTCTGGGGGGGCTGAACGTCGTGCCCACCCTGGGCACCGACGCAGAGATGGTTTCCAGCCCTCTGGTTGAGCTGGCTGTCGGCCCCAGACTGGGCACCGACGCGCTATGGAGCTCCTGCTCCACAGCGGGGCTGAACGTCGTGCCCACCCTGGGCACCGACGCGGAGAGGGTTTCCAGCCCTATGGTTGGGCTGGCTGTCGGCCCCACACTGGGCACCGACGCGCTATGGAGCTCCTGCTCCACAGCGGGGCTGAACGTCGTGCCCACCCTGGGCACCGACGCAGAGATGGTTTCCAGCCCTCTGGTTGGGCTGGCTGTCGGCCCCACACTGGGCACCGACGCGCTATGGAGCTCCACCGACGCAGAGATGGTCTCCAACCACAGAGCTGTGCTGGTGACCGTCGCGGTAGCCTCCGTGCGTGGAGTAGGCACGGGGCGTACTGGACTGGGGACACGCACCATAGGTCTGGTGCGAGGAGCTGGCCCGGGTCGCACCGGGCTGGAGACACACACCATAGGTTGGGTGCGAGGAGTAGGCACAGACCGTTCCGGGCTGGGGGAACGCACCACTGGTCTGGTGCGAGTAGCTGGAACGGGCTGTACCTGGCTGGGGAAACGCACCGTTGGGTCGGTGCGTTGAGCTGGCACGGGTCGCGCCGGGCTGGGGAAACGCACCATAGGTTGGGTGCGAGGAGCAGGCACAGACCGTACCGGGCTAGGGGAACGCACCACTGGTCTGGTGCGAGTAGCTGGAACGGGCTGTAGCTGGCTGGGGAAACGCACCGTTGGGTCGGTGCATTGAGCTGGCACGGGTCGCGCCGGGCTGGGGAAACGCACCATAGAGCTGGTGCGCGAAGCAGGCGCGGGCCGTACCGGGCTATTGTTGCGCACCGATGGTTTGGTGCGCTGAGTCGGTCTCCTCCTCCTCCGACTCTGGACCGACGCTGGAGGCACCGGACTGGGAACTGACGCTGGAGCACGACTATGCCTGTCGTCCCTACTCCAACGCCAATCCCCATCCTGTGAGGGCTCCTCCGGGAACCCCCACGAGTGAGGGAACAGAAGCACAACGCTGTCGTCTTCCTCCGACTCCTCTCTGTACTCCTGCTCCCACGGCTGTAGGGGCTCCTCCTGGAACCCCCATGAGTGCAGTGGTCGGGGGTCTTCTTCCTCGATCCCCGACCACCCCCATAGCCCCCCCCCAAAATCAGTTTGGGGGTTTTTCTGGGCTCCAGGCTGGTCCTTCGCTTTCGCCCGGTGACGTTTCCCCCGTCTTTGGCGCCTTTGCTCCGGACCCCAGCCTTCCTCCACCGCATGATAATAGTAGACCTCCTCCTTAGATAATTTCCCCATACTATGGAGGACGTCTACCAGTGTCTCTTTCCGTTGTGTCCCAGGGTGGTGGATCATTCTGTCACAGTGCGGAGTAATGGGACGATAAACGGAGCGCTGATGGAGTGTCATTCCTCTTTTATTAATGAGATGGACTCACGAGGCATTAAATAAAAGACGGAGATGACTAATAAACAAAAAACACGACTACAAAACAAAACACAGTGACTTACTTTGCCTTCTGAAACACGAAGCAGACAAGCAGGAACAATGATCCACACACAGGTGGATCTGGGCAGATCTTAAATACTATCCCCAATCAGAGACAACGCTAGACAGCTGTCTCTGATTGGGGATGATAATCTCCCTGATAATGTGTGAGAGCCTGGTTGTGTGCCTCTCTCCTCCCCTAGGTGGGAGTAAGAGGCCTTACCACAACCAAGCCCTCACACAGAAGTTTACATACACTCAATTAGTATTTGGTAGCATTGCCTTTAAATTGTTTAACTTCGGTCAAATGTTTTGGGTAGCCTTCCACAAGCTTCCCACAATAAGTTGGGTGATTTTTGGCCCATTCCTCCTGACAGAACTGGTGTAACTGAGTCAGGTTTTTAGGCCTCCTTGCTCGCAGTTCAGTTCAGCTTCTATAGGATTGAGGTCAGGGCTTTGTGATGGCCACTGCAATACCTTGACTTTGTTGTCCTAAAGCCATTTTGCAACAACTTTGGAAGTATGCTTGGGGTCATTGTCCATTTGGAAGACCCATTTGCGACCAAGCTTTAACTTCCTGACTGATGTCTTGAGATGTTGCTTCAATATATCCACATAATTTTCCTTCCTCATGATGCCATCTATTTTGTGAAGTGCACCAGTCCCTCCTGCAGCAAAGCACCCCCACAAACATGATGTTGCCACCCCCGTGCTTCATGGTTGGGATGGTGTTCTTCGGCTTGCAAACCTCACCTTTTTACCGCCGAACATAACGGTGGTCATTATGGCCAAACAGTTCTATTTTTGTTTCATCAGAACTGAGCACATTTCTCCAAAAAGTACGATCTTTGTCCCCATCTGCAGTTGCAACCGTAGTCTGGCTTTTTTAATGGCGGTTTTGGAGCTGTGGCTTCTTTCTTGCTGAGCGGCCTTTCAGGTTATGTCGATATAGGACTCGTTTTACTGTGGATATTGATACTTTTGTACCTGTTTCCTCCAGCATCTTCACAAGGTCCTTTGCTGTTGTTCTGGGATTGATTTGCACTTTTCGCACCAAAGTCCTGAGTGGTATGACGGCTACGTGGTCCCATGGTGTTTATACTTGCGTACTATTGTTTGTACAGATGAACGTGGTACCTTCAGGCGTTTGAAAATTGCTCCCAATGATGAACCAGACTAGGACTACAATTTATTTTCTGAGGTCATGGCTGATTTCTTTGGATTTTTCCATGATGTCGAGCACTGAGTTTGAAGGTAGGCCTTGAAATACATCCACAGGTACACCTCCAATTGACTCAAATGATGTCAATTAGCCTATCAGAAGCTTCTAAAACCATGACATCATTTTCTGGTATTTTCCAAGCTGTATAACAGCACAGTCAACTTAGTGTAAGTAAAGACCATTCTGAAACTAACTGCAGCTCTTTGTAAGTGTTGCAGTGATTTCAGTCGCTGTGGTAGCTGACGTGTATAGTGTTGAGTCATCTGCATACATAGCCGCACTAGCTTTACTCAAAGTTTGAAAAATGTAAGGGGCCTAGACAGCTGCCCTGGGGAATTCCTGATTCTACCTGGATTATGTTGGAGAGGCTTCCATTAAAGAACACCCTCTGTGTTCTGTTAGAAAGGCAACTATCTATCCACAATATAGCAGGTGGTGTAAAGTCATAACACATATGTTTTTCCATCAGCAGACTATGATCGATAATGTCAAAAGCAGCACTGAAGTCTAGCAAAACAGAGCCCACAATCTTTTTATAATCAATTTCTCTCAGCCAATCATCAGTCATTTGTGTAAGTGCCGTGCTTGTCGAATGTCCTTCCCTATATGCGTGCTGAAAGTCTGTTGTCAATTTGTTTACAGTAAAATAACATTGTATAAAGTCAAACATCATTTTTTTCAAAAATTTACTAAGGGTTGGTAATAGGCTAATTTGTTGTCTTTTTGAGCCAGTAAAGGGAGCTTTACTGTTCTTGGGTAGTGGAATGACTTTTGCTTCCCTCCAGGTCTGAGGGCACACACCTTCTAGTAGGTTTAGATTGAAGCTATGTGTCAATATCGTCCACTGTTATCCTCCTCAATTTTCCATCCAAGATGTCAGACCCCGGTGGCTTGTCATTGTTGATAGACAACAATAATTTTTTCACCTCTTCCACACTCACTTTATGGAATAAAAAACTGACAATGCTTGTCTTTCATAATTTGATCAGTTATACTTTCAGCGTTTGTTGCTGGCATGTCATGCCTAAGTTTGCTAGTCTTGCCAATTAAAAAATCATTAAAGTAATTGGCAAAATCAGTGGGTTTTGTGATGAATGAGCCATCTGAATAAATGAATGATGAAGCTGAGTTTGCCTTTTTGCCCAGAATTTCATTGAAGGTTCTCCAAAGCTTTTAACTATCATTATTTATGTCATTTATCTTTGTTTCATAGTATATTCAGTTTAATCACATGATTTCTGGAATAACTGGAATAAGCAATTTCATAAATGTGTCAAGTGCTAGTCATGTGCAGCGTCTGGTTGCTCCTCATTACACACCACAGGCCAACAAATATTATTTTTATCATCAACATAGGAATCAATAAAAAAATGATTGTATGACCTCTTATACACTATATTAGGCCCAGCCTTTGGAACTTTTGTTTTCCTAGACATGGATAATATATTGTCATCACTACATCTGATGGATTTGTATACTGATTTAAAGGACATTTCTGCAGCATTAGTAAAGATGTGATCAATAGATGTTGATGATTTCATTCCTATGCTGTCTTTAACTACCCTGGTAGGTTGACTGACAACCTGAACTAGGTTGCAGAGACTAGTTACAGTTTGAAGCTTTTTCTTGAGTGGGCAGCTTGATGAAAGCCAGTCAATATTTAAATCACCCAGAAAATATACCTCTCTGTTGATATCACACACATTATCAATAATTTCATACGTTATCCAGATACTGACTGTTAGCACTTGGTGGTCTATAGCAGCTTCCCACAAGTATGGGCTTTAGGTGATGCAGATGAACCTGTAGCCATATCAGAGTAACCTACACTCTTAGTAACCTAAAGACATACTTTACCTAGTCATGTGGAGCGCAGGGCAGGGGACCCAGGTTATTTTCCAAATGAGCCGCTCTGGTCAAAAGTAGTGCATAGGGAATATGGTGCAATTTGGGACGCAGCTCCAGGTTTCGAACCCGTTTGTCACTACTACTGCTGTGTGACAGTAGTTGGTCACACTGGTAATTACTACTGTGAGACAGGTCTATTCTGGGGTGTCTGGAGTTGCTAATGCCCTCTGGAGCGTCCGGGAGCTCCACTAAGCTGCAGCCAGATACCAATGAACTGAAATTAGTGCAGGGGTGCCAACATAAAGGGCGATGATCAAACAACTTCTATCTTTTTGTTCCTAACTTTGAGGCTAACTTTAGCGTTAAGTATCTGGGTATTACTGCTAAAATTAAGATAAGTGGAAAATATGCTCAGTATTTGATGTTTTTTGGTGTGCGTTGTAGTAAATATCCATAGAGGACTTTGTCCTTCTGTTGTCTTCTGTGTGAGGGATTGTGGTGTGTGTTTGTATGTGTGCCTGTGTGCGTGCGTGTTCTCCTGGGTGGTGTGTCTGGGTCGGGGAGATGAAAGCAGGGGTCACGGGGGTGGGGGGTTGTGGGGCTTAAACCCCTTTATCCTGTATGGGGGACTTCAGCTGTCCCCTGCCCTAACTGTCCCCTTCAATATCTGTCTGTCCGGCTGCCCCCATCATCATCCCATGTCCTCTCTCCTGTCTCAGTCTCATCTCTCTCTGTCTCTTCCTGTCCTCTCCCCTGTCTCTGTCTCATCTCTCTCTGTCTCTCCCTGTCCTCTCCCCTGTCTCTGTCTCATCTCTCTCTGTCTCTCCCTGTCCTCTCACCTGTCTCTGTCTCATCTCTCTCTGTCTCTCCCTGTCCTCTCCCCTGTCTCTGTCTCATCTCTCTCTGTCTCTCCCTGTCCTCTCCCCTGTCTCTGTCTCATCTCTCTCTGTCTCTCCCTGTCCTCTCCCCTGTCTCTGTCTCATCTCTCTCTGTCTCTCCCTGTCATCTCCCCTGTCTCTGTCTCATCTCTCTCTGTCTCTCCCTGTCCTCTCCCCTGTCTCTGTCTCATCTCTCTCTGTCTCTCCCTGTCCTCTCCCCTGTCTCTGTCTCTGTCCCCTCATTGCTCCCTTTTTCTTTCGCCTTTAGACATGTGTATCAGTGTGGAACGGGTTGGCCTTCCTAGTATATCCTAGTATATCTGTTCTTCACTGCCACAGCCAAACCACCATCATCCATCCACACCTACGTATCATAAATGTTATATTAAGCTCCACCACTTCCTCTTCAGCACCTTTTTACACACCTTTTTCTGAGCGTTCAGTTCCTCCACAGAGGAACTCTGGAGCTCTGCACTCTTAGAAGTAAAGGTGTTATCTATAACCTAAAAGGGTTCTTCAGCTGTCCCCATAGGAGAACCCTTTGAAGAACCCTTTTTGATTCCAGGCAGAACCTTTTTGAGAACACAAAATAGTTCTGCCTGGAACCAAAAAGGGTTCTTCAAAGGATTCTCCTATTGGGACAGCCGAAGAACCCTTTTTTTCTAAGAGTGTGTCAGAGTGACCATCGAGTTTGGTCACCTTCCTGACCAAAGCCCTTCTCCCCCCGATTGCTCAGTTTGGCCGGGTGGCCAGCTCTAGGAAGAGTCTTGGTGGTTCCAAACTTCTTCCATTTAAGAATGATGGAGGCCACTGTGTTCTTTGGGACCTTCAATGCTGCAGAAACGTTTTGGTACCCTTCCCCAGCTATGTGCCTCGACACAATCCTGTCTCAGAGCTCTACGGACAATTCCTTCAACCTCACGGCTTGGTTTTTGCCCTGTCAACCTTATATAGACAGGTGTGTGCCTTTCCAAATCATGTCCAATCAATTGAATTTACCACAGGTAAGCTCCAATTAAGTTGTAAAAACATCTCAAGGATGATAGATAGATAGGTACTTTATTTATCCCCCGGGGGGGAAATTTCATTGTCAAGCAGCTACAACAAAACACAGGGCAGGTGCAAAATACCACAACGAAAGTACACAAAAGACAGATACACGGTACATGATACATAGAGCGGCAGTATGAAAAAGTATAGAAATACAAGATATCTGGAGTGCAAAAAAATAAAAGCTATAAAAAAGACATAGCATAGTATGGGTGGTTGGCTGAATATGTACACTATACATTGGTGGATGTTGGATGGTTAACTATACTATACAGGTCGATGGCAGAGAAATACTTCAGTAGCTAAAAATGCGTATGATATGAGCAAGGGTAATAATAGTTTACTTAATAGACAGACTGGGTAAATGAACAGGTAAGTGAAAATTGGTTAAATTAGCTGTACAGTTAAGTATACAGTTATATTTACAGATAAGTGAATACTTGCATGGTTACACAAACTGTACAGGTAAATGACAGGAAGAGATACTTTAATAGCTAAATGTGTGTATGATATCATTTGGTGTAATAATAGTAATTCCCTTAAAATACAGTCCATAGTGCGCAGGGTTTAATTACAGACAACTGCACGTATTGCACATTCGATATACTAAAAGCAATGAGAAAAGGTGCAATTGACAGGATATTAATATGCATTCCTGAGTGAATGCCTACGTAAGTTAGGTCCAAGAATTACTAGCAATATTGCACGTGATATGATATAACAACTGTACATGAGTATGTATATACAGACCTGTATGAATAAATAGGTCCTGAGTGAATGAGTGCTGACGGACCAGAGGTACTCACGGATGGATGCATAATTGTTAAACTAGGTCCTAGCACCCCAACAGTTCCAGATCTATGTTGCTGACGGCACGGCACCCCGGTGAGGCATTATATAGTCTAATAGCCGCCGGCAGGAAGGACCTCCTGTAGCGCTCTCTGGCACACCATGGTGGGATCAGTCTGTGACTGAAAGTGCTCCTCTGCGTCATAACCATAGCGTGCAAAGGGTGGGTGACGTTGTCCATGATGGCCAGCAGTTTGGCCAGGATCCGTCTCTCCGCCACCTCCTCTAGAGTGTCAAGGCTCATCCCCAGCTAGCCTTCCTGATCAGCTTATTTACCCGAGAAGCATCACCGGCTTTGATGTTTGCTCCCCAGCACACCACTGCAAAAAAGATGGCACTGGCCACCACAGACTGGTAGAAGGTATGCAGTAGTTTACTGCACACGTTGAAGGACCTGAGCCTCCTCAGAAAGTAGAGTCGGCTCTGGCCCTTTTTGTACAGGGCCCCGGTGTTACCAGCCCATTCCAGCCTGTTGTCCATATGGACTCCCAGGAACTTGTATGACCCAACCATTTCCACATCCATCCCCTGTATAGGGACTGCAGTCAGTTGTGCCTTGGTTCTCCTAAAGTCCACCACCATCTCCTTTGTTTTGCTGATGTTGAGCTGAAGGTGGTTCTGCTCACACCACAACACAAAGTCACTGATTGTGCTCCTGTACTCCTCCTCCTGCCCACCCCTGATGCACCCTACAATAGCAGAGTCATCCGAGAACTTCCGTAGGTGGCATGTTTCAGAGTTATATCTGAAGTCTGAGGTGTAGAGGGTGAACAGGAAGGGGGACAGGACCGTTCCCTGGGGGGCCCCTGTGTTGCTAACTGCCCGTTCTGACACACAGCTCTGTAGTCGCACAAATTGTGGCCTACCGGTCAGGTAGTCCGTGACCCAGGAGACTAAGAGTGCTTCCACTTTCATCCTCCTCATCTTCTCACCCAGTAGCAGGGGCTGAATGGTATTGAAGGCACTGGAGAAGTCAAAAAACATAACCCTCACAGTGCAACCTACGTTGCCCAGGTGAGAGTAGGCCCTCTGCAGAAGGTAGATGATTGCATCATCCACCCCGATGTTGCGCTGGTATGCAAACTGCAGGGGGTCCATTGATGTACAGACACCAGGGGTCTGAGGTGAGTGAGGACTAACCTTTCCAGGGTCTTCATGATGTGGGATGTTAGCGCTACAGGTCTGAAGTCATTCAGGACAGTGGGGTGTGCCTTCTTGGGCACTGGGACGAGGCAGGATGTTTTCCACAGCACAGGGACCCTTTCTAGGCTCAGGCTAAGGTTGAAAAGACGCTGGAGTATTCCACACAGTTTGTCAGCACAGACCCTCAGCACCCTTGGGCTGATGCCATCAGGGCCCGCCGCTTTCCACTGATGTAGTCTCTCCATGATCGATGGAAACAGGACGCACCTGAGCTCAATTTCGAATCTCATAGCAAAGGGTCTGAATACTTATGTAAATAGGGTATTTCTGTTTTAAATTTGTAATACATTTGCAAAAAAAAAAAAAAAAACAAATGTTTTCGCTTTGTCATTATGGGGTATTGTGTGTAGATTGATGAGGAAAATACATTTTAGAATAAGGCTGTAACGTAACAACATGTGGAAAACAATTTTTTTGTGGTATCCAATTGTTAAAGTCTTAGGTCTCCCGTTTCACGGTCGGTTGCAAAAAAGCCTGGAATCAAACCAGTGATTGCACTGTATTTGACAGTCTGCATTTATACATTCATTATTATTCAACGGTCCTCATCCCAGGACTTGAACTCACAACCTCTTGGTTCACGGTACATCGATCTTCCTGCTACGCCACCATGTCTGTTATGTATCGGTAAATCTGACTGATCATCATCCTTGATTTGATTAACTTTTTTCAGAAATATATATTGAGTGTACTTTTAACAGAACTGAGATTTACTTTGCATTCAACCTATTGCTTAAAGCGTCCAATTCGGCTAGCCGTACCAAATGAGTTTGCTTGCATACTCCCTCAAAACCTTTTACTGCAGTACTCAGGGTCACGCAGAGTGTTTCTTGGTAGTCTTAAACAAATCTACTTTGAAACAAAAGTAAACACGTCACACACATGGTTATGGGCTTAATAAAAGAAGATACCTGTACCATGTCAGATATAGAGTTTAAATGTTTTACAGTTTGAGTTTACATCCTAATATTACACTTAATACACATCAGAGAAATATAACAAAACTGTTTAACATAGAAACACAGGATGTTCTGCGTTTTTTTGTAAATAATGTTTATTCATTATGAAAAACATTAATAACATTCCACCCATGAGGCCACTAGGTCATTTGACTGCAGGAAAGGGCTACAAGACCTTCGGTTGAAAAAGGAGATACAGCGGGTGAAATAAGTATTGAACACGTCACCATTTTTCTCAGTAAATATATTTCCAAAGGTGCTATTGACATGAAAGTTTCACCAGATGTTGGTAACAACCCAAGTAATCCATACATACAAAGAAACCAAAACAAATAAGTTCAGAAATTAAGTTATGTGTAATAATGTGAAATGACACAGGGAAAAAATATTGAACACATGAAGAAAGGGAGGTTCAAAAAGGCATGGAAAGCCAAGACAACAGCTGAAACCTATCAGTAATTAAAAAGCAATCCAGCCCCCTGTCAGTGCAAATTAATATCAGCTGGTTCAGTCCCAACTGATGGCCTACAAAAAGGTCTCATTGCCAAGGTGTCACACAAGACACATCTCATGATGGGTAAAAGGAAAGAGCTGTCTCAAGACATTCGCAACCTAATTGTTACAAAACATAATGATGGCATTGGTTATAGGTGCATTTCTAAGCTTCTGAATGTTCCAGTGAGCACTGTTGGGGCCATAATACGGAAGTGGAAAGACAATCATTTCACCATAAATTTGCCTCGGCCAGGTGCTCCTCGCAAGATTTCTGACAGAGGAGTGAAAAGAATAATCAGAAGAGTCGTCCAGGAGCCAAGGACCACTTGTGGAGAGCTTCAAAAAGACCTGCAGTTAGCAGGTACTGTTGTCTCAAAGAAAACATTAAGTAATGCACTCCACCGCCATGGCCTGTATGCACGCTCACCACGCAAGACTCCATTGCTGAAAAAAAAGCATGTTGAAGCTTGTTTAAAGTTTGCTGCACAACATTTGGAAAAGCCAGTGAAGTAGTGGGAGAATATAGTGTGGTCAGATGAGAGCAAAATGGAACTGTTTGGATGTCATAATACACACCATGTTTGGAGGAGAAATGGCACTGCACATCACCCTAAAAACACCATACCAACAGTGAAGCTTGGAGGTGGGAACATCATGGTGTGGGGCTGCTTTTCAGCTAATGGTACTGGCAAACTTCACATAATTGAAGGAAGGATGAATGGGCAAATTTACGAGGAGCACCTGGTCGAGGCAAATTTATGGTGAAATTATTGTCTTTCCACTTCCGTATTATGGCCCCAACAGTGCTCACTGGAACATTCAGAAGCTTAGAAATGCGCCTATAACCAATGCCATCATTACGTTTTGCAACAATTAGGTTGCGAATGTCTTGAGACAGCTTTTTGCTTTTACCCATCATGAGATGTGTCTTGTGTGACACCTTGGCAATGAGACCTTTTGTAGGCCATCAGTTGGGACTGAACCAGCTGATATTAATTTGCACTGACAGGGGGCTGGATTGCTTTTTAATTACTGATAGTTTTCAGCTGTTGTCTTGGCTTTCCATGCCTTTTTGAACCTCCCTTTCTTCATGTGTTCAATACTTTTTCCCTGTGTCATTTCACATTATTACACATAACTTAATTTCTGAACTTATTTGTTTTGGTTTCTTTGTATGTATGGATTACTTGGGTTGTTACCAACATCTGGTGAAAACTTCATGTCAATAGCACCTTTGAAAATATATTTACTGAGAAAAATGGTGCCGTGTTCAATACTTATTTCACCCGCTGTAAAAGCAGCAATAGTACTGTTTGTCCATTTTTAGACGCAGTAGTCAATATACACTTCCTCAAAATAGTCAAAATGGATCTAAGATAACTCAAGAAATGTTTTTTTTGCAGAGGAGATCTTAGTCGCGTGATTTCTGGTTTTCTCTATGTCATTATGTCATTAGTTGAATGACAACAAAGACTATTGAAGAATCCCTACAATTGACCAATCACTGATGAAGGGGCGTAGACTTCGGCTACCAACTTCGGCTCGCCTGGAGAAAACATTTTATGGTCCCGAACAGCCCAAAAAAACCTTAACGAAGTCCAAAACTATCAAAAACATCACAAAATGTTTTCGGCTGGGAAGCATGCGGACACCTTTCCACCTATCAAGTTGTTTCAGATCTACCCAAGTTCCTATGGAGGAGGGGGCAGGGTTTATTCTGGACAGGACAGGGCCTAACTATACTGGCCTAATAAGCACAAAATCTCAGTTTTATTTTACAATTTGTATCATGTTAAATATTATCGGGAGCCATACATTTATAACTCACTTTAGTGTTAGTTTTCTTTGTAACTTACATTTTGCATCATTCCATTCCGTTGACCTTTCTTTGCTTTGTAACGTCCGTGTAAATTGTTCCTGAGGGTAGCTAGCATTAGTGCATCTTATTAGGCTAATAATTTGGGACATGCAGCTTATTTGAATAATTATGAAACTCAGACCACACATAGCAGGTTCAACCTTGTGTGTTTTTTTAATGATTCATACATATTTGCCTAAATAATCTACAAGATCAGAGTATTTTTAAATCTACCAGTTGGTTCTGAAATGGAGAATAAGATAAATATACTGAACAAAAATATAAATGCAACATGCAACAATTTCAAAGATTTTACCGTTACTGTACGGTACAATAAGGAAATCAGTCAATTGAAATAAATGTATTAGGCCCTAATCTATGGATTTCACATGACTGGGAATACAGATATGCATCTGTTGGTCACAGATACCTTAGAAAAAAGGTAGGGGCGTGAATCAGAAATATACACTTTATACACTTTATGACCAAACGTATGTGGACACCTGCTCGTCCAACATCTCATTCCAAAATAATGGGCATTAATATGGAGTTGGTCCCCCCTTTGCTGCTATAACAGCCTCCACTCTTCTGGGAAGGCTTTCCACTAGATGTTGGAACTTTTCTGCAGGGACTTGCTTCCATTCAGCATCAAGAACATTAGTGAGGTCGGGTACTGATGTTGGGCGATTAGGCCTGGCTCACAGTCGGTGTTCCAATTCATCCCAAAGTTGTTCAATGGGGTTGAAGTCAGGGCTCTGTGCAAGCCAGTTTGTTCTTCAACATCGATCTTTAAAAAACATTTCTGTATGGACCTCGCTTTGTGCACAGGTCATTGTAATGTTGAAACAGGAAAGGGCCTTCCCCAAACAGTTTCCACAAAGTTGGAAGCACAGAATCATCTAGAATATCATTGTATGCGTTAAGATTTCCCTTCATTGGAACTAAGGGGCCTATCCCGAACCATGAAAAACAGCCCCAGACCATTATTCTCTCCATTATTCCTCCTCCACCAAACTTTACAGTTGGCACTATGCATTGAGGCAAGTAGTGTTGTCCTGGCATCCGCCAAACCCAGATTCCTCTGTCGAACTGCCAGATGGTGAAGTGTGATTCATCACATCAGAGAACACGTTTCGCTCCAGAGTCCAATGGCGGTGAGCTTTACACCACTCCAGCCGATGCTTGGCATTGTGCATGGTGATCTTAGGCTTGTGTGCGGCTGCTCGGCCATGGAAACCCATTTCATGAAGCTCCCGATGAACAGATCTTGTGCTGACGTTGCTTCCAGAGACAGTTTGGAACTCGGTAGTGAGTGTTGCAACCGAGGACAGGTGATTTTTATGCGCTACGCGTTTCAGCACTCAGTGGTCCCGTTCTGTGAGCTTGTGTTTCCTACCACTTCACGGCTGAGCCGTTGTTGTCCCTAGAAGTTTCCATTTCACAATAACAGCACTTACAGTTGACCGGGGCAGCTCTAGCAGGGCAGAAATTTGACAAAATGACTTGTTGGAAAGGTGGCATCCTATCACCTGTCAGCAACGGTGTGGCTGAAATAGCAGAATCCAGTAATTTGAAGGGGTGTCCACATACTTTTGTATATATACTAGTGTCGGTACGTGGAATGGCCCAATGCAACTATAGTCATGATAAAGACAACCTTGGTGGCTAAAGTGGGCCTCCTCAGTGAGGTAAAGAGAGCTACCTAAGTGGCTAGAGAGGGCATCCTTAACGGGCCTCCTTGGTGGCAGTGTGGTCCTCCTCGTTGAGGTACGCAGGGGCCTCTAATGCAGGGGTTACTCAAAGTACAGGACTGAGGAGAAACCTTCTATAATTGAGGTTGAACAAATGTGTCTGAATGAAGCCTCTCTCATTCTGAGAGTAGTAAAGTATCACACTGTTGGAGAACGAGGGTGCGTCTGAAATGGTACCCTATTCCCTACATAGTGAACACATTTTGACCAGAGCCCTAAAAGTAGTGCAATAGGATGTAATTTCAGACCCAGCCAGAGACAGGCGTGACCTTTTCTCTAGAATGGGACTAAGTGGGTCTCCAGCATCATAAGCAAACACAACATGAGCTAAGACACTACGTGTGTGTTCCCCTCAGGGTGTGTGTGTGTGTGTGTGTGTGTGTGTGTGTGTGTGTGTGTGTGTGTGTGTGTGTGTGTGTGTGTGTGTGTGTGTGTGTGTGTGTGTGTGTGTGTGTGTGTGTGTGTGTGTGTGTGTGTGTGTGTGTGTGTGTGTGTGTGTGTGTGTGTGTGTGTGTGTGTGTGTGTGTGTGTGTGTCTGCCTCCAGTCTGTCTGGTGCCAAGTATCAGATTTCACTTTCCCTCTGACCGCCACATTTAGAGTAAGACACAATGTCTGTATCCCCTCACCCTCTCTCTCTCTCTCTCTCTCTCTCTCTCTCTCTCTCTCTCTCTCTCTCTATCTCATTCAACCACCTCAGCGGCAGCATCTCCTTTCTCTTTTTACTCTGCTTCGTCCTCCCCTTCCGCCCTCTCTACTTCTCTCCTGCTACAACTTTACGTACAACTTTCCAACTTTACTACAAACTTAATCTCCTGCTACAATTTAACATGCTACATAGCAACCATTGCTTTAGAGTATGGTTGGTGTTCCGTCATTGTAGGTTTTTCTGTAAAGTTTAACCTATGAAATGAAGTAGCCAGGAATAGCTCTACTAGCTGTCTAACCTGGTTGAAGTCTTCTTGCATTTCTGAGCTTGAAGAGAAAAGTACAGAAGTCCGTTTTCTTGATTATATAATTCATAGTTTGGCATGTGAACAACAAAAGAGTGGGCTGAAGCAGAAACAGAATACTATCTCTGAATCCAAATGAATAAACGTACGGTACATTAGCGATCATCAAGTACCCCAGTGTATATCAGGGAAAGACGTCATACTTACCTGGTCAGATAACAGGTTAGAATTTATACCACACAAACAGGTATGAGATCAGTACATTTATTGGGTAGGTTGTGTCCACATTTTGACACCTTCATTTAGAAATGAATAGTCTAGTCCAGGAATAGGCAAGATGAGGAATAATGCTAATTCCAGTTCCTGGCACCCTCCAATACACCTCCGGGAAACATTCCAGAAAACTCCACAATTAGTCCTGGAAGATTCATCTGGCATGGCAGAAGTACAGAGAGATCTGATTCCATAGAAATAAAATCATTCATCAAATCAAAGTGTATTATTTGCATACAGAGATGTGCAGATGTTATCGCAGGTGAAGTGAAATGCTTGTGTTTCTAGCTACAACAGTTCAGTAATTCTGAGCAATACTAAACAATACTACACAATACTACACAATACACAATAACAATACACAATACACAATACACAATACACAATACTAAACAATACACAATACAAAACAATACATAATACTAAACAATACACAATAAACAATACACAATACAAAACAATACATAATACTAAACAATACACAATAAACAATACACAATAAACAATACATATTACACAATACACAATACTAAACAATACACAATAAACAATACACAATCTTAACAATACACAATAAACAATACACAAGACTAAACAATACACAATACTAAACAATACATAATACACAATACACCATACACAATACTAAACAGGGATTTCACCATGAGGCCAATGGTGACTTTGAAAGAGTTACAGAGTTTAATGGCTGTGATAGGAGAAAACTGAGGATGGATCAACAACATGGTAGTTACTCCACAATACTAACCTAAATGACAGAGTGAAAAGAAGGAAGCCTGTACAGAATACAAATATTATTACAAAACATGCATCCTGTTTGCAACAACGCCTTTAAGTAATTCTGCCAAAAATGTGGCATAGAAATGTACTTTTTGTCCTGAATACAAAGCGTTATGTTTGGGGCAAATCCAACACAACACATCACTGAGTACCACTCTTCATATTGTCCAGAATGGTTGTGGCTGCATCATGTTATGGGTATGCTTGTCATCGGCAAGGACTAGAGAGTTTTTCAGGATAAAAAGAAACGTAATACACAGGCAAAACCCGAAAGGAAAACCTGGTTCAGTCTGCTTTTCAGACAAATTCAGGAGACAAATTCACCTTTCAGCAGGAAAATAACCTAAAACACAGGGCCACTTTAGTGACTTTACCCCGACCTACATGACCTGGACTAACCTGTACCCCCTGTACATAGCCTCATTACTAACCTCTACCCCTGTATATAGCCTCATTACTAACCTCTACCCCTGTATATAGCCTAATTACTAACCTGTACCCCCTGTATATAGCCTCATTACTAACCTGTACCCCTGTATATAGCCTCATTACTAACCTCTACCCCTGTATATAGCCTCATTACTAACCTGTACCCCCTGTATATAGCCTCATTACTAACCTGTTTCCCTGTATATAGCCTAATTACTAACCTCTACCCCCTGTATATAGCCTCATTACTAACCTCTACCCCCTGTATATAGCCTCATTACTAACCTGTTTCCCTGTATATAGCCTCATTACTAACCTGTACCCCTGTATATAGCCTAATTACTAACCTGTTTCCCTGTATATAGCCTCATTACTAACCTGTACCCCTGTATATAGCCTAATTACTAACCTGTTTCCCTGTATATAGCCTCATTAATAACCTGTACCCCTGTATATAGACTCATTACTAACCTGTACCCCCTGTATGAAGCCTCATTACTAACCTGTACCCCCTGTATATAGCCTCATTACTAACCTGTACTCCCTGTATATAGCCTCATTACTAACCTGTACCCCTGTATATAGCCTCATTAATAACCTGTACCCCCTGTATATAGCCTCATTACTAACCTGTACCCCCTGTATATAGCCTCATTACTAACCTGTACCCCTGTATATAGCCTCATTACTAACCTGTACCCCTGTATATAGCCTCATTAATAACCTGTACCCCCTGTATATAGCCTCATTACTAACCTGTACCCCCTGTATATAGCCTCATTACTAACCTGTACGCCCTGTATATAGCCTCATTATTAACCTGTACCCCTGCATATAGCCTCATTATTAACCTGTACCCCTGTATATAGCCTCATTACTAACCTGTACCCCCTAAATATAGCCTCATTACTAACCTGTACGCCCTGTATATAGCCTCATTATTAACCTGTACCCCCTGCATATAGCCTCATTATTAACCTGTACCCCTGTATATAGCCTCATTACTAACCTCTACCCCCTGTATATAGCCTCATTACTAACCTGTACGCCCTGTATATAGCCTCATTATTAACCTGTACCCCCTGCATGTAGCCTCATTATTAACCTGTACCCCTGTATATAGCCTCATTACTAACCTGTACCCCCTAAATATAGCCTCATTACTAACCTGTACCCCTGTATATAGCCTCATTACTAACCTGTACCCCCTGTATATAGCCTCATTACTAACCTGTACCCCCTGTATATAGCCTCCTTACTAACCTGTACCTCCTGTATATAGCCTCATTACTAACCTGTACCCCTGTATATAGCCTCATTACTAACCTGTAGCCCCGCACATTAACTCTGTACCGGTATCCCTGTATATAGCCTAATTACTAACATGTACCTCCTGTATATAGCCTCATTACTAACCTGTACCCCTGTATGTAGCCTCATTACTAACCTGTACCCCCGCACATTAACTCTGTACCAGTACCCCCTGTATATAGCCTCATTACTAACCTGTACCCCTGTATATAGTCTCATTACTAACCTGTACCCCTGTATATAGCCTCATTACTAACCTGTAGCCCCGCACATTAACTCTGTACCGGTATCCCTGTATATAGCCTCATTACTAACATGTACCTCCTGTATATAGCCTCATTACTAACCTGTACCCCCTGTATATAGCCTCATTACTAACCTGTACCCCCGCACATTAACTCTGTACCAGTATCCCCTGTATTTAGCCTCATTACTAACCTGTACCCCCGCACATTAACTCTGTACCAGTACCCCCTGTATATAGCCTCATTACTAACCTGTACCCCATGTATATAGCCTCATTACTAACCTGTACCCCCACACATTAACTCTGTACCAGTATCCCCTGTATATAGCCTCATTACTAACCTGTACCCCCACACATTAACTCAGTACCAGTTTCCCCTGTATATAGCCTCATTACTAACCTGTACCCCCACACATTAACTCAGTACCAGTATCAGCTGTATATAGCCTCATTACTAACCTGTACCCCTGTATATAGCCTAATTACTAACCTGTTTCCCTGTATATAGCCTCATTACTAACCTGTACCCCTGTATATAGCCTAATTACTAACCTGTTTCCCTGTATATAGCCTCATTACTAACCTGTACCCCTGTATATAGCCTCATTACTAACCTGTACCCCCTGTATGAAGCCTCATTACTAACCTGTACCCCCTGTATATAGCCTCATTACTAACCTGTACTCCCTGTATATAGCCTCATTACTAACCTGTACCCCTGTATATAGCCTCATTACTAACCTGTACCCCTGTATATAGCCTCATTAATAACCTGTACCCCCTGTATATAGCCTCATTACTAACCTGTACCCCCTGTATATAGCCTCATTACTAACCTGTACGCCCTGTATATAGCCTCATTATTAACCTGTACCCCCTGCATATAGCCTCATTATTAACCTGTACCCCTGTATATAGCCTCATTACTAACCTGTACCCCCTAAATATAGCCTCATTACTAACCTGTACGCCCTGTATATAGCCTCATTATTAACCTGTACCCCCTGCATATAGCCTCATTATTAACCTGTACCCCTGTATATAGCCTCATTACTAACCTCTACCCCCTGTATATAGCCTCATTACTAACCTGTACGCCCTGTATATAGCCTCATTATTAACCTGTACCCCCTGCATATAGCCTCATTATTAACCTGTACCCCTGTATATAGCCTCATTACTAACATGTACCTCCTGTATATAGCCTCATTACTAACCTGTACCCCTGTATGTAGCCTCATTACTAACCTGTACCCCCGCACATTAACTCTGTACCAGTACCCCCTGTATATAGCCTCATTACTAACCTGTACCCCTGTATATAGTCTCATTACTAACCTGTACCCCTGTATATAGCCTCATTACTAACCTGTAGCCCCGCACATTAACTCTGTACCGGTATCCCTGTATATAGCCTCATTACTAACATGTACCTCCTGTATATAGCCTCATTACTAACCTGTACCCCCTGTATATAGCCTCATTACTAACCTGTACCCCCACACATTAACTCTGTACCAGTATCCCCTGTATTTAGCCTCATTACTAACCTGTACCCCCGCACATTAACTCTGTACCAGTACCCCCTGTATATAGCCTCATTACTAACCTGTACCCCATGTATATAGCCTCATTACTAACCTGTACCCCCACACATTAACTCTGTACCAGTATCCCCTGTATATAGCCTCATTACTAACATGTACCCCCACACATTAACTCAGTACCAGTATCCCCTGTATATAGCCTGGTTACTAACCTGTACCCCCACACATTAACTCAGTACCAGTATCCCCTGTATATAGCCTCATTACTAACCTGTACCCCCACACATTAACTCAGTACCAGTATCCCCTGTATATAGCCTCATTACTAACCTGTACCCCCACACATTAACTCAGTACCAGTATCCCCTGTATATAGCCTGGTTACTAACCTGTACCCCCACACATTAACTCAGTACCAGTATCCCCTGTATATAGCCTCATTACTAACCTGTACCCCCACACATTAACTCTGTACCAGTATCCCCTGTATATAGCCTCATTACTAACCTGTATCCCCTGTATTTAGCCTCATTACTAACCTGTATCCCCTGTATATAGCCTAATTACTAACCTGTATCCCCTGTATATAGCCTCATTACTAACCTGTCTCCCCTGTATATAGCCTCATTACTAACCTGTATCCCCTGTATATAGCCTCATTACTAACCTGTATCCCCTGTATATAGCCTCATTACTAACCTGTATCCCCTGTATATAGCCTCATTACTAACCTGTATCCCCTGTATATAGCCTCATTACTAACCTGTATCCCCTGTATTTAGCCTCATTACTAACCTGTACTCCCTGTATATAGCCTCATTACTAACCTGTACCCCTGTATATAGCCTCATTACTAACCTGTACCCCTGTATATAGCCTCATTAATAACCTGTACCCCCTGTATATAGCCTCATTACTAACCTGTACCCCCTGTATATAGCCTCATTACTAACCTGTACGCCCTGTATATAGCCTCATTATTAACCTGTACCCCCTGCATATAGCCTCATTATTAACCTGTACCCCTGTATATAGCCTCATTACTAACCTGTACCCCCTAAATATAGCCTCATTACTAACCTGTACGCCCTGTATATAGCCTCATTATTAACCTGTACCCCCTGCATATAGCCTCATTATTAACCTGTACCCCTGTATATAGCCTCATTACTAACCTCTACCCCCTGTATATAGCCTCA
The DNA here is from genome assembly GCA_023634145.1 of Thymallus thymallus. Taxonomy (NCBI): domain Eukaryota; kingdom Metazoa; phylum Chordata; class Actinopteri; order Salmoniformes; family Salmonidae; genus Thymallus; species Thymallus thymallus. The sequence continues at coordinate 32,846,020 of CM042398.1, read as the reverse complement.
TTACTAACCTGTACGCCCTGTATATAGCCTCATTATTAACCTGTACCCCCTGCATATAGCCTCATTATTAACCTGTACCCCTGTATATAGCCTCATTACTAACATGTACCTCCTGTATATAGCCTCATTACTAACCTGTACCCCTGTATGTAGCCTCATTACTAACCTGTACCCCCGCACATTAACTCTGTACCAGTACCCCCTGTATATAGCCTCATTACTAACCTGTACCCCTGTATATAGTCTCATTACTAACCTGTACCCCTGTATATAGCCTCATTACTAACCTGTAGCCCCGCACATTAACTCTGTACCGGTATCCCTGTATATAGCCTCATTACTAACATGTACCTCCTGTATATAGCCTCATTACTAACCTGTACCCCCTGTATATAGCCTCATTACTAACCTGTACCCCCACACATTAACTCTGTACCAGTATCCCCTGTATTTAGCCTCATTACTAACCTGTACCCCCGCACATTAACTCTGTACCAGTACCCCCTGTATATAGCCTCATTACTAACCTGTACCCCATGTATATAGCCTCATTACTAACCTGTACCCCCACACATTAACTCTGTACCAGTATCCCCTGTATATAGCCTCATTACTAACATGTACCCCCACACATTAACTCAGTACCAGTATCCCCTGTATATAGCCTGGTTACTAACCTGTACCCCCACACATTAACTCAGTACCAGTATCCCCTGTATATAGCCTCATTACTAACCTGTACCCCCACACATTAACTCAGTACCAGTATCCCCTGTATATAGCCTCATTACTAACCTGTACCCCCACACATTAACTCAGTACCAGTATCCCCTGTATATAGCCTGGTTACTAACCTGTACCCCCACACATTAACTCAGTACCAGTATCCCCTGTATATAGCCTCATTACTAACCTGTACCCCCACACATTAACTCTGTACCAGTATCCCCTGTATATAGCCTCATTACTAACCTGTATCCCCTGTATTTAGCCTCATTACTAACCTGTATCCCCTGTATATAGCCTAATTACTAACCTGTATCCCCTGTATATAGCCTCATTACTAACCTGTCTCCCCTGTATATAGCCTCATTACTAACCTGTATCCCCTGTATATAGCCTCATTACTAACCTGTATCCCCTGTATATAGCCTCATTACTAACCTGTATCCCCTGTATATAGCCTCATTACTAACCTGTATCCCCTGTATATAGCCTCATTACTAACCTGTATCCCCTGTATTTAGCCTCATTACTAACCTGTATCCCCTGTATATAGCCTCATTACTAACCTGTACCCCCTGTATATAGCCTCATTACTAACCTGTACCCCCTGTATATAGCCTCGTTACTGTATATAGCCTCGTTACTGTATATAGCCTCGTTACTGTATATAGCCTCGTTACTGTATATAGCCTCATTACTGTATATAGCCTCGTTACTGTATATAGCCTCGTTACTGTATATAGGCTCGTTACTGTACATAGCCTCGTTACTGTATATAGCCTCATTACTGTATATAGCCTCGTTACTGTATATAGCCTCGTTACTATATATAGCCTCATTACTGTATTTAGCCTCGTTACTGTATATAGCCTCATTACTGTATATAGCCTCATTACTGTATATAGCCTCGTTACTGTATATAGCCTCGTTACTGTATATAGCCTCATTACTGTATTTAGCCTCGTTACTGTATATAGCCTCATTACTGTATATAGCCTCGTTACTGTATATAGCCTCATTACTGTATATAGCCTCGTTACTGTATTTAGCCTCATTATTGTTATTTTATTGTGTTCCTTTTTTTTTACTTGAGTTTATTTAGTAATAAAACTCTATTTTCTTAAAACTGCATTCTTGGTTAAGGGTTTGTAAATAAGCATTTCACGGTAAGGTCTACCTACACCTGTTGTATTCGGCGCATGTGACAAATAAAATTTGATTCAAAATCTAAGCTGGAGTTGCTTACCAAGATGACATTGAATATTCCCGAGCGGTCTACTTACAGTTTTGACTTAAATCGGCTTGGAAATCTATGGCAAGAATTGAAAATGTCTTTCTAGGAATGATCAACAATCAACTTGACACAGCTTGAAGAATTTATTTAAGAATAAATATTGTACAATCCAGGTCTCCCAGAAACACTCACAGCTGTAATCACTGCCAAAGGTGACTCAGGGGTATGAAAATGTAAGTAAATTATATATTTTCCCACAAAAATGTAAACATGTTTTCACTTGGTCATTATGTGGTATTGTGTGTAGATGGGTGAATTCAGGCTGTAACACAACAAAATGTGGAATACGTTGAGGGGTATGAATACTTTCTGAAAGCACTGTATGAATACACTGAACTATAATATAAATGTGGGGGGCCTCCCGAGTGGCGCAGCGGCCCATGAGCACAATTGGCCTCGACAGCATGGTCCAGGTTAGGGGAGGGTTTGGTTGTCCATGTCCCATCGCACTCTAGCGACTCCTGTGGCAGACCAAACGGATGAAACGCTGAGGTGTACGGTTCTTCCTCCGACATATTGGTCAATTACATTGTGTCAAGAAGCAGTCCTGCTTGGCGGGGTCGTGTTTCGGAGGAAGCACGGCTCTCGACCTTCACCTCTCCCAAGTCCGTACGGGAGTTGCAGCGATGGGACAAGACTGTAACTACCAATTGGATATGACGAAATTGAGGAGAAAAGGTCCCATGTTTCATGAGCTGAAATGAAAGATCCCAGAAATGTTCCATACGCACAAAAAGCTTATTTCTCTCAAATGTTGAGCACAAATTTGTTTACAACCCTGTTAGTGAGCATTTCTCCTTTGCCAAGACAATCCATCCACTGGACAGGTGTGTCATATCAAGAAGCTGATTAAACAGCATGATCATTACACAGGTGCACCTTGTGCTGGAGACAATAAAAGGCGACTCTAAAATGGACAGTTTTGTCACACAACACAATGCCAAAGATGGCTCAAGTTTTTAGGGAGTGTGCAATTGCCATGCTGCCTGCAGGAATGTCCACCAGAGCTGTTGCCAAAGAATTGAATGTTAATTGCTCTATTAGACCATGTGTGGGCAAGTGGTTTGCTGATATCAATGTTGTGAACAGAGTGCCCCATGGTGGCGGTGGGTTTATGTTATAAAGCTACAGACAAGGAACACCATTGCGTTTTCTAAATGGCCATTTGAATGCACAGAGATACCGTGATGAGATCCTGAGAACCATTGTGAGGCCCATTTTATTAAGGTATCTGTGACCAATAGATGCAAATCTGTATTCCCAGTCGTGTGAAATCGATAAATCCAATAGTCTTTTCAGCCTCCTGAACAGTCAAAGAATGTCTGTGTCTGTTCCACACCATTCTAGAACGATGTTATCAGTTGATGATAGCTGTGCAGTTGAGTGTGGTTGGTAAAAAGGCTGTCAATTAGTAGATAAGTATAATTTGAAACTTTGGGATATCATAGAATTTATTGTATATTTAGAGCCTTTCAGAGGGAGGCTAAATCGGGAGGCTATGGGGATTGTGGGAATGCAGCTCAAGATGTAGTAGCTGTAGCACAAGGCTTTTAATTCCCCTCCCCCTTCTTTTATATAAATCTGGCATCTGTAGCTTTTTGAAGTTTTCATTAAGACCAGCCTGCATTGTTCCTTTTAGAGGAGCTGCATTCTGCTGGCGCCTACAGTTAAAGTCGGACGTTTACATACACTTAGGTTGAAGTCATTAAAACTCATTTTTCAACCACTCCACAGATTTCATGTTAACAAACTATAGTTTTGACAAGTCGGTTAGGACATCTACTTTGTGCATGACAAGTTATTCTTCCAACAATTATTTCCGACAGATTATTTCACTTATAATTCACTATATCACAATTCCAGTGGGTCAGAAGTTTACATACACTAAGTTGACTGTGCCTTTAAACAGATTGGAAAATTCCAGAAAATTATGTCATGGCTTTATAGGCTAATTGACATAATTTGAGTCAATTGGAGGTGTACCTGTGGATGTATTTCAAGGCATACCTTCAAACTCTCTTTGCTGGACATCATGGGAAAAACAAAAGAAATCAGCCCTCAGAAAATAAATGTGTAGACCTCCACAAGTCTGGTTCATCCTATGGAGAAATGTCCAAATGCCTGAAGTTACAACGTTCATCTGTACAAACAATAGTACGCAAGTATAAACATCATGGGACCACGCAGCCGCCATACCGCTCAGGAAGGAGATGCGTTCTGTCTCCTAGAGATGAACGTACTTTGATGCGAAAAGTGCAAATAAATCCCAGAACATAAAAGGATCTTGTGAAGATGCTGGAGGAAACAGGTACAAAAGTATATATCCACAGTAAAACTAGTCCTATATCGACATAACCTGAAAGGCCGCTCAGCAAGGAAGAAGCCACTGCTCCAAAACCACCATAAAAAAAGCCAGACTACAGTTTGCAACTGCACATGGGGACAAAGATCGTATTTTTTGGAGAAATGTCCTCTGGTCTGATGAAACAAAAATAGAACTGTTTGGCTATACTGACTATTGTTATGTTTGGAGGAAAAAGGCGGATGCTTGCAAGCTGAAGAACACCATCCCAACCGTGAAGCACGGGGGTGGCAGCATCATGTTGTGGAGGTGCTTTGCTGCAGGAGGGACTGGTGCACTTCACAAAATAGATGGCATCATGAGGAAGGAAAATTATGTGGATATATTGAAGCAACATCTCAAGACATCAGTCAGGAAGTTAAAGCTTGGTTGCAAATGACCCCAAGCATACTTCCAAAGTTGTGGCAAAATGGCTTAAGGTATTGGAGTGGCCATCACAAAGCCCTGACCTCAATCCTATAGAAAATTTGTCAGCAGAACTGAAAAAGCGTGTGCGAGTAAGGAGGCCTACAAACTCAGGAATTCTATAGGAAATTCACCCAACTTATTGTGGGAAGCTTGTGGAAGGCTACCCGAAACATTTGACCTAAATTAAACAATTTAAAGGCAATGCTACCAAATACTAATTCAGTGTATGTAAACATCTGACCCACTGGGAATGTGATGAAAGAAATAAAAGCTGAAATAAATCATTCTCTCTACTATTATTCTGACATTTCACATTCTTAAAATAAAGTGGTGATCCTAACTGACCTAAAACAGGGAATTTTTACTAGGATTAAATGTAAGGAATTGTGAAAAACTGAGTTTAAATGTATTTGGCTAAGGTGTATGTAAGCTTCTGACTTCAATTTATGTGTGTGTTTGTGTGTGTGTGTGTGTGTGTGTGTGTGTGTGTGTGTGTGTGTGTGTGTGTGTGTGTGTGTGTGTGTGTGTGTGTGTGTGTGTGTGTGTGTGTGTGTGTGTGTGTGTGTGTGTGTGTGTGTGTGTGTGTGTGTGTGTGTGTGTGTGTGTGTGTGTGTACTCTCTCTATTCATCAAAACGTTTCATTTTTACTCAACCCTTTAGTGATTCTGCTTTGCACCAAATCATCTATAATATGTAGCACAACAAATTAAGTTTATATTACGTTTTGTGAATTTTAAATCATTTATTTAATGTAATTGATAAAGGTAATGTTAACCGACTGATATTATCTCATAGAAAAAACGTATAAGATCTCCTAAATTTGTATTAACCTCAGACCTTTTTTCAGTGTTAATCCCAAAACCTTGTTCTTTCCCAATTCATTTTCACCATAGCAATGGCTGAATGAACCAAGGGTAACTCATTTCCGGGTTTTAGGACTACAGCACAGTTAGGCTATGTGACATTGTTATTTAAATTCTAGGCCAATTATCGTCCTGGATATATCCCAATTGTCATGAATATACAAATATTAACCTCCATCAATACCAGCATAACGAGGTGGTAACTATTATGCGACATGGCAACCTCATGATCGCTTTTACACACTGTTATGCACGCTCCAGATTGCGCCGTTCGTAACCCATCTGTGTTTAGGACCATGTAGCCGTGCGCGCTGTCAATCATAGTGAAAGTGACAGCGTTGACTCCTTGACACTTCGGATGAGGATATTTAACTTGAGAGTGGGGTCCACTTTCTACAGAAGCAGATACTCTCCCGCGTTGGAAATTGGTGATGGTGTCTAGGAGTAGCCTAGGTTTCAGCAAAATTTAAAATATCATTATAAAACAGAAATAACTAGCCTATAGGCTACAACATTCACGACATGACTCTGCATGGATGGATTACTTTCAGAAACAGAGATGCATCTTAATCTCGGTTGGCATCAAATCCGGTGACGAGGATTTTGAGTTTTCTAAAGGCACGTTTGTTTAGGAGGTTTTGTCTTATTTATCCTCAAAGCACAGAGAGGAGGCACAGAAGAGAAGAGACAACTCCACTGAGTTTGTGTGTGGTGGACCATTGATGGAAATCCGTTATATCCATTATATTTACTAGGACGCTCGTGCGCTCTATGGTCAAAGGGAAGGATCTGTATTGATGTATTACTTTGTAACTTTCCAACAAAATAAATTACATTCACGATTTCTGCGCTACAACTGGGACCGATGTCTTATTTAAGCACACATCACGTATCCAATCCAAATGTCAAAGTGGGATACTAATGCAGCACTTGCTCTTTTACTGTAAGTGAAAATAATTTGCGTAAATAACAGCTCGAGCTATAGGAACATGGGGATTTCTCCGGCGGCCCTGCTCTACGTCATAGCGACCATCCACCTCGGTGTCTCTCAGCAGGTTTTGCGTCTGCGCCCTTCGCCCAGCGAGCATCTCCCAGTGCCCGGTCTAAAAGAGGATCCTGACCCAAAATACGACCCGAGGAAACAGGACCTGGCCGAACGGACACTGAGGAGGAAACTCGGGAGAAACTTTGACCCCGTCTTCATGTCAATCAACAGCCCCCCTGTTGTGGAGAACCGGACTGCTCTTGAAGCACAGTCCAGACTGATGGGACCTATTCCCAACCAGCTGAAACAGCTGGACCGGGTGACAGTGGGCAAGAAAGCCCGTCGGAAGTTTGCACAGTGGTTGTGGGCATACACGCACTGCCCGGTGGGTTATGTATGGAAGGACTTGGGCGTGAGGTTTTGGCCGCGTTACGTCAAGGAGGGACAGTGTCTGAATGAGCGCTCTTGTTCGTTCCCCGCGGGGATGTTTTGCATGCCCGACAAGTCAGTCACCAAGACATTCCTCCGCTGGTACTGCCAGGGATTTGTCAAACAGAAATACTGCATGTGGATACAGGTCCAATACCCCATCATATCCGAATGCAAGTGTTCCTGTGTAGAATAGGTCTAATAGGCTATCTATGTCGTGGTAAAACGATTAATTAAACCCTCGTAAAAAAATCGGATTGTGTTAAAAAGCAAATACATTATTTTCAGATGTAAACATTTAGCTGCAATTACTTACATTAAGCGTAATGGGGGAAATTTCACTTGGAATTGGAAAATTGAACATGTACATGAACGCATGAACGTCTTCACAAAGTTGTCTTGACAAAGTTTGTGCGATGTTTTATTTAAATGTCTGGCATGGGATGGAGAGTGTATCAAGGCATAGGCTACTGTTGACGGTTTTTATTTATTTAGTTCATTGTCACAGCTATTGTTAGTGTAAAACTATGATTATGTATGGATGTTTATATGAGTGTTCCTCTGGAGGCTAATAAAAAGTATCAATAAAAAATTGTTTCGTTAAGAGGTTAATGTTGTCTTTAATTTGCTGAGAGTCATATTTCCATAGGCACGAAATGTATTACAGCAAGCAACTGTTAGCTTTATAAGTGCATCCAATAAAAAAAATATTACGTGCGTTTTCGGGTGAAAATATGACATTATATGGGCTCAATAACTTTCTGAGGTTCTAACCCTAATGGCATCATATTCCCAACATAAAGGGGTTAGGGTGCCATTTGGGATATCACCACTCAAGAACTAAACAACCTTGTTTGGTTCCTGACACGTGGAAAAACACAGTTGATAGACGGAGGCTTAGAGAGAGAGAGTGTGTGAGAGAGAGAGAGAGAGAGAGAGAGAGAGAGAGAGAGAGAGAGAAGGAGCAATAATGAATGTGAACCGCCATTGATGCCATGCATTGTGTAGACTATGCACTCCGTTCCTGAGATGTTTCCATAATAGTCAAATATGTCTCAAACATTTCAAACTATGTGTGAAAAGACTAATGGTGAGAATCGCGCCAACAGACGCCTCTCTCTCGGTCTGACGCAAGCATATGCATGGGACGGTTCTCGGCTGCAGAGCCTGTGATGCTGATACGGATTTATCCGCGGTGTGGTTTTTATTACATAAATAGGCTACTGGATAGGTTATACTACGGGACGGCCTGTCAGCTACAGAGAGGGAGGGAGTAAGTCGTAAATCGCCCTGGATAAGAGCCTCTGCTAAATGACTACAATTTAAGAATTTAAATGTACAATTGGGTTAGGTAGTTTTACCAAAACAGCTCTGTTGCACATCCAGAGCTCCGTCCCCAGCCGAACCCCTCAGTTTACCAAAGTGTCAGGGTCAGGCTTTTGTTTATGCAGATTGTGCCTTTGGTATCCTAATTTATAATCGGCCTATTTTTATTAACATTTATGGGCTGGTCGAAATTGACAAAAAAAAGAAACGTTTTAAATATTAAAATAAAACAATGACAGAAGTGTGCCTTTTAAAAAAAAATTGCGCAATTTCTCCGGCATACTAATATATAATGAGCTTTTTGGGCTGATCTGTGGGCAACGGCCAAGATCACGGATCGTAAAAAACTGAAAGAGCACATTCTACATGGTCATCTCACTGAAAACGTCCTTATTTTTTGGGCGGCTAAAACCAGGATTTGGTCAAACAGTAAAGTGCATTATCCTCATGATTCCTGTAATGAAAGTGTTTGCCCAGCCCCTGTGTCTGTGCCCTCGCTTGCCCCCGATTAGCACTCAGAATGAAAAATGCAACTCTGAAGTTAAATTGAGGCCGATATTTCAATAATCAAACGCTGTATCCAAATAGATTCGCATATAAAAATGATGTCTATCCCTGCACCAAACTCGTTTGCTACACTGGTCACCTTAATGTTGACAGTAAAATATAGCAACTATAGTCTAATTGTCAACTCTAAATTAATGGCAATACTGGATTAGGTTGCACATCAACATATCTTGAATCAGGCGTTCCTGCTTGTTAGATGAAACAACGTATTTATTGAATAGCGCAGCATTTTATTTATTAAACTTCTAAATAATAGGACTATAAATGACTTTATAAGATGATTACTCATGATTTGTCTGACCAAATCACAGGCTGGTGCCGCTAACTTTGCGACACCAGGAGAAAATGAGTTGGCGGCCCAGTGCAGTGATGTGGGCTGGTGTGGATAGAACGCTAGGGACGAATTCTTGTCCCCTGCATACGGCCATCTGGATCAGCACCGTGTGTGTGTGTGTGTGTGTGTGTGTATGGGGGGTGTGTGTGTGTGTGTGTGTGTGTGTGTGTGTGTGTGTGTATGGGGTGTGTGTGTTTGTGTGTGTGTGTGTGTGTGTGTATGGGGTGTGTGTGTTTGTATGGGGTGTGTGTGTTTGTATGGGGGGGGTGTGTGGGGGGGGTGTATGGGGTGTGTGTGGGGTGTGTATTGGGTGTGTGTGGGGTGTGTATGGGGTGTGTATGGGTTGTTTTATGGTGTGTGTGTGTATGGGGTGTGTATGGGGTGTATATGGTATGTGTATGGTGTGTGTGTATGGGGTGTGTGTGTGGGTTGTGTGTGTGTGTGTGTGTGTGTGTATGGGGTGTGTGTGTGTGTATGGGGTGAGTGTGTGTGTGTGTGTGTGTGTGTGTGTGGGGGGGGGTGTGTATGTGTGTGTGTGTGTGTGTGTGTGTATGGGGTGTGTGTGTGTATGGGGTGAGTGTGTGTGTGTGTGTGTGTGTGTGTGTGTGTGTGTGTGTGTGTGTGTGTGTGTGTGTGTGTGTGTGTGTGTGTGTGTGTGTATGGGGTGTGTGTGTTTGTATGGGGTGTGTGTGTTTGTATGGGGGGGGTGTGTGGGGGGTGTGTATGGGGTGTGTGTGGGGTGTGTATTGGGTGTGTGTGGGGTGTGTATGGGGTGTGTATGGGTTGTTTTATGGTGTGTGTGTGTATGGGGTGTGTATGGGGTGTATATGGTATGTGTATGGTGTGTGTGTATGGGGTGTGTGTGTGGGTTGTGTGTGTGTGTGTGTGTGTGTGTATGGGGTGTGTGTGTGTGTGTATGGGGTGAGTGTGTGTGTGTGTGTGTGTGGGGGGGGGTGTGTATGTGTGTGTGTGTGTGTGTGTGTGTATGGGGTGTGTGTGTGTATGGGGTGAGTGTGTGTGTGTGTGTGTGTGTGTGTGTGTGTGTGTGTGTGTGTGTGTGTGGTTTTGACCAAAGCTCTGGTGAAAAGTAGTGCACTACAAAGGGAACAGGGTCCCAGAAATGTCCCCTTATCTATCTATCTATCTATCTATCTATCTATCTATCTATCTATCTATCTATCTATCTATCTATCTATCTATCTATCTATCTATCTATCTATCTATCTATCTATCTATCTATCTATCTATCTATCTATCTATCTATCTATCTATCTATCTATCTATCTATCTATCTATCTATCTATCTATCTATCTATCTATCTATCTATCTATCTATCTATCTATCTATCTATCTATCTATCTATCTATCTAGGACATAACATAATTGTCTTTATGGGACAAAGACATCTTAAACAGCAACTAGGCCGTACAGTGGTTGGCTAATATGCCACGGACACTGGGTCCCACAGTTGTGTCAAGTTGGCTGGATGTCCTTAAGGTGGTGGCCCATTCTTCATACACATGGAAAACTGTTCAGCATTAAAAACCCAGCAGCGTTGCAGTTCTTGACACAAACCGGTGTGTCTGGCACGTACTACTTAAACCTTTTGTCTTGCCCATTCACCCTTTGAATGGCACACATACACAGTAAAGGATATATCACCACGCTACTTCCTGAAGCCATAAGCCAAAATCCACAGACGGATACTGTTATGGTACATGTGGGATTTAATGACAGTTGGCCAGCTCTGAACTGCTTAAAAGTGACTTCATGGAACTAATTGCAAAACTGAAATACCTTAACAAGCGTCCCATTATACCGGGTCCCATACCCACGATGAGATGTGGATACGGTGGATTCTGTAGGTTGCAATCACTTCAGGTCTGGATAGAGAGTTATTGTAACTCTGTCTATGTTGTCTTTGTTGATAACTTTGACACTTTTTGGAAAGAGAGAAGATTCTACAACGAAGACAGAGTTCACCCAAAATATCTCGGAGCTTATACATTGCAAGGACATTTTAAAGCTGCTCTGAGAGACTGACTGGGATGTAACCCACACTCTACCCAGGTTATCCCAACCATTATCACACATCAAACTGTTTCTGATGTTAGATACTCTAGTCAAGTCAACCATTATCACACATCAAACTGTTTCTGATGTTAAATACTCTAGTCAAGTCAACCATTATCACACATCAAACTGTTTCTGATGTTAAATACTCTAGTCAAGTCAACCATTATCACACGTCAAACTGTTTCTGATGTTTGATACTCTAGTCAAGTCAACCATTATCACACATCAAACTGTTTCTGATGTTAAATACTCTAGTCAAGTCAACCATTATCACACATCAAACTGTTTCTGATGTTAAATACTCTAGTCAAGTCAACCATTATCACACATCAAACTGTTTCTGATGTTAAATACTCTAGTCAAGTCAACCATTATCACACATCAAACTGTTTCTGATGTTAGATACTCTAGTCAAGTCAACCATTATCACACATCAAACTGTTTCTGATGTTAAATACTCTAGTCAAGTCAACCATTATCACACATCAAACTGTTTCTGATGTTAAATACTCTAGTCAAGTCAACCATTATCACACATCAAACTGTTTCTGATGTTAAATACTCTAGTCAAGTCAACCATTATCACACATCAAACTGTTTCTGATGTTAAATACTCTAGTCAAGTCAACCATTATCACACATCAAACTGTTTCTGATGTTAAATACTCTAGTCAAGTCAACCATTATCACACGTCAAACTGTTTCTGATGTTAGATACTCTAGTCAAGTCAACCATTATCACACATCAAACTGTTTCTGATGTTAGATACTCTAGTCAAGTCAACCATTATCACACATCAAACTGTTTCTGATGTTAAATACTCTAGTCAAGTCAACCATTATCAACCATTATCAATACTCTAGTCAAGTCAACCATTATCACACATCAAACTGTTTCTGATGTTAAATACTCTAGTCAAGTCAACCATTATCACACATCAAACTGTTTCTGATGTTAGATACTCTAGTCAAGTCAACCATTATCACACCATTTCTGATGTTAGATACTCTAGTCAAGTCAACCATTATCACACATCAAACTGTTTCTGATGTTAAATACTCTAGTCAAGTCAACCATTATCACACGTCAAACTGTTTCTGATGTTAGATACTCTAGTCAAGTCAACCATTATCACACATCAAACTGTTTCTGATGTTAAATACTCTAGTCAAGTCAACCATTATCACACATCAAACTGTTTCTGATGTTAAATACTCTAGTCAAGTCAACCATTATCACACATCAAACTGTTTCTGATGTTAAATACTCTAGTCAAGTCAACCATTATCACACATCAAACTGTTTCTGATGTTAAATACTCTAGTCAAGTCAACCATTATCACACATCAAACTGTTTCTGATGTTAGATACTCTAGTCAAGTCAACCATTATCACACCATTTCTGATGTTAGATACTCTAGTCAAGTCAACCATTATCACACATCAAACTGTTTCTGATGTTAAATACTCTAGTCAAGTCAACCATTATCACACATCAAACTGTTTCTGATGTTAAATACTCTAGTCAAGTCAACCATTATCACACATCAAACTGTTTCTGATGTTAGATACTCTAGTCAAGTCAACCATTATCACACATCAAACTGTTTCTGATGTTAAATACTCTAGTCAAGTCAACCATTATCACACATCAAACTGTTTCTGATGTTAAATACTCTAGTCAAGTCAACCATTATCACACATCAAACTGTTTCTGATGTTAAATACTCTAGTCAAGTCAACCATTATCACACATCAAACTGTTTCTGATGTTAAATACTCTAGTCAAGTCAACCATTATCACACATCAAACTGTTTCTGATGTTAAATACTCTAGTCAAGTCAACCATTATCACACGTCAAACTGTTTCTGATGTTAAATACTCTAGTCAAGTCAACCATTATCACACGTCAAACTGTTTCTGATGTTAGATACTCTAGTCAAGTCAACCATTATCACACATCAAACTGTTTCTGATGTTAGATACTCTAGTCAAGTCAACCATTATCACACATCAAACTGTTTCTGATGTTAAATACTCTAGTCAAGTCAACCATTATCACACATCAAACTGTTTCTGATGTTAAATACTCTAGTCAAGTCAACCATTATCACACATCAAACTGTTTCTGATGTTAGATACTCTAGTCAAGTCAACCATTATCACACCATTTCTGATGTTAGATACTCTAGTCAAGTCAACCATTATCACACATCAAACTGTTTCTGATGTTAAATATTCTAGTCAAGTCAACCATTATCACACATCAAACTGTTTCTGATGTTAAATACTCTAGTCAAGTCAACCATTATCACACATCAAACTGTTTCTGATGTTAAATACTCTAGTCAAGTCAACCATTATCACACATCAAACTGTTTCTGATGTTAAATACTCTAGTCAAGTCAACCATTATCACACATCAAACTGTTTCTGATGTTAGATACTCTAGTCAAGTCAACCATTATCACACATCAAACTGTTTCTGATGTTAAATACTCTAGTCAAGTCAACCATTATCACACATCAAACTGTTTCTGATGTTAGATACTCTAGTCAAGTCAACCATTATCACACGTCAAACTGTTTCTAATGTTAAATACTCTAGTCAAGTCAACCATTATCACACATCAAACTGTTTCTGATGTTAAATACTCTAGTCAAGTCAACCATTATCACACATCAAACTGTTTCTGATGTTAAATACTCTAGTCAAGTCAACCATTATCACACATCAAACTGTTTCTGATGTTAGATACTCTAGTCAAGTCAACCTTATCACACATCAAACTGTTTCTGATGTTAAATACTCTAGTCAAGTCAACCTTATCACACATCAAACTGTTTCTGATGTTAGATACTCTAGTCAAGTCAACCATTATCACACATCAAACTGTTTCTGATGTTAAATACTCTAGTCAAGTCAACCATTATCACACATCAAACTGTTTCTGATGTTAAATACTCTAGTCAAGTCAACCATTATCACACATCAAACTGTTTCTGATGTTAAATACTCTAGTCAAGTCAACCATTATCACACATCAAACTGTTTCTGATGTTAAATACTCTAGTAAAGTCAACCATTATCACACATCAAACTGTTTCTGATGTTAAATACTCTAGTCAAGTCAACCATTATGACACATCAAACTGTTTCTGATGTTAAATACTCTAGTCAAGTCAACCATTATCACACATCAAACTATTTCTGATGTTAAATACTCTAGTCAAGTCAACCATTATCACACATCAAACTGTTTCTGATGTTAAATACTCTAGTCAAGTCAACCATTATCACACCATTTCTGATGTTAGATACTCTAGTCAAGTCAACCATTATCACACATCAAACTGTTTCTGATGTTAAATACTCTAGTCAAGTCAACCATTATCACACATCAAACTGTTTCTGATGTTAAATACTCTAGTCAAGTCAACCATTATCACACATCAAACTGTTTCTGATGTTAGATACTCTAGTCAAGTCAACCATTATCACACATCAAACTGTTTCTGATGTTAAATACTCTAGTCAAGTCAACCATTATCACACATCAAACTGTTTCTGATGTTAAATACTCTAGTCAAGTCAACCATTATCACACATCAAACTGTTTCTGATGTTAAATACTCTAGTCAAGTCAACCATTATCACACATCAAACTGTTTCTGATGTTAAATACTCTAGTCAAGTCAACCATTATCACACATCAAACTGTTTCTGATGTTAAATACTCTAGTCAAGTCAACCATTATCACACGTCAAACTGTTTCTGATGTTAAATACTCTAGTCAAGTCAACCATTATCACACGTCAAACTGTTTCTGATGTTAGATACTCTAGTCAAGTCAACCATTATCACACATCAAACTGTTTCTGATGTTAGATACTCTAGTCAAGTCAACCATTATCACACATCAAACTGTTTCTGATGTTAAATACTCTAGTCAAGTCAACCATTATCACACATCAAACTGTTTCTGATGTTAAATACTCTAGTCAAGTCAACCATTATCACACATCAAACTGTTTCTGATGTTAGATACTCTAGTCAAGTCAACCATTATCACACCATTTCTGATGTTAGATACTCTAGTCAAGTCAACCATTATCACACATCAAACTGTTTCTGATGTTAAATATTCTAGTCAAGTCAACCATTATCACACATCAAACTGTTTCTGATGTTAAATACTCTAGTCAAGTCAACCATTATCACACATCAAACTGTTTCTGATGTTAAATACTCTAGTCAAGTCAACCATTATCACACATCAAACTGTTTCTGATGTTAAATACTCTAGTCAAGTCAACCATTATCACACATCAAACTGTTTCTGATGTTAGATACTCTAGTCAAGTCAACCATTATCACACATCAAACTGTTTCTGATGTTAAATACTCTAGTCAAGTCAACCATTATCACACATCAAACTGTTTCTGATGTTAGATACTCTAGTCAAGTCAACCATTATCACACGTCAAACTGTTTCTAATGTTAAATACTCTAGTCAAGTCAACCATTATCACACATCAAACTGTTTCTGATGTTAAATACTCTAGTCAAGTCAACCATTATCACACATCAAACTGTTTCTGATGTTAAATACTCTAGTCAAGTCAACCATTATCACACATCAAACTGTTTCTGATGTTAGATACTCTAGTCAAGTCAACCTTATCACACATCAAACTGTTTCTGATGTTAAATACTCTAGTCAAGTCAACCTTATCACACATCAAACTGTTTCTGATGTTAGATACTCTAGTCAAGTCAACCATTATCACACATCAAACTGTTTCTGATGTTAAATACTCTAGTCAAGTCAACCATTATCACACATCAAACTGTTTCTGATGTTAAATACTCTAGTCAAGTCAACCATTATCACACATCAAACTGTTTCTGATGTTAAATACTCTAGTCAAGTCAACCATTATCACACATCAAACTGTTTCTGATGTTAAATACTCTAGTAAAGTCAACCATTATCACACATCAAACTGTTTCTGATGTTAAATACTCTAGTCAAGTCAACCATTATGACACATCAAACTGTTTCTGATGTTAAATACTCTAGTCAAGTCAACCATTATCACACATCAAACTATTTCTGATGTTAAATACTCTAGTCAAGTCAACCATTATCACACATCAAACTGTTTCTGATGTTAAATACTCTAGTCAAGTCAACCATTATCACACCATTTCTGATGTTAGATACTCTAGTCAAGTCAACCATTATCACACATCAAACTGTTTCTGATGTTAAATACTCTAGTCAAGTCAACCATTATCACACATCAAACTGTTTCTGATGTTAAATACTCTAGTCAAGTCAACCATTATCACACATCAAACTGTTTCTGATGTTAGATACTCTAGTCAAGTCAACCTTAAAGAAGAAAGGGTCTAAACCATCTGATCCAGATGTTTTTTTGGGGTCAAGTTTAAGGAGCTCCTCTAGCACCTCGGACTCAGTAACCTTCTGCAGGGAGAACCTTTGTAGTGGGGCAGGGGAAAACGTGGGAGGAGCATCGGGATTAGTCGCATTAGAAGGGGTGGCAGATGAGGAAATGTTGGACGGGCAAGGAGGCATGGCTGAGTCAAATAGGAATCCTGACTTAATGAAGTAGTGATTAAAGAGCTCAGCCTTGTGCTTCTTGTCAGTAACAACCACATCATCAACATTAAGGGACATGGGCAGCTGTGAGGAGGAGGGTTTATTCTCCAGGTCTTTAACCGTTTTACAGAACTTCTTGTGGTTAGACCCACAGAGAGAAAACCTTTCCTTAAAGTAACTAACTTTAGCCTTCTGGATAGCCTGAGTGCACTTATTTCTCATTTGCCTGAATGAGAGCCAGTCAGCCTAAGTGAGCGTGTGCCAGGCGTAACTTTCTTAACTCTGCAAGATCACGGTTGAACCAGGGCAGTCCGCTCCACCGGTACCCAATCCGGGCCCGGTTGTTTGCCCAGCTCCATGGCCGGAGCCGTTTGTCCCACCGGTGCCCAGTCCGGGCCCGGTTGTTTTCCCCGCTCCATGGCCGGAGCCGTTTGCCCCACCGGTGCCCAGTCCAGGCCCGGAAGTTTTCCCAGCTCCATGGCCGGAGCCGTTTGCCCCACCGGTGCCCAGTCCGGGCCCGGTTGTTTTCCCCGCTCCATGGCAGGAGCCGTTTACCCCACCGGGGCCCAGTCCGGGCCCGGTTGTTTTCCCCGCTCCATGGCCGGAGCCGTTTGCCCCACCGGTGCCCAGTCCGGGCCCGGTTGTTTTCCCCGCTCCATGGCCGTAGCCGTTTGCCCCACCGGTGCCCAGTCCGGGCCCGGTTGTTTTCCCCGCTCCATGGCCGGAGCCGTTTACCCCACCGGTGCCCAGTCCGGGCCCGGTTGTTTTCCCCGCTCCATGGCCGGAGCCTTCACATCATCAACTTTAAGGGACATGGGCAGCTGTGAGGAGGAGGGTTTATTCTCCAGGTCTTTAACCATTTTACAGAACTTCTTGGGGTTAGACCCACAGAGAGAGAACTGCTCCTTAAAGTAACTAATTTTGTCCTTCTGGATAGCCTGAGTGCACTTATTTCTCATTTGCCTGAATGAGAGCCAGTCAGCCTGAGTGAGCGTGTGCCAGGCGTAACTTTCTTAACTCTGCAAGATCACGGTTGAACCAGGGGCTGAACCTGTTTTTAATTCTCATTTTCTTTATGGGGGCGTGTTTGTTAATACCACTGAAAATATAAAAAAAGAAGGTCCAAGCGTCTTTGACAGAGGGAATCAAGCTGATTCTATATCAATGTACAGAGGCCAGGTCATGAAAGAAGGCTTGCTCATTAGTTTTTTAGCAAGCTATGGCAAATCAGGACAGGTCGTTTCACTGAGCAGCCATTACGAACACAGGCTATAAAACAGTGATCACTAAGGTCATTACAGAAAACACCAGACTGATACATATCAGGATTGATTGTGAGGATAACATCAAGGAGAGTAGCCTTTTCTGGGTGTTTGGAATAATACCTTGTGATATTCGTAATAATCTGTGAAAGATTTAGGGAGTCCCATTGCTTTAGGACTTGGTCAGGTGGTTTAAGCATTTCCCAGTTTAGGTCACCTAGAAGGACAAATTCCGGCGAGAGCTTAGGGCAGGTAGGGTACAGGCCGGTGCTGATGGAGGACGATAACACCCAGCAACAGTCAACAAAGAGCTATTTGAAAATGTAATGCTTAAAACCAGCAAATCAAATTGTTTGTGGACAGACTTGGTGGAGACAACCGAACACTGAAGGTGATCCTTGGTAAAGATTGTCACTCCCCCACCTTTGGAAGATCTGTCTTGCCGAAAAAAGGTTATAACCAGAAAGGTTAACATCAGTATTCAAAACACTCTTTTTTAAACATGAGCTGTGAACACACTTTCAATTTATCCATTTTAGGTAATAAGCTTCTAGTGTTAACGTGTAGAAAACCAAGGCTTTTACGAGAGCAGAAATCAGTGAAGCAGATATCAGAGCACAAGTTAGAATTGGGGCTAGCAACAGTAGATGGGCCAGGGTGTACATGTACATTTCCAGATATCATCAACAGTAATACAACCAAGGCACGGCAGAGGACAGTGAGAGCTCTGCAGTGTTGATTTATGACATTTGAATGTGCATTAGATGGCAACAAGATCATATTGTACAGCAGTTTCAGGTAACATGAATACAAAGTCGGTGAGAGGTGGTTAGAATAGGATGGGAGGCCAAGAGTCTGTGTAACCAATAGAGAGTCAGAGTCCCGAGTGTGGGAACAGACATAGTCTGTCCCACGGTTGGGTAAACAAGAACGTCCATAGTCAGCAAAGCATGCAGGAGTCATTAGGCAAATAGCCAAATGCACAAGAAAAAATATATATCGGCTTAGGGCTAGCCATTGTAAGTTCAGAGTCACTCGCCCCAACAGTACTTGTATGCTGGAGGCGAGGGGGGAGGAGTGTGGTGGGGGTACCTGTACCAGACAGGGGGAGACAAGCCAGGGCAGACGGTGAACAGATCTCCAGGTGGAATCCAAGCAGCAGTGTAGAAGGCAACTGGAGTAGGTGTCACACCCAATTGGGAGAAGCTTTATTTCTGGAGATGAATTCTTGAAGAAAATGGCAGTGGATGGTCTCTAAACAGCCTCAAAGGCTTCGACACCTCTCTTCACTCTTCACACGTCAGTGCTAATTGAAGTTTTATCAGGTCTCAGTACTTTGTTTGCCAGAGCACCCCCTGTATTGCGTGGGGAAAAGAAATCCTTGAGAGAATTAATCTTTCCAGGTAAATATTGTCCAAAAATTAGGTTGTAGGTTTGAAGCTGTGTCTCTATAAGCAGATGGAGGGGCTGATCCCAAACATGTACAGTGCAATAGGAAAGTATTCAGACCCCTTGACTTTTTCCACATTTTGCCTTATTCTAAAATTGATTAAATCATTTTTTTCCTCATCAATCTACACACAATACCCCATAATGACAAAGCAGAAACAGGTTTTTAGAAATTTTTGCAAATTGATTAAAAATAAAAACTAAATAAGTATTCAGACCCTTTACTCAGTACTTTGTTGTACCACCTTTGGCAGCAATTGCAGCATCGATTCTTCTTTGGTATGACGCCACAAGCTTGACACACCTGTATTTGGGAAGTTTCTCCCATTCTTCTCTGCAGATCCTCTCAAGCTCTGTCAGGTTGGATGGGGAGCGTCACTGCACAGCTATTTTTAGGTCTCTCCATATATGTTCGATAAAGGACATTCAGACACTTGTCCCGAAGCCACTCCTGCATTGTCTTGGCTGTGTGCTTAGGGTTGTTGTTTTTGAAAATATTTTATTTAACCTTTATTTAACTAGGCAAGTCAGTTAAACAAATTCTTATTTACAATGATGGCCTACCTACAGGGTCAGCCCCTGGAGCAAATTAGTGTTAAGTGGCTTGCTCAAGGACACATCAACAGGTTTTTCACCTTGTTGGCTTGGGTATTCGAACCAGCGATCTTTTGGTTACTGGCCCAAAGCTCCAACCGCAAGGCTACCTTTCTGTTTACCGCCCCCAGTCTGAGGTCCTGAGCACTCTGGAGCAGGTTTTCATCAAGGATCTCTCTGTACGTTGCTTCATTCATCTTTCCCTCGATCCTGACTAGTCTCCCAGTCCCTGCCGCTGAAAAACATCCCCACAGCATGATGCTGTCACCACCATGCTTTACTGTAGGGATGGTGCCAGGTTTCCTCCCGACGTGACACTTGGCATTCAGGCCAAAGAGTTCAATCTTGGTTTCATCAGACCAGAGAATCTTGTTTCTCATGGTCTGAGAGTCTTTAGGTGCTTTTTGGTAAACTCCAAGTGGGCTGTCATTTGTCTTTTACTGAGGAGTGGCTTCAGTCTGGCAACTCTACCATGCACTGTAAACTGTGGGACCTTATACTGGTGTGTGCCTTTCAAAATCATGCTAATCAATTGAATTTATAACAGGTGGACTTCAATCAAGTTGTAGAAACATCTCAAGGATGATCAATGGAAACAGGATTCACCTGAGCTCAATTTAGAGTCTCATAGCAAAGGGTCTGAATACTTCTGTAAATAAGGTATTTCAGTTTTTTATTTTTTAATAAATTTGCAAAAAAACTGTTTTATGTTTGGTTATTATGGGGTACTGTCTGTAGGTTGATGAGTAAAAACAATTATTTAATACATTTTAGAATAAGGCTGTAACGTAATAAAATGTGGAAAAAGTCAAAGGGTCTGAATACTTTCTGAATGCACTGTAAAAAAAAGATACATATGGTTCATAGGAAATAACGACAGGAGAATCGTTGAAGATGCACATAAGTAATAAAGGTAATAAGTGAATGTGGATGTGAGAGTTGTGTCTGAATGAATACCCCAACCAGTTCTGTGAGCTGAGTTTTTCGATCTATAACGTTATCTAGGGGTTCTGTCCACCACCACCCATCGTAGTCTGGGACTACTAGCACAAGGTGTTGTTATACAGTATATGTTTAGGAAGTAGCGGCAAGAGAACCGTTGAAGATACATATGGTGCATAGGATGTAACGATAGAAAAGTCTACGTGGTCGGAGAACCAATGGTAATAGGCATTTAGGAATCGTTGAAGATGCACATGGGGTGGTGTGGATGTGAATACATAAGTTGATATAACATTAAACAGGGAATCGGTGTATGTGAAGATATGAAAGGAGAGAGTACTATTACTATATATATGCTGTATGAATGTATGATGGGTTACTAGATTTGATGAATTAACAGTAGAAACAATTATAATAATATACAACTTTCACACTCACACATAGATGTACGTAAGTGGTGTAAAAAGTATTAAGATAAATTCATATTATAATGGGTTACTAGATTTGATAAAGTAACAATGTATGAATGTATAATGGGTTATTAGAGAGTTTGACTGGCTAGGTAGAGACTTATTATGGACAGAGCGCCATCTACAGGGGACTGATAGACAGTGCCAGCCCAGGTATTGTGAAAGCTGATCCCAGAAAGACACTCTAGTCTCGAGAGCTACCTTAAAAAAGGCTCCCTCCAAAGTTTCTCTTCCATTCTGAATTATGTAAATGTATTTTTATAAATTCAGCGCATTATATGTTCATCTTAAAATAATAGACATTTAATAAGTGTGAAGCAGAAAGTGAATATCCAACAGAAATTGATAATACATCTTAAGAGGTAACACTGTTAACTGGTAACCTAAAATTAAAACAATGTCTTCCAATACGGAGAAAGTTATCATGTTTGTTTTGTCTTTAAACCTTGCAATAGGGGGAAAAGAAGAACATTGTTTGAGTGATCTGTGTGTATTAGCAGGAGTGAGGGTCTTGAGAGTCCTAGCTGAGGGAAACAGATATGGAGATTAGTGAACGTAACAAAGTGAATGGTAATATTAGTGGCTTTCAGATAGCACTCTAATAGTGCAATGTCTTAGTAATTTGAAGAGTAAATGTTTCAATATAATGTCACATGACGAACAGAGGGATTGAGCATTGGGACTGATATTAAATTTGAGGCCACCATCTGGTGTGGAACAATAGATAGCAGCCAGTACTAACTGAACGGGACACCGTGGGGAAATTTGGGACAGAGGTATGAATAATTGAATAAGACAAATTTTAGACAATTTCCAATTATTATTACTCAATTCTATAGTTTTGGTAGCACCAGTGATTTATGTAAGAAAACAATCATCTGTTTCCATTACGTGGAACTGTGTCCAGTGATTTAAGTGGTTCCAAGATGGCGTAACAGTGCGAACGTATTTACAGTGGGGAGAACAAGTATTTGATACACTGCCGATTCTGCAGGTTTTCCTACTTACAAAGCATGTAGAAGTCTGTAATTTTTATCATAGGTACTCTTCAACTGTGAGTGACAGAATCTAAAACAAAAATCCAGAAAATCACATTGTATGATTTTTAAGTAATTAATTTGCATTTTATTGCATGACATAAGTATTTGATACATCAGAAAAGCAGAACTTAATATTTGGTACAGAAACCTTTGTTTGCAATTACAGAGATCATACGTTTCCTGTAGTTCTTGACCAGGTTTGCACACACTGCAGCAGGGATTTTGGCCCACTCCTCCATACAGACCTTCAGGTTTCGGGGCTGTCGCTGGGCAATACAGACTTTCAGCTCCCTCCAAAGATTTTCTATTGGGTTCAGGTCTGGAGACTGGCTAGGCCACTCCAGGACCTTGAGATGCTTCTTACGGAGCCACACCTTAGTTGCCCTGGCTGTGTGTTTCGGGTTGTTGTCATGCTGGAAGACTCAGCCACGACCCATCTTCAATGCTCTTACTGAGGGAAGGAGGTTGTTGGCCAAGATCTCGCGATACATGGCCCCATCCATCCTCCCCTCAATACAGTGCAGTCGTCCTGTCCCCTTTGCAGAAAAGCATCCCCAAAGAATGATGTTTCCACCTCCATGCTTCACGGTTGGGATGGTGATCTTGGGGTTGTACTCATCCTTCTTCTTCCTCCAAACACGGCGAGTGGAGTTTAGACCAAAACGCTCTATTTTTGTCTCATCAGACCACATGACCTTCTCCCATTCCTCCTCTGGATCATCCAGATGGTCATTGGCAAACTTCAGACGGGCCTGGACATGCGCTGGCTTGAGCAGGGGGACCTTGCGTGCATTGCTGGATTTTAATCCATGACGGCGCAGTGTGTTACTAATGGTTTTCTTTGAGACTGTGGTCCCAGCTCTCTTCAGGTCATTGACCAGGTCCTGCCGTGTAGTTCTGGGCTGATCCCTCACCTTCCTCATGATCATTGATGCCCCACGAGGTGAGATCTTGCATGGTGCCCCAGACCGAGGGAGATTGACCGTCATCTTGAACTTCTTCCATTTTCTAATAATTGCGCCAACAGTTGTTTCCTTCTCACCAAGCTGCTTGCCTATTGTCCTGTAGCCCATCCCAGCCTTGTGCAGGTCTACAATTGTATCCCTGATGTCCTTACACAGCTGTTTGATTGAGTGTGTGGAGTCTGTTTGATTGAGTGTGTGGACAGGTGTCTTTTATACAGGTAACGAGTTCAAACAGGTGCAGTTAATACAGGTAATGAGTGGAGAACAGGAGGGCTTCTTAAAGAAAAACTAACAGGTCTGTGAGAGCCGGAATTCTTACTGGTTGGTAGGTGATCAAATACTTATGTCATGCAATAAAATGCAAATTAATTATTTAAAAATCATACAATGTGATTTTCTGGATTTTTGTTTTAGATTCCGTCTCTCACAGTTGAAGTGTACCTATGATAAAAATTACAGACCTCTACATGCTTTGTAAGTAGGAAACCCTGCAAAATCGGCAGTGTATCAAATACTTGTTCTCCCCACTGTATTTGTTTGTCCGGTCTCATGTCCCGTGTAAATAGTTTGTAAATAGTTTGTAATTAGTCTGTCTTTCCATATATTTTATTATTACACATATACTTCTCCTGCAACCCGCATCACCCAACGTGAAACGGATCTAATATCTTTATTTCTTTACTTTTTCATAATTTAACTGAACCGCCGTCAGAAGCTAGCCTGCTAGCTAGGAAGCTAGCCTGCTAGCTAGCTTGCTAACTAGCTACTAGCCATTCTTAACCACTGCTAGCGGTCCTCACCACTGCTCTGCCTGCATCAGCCAGCTTTTCGTTCGGACAATATCGGCCAGTCTGCACAGCGCGCTACCAACCCAGCGCATATCGAATTGCGTTCCCTTCCACTTCACCGGATTTCTACCGAAATCACAGGGCCTTCACACCTGTTCATCGCAGCTGGCTAGCTGCAATCGAGTGACTGCTGTTTTTGGCTAACACCATTGTCCATATGCTACCTTGAGCTAGCCCTGAGCTAGGCCCATCTCCCGGCCAGCCGACGTGTACTAGCTAATCTCCCGGGCTACAGTACCTTTTTCAACCTGCCTGGACCTTCTGCTGTCGACACGGAGCCCCGCCGAGCCACCACGACTGGTCTGCCGACGTAATTGTCCGATGTGGTCTCAACAGGCTTTTCCTCTGCGACGTCGCCGAAGATCCATCTGCTAGCCCCGGCCTGCTAGCATTCTGAACGCTGTGCCTCCCGCTCGCCTAGTGCAGCGCCCACTGAACTGCTGCCTGGCTCACCTCTTTGCTGCTCATCGGATCTTATGATTACTTGGCTACACAGCTGATGCCTGTTGGACTGTTTCGTTATATGGTACTTCATTCTGTTTATCAGCTAGGCCTCAGGTCCTGTGTGTAGCACAACAATTTCTCTATCTGACCCTCTTTGTCCATTCATCGCCATTACCCGTCGTTGTCTTAGATCCCTTGATTAACTGTGTTTGTTTTATGCCTCTTTCTCATTTCAATATGCCTTGCCTGCTGCTGTTGAGGTTAGTTATTATTGTTTTACTTCACTGTAGAGTCCCACTCAACATGCCTCTGATAGCTCCTTTGTCTCCCCACACATGCGGAGACCTCACCTGGCTTAACTGGTGTCTCCAGAGATGCAACCTCTCTCATCATTACCCAACACCTAGGTTTACCTCCACTGAACTCACATCCTACCATACACTTGTCTGTACATTATGCCCTCAATCTATTCCACCACGCCCAGAAATCTGCTCCTTTTATTCTCTGTACCCAACGCACTAGACGTCCAGTTCTTAAAGCCTTTAGCCGTACCCTTATCCTACTCCTCCTCTGTTCCTCTGGTGATGTAGAGGTAAACCCAGGTCCTATAACCCCCAGTACTACACCTATTCCCCAGGCGCTCTCATTTGTTGACTTCTGTAACTGTAAGAGCCTTGGTTTCTTGCATGTTAACATCAGAAGGCTCCTCCCTAAGTTTGATTTATTCACTGCTTTAGCACACGCCGCCAACCCGGATGTCCTAACTGTGTCTGAATCCTGGCTCAGGAAGGCCACCAAAAATTCTGAAATGTCCATCCCCAAATACAATATTTCTCGTCAAGATAGAACTGCCAAAGGAGGCGGAGTTGCAATCTACTGCAGAGATAACCTGCAGAGTTCTGTCATACTGTCCAGGTCTGTGCCCAAACAGTTTGAGCTTCTACTCATAAAAATCCACCTTTCCAAAAATAAGTCTCTCATTGTTGCCGCCTCTTACAGCCCCCCCTCAGCCCCCAGCTGTGCCCTGGACTCCATATGTGAATTGATTGCCCCCCATCTATATAAATGGAAAAGTGATAAGCTACAAATCTCTTATGAAATGCTGAAAAACTCTCTCAGTGCTTTTCAGAAAGCTATGATATCTGCTAAGTCTAAGTATTTTTCTAATTTAATTTTAAAAAATCATCATAGTTCAAAAGCTTTATTTTCTGTGTTAAAGTCTGCTCTAAATCCTCCTACAAATGTGATTTCAAATCCCTCATTATCATTATGTGAAGGTTTCTCAAGGTTTTTCTGTGAGAAGATCACCTCTCTAAGATCTCAGTTGCAACCATCTGCTAATGTCTCATCTGAACTGGGTTCTTCTTCATTCATATGGAGTGTCTTTGACCCAGTTTCTCTTCTGTCTCTCAGAGAAATTGTTGATCATTTGAAACCTTCCCTCTGTTCTCTTGATGTTCTTTCTCCCCGTATCTTGAAACAAATTTTTGATTCAGTTGGAACATGTTTAGTGTCTTTTCTAAATAAATGCTTGAGCACAGGGTCTATCCCTGATATACTAAAACAAGCTACTGTTACACCTCTTCTCAAGAAACCTTCACTTGATGATAGGGATTTTAATAATTTTCGTCCTATTTCGACCCTTCCTTTTATTACAAAAATATTGGAGAAAACGGTTCTCAATCAACTCCAGTCTTTTCTTAGCTCAAATCAAATTCTTGAAACTTTCCAGTCTGGGTTTAAGCCTCTGCACAGCACCGAGTCTGCTTTATTAAGGGTTTCTAATGATATACTGTTAGCGACTGACGCTGGTGACCCTGTGATCCTAATACTGTTAGACTTAACCTCGGCCTTTGATACAGTTGATCATAAAACTCTCTTATCCCGACTAGAATATTTTGTGGGCATCCAGGGAACTGTCCTCAGTTGGTTTAGATCTTATCTAACAAATAGAAGTTTCTCTGTCAAACTGGGTGATTTTTCCTCCTCGCCAGCCCAACTCTCCTGTGGAGTGCCGCAGGGGTCTATTCTCGCACCCATTCTTTTTTCCTTGTATTTACTTCCGCTGGGCTCCATTTTCAGAAAGCATGGTGTATCATTTCACTGCTATGCAGATGATACACAAATTTATTTGCCTCTGAAATGCAATAAAGATATTGCTCTGAAATCTCTTTTTGCTTGCCTAGAGGAAGTAAAAATGTGGTTCTCTCAAAATTTCTTATTTTTGAATGAATCCAAAACCGAGGTTATAGTCTTTGGCTCCCATGACAACTATAATAGCAGTAACATTGATCTAGATTACCTCTATCCAACTTCATCTTGCATAAAGAATTTAGGTGTTTTCTGGGATCAGAACCTTAAATTTGAAAAACAAATAAATGCGGTGATTAGTTCTTGCTTTTTCCAGCTACGTCTTCTCTCTAAAATCAAATCCTCTCTTTCTGAGAAAACCTTAGAGATTGCTGTCCATGCTCTCATTACATCGCGGTTGGATTATTGCAACTCTCTTTATTATGGCTCACCCAAACACTCTATTGCTCGTCTCCAATTAGTACAGAATGCTGCTGCAAAGTTCCTCAAAAGAAAACGTAAATTTGATCATGTTTCACCTATCTTAAAATCACTGCATTGGTTACCTGTGCACTTTAGAATTGAGTTTAAAATTCTTCTTTTTGTTTTTAAATCCGTAAATAATCTGGCACCGAGCTATTTGTCTGAGCTACTCTGTCCACACAATCCCACACGAAACCTGAGGTCTGGTGATCAGAGACTTTTGTCAGTCCCCAGATCACGGCTAAAGAATAGAGGGGACAGAGCCTTTGCGATTGCTGGCCCTAGGCTGTGGAACAGCCTTCCGGTTCACATCAGAGCGGCTCAATCTCTAACTGTTTTTAAATCCTCTCTTAAAACCTATTTTTTTTCCTTAGCTTTTAATTCATTGTGAGCTTCTGTCATGAATGTGGGGTTTGTCCTTGTTTTTTTTAATCTTGTGTATTGTTCAGCACTTTGGTCAGCCCTGTTTGCTGTTTTTAAATGTGCTATATAAATAAATACAAACTTGAAACTTGAAACTATTTTCAGAGTTTGTACTGTTAGGTGACTTAAACTGGGATATGCTTAACATCCCAGCTGTCCTTCAATCTAAGATAGATGCCCTCAATCTCACACAAATTATCAAGGAACCTACCAGGTACAACCCTAAATCCGTAAACATGGGTACCATTATAGATATCATCCTGACTAACCTGCCCTCCAAATACACCTCCTCTGTTTTCAACCAGGACCTCAGCAATCAATGTCTCATTGCCTGCGTTCGTAATGGGTCCGTGGTCAAACGTCCACCCCTTATCACTGTCAAACGCTCCCTAAAACACTTCTGCGAGCAGGCCTTTCTAATTGACCTGGCCTGGGTATCATGGAAGGATATTGACCTCATCCCGTCAGTAGAGGATGCCTGGTTGTTCTTTAATAGTGCTTTCCTCACCATCCTAAATAAGCATGCCCCTTTCAAAAAACGTAGAACTAAGAACAGATATAGCCCTTGGTTCACCCCAGACTTGACTGCACTTGACCAACAGAAAAACATCCTGTGGCGCACTGCATTAGCATCGAATAGCCCCCGCGATATGCAACTTTTCAGGGAAGTCAGGAACAAATACACACAGTCAGTTAGAAAAGCAAAGGCCAGCTTTTTCAAACAGAAATGTGCATCCTGTAGTACTAACTCCAAAACGTTCTGGGACACTGTAAAGTCCATGGAGAATAAGAGCATCTCCTCCCAGTTGCCCACTGCATTGAGGCTAGGAAACACTGTCACCACCGATAAATTCACCATAATCGAAAATGTCAAGAAGCATTTTGCTACGGTTGGCCATGATTTCCACCTGGCTACCCCTACCCGGGCCAACAGCTCTGTAACCCCCGCAGCAACCTGCCCAAGCCCCGCCCGCTTCTCCTTCACCCAAATCCAGACAGCTGATGTTCTGAAAGAGCTGCTAAATCTGGACCCCTACAAATCTGCTGGGCTAGACAATCTGGACCCTCTCTTTCTAAAATTATCCGCCAAAATTGTTGCAACCCCTATTACTAGCCTGTTCAACCCCTCTTTCGTATCGTCTGAGATCCCTAGAGATTGGAAAGCTGCCGCAGTCATCCCCCTCTTCAAAGGGGGAGACACTAGACCCAAACTGTTATAGACCTATATCCATCCTGCCCTGCCTTTCTAAAGTCTTCGAAAGCCACCTGTATTTAATGTTTGTTAGTGATGTTAATACTGTGTAAACATGTACAATTTAGACACACAGACAAACATTTTGGAGAAGAAAGATCTCAAAACATACAAAACAGAGAAACATTTCAAGAAAACAAAGAATATTTTTTTTATTTTTTATTTCACCTTTATTTAACCAGGTAGGTCAGTTGAGAACAAGTTCTCATTTGCAACTGCGACCTGGCCAAGACAAAGCAAAGCAGTGCGACAAAAACAACACAGAGTTACACAGTAAACAAACATAGTCAAAAACACAATAGAAAATCTATATACAGAGTGCAAAATGTAGTGCAAAATGCAGTAAGGTTAGGAGGTAGGACAATAAATAGACCATAGTGGTGAAATAAATTACAGATTATCATCATTAACACAGGAATGAAGGATGTGCAAATTATGATGTGCAAATAGATATACTGGAGTGCAAGATTTGTGAAAATAACAAAAATAGTAGTAGTGTGGGCTATTTACAGAAGGGCTATATACAGGTGCAGTGATCGATAAGCAGCTTTGATAACTGATGCTTAAAGTTATTGAGGGAGATAGGAACCTCTAGCTTCAATGATTTTTGCAATTCGTTCCAGTCATTGGCAGCAGCGAACTGGAAGGAATGGCGGCCAAAGGAGGTGTTGGCTTTGGGGGTGACACCAAAGCCAGTGAGAATAACATAGAGTTCAACAGAAACAAACAGACAACATCATATTGATCCTCCATAATATTGTTGAAATGGGCAAGGGGCTCCACAGTGTCTAGCTTGAGGTGGGTCTGCAATTTGTTCCACAGAAAAGGTGCAAAGGAACTGAATCTGTGTTACTGCAAGCGTCTCTAATATAATCCATGTGATCTGGTATTACAATTAGTATGTCTAGTGGAAATTAATGCTGAATAATATGGCGGGTGTTTTAAAAGGAGTACTTTATAAATAAACAGAAGAGCATGTTTTTCTCGCCTCACAGACAGAGGGGCCCAACCCACATGTTGGTATAGAATACAGTGATGTGTTCTGAAACTATCCCCCCTGATAAACCTGAGTGGTATAGAATACAGTGATGTGTTCTGAAACTATCCCCCCTGATAAACCTGAGTGGTATAAAATACAGTGATGTGTTCTGAAACTATCCCCCCTGATAAACCTGAGTGGTATAGAATACAGTGATGTGTTCTGAAACTATCCCCCCTGATAAACCTGAGTGGTATAGAATACAGTGATGTGTTCTGAAACTCTCCCCCCTGATAAACCTGAGTGGTATAGAATACAGTGATGTGTTCTGAAACTATCCCCCCTGATAAACCTGAGTGCACAATGGTAAATAGCATCCAGTGGTTTTAATGTGGTTGCCGAAGCATGCGTATAGATAACATCACCATAATCTAAAACGGATAAAAAAGTAGCCTGAACAATTTGTTTTCTATTTACAGAGGACAGACAGGCCCTGTTTCTGTAAGCCTAACTTGAATTTTAACTTTTTCCCCAATTCACTAACATGTTTTTGAAAGGAGAGCCTATCATCTAACCATACGCCTAAATGGTTATATGCAGAGACCTGTTCGATTTGAGTACCATCCAGGCTAGTAATTGCAAGAGTGTTTCTAACTGAGAGTTTAGACCTAGAAAAATACATAACATTTGTTTTATTAAGATTTAAAACAAGTTTGAGCTGTAAAAGAGACTCCTGTAGTTTCTTAAAATCGGACTCTGACTGCATTGATGTTTGTTTGGCTGTTGGAGAAATAGAATAAATCACAGTGTCATCTGCATATAAATGGAATTTACAATATTTAAAATCATCACCAATGCTGTTAATATACAGTGAGAACAATAAAGGGCCAATTATTGAACCCTGAGAGACCCCTTTAAGTAACTGTAAGGGTTCGGACTTGACCCCATCGACCAAGACGGCCTGAGTTCTATCTTTAAGATAATCATAGAACCATCGGCAGGCATCAGTCCCCAGTCCAATAGCTGACAGCTTATGTAAAAGGATAGCATGGTCTACAGTGTCAAAGGCTTTAGATAAGTCAACAAATAACGCAGCACAGTGCCTTCTATTATCTAAGGCATTTGCAATATCATTTATAACAAGCATAGTGGCCAATGTGGTGCTGTGTTTTGATCTAAACCCAGATTGATGGATGCTAAGAATACTGTTTGCAGAAAGAAAAGATAGTAACTGTTTACTGACTAAGGATTCTAAGATCTTTGCCAGACAGGGGAGCCTAGAAATGGGTCGGTAATTATCCAGATCACTACAGTCACCTCCTTTATGTAATGGCAGAACAAAAGCTGATCTCCAACCTTTAGGGATAGTTCCTGTGCTT
The DNA here is from genome assembly GCA_023634145.1 of Thymallus thymallus. Lineage (NCBI taxonomy): Eukaryota > Metazoa > Chordata > Actinopteri > Salmoniformes > Salmonidae > Thymallus > Thymallus thymallus. Next base: position 32,814,417 of record CM042398.1, on the reverse strand, counting down.
AAAGTTAGATAAAAAATGTGTGTCACTGAACCAGCAATGAGAGGTGCAGCACACTTAAGTAAGAACGGGTCTAAATTGTCAGCGCCTATGGATTTCTTAGTATCAATGGCACATAAGGCAGGATTTCCATTTTCCTGGTTAGTGGTTGAAAAGCAAGAAGAGAAATCAACTGACTGGCCAGAACCACATTGGCCACTTTTATTTTCAAATAAAAAACCAGCAGTGATAAAATACTTATTAAAAGCATCACAGGTATGTTTTTTTAAACTTATAATACAGGAGTCTGAGATCATTTTCTTAGGAAGAGGAAGAGCAGAATTTCCCCTTTTCAATGAGGTAACGGTTTTCCAGAATTTTGCTGGATCACCGGCAGAGTCTGTCATAGCACTTAGGAAGTGTTTCGATTTTGTCACGATGCTGATTAGTGAAGGGACGGTAAACGGAGCGCTCGTGGAGTGTCATCCTTTTATTTTATGAGATAGATCCACAAAGCATAAAATAACAAAGGAGAGTCTGAATACACTTATAAACATAAAGCAAAGTGACTTACGGTCTAGCGCAACATGCAGACACGAACAATGATCCACATGCAGGTGGATGGGAGAGAAGGCTAAATACCATTCCCAATCAGAGACAACGCTAGACAGCTGTCTCTGATTGGGGATCATTCACCTTCCCTCCCTGATGTAAGGACTGGGTTGTGGCTTCCCCTGAATGGACATAAAGGTTACCACAATCCAGCCCTTACAGTACCCCCCCCAAGGCGCGGGCTCCCGACCGCGATATCTCCCCCTCTCCCAAAAAAAATACACAAAAACAGAAGGGGAAATGGCGGGGTACTGAGGTGGTTGTTGGTGGGGGCCGTGAAAGCTGCTCTCCTCCTACCTCCCTGTTGCACGCCTGGTCCGGTCCGGACCCCGGCGCGATGGTTCCCCCCCCAGTACTCCCGCGATTCACCAAGTCCTGTCTGGACCCTGGTGTGGGAGCCCTCGACCCTGGAGAGGGGCTGATGTCCTTCCCCGGCTCGGGCACCGGTGGAGCGGACTGCTCCGGCACTGGAGCGAAGTAGACGACCGGCCCCGGACTGGGCACCGGTGGAGCGGACTGCTCCGGCACTGGAGCTGGGCAGACGACCGGCCCCGGACTGGGCACCGGTGGAGCGGACTGCTCCGGCGCTGGAGCGACGCAGACGACCGGCCCCGTACTGGGCACCGGTGGAGCGGACTGCTCCGGCGCTGGAGCGACGCAGACGACCGGCCCCGGACTGGGCACCGGTGGAGCGGACTGCTCCGGCGCTGGAGCGACGCAGACGACCGGCCCCGGACTGGGCACCGGTGGAGGAGGCTCCAGGCCTTGAGCTGTGGCTGGAGGCTCCGGGCTGCTGACCTTCGCTGGAGGCTCCGGGACGCTGACCTTCGCTGGAGGGACGCTGACCTTCGCTGGAGGGACGCTGACCTTCGCTGGAGGGACGCTGACCTTCGCTGGAGGGACGCTGACCTTCGCTGGAGGGACGCTGACCTTCGCTGCAGGCCTCGGGACGCTGACCTTCGCTGCAGGCCTCGGGACGCTGACCTTCGCTGCAGGCCTCGGGACGCTGACCTTCGCTGCAGGCCTCGGGACGCTGACCTTCGCTGCAGGCCTGACCTTCACTGCAGGCCTCGGGCTGCTGACCTTCACTGCAGGCCTCGGGCTGCTGACCTTCACTGCAGGCCTCGGGCTGCTGACCTTCACTGCAGGCCTCGGGCTGCTGACCTTCACTGCAGGCCTCGGGCTGCTGACCTTCACTGCAGGCCTCGGGCTGCTGACCTTCACTGCAGGCCTCGGGCTGCTGACCTTCACTGCAGGCCTCGGGCTGCTGACCTTCACTGGAGGCCTCGGGGTTGCTGACCTTCACTGGAGGCTCAGGGTTGCTGACCTTCACTGGAGGCTCAGGGTTGCTGACCTTCACTGGAGGCTCAGGGTTGCTGACCTTCACTGGAGGCTCAGGGTTGCTGACCTTCACTGGAGGCTCAGGGTTGCAGACCTTCACTGGAGGCTCAGGGTTGCAGACCTTCACTGGAGGCTCAGGGTTGCAGACCTTCACTGGAGGCTCAGGGTTGAAGACCTTCACTGGAGGTCGGGTGCGAGGAGCCGGCACTGGGCGTACCGGACTGGGCAGACGCACCGTTTGGCTGGTGCGCTGAGCTGGCACGGGTCGCACCGGGCTTTTGTTGCGCACCGATGTTTGGGTGCGCTGAGTCGGTTTCCTCCTCCTCCGACTCTGGACCGACGCTGAAGGCACCGGGCTGGGAACTGGCACTGGATTAAGACTGTTGCTGTCGTAGTCTCTCCAGCGCCAATCCCCATCCTGTGAGGGTTCCTCCGGGAACCCCCACGAGTGAGGGAACAGAAGCACATCGTCGTCGTCTTCCTCCGACTCCTCTCTGTACTTCCGCTCCCATGGCTGTAGGGGCTCCTCCGGGAGCCCCCACGAGTGCAGTGGTCGGGGCTCTTCCTCCTCGATCCCCGACCACCCCCATAGCCCCCCCCCCAAAATCTGTTTGGGGGTTTTTCTGGGCTCCAGGCTGGTCCTTTGCCTTTTTGGCTCGCCGACTCTTTCCCCGACGTCGGCGCCGCTGCTCCGGACCCCAGCCTTCCTCCACCGCACGATAATGGGAGTATTCCTCCTCGGTAGGATATCTCCCAATGTCAGGCTCCGTTGCGTCCCTGGTTGGTGGATCATTCTGTCACGATGCTGATTAGTGAAGGGACGGTAAACGGAGCACTCGTGGAGTGTCATCCTTTTATTTTATGAGATAGATCCACAAAGCATAAAATAACAAAGGAGAGTCTGAATACACTTATAAACATAAAGCAAAGTGACTTACGGTCTAGCGCAACATGCAGACACGAACAATGATCCACATGCAGGTGGATGGGAGAGAAGGCTAAATACCATTCCCAATCAGAGACAACGCTAGACAGCTGTCTCTGATTGGGGATCATTCACCTTCCCTCCCTGATGTAAGGACTGGGTTGTGGCTTCCCCTGAATGGACATAAAGGTTACCACAATCCAGCCCTTACAGATTTGGCCTTTTTGACAGCTAAAATACATCAACCGTGCCCGTAATTAATTTATGCTTATCCAAAATTGTTTATTTGGGGTATCAAGTTGATTGTGGAGGTCTGCACACTGTGAAATGTATAGTACTTTAGACTACAAATGCATTGAGATACTGATCTGTCATTAACATGCCAATCGGGACAAAAGCTCCAGGTGAAATTGCCAGACATTGCCAGAATCCATAAGTGAATTTTTGTAATGAAGCATATGTGTCACTGTCTGAAGCGAAGGTCTTAAGCCATGGTTTTACAAGAAGGATTGTACAACCCAGAATGAAGGGTTTGAAACGATGAAGTGTCTGGTTTTATGTGTTGATAGCGCTTACTTTAATAGGAGTATAGAACCTTTTGATAGAAGCCATAATCTAATACTTACCTTAACATGTAATGATAATTATCACAGATTGAGCGATAAGAGGAGGGAATGTGATTAACATTTTTATGTTTGTGCTTTTCTAATAACCAATTTCTGTGTTCATGCAAGTGACTGATTTGCAGATACTGAGAATGAATCTTCACTCTCAGTATCTGCAATTTGGCAGTACACCAGGACCCTTGTTTTGAGAACAAAAGATATCTCAGTTTCAAGGTCTCAGCTTTGAGAGAAGAAGCCTCGTGAGGTATTGGTCTGTCACATGCATGAACCAGTATTGGCCAATCACATGAATAAAGCAAACGTTAATGATGAACTCATTCTGAATGATGAATAAGCTAAATCCTGCAAACATAACTTGTCTGCTGTATATGAGAGAACTAACAGGACTGCCCCGGTAGAGCTGCTGACAGACGTTCACTATGGTGCATCAAGTTTGTTGGAACCTCTCCAGTAAACCAGTTGAAAAGCCCTAAGTTATTTTGCTCTGAGCTGGACCTTCTCCCTGTCATAAGAATTTCAAAGAGTCTCCATTTTTTCAACAGTGTCGTTTAAGCGGGTGTTTTTGTCCTCCATAGTTGATTGCGTTTGTATCTTGGTTTTCAAGAGTGTCCACTTTTGTACGTTTTATTTCAGCCACATCTTTGCCCAATTTCGCAATTTTCTCTTTGAGATTTTTGTTCATTTTGTGAATCTCCTTTAGAACAGGGTCATCAGTCTGTTCTTCTCCACCATTTTCCTTGCTAGTAGCAGCTGCAAGTAGAGTTTTTCGTCAAAAGTGTCTGCTTTTGTCCATTTCTAAGTGTTTTTTCCATGGCACACGTTATAGAATAACACCTCCTCACAGGGAAGCATCACTGAGTGTTTTTTGCTTTGGAAGGTGGCGTTGGGTCCGGGTGCCGCTGCCGGGGAAACCGAGGAAGCCTCAGATGGCTCGTCAGGCTTTCATGCTTCAACCAGCACATCAGGTGCACAAGACTCGGTTGGCTGGTCAAGCGTCTGTTGCCGAGTCTAACAAGGATGCCTCAGCTAGCTTGTCAGGCTTCCATGCCTTACCTAGCTCGTCAGGTTCACAAGACTCTGTAGGCTCGGCAGGCTCCCATGCCACAGCCGGCTCAACAGGTTCCGGCGCTTCAGCCGGCTCGTCAGGTTTGCTCCTGGGTGAGCTGCACACAGTGGACTTCCTACTAGGGCACATTTGCATAGTCAGATTTACCCTTTTGGGAACTCCCACAAGCGGCAAACCTGCTCCTACCTTAACTGGCCCTAACCCACACACCCAACACTCTTTTTGTCCTGATATAAGATTAGCAACCATTTCTGCTCTAGATAAGAACAAATTGTCCTCATTGTTGTGAGGGCCCAGCAGGGCTCTCTTTCGACGATGACCATCTACTTCTGGGCCTCTACTCCGGGCTGGCGTTGGTCCATTTCGCTCAGGACTCCTTCTACGATGACCATCTACTTCTGGGCCACTACTCCGGGCCGCCGTTGGCCCCTTTGGCTCAGGACTCCTTCTACGATGACCATCTACTTCTGGGCCACTACTCCAGGCCGGCGTTGGCCCCTTTGGCTCAGGACTCCTTCTACGATGACCATCTGGCGCTGGAGGTACCGGACTGGGGACCGGTGCTGGAGGTACCGGATTGGAATCCGGTCCTGGAGGTACTGGACTGGACTGGGCACCAGCCCAGGTGCCCCGGGGAGAGGAGGAGACAGCCGTTCGGACCATATCCTCTTGCGGTCCTCGAAGCTGACCTCGTCCTCCCTCCGGCTGGTTCCTGTTCTCGGGCTGGGAGGTCTCAGTTCCCGCCAAGCCCTCCACCACCTCGCCTGTACCTCCTGGGGATGATTGTAGAACCCCTCCGGGGGCAGCCGGTCCTCCACTGTTGGAGGTTGTAGACTCCCCCAGTCGTCCTCTCTCCTACGCCAATCCCGACCCACGAGTAAGGGAACAGGAGCACCTCGTCGTCCCCGTCCGACTCCTGGGTGTACTCCTGCTCCCATGGCTGTAGGGGCTCCTCCACGAACCCCCACGAGTGTAGTGGCCGGGGCTTCTCCTCTTCCTTCCCCGACCACCCCCATAGCCCCCCCCCAAAAAAAAACTGTATGGGGGTTCTTCTGGGCCATCGAAGGGATCCTGCTGGGGATCCAGAGCTAGACAGTGGTAGTACTCCTCCTCAGAGACCAACTCCTTACCTCCAAGGAGTTCTGCCACCGTCCAGCTCTGTGCGGTCCTGTGGTGGTGGGTTTTTCTGTCATGGTTGCTATGAGACAGGACCCGAGGCACTGAGCAGTACTGCAAAGACATTATTTTATTATTCAAAACAATAAACAAAAGGTGAGACCGGAACAGGAACAGGAACAGGAACATACAAAGACAAACACAAAAACCCACACCCAGGTGGAAAACCAATTAACTTAAATAGGATCCCCAATTAGAGGCAGCTGGGGGACTGTCACGGTTAGTATTAATGGGACGATACACGGAGCGCTGGTGAAGTGTCATCCTTTTTATTTTATGAGTTGTTATCACGAGGCATAAAATAACAAAGGAGAGTATAATAAAAAAATAACAAACACGATTACAACAAAAACACGGTGACTTACTTTGTATGCTGCTGGCAGTGCAGACAAACAAAAGAACAATGATCCACACACAGGTGGCTGTGTGTGGAGTATAAATACTATCCCCAATCAGAGACAACGCTATACAGCTGTCTCTGATTGGGGATGATAATCTCCCAAGTTAGGGTGTGATGACTTGGTTGTGTGCCTCTCTCCTCCCCTAGGTGGGAGTAAGAGGCCTTACCACAACCAAGCCATCACAGTACCCCCCCCCCAAGGTGCGGACTCCCGATCGCACACACAACAAACATCCCCCCTCTCCTGAAAAAAAATTCGTCCAAAATTCTAGGGGGGACATGGCGGGGTACTGAGGTGGTTGCTGGTGGGGGCTCCGGTTCCGGTTCCGGGCGTGGCACAGGCTGTGAGAGTAGCCTCTCTCCTACCTCTCCGTTGCACGCCCGGTCCGGTCCGGACCCCGGCGCGATGGTTCCCCCCTCAGTACTCCCGCCTTCCACCAAGTCCTGTCTGGACCCTGGTGTGGGAGCCCTCGACCCTGGAGAGGGGCTGACAACCGGCCCCGGACTGGGCACCGGAGGAGCGGACTGCTCCTTCCCTGGATCGACGTAGACGACCGGCCCCGGACTGGGCACCGGTGGAGCGGACTGCTCCGGCACTGGAGCGACGCCGACGACCGGCCCCGGACTGGGCACCGGTGGAGCGGACTGCTCCGTCACTGGATCGACGTAGACGACCGGCCCCGGACTGGGCACCGGTGGAGCGGACTGCTCCGGCACTGGAGCGACACAGACGGCCGGCCCCGGACTGGGCACCGGTGGAATGGACTGCTCCGTTACTGGAGCGACGTAGACGACCGGCCCCGGACTGGGAACCGGTGAAGCGGACTGCTCCTTCACTGGAGCGACGTCGATGACCGGCCCCGGACTGGGCACCGGTGGAGGAGGCTCCAGGCCTTGAGCTGTGGCTGGAGGCTCCGGAACGCTGACCTTCGCTGGAGGTGGCGTGGCGCTGACCTTCGCTGGAGGTGGCGTGGCGCTGACCTTCGCTGGAGGTGGCGTGGCGCTGACCTTCGCTGGAGGTGGCGTGGCGCTGACCTTCGCTGGAGGTGGCGTGGCGCTGACCCTCGCTGGAGGTGGCGTGGCGCTGACCTTCGCTGGAGGTGGCGTGGCGCTGGCCTTCGCTGGAGGTGGCGTGGCGCTGGCCTTCGCTGGAGGTGGCGTGGCGCTGACCCTCGCTGGAGGTGGCGTGGCGCTGACCTTCGCTGGAGGTGGCGTGGCGCTGACCTTCGCTGGAGACCTCGGGCTGCTGACCTTCACTGGAGGCCTCGGGCTGCTGACCTTCACTGGAGGCCTCGGGCTGCTGACCTTCACTGGAGGCCTCGGGCTGCTGATCTTCACTGGAGGCCTCGGGCTGCTGACCTTCTCCGGATGTCTCGGGCTGCTGACCTTCACAGGAGGCCTCAGGCTGCTGACCTTTACAGGAGACCTCAGGCTACTGACCGTCACAGGAGGCCTCGGGCTGCTGACCTTCTCCGGAGACCTCAGGCTGGATGCCGTGCCCACCCTGGGCACCGACGCAGAGGTGGTCTTCAGCCCTGCAGCTGGTCTGGCTGTCGGCCCCATACTGGGCACCGACACGCTATGGAGCTCCTGCTCCACAGCGGGACTGAACGTCGTGCCCACCCTGGGCACCGACGCAGAGATGGTTCCCAATCCTCTGGTGGGGCTGAACGTCGTGCCCACCCTGGGCACCGACGCAGAGATGGTTTCCAGCCCTCTGGTTGGGCTGGCTGTCGGCCCCAGACTGGGCACCGACGCGCTATGGAGCTCCTGCTCCACAGCGGGGCTGAACGTCGTGCCCACCCTGGGCACCGACGCGGAGAGGGTTTCCAGCCCTGTGGTTGGTCTGGCTGTCGGCCCCAGACTGGGCACCGACACGCTATGGAGCTCCTGCTCCACAGCGGGGCTGAACGTCGGGCCCACCCTGGGCACCGACGCAGAGATGGTTTCCAGCCCTGTGGTTGGTCTGGCTGTCGGCCCCACACTGGGCACCGACGCGCTATGGAGCTCCTGCTCCACAGCGGGGCTGAACGTCGTGCCCACCCTGGGCACCGACGCAGAGAGGGTTTCCAGCCCTGTGGTTGGGCTGGCTGTCGGCCCCAGACTGGGCACCGACACGCTATGGAGCTCCTGCTCCACAGCGGGGCTGAACGTCGTGCCCACCCTGGGCACCGACGCAGAGATGGTTTCCAGCCCTCTTGTTGGGCTGGCTGTCGGCCCCACACTGGGCACCGACGCGCTATGGAGCTCCTGCTCCACAGCGGGGCTGAACGTCGTGCCCACCCTGGGCACCGACGCAGAGATGGTTTCCAGCCCTCTTGTTGGGCTGGCTGTCGGCCCCACACTGGGCACCGACGCGCTATGGAGCTCCTGCTCCACAGCGGGGCTGAACGTCGTGCCCACCCTGGGCACCGACGCAGAGAGGGTTTCCAGCCCTGTGGTTGGGCTGGCTGTCGGCCCCAGACTGGGCACCGACACGCTATGGAGCTCCTGCTCCACAGCGGGGCTGAACGTCGTGCCCACCCTGGGCACCGACGCAGAGATGGTTTCCAGCCCTCTGGTTGGGCTGGCTGTCGGCCCCAGACTGGGCACCGCTGGAGGTGGCGTGGCGCTGGCCTTCGCTGGAGGTGGCGTGGCGCTGACCCTCGCTGGAGGTGGCGTGGCGCTGACCTTCGCTGGAGGTGGCGTGGCGCTGACCTTCGCTGGAGACCTCGGGCTGCTGACCTTCACTGGAGGCCTCGGGCTGCTGACCTTCACTGGAGGCCTCGGGCTGCTGACCTTCACTGGAGGCCTCGGGCTGCTGATCTTCACTGGAGGCCTCGGGCTGCTGACCTTCTCCGGATGTCTCGGGCTGCTGACCTTCACAGGAGGCCTCAGGCTGCTGACCTTTACAGGAGACCTCAGGCTACTGACCGTCACAGGAGGCCTCGGGCTGCTGACCTTCTCCGGAGACCTCAGGCTGGATGCCGTGCCCACCCTGGGCACCGACGCAGAGGTGGTCTTCAGCCCTGCAGCTGGTCTGGCTGTCGGCCCCATACTGGGCACCGACACGCTATGGAGCTCCTGCTCCACAGCGGGACTGAACGTCGTGCCCACCCTGGGCACCGACGCAGAGATGGTTCCCAACCCTCTGGTGGGGCTGAACGTCGTGCCCACCCTGGGCACCGACGCAGAGATGGTTTCCAGCCCTCTGGTTGGGCTGGCTGTCGGCCCCAGACTGGGCACCGACGCGCTATGGAGCTCCTGCTCCACAGCGGGGCTGAACGTCGTGCCCACCCTGGGCACCGACGCGGAGAGGGTTTCCAGCCCTGTGGTTGGTCTGGCTGTCGGCCCCACACTGGGCACCGACGCGCTATGGAGCTCCTGCTCCACAGCGGGGCTGAACGTCGTGCCCACCCTGGGCACCGACGCAGAGAGGGTTTCCAGCCCTGTGGTTGGGCTGGCTGTCGGCCCCAGACTGGGCACCGACACGCTATGGAGCTCCTGCTCCACAGCGGGGCTGAACGTCGTGCCCACCCTGGGCACCGACGCAGAGATGGTTTCCAGCCCTCTGGTTGGGCTGGCTGTCGGCCCCAGACTGGGCACCGACGCGCTATGGAGCTCCTGCTCCACAGCGGGGCTGAACGTCGTGCCCACCCTGGGCACCGACGCGGAGAGGGTTTCCAGCCCTGTGGTTGGTCTGGCTGTCGGCCCCAGACTGGGCACCGACACGCTATGGAGCTCCTGCTCCACAGCAGGGCTGAACGTCGGGCCCACCCTGGGCACCGACGCAGAGATGGTTTCCAGCCCTCTTGTTGGGCTGGCTGTCGGCCCCACACTGGGCACCGACACGCTATGGAGCTCCTGCTCCACAGCGGGGCTGAACGTCGTGCCCACCCTGGGCACCGACGCAGAGAGGGTTTCCAGCCCTGTGGTTGGGCTGGCTGTCGGCCCCAGACTGGGCACCGACGCGCTATGGAGCTCCAGCTCCACAGCGGGACTGAACGTCATGCCCACTCTGGGCACCGACGCAGAGATGGTTTCCAAACACAGAGCTGCGCTGTCGACCCTCGCGGTAGGCTCCGTGTGAGGAATGGGTGAGCGCGCCACTGCTCTGCTGCGAGGCGCAGGCACGGGCCGTACCGGGCTGGGTAAACGCACTGTTGGGTTGTTGCGTTTAGCTGGCACGGGTCGCGCCGGGCTGGGGAAACGCACCGTTTGGCTGGTGCGCGGAGCAGGCGCGGGCCGTACCGGGCTGGGGAAACGCACCGTTGGCTGGGTGCGTTTAGCTGGTACGGGTCGCACCGGGCTAGTGTTGCGCACCGATGGTTTGGTGCGCTGAGTCGGTCTCCTCTTCCTCCGACTCTGGACCGGCGCTGGAGGCACCGGACTGGGAACTGGCGCTGGAGCACGACTGTCCCTGTCGTGCCTACTCCACCGCCAATCCCCATCCTGTGAGGGCTCCTCCGGGAACCCCCACGAGTGAGGGAACAGAAGCACATCGTCGTCGTCTTCCTCCGACTCCTCTCTGTACTCCTGCTCCCATGGCTGTAGGGGCTCCTCCTGGAACCCCCACGAGTGCAGTGGTCGGGGCTTTTCTCCCTCGATCCCCGACCACCCCCATAGCCCCCCCCCAAAATCCGTTTGAGGGGTTTTCTGGGCTCCAGGCTGGTCCTCAACTCTAGCCCGGTGACGTGTCCTCCGTCTCCGGCGCCTCGGCTGCTCCGGACCCCAGCCTTCCTCCACCGAGCGATAATAAGAGTGTTCCTCCTCGGTAATTTTCCCCATACCGAGGAGGATATCTCCTAACGTTATTCCCCGTTGCGTCCCAGGGTGGTGGATCATTCTGTCACGGTTAGTATTAATGGGACGATACACGGAGCGCTGGTGAAGTGTCATCCTTTTTATTTTATGAGTTGTTATCACGAGGCATAAAATAACAAAGGAGAGTATAATAAAAAAATAACAAACACGATTACAACAAAAACACTTTGTATGCTGCTGGCAGTGCAGACAAACAAAAGAACAATGATCCACACACAGGTGGCTGTGTGTGGAGTATAAATACTATCCCCAATCAGAGACAACGCTATACAGCTGTCTCTGATTGGGGATGATAATCTCCCAAATTAGGGTGTGATGACTTGGTTGTGTGCCTCTCTCCTCCCCTAGGTGGGAGTAAGAGGCCTTACCACAACCAAGCCATCACAGGGACCACACAACAACATAGAGAAATTTTGATTTATGAATAAAGAATTATCCAAGCAAAATGAATAAGTTGACTATATATTGTACAGAGGAGTTTGAGTCAGAAAAGTAAAAGAAGATGTCAAAATTAGATAAATGTATGTTTGAGCCAAAGTGTCCATTAATAAAACATTGTATATCATTCCACAGAGAAGAGCTATGTAAACAGCTGTAGAATAAATGGTCTAACGTTTCTGTTTCCAGAGAGCAGAAGCTGCATTTTTCGTCTACGGTAGGGATACATTTAGAAATAATCTTGTTACAGGGGTAATAATGGTGAAGAATTTTAAATGATATTTCTTTTATTTTGTTTGTAATTCAAAATGTATGTGGGTTACTCCATGCTCTATTCCAATTAATATTTTCATACAAGGGGGACCATTTGTACCTGAAAGGTTTTTTATTACTTTGTTGTTGACTTTTCTGTCAACCGGTAGAAGGTGTGCAGTAGTTTACTGCACACGTTGAAGGACCTGAGCCTCCTCAGGAAGTAGAGTCGGCTCTGGCACTTTTTGTTCAGGGCCCGGTGTTACCAGCCCATTCCAGCTTGATTTATAAATATATACCTGATGTTACTAGTGAATGCAGTTTTTGTGAACTATAAACTGAATGTATTGAACACTTATTTTGTAATTGTTTACATAGTGAGGTGTTCTGGACGGATGTAAAACTATATCTTGGCAACAAAATGCATACAACCAGTTTGACATATTATTTTACTATACTGATTCCACAATTGAACGTCAGTATGTGATAAATCTCTTTATTAGAAAAAAATTCATAAACAAGTGAAAATGTATGAAGAAAAAGCCACTTTTACATTTTTTTTAAATCTGATTTGGAAAACTATTTAGAATCATTAAAACGTATACAAAACAAAATGCCCCAAAAATGTATTCCCTACATGTCTGTATTTGATTTGATATAATGTGGATTTGCATTATTATTATTATTTTATTTTTTATCTTCCTTATTTATTTGTGTAATCCCCTGGCTGTTCTGTTTTTAGTGTATTACACTACTGTTTAATAAAAAGGCCGGCATGAATAGACCATAGACCGCCTGCAGCGGACCATACCATACCATGACTACAAAATTAGGGATATAATCTAATTGTTTGCTGATTAAATTATATATACAAACAACTTTTATTTATTTTTTATTTAATCTTTATTTGACTGGGCAAGTCAGTTCTGAACAAATTATTATTTACAATGACAGCCTACGCTGGGCCAGTTGTGCGCCGCCCTATGGGACCCCCAATCAAGGCCGGTTGTGATACAGTCTGGATTCGAACCAGGTTGTCTGTAGTGACGCCTCTAGCACTGAGATGCAGTGTCTTAGACCACTGGGGCATTTGGGAGCCCAAAACGTCTACCTTTCTTCGCAACAAATTATATTATTTATATTCTTACTCGAACGAAATGGACATGTAATGACATGCAGGATATTTTGGACACCCCTACATCGACGTAATGGGACGTGCCCGATGGACTGATCATGTGACATTTTCCGCATCGCCATTTTCTACCGCTACACCGGTGTTCCTTCGTGTGTCGTCCTTGTGCTGCATGAAAGGGCCTCGCAATCGACAGTGTTGAGAATAGACCGAAACGTTAACGTTTTAAAAGAACGGAAAAGACACGGTTGTCCGCCTTCACCGTCGGTAGCGTTTCCCGGAGTGCGTGGAAGAATGTCGTCAGAAAGCCCCGAATACTCCCCGTTCTTCGCGGTGATGGGAGCCTCTGCGGCGATGGTCTTCAGCGGTAACTATCACAGCACCCTAGTTTAGTCATATGTCTCATTCAATCATGGGGGTGTGTGTCGTCTGAAATGTCTACTACTAAGATATTTTGTGTTGAATATGGAGCGGGCAAGTAAAATAAAAAGTCAGGAAGATGTGATTGCTTGTTGGATAACTGGTCATCACACCTGTCATAGGAGGAGGAGGAGGAGGAGGAGGAGGAGGGGTAGGGATTCGGACTTGGGAGATTTCATTCATTGTAGATGACGTTGCCATTGACGCAATAAGCTGGCCAATTTATATTTATCGTTTTTTTTATTTAACCTTGATTTAATTACAATGGAGACATCAAATTCGATACATGAAATAACGATGTTGGGCGCGTTAGGGTTGGTCGTCGTTTCGACCAGCAGCAAGATGCCTAACTTGCAGACTAGATGGCTCTCCTAGGCTGCTCAACCACAGATAGAACAATGAGCCAGATGTTTCACCGGATGTATAAATCTGAAGCATCCGGTTGTCGTTTCCACTCACCACCAAATATGGTGATTTTTTTTAATTTTATTTAACCTTTTATTTTATCAGGTAGTCATACTGAGACCAAGGTCTATTTTACAGATCAGTCCAGAATTTTCATAAATAAATACAAGCAGAAAGAGCATTACAACCAATTTGCTAGTTACAGCACACAGATCTCTCTCTGGAAAGAGTGTGCGCTCTGGACAGCAGAGAGTAGAAAGGCAGTTTGCCAGTTAGAGCACCTCGTCCCCTGAACGATAACGAAGAGTTGGTGAGAAGGTGATGAAGAGTACTTAACGAGCTGTAACCGAAAAACAACTGGCATTTAGAAAGTTTGAGGTGAGGGAGCAAGTGTGGTGGAACAAATATTATATTAATATTAGCATTGTAAGTATCTTGCTAGCTGGATAAAATTCTCCGTTAGCTAGCCAGATAAATGTTGAGCAACATTAGCCAAATTAACGGATGAAATCATTAAGTTTATGGTGTGAAAATGATCTGGCTAATAGTCAGACAGCTAACGTTAAAACATCAGATGAGCTAGCGTTAGTAACCTAACCAATTCGCTATAGTATTAACTGGTAACGTTATACGACTCCTTGCAGTTCCTCAAGTTATATCACATTAGTTGCTTACTGGACCATGGCAGTCTGTGTGAAATGTTAATTTTTAAAATGAGATAGTTAGGTGAAAATTAGGCGTTGCTTGTTAAACAAGTGGATTCAGGGATCAAGTGTAGCTGGAGCTGGGCCTGGCTTAAGCTGGATGCCACTATAGAGATGAAAGGAACAACACACTTTCCCTCTTTCTCACTTTTTCAAAAGGGTATGCCAGGTTGTACTTTCTGCCTGAAAGAGATCAATTATGCCAACAAAGGGTATCATGCCCTGCTGGCACATTGTAGAACAGATGTCCACAGGCAGAAAGTGTACAATGTAATAATGTGCAGTGTAGCCCAAAGATATTGTTGTGTTGAATTTGACAGTAAGACTTGTGTGTGAGTGAGGGGGGATTATGATGTCTACTATAGTGGACAATATAATAGAGCAATAATAGAATGCCTGTTTTTCATTCTATTTCTACTTCCCCCCCCCCCCCCCAAGTGTAATATTTAGATGTGTTTGGTCACAAGTGTTCTATTATAAAGGCTGTCATGGCTAACTGCTATATTAGTCTATTGTTTTTTTCTCAAGTCTAGGCAACAAATTACATTGGTTTGCTTTCTTTACATTTTTTAGCTGTGAGATAGGTTCACGTATGTATGTATGTATGTATGTATGTATGTATGTATGTATGTATGTATGTATGTATGTATGTATGTATGTATGTATGTATGTATGTATGTATGTATGTATACACAGACACACACAGAGAAAAATACGAAAGAACAGACTACTTTCGGTCGACCAAGATCTTGTTTAAGGGGAACAGTCCTAACCAGAATACACATTTATTTGTTGCTGGGATTTACAGTCCCCCTGCTGCCATGGCGGATGCTATTGGTGCTGTAGCCGACTGTTTAACACCTTTTGGGGTTTTGAATCTGGATTGGCTGTCCAAAGTATAAAGTATATGCATTGATTTTAATCTGACAATCTCAAAACCCACACTAAATGTGAAAAACCCTGTTAACTCCTCTTTGATTTATACAATTCTTACGAATAACCCCCATAAATATTTGTCTAGTATTTGCATATGATCTCAGTGATCATTGTCCCATAGTATGTATTAGAGACACGAAACAACAAAATACTAATCCTAATTTAATTAAGATACAAAAACTGACTCTATAGACTGGCAATCTTTCAGACAATTGAGAGACAGATGTACTATCTCAATTAAGAAAGATAAATCAAACTACTTTTTAAGCTCCATCTCTGCTGGTGATCCTTCAACATTTAGGAAAACCTCTGCAAGCCTCTAGCTGCAGGGATTCAAACTGGTGAGGGCCCAAAACAATCCCTGCTAGGGGGAAATGCAGGTTTTAACTAATTAAACAACTAAGAATATGATCTACATGATCAGTCTCTGTGTGTAAAATAAATGTGTATTCTGGTTAGGGCTGTTCCCCTTAAACAAGATCTTGGTCGACCGAAAGTAATCTGTTCTGTTCTTTCTGTGTGTGCATACATACATACATACATACATACATACATACATACATACATACATACATACATACATACATACATACATACATACATACATACATACATACATACATACATACATACATACAGTTTAATTCGGAAATGTACATACACCTTAGCCAAATACATTTAAACTCAGTTTTTCACAATTCCTTACATTTAATTCTAGTAAACATTCCCTGTCTTAGGTCAGTTAGGATCACCACTTTATTTTAAGAATGTAAAATGTCAGAATAATAGTAGAGAGAATTATTTATTTCAGCTTTTATTTCTTTCATCACATTCCCAGTGGGTCAGAAGTTTACATACACTCAATTAGTATTTGGTAGCATTGCCTTTAAATTGTTGGGTCAAATGTTTCGGGTAGCCTTCCACAAGCGTCCCACAATAAGTTGGGTGAATTCTTGGCCCATTCCTCCTGACAGAACTGGTGTAACTTGAGTCAGGTTTGTAGGCCTCCTTGCTCGCAGTTCTGTTCTGCTTCTATAGGATTGAGTGATGGCCACTTCAATACCTTGACTTTGTTGTCCTAAAGCCATTTTGCCACAACTTTGGAAGTATGCTTGGGGTCATTGTCCATTTGGAAGACCCATTTGCAACCAAGCTTTAACTTCCTGAATGATGTCTTGAGATGTTGCTTCAATATATCCACATAATTTTCCTTCCTCATGATGCCATCTATTTTGTGAAGTGCACCAGTCCCTCCTGCAGCAAAGCACCCCCACAAACATGATGCTGCCACCTCCGTGCTTCACTGTTGGGATGGTGTTCTTCGGCTTGCAAGCATCCGCCTTTTTCCTCCAAACATAACAATGGTCATTATGGCCAAACAGTTCTATTTTTGTTTCATCAGACCAGAGGACATTTCTCCAAAAAGTACGATCTTTGTCCCCATGTGCAGTTGCAAACCATAGTCTGGCTTTTTCATGGCGCTTTTGGAGCAGTGGCTTCTTCCTTGCTGAGCGGCCTTTCAGGTTATGTCGATTTAGGACTCATTTTACTGTGGATATACAGTCGGAAGTTTACATACACTTAGGTTGAAGTCATTAAAACTCATTTTTCAACAACTCCACAGATTTCATGTTAACAAACTATAGTTTTGGCAAGTCGGTGCTGTGTAGAGCTGGGCTTTGATGGGCCAGGTCTGGTAGAGCTGTATGATGGGCCGGGTCAGGTTGAGCTGTGCTGAGACGGGCCTGGTCTGGTAGAGCTGAGCTGAGGCGGGCCTGGTCTGGTAGCATGGGAGGAAGGTTGGAGGGGGAATTGAAGAGGGTGGTGTGGCCGGCGATGCTCCAAACTCTGCATGGGGCCTCTGACTGCGTAGGACTTGGGCATAGCTCAGTGTGTCTGCATGGTGTTCCTGGGAGAGAAGTGGTGGAGGGAGCTCTAGAAAGATGCCAGAGTTTCCGACTTGCGCCATGCTCTACCAACGGAGAGGAAATGAATGACAGGGCTCTGATCAAATGAGGAAGGTACCCTAACTCTAATGAATTTAGCACCATCTAGGCTATTGATTGGATAGATCGATAGGTACTTTATTGATCCCTTGATATGGCTAGTCAGGTGCTGCATTAGAAGATTGCTTGTCAGTCACTCAGTCTTACTGTGTACGAACATCCCACTCAGTCTTGCCGTGTACGGACATCCCACTCAGTCTTACCGTGTACGAACATCCCACTCAGTCTTGCCGTGTACGAACATCCCACTCAGTCTTACTGTGTACGGACATCCCAAAATATCCCCCTTATTTAGATAATGATGGCAACCAATGTTGTAAAGGAGTGGCCATGTCTGTCTTCAACTTAATGTTTGCACCAGGCCTTTTCTTAGGTCATCAGTCACGAGAGCAAGGCTGTGGGCCAAATGGCTCCCTATTTAGTGCACTGCTGAAAAGTTAGTGCACTATACAGTATAATAGGTAGCCATTTGAAACACACGCTGAGAGGTTTCCTCTCGAGGTCTATGACCGCATCACATGAGATTCTCAGAACAAGATGTGTTTAGGAGAAGGAACATGAAAGACCAGTGACTTTCTTGTAGGCTTGGGCGTTATAGCAGGGTATTTGGTTTTTCAATATCGTCAATACCATTGAAACTATTTATAAATGTGAATATTTGTAGCTACTTTTTAAGTAAATACTAGCAGACAACTACAGCAATATGTTAGGAGATTAAAAACAACAACATCATTTTTCATTATGGTGGTTGTTTTACAAGCACACGACGACGAGAGACCGGAGCCTTGTCACTGCTGTGCAGCACACGGCAGATGATCTAGTTACAGTATGGAATTCACAACTAAATGTTTGCCAGCTAGATATCTTTTTTATTTTTATTTTATTTAACGAAGCAAGTCAGCTAAGAACAAATTCTTACTTACAATGACGGCCTACCTACAGGGTCAGCCCCTGGAGCAAATTAGGGTTAAGTGCCTTGCTCAAGGACACATCCTGGATTAAGAGCCTTGTCTAATATTTGTTTGGCATTTTTTCACTTCAGTTTGGCTAGGCTAGCTCTACTGCCTTCGGGGTTCAGCACTGAATGGCTGTGTCCCCATATCTCTCATTCAGAGACTGAAATTAACACCTGCCAAATGCGGGTAGATTTTGGCATTGGCAGGTCTAATTCACCAGCCACGTTTGCGGCTCCACAGTGCTCGCATTTCACTCACATTTGTGAATACATTTATAGAAAAATAAATTCTGCAGTAGCTATTTTCAAAGTATTTCTGCTGTTTTTTTGTTTCATAGCTGGTAAATTAATTGCACAAAGTCAAAGAACTACAAATCTTACAGCCTATCGCAACTTGCGCTACAACACTGTACGTGAAGAGCTGAGTTGAAAGATTTGTTTTTAGAAGCGTTGCACACAGGCATAAAAGTTGGTCTAATTTACTTGAAACAAAACCGTACTGAAGTGAGACTTTGTCCTTGTGTCTCTTGGCTGTTTACACTGAACAAAAATATAAACGCAACATGCTGGTCCCATGTTTCATGAGCTGAAATAAAGATCCCAGAAATGTTCCAAATGTTTTGTGCACAAACTTGTTCACGCCCCTGTTAGTGAGTGTTTCTCCTTTGCCAAGACAGGTGTGGCATCAAGAAGCTGATAAAACAGCATGATCATTACACAGATGCACCTTGTGCTGGGGACAATAAAAGGCCACTCTAAAATGTGACCACAACACAATGCCACAGATGTCTCAGGTTTTGAGGGAGCGTGCAATTGTCATGCTGACTGTGATGGGCATTACCATTGTGCTAATGCACTTGTTGATCTACTGAGTTTCCCTCAGATGTTAAGATTTAAGCTGTTTTACCTAGAGCTACGGAGCGTGGAAAGGGAAGCTTACATCAGGTTTTCGTTGGTCCTTACTTGATCACAGAGCTGTTCAAAAAGTAATAATGTGATGAAAATGGCCTTTGATCAACAAGCGCAGACACTGTACTGTCAAACTACATTGTTAGAGCGTGGGGGGTATTAAAAACGATCTAATCTCTCGTTCTCATGTTTTTTTTTTACTTGAAACAACTGTGGTGGTCTTTTTGAAATTCTAAATTCTCCTCCTCTTCTCCAGCGTTGGGAGCGGCCTATGGCACCGCTAAAAGCGGCACGGGCATCGCTGCCATGTCGGTGATGCGGCCGGAGCTCATCATGAAGTCCATCATTCCTGTGGTCATGGCGGGTATCATCGCCATCTACGGACTGGTGGTGGCGGTGCTCATCGCCAACAACATTTCAGAGAAAGTCACCCTGTACAAGTAAGAGCTTAGACAGTGCAGACGCTAGTTACCCATTATCAAGTCTACCGCGACCTGATTGGTAGTAATATGGTATTGGCTCTGATTTTTCACCATATTGTTTTTCAGAAGCAATGTACTACATCTCTAAGCTGATGGTCTGCAATCTCTTTGGGATGCTATGACTGCAATTGTTTTAAATAAATATTATTCTCTCTCCCTCCCCATCTCTTTCTTCCTCTCTCCAACCCATCTCTATCCCTCCTCCTCTCACTCTTTCTACCCTCTCTCCATCTCGCTCTATCCCTCACCTCTCTCCTGTAGGAGTTTCCTCCACCTGGGTGCTGGGCTGAGCGTGGGGCTGAGCGGGCTGGCAGCTGGTTTCGCCATCGGCATTGTGGGCGACGCAGGCGTCCGGGGCACGGCCCAGCAGCCCCGGCTCTTCGTGGGCATGATCCTCATCCTGATCTTTGCAGAGGTCCTGGGTCTCTACGGTCTCATCGTGGCTCTCATCCTCTCCACGAAATAAGGGAAGAAAAGAATAAAGTCCTTCCGTCCGTCTGTGTACGTCGAGTCAACGCTACGTCATCCATTCCATATGTAAACAACTAAGAAATGAAGAACAAATTGGAGAGCATGCCTTTACGCCAGGTTCCATATCAACTCCCTTTAGCCACTTCTTTCCTAGTGACACTTGACGGTCCTTTGTAGATCTAATGGGTTTGAATAAGTGTTAGCAATATGGTAATGGTAAAGCCACATACCTACCCCCTACTTACCTACATTGCTTATTCATGCCTGTCAGATCTGCGAGGGAGGCATCTTGAGGTGTTATGGGCCGCGTCCCAAATGGCACCATATTCTCTACATAGTGCACTGCGTTTGACCAGAGCTGTATGGGCCATAGGGAATAGTGTGTGATTTGGGAAACGGCATGGGGTTGATGGGAGGGAAAAGCGTCTCCTCTATTCCAGTCGTATCTCTTTTCCTGTACAGTCGTCCTTGAGTCGTAGTCAAGCCCTTGTAAATGTAGTGAGGCGTTTGTCCCGTGCGTGAGTAAGTTTACCTCCTTCCTCTCAGTTTCCTCTTAATTTGTGTCTGAATGGCTTTTATTATTGTTCCTTTGTTTGTTTTTTTCTTTTAATGTCTGAAGAACTGACTGTTGGACACACAATTTTATTTTTCTGGGGAACATTTTCACATTAAAGGACCTAACTAATACGAGGACATGGATAACTTTTTTTTGTTTGGTTGTTTTTTTTTCACCAATTATTTATGAAGATTTTGAAATGTTAATAAAACTGTTTAAATGGAACAAAGTGTTTATCCAGTTCCAAAAGAGATGTGTGTGTGTGTGTGTGTGTGTGTGTATAGCTAGATTAATTGCACTGTGGTTGGAGTTCCTCTGGATGCATGTATCCAGTGGTTACTATGGAGAATGTCTCTGATGTCCAGATGTGGGAGTTAACTGTGTGTTTGTTTTAAGGTGGCGGGTATGTAAGAGTGTGTGGCATGTGAGCGTGTGCATGCTGTGTAAGAGTGTGTGTTTTAACTCTAATACATAATTCTCAACACTCATTCGTACCGTTGACCTGAAGTACTGGGGTGTAATCATTACTCCAAATGAACACTAGACAGATTCTATTGGACAGATTTAGGTCGGGCCTCGTCTTGTCTAATTTCCAATTAAATCTCAACCACATTATTTAATGATTTTCTGATACAGTTTTAGAATGGAAGAATATCTCTTTTCCATTTTCACTTATTGTATATTCACTTCTGTTCTAGTACTCAACCCAGAAGCAGCACAGGGTCATTTATGTAGCATTACCTCTGGAGCAGTATTTATTTGGGGGGTTCAATGCTTTGCTCAATTGTTCAATGGCAGTAAGTAGCACATTGATTTGGATATTGATGCCATTGCCACTTTGCCAGCACTACAGATGCAGGCTCAGTTATTTCTCCCGTCAGTCTTATGTGATTCGTTCCAACAACAAGGAAGTGGTGGTATGTATGACATTGATCCTATATGGGCTGTAGTGTAGGAATGTTAAGCCATGTTCACGTTTCAACAGCAGCACTATAAATATACTTAGCGTTCACCATCTTCACCTCTATGCAACTGCGCTATAGTTGGAGAAAACAAATACCACAATGCAGCAGTTGAGTTGCATGACAAAACAAGTATCCAACCGCTGGATGGGGTTTGACAATGTATTGTTTATGTCGGTCTTGAAAGTAGGTCATGATAGTCATAAAGACAGTACAGTATGAACACAGAACAATGAGCCAGATATTTCACCGGATGTATAAATGTGAAGCATCCAGATGTCGTTTCCGCTCACTACCAAATATGGTAATGAGGAAGCCCAGTGGGGTGCTAGATGGATTTTGGCCGAAATTCAGCAAATTTTCTCATACAGTTTTCTGTTTCCAAAACTAAATTGTGATTGGATACTTGTATTGTCATGAGGTGAAGATGGATCTGCCCACCTCATTGCTTGTTCTACCCACTAGAATGAATTTGCGCCCATTGGAAACGACAGGCTCTGGTCTATCCTGGGTTAGTTATAAAACCATATTTGGTATGAAGTTGGGCAGAAACTGCTTCTCCAATAGAAATCCCGGATCATGGCGACGTTGGCTAGCTAAACGCATGCTTAGGACGCCTTTAAGCATATAGTTTGACGCATGTGCAGGCCGTCAAATCAAAGGCACTCCACATATATAAAGTTAATTAGACGAAAATGAACACGTATCAGTTTCTCACTTTCACGAGGTTGGAACAATAACATGTTGAACTACTTAAAACGTTAGCTCGAATCCAGGTTGTGCTTTTCGATTTTGAGAAAATGAACAACTAAGGAATCCTTTTTTAATTTTTTTCACGTCTCTCGTTGAAGTCTCAAACCCCGGCTTGGTCTGTTCCCGGAAATCTCGCGATGTTACGCCTCTAGCTTTAGAATCTCTGTCATACTCTGTGACTTGAGCTAGTTGGCCGTATAGCATGTTAGTAAAGAAAGTACTTTGCTGCAAATGTTTGCTAAAGATATAGGCCTTTACAGTCCTGTGACATTTAACGAAGACTTAGTGCTTATTTTTAAGCGTCGGGCAGGAAACGGACGACTGGCAAGCTGGTAACGTTACAGTCCAGGTACATTAGCAATCGCGCTAACGCTAGCTAGCCAGCCAACTGTAACTAGTTAGGTAGCTCACACAGACAACATGTTGGAGAAAGGTTACCAACTGTACATATATGTAACTAGTTATGATGCATATTATTTCCTACACTTTTTGCCATGATTTAAGTTTTTAGTTCTTGACCAAGTGGTCACAACTAGCCCGTTAACGTTAGTTACATTGGAATAGTGTTGCAGCACGCTAGGGCTGTTGGCGAGCCATTAAGGCCCAAAACGTACCCGACGAAATGCACGATAACCAGTATATTTGCGTGGCTTTGTCTCTTAATTTCAACAGATATTTTATGCACAGCAAGAGAGGAGTTGCCGTGTTCTCTACAATAAACCCTTTTCCCTTAACGTTATTGAGCCAATTAAGGAGGAATATCATAGTAACGACGTTACGCTTCGAACACACAGACTGTGTTATTGCGCAAAGTAGTACGCAGCGTCATCTAGATAATGTGTGCAACAGAAGTTCAACATTCACCTTCTGCTACCATTTCTGTCAGCCCGTCTACGCATACAGTTTGACGCATAAATTCGATTAATCCAACGTACGCTCCACACAGAACGCAACGTAACCTCCTCTGTGACGCAATGCTGCAAAGTAAACGCAGCGTTCCATCGGAAATGAATGTACGCAGCAATCAGTCGGTGTGTTCGAAGCGTTGGACGTTTGTTTCTTCAAAATAATAATTACTTAATCATAGCAGTCAAACAAGTTAAATCGACATCCATTGATGGAAAAGTATCTGCTGAGTTTAATGAGGGCACAAGGGGTGTGGTATATGGCCAATATACCACAGATAAGGGTTGTTCTTAAAGCATGGTGCCTTGATACAGCCGTTAGCCGTGGTATTTTGGTCATATACCAAAAACCCCACGGGGTGCCTTAGTTCAAATTAAGACTCATTTATTAATGAATAGCGAGGCGATTTCTCAGTAAAAAGGGATTGTTTCACAATAATAAGTGCTTGTTTCCCAATAGCCTGCTGGAATAGGCTACTGAGGATGGGGTCATAATTTCTGTCACTGAATTAAATATTAATAATATGTATATGAACTGAATATGCTTGTCAACAACATCCAGTATTTTTTTTATTTTTAATTAAGGTTTACCTGTAGCCTAATCTGACTACTGTTACAGTCAATCTAATGCATTCATAATAACACAAGGTTACACAAACTAACTGAAGTCTTAGGCTATTTATTAAATCAGTTTGCTAGCTCACACAAGTGGCACATTGATTTGCAATGACTCCAGTGATATCGTCATATTTATTGTATCAAATGTTGGCCTACAATGGCATATACATTAATAGGGTACTTGATGGCTGACGGAGGCAAATGTATCATTCTCCACATTTAGCCTAATGTCAGTTTCATTGAGGACCTTTCACCATAAAAAGAACCATGTGAGTTCCATAACTTCCATTTTAGATTTCCACCGAGATCCAAGAACTAAGCATGCATAAAGCACTGCTTGATATCTTTGCCTTTAAGCGATCCACGTTAGGATGCAGTTTAAACCACCTCCGAGCTAATTTATGTAATGTGCTCTAGTTCTTTACCGGTACCTTTCTACGTTGTGTTCTGGTGAGGTGTAGGTGAAGGGAACAGAAAGCTCTGGACACAAATCTGCCAGTTGTCTCCCTTTTAATGGAATGGATACAAATACAAGGCAAACGTTAATGCTGCCGTCTGGACTCTCATACACAAGAATATAACGTGCACGCATGCTGCTCTCTCTCCTCTCACTCACGTGACTCAGCCAATAACTCACGTGACTCACCAATCACTCACTCAGCATCAGCCTGCCTCACTGTCTGACAGTCAGCAGCAGGTCACAGTGAAATATATATTTTTTAAAGAGAAATGCCATGGCGGCCGCAGTGCAACTTAGAAATAGCCCGAAACCCCACAGCCAATACATTTTCACCCACGACATCGTTTTGAAAGTTGCCATATTAGGCGGGAAAACCGGGAACATGGCAACACTGCAGAGGTAGAAGATGAAATAACCTCTAGTAATACCTGACCGAAAAGGGCTATAACATGGCAAAAAACAGGTTTACCAACTGTTATTATTATTATTTTTTTTGTGTTAGTAACTTTTTTGTTTTTTAATACGCATTGTGTGCATAATGTTGCTGCTACCTTCTCTTATGACAGAAAATGACTCCTAGATATCAGAACAGTGATTACTGACCTCGAACTGGAATGTTTTTTCTTTAATGAGTCCAACGCCAAGGATATACTGCTTTCTTGGGAACGGGCCCAACCCCCCCGTCATCTTTGTGAAGAAAAGACTGAGGAAAAGGGGGTGGAGGTCGGGCTGCCTTCTGAGAATTCGCAGCCAAGTGAGTAAACCCCCACTACCATCCGTTCTATTGGCCAATGTGCAATCATTGGAAAAAAAAATGGATGATTTAAGATCAAGGATATCCTACCAATGGGACAGTAAAGACTGTAATATCTTATGCTTCACCAAGTCATGTCTGATTGACGACATGGATAATATAGAGTTCCATGCATCGCCAGGACAGAGAAGCTTCGTCTGGGAAGACGACGATGGGGGGTCTATTTGTCAATAAGAGCTGGTGTGCGATGTCTAATATTAAAGAAGTCTCGAGGTATTGCTCACCTGAGGTAGAGTACCTTATGATAAGCTGTAGACTACACTATCTACCAAGAGTTTTCATCTATATTATTTGTAGCTGTCTATTTACCACCACAGACCGATGCTGGTACTAAGACTGCATCAACCAGCTGTACAAGGCCATAAGCAAACAAGAAAAGGCTCACCCAGAAGCAGCGCTCCTAGTGGCCGGGGACTTTAAGGCAGGCAGAAATCAGTTTTACCTCATTTCCACCAGCATGTCACATGTGCAACCAGAGGGAAAACTATTCTAGACCACCTTTACTCCACACACAGAGACTCATACAAAGCTCTCCCTCACCCTCCATTTGGCAAATATGACCATAATTCTATCCTCCTGATTCCTGTTTACAAGCAAAAACTAAAGCAGGAAGTACCAGTGACTCGCTCTATAAGGAAGTGGTCAGATGACGCGGATGCTACGCTACAGGACTGTTTTGCTAGCACAGACTGGAATATGTTCCGTGATTCATCCAATAGAATTGAGGAGTATACCACCTCAGTCATCGGCTTCATCAATAAATGCATCGACGACGACGTCCCTACAGTGACCATACGTACATATCCCAACCAGAAGCCATGGATTACAGGCAACATCTGCATTGAGCTAAAGGCTAGAGCTGCCGCTTTCAAGGAGCGGGACAATAATCCGGACGCGTATAAGAAATCCCGATACGCCCTCAGACGAACCATAAAACAGGCAAAGCGTCAATACAGGATTAAGATTGAGTCCTACTACACCGGTGCTGACGCTCGTCGGATGTGGCAGGGCTTGAAATCTATTACGTACTACAAAGGGAAACCCAGCCGCGAGCTGCCCAGTGACGCAAGCCTACCAGATGAGCTAAATGCCTTTTATGCTCGCTTCGAGGCAAGCAACACTGAAGCATGCATGAGAGCACCTGCTGTTCCAGATGACTGTGTGATAACACTCTCGGTAGCTGATGTCAGCAAGACCTTTAAACAGGTCAACATTCACAAAGCCACAGGGCCAGACAGATTACCAGGACGTGTACTCAAAGCATGCGCGGACCAACTGGCAAGTGTCTTCACTGACATAGTCCCTGTGCCCAGGGAAGTGAAGTTAACCTGCCTAAATGATTACCACCCCGTAGCACTCACGTCAGTACCCATGAAGTGCTTTGAAAGGCTGGTCATGGCTCACATCAACAGCATCATCCCAGATTCCCTAGACCCACTCCAATTCGCATACCGCCCAACAGATCCACAGATAATGCAATCTCAATCACACTCCACACTGCCCTTTCCCACCTCGACAAAAGGAACACCTATATGAGAATGCTGTTCATTGACTACAGCTGATCCTTCAACACCAAAGTGCCCTCAAAGCTCATCACTAAGCTAAGGACCCTGGGACTAAACACCGCCCTCTGCAACTGGATCCTGGACTTCCTGACTGGCCGCCCCCAGGTGGTAAGGGTAGGCAACAACACATCCGCCACGCTGATCCTCAACACTGGGGCCCCTCAGGGGTGCGTGCTTAGTCCCCTCCTGTACTCCCTGTTCACCCACGACTGCATGGCCAAACACAACTCCAACACCGTCATTAAGTTTTCTGATGACACAACGGTGGTATGCCTGATCACCGACAACGAAGAGACAGCCTATAGGGAGGAGGTCAGAGACCTGGTCGTGGGTGCCAGGACAACAAACTCTTCTTCAATGTGATCAAGACAAAGGAGACGATCGTGAACTACAGGAAAAGGAGGACCGAACATTAACATCGACAGGGCTGTAGTGGAGCGGGTCTAGAGGTATCTACATCACCAATGAACTATCAGGTTCCAAACACCAAGACAGTCTTGAAGAGGGCACGACAACACCTTTCCCCCTCAGGAGACTGAAAAGATTTGGCATGGGTCCTCAGATACTCAAAACGTTCTACAACTACACCATAGAGAGCATCCTGACCGGTTACACCACCGCCTGGTATGGCAACTGCTCGGCATCTGACCATAAGGCGCTACAGAGGGTCGCGCGTACGGCCCAGTACTTCACTGGGGCCAAGCTTCCTGCCCTCCAGGACCTATATACTAGGCGGTGTCAGAGGAAGGCCCAAATGATTGTCAAAGACTCCAGTCACCCAAGTCATAGACTGTTCTCTCTGCTACCGCATGGCAAGCGGTACCGGAGCACCAAGTCTAGGACCAAAAGGCTTCTTAACAGCTTCTACCTCCAAGCCATAAGACTGCTGAACAATTAATCAAATGGCCACCTGGACTATTTACATTGAAACCCCCAACCCCCCTTTTGTTTTTACACTGCTGCTACCCGCTGTCTGTTATCTATGCATAGTCACTCACTGGACTCTACCCACACACTCACACATACTACACTGACAGTCCAACACACCTATACACACACACAAGCATATTGACACCACACAGCCTCACACATATACACTCTCTCCTTCTCTTCACATACGCTGCTGCTACTCTGTTTATTATCTATCCTGATGGCCTAGTCACTTTTACCCCTATCTATGTACATATTACCTCAACTACCTTGTACCCCTGCACAATGACTCAGTACCGGTACCCCCTGTATATAGCCTCCTCACATTGACTCTGTACTGGTACCCCTGTATATAGCCTCCTCACATTGACTCTGTACTGGTACCCCTGTATATACAGTGGGGAGAACAAGTATTTGATACACTGCCGATTTTGTAGGTTTTCCCACTTACAAAGCATGTAGAAGTCTGTAATTTTTATCATAGGTACTCTTCAACTGTGAGTGACGGAATCTAAAACAAAAATCCAGAAAATCACATTGTATGATTTTTAAGTAATGAATTTGCATTTTATTGCATGACATAAGTATTTGATACATCAGAAAAGCAGAACTTAATATTTGGTACAGAAACCTTTGTTTGCAATTACAGAGATCATACGTTTCCTGTAGTTCTTGACCAGGTTTGCACACACTGCAGCAGGGATTTTGGCCCACTCCTCCAGACAGATCCTTCAGGTTTCGGGGCTGTTGCTGGGCAATACGTACTTTCAGCTCCCTCCAAAGATTTTCTATTGGGTTCAGGTCTGGAGACTGGCTAGGCCACTCCAGGACCTTGAGATGCTTCTTACGGAGCCACTCCTTAGTTGCCCTGGCTGTGTGTTTCGGGTCGTTGTCATGCTGGAAGACCCAGCCACGACCCATCTTCAATGCTCTTACTGAGGGAAGGAGGTTGTTGGCCAAGATCTCGCGATACATCCTCCCCTCAATACGGTGCAGTCGTCCTGTCCCCTTTGCAGAAAAGCATCCCCAAAGAATGATGTTTCCACCTCCATGCTTCACGGTTGGGATGGTGTTCTTGGGGTTGTACTCATCCTTCTTCTTCCTCCAAACACGGCGAGTGGAGTTTAGACCAAAAAGCTCTATTTTTGTCTCATCAGACCACATGACCTTCTCCCATTCCTCCTCTGGATCATCCAGATGGTCATTGGCAAACTTCAGACGGCCTGGACATGCGCTGGTTTGAGCAGGGGGACCTTGCGTGCGCTGCAGGATTTTAATCCATGACGGCGTAGTGTGTTACTAATGATTTTCTTTGAGACTGTGGTCCCAGCTCTCTTCAGGTCATTGACCAGGTCCTGCCGTGTAGTTCTGGGCTGATCCCTCACCTTCCTCATGATCATTGAGGCCCCACGAGGTAAAATCTTGCATGGTTCCCCAGACCGAGGGAGATTGACCGTCATCTTGAACTTCTTCCATTTTCTAATAATTGCGCCAAGTTGTTGCCTTCTCACCAAGCTGCTTGCCTAATGTCCTGTAGCCCATCCCAGCCTTGTGCAGGTCTACAATTTTATCCCTGATGTCCTTACACAGCTCTCTGGCCTTGGCCATTGTGGAGAGGTTGAAGTCTGTTTGATTGAGTGTGTGGACAGGTGTCTTTTATACAGGTAACGAGTTCAAACAGGTGCAGTTAATACAGGTAATGAGTGGAGAACAGGAGGGCTTCTTAAAGAAAAACTAACAGGTCTGTGAGAGCCGGAATTCTTACTGGTTGGTAGGTGATCAAATACTTATGTCATGCAATGAAATACAAATTAATTATTTAAAAATCATACAATGTGATTTTCTGGATTTTTGTTTTAGATTCCGTCTCTCACAGTTGAAGTGTACCTATGATAAAAATTACAGACCTCTACATGCTTTGTAATTGGGAAAACCTGCAAAATCGGCGGTGTATCAAATACTTGTTCTCCCCACTGTAGCCTCCTCACATTGACTCTGTACTGGTACCCCTGTATATAGCCTCCTCACATTGACTCTGTACCGGTACCCCTGTATATAGCTTTGTTATTGTTATTTTATTGTGTTACTTTTAATTTTTTTTACTCTTTCTTGAACTGCATTGTTGGTTAAGGGCTTGTAGGTAAGCATTTCACTGTAAGGTCTACACCTGTTGTATTGTTGGTTACGGGCTTGTTAGTAAGCATTTCACTGTAAGGTCTACACCTGTTGTACTGTTGGTTAAGGGCTTGTTAGTAAGCATTTCACTGTAAGGTCTACACCTGTTGTATTGTTGGTTAAGGGCTTGTTAGTAAGCATTTCACTGTAAGGTCTACACCTGTTGTATTGTTGGTTAAGGGCTTGTTAGTAAGCATTTCACTGTAAGGTCTACACCTGTTGTATTGTTGGTTAAGGGCTTGTTAGTAAGCATTTCACTGTAAGGTCTACACCTGTTGTATTGTTGGTTAAGGGCTTGTAAGTAAGCATTTCACTGTAAGGTCTACACCTGTTGTATTGTTGGTTAAGGGCTTGAAGGTAAGCATTTCACTGTAAGGTCTACACCTGTTGCATTGTTGGTTAAGGGCTTGTTAGTAAGCATTTCACTGTAAGGTCTACACCTGTTGTATTGTTGGTTAAGGGCTTGTTAGTAAGCATTTCACTGTAAGGTCTACACCTGTTGTATTCAGTGCATGTGACAAAGTTTGATTTGATTTGACAGCAGAAATATAACTGATATTCTAGTTCCTATACATCACCTTCTATATCCAATCAGGAGTCGTGCACCACTAGTTTTCCAATGGGAGTAAACGGGTTGGCGGTTTAGCAACAAAACCAACGCGTGCGCAACTCTGGGGCAAAACAGACAGGGTTGACTTAGATTGTAGTCTTCCTAGTAGGACTGCAGTGATGAGATGGTGTGTGTGAGTCGTGCAACACTAGTTTTTAAATGGGAGCAAATTAATCATAGTATGCAGAACAAGCAAGGAGGTGGGCAGAGCCAAGCATGAGCTAGTGAGATCCTATTGGCGCGTTCTAGCATTTATTTGCATATTTCCGTTAGCTAACGCCTACTCTGAAGTGCGTGTACAATAACTACATTCGTCCTTGCACTCCTTCTAAAGAATGCAATTTTTTGAAACTTTGGCAAAGGGTGAAGTCTACAAAATACACTCTGTTACAGATTTTAGTTTTGGAAACAGAACTGTATAGAGATCAAGTATTTAATAGAAAATTTGCTGAATGTCGGCCAAAATCCATCTGGCTCCATCTTCTCCCACTGCAACCACTGGGCTTCCTCTCATCACCATATTTGGTAGTGAGTGGAAACGCCAACTGGATGCTTCACATTTATACATCCGGTGAAATATCTGGCTCATTCTTGTATCTGTTTTATTGGTGCCCCTTAAGCAGACCGTAACTGTGACAATTTGTTTCAGTGGTGGGAGATCTTCATTTATCCAACATCAGTTAGTCCAAGATGTACTCTTAACCCCCGTAGTCGATTGACGCATCAGTCTAACATAATAAAAATGTCTCCATCAAAATCTGTTTGAGCTAGAGATGTTTTTTTGCAAAGGCTCAATCCACCTGTCATCCACCTGTCGGCCCTTTACTTTCATATCACAGCAATATCATTTCACAAATGCAAAATATACTGTACACTGTTTTAACCGGCTTTATCACAGTTGCAGCCGACAGTGTTTTTTTAGTGGCACGTTTCTTGCGGCCTTCCATTACACACAGGTGTTAGGAGCATGCTAACTAGCACAGGTGGTCCCTCTGTCTTCCGTAAACACGCTGTGACATGGAGATGGCAGTGTGGGAACACTAACCCTATAAAGGCGTGAGTGTATCAATGTATTCTTTTTTTTTGTAATTATTATTTATTTTTCACTGACGTGGAAGCATCCAAAACCGTACCCGTCTAGAAGCACCGTTTCCACTGCTCCTGCCTAAGGTGCTTCAACAAAGTACTGAGTAAAGGGTCTGAAACTTATGTCAATGTTTTATTTCAGTAATTTCTTTTCAAAGATTTATGAAAAACAGTTTTTGCTTTGTCATTATGGAATATTGTGTATAGATTGAGGGGGAAAAAACGATTTAATACATTTTAGAATAAGGCTGTAACGTAACAAAATGTGGAAAAAGTCAAGGTGTCTGAATACATTCCGAATGTACTTTATATCACATCTTTGCCTACATTGTAAAAATGTAGACCTCTGGAGCTCATAGGGCTCTGGTCAAAAGTAATGGACCAAATAGGGTGCCATTTTGGACGCCATCCAACCCTGACTCTCCTGACTCCTCCATCCCCCAGGTGTCCTGCTGCAATGTCAAGGGGGAGCAGGAACAGCCGGGCGTGGCGTTACGTGTGGAGCGAAATACGGCGAGACGCTGATTCCCGGGCGCTGGTACTGGCCTCAGCGAGCGAGGAGTGGGGCCACGAACGATTACAGGTAAGGGTCTGTTTGTGACGGCCGTAGACCAGGGGTGTCAAAATCATTCCACGGAGGGCAGATTGTCTTCTGGTTTTTGTTATTTCCTTTCAATTTGTGTCCAATTAAGACCTAGACGACCAGGTGAGGGGAGTTCCTAACTAATCAGTGGCCTACGGCTAGTTGATTAGTTAAGTACAAGGGAGAAGTGAAAATCCGCAGACAATTGGAATGAGTTTGACACCTGTGATGTAGAGGGTTCTATTGTGCTAGAAAAGAGGAGTCAAGCACAGCTGACATATTTGAGCACTGTTATGTACTGTTTGTAAATTGTGTTTGTGGCCTCTGCAGTACAGTGACTCAGATTCAGAGCCAGATTACCGGCCCGTGGTGCCGCCGGTCCCCAGTGCCGTGCCAGTTACCGGAGAGTCGTACTGCACCTGC
This sequence comes from Thymallus thymallus, assembly GCA_023634145.1. Lineage (NCBI taxonomy): Eukaryota > Metazoa > Chordata > Actinopteri > Salmoniformes > Salmonidae > Thymallus > Thymallus thymallus. The sequence continues at coordinate 32,781,942 of CM042398.1, read as the reverse complement.
GACTCCCAGGCCGAGCCCAGCTACAACCCACGTCTCCGGGGCTTCCACCATGTCAAAGACTGCCACTGTGGAGAGGAAGACCAGGGTGAGGACTGGAGGGGCAGGGTGGGGAAACCAGGGTTGTGTTCAGTAGGGCACACCGTAGCAAAATGTTTTGAAGTGCAAAGTGTTTTTTTTATTGGTCTAGTTCAGGTAGTCCCTCCAGGTTTCTGAGGGTTTTCTTGTGTTTCATACACAGGCTGTATCAGGGACTTCCCAAAGTGAATCTCGCAACATGTATTTGCTTATTAAAATATCTAAGTGTCTGAAATGTTAGAAGTAAACAGTCATTGGATCCATTGACCTCTTGACATTGCAGACTTCGACTGGGTGTGGGACGACAGTAACCGCTCCATGGCCACGTCGATGACCTGCGACAACCGCAAGGTCAACTTCCACATGGAGTACAGCTGCGGCACAGCAGCCATCAGAGGCTCCAAGGAGCTGGCAGATGGGCAGCACTTCTGGGAGATCAAGATGACATCACCAGTGTATGGGACAGATATGGTGAGGCTCCGCCCATTATTACTCAGGATCATGAGGATCAGTGGAGGCTGGTGTCACTTTAAATCAGAGGATGGGCACATTGTAGTGGAATGAATGGAACTGTTTTCATTCATTCCATTCCAGCCATTACTATGAGCCTGTCCTCTGATTTCTCTTTTCACCAGCCTCCACTGTTGGGGCTTAGGCTTGTAAGAACTTAGGAAGTTTAGTGGTTTCTCTCTCCTAAAGCTTATTTTGTGAACCTTTTGCATGTTGTGTGATGGTGAGCATGTTTATGACTGTTCTGTATTGATGTTATTGTGATTTAAGGTGAACATGTCGAATGAAGACTCTTCTATGTTGATGTTGTGTAGATGGTAGGCGTCGGAACGTGTGACGTGAACCTGGATAAGTACAGACACACCTTCTGCAGCCTGTTGGGGAAAGATGACGACAGCTGGGGTCTCTCATACACTGGTAAAACCATATAATCCACCAGATAATCCTTACCACAAACAGACCTGGGTTCATATAGTATTAGTTTTCTTTCACATACTTTCAGTGTTTGATTGAGCCTGCCTGGAGTGGTGCCTGCTCTGCTGGACAGTGTTTTCACTTTTGGAGATATCCCATTTGCACCAGGCAAGCTCAGTCAAGCACAGCTCAAAGCCTCCCCCTTTTTCTTCCAAACATAACGATGGTCATTATGGCCAAACAGTTCTATTTTTGTTTCATCAGACCAGAGGACATTTCTCCAAATAAAAGTACGATCTTTGTCCCCATGTCCAGAACATGAACCTTGTCTGCATCAAGGCACTTAAGTCATACTGCAACAACAACAACAACAAACACAGCAAAGGAATAACATGTTTGTCCTAAATGCAAAGCCTTATGTTTGGGTTGAACACTGAGTAACTGCATACTTATTTTCAAGCATGGTGAGGTATGGGCATGCATCGAGGTATGGGTATGCTTGACATCAGCAAATACTGGGGAGTTTTTTTGGGGAAAAAAGAGACGGGATGGAACTAAGCACAGGGAAAAATCTAGAGGAAAACCTGCTTCAGTCTGCTTTACACCAGAGACTAGGAGAGGAATTCATCTTTCAGCAGGACAATAACCTACAACACAAGGTAAATCTACACTGGAGTTGTTTACCAAGAAGAGAGTAAATGTTCCTGAGTGGCAGAGTTACAGTTTTGACTTAAATCTACTTGAAAATCTATGGCAAGTCTTGAAAATTGCCATCATCCCCAACCTCTTGACAGAGCTTGGAGAATTTTGAAAATAATAAAATGGCCCAATATTGCACAATCCAGGTGTGGAAAGCGCTTCTAAGATTACCCAAGAAGACTCAGAGCTGTAATCGCTGTGAAAGGTGCTTCGTATTGACTCAAGGGTGTGAATACTTATGCAAGTGAGATATATAGTTGAAGTCAGAAGTTTACATACACCTTAGCCAAATACATTTAAAGTCAGTTTTTCACAATTCCTCACATTTAATCCTAGTAAAAATTCCCTGTTTTAGGTCAGTTAGGATCACCACTTTATTTTAAGAATTATTTATTTCAGCTTTTATTTCTTTCCAGTGGGTCAGAAATAATTGTAACTGAGTCAGGTTTGCAGGCCTCCTTGCTCGCACACGCTTTCTCAGTTCTGCCCACAAATGTTCTATAGGATTGAGGTCAGAGCTTTGTGATGGCCACTCCAATACCTTGACTTTGTTGCCCTTAAGCCATTTTGCCACAACTTCGGAAGTATGCTTGGGGTCAATGTCCATTTGGAAGACCCATTTGCGACCAAGCTTTAACTTCCTGACAGGTCTTGAGATGTTGCTTCAATATATCCACATAATTTTCCTTCCTCACAATGCCAACGCGATTCACGGTTGGGATGGTGTTCTTCGGCTTGCAAGCCTCCCCCTTTTTCTTCCAAACATAACGATGGTCATTATGGCCAAACAGTCCTATTTTTGTTTGATCAGACCAGAGGACATTTCTCCAAAATGTATGATCTTTGTCCCCTTGTGCAGTTGCAAACCGTAGTCTGGATTTTTATGGCAGTTTTGGAGCAGTGGCTTCTTCCTTGCTGAGCGGCCTTTCAGGTTATGTCGATATAGGACTCATTTTACTGTGGATATAGATACTTTTGTACCTGGTTCCTTCATAATCTTCACAAGGTCCTTTGCTGTTGATCTGGGATTGATTTGCACTTTTCGCACCAAAGTACGTCCATCTCTAAGAGACAGAACGCATCTCCTTCCTGAGCGGTATGACAGCTGCGTGGTCCCATGGTGTTTATACTTGCGTACTATTGTTTGTACAGATGAACGTGGTACCTTCAGGCGTTTGGAAATTGCTCCCAAGGATGAACCAGACTTGTGGAGGTCTTGGCTGATTTCTTTTGATTTTCCCATGATGTCAAGCAAAGAGGCACTGAGTTTGAAGGTAGGCCTTGAAATACATCCACAGGTATACCTCCAATTGACTCAAATGATGCCAATTAGCCTATCAGAAGCTTCTAAAGCCATGACATCATTTTCAGGGATTTTCCAAGGTTAATTACTAGTAGATGTCCTAACCGACTTGCCAAAACTATAGTTTGTTAACATGAAATCTGTGGAGTGGTTGAAAAATGAGTTTTAATGACTTCAACCTAAGTGTATGTGAACTTCCGACTTCAACTGTATATCCACAGTAAAACGATTTGGTTAAGGTGTATGTAAACTTCCCTCTTCAACTGTACATGCATACAATACCAGTCAAAAGTTTTGCACACACTCGTTCAAGGGATTTTCTTTACTTTTACTATTTTCTACATTGTAGAATAATAGAAAACTATGAAATAACTCATATAGAATTATGTAGTAACCAAAAAACTGAAACAAATCCAAATATATTTTATATTTGAGATTCTTCAAAGTAACCACCCGTTTCCTTGACAGCTTTGCACAGTCTTGGCATTCTCTCAACCAGCTCGTGAGGTAGTCACCTGGAATGCATTTCAATTAACAGGTGTGCCTTTTTAAAAGTAAATTTGTGGAATTTCTTTCCTCAATGCGTTTGAGCCAACCTGTTGTGTTGTGACAAGGTAGGGGTGGTATACAGAACATAGCCCTATTTGGTAAAAGACCAAGTCTATATTATGTCAAGAACAGCTTAAATAAGCAAACAGTCCATCATTACTTTAAGACATGAAGGTCAGTCAATCTGGAAAATTTCAAGAACGTGAATGTTTCTTCAAGTGTAGTTGCAAAAACCATCAAGCGCTGTGATGAAACTGGCTCTGATGAGGACCGCCACAGGAGATGAAGACCCAGAGTTACCTCTGCTGCAGATGATAAGTTCATTAGAGTTAACTGCACCTCAGATTGCAGCCCAAATAAATGCTTCACAGAGTTCAAGTAACAGACACATCTCAACATCAACTGTTCAGAGGAGACTTTGTGAATCAGGCCATCATGGTCGAATTGCTGCAAAGAAACCACTACTAAAGGACACCAATAAGAAGAAGAGACTTTCTTGGGCCAAGAAACACGAGCAATGGACATTAGACCGGTGGAAATCTGTCTTTTGGTCTGATGAGTCCAAATTTGAGATTTTTGGTTCCAACCGCTGTGTCTTTGTGAGACGCTGAGTAGGTGAACGGATGATCTCCTCATGTGTGGTTCCCATCGTGAAGCATGGAGGAGGTGTGATGGTGTGGGGGTGCTTTGCTGGTGACACTGTCTGTGATTTATTTATAATTCCAGGCACACTTAACCAGTATGGCTATCACAGCATTCTGCAACGAAAAGCCTTCCCATCTGGTTTGCTCTAAGTGGGACTATAATTTGTTTTTTTTAACAGGACAATGACCCAAAACACACCTGCAGGCTGTGTAAGGGCTATTTGACCAAGAAGGAGAGTTATGGAGTGCTGCATCAGATGACCTGGCCTCCACAATCACCCAACCTCTACCCAATTGAGATGGTTTGAGATGATTGGATTTGGGATGTGTGGAGACATTTCACTGCAGCTGATGTAGAAGGAAAAGCTGTGTACATTTGCAAATAATGTGCCAAATCATATGTGAAGAATGCAACAAAGATGCAGAATAATCTGGCCAAGTGCATAAAGTTCCCTCAGCGCTCACAACAAGCAACCTCTGACAAAAGTCCCTCTACTTCTATTCGAGGTGAAAATGATGAATCAGACACCTTATCGATACCAACAGCTCATGGTCCTCCTGGAATCAGACGTCAGAGAAATGCTGATGAATGTCTTGCTCGAGCTGTGTATGCAACTGGTTCACCTCTGATGCTCACAGGCAATATGTATTGCCTGAATGTTCTTCGCCCAGCATACACCCCTCCAACCAGACATGCTTTATCTACTCAACAGAGTTCAAGTGAAGGTCAAGCAAATCATAGAGAAAGCAGACTGTATTGCAATCATCTCTGATGGGTGGTCGAATGTTTGTGGGCAAGGAATAATTAACTACATCATCTCCACCCCTCAACCAGTATTCTACAAGAGCACAGACACAAGGGACAACAGACACACCGGTCTCTACATTGTAGATGAGCTGAAGGCAGTCATCAATTACCTTTTTATGTTTTTTTTTTTATTTAACCTTTATTTAACCATCTCATTTGAGATTAATAATCTATTTTGCAAGAGAGACCTGGCCAAAATAGCAGCACATTACATACGCACACATATTATTACCTTGGACAACAGAAGGTATTTGCACTGGTGACAGACAATGCTGTGAACATGAAGGCTGCTTGGTCTAAAGTGGAGGAGTCCTACCCTCACATCACACCCATTGGCTGTGCTACTCATGCATTGAATCTGTGCCTCAAGGACATCATGGCACTGAAAACAATGGATGCACTCTACAAGAGAGCCAAGGAAATGGTTAGGTATGTGAAGGGTCATCAAGTTATAGCAGCAATCTACCTCACCAAGCAAAGTGAGAAGAATAAGAGCAACACATTGAAGCTGCCCAGCAACACCCGTTGGGGTGGTGTTGTCATCATGTTTGACAGTCTCCTGGAGGGGAAGGAGTCTCTCCAAGAAATGGCCATATCAGTCTGCCGATATGGACAACCCCATCGAGATTCCTCCTGGATTATGTATTTTGGGAGAGAGTGGTAAGCAGCCTGAAACTCCTGAAACCTATAGCAGTAGCCATTGCACGGATTGAGGGAGACAATGCCATCCAGTCTGATGTTCAGATGCTAGATGCTCTGCTTGCAGATGTAAGAGAGGAAATCCGTACTGCCCTGCCCACTTCACTGTTGCTACAAGCAGAGGAAACTGCAGTTCTGAAATACATCAAAAAGCGTGAAGACTTCTGCCTGAAGCCCATACACGCCTCAGCTACATGTTGGACCCCAAGTATGCTGGCAAGAGCATCCTGTCTGGTGCAGAGATCAATAAGGCCTATGGTGTCATCACTACCGTGTCTCGCCACCTTGGCCTAGATGAGTGCAAGGTTCTTGGCAGTCTGGCGAAGTACACTTCCAAGCAAGGGCTTTGGGATGGAGATGCAATATGGAAGTCGTGCCAACATATCTCATCAGCCACCTGGTTGAAGGGACTTTATGGATCTGAGGCTCTTTCCCCTGTTGCCTCCATCATCCTCCAAATCCCACCAACATCAGCCGCCTCAGAGCGCAACTGGTCCTTGTTTGGGAACACACACACCAAAGCACACAGCAGGCTGACCATTTACAAGGGTTGACAAATTGGTGGCCATCCGGGCAAATTTGAGGCTTTTTGATACTGAGAACGAGCCATCCTCAACAAGGTTGGAAAGTGACAGTGAAGTCTGATGTTCAAGAGGTGGACATTGAGGAGGTCCAGGGAGAAGACATGGAAGCCTGAGAGGAAGACAACCAAAGCTTTCGTTTCTAGACTTTCATTTTACAGATGTATGTTGAAAACGTTTTTTATTGGGGATCGTTCAATATTTTCTTTCTTTTGTTGTTCAGTGATTATCATCCCATGTAAAGAGTCAACTCATTTAATTAAAGTTAAATTTGTAACTACATTAGTCTCTTTCTATAGGCTAGGCCTACTATATTTATTTCTCAACTTTCATAATATTAAGCACATTCCTTCACTGCTTGCATGTGTCTTATGGGGTAAGATTCTATCTTAGTCCTGTATTGACACTTTGCCTGTTTGATGGTTCATCTGAGGTCATAGTGTTCGGAGTAGTGTCCCACTCCTTGAAAGCGGCAGCTCTAGCCTTGTTTTGAAACATGATATAATTGTGTGTGAGCCTGTTTTTTGTTTTCCCCTTATTATTATTATTATTATTATTATTATTATTATATGGTAATCTTCTTCTAGGTCTGTTGCATCATAAAGGAGACAAGGTGAACTTCTCGTCACGTTTCGGCCAGGGTTCCATCATCGGAGTGCACCTGGACACATGGCACGGAACACTCACCTTCTTTAAGAACCGCAAGTGCATAGGTAATTCTAGGGGCCACAGGTCAAGGTCAAGGGGACCAGGTGGGGTGAGGGAGTGATCTACATATAGTGAAACTAGTAATTTAACTCAGTTTTGCAGTAGTTTGGTGGTATGTAGCGTTGTAGCTAACTACTGGAACTACACTACTCTTTTGGCAAAAAGAAATATGGGGGAGGTAGGCAAGAATTTTCTTTATTTTATTTAACTAGGCAAGTCAGTTAAGAACAAATTCTTATTTTCAATGACGGCCTAGGAACAGTGGGTTAACTGCCTTGTTCAGGGGCAGAACGACAGATTTTTTACCTTGTCAGCTCGGGATTCGATCCAGCCACCTTTCGGTTACGAGCCCAACACTAACCACTTGGCTACCTGCTCCCCCATTTACGGCATCAGACATGCCAATTATCACATGAAACAGCCTATTAGTAATAGCCTAAATTGCACATTCTGTTAAGATTTGACTGTTCTTGCAAATTTCAGATTTAGATCAAATTTATCACAAAGTTTGAATGTAGTGAATTACTTTTTCAAAGTAACTTTAGTTAAGTAAACTATATTTTTCTTAAAGGAAAATTACACCCAAAAACTATCATTTTGGTATTTGTTTGATTTAGTCCTAAAATGTTTTGCATGTCAGCAAACAGTTCCAGAAATACTGCTGTTTAAGATGGTTTTTGGGTGGAGAATTAACATGGAACCTACCTATGAATTCTCATATTCCCCCTCATGTACCCAGCTAGTTACCCCTGTGCTGCGCCTAGCCTTTTGCTTGTGTGTGTGATGTTGGGTAATGTTTCCATTCTAACCTGGACAGTAAAGTGTATATCTTCTGTTCTGCAGGCGTAGCGGCTACGAAGCTACAGAACAAACGTTTCTACCCCATGGCGTGTTCCACGGCAGCCAAGAGCAGCATGAAGGTGATACGCTCTTGCTTCACGCCCACCTCCCTGCAGTACCTGTGCTGTGTCCGCCTCCGCCAGCTCCTCCCTGAGCGCCCAGACACCCTGAGCGTACTGCCGCTGCCCCCTGGCCTGCGCCACCTGCTGTACAATAAGCTGGGCTGGGTGCTCAGCCTCAACAACGGCCTCCTGGGGGCCCCAGAGGGGGAGGAAGGGAGGGGGGGGGCCTCAGGGTCTAACACGCCCCAGACGCCCCCCTTGGCCAGCGCCTTGTCCTCTGAAAGCGATGACTCTGAGGGGTGTTCGTCGGACCCTGAGGCGTGTCAGAGGAAGAGATGTCGCTGGACGTGACGGGAACCCCCCCCCCCCCCAATATAAACACATGGGGTGCGTCCTAAATGACACCCTCTTCCCTATATAGCGCGCTACTGGTCAAAGGCCCATAGGACTCTGGTCAATAGAATGCCGTTTTGGGTGCAGCCGTGAACTGGACTGGATCCCTGCCCCATCCCTGAGACACAGTCAAGTTATAACCCCTTACACACATGTTACCATTAATGGGTGATCCCATGACCTGGGGACAGTGTTGTGGGAACATTTTAATCAAGATCAAACTAATGACAGTTTAGTGTACATTAACAGTATATGCAACAACAGTGACGACATGGAATCAATGAAAAAAGACCAAGTGCAGCATTATGTGGATTGTCACCATGCTTTCTCCTTGTACCTGAAAAGCTGGTTGGATTGCTATAGGAGGGGCCCATAAGGCCCTATTTTAAGGTTTTGTTTTAGCTGACCGAAGAACGGAAGTTGAGTCCAGAGAATTGTCACGTTTCACGTCTCCAAGACAACATTTATATGTTACTTTCCCCTCTTCGTTGTGTCTTTGTCCTGGAACGAAAATCAAACAATCCATGTTACGTTATTAATGGAAGGTGTCAATAAGACAAGACTCTCCTTCCAGAGAGGAGAAAAGGCTTGGAGGTGATCTTGGTCAGATATCTTCCATGTAAAAGATGACGTTTAACAACTATACTAGCTGGAAGACCGACCCTAGATCAATGTCAATGGACTCTCTGGCCAATGGTTAAAGTGATGCAATTTGGCGAGAGCTTGCGTTTGCATGTCAGCAGCTGTTCTCTAATGAAATCATAACTTCATTAGGCTGGCATTAACACTGGAATTAAATCAAAGTTTTGGAAAATCTATGGGGAAATTGTCTGTTCTTGCTCTGCAAGAGCACACTGTTAAAGTAATCGGTTTGACCGTTTTGAATACAAAGTTATTTTGTTCTTAATCAACAGATTTGTTTTGGAGCAGGAACAATCTTTATTCTGTATTTTATATAGATCAGCTTGACAACGTATTCCCCTGAATTATTTCTGTCGACACCAGACATTCTCTTTTTTTTTACTAATGTTTAGGGGGGGTTCTGATTTATTTTTCCCTCAATACTGCCGTGGTGTTAGATATGTGTTGGGGGAGTGAGGACTGTTCCACATACACTATGTTGAACTGCCAGTTGACACCCACCTCTCTTGTACTGAACTCCCTGGTATGCTCTCCTTCTGCTTCATTGTTGACTGGTTGTGTCTGTTAGTCAAACAGACATTTAGAGTTTGTTGTCACTTGCATTTGGTTGGAACCCTTGTGCATCCAATGGTTGGGCTGCAAACAGCAGGCAAAGGGATAAACAATTATTATAATCTAAAATATATCTGTGGGGTAGAAAAGAGGTGTCCACGTATTATTTTAATATAAATATATCTTGGTTTTATTTTTAACTGTTTCTTTTATGCATCAAAGGACTTCAATACTTGACTGAGGGACCTTATATACAGTGCATTTGGAAAGTATTCAGACCCCTTGACTTTTTCCACATTTTTGTTACATTACAGCCTTATTCTACAATTGATTAAATTATTATCTACACACAATACCCCAAAATGACAAATCAAAAACATGTTTTTTGAAAAATTAATTGAAATTTTAGGCATTCAGGCCAAAGAGTTAAGTCTTAGTTTTATCAGACCAGAGAATCTTGTTTCTTATGATCTGAGAGTCTTTAGGTGCCTTTTGGTAAACTCCCAGCGGGCTGTCACGTGCCTTTTACTGAGGAGTGGCATCCGTCTGGCCGCTACCATAAAGGCCTGATTGGTGGAGTGCTGCAGAGATGGTTGTCCTTCTGGAAGGTTCTCCCATTTCCACAGGAATTATAGAGCTCTGTCAGAGACCATCCGGTTCTCGGTCACCTCCCGGTATTTCTGTTTTTAATACATTTGCAAAAATTTCCAAAAATGTATAAAAACCGCTTTGTCATCATGGTCTATTGTGTGTGTATATTGAGAATGTTTTCATATATATAATTTTTATCCGTTTTGAATAAGGCTCCAATGTAACAAAATCTGGAAAAAATGAAGGGTTCTAAATACTTTCTGAATGCACTGTATAAACGGGATATATATATAAATGGATCTTCTATGCTATGTAATGTTCACACTATGTATTGGCCTTTTATTCTTCTCTCCGGTAATGTATATCTAAAGCATGGCCTTTAACTGAAACTAAGATGCACAGAACTACGGCTGTATTGTTTTGTGGTTTTTCTTTTCTAAACAATAATCAGAGGATCATGATGCTTTTCTTTTTTCCTCTGGTTCAAACAAATGTTTGAACTTTAATATTAACCGTTTACATTCAGAATTATCTTCTCTGTTAAGATGTATATTGTTATTGCAACCTATGTTTGCATATCATTGGTTTGCACACCAATGTTCCTCCAGGAAGTAAGGATTAAGTCAATGTCGGTTGGTCTAAAGAACCTACAATGGCACAAAATGCAAAGACCTTCAAATAAAATACTAATGAAAACCTTTCTTTGCAAATCAAAACAAATGCCACTTTCAAAGTACAGACAGCGGTATCAGCTGAGGCAGCTCTGGCAAAGAAAAATACATTTATTGTGATCTGAAAATCATATTGAGTAAAACATTCTACTGGTATTTATCTTCGTAGTCTGAGCAAAGGTCGCTTCCCAACCTAGCAGGTGACATCACAACAGAGATGGCCATCGATACGGAAAAGGAGTCAAAGGAACGCAGACCTTTCCGTTGTCCAGACCGACGCACATTCAGCAAATCTGATCTAACAAAGTGAATATTCTTCAAATTCGATTTCTGTATTGTAAAAGGCCCACAATGTGGTTACTTAAGTCTGATTTGGATATATTTGTTTTCACTGCATAACATTTAGAAGTGGTACCTTTTCAGGTTTAGAAGAAGTGACTGCTAAATGCAAACTCCCGGAAAGATCAGACGTACAGTTGAAATCGGAAGTTTACATACACTTAGGTTAAAGTCATTAAAACTCATTTTTCAACCACTCTATAGATTTCATGTTAACAAACTATAGTTTTGGCAAGTCGGTTAGGACATCTACTTTGTGCATGACACAAGTAATTCTTCCAACAATTGTTTACAGATTATTTCACTTATAATTCACTATATCACAATTCCAGTGGGTCAGAAGTTTACATACACTAAGTTGACTGTGCCTTTAAACAGCTTGAAGCTTCTGATAAAAAATTCTAGACCTCCACAAGTCTGGTTCATCCTTGGGAGCAATTCCCAAACGCCTTAAGGTACCACGTTCATCTGTACAAAAAATAGTATGCAAGTATAAACACCATGGGGCCACGCAGCCGTCATACCGCTCAGGAAGGAGCTGCGTTCTGTCTCCTAGAGATGAACGTACTTTGGTGCGGAAAGTGCAAATCAATCCCAGAACAACAGCAAAGGACCTTGTGAAGATGCTGGAGGAAATAGGTACAAAAGTATATATCCACAGTAAAACAAATCCTATATCGACATAACCTGAAAGGCAAGGAAGAAGCCACTGCTCGAAAACTGCCATAAAAGTCCAGACTACCGTTTGCAACTGCACATGGGGACAAAGATCGTACGTTTTGGAGAAATGTCCTCTGATCTGATGAAACAAAAATAGAACTGTTTGGCCATAATGACCATCGTTATGTTTGGAAGAAAAAGGGGGAGGCTTGCAAGCCGAAGAACACCATCCCAACCGTGAAGCGCGTTGGCATCGTGAGGAAGGAAAATTATGTGGATATATTGAAGCAACATCTCAAGACCAGTCAGGAAGTTAAAGCTTGGTCGCAAATGGGTCTTCCAAATGGACAATGACCCCAAGCATACTTCCTAAGTTGTGGCAAAATGGCTTCAGGACAACAAAGTCAAGGTATTGGAGTGGCCATCACAAAGCCCTGACCTCAATCCTATAGAAAATAAATAAAAAATAAAATGGTGATCCTAACTGACCTAAAACAGGGAAGTTTTACTAGGATTAAATGTGAGGAATTGTGAAAAACTGACTTTAAATGTATTTGGCTAAGGTGTATGTAAACTTCTGACTTCAACTGTATATCTCACTTGCTTAAGTATTCACACCCTTGAGTCAATACGAAGCACCTTTCACAGCGATTACAGCTCTGAGTCTTCTTGGGTAATCTTAGAAGCGCTTTCCACACCTGGATTGTGCAATATTGGGCCATTTTATTATTTTCAAAATTCTCCGAGCTCTGTCAAGATGTTGGGGATGATGGCAATTTTCAAGACTTGCCATAGATTTTCAAGTAGATTTAAGTCAAAACTGTAACTCTGCCACTCAGGAACATTTACTCTCTTGGTAAACAACTCCAGTGTAGATTTGCCTTGTGTTGTAGGTTATTGTCCTGCTGAAAGATGAATTCCTCTCCTAGTCTCTGGTGTAAAGCAGACTGAAGCAGGTTTTCCTCTAGATTTTTCCCTGTGCTTAGTTCCATCCCGTTTCTTTTTTCCCCAAAAAACTCCCCAGTATTTGCTGATGTCAAGCATACCCATACCTCGATGCAGCCATCACCATGCTTGAAAATAAGTATGCAGTTACTCAGTGTTCAACCCAAACATAAGGCTTTGCATTTAGGACAAAAATGTTATTCCTTTGCTGTGTTTTTTGTTGTTGTTGTTGCAGTATGACTTAAGTGCCTTGATGCAGACAAGATGCATGTTCTGGAATATTTTCAAGACCCCTTGACTTTTTCCACATTTTGTTACGTTACAGACTTATTCTAAAATTTATTACATAAATGTTTTCCTCAACAATCTACACACAATACCCCATAGCGACAAAATGAAGAAATCTTAGAAATGTATGCACATTTATAAAAAATAAAAAACAGAAATACCTTATTTAAATAAGTATTCAGACCCTTTGCTATGAGACTTGAAATTGAGCTCAGTTGCATCCTGTTTCCATTGATCATCCTTGAGATGTTTCTACAACATGATTGGAGTCCACCGGGGGTAAATTCAATTGATTGGACATGAGTTGGAAAGGCACACACCTGTCTCTTTCTCTCAGGGAAACTGAGAGAAAGACAGCAGTGCAAATTTACTTAAGACTTGAGTATTTCAACAACTTGTCTCTTCCAACTTGTTAGGCAATCACATGTACAGTGGGGAGAACAAGTATTTGATACACTGCCGATTTTGCAGGTTTTCCCACTTACAAAGCATGTAGAAGTCTGTAATTTTTATCATAGGTACTCTTCAACTGTGAGTGACGGAATCTAAAACAAAAATCCAGAAAATCACATTGTATGATTTTTAAGTAATTAATTTGCATTTTATTGCATGACATAAGTATTTGATACATCAGAAAAGCAGAACTTAATATTTGGTACAGAAACCTTTGTTTGTAATTACAGAGATCATACATTTCCTGTAGTACTTGACCAGGTTTGCACACACTGCAGCAGGGATTTTGTCCCACTCCTCCATACAGACCTTCCCCAGATCCTTCAGGTTTCGGGGCTGTCGCTGGGCAATACGGACTTTCAGCTTCCTCCAAAGATTTTCTATTGGGTTCAGGTCTGGAGACTGGCTAGGCCACTCCAGGACCTTGAGATGCTTCTTATGGAGCCACTCCTTAGTTGCCCTGGCTGTGTGTTTCGGGTCGTTGTCATGCTGGAAGACCCAGCCACGACCCATCTTCAATGCTCTTACTGAGGGAAGGAGGTTGTTGGCCAAGATCTCGAGAAACATGGCCCCATCCATCCTCCCCTCAATACGGTGCAGTCGTCCTGTCCCCTTTGCAGAAAAGCATCCCCAAAGAATGATGTTTCCACATCCATGCTTCACAGTTGGGATGGTGTTCTTGGGGTTGAACCTATCCTTCTTCCTACAAACACGGCGAGTGGAGTTTAGACCAAAAAGACCATTTTTAGTTTAGACCAAAAAGACCATTAGACCATTTTTGTCTCATCAGACCACATGACCTTCTCCCATTCCTCTTCTGGATCATCCAGATGGTCATTGGCAAACTTCAGACGGGCCTGGACATGCGCTGGCTTGAGCAGGGGGACCTTGCGTGCGCTGCAGGATTTTAATCCATGACGGTGTAGTGTGTTACTAATGGTTTTCTTTGAGACTGTGGTCCCAGCTCTCTTCAGGTCATTGACCAGGTCCTGCCGTGTAGTTCTGGGCTGATCCCTCACCTTCCTCATGATCATTGATGCCCCATGAGGTGAGATCTTGCATGGTGCCCCAGACCGAGGGAGATTGACCGTCATCTTGAACTTCTTCCATTTTCTAATAATTGCGCCAACAGTTGTTGCCTTCTCACCAAGCTGCTTGCCTATTGTCCTGTAGCCCATCCCAGCCTTGTGCAGGTCTACAATTTTATCCCTGATGTCCTTACACAGCTCTCTGGTCTTGGCCATTGTGGAGAGGTTGGAGTCTGTTTGATTGTGTGTGTGGACAGGTGTCTTTTATACAGGTAACGAGTTCAAACAGGTGCAGTTAATACAGGTAATGAGTGGAGAACAGGAGGGCTTCTTAAAGAAAAGCTAACAGGTCTGTGAGAGACGGAATTCTTACTGGTTGGTAGGTGATCAAATACTTATGTCATGCAATAAAATGCTAATTAATTATTTAAAAATCATACAATGTGATTTTCTGGATTTTTGTTTTAGATTCCGTCTCTCACAGTTGAAGTGTGCCTATGATAAAAATTACAGACCTCTACATGCTTTGTAAGTAGGAAAACCTGCAAAATCGGCAGTGTATCAAATACTTGTTCTCCCCACTGTATGTATGTATGTATGTATGTATGTATGTATGTATGTATGTATGTATGTATGTATGTATGTATGTATGTATGTATGTATGTATGTATGTATGTATGTATGTACGTACGTACAGCGGGTGAAATAAGTATTGAACACGTCACCATTCTTCTCAGTAAATATATTTCCAAAGGTGCTATTGACATGAAATTTTCACCAGATGTTGGTAACAACCCAAGTAATCCATACAAGTTCAGAGATTAAGTTATGTGTAATAATGTGAAATGACACAGGGAAAAAGTATTGAACACATGAAGAAAGGGAGGTGCAAGAAGGCATGGAAAGCCAAGACAACAGCTGAAAACTATCAGTAATTAAAAAGCAATCCAGTCCCCTGTCAGTGCAAAATAATATCAGCTGGTTCAGTCCCAACTGATGGCCTACAAAAAGGTCTCATTGCCAAGGTGTCACACAAGACACATCTCATGATGGGTAAAAGCAAAGAGCTGTCTCAAGACCTTCGCAACCTAGTTGTTGCAAAACATAATGATGGCATTGGTTATAGGCGCATTTCTAAGCTTCTGAATGTTCCAGTGAGCGCTGTTGGGGCCATAATACGGAAGTGGAAAGACAATCATTTCACCATAAATTTGCCTCGACCAGGTGCTCCTCGCAAGATTTCTGACAGAGGAGTGAAAAGAATAATCAGAAGAGTTGTCCAAGAGCCAAGGACCACTTGTGGAGAACTTCAAAAAGACCTGCAATTAGCAAGTACTGTTGTCTCAAAGAAAGTAATGCACTCCACCGCCATGGCCGGTATGCACGCTCACCACGCAAGACTCCATTGCTGAAAAAAAAGCATGTTGAAGCTCGTTTAAAGTTTGCTGCACAACATTTGGAAAAGCCAGTGAAATACTGGGAGAATAGTGTGGTCAGATGAGAGCAAAATTGAACTGTTTGGATGTCATAATACACACCATGTTTGGAGGAGAAATGGCACTGCACATTACCCTAAAAACACCATACCAACAGTGAAGTTTGGAGGTAGGAACATCATGGTGTGGGGCTGCTTTTCAGCAAATGGTACTGGCAAACTTCACATAATTGAAGGAAGGATGAATGGGCAAATTTACCGAGACATTCTTGACAAAAATCTGCTGCCATCTACCAGGATGATGAAGATGAAACAAGGGTGGACATTTCAGCAAGACAATGATCCCAAACACACAGCCAAGGAAACTCTCAATTGGTTTCAAAGAAAGAAAATAAAGCTGCTAGAATGGCCCAGCCAATCACCTGACTTAAATCCCATTGAAAATCTATGGAAAGAACTGAAGATCAAGATTCATAGAAGAGGCCCACGGAACCTTCAAGATTTGAAGACTGTTTGTGTGGAAGAATGGGCCAAAATCACACCAGAGCAATGCATGCGACTAGTTTCTCCATACAGGAGGCGTCTTGAAGCTGTCATTACCAACAAAGGCTTTTGAACAAAGTATTAAATAAATATAATATATAATATATAATATAATATATATATATATCAGTAAATGTGTTCAATACTTTTTCCCTGTGTCATTTCACATTATTACACATAACTTAATTTCTGAACTTATTTCTTTTGGTTTCTTTGTATGTATGGATTTGGGTTGTTACCAACATCTGGTGAAAATTTCATGTCAATAGCACCTTTGGAAATATATTTACTGAGAAAAATGGTGATGTGTACTTATTTCACCCGCTGTATGTATGTATGTATGTATGTATGTATGTATGTATGTATGTATGTATGTATGTATGTATGTATGTATGTATGTATGTATGTATGTATGTATGTATGTATGTATGTATGTATGTATGTATGTAGGTCATTGGCAAACTTCAGACGGGCCTGGACATGCACTGGCTTGAGCAGGGGGACCTTGCGTGCGCTGCAGGATTTTAATCCATGACGGCGTAGTGTGTTACTAATGGTTTTCTTTGAGACTGTGGTCCCAGCTCTCTTCAGGTCATTGACCAGGTCGTGCCGTGTAGTTCTGGGCTGATCCCTCACCTTCCTCATGATAATTGATGCCCCACGAGGTGAGATCTTGCATGGTGCCCCAGACCGAGGGAGATTGACCGTCATCTTGAACTTCTTCCATTTTCTAATAATTGCGCCAACAGTTGTTGCCTTCTCACCAAGCTGCTTGCCTATTGTCCTGTAGCCCATCCCAGCCTTGTGCAGGTCTACAATTTTATCCCTGATGTCCTTACACAGCTCTCTGGTCTTGGCCATTGTGGAGAGGTTGGAGTCTGTTTGATTGAGTGTGTGGACAGGTGTCTTTTATACAGGTAACGAGTTCAAACAGGTTTAGTTAATGCAGGTAATGAGTGGAGAACAGGAGGGCTTCTTAAAGAAAAACTAACAGGTCTGTGAGAGCTGGAATTCTTACTGGTTGGTAGGTGATCAAATACTTATGTCATGCAATAAAATGCAAATTAATTATTTAAAAATCATACAATGTGATTTTCTAGTACACTTCTCACAGTTGAAGTGTACCTATGATAATAATTACAGACCTCTACATGCTTTGTAAGTAGGAAAACCTGCAAAATCGGCAGTGTATCAAATACTTGTTCTCCCCACTGTATGTATGTATGTATGTATGTATGTATGTATGTATGTATGTATGTATGTATGTATGTATGTATGTATGTATGTATGTATAACCACATTGAATCATAAGAGGACTACTGAAATTATATTATTTCAGTCTAGATAAGGGCCGGTTAAAATAAAAACATGACAGCCAGACAAGCTTAATGAATCAAATGGATTTGCATATGAATTCTTTGCCATTTCATGTTGGGTTGGGGGGGCAGTTATATATCCCTGTAGCTTCGCCTCTTCCTCTCCGGCAGCGCCATCTCAATTTTCTTCTATTTCTATGATTTGGCAAAGAAACTGAAAGGGTGCAAACTGCCACATGTAGTGTGTTGTTTTTAACACTGTTGGTGATTTACTGCCACCGGCAGATATGTAATGTTTGCTGACAAGTATAATTCATTGGCTGATCCCTCCTGATGACCCGGATGGAATCATGTGATCCTTCCTTAACCCATAGGAAGTCTCACCCAGTTCACTTCTTCAAAATTGTGAAAGTCCTCAAGGGTGCTGCCCACGCTAAAATGGGCACGAGTCTTCTATCTCTATGAGCTAACCACTTAACGTTAGCTATCTAGCCCCCTGACTCTGAAGTTTAGTTTTGCTTCTGTTCTAATTTAGATTCTAATAAAAAAATAAGAAATACTAATTTCTTCAGCAGGTGGAAGTCAGTATTTTTGATAATATTTTCCACCATCTCTTGTTTTCCTTCCAATAGTTTGTGATAGTAGTTAAATTATCACTTCGATCTTTGCAAACCACGCCAAAGCAAAAAACTAAAAGTCTGGAGTGTCCCCGGAGTGACCATCTTCCGAAGCGGAACATTTTGTATCCCGGAACTAAAGATATGTATCAATAATTCTAGGGAGGCATTTCGTCCGTCGTTTGACAACTTCGGAGGAAGTCGTCACAGATAGAACAAGGAGACAGATGTTTCACCGGATGTATAAATGTGAAGGATCCGGTTGGCGGTTCCACTCAATACCAAATATGGTAGTGACAGGAAGCCCACTGGGAGAAGACGGAACGAGATGGAGTTATTGCACAGGCGCACTTCAGAGTAGGCGTTCCCTAACGGAAATATGCAGATGAACGAGCCAATTGGATATCTCTAGCGCATGCGTGGCCCTGCCCACCTGCTTGCTTGTTTCTGCCCACAGACTCTCTTGTTCCCGTTGGAAATGACAAGCTGTTGTCCGTCTTGGTTTAGTTCTGCAGGTCTTTGGTGGTGTGTTGTGGAGGTCAGGTGAAATCTCAGCTAGCAGGCTAGTCGATATCTACCGTCAGCGTGTCACTCTCTCCGGCTAACATCTAACGGTAGCTTGCGACAGACACACTGCCAGCACGTCAAATAGTAGCTAACGTAAGCGGACCGCGTTTAGCGATCTAACTTTAATCATTATTACATCTTGCAGTATTGATTGTGGTTTTTAAGATGTTTGACTTTACTTAACAGTATGCTGACTAGCTACGTAATGATCCTCACTCATATCATACGCGCATTTAGCTATTTCTCTGCCATCGACCTGTATAGTATAGTAAACCATGCAGATACTTTTAAATTTATATCAACGTGCAATAATTGTATACTTTTTTTTCACCTAACACTCTGTAACATTGTATAGTGTACATATTCAGCCATCCACACATACTATGCTATGTCTTTTTATAGCTTTTTTGCACTCCAGATATCTTGTATTTCTATACTTTTTCATACTGACGCTCTATGTATCATGTACCGTGTATCTGTCTTATGTGTATTTTCGTTCTGGCATTTTGCACCTGTCCTGTGTTTTGTTGTAGCTGCTTGACAAAGAAATGTCCCCCTCTGGGATAAATAAAGTATCTATCTATCTATCTATCTATCTATCTATCTATCTATCTATCTATCTATCTATCTATCTATCTATCTATCTATCTATCTAAACGTTAACTAGCTATCTTGTAAAACAGTCACTCTTGAGTAGTACACTGAATTCAGGCCCAGGAAAAACTAGGGTTCTGTAGTCTGGTGAGGTTTTGGTGATGTATATACCTAGCTATCTGCTGAAACATAGTCATTAGGCTGGACACATGACGTTTTTAACAACGCTTTTTTCTTATAAAAACTAGATAATTTTATCCACCGTGGAGCCCAGTTTCATAATATTACCATATGTCCCAGCTGCTTGTCGTAATCACGAAAAAACAGGCCTTACTTTAGGGCATTTTCACCCTGCCAGCTCCTATTAAATACACCAGGACAGAAACTCAGGTTTTACCTGGGTTTGCATTCAGTGTATTTGGGTCTTTCTAGGTTCAGACCTGCGAGTGTCTCCAGGTTTTCTTTCGTATTTAACTAGGCATGTGAGTTAAGAACAAATTCTTATTTACAATGACTGCCTACCCCGGCAAAACCCAGACGACGCTGGGCCAATTGTGCGCCCTATGGGACTCCCGATCACGGCCGGTTGTGATACAGTCAGGGATCAAACCAGGGTCTGTAGTGACACCTGCGCCACTCAGGAGCCCATTGGGTTATGAATGTCTTCATCAGGACCTTTATTGTCTTTAATTAACTCCTTTATGGAACCTAATGGAACCACCGGTTTCCCCCCCAGGTTCTGAAGGAGACCGTGACATTATTATCGACCAATCATGGTGAAGAAGAAGCGCATTCGCCTGATCGCTGAGATGGCCCGGAAGATCCGCGTGTACCGGGAGCTGAAGAATCGGCCACGGGAGTCTGAGAAGTACGCACTGGACTACGACACCATGACGCGACCGCACACCAAGAAGACCCTGCCCGTGCTTGCCTGGCAGGTATGTGTGTGGGGCACCAGGTAGCCTAGAGGTTAGAAAGAAGGACCTGTAGCCAGAATGTTGACGGTTCAACCACCAGACCAGGTTTAAAAAGTGGGAAATGAACTGGCAACCAGATGGAGGGCTGTGGGTCTCTCATGTCAGATCCCATCGACTACTGTTGTGCCCTTGATAGGGTTGCAAAATTCTGGTAACTTTCCCAAAAGTTTTCCAGAAATCCTGGTTGGGAGGATTCCTGGATTTCCTGCTTATTTCTGCAACTTTCTGGGAACCTTCCGACTGTGTTTTCAGGAAAACCAGGGAATTTCAGGAACCTGGGAACCCTAGCCCTCGAACAAAGGGGGAAAAATGTATAAAACCCTAAAGCTGCTTTTTCTATTCAGGACGTGAGGAGAGAGAGCCGTCTCTTCTCCCTGCTGTCTGGCCTCCGGCTGTTCGGGGTGGGCCGCCTGTTCACACGCAAGTCCTGGCTGACAGAGCACCCTGAAGCACCTAGCTACTGGCAGGTCACCAAGGTCAAGGTGGACTACACTGCAGAAGTGAGTGGGGAGAGGAAAGGAGAGAAGGGGGGGGGGTTTAGAGTGAAAAAGGGGAGTGGAGGCTTATAACAATGTTATTACACTGTTAAATCTGACTAAAGCCTCATACATAGACTATATACAGTTGAAGTCGGAAGTTTACATACACTTAGGTTGTAGTCATTAAAACTCATTTTTCAACCACTCCACAGATTTCATGTTAACAAACTATAGTTTTGGCAAGTTGGTTAGGACATCTACTTTGTGCATGACACAAGTATTGTGGCTTTAGAAGCTTCTGATAGACTAATTGACATAATTTCAGTCAATTGGATGTGTACCTGTGGATGTATTTTCAAGGCCTACCTTCAAACTCCGTGCCTCTTTGCTCGACATCATGGGAAAATCAAAAGAAATCAGCCAAGACCAAATTGTAGACCTCCACAAGTCTGGTTCATCCTTGGGAGCAATTGCCAAACGCCTGAAGGTACCAAGTTCATCTGTACAAACAATAGTACGCAAGTATAAACACCATGGGACCACGCAGCCGCCATACCACTCAGGAAGGAGATGCGTTCCGTCTCCTAGAGATGAACGTACTTTGGTGCGAAAAGTGCAAATCAATCCCAGAACAACAGCAAAGGACCTTGTGAAGATGCTGGAGGAAACAGGTACAAAAGTATCTATATCCACAGTAAAATTAGTCCTATATTGACATAACCTGAAAGGCCGCTCAGCAAGGAAGAAGCCACTGCCCCAAAACCGCCATAAAAAAGCCAGACTACGGTTTGTAACTGCACATGGAGACAAAGATCGTACTTTTGGAGAAATGTCCTCTGGTCTGATGAAACAAAAATAGAACTGTTTGGCCATAATGACCATCGTTATGTTTGGAGGAAAAAGGGGGAGGCTTGCAAGCCGAAAAACACCATCCCAACCGTGAAGCACGGGGGTGGTAGCATCATGTTATGGGGGTGCTTTGCTGCAGGAGGGACTGGTGCACTTCACAAAATAGATGGCATCATGAAGAATGAAAATTATGTGGATAAGTTGAAGCAACATCTCAAGACATCAGTCAGGAAGTTAAAGCTTGGTCGCAAATGCGTCTTCCAAATGGACGATGACCCCAAGCATACTTCCAAAGTTGTTGCAAAATGTATTAAGGACAACAAAGTCAAGGTATTGGAGTGGCCATCACAAAGCCCTGACCTCAATCCTATAGAAAATTTGTGGGCAGAACTGAAAAAGAGTGTGCGAGCAAGGAGGCCTACAAACCTGACTCAGTTACACCAGTTCTGTCAGGAGGAATGGGCCAAAATTCACCCAACTTATTGTGGAAAGCTTGTGGAAGGCTACCCAAAACATTTGACCCAAGTTAAACAATTTAAAGGCAATGCTACCAAATACTAATTGAGTGTATGTAAACTTCTGACCCACTGGGAATGTGATGAAAGAAATAAAAGCTGAAATAAATCATTCTCTCTTCTATTATTCTGACATTTCACATTCTTAAAATAAAGTGGTGATCCTAACTGACATAAGACAGGACATTTTTACTAGGATTAAATGTCAGGAATTGTGAAACTGAGTTTAAATGTATTTGGCTAAGGTGTATGTAAACCTCCGACTTCAACTGTATACAAAAGTATGTGGACACTCCTTCAAATTATCAGATTAGGCTATTTCAGCCAGACCCGTTGCTGACAGGTGTATAAAATAGAGCACAAAGCCATGCAATCTCCATAGACAAACATTGGCGGTAGAATGGCCTTACTGAAGAGCTCAGTGACTTTCAGAGCTCAGTGACCGTCATAGGATTCCACCTTTCCAACAAGTCAGTTCGTCAAATTTCTGCCCTGCTAGTGGAAACGTCTAGGAGCAACAACGGCTCCACCGCGAAGTGGTAGACCACACAAGCTCACAGAACAGGACCGCTGAAGCGCGGCTGCAACAATCACTACCGAGTTCCAAACTGTCTCTGGAAGAAATGTCAGCACAATAACTGTTAGTCGGGATCTTCATGAATTGGGTTTCCATGGCCGAGCAGCTGCACACAAGCCTAAGATCACCATGCGCAATGCCAAGCATCGGCTGGAGTGGTGTAAAGGTACTTTGGATCAGTGGAAACGCGTTCTCTGTAGTGATAAATCACGCTTCACCATTTGGCAGACGGACAAATTGGGGTTTGGCAGATGCCAGGAGAACGTTACCTGCCCCAATGCTTAAAGTTTGGTGGAGGAAGATGGCCCCTTAGTTGATTCGGGCTAGGTCCCTTAGTTCCAGTGGAAGGAAATCTTAACGCTACAGCATACAATGACATTCTAGATGATTCTGTGCTTCCAACTTTGTGGCAACAGTTTGGGGAAGGCCCTTTCCTGTTTCAGCATGACAATGCCCCCGTAAACAAAGCGAGGTCCGTACAGAAATGGTTTGTTGAGATCGGTGTGGAAGAACTTGACTGGCATGCACAGAGCCAAGAACTCAACCCCATCAAACACCTTTGGGATGAATTGGAACGGCGACTGCAAGCCAGGCCTAATCACCCAACATCACTGCTCGACCTCAATGGAAGCAAGTCCCCACAATAATGTTCTAACATCTAGTGGAAAGCCTTCCCAGTAGAGTGGAGGCTGTTCTAGCAGCAAAGGTGGACTAACTCAATATTAATAACCATGATTTTGGAATGAGATGTTGTGACGAGCAGGTGTCCATATACTTTTGGTCATGTAGTGTAGATGTTTATAACTCCCCTGCCTTCTCTTCCTCTGTAGAACATGGACCACGGCAGAGCATGGGGAGTCCTGACCTATAAAGGTGAGAATTTTCCATTCACACATCATATCATGCACTGAAGAAAGAAGGTTTAGCTTTCCTTGGTAGTACTCTGTAGTACCGACATGTGATTGACAATAGTGGTCATGAACAGATGATGAACAGACCAAGACATCCGTTCCGACCCTCATTGCTGCTTGGTTCGACTCCGTAGTGTGAAAAGGCTTTTCATTTGTTTTCACAGAATGACGTTTTAGCAACTTTCATATGCCTCTCTGTCATTTGCATGATCTTTCACAGATGAAATAATGCCTAGGTTTAACCACGTCCCCAGTCACGACTTGATGGCGCATAGAGCCCGGTAACAGTTCTAGTGCTTATTGACGATAGTATCTTCTGACCGGGGAAATTTGTTGAGTTTAACTCGCGCTAAACATTAACACGCTTCGCTTGTGCTACAGTTTTTGGAAGCAAAAGGAATGTATCTTTCATATCAGTGAGCAATAATAATGATGAAACAGTGGGTTTGCACAATCCCGGTTTCAACTGTACTGGGCAGATGTCAACGTTGTGAACAGAGTGCCTCATGGTGGGTTTCTGGTATGGGCAGGCATAAGCTACGGACAACGAACACAGTTGCAGTTTTGAGATACCGTGACGAGATCCTGAGGCCATTTATCCACCTCCATCACCTCATGTCGCAAGGATCTGTACACAATTCCTGGAAGCTGAAATTGTCCCAGTTCTTCCATGGCCTACATACTCACCAGACATGTCACCCATTGAACATGTTTGGGATGCTCAGGATCGACGGGTACGACAGCGTGTTCCAGTTCCCGCCAATATCCAGCAACTTCGCGAAGCTATTGAATAGGAGTTGGACAACATTCTACAGGCCACAATAAACAGCCTGATCAACTCTATGAGAAGGAGATGTGTCGCGCTGCATGAGACAAATGGTGGTCACACCAGATACTGACTGGTTTTCTGATTCACGCCCCTACCTTTTATTTGAAGGTATCTGTGACCAACAGATGCATATCTGTATTTCCAGTCATGTGAAATCCATAGATTAGGGCCTAATGTAGTCATTTCAATTAACTGATTTCCTTATATGAACTGTAAAATCTTTTAAATTGTTGCATTTATTTTTGTTCAGTGTAGAGGGGACTTTAAAAAAATCACCAACCAAAATAGATGTTCTATCACATTGACCATATTCTTTTTGTGAAGCCCAATTGATTCTGCGTTCGGGTATATAACCTTTATATGAACTCTTTTTT
The DNA here is from genome assembly GCA_023634145.1 of Thymallus thymallus. NCBI lineage: Eukaryota > Metazoa > Chordata > Actinopteri > Salmoniformes > Salmonidae > Thymallus > Thymallus thymallus. Next base: position 32,756,905 of record CM042398.1, on the reverse strand, counting down.
TAAGGAAGTGAGTTTGTGTACTTCAAAACTCACTTCCTTAAAATCATATGCGCTTTTGAAGTCCACAACGTGGAGGAGGTTCTAAGGGTTATGCTAAATCACGGTTCTCTCAACAGATCGATCGTGAGCTACGGTTAACTGAGGGGATCGCAGCTCACTTACAGTGCCTTTTGGAAAGTATTCGGACCGCTTGACTTTTTCCACATTTTGATATGTTACAGCCTAAATACATTCCTGAGCAATGCCCATAATCAGTGGTGGATTTAGGTATGGGCGGCATTTTGCCGGGGGCGGCACGGGGCGCCCGCACAAACTTTTTTTTTTTGTTGGCGTTGAAGGGTGGTGTTCGCCCAGGGCGACCATACAAGCTAGATCCGCTACTGGCCATAATGACTACTAGGATTTTTTTGTTGTTTAAATATTTGCAAATTTACTAAACATCAACGGATGCCTTATTTATGTAAGTATTCAGGCCAAACTGAGCAATCGGGGGACCTGATGGTCACTCTGACAGAACTCCAGAGTTCCTCTGTGGAGATGGGAGAACCTTCCAGAAGGATAACCATCTCTGCAGCACTCCACCAATCAGGCCTTTATGGTAGCGGCCAGACGGAAGCCATGAAACATGACAGCCCGCTTGGAGTTTGCCAAAAGGCACCTAAAGGACTATCAGATCATGAGAAACAAGATTCTCTGGTCTGATGAAACCAAGAACTCTTTAGCCTGAATGCCAAGCGTCACGTCTGGAGGAAACCTGGCACCATCCCTATGGTGAAGCATGGTGGTGGCAGCGTCATGCTGTGAGGATGTTTTTCAGTGGCAGGGACTAGTCAGGGTTTAGGCAAAGATGAATGGAGCGAAGTACAGAGAGATTCTTGATGAAAACCTGCTCCAGAGCGCTCAGGACTTCAGATTGGGGCGAAGGATCACCTTCCAACAGGACAATGACCCTAAGCACACAGCCAAGACGATGCAGGAGTGGCTTCAGTCTCCGAATGTCCTTGAGTGGCCAATCCAGAGCCCGGACTTGAAACCGATCAAACATCTCTGGAGAGACCTGAAAATAGCTGTGCAGCAACGCTTCCCATCCAACCTGACAGAGCTTGAGAGGATCTGCAGAGAAGAATGGGAGAAACTCCCCAAATACAGGTGTGCCAAGCTTGTAGAGTCATACCCAAGACTTGAGGCTGTAATCACTGCCAAAGGTGCTTCAACAAAGTACTGAGTAAAGGGTCTGAATACTAAATGTGATATTGTTTTATTTTTAATAAATTAGCAGAATTTTTTTTTTTAAACAGTTTTTGCTTTGTCATTATGGGGTTTTGTGTGTAGATTGAGGAAAAACAATTGAGTGCGTTTTAGAATAAGGCTGTAACGTAACAAAATGTGGAAAAAGTCAAGGGGTTGAGTAGCTCACCAAACAATGCAATTTTCACATGTTCCACCACAAAACTGTCATTAACATATCTCAAGTATTAGACACCGCAAGCTCCCAGCCAATGTAACATTGACATTATCCCACCCCTGGTTAGCCACTATTGGCTTAAAAAGCCAAACCTAACATATCTGCCAATTAATTTCCAGCTATATTGCCCATCTGTTGACAGAAATACTTTCCCCAAAACCTTCTCATTAAATGTTAACTGAAAACCTGGCAGAAGTATATCATGAGGAAGTATATCATTTGTATCTATTTATTTGCAAACCTCCCATGAAATGAGCTGCAGCCGTACACACATTTTGTTTTTTTTCCAGACCTAAATTTTTTTATTCAGATGTGATTTAAGCATTGAGATGAATTCTAACATAAATGTTGTTGTTTCTCTATGAACAATTGTAATTTTGAGAGTAAAAAATTAAATATGATTTGGGAAAATATTAAACAGAATTTAGGGAAATATTTTATAGGGCACCCCTTAGTTGTTTAACAATTATTTTAGCAGGTATATTGACAGAAAAAAGTGCACAACTTTCTCTTGTACACTAAGGACCCGGGGAAGAGTTGAAATCTAGAAGAAACGTGTAGCTCTCGACATGTTTAATTTTCTCACGCTAGAAAAGGTTGGAGACCCCTTTGCATGGTGATGGCCTGAGAGATCAACCAATTATAAAGCGTTGGCTGTTTTCGCTGCTCCTGTCAAGTCCCGTTCTGAGGCGGCGAGACCTGGCTGGTGGGCGAGACTACCTCCGCACTACCGTCATTTGACATATTTATCATAGCAGTGGTTGTGAAAAGAGATTAGGAAAAGATAACCAAGTTAACATTGTGTGTGTTATTATTATTCTCCACAGGCAAGCAAGAGAGTGAGTCGAAGGAGATGGACAAGGTGATGTACCATGACTGGCGTCTGGTACCCAAGCACGAGGAGGAGCACTTCAAACTCTACAACCCTGTTCCCGAGCCCCCGGTACGCTATGTGTCGTACCCGCCCCTGCTCCGAGCCATGCTCCTCGCCCAGCGGCAGAAACATGAGGAGCCATCCTTACCCCTAAAGAGGGATGTCCTACTCAGCAAAGAGTACTTCAGAAGTCAGGAGAAAGAGAGGGAGGATGGGACAGCAGTGTGAGAGAGGGGTCAAGAGGAAAAGAGGTGAAAGGTTACGTACAAGGGACTGTGACGTCGACTTGGATAGGTCATAGGCTGCGTTCAGCTTCTCCGCCCTTCGTCCAAAAGCATTGAATTGGCGCAAGCATGGATGAAGGGAGGTTCGCCCATATCCTTTGCACCAATCCATTCCTTTTAAACCCATGAGGGGGGTGTAGGAGTGCACATCTCGGGAGAAGGGTAGAGAATTGGACCACAGCTATAGACCTTTCTTACGTTCATATGAGCCTTCTATAGCAATTCTTCTGATGTAGAAATAATTTGGATCATCACATAGACTTGAGTGACAACTGTCACTTGTCTCTTACGCTCACTGTGACGTGATGCTTGTGTGTTTGTATTGTAAATATTAAACTATAATACCACATTATGAAAAGTTTTTATTAAACCGTATTCATTCTAACTGCATGACTAGAGATGCTATGCTACCAGCGTCATGCTATAAGAATGCATAGCATCTCGACAACTCCGATATAACGTTTAAAAAAAAATCAAAGTTGATATGGATTTGACGTTTAAAAACAGATTGTGCCTTTCATAACCTTTTTATCTGTTCCAGCTCCTACTATTAAACCTTTAGATGGCATCGTTTAGGGCCCTTCGTTTAGTTACAGGAGACAGTTTTGATACTCATCATTGTATCCTGTGTCTAAAGGTTGGCTGGACTTCGCTAAAGATCTACATAACTCCCTTTCTGTTTACAAGGCCCTACTTCATACTTCAGTCAAATCTAATTTAGATTCTGAAGTATAGACACCTGAGTTGCCGAACCCCTTCGCAGGATTGGTTAACTTGAGGTTCCAAGGATCTCCACCGAGCTGCTAAATCTGCTTTTAGTATCGCACCTTATTGGACAAAATTGTAAATCTTGATGTTCTGGTGCCGTTCGGGCAATTTCAAGTATTGTTTTGTGGACTTATTTGTGGAGGAATATAACTGTTTTTCTGGGTGATTTGTGATGTTATATTTGTGCTTCACTGATTGTGTTTTTGTATTTTGTGTGTGTGTGTGTGTGTGTGTGTGTGTGTGTGTGTGTGTGTGTGTGTGTGTGTGTGTGTGTATATATATATATATATATATATATATATATATATATACACACACTGAACGAAAACAACAACGCAACATGAGTTACAGTTCATAGAAGGAAATCAGTCAATAGAAATAAATTCATTAGGCTCTAATCTATGGATTTCACATGACTGGGAATACAGATATGCATCTGTTGGTCACAGATACCTTAGAAAAAAGGTTGGGGTCTGGATCAGGAAACCAGTCAGTATCTGGTGTGACCACACTTTGTCTCATGCAGCGCGACACATCTCCTTCACGTAGAGTTGATTGTGGCCTGTGGAAAGTTGTCAAACTCCTCTTCAATGGCTGGATATTGGCGAGAACTGGAACACGCTGTCATACACTTCAATCCAGATTATCCCAAACATGCTCAATGGGTGACATGAGTATGCAGGCTATGGAAGAACTGGGATTTTCAGCTTCCAGAAATTGTGTACAGTTCCTTGCGTTATGGGGTCTTGCATTATCATGCTGAAACATGAGGTGATGTCAGCGGATGGATGGCACGACAACGGGCCTCAGAATCTCGTCACGGTATCTCTGTACATTCAAATTGCCATCGATAAAATCCAATTGTGTTCGTTGTCCGTAGCTTATTCCTGCCCATACCATAACCCCACCGCCATCATGGGGCACTCTGTTTACAACGTTGACATCAGCAAACCGCTCGCCCATACAACGCCATAAACATGTCTGCCATCTGCATCCTTGAAGAGCACACTTCTCCAGTGTTGCCATGCCACCATGCACACTCCCTCAACCTAAGACATCTGTGGCATTGTGTTGTGTGACACAACTGCTCATTTTAGAGTGGCCTTTTATTGTCCCCAGCACAAGGTGCACCTGTTAAATTACCATGCTGTTTAATCATTTTCTTGATATGCCAGTGACTCGCTCTATAAGGAAGTGGTCAGATGACGCAGATGTTACGCTACAGGACTGTTTTGCTAGTATAGACTGGAATACATTCCGGGATTCATCCAATGGCATTGAGAATACCACCCCAGTCACCAGCTTCATCAATAAGTGCATCGACGACGTCGTCCCCACAGTGACCGTACGTACATATCCCAACCAGAAGCCATGGATTACAGGCAACATCCTCACCGAGCTAAAGGATAGAGCTGCAGCTTTAAAGGAGTGGGACACTAATCCGGACGCTTATAAGAAATCCTGCTATGCCCAGGCAAAGCGTCAGTACATGACTAAGATTGAATCCTACTACTCCGGCTCTGACGCTCGTCAGATGTGGCAGGGCTTGCAAACTATTACGGACTACAAAGGGAAACCCAGCCACGAGCTGCCCAGTGACGCGAGTATACCAGACGAGCTAAATGTATTTTATGCTCGCTTCGAGGCAAGCAACACTGAAGCATGCATGAGAGCACCAGCTGTTCCGGACGACTGTGTGATCACACTCTCCGTAGCTGATGTGAGCAAGACCTTTAAACAGGTCAATATTCACAAAGCCGCAGGGCCAGACGGATTACCAGGACGTGTACTCAAAGTGTGCCCGGACCAACTGGCAAGTGTCTTCACTGACATTTTCAACCTCTCCCTGACCGAGTCTGTAATACCTACATGTTTCAAGCAGATCACCATAGTCCCTGTGCCCAATAAAGCTAAGGTAACCTGCCTAAATTATTACCACCCCGTAGCACTCACGTCAGTAGCCATGAAGTGCTTTGAAAAGATCAACTGCATCATCCCGGATAACCTAGACCCACTCCAATTCGCATACCGCCCCAACAGATCCACAGATGACGCAATCACACTCCACACTGCCCTTTCCCACCTTGACAAAAGGAACACCTATATGAGAATGCTGTTCATTGACTACAGCTCAGCTTTCAACACCATAGTGCCCACAAAGCTCATTACTAAGCTAAGGACCCTGGGACTAAACACCTCCCTCTGCAATTGGATCCTGGACTTCCTGACAGGCCGCCCCCAGGTGGTAAGGGTAGGCAACAACACATCTACCACGCTGATCCTCAACACCGTGGCCCCTCAGGGGTGCGTGCTTAGTCCCCTCCTGTACTCCCTGTTCACCCACGACTGCATGTCTTAGACCACTGCGCCACTTGGGAGCCCCAATACAATACAGTCTAAATACAAAATATGTAGTGTGCTATGGGGAGTGATTCATGACAAAATTAAGGTGTCGCCTACCATTGAACGTCTGTCTGTGTGACGCCTGCATGTTAATAAAAGTCATAAGGTGCATAGTTTATATTTATTAAATCTCAAGCCAACATTCCAATAGTAGAAATGTTTAAGGTAAGGGTTAAGTTTAGTGTTAGGTAAGGGTTATGATTATAGTTAGGGTTTAGGGTTTGGTTCAGGGTAGGGACGTCCCAAGGAATCCAGATAGCAGTGACCGTTCATAGTGAGAAACGGGCAAGGTATTTGAGAGCTCGCCGGTGACACAGACATTAATTTGTTTTGAGGAGGAGTAAGTATATTTAAGTTATAATATTCTATTGTTGATAAGGCAAATTACTTTTTTGATAACGTATTGTTGAAGGCACGTAGGCAATATGAATTACTGTGTCGATAGGGGAGTAGGCTAGTGTACAATAATGTCATTTGATGTGCTAGTATTGTGTATTTAAAGGATGAATTATATTATAAATAAAAATATACAAATGGTGTGCTACAGAATGTACACAAGTTGTACGTTGTAATACACATGGCGTCGTGTGCTGGAGCTATGGGACATTCACACCTCCACTGAACTGAATGAATATAGCATAACTACTTTTCCCTGAAGGACAGAAATGAGGCACAACATCAATTGAAGACCTAAAATCACACCAGTATCATAACGGTATCCTATTATACAGTAATATAACTGTGTGCTAGCATTATTTATCAAATTGATAATTAAATGTAGTGTTAAATGTGGATGGATACGCTAGGCAACACAAAAAATATGCCGACCCCCAAACGCTATGAGCTGGCAGCTGGAGTGCCGCCGGCGGTGTAGTAGCTGATCAGGGGCGCTGGAGGGCGGCAGCCGATTGTCAAAATGCCGCCCCAAATTCAAGTGCTGCCCTAGGCGATCGCTGAATCTTGTCTAATGGGAGAAATGTAAACAAGATGCTACAGTAATGTGTGTGTATGGATGGAGTTTCAAGAAAATACATGAGTGTGATGTGCCCCTCTGTGTCAATGTTGAAATGGAATATGGCAAAGGAAATAGTGAGAGTGAATGCTTGGCAGTGCTTAACTTCTGGAACACCGAGAGGGGATGCTCTGAGGTACCACAGCGCATGACAAAAAAAAATCATTGCATGCATTATTGCTTTAGCATACCGATATAGATCAGTAGAGGCGTTTGCACACATTTTTTTATAGCCTAGGGTTCGGGAAAAATGTGGGCTTAATAAACGATGATTGGGCTACACACAATCCACAGCTAGGCAAAGTTTTTAAATAAAGTATTGATCATCTGGTGTAGTATTTAGAGTTATTTCATTTCTTTCTGAACAGACAGCAGTAATTCTATAACTTTGGCAAATGTATTTCAATTTATCAGGGGTGCTGCTGCCGCGCCTCCAGAACTCTATGATTCTATAAGTAAATAAATGATGAAGTGCAACGCTGGAGGGATGAGTTGCAGGCTCATGTCTATCAGAGTAGGGAGAGATATCGTAGAAAGTGAATCTCATTCTAGTTCTGTGCGAGAAACAGGTCCGCTTCTCTCTTAGCACAGTGTTGGTCTATGCAGGCTACAATGTTGGGCAAATCATAAAGCCGGTCCGGCCCAAAACAAATCAATTATCAGGCACGTTTTCACATTACGTTTTTTGGGGGGGGCAGCCAGGAGAATTACAGAGGAGTCCATTTGAATTAGCCACGAGGTACCAGATCCTGGCAAATGGGTACGGAACGAACCGAGTCCAAAACTGAGAGGTGCCGGATCCTGCCAGGACGGCTCAAATTAAGCCCTGCCCCTTTGGATCTAAAAATAGTGAGGGGTGCGTACTCTTGTGTCTCCTTTATGTCTGTTTCAGGATGCTACTGTCGCCCCTGGTGGAAGTTCTTGGAACTGCTGTTTAAGTCAGATGATGACTAAAACCTTCAACGGTGGTGGTGCTATGTTGCATGTTACCTTGAATCCCAGGCAGACGTTTGTTGAGTACAGGTTGAACTTGTTGAGTACACCCTTCAAAAAATAGGTTCCAACAGGGTTCTTTGGCTACCACCAAAGGAGAACCCTTTTTGGTTGCAGGTAAAAGTATTTTTTGTTCCAGTAAGAATCCTTTTGGGTTCCATTTTTTTTTTTTACCTTTATTTTACTAGGCAAGTCAGTTAAGAACAAATTCTTATTTTCAATGACAGCCTACAAACAGTGGGTTAACTGCCTTGTTCAGGGGCAGAACGACAGATTTTTACCTTGTCAGCTCGGGGATTTGATCCAGCAACCTTTCGGTTACGGGCCAAACACTCTAACCACTGGCCTACCTGCCACCCTTTAAATGCGGCATAGGTTGGTCTTGTAATCAGATTGAATCCTGGTCCTAATTTTAAAAAAGCTTACTAAAAAAGGTGGAAAATAAGTCAACCAGCAGAGAAGAGAACAACAGACAACATGGCCGATGGTTTTCAGCGCACAAATAGGTTTATTATTTAATCCACACAGATAACGAGATCAACATGAGTTACATACTGAACAAGAGGGGGAGAGTTACAGAATCCTCAATGACAGCTGTCCCTCAAAACAGGCGACCATGCACAAACCTCACTGTCCAACTGTCAGTCTGGGAACAGCCAATCAGAGTAGAGTGGGCGGTTGGTGAATCAGTTATGAACCAGTCAGCTCACAGCTCAAGTTTTTGCCTGGCTCTCTCTCTCCTTTTGGCACGGTTACATTTCAGTCCCTAGCCTCTTGTCTTTCCCCTACGCCCTTACCTTTCTGGTGTTCACAGACCTGAGAGGACTAGATAGGTTTTTACAAAGGCCAAAATATTACTGAGCCACTTTCCATTTTCTCTACAGTAGAGTTTGGGTTTGATCGACAGTGCAGCCACCTTGCATCATAAATAAATACTCATTACTATTTGTAGATCAATCAGTCAGTCACAATTTACCCACTATGCATCACATATTTGATGTGCTCAAACACGGCCAATCTATGTCCATAAGGCTGTCTGGAAACTTGATTCTAACGCGGAACAATTCAAATCCCCGTTCATCCTCTGATGCCAAAACAAGAGTTTATCTTCACTCCACTACACTTGTTTTACTGGCTCAGTCAAACCACCATGAATTTAACTACAGCTGTGTCCCAAATGGCACCCTATTCTCTATTTAGTGCACTACTTTCGACAAGGAACCATAGTACTCTGGTCAAAAGTATTGCATAGGGTGCCATTTGGGACGCAACCCTGAGTCTGCACCCCTCCTGATCAAACTTCACTGTATTCACAGGCCAACGCATTCAAGACTGACCTTGTTTTTTCCTAGTACATTCAACAACGTCTCCTCACCTAACTAACATTTGGCTGAGGTAAAATCAACCTGAACCAACCAATCAACTGCCAGTCTCTCTCGCTCTACATGCAACTCACCAATGAGTGGCTTGTGACTGTGTCACTCACTCCGACCAATAGCTGCCTAGCGCTGAATCCTTCTTGACCAATCAGATGTCTCTGTTTCCAGCATGGTTCAATGAGCTGAAAGCTGATTGGAGGAGGGGGTCTTAGTAAGTCACACCATAAATAGTTGGCTGTTGCTGCAAGTCTTGGGTAATTTCTGGAGAGGTGTTCTATTAACACAGTGGTGTTTAATGTTCCTGTGCTCTGTTGGTAAGATGCAGGTGGGGAAGGCCATTACAAAGTGAGGGGTTAGGGGTGATTGTAGGTATCACAGGGTAGCTTGGGGGGGCAGATGCAGGCCATTACAAGTCAAAGGTCAATACAGGAGCGATACAGATGTACTTCCAGGGGAAATAAATACAGGTGGGTCTGAAACGGCACCGTATACCCTGTATAGTGCATTACTTTTGTCCAGCACCATATGGGCCTGATCAAAGATAATGCACCATATGGGCCTGATCAAAGATAATGCACCATATGGGCCTGATCAAAGATAATGCACCATATGGGCCTGATCAAAGATAATGCACCATATGGGCCTGATCAAAGATAATGCACCATATGGGCCTGATCAAAGATAATGCACCATATGGGCCTGATCAAAGATAATGCACCATATGGGCCTGATCAAAGATAATGCACCATATGGGCCTGATCAAAGATAATGCACCATATGGGCCTGATCAAAGATAATGCACCCTATGGCCCTGATCAAAGATAATGCACCATATGGGCCTGATCAAAGATAATGCACCATATAGGGACTAGGGTGCCATTTAAGACCCACTCCAGGCTTTAGGGAGTAGATACAGGGTAGCGGAGGTATTTAGGAGGCAGGGGTAGTTACAAGGCTCATGGTGGAGGGAGATAATTACATTGGTAGAAGCGGTAAGGAACAGGGTGAGGGAGGGAGGGAGGGAGGGAGGGAGGGAGGGAGGGAGTCATAGTCAAGGTATTTGGAAAGTTACTGGACTGGGGGACTGATACTTACAAGGCAATAGGTAGTTACAAGGTCTTTGGGGGTATATCAATAGTTAAAAGGGGTGTAATAGTATGTACAGGGGATGAGGGGTCATTCCCAAGCCTAGGGGTAGTTACATCCTGACCAGGGGTAGATGCAGGGGCAGGGAGGAGCGGGGTGGGTAAGGTGGGTTAGTTTTAAGGAGGGGGGAAGGGGGAGATAATATGGGTGCAAGAAGGGGGGACAGGGGAATGCAAGGTGACCCTTGAGGGTGGGAGTGTCACTCGGGGACGTAGGACACCTGCCACACGATGATATGGCTCCGCTCGGCTTTGCACACGGCAGGCTTCATCTGTGGAGCGCCCCCCGGCACCTCCCCTTCCTCTGTCTCGTCGTCCTCGCCGTCACCTGACACACAGATGAAGTGAGAGTCCGTCAGCACCTTTGTACTTAAAGTGTCTCCGCACATCCATATAAAAGCATTGGATTGGTATTTTAAATCCAAGTGAAGTGAACAACTACACAACTAGGACAGAGTAGAGAATCTGGAATTCAAAAGAGAGTCATATGGACTTGGGTTTGTACGGCAGTGTGTACGGCAGTGTGTGAGTGAGTGTGTGATTTTCCTCACCGATGCGGAAGTCGATGTAGCCCTCCCCTCCACTCAGCACCAGGACGTTGTGTACGCTCTGAGCCTCAGCCTCCGGCTGCGTCGAGGTCCCCTGACCCTCTGACGGGCTGTCCAGCACACTACCATTTAGGGTGGCCAACACGTTGCCTGACAGAAAAACAGAACAATTTAATATTATATATATACACAGTTGAAGTCAGAAGTTTATATACACCTTAGCCAAATACATTTAAACTCAGTTTTTCACAATTCCTGACATTTAATCCTAGTAAAAATTCCCTGTCTTAGGTCAGTTAGGATCACCACTTTATTTTAAGAATGTGAAATGTCAGAATAATAGGAGAGAGAATGATTTATTTCAGCTTTTATTTCTTTCATCACATTCCCAGTGGGTCAGAAGTTTACATACACTCAATTAGTATTTGGTAGCATTGCCTTTAAATTGTTTAACTTGGGTCAAACGTTTCGGGTAGCCTTCCACAAGCTTCCCACAATAAGTTGGGTGAATTTTGGCCCATTCCTCCTGACAGAACTGGTGTAACGGAGTCAGGTTTGTAGGCCTCATTGCTCGCACACGCTTTTTCAGTTCTGCTCACACATTTTCTATAGGATTGAGGTCAGGGCTTTGTGATGGCCACTCCAATACCTTGACTTTGTTGTCCTTAAGCCATTTTGGAAGTATGCTTGGGGTCAATGTCCATTTGGAAGACCCATTTGCGACCAAGCTTTAACTTCCTGACTGACGTCTTGAGATGTTGCTTCACATAATTGTCCTTCCTCATGGTGCCATCTATTTTGTGAAGTGCACCAGTCCGTCCTGCATCAAAGCACCCCCACAACATGATGCTGCCACCCCCGTGCTTCACGGTTGGGATGGTGTTCTTCAGCTTGCAAGCCTCCCCCTTTCTCCTCCAAACATAACGATGGTCATTATGGACCAGAGGACATTTCTCCAAAAAGTACGTCGTAGTCTGGCTTTTTTATTGCGTTTTTGGAGCAGTGGCTTCTTCCTTGCTGAGCAGCCTTTCAGGTTATGTCGATATAGGACTCGTTTTACTGTGGATATAGATACTTTTGTACCCGTTTCCTCCAGCATCTTCACAAGGTCCTTTGCTGTTGTTCTGGGATTGATTTGCACTTTCCGCACCAAAGTACGTTAATCTCTAGGAGACAGAACGCGTCTCCTTCCTGAGCGGTATGACGGCTATGTGGTCCCATGGTGTTTATACTTGCTTACTATTGTTTGTATAGATGGACGTTGTAACTTCAGGCGTTTGGAAATTTCTCCCAAGGATGAACCAGACTTGTGGAGGTCTACACATTTTTTTCGGAGGTCTTGGCTGATTTCTTTTGATTTTCCCATGATGTCGAGCAAAGAGGCACTGAGTTTGAAGGTAGGCCTTGAAATACATCCACAGGTACACCTCCAATTGACTCAAATGATGTCAATAAGCCTATCAGAAGCTTCTAAAGCCATGACATCATTTTCTGGAATTTTCCAATCTGTTTAAAGGTACAGACAACTTAGTGTATGTAAACTTCTGACCCACTGGAATTGTGATATAGTGAATTATAAGTGAAATAATCTGTCTGTAAACAATTGTTGGAAGAATTACTTGTGTCAAAGTAGATGTCCTAACCGATTTGCCAAAACTATAGTTTGTTAACATGAAATCTGTGGAGTGGTTGAAAAATGAGTTTTAATGACTTCAACCTAAGTGTATGTAAACTTCCGACTTCAACTGTATATATATTTTTTAACAGGTAACGAGAAACGACTTTAGTTAGTCAAATTACTAACTGACCTGGCACAGAGACAAAGAACTTGACGGCATCTCGGTGTCCATGGAAACAGAGCTGCGCCTGAGCCATGGAGCAGTATGGGATGAAGCTGCCGCTGCTTTTCTCTGGGTTGTCGTCCGCATACACATGAATCACACCCCCTGCGACGCCGCCGGACGACGTCGGAGACACCTTATTGGCTATCGGGATGAGAGTGGAGTCAATAGCCAATCAGAACAGCTGACATCTGACAGACCAGCGAATAGGACAAGGACATTGATGCATGAGACCATCCAATCACATGAGACCATCCAATTACAATGGCGCACAGAGCAGGTAGATGTCCTACCTCAATTGGGCAGGCTACATCTTTATAGAGCATTTAAGATAGAAATGTGTAATATAGAACAGACATCCCTCTCAGCCATGCAGAATAGGAAACTGTGTCGGCTGACTCTATACATGACATTTCTACAATTCTCTATATGTGGCAACCCACTGAATAAGCCTGTGGTCATCCACTTATGAATTTGCAGATGGTGAAAATTTTAAAATCTGAATACTGAAATAGTAACAATACTAAAACATGCCATCAACATGCAATAATGAAGAGACAAGGCATCCACAAAACCCCATTACCTAATATATTGACTATGTCACTGAAATGATCTCTATTCACACAAATAGCATACAAATATGCCTCATGATGCTGCCACCCCCGTACACCATACTCCACAGATATGTGTGCCAATGCATTATATACAGTACTTTACAACACCTGAAGATAGCATGTCCGAGTTACACGTGAACAAAAGCGATTTCCCTGAATCAGATCCAGACCACCGTTTCTGTCCCTGTGGTTGACAGATCTGAAATGACTGGATAGGTGGCAGGCAGCTTTATGAATGAACATGTGTCTGTCCTGTTGGTGGGCCATCTAATCCTCTCAGATCTACACAAGTGCCATATACTGTAACTTACTCCTGTCCAATCACTATATCACTCACACCTATCCAGTCTATCAGATATGTGAACATTGAGGGAAGAAGCGTGCTTAGGACTGAAACTGAGCCTATGTTGGAGAGGGATAAAGTGTAGATGGGAGGTAAGACAGGCAGGCAGAGGTATGTACGTCATCCCTGTGGGACAGAGGGAGTCCTAACTTACCCCTCAGACCTAGGAGCTGTCCCCGATGAAGGACTACCGCTAAGGGAGGGGAGGAGGGAGGAGAGAAGGAGGAGAGAGGGAGGGAGGGAGGAGAGAGGGAGGGAGGAGAGAGTGGAGAGAGTGAGGAGAGAGGGAGGAGAGGGAGGGAGGGAGGAGAGAGGGAGGGAGGGGAGAGTGGAGAGAGTGAGGAGAGAGGGAGGAAAGAGGGAGGGAGGAGTGGAGAGAGTGAGGAGAGAGGGAGGGAGGAGAGGAAAGAAGGAGGCGTGGAGGGAGTGAGGAGAGAGGGAGGGAGGGAGGGAGGAGAGAGGGAGGGAGGAGAGGAAAGAAGGAGGCGTGGAGGGAGTGAGGAGAGAGGGAGGGAGGGAGGAGAGGGTGAGGAGAGAGGGAGTGAGGAGAGAGTGAGGAGAGAGGGAGGGAGGGATGAGAGGAAAGAAGGAGGCGTGGAGAGAGTGAGGAGAGAGGGAGGGAGGGAGGAGAGAGGGAGGGAGGAGAGGAGAGAGTGGACAAGAGTGGCAGTCAGGACAGGGAGGAGTACAGCAGTTATACCAGCATTAAAATAGAGAGAGAGAAAGAGAGAAAACTAAGAGAAGCCATTAAGGAATAAAAGAGGACAGAAAAATAGACCGATAAACACTGAACAAAAATATTAACACAACATGTAAAGTGTTGGTCCCATGTTTCATGAACTGAAATAAAAGATCCCAGAAATGTTCCATACGCACAAAAATATTATTTCTCTCAAATTAAGTGCACAAATTTGTTTACATGCCTGTTAGTGAGCATTTCTCCTTTGCCAAGATAATCCACCCACCTGACAGGTGTGGCATATCAAGAAGCTGGTTAAACAGCATGATCATTACATAGGTGCACCTTGTGCTGGGGACAATAAAAGCCCACTCTAAGATGAACAGTTTTGTCACACAACACAATGCAACAGATGTCTCAAGTTGAGGAAGCTGACTGCAGGAATGTCCAACAGAGCTGTTGCCAGAGAATTTAATGTTAATTAACTACCATAAGCTGCCAACGTGGTTTTTTAGAATTTGGCAGTACGTCCTACTGGCCTCACAACCGCAGACCACGTGTATGGCGTTGTGTGGGCGAGCAGTTTGCTGATGTCAACGTTGTGAAAAGAGTACCCCATGGTGGTGGTTGGGGTTATGGTATGGCCAGGCATAAGATACAACGAACACAGTCGCATTTTATCGATACCGTGACGAGATCCTGAAGCCCATAGTCGTGCCATTCATCCGCCGCCATCACCTCATGTTTCAACATGATAAGCCCCATGTTGCAAGGATCTGTACACAATTCCTGGAAGCTGAAAATGTCCCAGTTCTTCCATGGCCTGCATACTCACCAGACATGTCACTCATTGAGCATGTTTGGGATGCTCTGGATTGACGTGTACGAATGCGTGTTCCAGTTCCCGTCAATATCCACTTCGAACAGCCATTGAAGAGGAGTGGGACAACATTCCACATCAATTGCTCCCGAGTGGTGCAGCGGTCTAAGGCACTGCATCTCAGTGCAGAGGTGTCACTATAGTCTCTGGTTTGAATCCAGGCTGTATCACAATCCGGCTGTGATTGGGAGTCCCATAGGGCGGTGCACAATTGGCCCAGCGTCGTCCGGGTTTGGCC
Organism: Thymallus thymallus; assembly: GCA_023634145.1. Classification (NCBI taxonomy): domain Eukaryota; kingdom Metazoa; phylum Chordata; class Actinopteri; order Salmoniformes; family Salmonidae; genus Thymallus; species Thymallus thymallus. Next base: position 32,741,439 of record CM042398.1, on the reverse strand, counting down.
GTTGCTGGCCGTCATTGTAAATAAGAATTTGTTCTTAACTGACTTGCCTGGTTAAACAAAGGTAAAACATTTTAAAAGCCTGATCAACTCTATGAGAAGGAGATGTGTCGCGCTGCATGAGACAAAGTGTGGTCACACCAGATATTGACTGGTTTTCTGATCCACGACCCTACCTTTATTTTAAGGTGTCTGTGACCAACAGATGCACATCTGTATTCCCAGTCATGTGAAACCCATAGATTAGGGCCTAATTAATTTATTTCAATTGACCGATTTCCTTCTATGAACTGTAACTCAGTAAAATCTTTGAAACTGTTGCATGTTGCGGTTATATTTTTGTTCCGTGTAGAAATGGAAAGTAAAAGACGGAAGCAGACACAAAAACACAGAGTGATGGAATCAAAGAGGTTAGAGCTCAAACTCACTCTCTGTCAGTGGTATGGAGATGACAACACCATTCCCAGTCCCCACCCACAGGCGGTTTCCACCAATCAGAAGGGCTGTTATTCGCACAAAGGAGAAGCCCAGCTTGCCAGTACCTGTCAATCAGAGCGAGATAGAGGAGCGAGAGAGAGCAGAGAGAAAGAGAACACAGGTCAATCCATACATTGGATGCATCTCAATAGACTGAAGTGGGGCCAAATAATATGGTGTCCTATCAATGAGTTGGCCGAAGCTTAGCCTGCTGGTCCCAGAGCTGGTCTGTTGGAGTTGTCTTGCCAACTCCTATAGTCATTGTCTTGATATGACAAGAAACATAAAAATTGGCTATACAACACAAACAGATCTTGGGACCACCAGCCTAGCCAGAGCTGGATAGCACGGTTGGGGTCAATTCCATTTAAATTCAGTCAATTCAGGAAGTAAACTGTAATTCTAATTCCACATCTTTCTCTTGGAGGAAAACTGGAATTTGAATGTATATTTACTTTCTGAATAGACCGAATAGAAATGGACAGAGACTCCATTCCTGCTACATAGGTTAGGTTCTTCCTACCCAGCATCTTGCTGACGTAGGGTTCGATGTCGACATCCTGTAGGTGCTGGTGCGTGAGGGCGTGGTAGAGACGCAGTGTGGAGTCCAGACGGATTGACACCCACACCCCGTCCCCGATCCACGCCAGCTGCCTCACCTGGCTCTCCCTGCGAGGGTGGGCGTCAAAGGACTTCTGACGGAGGAGAGGAGGTAGGGGGGGAGGAGGGTTTTGAAGGGAGGATTGGTTGATTGATTTTACTTGGATTTAATTCAGAATATTATCAATGTGGAGCGACGTTACATGACCTCTCCCCAAACCATCTGCGACATAACTGCGGATAGACTCAAGACTGTGTTAGCCCACCGAGCTAATGTCTTCACTGAGCTAACGTGAGTCCCCAGGTCTCATAAAAGGTTACTTTGCAACGTCCTCTACGATACAAACAGTCCCTCCCCTCCTGTGACCCACCTCTATCTGCATGCTCTTGGGCTGAATGACGTGGATCTTGTTCTTGTAGCCACACCACACCTTGTCATGGACCATGGCCATGCAGCGGATGGAGTGGTGCGGTCTACCCAGGTCCATCAGGTGGTAGTTAGACAGGTCCCACTGCCCGTCTGGAGTTACAGAGACACACACACACACACACACACACACACACACACACACACACACACACACACACACACACACACACACACACACCAGCATAAACAAATGATGTAAAGTTTTAAATCGTGATTAGAAAAAGTAATGTTGCTATGTTGCTCTCATGGAATGTCATTTTTTGGAGCACAACAGACAGTTAATGGTTAAGGGTCATAGGTGAGAGCTTAGAAGAACTAGGTAGGTTAGGGTTAAGTTACCCTCAGATCTGTGGAAGATAGCCAGTGTCCCGTCTGCCAGAGCCACCAGCAGACGACCCTTCACATGCCTGAAACAGAGACAGTCAAGCCAACGTTACACAAAGCAACATCCACCCATTTACTACAGCATAAATCAAGGACTGTTCTAAAAGCAGACAGTGGTCAGAACTGGGGGACTTACACTAGACTGAGCACAGAATCCTTCAGTTTGATGGAGTGGAGACACTTCTTCCAGTTGGCCACCGCCGAATGGACATAAAGCCTGGAGAAAGGATGTAAAGCTTAGTTAGGACATAGATAAAGATAAGGTTTTATGGGTTAGCGTTATGGGTTGGGAGACATACGCAGGCAAAACTGGTTGGCGAAAAATCATGACGCCGTTTTTTGTGACATCGTGGTCAAGAGTTGTAAAATGAATTTATTTGCACCTTTTTTTAGTGGCGACCCGTCATTTTTAACAAAAAATATATTTAAAAGAAGTAAATAAAAACATAAAATACATATATATACAGTGGGAAGAACAAGTATTTGATACACTGCCGATTTTGCAGGTTTTCCTACTTACAAAGCATGTAGAGGTCTGTAATTTTTATCATAGGTACACTTCAACTGTGAGAGACTGATTTTTTTAAAAACAAAAATCCAGAAAATGTATGATTTTTAAATAATTAATTTGCATTTTATTGCATGACATAAGTATTTGATCAACTTCCAACCAGTAAGAATTCCGGCTCTCACAGACCTGTTAGTTTTTCTTTAAGAAGCCCTCCTGTTCTCCACTCATTACCTGTATTAACTGCACCTGTTTGAACTCGTTACCTGTATAAAAGACACCTGTCCACACACTCAATCAAACAGACTCCAACCTCTCCACAATGGCCAAGACCAGAGAGCTGTGTAAGGACATCAGGGATAAAATTGTAGACCAGCACAAGGCTGGGATGGGCTACAGGACAATAGGCAAGCAGCTTGGTGAGAAGGCAACAACTGTTGGCGCAATTATTAGAAAATGGAAGAAGTTCAAGATGACGGTCAACCTCCCTCGGTCTGGGGCACCATGCAAGATCTCACCTCATGGGGCATCAATGATCATGAGGAAGGTGAGGGATCAGCCCAGAACTACACGGCAGGACCTGGTCAATGACCTGAAGAGAGCTGGGACCACAGTCTCAAAGAAAACCATTAGTAACACACTACGCCGTCATGGATTAAAATCCTGCAGCGTACGCAAGGTCCCCCTGCTCAAGCCAGCGCATGTCCAGGCCCGTCTGAAGTTTGCCAATGACCATCTGGATGATCCAGAGGAGGAATGGGAGAAGGTCATGTGGTCTGATGAGACAAAAATAGAGCTTTTTGGTCTTAACTCCACCCGCCGTGTTTGAAGGAAGAAGAAGGATGAGTACAACCCCAAGAACACCATCCCAACCGTGAAGCATGGAGGTGGAAACATCATTCTTTGGGGATGCTTTTCTGCAAAGGGGACAGGACGACTGCACCGTATTGAGGGGAGGATGGATGGGGACATGTATTGCGAGATCTTGGCCAACAACCTCCTTCCCTCAGTAACAGCATTGAAGATGGGTCGTGGCTGGGTCTTCCAGCATGACAACGACCCAAAACACACAGCCAGGGCAACTAAGGAGTGGCTCCGTAAGAAGCATTTCAAGGTCCTGGAGTGGCCTAGCCAGTCTCCAGACCTGAACCCAATAGAAAATCTTTGGAGGGAGCTGAAAGTCCGTATTGCCCAGCGACAGCCACGAAACCTGAAGGATCTGGATGGCGGAGTGGGCCAAAATCCCTGCTGCAGTGTGTGCAAACCTGGTCAAGAACTACAGGAAACGTATGATCTCTGTAATTACAAACAAAGGTTTCTGTACCAAATATTAAGTTCTGCTTTTCTGATGTATCAAATACTTATGTCATGCAATAAAATGCAAATTAATTACTTAAAAATCATACAATGTGATTTTCTGGATTTTTGTTTTAGATTCCGTCACTCACAGTTGAAGACTACCTATGATAAAAATTACAGACTTCTACATGCTTTGTAAGTGGGAAAACCTGCAAAATCGGCAGTGTATCAAATACTTGTTCTCCCCACTGTACATATACACACACTACCGTTCAAAAGTTTGGGGTCACTTAGAAATGTCCTTGTTTTTGAAAGAAAATAAAAATGTCTGTCCATTAAAATAACATAACATTTATCAGAAATACAGTGTAGACATTGTTAATGTTAAATTACTATTGTAGCTTGAAACGGCTGATTTTTATGGAATATCTACATAGGTGTACAGAGGCCCATTATCAGCAACCATCACTCCTGTGTTCCAATGGCACGTTGTGTTAGCTAATCCAAGTTTATAATTTTAAAAGGCTAATTGATCATTAGAAAACCCTTTTTGCAATTATGTTAGCACAGCTGAAAACTAAAACTGGCCTTCTTTAGACTAGTTGAGTATCTGGAGCATCAGCATTTGTGGGTTCGATTACAGGCTCAAAATGGCCAGAAACAAAGAACTTTCTTCTGAAACTCGTCAGTCTATTCTTGTTCTGAGAAATGAAGGCTATTCCATGTGAGAAATTGCCAAGAAACTGAAGATCTCGTACAACGCTGTGTACGACTCCCTTCACAGAACAGCGCAAACTGGCTCTAACCAGAATAGAAAGAGGAGTGGGAGGCCCCGGTGCACAACTGAGCAAGAGGACAAGTACAAGACGCCTCACAAGTCCTCAACTGGCTGCTTCAATAAATAATAAAAACACTGCAAAACACCAGTCTCAACGTCAACAGTGAAGAGGCGACTCCGAGATGCTGGCCTTCTAGGCAGAGTTGCAAAGAAAAAGCCATATCTCAGACTGGCCAATAAAAATAAAATATTAAGATGGACTTTGCAACTCTGCCTAGCTGCCAGTCTGTGGTGGTGGGGCAAGCCAGCAGAAAATAGGAGCATTGCGCCTGATTGGCTGTGTTCTGTCACTCATGAGGACACTACGTCACAGGGTAAGTCTAAGTCCTTAGTAAGAGTAGACATCGAACATTTCAGCCCTTTGGGTCCTGCCATAGAGTTACATCATAAGTGCCCTTCCAAGAAGGCTCAAGGTCATTGGCCACAGATAAAATGACGTCAAACCACTTTATATGTACAGTAGCTTTGATTGGACTGATCATGTCAACATCTTACTTTCAAAGTCTTAGCTAGCAGTCATCATCATGAATCAAGTCAACAATCTACTGGCAAATCCTTTTTAGTCCTTGTCATATGAAGAGAAATAATGAAGAGAAATTATAGAAAACGTATCGGTGCTCATCGGCCATTGAACACCCATCGCTAATTAAACAATGAGTGGTTTCGAAGGAATCTGATATTCAGTGGATATTCAGTGGATATTCAGTGGCTGTGTGTTTTTTTGCCCACCATAAATCCAGAGAATGCCAGACTTTGATGACAAAGTTTGATGACAAAATTTGCCCACAAAGGACTGCCGCGCCACCTTCCTGTTTAAGTGAGCTAAGTGAGTACAGAAAATGTATTGTATGCTGCTGCATAAATGATGTAATATGCCAGGGAGATATGTACACTGTAGCTAAGTAAGTAATAGTAAGTGTATGTTGTGTAGTAAGCTGTTAGTAGCCCATGTGCCTCACTAATAATTTGGTCTATTTTACAGTATTGTAAACACATCGATCGTGTTTGATTGCAGACTTTTCTTTCTACAGCTTTGACACTGATAGTAGTGGTGGGCGCTTGGCTTGCACATGCAAATTTAGCAGACACAACATTCTACAGTAGCTGTCATGTCCTGATTTGTTTCACCTGTCTGTGTTTGTCCCCTCCCCACACCAGGTGCACCCTATCTCCTTTGTCAATCAGTTTGGGTATTTAGTCCCTTGGGTTCTGTTAGGGTTTTGCCAGATCGTCTTGCTTAGTCAGTCGTTTCCAGCACTCTATCTCGTATTACTAACTCTGCCAGTCTATTTGGACCTCTACCTGCCTGTTGGATTACGTTCCTGTCTAGCCCCCTCATGTGCCTTCGACCATCTGATCTGCTGCCAAACGAACTCTGCCTGCATTACGGATTACGAGACTGTCTACTCCTCTGTACTGCCATCCTTCTGATTCCCGGTACCGAACTCTGCCTGAACTACGACTACGAGCCTGACTCCCCTTATTGGACGACTGCCATTCTGATTCCCTGTTACCAACACTGCCTGTTATTGACTACGAGCCTGTCTTGCCCCATATCTACTATTAAACAGTCAATCATATCCCTGCCTCCGTGTCCGCTTTTGGGTCCCATATATCTGTCGTTCTGTCAAGTAGCATTGTTATTTGACGTGTATCTTTTTTGACACGCAAAGATCCAAACGTAGGCCGTCATTGGAAATAAGAATTTGTTCTTAACTGGCTTGCCTAGTTAAATAAAGTATATAATAAAAACGGTGTTCAATGTGCCTCACCCTAATAATTTCGCCTACTGTTCTAACTTGGTGGTGCACATGTAGGGGAACATCTCTAATTGCAATTACTCTGACAGATATTGCGATTTGATTTGATTTGCGATTTAATTTCAGTCAAGCCTCAGTTCAATATTCACTGTGTATTAGATACCACATGATACCATCAAAATATGAACTGCTCTGTATATTCTAATGCAAGGATGAGAACTTTAAAGATATGAATTGCTTCCAATATGTATTTATTAAAATAGAACAATCAAACATAGAACAATTGTTAAGTTAAATAAATAGTTATAATAATACAAAATTGATATCCAGCATATCGCTTATAGATTGACAAACCAACATAATAATAATAACAGGAATAGAAATGTTACTAAATATCTAAATATTGCACATTCAACTAAAACATGTATTTGCTGAAAACCAGCATTTCACTTTAGAACATTTCTTTCCACAAAGTCTAGGATAAAGTGCAGAACACATAAGATCTGACAACAGAAGTCTTATACTTGCTTCCCTCACATCTCTGCTTCTTGTCAGGCTCTGGCCATAGAGAAGCCTAATTGCTTCTCTGTGTAGCTGTGGTCAGAGTCTGACAGTGTCGTCCTTTTCTGTTTCTGTGTGGGGTTTGGGTTGGATCCCTAATTAGAGGCAGCTGCACGGCATTGTCTCTAATTAGGGATCCAATATATGTTGAGTCTGTCCTTCACGCTGGTGTGGGTCGTTATCGTTACATGTCGATGTATGTCGCAGTCACGGTGAAGTAAGTGTGTTTCTTTTCGTCCGTTCATTTGGTGTGTTTTGAACGTGACGTTAGTCGAGTAGTGTTTGTTTGTGTTCAGTGGTTCGTCTTGAAGTTTGTCTATACATAGTACTTAAACATTTATTGTACATAGTATAAAAATAAAACGATGTCGAACTCTTGAGTGCGCTGCGCCCTGGTTCATTGATTTACTTCCACAGCTTTTGATAATGTTTGATCCATTATCAGTGGTGATGCACGTCTGGCCCAATTCTTTCAGACCAAAGCTGGACAACGACTCTCTGAGTCCATGGGCAATATTCTCTCCCGTGTGGTCAACAGGAAAGTATGCCGTTTGCAGGCAGCGACTCTTCAACTGAAAGTCATCATTTATGAAGTGTACGGTGAGACTTAGGTACGGCTCCGTCGTCCTGCTTGACCACAAATCGGTTGTTGTGGCGTAACACTCCACATTTTTCAGCTCCGTCTCAACTTTTTTCCTACATTCCGCGAACAGTTCTGGGAGGGCAACTTGACTGAAGTATGTGCTGGAGGGAATTGAATATCTTTTATCCAGCGTTTGGATGAGGTTTTGAAACCCATCTTTGGTCACGGTATTAAAGAACACCATGTCTTTAGCGAGGTAGTACGTTATGGTAGTACGTTATGGTAGTACGTTACGGTAGAACGTTATGGTGCCTTCGTGAGCCCCTTTCAGAAGGAGTTACATTCGGAAACAACTCTAAAACAGTCGTTTGTTTAGACCTACTAGACTAGAGCATCACTATTTGACTTTTTGTCCGTACACTCGTTATACAGCTGCCTGTGGTGCTTTTTGAAGTACTGATAAAGGTTTGTTGCGACTGTTCCACGACAAGACTTGCACAATAACTTTGTACTGCAACACCACCGAAGTGCTGCTTTTTTTCGGGACTAAATCCAACTCAGCGGATGCCATCTTTCCGCACCAAGAATGTCAAGTTTTTCTTGGGTTTCACGTGTTTGTTGTCGGTGGGCGTATACACAGTCACCTTGCGCCACTTCTGATTGGTGAGCATGACTTTCACACAAGGAGGACTGCATGAATTTGTAAAACCATTGACACGACAATGGGCCAGATGCGCAAAACATTGCAGCCTTTGCGATTTTCCTTATCGCATTGTTTCAAATTGCGATTTCGATTTGAAATCGATTAATCGTTCAGCCCTATGTTTTAGAGAAATGTAATAATTGAATATTGTAAGAGCTTTCACTGCCTGCTTGTATGTCCCCTTTATTTATCCTACGGTTCTGACTTGGTGTACAGGGAGAACACTGTAAGAACGGACCATGTTCTGAATTCTGTCGCTGTACATTTCAAATATAATTATATTGACTACGTCCGTCCTAGCTCGCTCATTAATGTCTAAATCGAAATTACGGATTGCCTCATCCGCTTGTCGTCCGCTTATGCCATAGTTTGTTAATTTCAATGGTCAGTAGAAACCACATTTGTTTAAGCTAGTCAGCCATATAAGCTGTTTGTTTAAAAGGCAGTAAATGAGGCTGAATGAACTGTTTCGCTGCCAGAAAGGCTCCGCTGATAGCCAGGTGTAGCAGTGGTAAGGTGTTGGGACTGCTCTTGGGACTCTGCTGTTGGGACAGCTTTATGTAGGCCCTAACAGTTTGTGGGCACCATTTGTCACCGTTATAGTATTGTGTTGTGGCTTTGCTGGCATGCATCCCACATGTTCTTTGGTTTGCCCCACCAAGATGCAAATGCTAAAATCACCTCTGACCTTTTTAGAAAACCAGAAAACAACATCCCATATTTCATTTCCGCCGCTAGCTAGGCATTTAGTGATTAGTTACCCACCAGCCATTTTGTGCTCCCAGCCACATGGTGGGGGCGATGCTGGTGCCAGCTTTGGGGTCGTTGCTTCCATCCTCCGTCTCCTGGGGTGGGGAGTTAGACTCCTCTCTCGACTGGCCTGTACACCTGACAGCGGACACAAACAGAGAGTTGTCTTGAAGTCCACTAGAGACCACAGTCCACACGGTGGCAAATCCAACTACTACCGTCTCTGCAGAAATGTTGAGAGATGACTAAACCATTTAAATAGTAGGTTAGACTAAATATAAATCTAATCAAACTATAGTGGATGTAAATACACTTTGAGTAAGCAGTTGAAAAAGTTTAAACGTTAACTATAAATATATCCCTGTCTTTACAACTACTAGCAATTCAAATCTGGTCAAATCGTGTCTTACCGGTCGTATTGGCCAGCATCAACCACCGGAGGCTGGGGGTCTGTGAAGACATGCTCCATGAAGGGCCCTTGAGGTCCCAATGTGTCATCTGTTTCGCTGGCGGCCGGCTCAGCCACCTCTGTAGCCTCTGTGGCCTCCTCCGCTGACTGGGCCGGGTGCAGCTTCCCACTGAGTGGCGGAGCCATGGGGGCTGAGGTGACAGGGACAAAGGGATTGACATTATACACTATACTGTATACTACAGTGTTTCCTCTGAGTTCATTTAAGTGGGGCGCTGCGCCACGGCAGAATCATTGCCGCCACACCAAAAGAAACTATTTCTACCAAACATAGTTTCAATAAAGTTCTGTAAAGCACCCTTTTCTTGGTAAATAGATCATCTGTCTGGGTTGAACACAGTGGTCACCAAGCTTTTCTGAGTCAAGATCCAAACCGAGATCTACCGCTCTGATTTATTTTTCAACATGACTTAAAAACGTAAGCCTATGAAAAAATAACAGTACTGTAGCAATGAGGTTTGTGAAGTAAGTTATAGACCCACATTATCACCTCATATTGTTGTTTGGACCATTTCCTTTATATTATATTTAACAATGTGAGGCTTTACTGGTAATAGATCTGTTGTTATATTATTTGCAAGGCACAGCTAAGTGAGCATACATTTAAATCATTTGCTATTTATTTGTATTTTACGGGGCTGATGGTGCCTGCATCTGATGGTCAGTCTCAGCGGAGGGAGAGAGCAGCAGACTGAGGGTCCGCCTCTCAACATCCCTCCTCTCCCTTTCCTCCACGGACACTGACCAACAAGGGACACTGTCTTCCAGCTGATGGTGAAACTCGAGTCGAACCGCATTATTTCTGCCTCGTGCATAAATTCATGTTGTTACTCCTATGAAGAGAAAGTGAAATATTCCTTGATATTAAAAAAGACCCAACCTGCTAATAATAACAACAACAAGCCAATCGCTACACGTTCCTACTCAGTCATTACTGCTGCAGTGCTTCTTGTAGCGCTGAATGGAAACAGGAAGAACACGCATTTGTTGAATACAAAGCGTTGACAGTGCTGAGTAAGAACTTCAACATGAACTCACTCATACAAACAGCAGCTCTTTGTATCCAACCCGGCACGCAGGGCCTCTGAATCGGATGCACCTACCGACAACAGGCTTTATCATTGGGTTTATTACAGAGATGTTTGTCGATCGACTAGGAATGCCTTGGAGATCTCGGTCGACCAACTAGTCAACTACATAAGCTAGCTATAACCTAGAAACTTTAATAACATCATTTAGATAAATAATATTGCTTCCACAATTGTAACGACAATTAACTATAAAATATACACTGGTATGCTGATGATAGAAACATGGTTAACTAACGTTACTAGTCTAGCAAGTTAGCTAACATTAGTTAGTTCCTTGGAACTGTATCAAGTGCAAGCAAGACAGATGAGTTTATTTATTATTTTGTTAGCAAACTCTTTATAAGCTTAAGCTATCGTTTTTATAACAAGTGTATGGCTTACTTTACTAGACAGAGAAGAGGCAGAATGCCGGGAGTGGGGTAGGCATGCATGAGGGACAGAGTGGAGCAGAGGAGAGGAGAGAGCCAGGAGGGGAGATGGAAGGTGAAATGGAGAGAGCTGAGAGAAGGAGAAGAAAGAGTAGATAAAAGGAGGAGAGGAGAGGAGAGAAGGAGAGAGGAGAGAAGGAGAGAAGAGAGGAGAGGAGAGAGGAGAGGAGGAGAGAGGAGAGGAGGAGAGAGGAGGAGAGGAGAGGAGGAGAGAGGAGAGGAGGAGAGAGGAGAGGAGGAGAGAGGAGGAGGAGGAGAGGAGGAGAGGAGGAGAGGAGGAGAGAGGAGAGAGGAGAGGAGGAGAGAGGAGAGAAGGCCAAGTGCGCACCACCGCCAATCCGGATGGGACCCAAAGTGGCTTAAATTGACAGACTGAAGCCGTGGCTATATAATACGCCACATGGTTAGTCAGATTTCCTTTAAATGGGCTAAGGGCAAAAAATGTTTGTGCATATTTAGTCTGTACTAGTCTACAGTAATGCTTGCTATCTGTAATAGGTACAGTTGTATGAAAATGTTTGGGCACCCCTGACAATTTCCATGATTTATAAATAATTGGGTGTTTGGATCAGCAATTTCATTTTGATCTGTCAAATAACTTATGGACACAGTAATATTTCAGTAGTGAAATTAGGTTTATTGGATTAACAGAAAATGTGCAATATGCATCATAACGAAATTAGACAGGTGCATAAATTTGGGCCCCAACAGAAAAATCACATCAATATTTAGTAGAGCCTCCTTTTGCTAAAATAACAGCCTCTAGACGCTTCCTATAGCCTCTAATAAGTGTCTGGATTCTGGATGAAGGTATTTTGGACCATTCCTCCTTACAAAACATCTCCAGTTCAGTTAGGTTTGATGGTTGCCAAGCATGGACAGCCCGCTTCAAATCATCCCACAGATTCTCAATGATATTCAGGTCTGGGGACTGGGATGGCCATTCCAGAACATTGTACTTGTTCCTCTGCATAAATGCCCGGGTAGATTTTGTGCAGTGTTTTGGGTCGTTGTCTTGTTGAAATATCCAGCCCCGGCGTAACTTCAACTTTGTGACTGATTCTTCAACATTGTTCCCAAGAATCTGCTGATATTGAGTGGAATCCATGCAACCCTCAACTTTAACAAGATTCCCAGTACCGGCACTGGCCACACAGCCCCACAGCATGATGGAACCCCCACCAAATTTTACTGTGGTTAGCAAGTGTTTTTCTTCTTTTGCCGCCATGCATAACGCCCCTTGTTATGACCAAATAACTCAATCTTTGTTTCATCAGTCCACAGCACCTTATTCCAAAATGAAGCTGGCTTGTCCATATGTGCGTTTGCATACCTCAAGCGACTCTGTTTGTGGCGTGTGTGCAGAAAAGGCTTCTTCCTCATCACTCTCCCGTACAGCTTCTCCTTGTGCAAAGTGCACTGAATTGTTGAACGATGCACAGTGACACCATCTGCAGCAAGATGATGTTGTAGGTCTTTGGAGGTGGTCTGTGGGCTGTTTTTGAAAGTTCTCACCATCATCCGCCTTTGCCTCTCCGATATTTTACTTGGCCTGCCACTTCTGGCCTTAACAAGAACTGTGCCTGTGGTCTTCCATTTCCTCACTATGTTCCTCACAGTGGACACTGACAGCTTACATCTCTGCGATAGCTTTTTGTAGCCTTCCCCTAAACCATAATGTTGAACAATCTTTGTTTTCAGGTCATTTGAGAGTTGTTTTGAGGCCCCCATGTTGCCACTCTTCAGAGGAGAGTCAAAGAGAACAACAACTTGCAATTGGCCACCTTAAATACCTTTTCTCATGATTGGATGCACTTGTCTAAGAAGTTCAAGGCTTAATGAGCTCACCAAACCAATTGTGTGTTCCAATTAATCAGTGCTAAGTAGTTACAGGTATTCAAATCAACAGAATGACAAGGGTGCCCAAATGTTTGCATAGCCTATTTTTCACATCTGATTTAATTTCATACAATTTAATATTGCTACACTAAAAATCTTTGTCTGGACAATACCCCAGTACTCAGCTTTTATTAGAAAATAAATGGCATGCCACTGTGATCATTTTCTGTGACGACAGAGTAAATTATTATGCAGCCTCAGAGGGGAGCCCAAACTTTTTCATACGACTGTTTTGCCCCAGCCACCAGTAATTCCACTAAACTACACTCTATGTCCCATCTAGGAATGTTCTGCCATCAACATAGGCAGGCTGCTACGAGGGTTGTGTCAAAGCGCCCTTTTATTGAAATAGGGGCCCAGATTCATCGGCTGGACTAAATTAACCGGAACCCAGGGACAGAGCACCACATGGAAAGTGTGAGGGCTCATGCAATGCTGGCAACATCTATTGGATCCTTCCAATTCTCAAAATATATTTTCATGTAAAAGATGTCTCAGACTGAGCACTAACCGTGGCTCAATAATAACGCCTTATGCTTGTTGCTGTTCACAGGCTCCTCAGTCATGGTTGCATTTGAGCCAACCACAGTGCTTGAGCACGAGGCCGTCATTGGGGGGTTTTTAAATGTCTGTACCATCTAACAAAGTGGGAGCAGGCCCGTCACATAAACGTCCCACAACTGCTGGACCTTGCTGAATTGCTGTGTTGTGACTATTTCACAAAGCTCAAGGTGAATGAGGGCTCCACAATTCTGTGTTTTTCTTCATATTTTCTTCACTTGATCTTTATATGTCACCAGACTTGTTTCATATATCCTCCATGCCACCCAGACATCTGTAGCCATTGGCCTGGAGGCTGATGAAACTACAGATGTGGATTTACATGTCAGCTATTATTTCAATCATTTTTTATAGTGATATTCTACAGTCATCCATGAGTAATAATGCAATTGCGTATGGATTTTTGTATGTCTCCCAGATACATGGACCAAGAGGGATACCTTTACAACCAGTTCCTGGACCTGGTGTCAGTCCCATCAAGGAGGTGCTGCACATCAAAAAGATACCAAAAGAGAGATTGTACGGCCTGGGCACCGATGGGGCGGCAGTGATGGAGGACACAACACAAAGTCTTAGATTTTTTTTTTTTTTTTTACAGGATGTCATCTTCAAACAGGACATCCCGTGGATGGTGTCTTTGGCTAGTACTGCCCACCGCCTTGCTCTGGCCTGTATAGATGCATCAGCTGACGTCCCCTATATGGACACTTCCAAGGAGCTTGAAAGCTGCTTCAGCAACCCTGGGCCTTCAGGGTGAGATTATACATCACATTTCTTCACTTGGCTACTCTGGTCTCATCTTGTTTACCTACTGCATCTACACTCAAAATAAATATATTTTGCAGGAAGTGAAAGATGTTTGCTGGCTAATCCTCAGCAAAAACTGTCAGTGCTGTCTGCATTGGCTGAAGAGGAGGAGGTGAACCAGTGCCCAACTGCTAATGGCCTCTACGCTTTCTGTGCCACGTACAGGTATTATAGATTATAGTGGACTCCAAATTAAATAATGTACTATGTTGCTATTACTGCTTTCAGTGTCTCAAAACTCTTATTTGCGTGGTGTCACAATGTGGCTTTAAAAACCTGTTTTGTTAATTGATGTATTATTGTGGAGTAACATACTTTTCTAACTCTACAGATTTGTGGCAGGACTTTACCTGCAGGCGGACGTGCTGCTTCACCTGACGCGGCTTTCAACGGTATTCCAGAAGGAGGATGTAAACTGGCCTTAAAAGAGCTGGTACATTATTTTCTATCTTCATGTTCAAACGTGTGCTAATGTCTCAGTTTAACAGAGTAACAGGACAATTAAATATTTAAGAACTACTGACACGTCATTATAATAACTTCAAGTTACTCGTGTTGTAGTTACTCCCTGTGACAATGGCAACACTCCTCGCCATGAAACATTCTGGTGATTCCGGGGTGATTTCTGAGCCAACAGTTAGGATCACCACTTTATTTTAAGAATGTGAAATGTCAGAATAATAGGAGAGAGAATGATTTATTTCAGCTTTTATTTCTTTCATCACATTCCCAGTGGGTCAGAAGTTTACATACACTCAATTAGTATTTGGTAGCATTGCCTTTAAATTGTTTAACTTGGGTCAAATGTTTTGGGTAGCTTCCCCACAATAAGTTGGGTGAATTTTGGCCCATTCCTCCTGACAGAACTGGTGTAACTGAGTCAGGTTTGTAGGCCTCCTTGCTCGCACACGCTTTTTCAGTTCTGCCCACAAATTTTCTATAGGATTGAGGTCAGGGCTTTGTGATGGCAACTGCAATACCTTGACTTTGTTGTCCTTAAGACATTTTGCCGCAACTTTGGAAGTATGCTTGGGGTCATTGTCCATTTGGAAGACCCATTTGCGACCAAGCTTTAACTTCCTGACTGATGTCTTGAGATGTTGCTTCAACATATCCACATAATTTTCCTTCCTCATGATGCCATCTATTTTGTGAAGTGCACCAGTCCCTCCTGCAGCAAAGCACCCCCACAACATGATGCTGCCACCCCCGTGCTTCACGGTTGGGATGGTGTTCTTCGGCTTGCAAGCCTCCCCCTTTTTCCTCCAAACATAACGATGGTCATTATGGCCAAACAGTTCTATTTTTGTTTCATCAGACCAGAGGACATTTCTCCAAAAAGTACGATCGTAGTCTGGCTTTTTTATGGCGGTTTTGGAGCAGTGGCTTCTTCCTTGCTGAGCAGCCTTTCAGGTTATGTCGATATAGGACTCGTTTTACTGTGGATATAGATACGTTTGTACCTGTTTCCTCCAGCATCTTCACAAGGTCCTTTGCTGTTGTTCTGGGATTGATTAGCACTTTTCGCACCAAAGTACGTTCATCTCTAGGAGACCGAACGCGTCTCCTTCCTGAGCGGTATGACGGCTGCGTGGTCCCATGGTGTTTATACTTGCGTACTATTGTTTGTACAGATGAACGTGGTACCTTCAGGCGTTTGGAAATTGCTCCCAAGGATGAACCAGACTTGTGGAGGTCTACCATTTTTTTCTGAGGTCTTGGCTGATTTCTTTTGATTTTCCCATGATGTTGAGCAAAGACGCACAGAGTTTGAAGGTAGGGCTTGAAATACATCCACAGGTACACCTCCAATTGACTCAAATGATGTCAATTAGCCTATCAGAAGTTTCTAAAGCCATGACATCATTTTCTGGAATTTTCCAAGCTGTTTAAAGGTACAGTCAACTTAGTGTATGTAAACTTCTGACCCACTGGAATTGTGATATAGTGAATTATAAGTGAAATAATCTGTCTGTAAACAATTTTTGGAAGAATTACTTGTGTCATGCACAAAGTAGATGTCATAACCGACTTGCCAAAACTATAGTTTGTTAACATGAAATCTGTGGAGTGGTTGAAAAGAGTTTTAATGACTTCAACCTAAGTGTATGTAAACTTCCGACTTCAACTGTAAATGTGAAAGTAGATCCTCTTTGTCCCTCTCCCTTCTTGTTATTCTCTCTGTTATTGCACTTTCAAAACAGACTGGAGGAACAGACTGCAGGGAGAGCATCTCCCCCATCAAGGAGCTCAATTACAGGAGGGAGTTGAAAATCTTTTTCCAAAAGCCCAGAAGAATAAAGTGCTCTGACAAAGGCTGCAAACTATGTCAGAACTAGGTTTTCTGGAAAGATATTTCCAATGCCCTTCTTTTGTGATGAACATGAATTAGTGGGCTCTAATTCATGTTTAGTCAAATGTTCCTCTGTTAATTTTGTAAAGAAAACCTATTTATTTCAGAAAGGTCTTTTTTGTGTTTCTTTAGATAGCTGCAGCACTCAACCTTAAATTGCATCCTGTATACTATAATAATTTATTTATTTCAGTTTTTTCCTTTTAAAAAGTAACCAGAACCAAGGTTTTCATTACTTATACATATTTTGTTTTGGGGGGAGGTCCTCGGAACACCCCAAAAAAGGGGGGACACCCCCCACCCCTGCTAACTTTCCCCCACAGCTAACAGATTTTCCAGAGGAAACACTGACATACTACTATAACTATACCAACTATACCTATTATTAACTAGAGATGGGCACTAATATGGAAAGTCCCTATCGATGTCAGTTGAAATTTGTTTTATTTGCAAACGATATCATATCGGAATGACTATATAACTTATAACTCTTCAACTGACTGAGAGGGGGAGCTACTGGGGCTGGGGGGGGGGGCAGGGACACAGGGAGAATTACATCATTCAATTCGAAGAACATCATTCCACTGTCCGACGAAAATTCCAGACCACTGGCAAACTACCTAGGACAGGTCGTCCCACCAAAGTCAGCCCAAGAGCTGACCGAAAGATGCTCATAGAAGTCTCTAAGAACCCCAGGGTAACATCAAGGTATCTACAGGCCTCTCTTGCCACAATCAATGTCAAAGTGCATGGGTACACTGTCAGAAAGAGACTGCACACACTTGGCCTACATGGGAGGTCAGGAAGGAAGAAGACTCTGCTCTCAAAAAAGAATATCAAGACACAACTGACTACCCAGGTGTTGTTACTCCACAATACTAATCTTGTTGACAGAGGAAAAAGAAGTAAGCCTGTACAAAAGGGATCATCAACTGGATTCAGCCGAGGGACGATTTTTCTTGAGTGGATGGTCAGGGGGCTGAAACATAATTATGAATAATTTGTAGACTGCAAATTGACTGCAAAAAGCCCAAACCGATTTAATATTTGATACGAAATTATCCTTTCAAACCTTGAGTACATTTGTATATAATCACATAGATGGGTTAGCGGACAACGTCCAAAAAACAATGTGCACGCTTCCATGGAGCAGAAGTCAGCGTGTTGTTGTGATTCTGGATGGCCAGATTGCTAGCTAGAATGACGAGAAACTGACATGTGGGAAACCGTAAGTGGCTCGTTTCATCTTGTTCTTAATACCATGTCTTGTTTTGAGGTGTTTTGGCTGATTTCATGTCAATGCTAATATGGCAAAAAATTAGCTAGCTAGCTAGCCAACAACTGTAATGATGTATTTGAGAGAGGTGCACATTGTGTAACTGTTTTTATGTTTTCAATAAACACTGGAGACTAAATATAGTTTACATGTCGTTAACAATCTAAGCCAAACCCATCTGTTTTGCCCCATAGTTGGGTTTTGTTGCTAGACAACCAACCCATTGATATATCTCTGACCCAGGGGTGTGAATACTTATATAAATGAGATATTTCTGTATTTAATTTCCAGGCACTGTAGATAAATATCTGGAGTTCTCACCATGTCCTCGGTCCAGTACGGGTGTGTCGGTGCGCGAGGAGCAATTGCTGCGGACAACGCTACAGTTGGTGGCACAGCCCACCAGGGTGATGCCTGCTAGCATGCCTTCCACCCCGCCTGTCTCCTTACCACCACCACCCTCCCCAGAGTCCAGCACGATCTCACCCGCCGGGTAGTCACTCTCACTGGCCGCTGCAGACAGAAACGCACACACAGACACCCACATATGCAAACACAGAAACAAGCACGGCAAACACAGAAATAAACACACACACACACAGAAATAAACACACACACACACACAGAAATAAACACACACACAGAAATAAACACACACACACACAGAAATAAACACACACACACACACACACACACAGAAATAAACACACACACACACACACACACACACACACAGAAATAAACACACACACAGAAATAAACACACACACACACACACACAGAAATAAACACACACACACACACACACACACACACACACAGAAATAAACACACACACACACACACAGAAATAAACACACACACACACACAGAAATAAACACACACACACACACACACACACAGAAAAACACAGACGTTAGAGGTGATTCTAGTTCAGTGCATTTGAAAGTATTCAGACTCTTTCCCTTTTTCAACATTTTGTTACGTTACAGCCTTATTCTAACATTTGGGCTCCCAAGTGGTTCAGTGGTCTAAGACACTGTATCTCAGTGCTAGAGGAGTCACTACAGACCCTGGTTCAGTGGTCTAAGACACTGTATCTCAGTGCTAGAGGAGTCACTACAGACCCTGGTTCAGTGGTCTAAGACACTGCATCTCAGTGCTAGAGGAGTCACTACAGACAACCTGGTTCAGTGGTCTAAGACACTGCATCTCAGTGCTAGAGGAGTCACTACAGACCCTGGTTCAGTGGTCTAAGACACTGTATCTCAGTGCTAGAGGAGTCACTACAGACCCTGGTTCAGTGGTCTAAGACACTGTATCTCAGTGCTAGAAGAGTCACTACAGACAACCTGGTTCAGTGGTCTAAGACACTGTATCTCAGTACTAGAGGAGTCACTACAGACAACCTGGTTCAGTGGTCTAAGACACTGCATCTCAGTGCTAGAGGAGTCACTACAGACAACCTGGTTCAGTGGTCTAAGACACTGCTTCTCAGTACTAGAGGAGTCACTACAGACAACCTGGTTCAGTGGTCTAAGACACTGCATCTCAGTGCTAGAGGAGTCACTACAGACAACCTGGTTCAGTGGTCTAAGACACTGTATCTCAGTGCTAGAGGAGTCACTACAGACAACCTGGTTCAGTGGTCTAAGACACTGCATCTCAGTGCTAGAGGAGTCACTACAGACAACCTGGTTCAGTGGTCTAAGACACTGCATCTCAGTACTAGAGGAGTCACTACAGACAACCTGGTTCAGTGGTCTAAGACACTGTATCTCAGTGCTAGAGGAGTCACTACAAACCCTGGTTCAGTGGTCTAAGACACTGCATCTCAGTGCTAGAGGAGTCACTACAAACCCTGGTTCAGTGGTCTAAGACACTGCATCTCAGTGCTAGAGGAGTCACTACAGACAACCTGGTTCAGTGGTCTAAGACACTGTATCTCAGTGCTAGAGGAGTCACTACAAACCCTGGTTCAGTGGTCTAAGACACTGCATCTCAGTGCTAGAGGCGTCACTACAGACAACCTGGTTCAGTGGTCTAAGACACTGCATCTCAGTACTAGAGGAGTCATTACAGACAACCTGGTTCGAATCCAGACAACTGTACAACGGTATCACAACCGGCCGTGATTGGGAGTCCCATAGGGTGGCGCACAATTGGCCCAGCGTTGTCCGAGTTTGGCCGGTGTAGGCCTTCATTGTAAATAAGAATTTGTTCTTAACTGACTTGCCTAGTTAAATAAAGGTTAAAATAAAAATAATGTTTATTTTTTACCCTCAATCTACACACAACACCCCAACATGACAAAGTGAAAACTGGTTTTTAGAAATGTTTGCAAATGTATTAAAAATAAAAACCTTATTTACATAAGTATTCAGACCCTTTGCTATGAGACTTGAAATTGAGCTCAGGTGCATCCTGTTTCCATTGATCATCCTTGAGATGTTTCTACAACTTGATTGGAGTCCACCTGGGGTAAATTCAATTGATTGGACATTATTTGGAAAGGCACACACTTGTCTATATAATGTCCCACAGTTGACAGTGCAGGTCAGAGCAAAAACCAAGCCATGAGGTCAAACCTTCCAGAAGGACAAACATCTCTGCAGCACTCCACCAATCAGGCCTTTATGGTAGAGTGGCCAGACGGAAGCCACTCGTCAGTAAAAGGCACATGACAGCCCGCTTGGAGTTTGCTAAAAGGCACCTAAAGGACTCTCAGACCACGAGAAACAAGATTCTCTGCTCTGATGAAACCAAGATTGAACTCTTTGGCCTGAATGCCAAGCGTCACGTCTGGAGTAAACCTGGCACCATCACTACGGTGAAGCATGGTGGTGGCAGCATCATGCGGTGGGGATGTTTTTCAGCGGCAGGTACTGGGAGACTAGTCAGGCTCGAAGGAAAGATGATCGAACATCTCTGGAGAGACCTGAAAATACCTGTGTAGCGACGCTCCCCATCCAACCTGACAGAGCTTGAGAGGATCTGCAGAGAAGAATGGGAGAAACTCCCCAAATACAGGTGTTCCAAGCTTGAAGCTTCATACCCAAGAAGACCTGAGGCTGTAATCACTACCAAAGGTGCTTCAACAAAGTACTGAGTAAATACTTATGTAAATATGATAAGTCAGTTTTTCGTTTTTAATACATTTGAAATAATTTCCACAGGTGGACTCCAATCAAGTTGTAGAAACATCTCAAGGATGATCAATGGAAACAGGATTCACCTGAGCTCAATTTCGAGTCTCATAGCAAAGGGTCTGAATACTTATGTAAATAAGGTATTTCTGTTTTAATTTTTTATACATTTGCAAACATTTCTAAAAACCTGTTTTTGCTTTGTCATTATGGGGTATTGTGTGTAGATTCAAGAGGAACAGAAATTAATTGAATCAATTTTAGAATAAGGCTGTAATGTAACAAAATGTGGATAAAGTCAAGGGGTCTGAATACTTTCCGAATGCACTGTATACATTATGTTGATTTGATCTGAATACTATGGTCATGTTATGGTTGTAGATTTGGTTCAGGTGGAGAGTGCTATATGGTCGTGTTGCGTTGTTGAATGCACTGAGCTGTCTGTTTGAACTACTGGTGCATTGCTCAGACACCCATGCATCCCCCACAAGACATGCCACCAGAGGTCTCTTCACAGTCCCTAAATCCAGAACACACTATGGGAGGAACACAGTACTACTGATGCAAGCAGTAGAATCAGATTTTAAAAAATGTATAAAAAATACACCTTATGGAACAGCGGAGACTGTGAAGCAACACAGACATAGGCACAGACACATGCATACACACATACACACGATAACATTCACACTATACACACAAGTACACATGGATATTGTACTGTACATATGTGGTAGTGGTGGAGTAGGGACCTGAGGGCACACAGTGTGTTGTGAAATCTGTGAATGCATTGTAATGTTTTTAAAATGGTATGAACTGATTTAATGTTTCTGTAACCCAGGTAGAGTATGGGGATCCATAATAAATACAAATACAAAAAACAGATAGGTGGTCGGTAGTCATGTTATTATGGCAGTAGATTACTAATAGGTCAAGTTCCGGTAGATTTGGTCCAGACGGTGAGTGCTACTGTATGTGGTCATTACGTGGTAATAGATCTGGTTGTGTTGTTATGGTAGTAGGGTGCTAAGTTGTCAAGCTGTGGTAGATTTGGTCTAATAGTGAGTACTATGTGTTTGACCACTAACCTGGAGATGCAGTACTATGTGTTTGACCACTAACCTGGAGATGCAGTACTATGTGTTTGACCACTAACCTGGAGATGCAGTACTATGTGTTTGACCACTAACCTGGAGATGCAGTACTATGTGTTTGACCACTAACCTGGAGATGCAGTACTATGTGTTTGACCACTAACCTGGAGATGCAGTACTATGTGTTTGACCACTAACCTGGAGATGCAGTACTATGTGTTTGACCACTAACCTGGAGATGCAGTACTATGTGTTTGACCACTAACCTGGAGATGCAGTACTATGTGTTTGACCACTAACCTGGAGATGCAGTACTATGTGTTTGACCACTAACCTGGAGATGCAGTACTATGTGTTTGACCACTAACCTGGAGATGCAGTACTATGTGTTTGACCACTAACCTGGAGATGCAGTACTATGTGTTTGACCACTAACCTGGAGATGCAGTACTATGTGTTTGACCACTAACCTGGAGATGCAGTACTATGTGTTTGACCACTAACCTGGAGATGCAGTACTATGTGTTTGACCACTAACCTGGAGATGCAGTACTATGTGTTTGACCACTAACCTGGAGATGCAGTACTATGTGTTTGACCACTAACCTGGAGATGCAGTACTATGTGTTCGACCACTAACCTGGAGATGCAGTACTATGTGTTCGACCACTAACCTGGCACGCTGGTATGTGTTTGACCACTAACCTGGCACGCTGGAGATGCAGAGCACGTGGGCATTGCAGACGTTGAACTGGTCGACCAACGAGCCAGGCTGGTTGGCATCAATGATGACCACCTTGATGATGATGACGACGATGATAACGGTTTTGCATTATTTGACAAATTGTACAAATGGCAGCAACAAGCTTAATTACAAGTACAACTTACAGTGCAATGATTTGATACAAAAAAAAGTCTTATTTAACACCTTGCTGGCCGAGTGGGTACTGGTCAGGATCCAGACTCTGCTACTCATAGTGTCTGTTTCATGGAGCTCCTTAGACTGGGGGAAGGAAAGGGGGAGGGACGGAGGAAGGAGGGAGAGGTGGGGGTGAGAAACGGAAGAAGAGGCAATAAGTATGTTTTCAAACCAAAACAACTAGATGAACAGACAGACAGACAGACAGACAGACAGACAGACAGACAGACAGACAGACAGACAGACAGACAGACAGACAGTACCTTCCTCTTCTCTGGTTGGCTGCTCTTGCCGTCTCCTCCCTCTCCCTCCTCTATGGCTAGAGGATTTGTAACGCCGTTGCCGAGGGCAGCCTTTACTGTCATCACTTCCTGAGTGCACGTCTTCCATCCCGTCAGGTCCACGCCCGCCGCACACCACAACTACACAGTTTGTGTACACACATCGTTAACAAACGTTGGCGTAAAACAACTTTTTGGTTATGATGTAAGTAATATTCTTCAAGAATCAATGGGTGTGTATATAATTAATTAACATGATGATTGCCTTCCTGTTGGGGTCCTTCTCCACTAGGGGGCGACAGTAGACCGGAACAGGGACATTCTTCATGCGGTTGTCCTCCTTCTCATTGGCCTGGGAGAAGACAGACAGACAAAGCCTCGAATCACAAAACTGCTAGAAGAAGCCACTCCCACTCAATTCAATCAAACCCACATTGCTGTATTCATATAGCCATATAACCACACCTTTGACATGTCTGATGTGTCTTGGGGAAGGGTTTTCTAATGATCAATTAGCCTTTTAAAATGATAAACTTGGATTAGCTAACACAACGTGCCATTGGAACACAGGAGTGATGGTTGCTGATAATGGGCCTCTGTACGCCTATGTAGATATTCCATAAAATATCTGCCATTTCCAGCTACAATAGTCATTTACAACATTAACAATGTCTACACTGTATTTCTGATCAATGTGATGTTATTTTAATGGACAAAAAATGTGTCAGTGGGGTCTGTCCACATGTATGAGGGACAGGGCCATTGATCCAGTTAGCTGTGTCAGACTGTGTGGGGTCTGATAGGCTTAGCGGCTGAAAGACGCACACCAGTTAGGAGTAGGCCATTTTGAGAAGTTGGTCTGATGGTGCCCTCTGATGTCATCGGCATCCCCCTTGCTTGCCGGAACAATAAACGTCCGCTGTACCTAACATTATTAATAAACTTTAGATATACGAATGACCAAACCCTGTCTCTGGGATGGCTAACTCTAGAGATCCCTTCGGTCTCCACAGAGTTGGGTTTCTACAGAGCTCCCTGGAACTAGATGTACTGGTGCCTCTCAGGAATTGTGTATTTGTATTATGTTGTAGAAACCCAACTCTGTATGAGAGATCTGAAGCTCAATAAAAAATACAAGTGAAATAAAAATAGGGAACAAAAGAAGAAAGCCTGGACCACCTATTGAGATTTATTAAGTAAACCGGTGATAAATACGGTGAAAAGGAGACCGGAGTGTGACTTTAACAGTGTGTCAGACTGTGGTGTCTGTGACTGGTCTTTGGGGGAACTAAGAGCGGCTCATGCTAGGTTAGGGGGGACTCTTGGGTGTAACTTACCTGTTGTTTCTTCATTGGGCCTTCCAGTGCAGTATCCAGCTGAGCACCAGTCTATGGGAGAAAAACAGTTAGAGAGACAACATCCTATATGCTGTATTTTGACTGCTACATGGAAGGCATTTTTATTTATATATTTTTTTTTATTTAGGGGGAGATTAGCTTTAATATTGCAGATAGATTGTAGATTCCATCAATGTAATTGCCTGCATCATGTTTTTAGTAAATATATGTTCCTTTATTATTCCCCCTAACCCTACCACCGCTCCCCCATTGGAGTAAACTAATGAACAACAACACTCAGTCTTCTACTTCCTGTTTACAGTGCATTCAGAAAGTATTCAGACCCCTTCACTTTTTCCACATTTTGTTACGTTTCAGCCTTATTCAAAAATGGATTTTTTTCATTAATCGACACACAATACCCCATAATGACAAAGCAAAAACAGGTTTTTAGAATGTTTGGCAAATGTATTTTTTTAAATGTATTTTTATTTATTTAACCTTTATTTAACTAGACAAGTCAGTTAAGAACAAATTATTATTTACAATGACGGCCTACCCCGGCCAAACCCGAACAACGCTGGGCCAATTGAGGGGTCGCGAGATGATTTCCAGAATGTGTGAAATACAATTTTAAAACAATAAAAATCATTTAAACCATAATTAAATAATATAATTCAGATTTTATATTTTATTCAGCCTACCGATGTTCTTCTTTTCACAAACCCCGAGGTGATTACGACAGATTAGCGACAGCATCAGTTGAGGTCATTTTCGGCGCCATAGGAAACATTGCGAAAACTTAGCTAACTAGCTCAAATCAAAAGGTTTAAGCCTAGCATATTTTCGTCAACATGAAACGTTGGTTAATATCGACCAAAGACAAAGCAGAGGCCAGCAGAGGCCAGCAGAGAAGCAGCTCCACCATCAGAAAGACCATCGAGTGGGTAAGAACATCCACCAGAAGTCGGACCAGCCTTCCTCCTCCAAGTGTCGAAAGTATCAAGAGTAATATATACAGTATGGATTCACATGCGTCGTTGTCAACGAAATACAACATCCCCAATGTGTCGTGTGCACTGAGGTGCTTGCACATGAAAGCCTAAAGCCCGTAAAAATGCTACGACACTTGAAAACCAAGCGCTCCTCTCTCGCTGTGAAAACAGTATACATTTTCCGCCGAAAGGATCGACAGTTGCTAGGCCAAAAGAAAGCAAACAAACAACAATCCCTGCCAAGCTCAAAAGGCATCATATGAGGTGGCATACTTAATTGCAAAGGCAAAAAAGCCACACACAATCGGGGAAACCCTAATCAAACCCGCTGCAATAGCTATAAGTCGGGCTATGCACTAGAATCAGTGCCGGTCTAACGGCACCATCGCCCGGCGCATCACCGACTTAGCCCAGGACATAAAGTGTCAGCTGATTGACAGAGTGAAGAAAGGGAAATATGCTTTGCGGTTAGATGAATCCACAGATATATCAAACTATGCCCAGCTGCTTGTATTGGTCAGATACAGTTTTGACGGGAGACTTGAGGAGGACATGCTTATTTGCACTGCGCTGGATGGAACGTGAACAGGCGAGGACATTATCAAAAAACTGGACAACGACCTAAAAGAAGGGGGACTGTCTTGGGATGAGTGTCTTGGTGTTTGTACAGATGGTGCTGGACGATGCTGGGGGAAAGAAAGGACTGAAAGAAAGAGTCTTAAAGTGACGCCTCACGGACATTTCACTGTATTATACATAGAGGAGCTCTTGCAAGTAAAACACTCGACCCAGAGCTTAAAAGTGTTCTTGACACTGCGATAAAAATGGTCAACTACATAAAATCGCGCCCACTCAACACCAGGCTGTTTGCCACTCTCTGCAACGAACTAGGCTCGGAGCACGAGGGCCCGCTGTTCCATACTGAGGTGAGGTGGCTTTCGCGAGGAAATGTTCTCACCCGCCTGTATGAGCTGCGGGATGAGATGCGCTTATTTCTGATGGAGAATGGGTCACAGCTCGCTGACCACCTGACTGACCCTGACTGGTTAACAAAGCTAGCATACTTGTCTTGCATATGTGATAAACTGAATGGACTTAATATGTCATTACAAGGTGAAAATACAAGCATCCTGTCGCCGAATGATAAAATCCACGCATTCAAGGGGAAAGTTGAAGGTTGGACTGCGGGAGTTGAAATGGGTAGGATCGATATGTTTTCTGAGCTGGACGAATTCATGGAGGACAATTAACTGAGTGTTAACACTGTGAAGAAGTCTATCACTACCCACCTTGAAGCCCTCCTGGAACGCTTGAATAAGTATTTCCTAGAGGATACAACTCCGGAACAATACGACTGGATAAGATCACCATTCAATGTAACGACCGTACAACACCTGTCATCTGACCTGGAGGACGCACTGGTTGAACTGTCAAGCGATCGAACCTTAAAGACAGCGTTTCATTCATTTCAGTTGAGAGGGAATACCCACAGCTATCCAAGGCCGCAATGGATGTACTGATGCCGTTCGCATGTACATACTTATGTGAAAAGACTTTCATACATACAAAAATAAGTACAGATCGCGATTGAACCTGGAGGATGATCTCTGAGTGGCCGTCTCCAAAATGAAACCCAGACTGGCCTTGTTGTGCTCCAAACATAGTGCCCACCCATCTCATTAGGTAAGTTTAACATTACAAAATGACTATATTAATTAATATTATGGTTGTTAGGCTACTGTGTTCTCTCTGTTATCGTTATGCCAGTGTTTGAATAGTCTAGGCCTATTTGTGCGTGGGCGAACATTTGTATGCTTCAACCACATACGGGGATAGTGGGGGGGTCGCTAGTCTCTGGCACCGTTGGGGGGTCGGGAACCCACGCCCTATGGGACTGCCAATCCCGGCCAGATTGTGATACAGCCTGTAATTGAACCAGGGTCTGTAGTGACGCCTCTAGCACTGAGCTGCAGTGCCTTAGACCGCTGTGCCACTCGGGAGCCCTTATTAAAGATAAAAAACGGAAATATTGCATTTACATACGTTTTCAGACCCTGATTGCTCACTTTGTCTTGGTGGTTCCAAACTTCTTCCATTTAAGAATGATGGAGGCCACTGTGTTCTTGGGGACAAATGTTTTGGTACCCTTCCCCAGATCTGTGCCTCGACACAATCCTGATCAATGGAAACATGGATCTGAATACTTATGTAAATAAAGTATTTCAGTTTTTTTTTTAATTCACACATTCTGGAAATATTTTGAAAAAATTATAAAAACCTGTTTTCGCTTTGTCATTATGGGTTGTTGTGCGTAGATTGATGAGGGATTTATTTATTCTTTATACATTTTAGAATAAGGCTGTAACGTAACAAAATGTGGAAAAAGTGAAGGGGTCTGAATACTTTCCAAATGCACTGCATACATACTTTATACATTTTACGGACACAATGTATTTTACAATAGTTATTTATTTGTTTTTAGTCCCACCCTTCAGCTACCCTCAACCCCTCCCATCTATCTCTGAACACCATCCAGTTTGATTTATATTCGCCATATATTTTTAACTGTGCTGTTTCACTAAAGTTCTGAACCTACAGTATATACATTTAACAGATCCTGTATATTTCACATTATTTATCTTGTTGTTATTAGTCCCGCCCTTCAGCTCCACTCAACCCCTCCCATCAATCTCTTAACTCCAACCATTTTTTTATTTCTATTTGCCATATATTGTTCAACTGTGCTGTGATGTTTCACTAAAGTTCTGAACCTTTCAGTTCTCATAGTTTCTACAGATTGTAAATTAAAGATTATTATACTATTGATTGATTGACTATGACTTCTCAAATAACCCAGCAGAACTATTTGCAGAGTTAGCTCCAGGTAAATGTTGCAATTCTTTCCAAAACAAATGATCTAATGATTCTGTCTCTTCGCAGCAAAATCTGCAGAGCTGGGATGGCATGGATGGCATGGATGGCATTTTACTTGGACGCTGAATGCTTGCTAAACACTAAGCTTGGTGGGCAAACGGCCGGACAGACAGACAGGTGGGTGAGAGACGGTACCTGTTTGAAGCGTGGCGGTACGCTCCAGCCGCAGGCCTGCATAATGCCGTCATCGCGGCGCATGTGCTCTCGGACCTGCCGGTACTGTTCCCGGCGCTGCTCACGACGAGCCGACAGCGCAGAGTCGCTGAGGAGAGACGCAACACCATTACTGGCCAGTCTAGAACAGAGGGAGGAGAGAGAGAGCGAGAGAGAGAAAGAGAGGCGGAGAGATAGAAGCGAAGCGTTAGCAAGCGCGGCCAGGCTGCTGCAAAGAAGGAGACAAGCTACAGCAGCATGGTTTGTTTTGAAGCAGTTACGTACAGCCAGCTCAACAGCCACGAGAAAACCAATGGAGAACAAAAGGACACACCCACAGACAGGAGCACAAAATAAGAACCAATCACAATAAGTCATCTGCACTTAGCACTAATCACTAAGAACAATGCACAGAGCAGTAATATGAACTAGTCACCATTTTTAATGCAAGAACACTACTAACTGATTCAAAATCTGATGGGAGGGAACGGTTATCTGCTCATCATAATTTGACTCAAAAATATGTGAGGGAAAAAATGACAGTGCCACCCCCAAACTCTCCCCTACACATGCATGGGTGAGAGACAAACTCTACAATGTTAGAGGGTGGACAAGAGAGGGAGGGAGGGAGGAAGAGGGACAGAGAGATAAGAGGGAGGGATGGGAAGGCGGGAGGGACAGAGATGGAGGACGATCAGAGGGAGAGAACGAAAATAAAAAAGGTTGGTGTGTTTTTTCTCTCACTCTTCTGGGAAGAACTCCATGGTTCGGTTTGAGGTGGAGATCTGACACATGGTGTGATGGCGTCTCTGGGGGAAGCCTGCAGGGGACGGGGACTTGTAGTGGATGTTGACGCTGTAGTACGGACGCTTGACTGGCGGAGGGCTGGCCGAGGAACTGAACAGACGGGCGAAACTGGAAGGAGAGAAGCGAGAGGGAGAGAGAGATGTACAGTCAGAAAGTTTTGTAAGGATTTCATTAACTGTGCATTACAAAGCATACAGTACACAGCCTTAAGGCGTCCGCATGTTTCCCAGCCAAAACAGTTTGGAAGAGTTTGTGCATATATTATGATGACATTTTGTGACGTATTTGTTCGTTTTGGACTTCGGGTAAGGGTTTTTCGGCTGTTCAGGCACACAAATTCTTTCCTTGAGGCAAGCCGAAGTCTACGCCCCCTTTGTCGTGATTGGTCAACAGTAGGGATTCTTCTATAAAGTCTTTGTTGTCATTTAATGAGAGACGACTCGTTTTCATGAACTTTTCATTAAAAAAAGAATACTGCACCAATCCTTAGTTAGATGTAAAATTGCACGACTATGTCCTTTTTTCTTGAGTTATCTTACATTAATGTGGACTATTTTGAGTCGTCTCAGTACTATTGCCGCTTTTTTCTTGTTTTTCAAGAGCAAAGAGGGAGTATGTGAGCACATACTGTACTGATGACAACCCACAACTGTACTGATAACAACCCACAACTGTACTGATAACAACCCACAACTGTACTGATAACAACCCACAACTGTACTGATAACAACTCACAACTGTACTGATAACAACCCACAACTGTACTGATAACAACTCACAACTGTACTGATAACAACTCACAACTGTACTGATAACAACTCACAACTGTACTGATAACAACTCACAACTGTACTGATAACAACTCACAACTGTACTGATAACAACTCACAACTGTACTGATAACAACTCACAACTGCCAGATGGTGGATTTCTTCTTCTCCTGCATTTGAGGACTCTCCCTGGACGCCCTGAGGAGACAGAGAGAGGCATGTTTGTACAGCAATAAAGCGGGAGCAGCATATACCTAGCCTGGTCGCAGGTCTGTTCGTCTTGCCAACTTCTATGGTCATTGTCATGTTAAACATAGGAGACAGGGCCTGCCTCTCCTGATCATCTCTATCCACCAGACGGCCTACTGCATCTCCATCAGCCTCTCCTTGTACTGGTTCCTCTCCCCCCCACTCCCCCTTCTCCTCTCCTCACCTGATCATCTCTGTCCACCGGACGGCCTCCTGTAGTTCCATTAGTCTCTCCTTATACTGGTTCCTCTCCATCAGGACCCTCGCCATCTCCACCCGCGTGAAACGCCGACGCTGCGTCATGGTCACATCTCCATCCACCATCGGAGACGAATACTGAGGGAGAAAATGAGGAGGAGAGATGGGAGGAGATGAGAAGGGAGGAGAGAGAAGAGGGAGGAGAGAGGGCACATGTTGCATTCATACCCTTTTACAATGTCGTGCCTGCCGACCCCAAACTGTTCTGCGCTGGCTATCAGAAATGTTATTTTTCACAACATTTTCAGAAGACTAAAAGCAAACTATTCAATACCAACCCGAGAAGCATAGCAAGCTCAACATGCCCCTAGATCAGCGTTTCCCAAAATAGGTCTCACCTGATTTGAAAATAGGTTCGCGAGACAATCTTCTTCCTACAAATGTCTCTATCTTTTGAATGGTTTAAACTACAAAATATTTTGACCTCATCACTTAAAGATAACACTCTAAGGAACACGTTCAGTGCATTCAGAAAGTGTTCAGACCCTTTCCCTTTTTACAAAGTTTGTTACGTTACAGTTACGTTTTCCCAAAATGTATTAAATTATTGTTTTTCCTCAAAGCGAAAACAGGTTTTTAGACTTATTTGCAAATTTATTACAAATAAAAAACAAAAATACCTTATTTACATAAGTATTCAGACCCTTTGCTATGAAACTCCAAATTGAGCTCAGGTGCATCCTGTTTCCATTGATCATCTTTGACATGTTTCTTCAACTTGATTGGAGTCCACCTGTGGTAAATTCAATTGATTGGACACAAAGGAATTGTACGTAGAGCTCCAAGACAGGATTGTGTCGAGGCACAGATCTGGGGAAGGGTACCAAAACATTTCTGCAGCATTGAAGGTCCCCCAAAATACAGTGGTCTCATCATTCTTAAATGGAAGAAGTTTGGAACCACCAAGACTCTTCCTAGAGCTGGCCGCCCGGCCAAACTGAGCAATCGAGGGATAAGGGAGGTGACCAAGAACCCGGTGGTCACTCTGACAGAGCTCCAGAGCTCCTCTATGGAGATGGGAGTAACGTCCAGAAGGACAACCATCTCTGCAGCACTCCACCAATCAGGCCTTTATGGTAGAGTGGCCAGGCGGAAGCCACTGCTCAGTAAAAGGCACATGACAGCCTGCTTGGAGTTTGCCAAAAGGTACATAAAGGACTCAGACCATGAGAAACAAGATTCTCTGACCTGATGAAACCAAAATTGAACTCTTTGGCCTGAATTCCAAGAGTCACGTCTGGAGGAAACCATGCACCGCTCATCACCTGGCCAATACCATCCCTACGGTGAAGCATGGTGCTGGCAGCACCATGCTGTGGGGATGGTTTTCAATGGCAGGGACTGGGAGACTAGTCAGGCTCGAAGGGAAAGATGAACGGCGCAAAGTATAGAGAGAGCCTTGATGAAAACCTGCTCCAGAGCACTCCGGACCTCAGACTCGGGCAAAGGTTCACCTTCCAATAGGACAACAACCCTAAGCACACAGCCAAGACAACGCAGGAGTGGCTTCGGGACAAGTCTCTGAATGCCGTTGAGTGGCCCAGCCTAAGTCCGGACTTAAACCCGATCAAACATCTCTCGAGAAACCTGAGAATAACTGCAGCAACGCTCCCCATCCAACCTGACAGAGCTTGAGAGGTTCTGCAGAGAAGAATGGAAGAAACTCTCCAAATACAGGTGTGCCAAGCTTGTAGCGTCAAACCCAAGAAGACTCAAGGCTGTGATCGCTGCTAAAGGGTCTGAATACTTATGTAAATGTGATATCATAATTTTATTTTCTTGGGGAAAAAAACTTTTTAATCCATTTTAGAATAAGGCTGTAACGTAACTAGGGCTGTTGCAGTGACCGTATTACCGCCACACCGGCGGTCACGAGTCATGAAGGCAGTCAAATTCCACTTGACTATTTAGTCATGGTAACTAGGCTTCTCCAAGCTCTGATGCTGCTGATGGTCATTAGTAGTCTACCAAACTAGCTAACTGCCTGGTACTCAGCACTCTATTGTCCCTCTAATCACTCTGACGTCAATGCAAATGTATCGAAAATCGAATCAAACACTTCATGAGAGCCCCTGAGCGCATGTTGCACAACATTTCTATAAGCTACAGAGTGATGGCTATGGTATCAATATCATGCCAAATGTATTGTGAACACACAACATGCATTTTGTATTCGTGTATCATGATCTGTACAAATAAGTACCAATCCACAAATGTAAATCACTTTCCATAAACGTAAATCACTTTCCATAAATGTAAATCACTTTCCACATGTATCATAGCCACACAGCAACCACTTCCTCTATATTCAACACACCAGAATTCTGTATCTTAGTCTGTGAGCGTACAAAAAATCTTTGGAAATAAATTAATGACAACTGTACCAAAGAAATATCAAAGTTTATATATTAAAGTTGTAAATATTGCCAGGTTGGTTATAACAGCTGTTTCACAAGGTGTTTATTAAGTTGTAAGGTATCCTTTGATGGGATTTATTAGTTCCACATTATTAACTGTTCCCAGGACCTACAATAGATACATACAGTTGAAGTCGGAAGTTTACATACACCTCAGTTTTTCAGAATTCCTGACATTTAATCCTAGTAAAAAGTACCTGTTTTAGGTCAGTTAGGATCACCACTTTATTTTAAGAATGTGAAATGTCAGAATAATAGTAGAGAGAATGATTTATTTCAGCTTTCATTTCTTTCATCACATTCCCAGTGGGTCAGAAGTTTACATACACTCAATTAGTATTTGGTAGCATTGCCTTTAAATTGTTTAACTTGGGTCAAACGTTTCAGGTAGCCTTCCACAAGCTTCCCACAGTAAGTTGGGTGAATTTTGGCCCATTCCTCCTGGCAGAACTGGTGTAACTGAGTCAGGTTTGTAGGCCTCCTTGCTCGCACACACTTTTTCAGTTCTGCCCACAGATTTTCTACTTTGTTGACCTTAAGCCATTTTGCCATAACTTTGGAAGTATGCTTGGGGTCATTGTCCATTTGGAAGACCCATTTGCGACCAAGCTTTAACTTCCTGACTGATGTCTTGAGATGTTGCTTCAATATATCCACATAATTTTCCTTCCTCATGATGCCATCTATTTTGTGAAGTGCACCAGTCCCTCCTGCAGCAAAGCACACACACAACATGATGCTGCCACCTCCGTGCTTCACGGTTGGGATGGTGTTCTCCGGCTTGCAAGCCTCCCCCTTTTTCCTCCAAACATAACGATGGTCATTATGGCCAAACAGTTCTATTTTTGTTTCATCAGACCAGTGTCCCCATGTGCAGTTTCAAACTGTAGTCTGGCTTTTTTATGGCGGTTGTGGAGCAGTGACTTCTTCCTTGCTGAGCGGCCTTTCGGGTTATGTCGATATAGGACTCGTTTTACTGTGGATATAGATACTTTTGTACCTGTTTCCTCCAGCATCTTCACAAGGTCCTTTGCTGTTGTTCTGGGAATGATTTGCACTTTTCGCACCAAAGTACGTTCATCTCTAGGAGACAGAACGCGTCTCCTTCCTGAGTGGTATGACAGCTGCGTGGTCCCATGGTGTTTATACTTGCGTACTATTGTTTGTACAGATGAACATGGTACCTTCAGGTGTTTGGAAATTGCTCCCAAGGATGAATCAGACTTGTGGAGGTCTACACGAGGTCTTGGCTGATTTCTTTTGATTTTCCCATGATGTCGAGCAAAGAGGCACTGAGTTTGAAGGTAGGCCTTGAAATACATCCACAGGTACCTCTCCAATTGACTCAAATTATGTAAATTAGCCTATCAGAAGCTTCTAAAGCCATGACATAATTTTCTGGAATTTTCCAAGCTGTTTAAAGGCACAGTCAACTTAGTGCATGTTAACTTCTGAACCACTTTAATTGTGATATAGTGAATTATAAGTGAAATAATCTGTCTGTAAACAATTGTTGGAAGAATTACTTGTCTCATGCACAAAGTAGATGTCCTAACCGACTTGCCAAAACTATAGTTTGTTAACATGAAATCTGTGGAGTGGTTGAAAAATGAGTTTATGTAAAAAAGTGTATGTAAACTTCCGACTTCAACTGTATATATTAAACAACAAGGGCGTACTAATGCACTATGCGAGAGGTTTTAAATCATAATAGAGGACTAGTGAAATGATATTATTTCAGTGTGGATGAGGGAAACAAAACCATGACAGCCAGACAAGCCAGTGTATGAATCACACATTGTGTGTCTTTACAACAGGAGTATGAAAATGAACCACTCCATTCGCTATTTAATGACATGTATTTTTTCCCACTGCCCCTGTTGAGACAGGTGCATGATAATGGTCCATTCTAAATCAAAAATAATTTCACACATATATTTTTTAGTATATGTAAAGACAAGATTATATCAAGAATAGTGTGATAGGTGACAATATTGGCCTATCACCTGTGAATGATATATTATCACTTGAGAATGATGCCCAGTTGAAGGTAAACAGTGCATGCTTTTTGTCTCATCTGTTGCATCAGCTCATTGCTTAAAACAGGTTTTTTTATGCTAGTGGTTGTATTCATTTGGGATCTATCGCATCCCACAACTGTCTTGGACTATGTTTGAAATATTTATTTCTTGCACAGTATAAGTCAACTTTTGTACTATGGGGGACAGTAGATTGACATAGTCTAGTGCTTTTGCTGTTCGTTAGGCCTACTCATCTTGTTGGCTGACGAAGTAAATGTGGACAGTTCTTCCAATATCTTCAATATGCGTCTCGGAATTGGATAAGGGGACGATGTGTCTGTCTTCACTTGTAGCCTGTGAGAAAGAACCAATCACGTGACAGAGCTATGTGAGTGAATCGGTTGATCGGCACGCAGTGTGGAGAAGGGAATTAGAGAAGGGAATTATAATGATTATATTCAGCCCAAGGGCATAACGGCCACTGGCCAGACAAAGGGGACGCAGCCGGGAAATCCAAGGCATTATCAAGTGCTTGTCAAAATTGTGAATGAGAGACTGATGAAGTGTGTACAGTCTGCGCAAAAAAAAAACTAATCCAGAGCTCATGCCTTTTCTAAATCATCAGACGCCTCATGCAGCCTTAGAATGTACTAAAAATCAAAACATATAGCCCAACGTTTGTATCCAGGGCATGCCCTTCCATTAGGCAAGATTAGACAGTTGACCATCATAATTTTTAACACCATCCAATAGATTTATACATTTTTATCCGGACCTACACACCGCTGGGGCGTGTTGAAAGGGCACATAAAAGATGGACTCACAGTGAAACCCATCAGCGCCACGAGACGGGAGAGCCGGGTGGAGGCTGTGAAACCTGTGCGTTACCAACTCGGGGAGAATTATGATACCCTGTTGTCGATCGCCTCCGACACCAAGCTCACAGGCAGCTGTGGTGCTAAAACAAGGTTGGAGGCAAACAGCATTGCAGACACCGAATGGCCTCCTTGTACCCCAATGCCTTTGTTGCCCTAAGAGTTCTTATCACACTC
Organism: Thymallus thymallus; assembly: GCA_023634145.1. Classification (NCBI taxonomy): domain Eukaryota; kingdom Metazoa; phylum Chordata; class Actinopteri; order Salmoniformes; family Salmonidae; genus Thymallus; species Thymallus thymallus. Next base: position 32,705,231 of record CM042398.1, on the reverse strand, counting down.
CCGGTGACAGTGGCAAGTGGAGAGCGCACATTCTCCAAGCTCAAACTCATCAAAAACTACCTGCGCTCTACTATGAGTCAAGAGAGACTCAATGACTTGCCACCATATCAACTGAGTACGAGTTGTCTCACAAAAAAAACTCCAATAAGCTCTTTCTCTCTCTCTCTCTCTCTCTCTCTCTCTCTCTCTCTCTCGCTCACTCTCTCACATAAAGCTTATTTTACACTGCTCAAGCGAAACGAGTCCCGCCATGCATTGATGAAAGCACGTGTTTCTAAAGCTCAAATGATCTCAATCTTTTTTGACAGTTCTACAGTTATTTTTATTGTAATTGTAACAGTTATGGGAAGGTGCTATGTGTGATAACAGGTGGCATATTATTAATAAGAAACAGGGTTTCCTACTAGAGGTAGTTGGCTGCAACATTGTAACTCTCCAATGCAGGGGTTAAAGTAATATTCCTTTCTGTCTGCTGAGGGACCTCCATTTATTTATGGGAATAATCATAGAATTACATATATAATTGGAGCCTATTTCTTCCTATTCCCAAAAAATAAGTAGTAAGCCTACCTGTTTGACAGATATAATTGTGCTGTCGGTATAGCCAAGTACTCCAATTCCTCTCCATGATATTCTGAAGCTGAGCTGCAGCCTATAATATTCGAGGAGATAAAAATGTGTAAACTTTGCTATTCTGTCCCTATTAATTTAGCTTTTTTCTTTCTGATGTGAGAAGATGTTTGTTTAAACCCAGGCAGCTTTTAGGGAAGCACTGACATCAGCTGAAGCTTACATTTCTCTGCGTCAGTAGAGCCTCTGTCTGGGTGGAAAGGTACGTTTTGAAAGTGCCATGCTTAGATTAATAAGGATGTCTAAGATGTCATTATTTGCACACAGCGTTGCAAACAAGACACTCTGTTTTGACATTGAGAAAGATTTTTGTCTCGCCTAGGGCGGCAGAATGTGCTTTGTATCACAACATAAATAACTGTAAATTAAGCATATAAGAGGAACTGTTTCTTTGTTAACCCCTCAACACAGAATAGCCGCATGTGCGCACTCCCTCAAATCACTTGGAAAAAATATTCTGTCTATTTTATTCAGCTATGTTCAATTGTATTCTTCATACTATTAAATAATATAAATAATGCTACGGAATTCTAAGCAAATCTTGTCTGTTAAATGAACTAGCGTAGCCCACTGCCATATGGCAGAGCCAGATCAGGGCCTAACATAAGGACAACGCAGAGTATGTTGTTCTGTTCTTCTGAAATAGACATTTTCTTCATATCATGTTTCTTTAGACCTGTCTAAAATAAATAATGCATTTATTGTGAAGGTGTAGGCTATATTACATGGATTTATTAGACTTTTTTAAATGTAGATGTTCCAAAGGTCAGCATCAGTGGTTTGTAGGCTATGTGTGGAAGCCTGGAGATGATAAATGGGTTTGTGTTAATCAACAGTCAATTACCGTGAGACCGGCAGTTATTTGCCTGACAATCACAGACTGACAAAACGTCATGACTGCCACAGCCCTAAACGTAACAAAATGTGGAAAAAGTGGGAAAAATATGACTTCTCAGGGGTGACAGGTCGCCTAGCGGTTAGAGCGTTGGGCCAGTAACCGAAAGGTCGCGGGTTCGAATACCCGAGCTGACAAGGTGAAAAAACTGTCGATGTGCCCTTGATCAAGGCACTTAACCCTAATTTGCTCCAGGGGCTGACCCTGTAAGTAGGCCGTCATTGTAAATAAGAATTTGTTCTTAACTGACTTGCTTAGTTAAATAAAGGTTAAATAAATATCATACAAAACTTTTGCCTTCTGAGCTTCACAATAACTTTCTGATACTTTTCAGTCACTTCAAACTATACTTCCTTCACAGTGAAATACTGTCAAAAGTACTATCAGACTGATTTGTAATAATTTGACTGTCATAACCCCAATTAAAAAAGTTAACATTTACTGTTGATTACATTCACTTTGTTTAAAACAATTTTTATATCAAAATGGGACGGGCCAAAATAGTTTGGGAGCCCCTGCCCTAGCTAATCTTAGTTGAACAGGTATCCCGACCTCCAGTGTGTGCGCTCAGCCCGGTGCCTCCAGTGCCGGCCCCACGCACCAGACCTCCGGTGCGCCTCCCCAGCCCGGTACGCCCTGTGCCGGCTCCCTGCACCCAACCTCCAGTGTGTGCGCCCAGCCCGGTGCCTCCAGTGCCGGCCTCACGCAACAGACCTCCGGTGCGCCTCCCCAGTCCGATACGCCCTGTGCCTGCTCCCCGCACCCAACCTCCAGCGCGTGCGCCCAGCCCGGTGCCTCCAGTGCCGGCCCCAGGCACCAGACCTCCGGTGCGCCTCCTCAGACCTCCGGTGAGCCTCCAGTGACGATCCACAGCCCAGAGCCTCCAGTGACGGTCCACAGCCTGGAGCCTCCAGGGACGGTCCACAGGCCGGAGCCTCCAGGGACAGTCCACAGGCCGGAGCCGTTCACCACACCGGTGCCCATTCCAGGACCGGACGTCTGCCCCACTCCAGAGGCAGAGCCACCTGCCACACCGGTGCCCAGTCCGGGCCCGGTCGTCTGCCCTGCTCCATGGCCGGAGCCGTTCACCACACCGGTGCCCATTCCAGGACCGGACGTCTGCCCCACTCCAGAGCCGGAGCCACCTGCCACACCGGTGCCCAGTCCGGGACAGGTCGTCTGCCCCGCTCCATGGCCGGAGTCATTCCCCACACCGGTGCCCAGTCCGGGGCCGGTCTTCTGCCCTGCTCCATGGCCGGAGCCGTTTACCACACCAGTGCCCAGTGTAGGACCGGTCGCCATCCCTGCTCCAGTGCCGGAGGGGTCCACTCCACCAGTGCCCAGTTTCCTTATATGAACTGTAACTCAGTAAAATCTTTGAAATTGTTGCATGTTGCGTTTATACTTTGTACAGTATAATAACCATCATATCGAAGTAAACTTGGAGTCACGCAATGATGTGTTGTGTGGTCCTCCCACTACGACTCAGGAAAGCATGAGGTTCAATAGGATACAGAGTGGTGAAAGTCCACAAGAGATTACCTTACCGCTCCTATCCAATAAATATGTATCATGAGATGTCTTACTCTGGTGACATGATGATCGATGCTTGGCTGCTGTTTGACAAGTAAAAATAATGTCCATAATAATGTCATCATGTAGTAGGCTATTCCAGGTTTTGGCTAAAGTGCTTGAGTAGAACAGAGTAGGCACATTCGCTAAATAATAACAAATGTTTTGTGACAAAACCATTTGCATTTAAATTGCTTTTTTATTCTGGAAATTAACCACCATTCTTTTGTTTAGCCTTTTATCCACAACAAGTACATTTGATGGAAACACATTTTAGATCATTTGCATGAAAATCTGTTGCCAATTGGATGGAAACCTCATGATTCTATGACTTTGATATGTGGTTGTTGTCTAGATACTAATGCAATAATTGTAAGTTGCTCTGGATAGATGTAAATGTCATGTGTGTTTGTTTGTTTGTTTTACTCACATCTTCTCCTCCTTCATCCTTGGAGTCCTGAGATGCTCCCAGAGTGAGAGCCTCTGCTCTCAACCTGAGGTGACAAAGAGTCATGAGAGTCACAAGTCTCTCTCACACACACACACACACACACACACACACACACACACACACACACACACACACACACACACACACACACACTCACACACACACACACACACACTCACACACACTCCCACCACCCCTCACCTCTTCAGTTCTTCCTCTAGCTCTTTAACCTTTGTGTCTACTTTGTTCTTGGCGGTCCGAAGGGCCTCCAGTTCCTCTCTCAGCCCCTCATGCTCCCCGGAGAGCTCGTCCACTTTGGCTATCAGGTCGTTCTTCACAATGTTCAGAGCATTTCTGCATGGGAAGAACATTGTAGTTTAACTCAATAATCCTTAAAGAAAAGTCTTTGGGTGCCGATTGAAAGGCATTTCAACTGGAAAAGGAAAGCCTGGGTGGGGAGGGCGTGGTTTCTGGGTGGGGAGGGCATGGTTTCTGGGTGGGGAGGGCATGGTTTCTGGGTGGGGAGGGCGTGGTTTCTGGGTGGGGAGGGCGTGGTTTCTGGGTGGGGAGGGCATGGTTTCTGGGTGGGGAGGGCGTGGTTTCTGGGTGGGGAGGGCGTGGTTTCTGGGTGGGGACGGCGTGGTTTCTGGGTGGGGAGGGCGTGGTTTCTGGGTGGGGAGGGCGTGGTTTCTGGGTGGGGAGGGCATGGTTTCTGGGTGGGGAGGGCGTGGTTTCTGGGTGGGGAGGGCGTGGTTTCTGGGTGGGGACGGCGTGGTTTCTGGGTGAGGAGGGCGTGGTTTCTGGGTGGGGAGGGCGTGGTTTCTGGGTGGGGAGGGCGTGGTTTCTGGGTGGGGAGGGCGTGGTTTCTGGGCCCGTAACCGAAAGGTTGCTGGATCGAATCCCCGAGCTGACAAGGTAAAAATCTGTCGTTCTGCCCCTGAACAAGGCAGTTAACCCACTGTTCCTAGGCCGTCATTGAAAATAAGAATTTGTTCTTAACTGACTTGCCTAGTAAAATAAAGGTAAAAAAAAAAAAAACACACACACACTTACTTGGTCTCCAGAAGATGTTTGTTCTCTGTCAGCAGATTCTCCACCTCCTTGCCCATCCCTGTGACGTATCAGTTAGCGTTAGTTTTAGCATCGGTTAGCACTAACAACACTCGTTCTAGCCTGGTCCCAGATCTGTTTGTGCTGTCTGTCTTGTACATACAGACCCGGGACCAGGCTACATTCATTCTATATTTCTAGAAACACTTCATGAACTCTCCAAGTGTTCATTAACTATAAACTTAGTAACATTTTTTCCAACAACAAACAAATCGTCTTTAATATGAATTCTGGGGCTATTTATGGATTAATTCTACTTCAATAAGGTATGAACGTTAATAGGTTTTGGGTGTTGCATCATGGTGTTGAAGCTCCTGCAAGCTGAAATGACCCAAAAATGTCCCAAAACAAATACAGATACAATAATGATGTGTTTGCTGTGAAATGCTCAAATAAAATGGGAATGGATCACTGAAATTACAGTTGAAGTCAGAAGTTTACATACACTTAGGTTGAAGTCATTAAAACTCATTCTTCAACCACTCCACAGATTTCATGTTAACAAACTATAGTTTTGGCAAGTCGGTTAGGACATCTACTTTGTGCATGACACAAGTAATTCCTCCAACAATTGTTTACAGACAGATTATTTCACTTATAATTCACTATATCACAATTCCAGTGGGTCAGAAGTTTACATACACTAAGTTGACTGTGCCTTTAAACAGCTTGGAAAATTCCAAGAAAATTATGTCATGGCTTTAGAAGCTTCTGATAGCCTAATTGACATCATTTGAGTCAATTGGAGGTGTACCTGTGGATGTATTTCAAGGCCTACCTTCAAACTCAGTGCCTCTTTGCTCGACATCATGGAAAATCTAAAGAAATCAGCCAAGACCTCAGAAAAATAATTGTAGACCTCCACAACTCTGGTTCAACCTTGGGAGCAATTTCCAAACGCCTGAAGGTACCAAGTTCATCTGTACAAACAATAGTATGCAAGTATAAACACCATGGGACCACGCAGCCATCATACCGCTCAGGAAGGAGACACGTTCGGTCTCCTAGAGATGAAGGTACTTTAGTGCAAAAAGTGCAAATCAATCCCAGAACAACAGCAAAGGGCCTTGTGAAGATGCTGGAGGAAACAGGTACGAAAGTATCTATATCCACAGTAAAACGAGTCCTATATCGACATAACCTGAAAGGTTGCTCAGCAAGGAAGAAGCCACTGCTCCAAAACCGCCATAAAAAAGCCAGACTACGGTTTGCAACTGCACATGGGGACAAAGATCGTACTTTTTGGAGAAATGTCCTCTGGTCTGATCAAACAAAAATAGAACTGTTTGGCCATAATGACCATCGTTATGTTTGGAGGAAAAAGGTGGAGGCTTGCAAGCCGAAGAACACCATCCCAACCGTGAAGCACGGGGGTGGCAGCATCATGTTGTGGAGGTGCTTTGCTGCAGGAGGGACTGGTGCACTTCACAAAATAGATGGCATCATGAGGAAGGAAAATTATGTGGATATATTGAAGCAAAATCTCAAGACATCAGGAAGTTAAAGCTTGGTCACAAATGGGTCTTCCAAATGGACAATGACCCCAAGCATACTTCCAAAGTTGTGGCAAAATGGCTTAAGGACAACAAAGTCAAGGTATTGGTGTGGCCATCACAAAGCCCTGACCTCAATCCTATAGAAAATCTGTGAGCAGAACTGAAAAAGCGTGTGCGAGCAAGGAGGCCTACAAACCTGACTCAGTTACACCAGTTCTGTCAGGAGGAATGGGCCAAAATTCACCCAACTTATTGTGGGAAGCTTGTGAAAGGCTACCCGAAACATTTGACCCAAGTTAAATAATTTAAAGGCAATGCTACCAAATACTAATTGAGTGTATGTAAACTTCTGACCCACTGGGAATGTGATGAAAGCTGAAATAAATCATTCTCTCTACTATTATTCTGACATTTCACATTCTTAAAATAAAGTGGTGATCCTAACTGACCTAAAACAGGGAATTGTTACTAGGATTAAATGTCAGGAATTGTGAAAAACTGAGTTTAAATGTATTTGGCTAAGGTGTATGTAAACTTCAGACTTCAACTGTAAGTCATGGAACTGAAGGTTTTTCTCTTTCTCTTTCACAGTGTCAAACAACATGAGGACAAAGCAATGGATTAAACATCTAAATAAAGGTGAAAAACCAACACAAAAGAAGAAGAAGAAGCCAGACTCAACAGGTAATAGGAGGAAGTAACATCACAGAGAGACACAACACCACGGGAGGATGAGTAATAGCCAGAGATGCTGAATAAGGCTAGAGGGAGCCTTACCGAAAAAGTCATCACGGACTGGAAACGGGGAGAGAGAGAGAAGGATAAAGAAAGATGGAGGGGGCCACAGACCAGAGAGAGAGGAGGGATGGGGTGAGAGAAAAGAGAGAGAGAAAGAGAATGCTGATAAGCACCTGTTATATACTAAAGCTTGAGAGAGCTTGGATCTGTCCAAGACCAGAGAACACTAGTCGCCAGTATAGACTCAGAGAAACAAACAGAGAGAATTACCTTCATCGACCACAGGGTTCAGTTGAGCTTTGTAACGGTACGACCAACCAATCAAAGAGAGCATTATCTGGACAATATCTGGACTAGATTAACATTTAAAACAACTGTTGTAGCCTGGAATGGGTAAAGCCTACAGGCACACAGTGGTACCTAGTACGTGTCTTGGAAGGAGGGAGGCAGGGGTGTGTGTGTGTATGTGTGTGTGTGAGGGAGGCAGGGGTGTGTGTGTATGTGTGTGTGTGAGGGAGGCAGGGGTGTGTGTGTGTATGTGTGTATGTGAGGGAGGCAGGGGTGTGTGTGTATGTGTGTGTGTGAGGGAGGCAGGGGTGTGTGTGTGTATGTGTGTGTGTGTGTGTGTGTGTGTGTGTGTGTGTGTGTGTGAGACAGAGAGGGTTCAGATACACACCTGAGAACTCCCCTAGGGGCGTGTCCAGCATACACAGGAAGGGAGAGAGGAAGCACAGAAAAGGGTCACGGGTCAATAAACTAATATGATCGCAGTGAAATAAACCAATCATAAAGCTCTGTCAACTCAACCCGGTAACAGAAAGTAAACCAAGACTAAATTTAGAATAATTTAGCTTGCCCTGTAAAATCAACCATTCAAATATATCAAATCAATGGGGACAGCAGCCATGGTGCAAGTGATATCCCAGGGTGCTGTGCGGTGCAGTGGAGGATGGGGGAGCTGCCGGGGATGTGGGGTGGTGGTGAACATTCCGCTGTGTGCAGGGTCAAAGTTCAGAGCCAGCCAGTGCTATGGCATCGGTGACACAGCTGGTGACACAGCCTCAAAACATAGCGCTTAATTGTGACATTTATACCAAAATAATAAGCAAAACATATTACACAGAATTAACCATTTCCTCTTTTTGAGGTGTTGGTGTTTGTTACATCATCTTAGTCTTTGTTACATCATCTTAGTGTTTGTTACATCATCTTAGTGTTTGTTACATCATCTTAGTGTTTGTTACATCATCTTAGTGTCTGTTACATCATCTTATTGTTTGTTACATCATCTTAGTGTTTGTTACATCATCTTAGTGTCTGTTACATCATCTTAGTGTCTGTTACATCATCTTAGTGTTTGTTACATCATCTTGAGCACCGCAGCTTACATTCGCAATGACTCTTTGCTTAGTGCAGACAGAGGTCGGGTCCCAGGCTGCCAGAACTCGATAGGTGTTTAACATATCAGCTAACCACATCATTTGATATAGCATTCTAACAACCGACTGTGCAGTGCGATGACATGGCACACAATCATTGGCTAATGCAATGCAATGTTTGCAATGTAGACAGCCTGGAACACGACCAGAGTCTGACCTATGCTGCCTTCCAATAGCTCATTTGCAGATGCCCCACCCAATGCTCCTCTGATTGGCTTACCTAGAAGCTCCGCCCCGGCGTCCACATCCCCGATGATGTCAGACTTGGCATCCTTGATCTCATGGTAGAGAGAGTCGGTGTTGATACCGAACGCCTCGTTCACGATGCCCTGGGAAGGACTGACACACACATTTATATGTAATAATTGCTGTGTGTTTGTGTGTATTTTATGTGTGTTTGTGTGTATTTTATGTGTGTGTGTGTGTGTGTGTGTGTGTGTGTGTGTGTGTGTGTGTGTGTGTGTGTGTGTGTTACCTGTTTCCTCCACCATAGAGACGGGGGTCCACACACATATCCAGCTCTGGGGTGGAATCGATGATCTCTTGAAATTCGGACCACTCGTCACTGCTACCCATACCTGAGTTCACATAGACTGTCATTTACACTCAATACCGTATTCACAAAACATCTCAGAACAGATCTGAGATCAGTTTAGCCTTTTAGACCATAATGAATAAGATTACATAGATCATCACTCACTCTGAGGGACTTCATGAACACAGGCCCTGATCACACAATGGTCCACTCATGCTAACGTGTGTGTGTGTGCGTGTGTGTGTGTGTGTGTGTGTGTGTGTGTGTGTGACCGCACGTTACACTCACCGATGCTGACGTTCCTGGTTTCCTGGGAGACCTGCACCTCCATGTTTCTGCTGAGGCGTTTAGCACTCTTCCTGCCGCGGCTTACGGCATGCATTGGGTCGAACTCGCCGGGCGGGACGAAGCCCTCGTTGAGGGGCGTGACGGTGGCGGAAGGGACGGAGGAAGTGGGCGTGTTGGACTTACTCCCTGTGCTACTGGCCGTGGCCGCCACCGAGTCCGACTCGGAACCATCCTCCTGGGAGTCAGAGGTCAGGGGTTAAAGGGGTCAAGGGGCTACATTGTTTAAGCGGGGCTGCATCCCGATTCTCCACCCTTCTCCCAAAGTGTACACTTGCACACTTCCCGTCATGGATTTAACAATGGTGGAAACTCCTTCCAGACAACGTTTGAACCGAGCCAATGCTTTTAAATCACTGACGGACAGCGTGAAAGTGCACATTTAAGCTGAAGGGTGAAGAAAAGGGAAGCCAGGGTTCTTCTCTTCGAAGGCTCGTTGGAATCTTCACGATCTTGCTTATGCTTGTAACAAAGCATCGCACTTACAACAGGATGTAAAGACAGGCGCAAACAGGAAGCTGATACAAGCTAAGTTATGTTCTATTATTGCAGGAAAAAGCACTTAATTGAATATAAATTACACCAATTGAATGTCATATGTTGGTCCTATTATTAATATATTCATCATATCTGTTCATACACTGCCATGTCTTCATTACACTCACTGCCATAAAAATCAATCAACAAACACCAAAAAGAAAAGCCCCTTGGAAGACAAGACAAGCAGGTGTGAGGGATGTGTCTGGATGATTCTGAATGACGGTGGTGGCGGTGGGTGTGGCAGGACGTGTTCTGCAGACATGAGGTCCAGGGTGAGTGTCTGGGCGCCTCCCAAATTACATCCTATTCCCCTTTATAGTGCACTACTTTCAACTAGGGCCCATAGTGCTCTGGTCAACAGTAGAGCACTTTTAAAGGAATAGGGTGCCATTTGGGACGGCGCCTCTATCACACCTGGTAGCCAGAGGTGTAGCGGAGTTCGCTGACCTGCCAGACGTCGGTCACAGACCCAGGCATTATCATCCCAGCCCCCCCCCCCCCGAGACCCCCACGTACCATCCCCATGCCCTCTCCACTGGGGTACAGGCTCAACGACGGGGGACGTTCCACTTTGCTGTTGGGAGAAAAGAGAGGGGGCAGGGGGAGGGTCACAAAACAAAGGGGGAAGATTAAAGGTGTGTGAGAGAGAGAGAGAGAGAGAGAGAGAGAGAGAGAGAGAGAGAGAGAGAGAGAGAGAGAGAGAGAGAGAGGAGAGAGAGAGAGAGAGAGAGAGAGAGAGAGATGAGCCCTTCCCAGCTAGCAACTTTATGCTGGCAACAACGGCAGCATGGTGCTTGTTAAAACTTGTTTATTTCGATGGGCAAGTGTAGAAATAAGTTTAAGCATTGGTTACCATCTGAATGTCCCCGTGACATGTCAATTAGCTAACGTTACAACAAGCTGGTGCCAATTAGCACATGGCCAATTTGTTCCATCACAATCGATTTTAGGATAACAGCCTGCACGAAAAAGAATGTGTAAAATTGGTAGTAACAATATGGATGTCACCGTGATACAGTCTACTGCTTGCTCAGTGGGGAGAGTTTGCCGGCAAAAACTGATTTTTTTTAGACAACAATACAGAAAAACAAATGAAAACAAAAAAAGTGTGCAGGTGTGGTAGGGTTAGGGTACATAAGTACAAAAGTAAAGGTTTGTTAAAACAGAGATGTCTAAATGTCTAAATGAATTGAACACGGGGGACAGTGCCCTTTGCTCCCGATTGCCGAGCACTGCTGTCCCGCAGTAGGGAGTTGGAAGGAGCTAGATAGTGTAGCCAATATCAGGCCTGGGTGACAGAGAAATCACATTTATTGCAGTGAATTTAACAGAAAATGTACAACTATGCCATTAACGTCTACATAAAAAAAGAACAACTAATTTCTAGCTACAAGCGTAAACTAGCTAGCTGGGGAAGGGCTCATCAGGACAACTGACTGAACTAACGGAACAGACTCCACTCGACTCAGCTGCGGGACAGACAGACAGACAGACAGACAGACAGACAGACAGACAGACAGACAGACAGACAGACAGACAGACAGACAGACAGACAGACAGACAGACAGACAGACCATGAACAGTGGGTGATAGAGGAGAAGGTAAAGGACAAAGGCACGAACTCTGGGCCATTCCATATTGGGACATACTTCTGGTCTAAGAAGGAGAGGCTGGTTGGTCAATGGAGCTGGCTGGGGCAGTGATCGTCAGTCCTAGTCCTGGGAACCACAGGGTCTGCAGGCCCTGAATCAGGTGTGTTCGTGCTGGGCTGGAGCAAAAGCCTGTATACCCAGCAGAACTGGGTTTTTAAATACCTGAAAATAGTGCTGAGCGATTAACCAAATGTTTTTTTGTTGTTGTTGTTATTGTTATAAACAACTAATTGACCGACGTTGTTTCAATTACTTGAATTCCTCTTAGTTTATAATTTTTTTGTTAGCCCAATGCGCCTTTTCTCCAGAGAGAAATCAAATCATTCATGAGATAAATTAAGTCAAGAACTATATGGGATGCTGGGCTGAAGGGAGTTGTAGTTTTCATTAACCAAATATTCAACCTAGTTCAGCTCAGAAACGTGTTAATGAACTACAATGACCATAGTCCATTGTGCCTGCTGTTGGAATAATTTGGCAATTGAATGTTCACTATTTTTAGCTTTGGCATTTCCATTAGAAAGCTCTAATCATTTTAATGTAATTATTTCATAATGCATTTAATGTAAAAAAAATACATAATTGAAACGGAAATCGAAAACCGTGATCATTTTTTTATCATCGAACCGAAACCGCACCGACCTCAAATAATCACTAATCGCTCAGAACTACTGAAATAAATACTTGCCTGGCTTAATAAACCAATAGAAAAGTACCCAAACAAATATTTTTCAAGTATTTGAACCCGGGTCCTATATCCAGGACCAAGACTGACAAACACTGAATGAGATTGGGATTGAGGGGACAGGGATTGGGATTGAGGGGACAGGGATGGAGGTTTTTGGGGGTAGTGATCTACCTTTTCCTCCACACGTGGCGTTGACTGTGGAGCACAGCAGTACGAGCACAGAGTGAGACAACGAGACAGACATATGGTGGTTAGAGTGAGGCCAAACCATGGTGCAACAGGTCACAACAAGTGGTGTAGTGGAGGGTAAACACACATAAATGTTGTTTACTGACATATTTTAAGCGTTTACCCAGCTTTTGCGGAAAAAAAGGCATCGGAAGTATAGGGAGATTTACTTTACTCACCAAAAACGGCGATCAGCTTTTACCCACCTGTTTTTCACCACTACATCACTGGTCACAAGACACGCTAACATAGGCTAACACACAGCACAACACAACTACAGCACACTAAACACAGAACACTAAACCCTAGCGCACTTATTCCAAGCACAACAAAGCATCCCCCTGCACACACACACCCACCCACCCACCCGCACACGCAACCCACCCACACACGCACCCACCTACACATACGCCCACCCCCACACACACCCACCCACCCACACACCCACCCACACACACTTTCCAGAAAGGTCACAACTATCTATATTATTTTATTTATATTATGTCTATGTTGTTGTATGAACTGTATTGTTTTGTCTGTTTGCTGCTCAAAGGATTCCCTCACTGGGGGATAATAATGTTTTCTAATGAAAATGGTAAAAAAAATCAGCCACTCACGTTCGTCCACTGCCTGGCCCTTCTGACTGGCTGTTGTTCCCTGCCTGTTGCATCTTGGACCTCTCAATATGCTCCACGTATGTTTGAATCATCTGACAGGAAGAGAGAGGATGAGCGAGGAAGATGGACGTAATTCCATTGACTTGGTTCTATTGTACCAGGCAAACTACATCAAGTACTCCTAGCAGCTAGTATGGAGTCAGACACTAAACTCTGTCCTGCAAGCACACGCACACACACACACACACGCACACACGCACACACACACACACGGCTGTTCCTACCTCTGTGTGTCGCTGGTGCAAAGCGTTGTACTCCTTCTTCATGTCTGACTCACGCTCCTCCAGACGAGTGACTGAAATCCAGATACAGAGAATTAGAGTTATCCAGACTCCCATTGCAACAGCATTGTGGGTTATACACTTGTTTCCCGGACACAGACCCTTACAGCGTGAGTTCTAAATATTAATAACTGCCCTTACAGCATGAGTTCTAAATATTAATAACGGCCCTTACAGCGTGAGTTCTAAATATGAATAACTGCCCTTACAGCGTGAGTTCTAAATATTAATAACGGCCCTTACAGCGTGAGTTCTAAATATGAATAACTGCCCTTACAGCGTGAGTTCTAAATATTAATAACGGCCCTTACAGCGTGAGTTCTAAATATTAATAACGGCCCTTACAGCGTGAGTTCTAAATATTAATAACTGCCCTTACAGCGTGAGTTCTAAATATTATTAACGGCCCTTACAGCGTGAGTTCTAAATATTAATAACGGCCCTTACAGTGTGAGTTCTAAATATTAATAACGGCCCTTACAGCGTGAGTTCTTTTTGCACGTGGTCCCATAATTCCATGCTGCTGTTCTAGAATTTGATTGTCACATTTTGCGCTATTCTCTACATCCCTCACTGCTTCAATACTGCAATGTCTGCTTCATATGAGGCTTTAGAAAACTGCCTTCCTATAATAGTAGCAGTGAGTATCTATTGTATTATTGATAACTGTATAATTATTATTATCATCTATATTACATTATCTGAAAGAGGCTTTGGCATTCGCCTGTCTGAGGGGCTGCGTGTGTGAGATGGGGCGGGAAACCTGAGTCACTAAATCCGGTGTGCCGGGTATGAGCATATATGACATACAGTGGGGAGAACAAGTATTTGATACACTGCCGATTTTGCAGGTTTTCCCACTTACAAAGCATCTAGAAGTCTGTAATTTTTATCATAGGTACTCTCCAACTGTGAGTGAAGAGAAAATCACACTGTATGATTTTTAAGTAATTAATTTGCATTTTATTGCATGACATAAGTATTTGATACATCAGAAAAGCAGAACTTAATATTTGGTACAGAAACCTTTGTTTGCAATTACAGAGATCATACGTTTCCTGTAGTTCTTGACAAGGTTTGCACACACTGCAGCAGGGATTTTGGCCCACTCCTCCATACAGATCCTTCAGGTTTCGGGGCTGTCGCTGGGCAATACGGACTTTCAGCTCCCTCCAAAGATTTTCTATTGGGTTCAGGTCTGGAGACTGGCTAGGCCACTCCAGGACCTTGAGATGCTTCTTACGGAGCCACTCCTTAGTTGCCCTGGCTGTGTGTTTCGAATCGTTGTCATGCTGGAAGACCCAGCCACGACCTATCTTCAATGCTCTTACTGAGGGAAGGAGGTTGTTGGCCAAGATCTCGCGATACATGGCCCCATCCATCCTCCCCTCAATACGGTGCAGTCGTCCTGTCCCCTTTACAGAAAAGCATCCCCAAAGAATGATGTTTCCACCTCCATGCTTCACAATTGGGATGGTGTTCTTGGGGTTGTACTCATCCTTCTTCCTCCAAACACGGCGAGTGGAGTTTAGACCAAAAAGCTATATTTTTGTCTCATCAGACCACATGACCTTCTCCCATTCCTCCTCTGGATCATCCAGATGGTCATTGGCAAACTTCAGACGGGCCTGGACATGCGCTGGCTTGAGCAGGGGGACCTTGTGTGCGCTGCAGGATTTTAATCCATAACGGCGTAGTGTGTTACTAATGGTTTTCTTTGAGACTGTGGTCCCAGCTCTCTTCAGGTCATTGACCAGGTCCTGCCGTGTAGTTCTGGGCTGATCCCTCACCTTCCTCATGATCATTGATGCCCCACGAGGTGAGATCTTGCATGGTGCCCCAGCCCGAGGGAGATTGACCGTCATCTTGTTGCCTTCTCACCAAGCTGCTTGCCTATTGTCCTGTAGCCCATCCCAGCCTTGTGCAGGTCTGCAATTTTATCCCTGATGTCCTTACACAGCTCTCTGGTCTTGGCCATTGTGGAGAGGTTGGAGTCTGTTTGATTGAGTGTGTGGACAGGTGTCTTTTATAGATGGATGGATGGATGGATGGATGGATGGATGGATGGATGTGGATGGATGGATGGATGGATGGATGGATGGATGGATGGATGGATGGATGGATGGATGGATGGATGGATGGATGGATGGATGGATGGATGGATGGATAGATAGATAGATAGATAGATAGATAGATAGATAGATAGATAGATAGATAGATAGATAGATAGATAGATAGATAGATAGATAGATAGATAGATAGATAGATAGATAGATAGATAGATAGATAGATAGATAGATAGATAGATAGATAGATAGATAGATAGATAGATAGGTACTTTATTGATCCCCCGGGGGGGGAATTTCATTGTCAAGCAGCTACAACAAAAACACAGGGCAGGTGCAAAATGCCACAACGAAAGTACACAAAAGACAGATACACGGTACATGATACATAGAGCGGCAGTATGAAAAAGTATAGAAATACAAGATATCTGGAGTGCAAAAAAAAGCTATAAAAGGACATAGCATAGTATGAGTGGTTGGCTGAATATGTACACTATACATTGGTGGATGTTGAATGGTTAACTATACTATACAGGTCGATGGCAGAGAAATACTTCAGTAGCTAAAAATGCGTATGATATGAGCGAGGGTAATAATAGTTTACTTAATAGACAGACTGGGTAAATGAACAGGTAAGTGAAACATTTTGCATGGTTAAATTAGCTGTACAGTTAGGTATACAGTTATATTTACAGATAAGTGAATACTTGCATGTTTACACAAACTGTACAGGTAAATGACAGGAAGAGATACTTTAATAGCTAAATGTGTGTATGATATCATTTGGGGTAATAATAGTAATTCCCTTAAAATACAGTCCTTAGTGCGCAGG
The DNA here is from genome assembly GCA_023634145.1 of Thymallus thymallus. Lineage (NCBI taxonomy): Eukaryota > Metazoa > Chordata > Actinopteri > Salmoniformes > Salmonidae > Thymallus > Thymallus thymallus. The sequence goes on along the minus strand of CM042398.1, from coordinate 32,689,056 downwards.
GTTTAATTACAGACAACTGCACTTATTGCACATTCGATATACTAAATGCAATGAGAAAAGGTGTAACTGGCAGGATACTAATATGCATTCCTGAGTGAATGCCTACGTCCAATAATTACTTACAATATTGCATGTGATATAATATAACAACTGTACATGAGTATGTATATACAGACCTGTATGAATAAATAGGTCCTGTTCAAACAGTTCAAACAGGTGCAGTTAATATACAGGTAATGAGTGGAGAACAGGAGGGCTTCTTAAAGAAAAACTAACAGGTCTGTGAGAGACGGAATTCTTACTGGTGGTAGGTGATCAAATACTTATGTCATGCAATAAAATGCTAATTAATTATTTAAAAATCATACAATGTGATTTTCTGGATTTTTGTTTTAGATTCCGTCTCTCACAGTTGAAGTGTACCTATGATAAAAATTACAGACCTCTACATGCTTTGTAAGTAGGAAAACCTGCAAAATCGGCAGTGTATCAAATACTTGTTCTCCCCACTGTATGCCGAACATGGCTAAGGCCGGGAAAGGCTGGCATACTAAATACTTACCCCCATTTACTGATAAATCCCCCATCATAGTAATATGTCCTCCATCATACCCCCCCATGATACCTTCCCCCATTCCACCCCCCCCCCCCCCCCCCCCAAACACCTGAAAACCCCCACTAATTAAATTAACCCCCACCCCCCCACACACACACACAAACCCGACTAGAAATGGTTTCAACCAAATCTGGCTTGTATCATCTGTGAGGCGATAACATTTTATTTGCTTTGTGATTGGCCAAAAACTGTAAGCAACTCGTCAAGTAATGTGCTACGGTTCTTGTATACACTGTAACAAGCACACCCGAGTTGGACGACTGTTCAAATCTATTTTGCCCAGTCGGAGCAAATTCCCAGTTGTTTTGAAATCACTGGTCGGAAGTCGGAGATTTCCAAGTTCCCCGTGGTTTTGAATGCGGCATTATAGTGAATGGCATTGTGGGATTGGGGAGTTTGACTGTCAAACGTAAACAAACATGGCTGCCATCATAAAGAATTTAGCTGCTGTTAGCTTAGCTTACACGCATTTATTTTCTAAACAACATTACATTAGTATCTTGTTCTCACCAGAGATGTGGTACAATTGTAAACTAGTCTAGCTGTTAGGTCGCTAACTTATGTTTTGTTTTTTGTCAGCGCAACCTGTTATTTATCCTGGTTTATGGAATGACTTTGGCTGTGGATGTGTTCCGTGTGATGCTTGGACGATGAAGTTCGCGTTTATCTTTTACAATAAAAGGTAACATTGAGGAAGAAAGTTGAAGACCTTTATTTTCCATCAGTACAAAAAAATATTCAGACAACAATGGTGTTTAGACGCGTTTGTTGCGTTATATGTTCTGATTTGTGGTCCGAGTCTTCTTTGCATTCACACTGCTATCTTTTGAAACGAACCAAGATCTTTTCCCAACATTCACTCAATGCACTCTGGGTTTTTACAAAGTGCAGGACAAGCCATTCCATCAGAACGTGTTATCATACAGCTATTTGTATATATTTATATTTTGGAAGCTAATAGATTGAATTGAGTTCAAAGATTAGACATAATAATTATAAAACAGAAGACTATTAACATGTAAATATTATTGGTAACAATAATAAACTGCAGAATAATAACTGCAGATTAAATAATGCTGTAATTGAAAATTGTACAACCCAGGCTACTGTACCTTAAAGAGCTATAATTGATTTGGGACCCTATGTTGTGATTCTCACCAAATATATTGTCTTACACTGTTCAAACCCCACAAGCGAAAGGTTATGAAGCTCTCTTAATTGATCACATATTGCAAACAAATAAAACATTTCTGCGGACCGGCAGATAATCATCATCTCTCTTTAGTGGCACCAATGTGAGGGTTTATGGGAAGCGGTGTTGCAGTATTCTAGTATGTGGTGCGGGAATAATCTTTTTTTTCACCTTTATTTAACCAGGTAGATCAGTTGAGAACAAGTTCTCATTTGCAACTGCGACCTGACCATGACAAACTAACCGCTTCGGGGTCCCTTTTGAGGGGTCTGAGTTCCTTTGGAGTGTTCACACTGGACAAAAAAATGTAGTTCTGAACAGTAACAGTAGTCTATACTCACTCTGGTCAGAGTAGTTCTAGTTCTGAACAGTAACAGTAGTCTATAGTCACTCTGGTCAGAGTAGTTCTAGTTCTGAACAGTAACAGTAGTCTATAGTCACTCTGGTCAGAGTAGTTCTAGTTCTGAACAGTAACAGTAGTCTATAGTCACTCTGGTCAGAGTAGTTCTAGTTCTGAACAGTAACAGTAGTCTATAGTCACTCTGGTCAGAGTAGTTCTAGTTCTGAACAGTAACAGTAGTCTATAGTCACTCTGGTCAGAGTAGTTCTAGTTCTGAACAGTAACAGTAGTCTATAGTCACTCTGGTCAGAGTAGTTCTAGTTCTGAACAGTAACAGTAGTCTATACTCACTCTGGTCAGAGTAGTTCTAGTTCTGAACAGTAACAGTAGTCTATAGTCACTCTGGTCAGAGTAGTTCTAGTTCTGAACAGTAACAGTAGTCTATAGTCACTCTGGTCAGAGTAGTTCTAGTTCTGAACAGTAACAGTAGTCTATAGTCACTCTGGTCAGAGTAGTTCTAGTTCTGAACAGTAACAGTAGTCTATAGTCACTCTGGTCAGAGTAGTTCTAGTTCTGAACAGTAACAGTAGTCTATAGTCACTCTGGTCAGAGTAGTTCTAGTTCTGAACAGTAACAGTAGTCTATAGTCACTCTGGTCAGAGTAGTTCTAGTTCTGAACAGTAACAGTAGTCTATAGTCACTCTGGTCAGAGTAGTTCTAGTTCTGAACAGTAACAGTAGTCTATAGTCACTCTGGTCAGAGTAGTTCTAGTTCTGAACAGTAACAGTAGTCTATAGTCACTCTGGTCAGAGTAGTTCTAGTTCTGAACAGTAACAGTAGTCTATACTCACTCTGGTCAGAGTAGTTCTTGGTCTTGAGCTCCAGGTGTTTCCCCTGCAGTTCCAGGCTTTCCACATGAGTCTGCAGGTCCTTCTTCTCCTCCTCCAAGGCATCCTCAAACTCTATAAATTTCTGTGGGAGAGAACAACCACACACAGTCAGTTAAAACCATCCTCAAACGCTATGTTTTTTAGCCCAGGAATAGGTTTACTCTGTGTCCGGGAAACCGGCCCTAAACATTTTTATGGGAGAGAACATCCACACACAGTTAATGTATCCTCAAACTCTATGAATTTCTGTGGGAGAAAACAACCAATAATTAATTCAGGAAGTGAATTGAAATTGCAAATGAAGAATGGAAAAATCCACATTTGGTTACGTTACAGCCTTATTCTAATAATCAATCTACACACAATACCCTATAATGACAAAGCGAAAACAGGTTTTTAGAAATGTTAGCAAATCTATTAAAAATTAAAATCAGGTGCATCCTGTTTCCATTGATCATCCTTGAGATGTTTCTACAACTTGATTGGAGTCCACCTGTGGCAAATTCAATTGTTATATAAGGTCCCACAGTTAACAGTGCATGTCAGAGCAAAAACCAAGCCATGAGGTTGAAGGAATTGTCTGTAGACAGGATTGTGTCGAGGCACAGAGCTGGGGAAGGGTACCAAAACATTTCTTCAGCATTGAAGGTCCCCAAGAACACAGTGGCCTCCATCATTCTGAAATGGAAGAAGTTTGGAACCAACAAGACTCTTCCCACAGCTGGCCATGTGCGCATGGCAAACTGAGCAATCAGGGGAGAAGGGCCTTGCTCAGGGAGGTGGCCAAGAACCCGATGGTCACTCTGACAGAGCTCCAGAGTTCCTCTGTGGAGATGGGAGAACCTTCCAGAAGGACAACCATCTCTGCAGCACTCCACCAATCAGGCCTTTATGGTAGAGTGGCCAGACGGAAGCCCCTCCTCAGTAAAAAGCATGACAGCCCGCTTGGAGTTTGCTAAAAGGCAACGAATGGACTCGCAGACCATGAGAAACAAGATTCTCTGGTCTGACAAAACCAAGATTGAACACTTTGACCTGAATGCCAAGCGTCACATCTGGAGGAAACCTGGCACCATCTCTACAGTGAAGCATGGTGGTGGCAGCATCATGCTGTGGGGATGTTTTTCAGAGGCAGGCTGAGAGACTAGTCAGGCTCGAGGGAAAGATGATTGGAGCAAAGTACAGAGAGATCCTTGATGAAAACCTGCTCCATGGCGCTCAGGACCTCAGACTTGGGCAAAAGTTCACCATCCAACAGGACAACGACCCTAAGCACACAGCAAAGACAATGCAGGAGTGGCTTCGAGAAAAGTCTCTGAATGTCCTTGAGTGGCCCAGCCAGAGCCCGGATTTGAACCTGATCGAACATCTCTGGAGAGACCTGAAAATACCTGTGTAGCGACGCTCCCCATCCAACCTGACAGAGCTTGAGAGGATCTGCAGAGAAGAATGGGAGAAACTCCCCAAATACAGGTGTGCCAAGCTTGAAGCTTCATACCCAAGACGACCTGAGGCTGTAATCACTGCCAAAGGTGCTTCAACAAAGTACTGAGTAAAGGGTCTGAATACTTCATGTAAATTATATTTCTGTTTTTTATTTGTAATAAATGTGCAAAAAAAAACTGTTTTTGTCATTATGGGGTTTTATGAAATTATTTTTTCATACATTTTATAATAAGGCTGTAACGTAACAAAATGCAGAAAAAGTCAAGATGTCTGAATAGTTTCCGAATGCACTGTACATAGGAAAATATAAATACACACATTTAGCTATTTAAGTATCTCTTCCTGTCATTTACCTGTACAGTTAATGTAACCATGCAAATATTAACTTACCTGTTCATTTAACCAGTATGTATATTATGTAAACTATTATTACCCTCACTTATATCATACGCATTTTTAGCTATTGAAGTATTTCTCTGCCATCGACCTGTATAGTATAGTAACCATCCAACATCCACCATTGTATAGTGTACATATTCAGCCAACCACCCATACTATGCCATGACTTTTTATAACTTTTTCCACTCCAGACTTCTTGTATTTTTCTACTTTTTCATACTGACGCTCTATGTATCATATATCATGTATCTGTCTTTTGTGTATTTTCGTTCTGGCATTTTGCACCTGTCCTGTGTTTTGTTGTAGCTGCTTGACAAAGAAATTTCCTCTCGGGGATCAATAAAGTATCTATCTATCTATCTATCTATCTATCTATCTATCTATCTATCTATCTATCTATCTATGTATCTAATATTGCACAGTATGAAATGTCTCTCATAAAATAACAAGACCAGCAACAATCTTCTTCTGTCATGGTCAGGAATAGAACCTTCACTGATTGCTGAAGCTAAAGGATAATGGGTCAAATGAAATGCTAGTATTGTTTTGGACGGGGTGAGACACAGAGAAAGATGAGGACTGGCCATCACTCAGAGCCTGGTTCCTCTCTAGGTTTCTTCTTAGGTTTTGCCTTTCTAGGCAAACCGTGCTTCTACATCTGCATTGCTTGCTCTTTGGGGTTTTAGGCTGGGTTTCTGTAAAAGCACTTTGTGACATCTACCGATGTAAAAAGGCCTTTACAAATACACTACCGGTCAAAGGTTTCAGAACACCTACTCATTCAAGTGTTCTTCTTTATTTTTACTATTTTCTACATTGTATAATAATAGTGAAGACATCAAAACTATGAAATAACACATATGGAACCATGTACTAACCATTAAACAAATCAACATATATTTTATATTTGAGATGCTTCAAATAGCCACCCTTTGCCTTCATGACAGCTTTGCACACTCTTGGTATTCTCTCAACCAGCTTCACCTGGAATGCTTTTCCAAGGAGTTCCGACATATGCTGAGCACTTGTTGGCTGCTTTTCCTTCACTCTGCGGTCCGACTCATCCCAAACCATCTCAATTGGGTTGAGGTCGGGTGATTGTGGAGGCCAGGTCATCTGATGCAGCACTCCATCACTCTCCTTCTTGGTCAAACAGCCCTTACACAGCCTGGAGGTTGAAAAACAAATGACCGTCCCACTAAACCCAAACCATAAGGGATGGCGTATCGCTGCAGAATGTTGTGCTAGCCATTAGGGCTGGGTGATATCGGCAAAATATTATATCACAGTATTTAAAGAAAATTGGACGGTATGACGGTATTTTATGTTTATGAATAATAAAAGTTCTACATTTTCTTTATGAGTAGTGCGTGACCCTCGGGTGGCAACACATTCACTCTAAGGGATTTCAATGGGTCTTTCTCCTTCTGATTGGTTTAGGCCCAACTTGCTAAGAAAATACTAACTATCTGTTTGCAGATGTAAGAAACACAAACTAATAGTGTCATTCTAGAACACTAGTGGGTTTTTATTAAGAAGCAAAGTGAAAGTTCACTGGTCATCCCCAAAGCCAACACCTCCTTTGGCCGCCATTCCTTCCAGTTCTCTGCTGCCAATGACTGGAACAAATTGCAAAATTCATTGAAGCTGGAGGTTCCTATCTCCCTCACTAACTTTAAGCATCAGCTGTCAAAGCTGCTTATTGATCACTGCACCTGTATACAGCCCTTCTGTAAATAGCCCACACTACTACCTCATCCCCATATTTATTATTTTCGCAAATTTTGCACTCCAGTATCTTATATTTGCATATCATCATCTGCACATCCGTCACTCCAGTGTTAATTCTACTTATTAATAGTTAATTTGTAACTTATTTCGCCACTATGGCCTATTTATTGTCCTACCTTCCTAACCTTACTGCATTTTGCACTACATTTGCACTCTGTATATAGATTCTCTATTGTGTTATTGACTGTACGTTTGTTTTATTCTCATGTTTAACTCTGTGTTGTTTTTGTCGCACTGCTTTGCTTTGTCTTGGCCAGGTCGCAGTTGTAAACGAGAACTTGTTCTCAACTGACCTACCTGGTTAAATAAAGGTGAAAAAAAATAAAAAAAACAGCATTGTTGTCATCAACATTGTTGCATGTGCTGCAGTGTCCATGCAGACTGAACACTAGTGTCTTGTGGTCCAGGAACAACATGCAGACTGAACACTAGTGTCTTGTGGTCCAGGAACAACATGCAGACTGAACACTAGTGTCTTGTGGTCCAGGAACAACATGCAGACTGAACACTAGTGTCTTGTGGTCCAGGAACAACATGCAGACTGAACACTAGTGTATTGTGGTCCAGGAACAACATGCAGACTGAACACTAGTGTCTCCTGGTCCAGGAACAACATGCAGACTGAACACTAGTGTCTCCTGGTCCAGGAACAACATGCAGACTGAACACTAGTGTCTCTTGGTCCAGGAACAACATGCAGACTGAACACTAGTGTCTCCTGGTCCAGGAACAACATGCAGACTGAACACTAGTGTCTCCTGGTCCAGGAACAACATGCAGACTGAACACTAGTGTCTCCTGGTCCAGGAACAACATGCAGACTGAACACTAGTGTCTCCTGGTCCAGGAACAACTAATGGTCTCCTTGAGTGACAGGGGGCGGGGCTAGGTCTGTGTGGAAAGCAGCATGGAGAGAAAGAGTGGAGAGAGATTACTCAAGTAGAGTAATGTCATAAAAAATGACATTATACATGGCGTATCACATTTAACAAACCAAACACGCCCAGCCCTAGTAGCCATGCTGGTTACCTGTGTCTTGAATTCAAAATAAATCACAGACAGTGTCACCAGCAAAGCACCCCTACACCATCACACCTCATCCCGGTGGGAAATACACATGCGAGATCATCAGTTCACACACAACCCGTCTCACAAAGACACAGCTGTTGAAAATCTCCAATTTGGACTCCAGACCATAGAACCAATTTCCAGGTCTAATGTCTATTGCTCGTGTTTCTTGGCCCAAGCAAGTCTCTTCTTCTTATTGGTGTCCTTTAGTAGTGGTTTCTTTGCAGCAATTCGACCATGAAGGCCTGATTCACACAGTCTCCTCTGAACAGTTGATGTTGAGATATGTCTGTTATTTGAACTCAACTTATTTGAGCATTTATTTGGGCTGCAATCTGAGGCTGGTAACTCTAATGAACATATCCTCTGCAGCAGAGGTATTTCTGGGTCTTCCTTTCCTGTGGCAGTCCTCATGAGAGACAGTTTCATCATAGCGATGGATGGTTTTTGCGACTGCACTTGAAGAAACTTTCAAAGTTCTTGACATTTTCCGGATTGACTGACCATCATGACTTAAAATATTTGAGCTGTTCTTGCCATAATATGGACTCTGTCTTTTACCAAATAAGGCTATCTTCTGTATACCAACCCCTACCTTGTTATAACACAACTGATTGGCTCAAACACATTAAGAAGGAAAGAAATTCCACAAATGTACTTTTATCAAGGTACACCTGTTAATTGAAATGCATTCCAGGTGACTACCTCATGAAGCTGGTTGAGAGAATGCCAAGAGTGTGCAAAGGCAAAGGGTGGCTATTTGAAGAATATCAAATATAAAATATATTTTGATTTAACACTTTTTTGGTTACTACATGATTCCATATGTGTTATTTCATAGTTTTGATGTCTTCACTATTATTCTACAATGTAGAAAATAGTAAAAATAAAGAAAAACCCTTGAATGAGTAGGTGTTCTAAAACTTTTGACCGGTAGCGTAAATGTGAATAAATGTGATTTAGAAAATAAAAATGAGTATTATTTTTGTGACACGTTAATGTATTGGCCTTATTGTAATCTCCTCCATTTCAAAGCGTTTTGTCCCATGTCGTGCCAACTGAACCAGACCCTGCTCTCCTCTCTCTCTCCGTACAGAAAGCAGAAAACGAACAGAAACGAACACAGCTGCCTGGCCTGGCCCGCCTTCCTTCTAAGGGCTCTCTCTGCAGTCTGAAGGGTTTTATAAAGCCTTGTACAACGGGCCGGCCGGGCTGCAGTCATCGTCCTGTAATCCCCCGACTGCAGCGAGATATGCTCTATCATCACCTGACTGACCTCAAATAACAGGAACAGGGAACATGGGGAGGCAAACGGTGACAGGGACATATGTCCATTTGCTCACCCACTACGCCCCTAAAAATGCTCCTGTTATAAGTCTATGGCACCCAGTCTATGGAGCCTGTCCATTTCCATTTTCCTACAAATGCACGGCGTTGCCCCCTGACCTAAACGAACAGACAACCCCACCCCATCTCACCTCCATACAGCTCATCTCTACCTTTGACCAGGGCCCACGGTGCACTATAGGGAACCGGGAACACAACTACAGTCTCACCAGTTGACAAAAGCAAGGCAACATATAGCATCATGCTGCAGTCTGGCTTCACACACACACACACCCCGCCTTGCCACAATATACTATTACACCCCGGGCAACTGTCCTGCTCACCCTCCTGCCCTTCAAAAATGCCCTCCCCAGGACACTGTCTGTCCCTGTGCACCCCTCCTCCCCAGGACACTGTCTGTCCCTGTGCACCCCTCCTCCCCAGGACACTGTCTGTCCCTGTGCACCCCTCCTCCCCAGCCAGACCCAGCAACCCAGCCAGACCCAGCAGCATCCAGAGAGTGGTCTGGTGAGCAGATAGCCTAGTGCTAGATGCAGCCAAAACAATAACAGGCCCTCTTTTTAATCAAAGGAAATGAATTGAAGCGCCACACAGTGGGATGTGGCATTGCTATTCTGATAGTGCATACTGTATTTCAATCAATAAATCAAATTGTATATTGCTCTTTCAAAACAAAATTTGTCACAAAGTGCTTTATAGCATATAGGTATCAACATGTTGAGGTCTCCAAATCTCAGGAATCAAACAATAATCATTCATGGTCCTTTGAACATATTTATCTACATTTCAGCCTGTGGTTTCAGTGACTGTGGTTTTCAATTATATAGTTATCCTCTATATAGTGCACTACCTTAGACTACCTCTGGGCCCTGGTCAAAACTAGTGCACTATAAAGGGTCTGTCAAAAAGCCTTGTAATCAGAGCACAGGGAGGAGATTCCAGCCAGGGTGTGAGCTGTTGTCCTTTTCTCTCTGGACTTGGGAAGATGTTCCCTCTGTCTCTGTATCTCTCTCCATCTCTGTCTCTTGTTCTTTCACTCTTTGCCTCTTTATCTCTCTCTTAGAAGATGTTCTCTCTCTCCCTCCCTTTGTATCTCTCCATCTCTGTCTCTTGTTCTTTCTCTCTGTCTCTCCCTCCGTGTTTCTCCTCTCTCCCTGTTTCATGGCTTTTATTGCCTCTCATATTCCATCTGTCTCTCTCGTCCTCTCTTCTCCTCTGTATCGCTCTCTCCATTCCTTCTCGCTCTATCGTCACTCGCTCTCACTCCCTCCCTCATCCTCTCTCCTCTTTCCCTCTCTCTCCTCCTCTGTATTGCCCCCTCTCTCCATCTCCCTCTCTCCCTCTGTCATAAGTACAAAATCAGGTTACAGCGCCAGCCTCCCTCGGTGTACAATTGATTTCCCATAATGCACCCTTCCCCATCCCCCCACAACGCACCATGCCACTGTTTCAGGCAGTGCCTTAAACCAATCCCCGAGTCGCATCTAAAACATTTGTGTGTGAAATGGCATCTGTGCACTCGTATGTTTCTAAACCACCACAGCCAATATAGAGTGTGTTATGGTCTCATTGGACTCAGTTCTGAAGGTTATTTCTGTGACCCCAACTCTTACCTTTATAACATTGTTGCAGGGTAATGTAATGTGATTATTACTGTTACTTTAGTGTATATGACGACTCTAATTAGAACAGTACCTGAGTTACTCCAAAGGACATTCACTATATCTTCACAGGCTTTCATTATCACTTTTCATGTAGCACTGTTTCATCCAAATACTTATCATTTCTGACCGGCACACTCACTAATTCTTGCACATGCTATTTTTTTGTGTCGCTTGCTTCAAAAAGCATGTACACAAATCCTCTTTACACTTTCATGATCATCTACTTCAAACGTATGCATTTAATCATGTCTTCCCTCAAACGTAGCAAACAATGAGACAGAGAAAACCACTGTGTCCCAAACGGCACCATACTCCCTATATGTTGTATTTTTTAACCTTTATTTAACTAGGCAAATATAGCCAGAAGGGCCCTAGTAAAACGTAATGCACTAGGCCAGGAATAGGGTGCTACGGACGTGCTATTATGACTGTACACACATCTGTGACTAATCATCATGGGGCATCGGACCTTTATTTAGGGTAAAGCCCTGCAGCTGTCGGCTTACACGATGTTACAATGTGTCTAGGATAACACTGGCAATGGTCGTCAAAACTGTTAACGCTTTTTAAAACAATTCTAATAAATTCTAAACAGTTTGACAATGGATGAAGATACTCCACACTTTTTGAATTTATAACACATAAAACATTTTACTGGAATGGACAAATAAGTTCAGGTATTTTGGTGGGAATTCAGGTATTCAATTTATTGTCAAATGTCACTTTTTTCTCAGAATGCAATCATATATAAATGTTATAATGGTATCAGTTATTTATTTTATTTTGTGTTAAAAGAAAAATATATATGTGCCTCATTTGCATAAATACACTGGGTGCTCAGGTGCATCCTGTTTCCATTGATCATCCTTGAGATGTTTCTACAACATGATTGGAGTCCACCTGGGGTAAATTCAATTGATTGGACATGATTTGGAAAGGCACACACCTGTCTATATAAGGTCCCACAGTTGACAGTGCATGTCAGTGCAAAAACCAAGCCATGAGGTTGAAGGAATTGTCCATAGAGTTACGAGACAGGATTGTGTCGAGGCACAGATCTGGGGAAGGGTACCAAAACATTTCTGCATCATTGAAGGTCCCCAAGATCACAGTGGCCTCCATCATTTTTAAATGGAAGAACTTTGGAACCACCAAGACTCTTCCTAGAACTGGCCACCTGGCCAAACTGAGCAATCGGGGGAGAAGAGCCTTGGTCAGGGAGGTGACCAAGAACCCTATGGTCTCTCTGACAGAGCTCTAGAATTCCTCTGTGGAGATGGGAGAACTTTCCAGAAGGACAACCATCTCTGCAGCACTCCACCAATCAGGCCTTTATGGTAGAATGACCAGACGGAAGCCACTCCTCAGTAAAAGGCACATGACAGCCCGCTTGGAGTTTGCTAAAAGGCACCTAAAGACTCTCAGACCATGAGAAACAAGATTCTCTGCTCTGATGAAACCAAGATTGAACTCTTTTGCCTGAATGCCAAGCGTCACGTCTGGAGGAAACCTGGCACCATCACTACGGTGAAGCATGGTGGTGGCAGCATCATGCTGTGAGGATGTTTTTCAGAGGCAGGGACTGGGAGACTAGTCAGGATCGAGGGAAAGATGAACGGCGCAAAATACAGAGAGATCCTTGATGAAGAGCGCTCAGGACCTCAGACTGGGGCGAAGTAATATACAGTAATGAGGCTATATACAGGGGTAGAGGTTAGTAATGAGGCTATATACAGGGGGTAGAGGTTAGTAATGAGTCTATATACAGGGGGTAGAGGTTAGTAATGAGGCTATATACAGGGGGTAGAGGTTAGTAATGAGGCTATATACAGGGGGTAGAGGTTAGTAATGAGGCTATATACAGGGGGTACAGGTTAGTAATGAGGCTATATACAGGGGGTAGAGGTTAGTAATGAGGCTATATACAGGGGGTACAGGTTAGTAATGAGGCTATATACAGGGGGTACAGGTTAGTAATGAGGCTATATACAGGGGGTACAGGTTAGTAATGAGGCTATATACAGGGGTAGAGGTTAGTAATGAGGCTATATACAGGGGGTAGAGGTTAGTAATGAGGCTATATACAGGGGGTAGAGGTTAGTAATGAGGCTATATACAGGGGATAGAGGTTAGTAATGAGGCTATATACAGGGGGTAGAGGTTAGTAATGAGGCTATATACAGGGGATAGAGGTTAGTAATGAGGCTATATACAGGGGGTAGAGGTTAGTAATGAGGCTATATACAGGGGGTAGAGGTTAGTAATGGGCTATATACAGGGGGTAGAGGTTAGTAATGAGGCTATATACAGGGGGTAGAGGTTAGTAATGAGGCTATATACAGGGGGTAGAGGTTAGTAATGAGGCTATATACAGGGGATAGAGGTTAGTAATGAGGCTATATACAGGGGATAGAGGTTAGTAATGAGGCTATATACAGGGGATAGAGGTTAGTAATGAGGCTATATACAGGGGATAGAGGTTAGTAATGAGGCTATATACAGGGGTAGAGGTTAGTAATGAGGCTATATACAGGGGGTAGAGGTTAGTAATGAGGCTATATACAGGGGATAGAGGTTAGTAATGAGGCTATATACAGGGGATATAGGTTAGTAATGAGGCTATATACAGGGGTAGAGGTTAGTAATGAGGCTATATACAGGGGGTAGAGGTTAGTAATGAGGCTATATACAAGGGATAGAGGTTAGTAATGAGGCTATATACAGGGGATAGAGGTTAGTAATGAGGCTATATACAGGGGTAGAGGTTAGTAATGAGGCTATATACAGGGGGTACAGGTTAGTAATGAGGCTATATACAGGGGGTACAGGTTAGTAATGAGGCTATATACAGGGGGTACAGGTTAGTAATGAGGCTATATACAGGGTGTACAGGTTAGTAATGAGGCTATATACAGGGGGTACAGGTTAGTAATGAGGCTATATACAGGGGGTACAGGTTAGTAATGAGGCTATATACAGGGGGTAGAGGTTAGTAATGAGGCTATATACAGGGGGTACAGGTTAGTAATGAGGCTATATACAGGGGGTAGAGGTTAGTAATGAGGCTATATACAGGGGGTACAGGTTAGTAATGAGGCTATATACAGGGGGTACAGGTTAGTAATGAGGCTATATACAGGGGGTACAGGTTAGTAATGAGGCTATATACAGGGGGTACAGGTTAGTAATGAGGCTATATACAGAGGGTACAGGTTAGTAATGAGGCTATATACAGGGCGTAGAGGTTTGTAATGAGGCTATATACAGTAATGAGGCTATATACAGTAATGAGGCTATATACAGGGTGTAGAGGTTATTAATGAGGCTATATACAGGGGGTAGAGGTTAGTAATGAGGCTATATACATGTGGTACAGGTTAGTAATGAGGCTATATACAGTAATGAGGCTATATACAGGGGGTACAGGTTAGTAATGAGGCTATATACAGGAGGTACAGGTTAGTAGTGAGGCTATATACAGTAATGAGACTACATACAGGGGGTAGAGGTTAGCAATGAGGCTATATACAGGGGGTACAGGTTAGTAATGAGGCTATATACAGTAATGAGGCTATATACAGGGAGTACAGGTTAGTAATGAGGCTATATACAGGGGGTACAGGTTAGTAATGAGGCTATATACAGTAGAGGCTATATACAGGGGGTACAGGTTAGTAATGAGGCTATATACAGTCTGCGTATGCTCTGAGTCCTGGTAATCCGTCTGACCCTGCGGCCTTGTGAATGTTGACCTGTTTAAAGGTCTTGCTCACATCGGCTATGGAGAGTGTGATCACACAGTTGTCCAGAACAGCTGGTGCTCTCATGCATGCTTCAGTGTTGCTTGCCTCGAAGCAAGCGCAAAAGGCATTTAGCCCGTCTGGTAGGCTCGTGTCACTGGGCAGCTCGTGTCTGGGTTTCCCTTTTTTTAGTCTGTAATAGTTTTCAAGCCCTGCCATCCATCCCGTTTCACTTCCTGTCAATTCCATAATTGAGCTGGACAGGGACAACTTGTAATTGTGAAAAGGCTGGTTTCATTGTAGGCATATTTTTGTCCATAAAAGTCTGTGTCAAATACAATTCTTGTATTTAATAAAATGTAATGAAATACAGTACATTCACGTCAGCAACACAACATCCCAACCTTCAGCAAACACACAAGCACACTGAACTGATCACCAACCTGGCCCAGGCACAATCCAGGCAGGCACTAGGCTATACCCAGGCCCTTATCCTCATTGAACCACCACTGATGATGCTACATACTGTAGATAGGCCTACCCACTGTCTCTGATCTGCCGCCTTGATATGAATGGGCCGTTAGGCCAGATATGAGTACTCACTGCATGCAATCGGAGGTGATATAGACTGACCAGGTGAATACAGGTGAAAGATATAATCCCTTACTGACAAATGGAGGCTGTTCTGAGGTCAAAAGGGGGGAGGTGGGAGGAGGGCTGTGCAACTCAATATTAGGAAGGTGTTCCTAATATTTGGTATACTCAGTGTATATTACATTAGGCCCTATGAGCTCTGGCCAAAAGTAGTGCACTATATAGGGAATAGGGTGCCATTTGAGACGCATCCCTTGTTATATAGGCCTGGCCAATTAGGCCTAGAAATAAATGGCCTACAGAAGGAATGTGAAGGGATGTGGGTATAGCTTATAACGGTTAGTTTTAGTGTATGGGCATACAGTGGCAATGAAACCTGAACTGCTACTTAAGGTGAATGTATGTGCAGTCATATCATATGACATATTATTAGTCATATATATGGTTGAGTATTTATAAACAAAACAGCCATGGTTGGAGTAACTGCACCCTCACCTCCTCTGCCTGCTTGCGCAGCGCCTTCTCGCGCTCGTACTGGGTGATGAGCTGCTCGTTGTCCTCCTTCAGCAGCTCGAGCTCCACCTCGTGCTCCTGGTTCTCCGTTAAGACCGAATCCAGATTCTCCAGAACGTTCACCACCAGTGGCATGAGCTCCTTGACCACCTCCTCGTCGTAGCTGTTGATGAGGCGCTCGAACTCCCGGTAGATGCTGTTGGCCAGGCCCGACACCCGCTCCGACATAACGGACACGGAGCCATAGTCGTCCTGATAGACAACCTCGTCGATTTCCATCATCTTGGCAAAATGAGGCCTGGGCCCGATTCCAGATGTGAGATGGTGTTGCTTAGATACAGTTATAAAACACGCTTATCAAGACGAAAGAGAAAATACTAGGCATTGAAATTATAATCCGTTCTGATTAATCATCAATAAAAAATATCCTGTGTCATTCCCGAACGATTTCAAAGATTGTTATCATTTGGGTGGTATCCATGTTTGGCAGTTAGGATTTATAATCTTTAACTACTAAACTGTATTGGGACATTTGTATTCACAATTAAACATATACAGGCTATTTACAAGGGGATAGAGAGACCGCCCTCCACGAGCCGACCACCACTGCTGCACCGCAGCCTCGAGGACGGAACGACGCACCCAGCTACAGCCTTCCTCGCGACAGCAGCATCCAATTCCGGTCGCAGTCGGTTCGGTCCTTACTCACCAGTGTATCGGCCGTAGTTGAATACATAACGACTGGGAAATATGTCCTCAACAATTCACCTGCCGCTCAGCAGCCGGAGCCATGGACCCCAGCCATTACTGTCAGCTCTGCACTAGTATTCAGATAGCGGCACCAACGACGACGTCACTTTCGTATGGTAATGAGGAGACCTTCTAAGTAAAAGCCCGCATTTCAACGTGGATAACTCGTTCAAATTATATTCAATTTTAATCACTGAACACTTGTATTGTTCCAACAAGAAAATGCAATAAGTAATTTATGAAAACAAAAAAACACATGGTAAAAAATAAATAAATTAAGACCAAAAATGTTGACACTGGTATGTTGAGAATATTTGACTGTGGAGAGAACTTTTCTACCTGTCTCAGATAATATATGTGAGAAATACTCAGTAGGGTCTACTAACCAAATATGGTTAGTTTTGGAGGGGGACTGTGTCTCACGGCCTGCTGCTGGCTTTTCACTCCTCCCTCTCTAAAGCACCCAATGCAATCACTGTAATAGATTGTACATGGGATACATATTGGCTTGTAGAGAGATAACTTTTCTACCTGTCTCAGCTAAAGTGAGGTGGAAAATACACAGCAGTGTCTCTACTAACCAAATATGTGTTGTTTTGGAGGTGGACTGTATCACATGGCCTGCTGCTGGCTTTGGCTATGGAGGGGGTGGAGGACGAAGTGCTGCTGGATATGTGTGACAGAAAAAATGACCAAAAAACGAATCATATTTGGTGAGTAGAGACCCTACTGAGTATTTCCCACCCTAATTTAGCCGTGACAGGTATCCCATGTATCGTGTACTGCATTGCAGTGAATGGAGTATATTAAACCCATTGCCAAGCACAAGAGCACATTTCTGCAGACTCGATTGAGTAATTTCAATAACATGTATTTGTATTTTATTTAAAGTGTATTATTTTAAATATAGACTACGCAATAACTTTCAACATACCAGTATGTGTAAACTTAAAAAAAATAAATGCTGGCTAAAATATGTAAAATTATCCATGCTTTTTTTCAAAGGTGGTTGCAAAGCTGTGAAAAACAGTTGCACTGCACAGAGTACATTTTTCGATATTCCCAAAGTTTAGTGTATCTTTGCAGAGGGACTCTTATAAAAGGCGATCGTCTGCCGGCATAATATCCTGCTGCTATGAGAACGGTAATCCGCTAGCGACTCTCCCTGGCTGTAGAGAGATGGAGGTGCCAGTTGACCAATTCTGGCTGACGTCATGCTGTCTACTCTGCAGTTATATTTCTGACTTTTACTTTTACTATACTGCGTTTGTAAATGATGTCTGAGCAGTGGCGGTTCTAGCTTGTATGTAGGCCTTCAGCGCCCGTGCCGCCCCACCGCCACTGTGTCTGAGTGTTGGAGTTTGCCACTGTCTGTCTATAAATAAAAAATACAAAAATAAAATCGTGTCACCTGGTTTGCTTAATATAAGGAATGTGATGTAGAGCGTTTACTTTTGCTTTGTACTTTTACTCAAGTAGGCCTATATCTACAGCAGCTTTGATTGGACTGATCATGTCAACGTCAAGCAAGCTAGCAGTCATCATCATGAATCAAGTCTACAATCTACTGGCAAATCCTTTTTAATCCTTGTCATATGAAGATAAACAATGAAGAGAAATTATAGATAAAACATATCCGTGCTCATCGGCCATTGGACATAAACATTACACAACAAGTTGGAAATCACATATTCAACAATTAGTGGTTCGGAAGGAATCAGTGGCTAACTGCAAGCATTGCAAAAGCAATCCCTGGCCTGCTATTCAGTGGAGTGGGTGTGTGATCCCAAGTCTGGGTTTAAGAGTCTCTTTTCAAAGCTTAAAAGGATAAACGTTCAACATTGGCCATGGTGTCAATCCAGCATGACTTCTGCCGCGCTCAAAACAACTGGAAACTCAGAACTAGGAAATCTGATTTCAGTGATTTCAAGACAACTGAGAGCTCCGACTGGGAAAATACGTTTTGAACTGTCATACAACTCGGATTTGCAAGTCGGGAACCCTGGCCTTTTTTAGTCATATTAACTACGTAAGTCCTAGCTCGCTCATTAATGTCTTAATTGAAATTACGGATTGCCTCTTATCCACTCGTCATTACCATATGCCATAGTTTGTACATCTCAATTGACAGTAGAAACCACATTTGTTTAAGCAAGTCAGCCATATCAGCTATGTTTTTTATAAGGCAGTAAATGAGGCTGATTTAACTGTTTTGCTGCCAGACAAGGCTCCGCTGATAGCCAGGTATAGCGGTGGTAAAGTGTTGGGACTGCTGTTGGGACTCTTCTGTTGGGACAGCTTTATGTAGGCCCTAACAGTGTGTGTCACTGTTATGTTTTTTTTATTTTTTTTTGCCCCACCAAGATTTACATGCTAAAATCGCCACTGTTCTATTGGTACATTTTCAAGTTAGGACATGCGGGAGGCAGGGGCGCTCAAGTACAGTAGGTGGTGTTGATGCACAATAACGTTGGATGCCAGCCACTGATAAACTCCACAGAAGAAGGGGCGGGGGCGACAACGTTAGCAAGCTAGCCGTACACAGGTAGACAGTGTCTTTAGCCCCCGCCTGTCGGGCGCTGTTTTCCCGCAGTTCTGTTAACGATGGGGAGGGCAGGTGTTCGAAAGGTGGGAGCGAAGGACACTGTGTGCTAGCTTAGCCAGCTAGTCCTAAGAAGGACTCCGGTACACAGCAGGCGGGAGGCGGGGCGACAACACGTGCTAGCGAACTGGCAAGCTAGCTAGCACACAGTGTCACTGGGGACAACCGGTAGACAGTGTCCTTCGCCCCTGCCTGTCAGGCACGGTTTACTCCGGTACACAGCAGGTGGGAGGCAGGGTGACACTGTGTGCTAACTCGCTAACTAGCAAGCTAGCACACGGTGTCACTACCTAGCAAGCTAGCACACGGTGTTGTTAAGTAGCAAGCTAGCACTCGCAGCCTCCGCCTGCTGTACTGGTGTGAGGCGGGGGTTACCGGTAGACAGTGTCCTTCGCCCACCGCCTGTCGGGCACTGTTTTCCCGTAGTTCTGTTAACGACGGGGTGAGGGCCGGTGTCCGGAAGGCAGGAGTGAAGGACACTGTCTACTGGTGTCACTCCCGCTAGCCAGCAAGGAGGACCAGGGGTTGGAACCGGTTCAGGGAACAGAACCGAAACCAGAAACTAATTACATTTTTCAAGAAACATACTGTAAGTGGAACCTGGAATGAAAGTGATCAATACTGTTCTGTAATATAATCGTTGTTTTAAAAGCATGGAAAACGGTTAATAACGTTATTGTACACTCCAGAATTTGTTTTCTAGACCCAGAAAAAAAAGAAACAAAGCGTCTGCCTGCAAGCTGAAAATCTTTGCAATGTGTGTGCGTGTTTAGGCTAGCTGCCCCTCCCCCCTACAAAGCATAGGCTACTGTACTGACATTCGAAGTGTGCGAAGATTTTTAATTAGCTAGAGAAGAATGGATTAACTTTTTCAATGCTAGTTAAGGATACCATAGGCCTAGTTATCACTTTCCACATTGGATTTATTAACTACAAGACGTGTTTTTAATTCTGGTGCTGTTCTGCATACACAAGCTTGTTAGCTAGCTCAAAGGACATTCAAAGTTCCTTCATAGGACCACTCCTCTTAGATATAATTCTGTGGACCTAATTCAGATAATGCATGTAATAACAAGATGAGTAGCTCTTCAAGCCTGCTCCTCAACCCGCTCTAGCTCTCTTCCTACCCGTAAAATGTTGCGCCATAGGCTACACTTGTCTGTCCATCACACGTGTAAACAACTAGCTTACCTGCTCTAAGCACACTGATAAACCAGTACTTTGTTAGGGTTCAAACAGCTCATGTGAGCACTCACATTTTTCAACATGTTTTTTACAATAAGATCATTTTGGAGATAGATAAACTCGGCAGGGACATATACAGGATGGTACCCTCCGAAACATAACCTTCACTCAAGATCAAAACTTCAAACCTAAAACCTACTTTTTGGACAAAATTTACCTGGAAAATTCTATAAAGGATTTCATTTTCCCAAGCTATTCAGGGTGTGCTCTGGCAATCAAAGTCTGATGAAATTGCTGTACATTATGATCTTGTTGCCATCTGATGTACATTCAGATGTCATAAATCAGCACTGCAGAGCTCTACCTGTCCTCTGCTGTGCCTTGATTGTATTACTGTTGATGATATCTGGTAATGTGCATGTACACCCTGTCCCATCTACGGTTGCTAGCCCCAATTCTGACTTATGCACTGATATCTGCTTCACTGATTTTTGCTCTCGTAAAAGCCTGGGTTTTCTGCACGTTAACACTAGAAGCTTATTACCTAAAATGGATCAATTGAAAGTGTGGGTTCACAGCTCCAATCCAGATGTGTTGGTTATTACTGAGACGTGGTTAAGGAAGTGTGTTTTGAATACTGATGCTAACCTTTCTGGTTATAACCTTTTTCGGCAAGACAGATCTTCCAAAGGTGGGAGAGTGGCAATTTTTACCAAGGATCACCTTCAGTGCTCGGTTGTCTCCACCAAATCTGTCCCCAAACAATTTGATTTGCTGGTTTTAAGTATTACACTTTCAACTCTTTGTTGACTGTTGCTGGGTGCTATCGTCCTCCATCAGCACCGGCCTGTACCCTACCTGCGCTAAGCTTTCTCTTGGACCCTTACACTATGTCTGAATTTGTCCTGCAAGGTGACCTAAACTGGGACATGCTTAAACCACCTGACCAAGTCCTAAAGCAATGGGACTCTGGAAGGCCAAAGTTAGTTACTTTAAGGAAAAGTTCTCTCTCTGTGGGTCTAACCCCAAGAAATTCTGGAAAACAGTTAAAGACCGCTCGTCTTTTAAGATCGCTGCAGCTAGCAACTGGAACGAGCTGCAACAAACACTCAAACTGGACAGTTTTATCTCAATCTCTTCATTTAAAGACTCAATCATGGACACTCTTTGTGGCTGCTTTGCGTGATGTATTGTCATCTCTACCTTCTTGCCCTTTGTGCTGTTGTCTGTGGCCAATAATATTTGTACCATGTTTTGTGCTGCTACCATGTTGTGCTAATGTCATGTTGTGTTGCTACCCTGTTGTTGTCGGCATTTTAGAAACACTTAAAATAAGGGCTGTGTTTCGTGTAGGCTTACCCCTGGCTTGATGTTTTGATAACCATGTAAATCTCTCTGGAACAAGGTGACTTTTATTAATATATTCAGCTCCATTTACGCTCAGATTTGAAAATGCTAATTAGCATCATGCAAAACTACAAATCCCTGCAAGCTCCTGCACGTCATCTCTAGCTGACACCTTTACTAACAGGTATTGTGACAATTTTAAACTTGCACAATATAGTTCACATAATTGTCCATTTAAAGAAATGTAGGCAATTTATTCAGTACTATATTTAGCTAACATTAGGTCATTAATCCAGAGATTCTTACCTTTGCCTCGATTCGGCAGTCTCGTCATGGCATTTGTAGTTCTTTATGATAGCCACATTAGCAGCTAATTAGCATATAAGTCACCTAGAGATTTACACAGTTATCAAAGGGTAAGCCTACACGAAGCACAGCCCTTGTTTGAAGTGTTTCTAAAATCCCCTATGCGAAAAATGAATGGTGTTAAAACAATTTCCCTTTTTGACCGCTAGGCTTTATGGATATTATGACTCATACTGTGGTACTCTATTGCAAACAGGATGCATATTTGTATTCTGTACAATCTTCCTCATTGTACACAGGATGCATGTTTTTACATATTTTTATTCTGCACAGGCTTCCTTCTTTTCACTCTGTCATTTAGGTTAGTATTGTGGAGTAACTACAATGTTGTTGATCCATCCTCAGTTTTCTCCTATCACAGCCATTAAACTCTGTTTAAACGTCACCATTGGCCTCGTGGTGAAATCCCTGAGCGGTTTCCTTCCTATAGATAGATAGATAGATAGATAGATAGATAGATAGATAGATAGATAGATAGATAGATAGATAGATAGATAGATAGATAGATAGATAGATAGATAGATAGATAGATAGATAGATAGATAGATAGACAGACAGACAGACAGACAGACAGACAGACAGACAGACAGACAGACAGACAGACAGACAGACAGACAGACAGACAGACAGACAGACAGACAGACAGACAGACAGACAGACAGACAGACAGACAGACAGACAGACAGACAGACAGACAGACAGACAGACAGACAGATACATACATACATACATACATACATACATACATACATACATACATACATACATACATACATACATACATAGGACAGGTGCAAAATGCCAGAACGAAAATATACATAAGACAGATACACGATACATGATACATAGAGCGTCAGTATGAAAAAGTATAGAAATACAAGAAGTCTGGAGTGCAAAAAAGCTATAAAAAGACATTGCATAGTATGTGTGGATGGCTGAATGTGTACACTATACAATGTTACAGAGTGTTAGGTGAAAAAAAAGATACAAATATTGCAAGTTGATATAGATAAATAAGGAGTATTTGCATGGTTACTATACTATACAGGTCGATGGCAGAGAAATACTTAAATAGCTAAATGTGCGTATGATATGAGTGAGGGTAATAATAGTTTACTTAATATACAGACTGGTTAAATGAACAGGTAAGTGAATATTTTGCATGGTTAAATTAACTGTACAGGTAAATATACAGTTAAATTTACAGGTAAGTGAATATTTGCATGGTTAAATTAACTGTACAGGTAAATATACAGTTACATTTACAGGTAAGTGAATATTTGCATGGTTACATTAACTGTACAGATAAATGACAGGAAGAGATACTTAAAAAGCTAAATGTGTGTATGATATAATTTGGGGTAATAATAGTAATGGTAATTCCCTTAAAATACAGTCCTTAGTGCAGGGTTTAATTACAGATAAATGCACATATTGCACATTCGATATACTAAAAGCAATGGAAAACTGACAGGATAATAATATGCATTCCTGAGTGAATGACTACGTAAATTCAGTCCAAGAATTACTTACAATATTGCATGTGATATGATATAACAACTGTACATGAATATGTATATACAGACCTGCATGAATAAGTCATGAGTGAATGAGTGATTACAGACCAGAGTTACTCACGGATGGATGCATAATTGTTAAACTAGGTCCTAACGCCCCAACAGTTCCAGGTCTACGTTGCCGATGATTGTGCTCCTGTACTCCTCCTCCTGCCCACTCCTGATGCACCCTACAATTGCAGAGTCATCCGAGAACTTCTGTAGGTGGCATGTTTCAGAGTTATATCTGAAGTCTGAGGTGTAGAGGGTGAACAGGAAGGGGGACAGGACCGTTCCCTGGGGGGCCCCTGTGTTGCTCACTGCCCGTTCTGACACACAGCTCTGTAGTCACACAAATTGTGGCCTACCGGTCAGGTAGTCCGTGACCCAGGAGACTAAGGGTGCTTCCACTTTCCAGCAACTGAGAGGAAAGACGCCTGTATCTTTTTTAGTGACTGGTTGTATTGATATACCATCCAAAGTTTAATTAATAACTTCACCATGCTCAAAAGGATATTTAATGTCTGCTTTTTGTGAATTTCTGTGTTTGAAATTCACTGCTCAACTGAGGGACCTTCCAGATAATTGTATGTGTGGGGAACAGAGATGAGGTAGTCATTCAAAAAATCATGAAACTTTTTATGTGTGTTGTTAAGCACATTTTACTGCTGAACGTATTTATGCTTGCCATAACAAAGGGGTTGAATACTTAGTCTCAAGACGTTTCAGCTTTTAATTTTTTTATTACATTTGTAAAAATTTCAAAAAACAATTCCACGTTGACATTATGGGGTATTGTGTGTAGGCCAGTGACACGAAATCTCAATTTAATCAATTTTAAATTCAGGCTGGGGGAGTGGTGGAAAAAGTACTCAATTTTCATACTTGAGTGAAAGTAAGCATATGGGTGTTTCTTTAAATAAAGTGGCCAATGTTTGACAACAGGGTCAACATTTCAAAATGGCTTGATAAACATTTAAATATGATTTTCTTGCAGCTTCACATGTGTAGCTACAGGAATACATTTCGATGAGACCATAACTCCACCTAGCAACAACAAAATATCTACATACCTAGTTGCCAGGTGTTTTTGTGCTTTAGTCAACTTCTCTATCATTTATAGCCATGATAAAGATTCATGAAGAATGAACAAGGTAAACAACATCTCTATATGTTTTAATAGATTATATAATATAATGGCTTCTGTCAACAAAACCATTGACAATAATAACCAGTAATTCAATCATTATAATCAGTAAACTCTTCACTCCTCTCCCCAATTTGCTTTGAAGAGGAGGTGAGGAACGGGGGAAACAAGGGGAGAATCTCAATTGCATTTCCATGATTCCTCACGTCCTCCCTCCTCGCATCTGTCTCAAACCCCATTGGAAAAGACGGTGAGAGGGGAAGGACCTCTGACCTTCTCATCCAATGGGCTTTGAGAAGGAAACTAGAGAGGATGCGACAAATCAAGGAAATGCAATTGAGATTCTCCCAAGGACAGAGGAGGTAATTATTTGACACTATTACAGCCCCCATGCAGTCTTTGTAATTGTATTTTTAAATAATCACTGTATGTCTAATAAATCACAGCATGTGTTTATTTAATCAAAACAACTACAAAATATATTTTGTATAATTTATTTTCATTTGGCCCTTGAAATGCTGTCTGATCGTGTGGGTGTTATCAAACAAATTTGAAGATATTTACATACACAGCCCTGATTGGCTGAAAGGATGGTCTAGAGCCCGACCCCTTACCCAGATGAACAGTCATTGGTCTATTATAATCCAATCACAGGCTTAAATTCCAGGCATTTGTTTCAAACAGCTCTTACACACAAAGGGCATGACCATAATTTTCACAATTTCAGAGTGTTATTTAAACGGGACGATACCAGTATCGCAACACTCGTTAGTATCGTGGCAAGGAAACTAAACACATAGTGAATTTTACTTATTTAGGAAAACAAACATGTCATCCAGAGTCACATTTACTTATTTTCCAAGTAGCACAATATTTTACATACCGCCGGTTTTTAAAAGGACCAGACTTTGCTCTGCTTTGTGTTTGACTGACCACGCCACCATAATACCCATGGCCTGTCCAGAAACAACCCCTAGCCCCTACTGCCCAGAGTCTAGACACTTGTGGAGATCTGAGAGGGATTGATTAGTGGTGATATGGTGAGAGCTCTACCTTACCCTCTGAAAGGCTTGGTGGAATTTTGGCAGCATTGCTTACACCTGCCCAATCTTCTCAGATCTAGGGGTAGGGGTTGCTTCTGGAAGGAACCTCACTACTCTCCGGGTGTGTGGTGGACCTACAGCACGACTTAAGGCAGTGTTTGGAGGTTTCATAAAAAAACTATGCACACACACACATGGATTTGCACAGGTGTAAGCTGGACACCCCCACGCCACCCTATCAGGCTGATCAGACAGTACTGTGTTGAAGCACCTTTGGCCTCGAGTCTTCTTGGGTATGATGCGACAAGCTTGGCACACCTGTATTTGGGGAGTTTCTCCCATTCTTCTCTGCAGATCCTCTGTCAGGCTCTGTCAGGTTGGATGGGGAGCGTTGCTGCACAGCTATTTTCAGGTCTCTCCATAGATGTTCAAATCGGGTTCAAGTCCAGGCTCTGGCTGGGCCACTCAAGGACATTTAGAGACTTGTCCCGAAGCCACTGCGTTGTCTTGGAGGTCCTGAGTGCTCTGGAGCAGGTTTTCATCAAGGATCTCTCTGTACTTTGCTTCGTTCATCTTCCCCTCGATCCTGACTAGTCTCCCAGTCCCTGCCACTGAAAGACATCCCCACAGCATGATGCTGCCACCACCATGCTTCACCGTAGGAATGGTGCTAGGTTTCCTCCAGATGTGACACTTGGCATTCAGGCCAAAGAGTTCTTTAGGTGCCTTTTGATTGGTGGAGTGCTGCAGAGATGGTTGTCCTTCTGGAAGGTTCTCCCATCTCCACAGAGGAACTCTGGTGCTCTATCAGAGTGACCATCGGGTTCTTGGTCACTTCCCTAACCAAGGCACTTCTCCTCTGATTGCTCATTTTGGCTGGGCGGCCAGCCCTAGGAAGAGTCTTGGTGGTTCATTCTTCTTCCATTTAAGAATGATTGAGGACACTGTGTTCTTGGGGACCTTCAATACTGCAGACATGTTTTGGTACCCTTCCCCAGATCTGTGACTCGACACAATCCTGTCTCGGAGCTCTATGGACAATTCCTTTGACATCATGGCTTGGTTTTTACTCTGACATGGACTGTCAACTGTGGGACCTTATATAGACAGGTGTGTGCCTCTCCAGATCATGTTCAAGTAAATTTCGAGTCTCATAGCAAAGAGTCTGTTTTTAATTTTTAATAAATGAGCAAAATCTTCTTAAATCCTGTCTTCACTTTGACACTATGGGGTAATGTTTGTAGATTGATGAGGAAAAAAGTTAATTTAATCAATTTTAGAATAAGGCTGTAACGTACCAACATTTTTGCAAAAGTCAAGGGGTCTGAATACTTTCCGAATGCACTGTATTTACATGTCTACTATTCACACTCTTGCTTAATTTCAGCTAGTTAGATGTGCAACTGCGGACTAACTATAGCTAGGAGAATATAGCAATAGATAGTTTAGCAAGGAAATATCAGTCAGCTAACCATTTACAGTAACAGCAGTTCATTAATAAGTTAGAACGGTGAACTCCTATTTTGAAAGGACAGGAAGTGTTGGCTGTGCACTTAACCAATGACAGGCATTCCACATTTAACCCCACCCATATGTTAAATCGAAATGTTTGGGATTTTAAATGCAAAAACCAAAAACCAATCCGTTCAGTTTTTTCTATTAAAAACGAATAAACAAGCTGTTTCCACGTTCACGATTGCTAAAGAATAAAAACGTACACAGACCGCAGATCTTACCACAGGAAATCCTAACATAATGTTGTCCATGACAGGCTAATTATCTTTCCCACAGTAACGTAGACACCAAAATGTTTTGTCCAGATCAACGTTAATTCCCGCACTTTGGTTGTTGTTCAATCGCGTGCAGCGACACCCACTCTATCACTTGACTGTCACTCAGACAATCCTTTCCTGAATCAGCTGATGCTGAGAAATACATTTCTCCATGTAACTAAACAGCTAGACATCCAATACCCATTCAAACAACTATTATGCATAATTATCTATAACACACATTTCTATTTGAATTTGTTCTGGTCGCCTAAAAAAAGTGACATGTTGCAGCTTTAATACTACATTTCTCACTTAAAAGTACCCCAGTAAAAATACTAGTTGAGTAAAAGTTAGTGACTGATTCATCTTATGCTAGAAAAGACAAATAACATACATTTTCCTAAACTAATCCAGTCATAGTTATATTTGATGCACCCGTAGTTTAGGTAGTCTCCTCACACTGTTCCTAACTCTGGCGTCATTATGAACGCAGGTTGCAGGTGAATAAAAACGCTGAGTAATGACAGGCCATTGGGGTTTATGGTTTCTCTGCTTTTCCTGGCCACGGTGCTTCCGCTTCTCATTGCTCTTTGGGGTCTATGCAGCGTTACTGTGAAAGCACTGTCTGCTGATGTAAAAAGGGCTTTATAAATACATTTAAGGGATTGATGACTATTAGCCCAGTGGCGGTCTGTGCCATTTAAGATGAGAGAGGATGTTTTTTTTATTATAATTATGAGCATGGCCTTATTTCTATTACAGCATATTGGATGACTGTCATTCATATTCCATTCATCCAGCTCAATGTAACATCGATAGGTTTAAGCTACTTCATGATATTTGAATTTGCCCCATACCCATCATGAGGTTGCTACAAACTAGCCTATGAAAGTTTATAATTCAACCATTATTGGGTTGAAATACACATTTAGATTTGTGAACAGCCATCCACAACAACCATAATCCGGAAGGCGCAAACAGCTAGATGAGAGAGCAGCAGTGTGATTCACATCAAGGTACTATGCAGATATCAATAATAAGTGATATCCGTATCGCCGTAGACTACACCACTGCAGTCATCCTTACCTGCAAGCGTTTATTCAAGTTGGATAATCTTTGGATACCGACAGCAGTCGCATCATTGGAAGACATAGCTTGGACTGTAGTCTACAAAAGCCTATTCCTGCTCTTTTCCCGCGATCCATCAAACACATTTGGTGTTACATCATAGTGGTCTCTGACTTGTGGTCAGACTCGCTCAGGTGGAACAAACTTAAACTTGCACCTTTTTTCAATGCTGATTTGAATGTCAAATATTTTTTTACGCAAACATCTTTTATGATTTAAAAAGTAATCATCTAGTTTTTCAAAAGTATATGTAATCTGATTACAATATTTATGCTGGTAACGTAACGGATTACAGTTACCGTTTTTTAAATAATCCCTTACATGTAACGGATTACATGTAATCCTTTACATACATACATACATACATACATACATACATACATACATACATACATACATACATACATACATACATACATACATACATACATACATACATACATACATACATACATACATACATACATACATACATACAGTGGGGCAAAAAAGTATTTAGTCAGCCACCAATTGTGCAAGTTCTCCCACTTAAAAAGATGAGAGAGGCCTGTAATTTTCATCATAGGTACACTTCAACTATGAGAGACAAAATTATTTAAAAAAATCCAGAAAATCACATTGTTGGATTTTTAATGAATTTATTTGCAAATTATGGTGGAAAATAAGTATTTGGTCACCTACAAACAAGCAAGATTTCTGGCTCTCACAGACCTGTAACTTCTTCTTTAAGAGGCTCCTCTGTCCTCCACTCGTTACCTGTATTAATGGCAGCTGGTTGAACTTGTTATCAGTATAAAAGACACCTGTCCACAACCTCAAACAGTCACACTCCAAACTCCACTATGGCCAAGACCAAAGAGCTGTCAAAGGACACCAGAAACAAAATTGTAGACCTGCACCAGGCTGGGAAGACTGAATCTGCAATAGGTAAGCAGCTTGGTGTGAAGAAATCAACTGTGGGAGCAATTATTAGGAAATGGAAGACATACAAGACCACTGATAATCTCCCTCGATCTGGGGCTCCACGCAAGATCTCACCCCGTGGGGTCAAAATGATCACAAGAACGGTGAGCAAAAATCCCAGAACCACATGGGGGGACCTAGTGAATGACCTGCAGAGAGCCGGGACCAAAGTAACAAAGGCTACCATCAGTAACACACTACGCCGCCAGGGACTCAAATCCTGCAGTGCCAGACGTGTCCCCCTGCTTAAGCCAGTACATGTCCAGGCCCATCTGAAGTTTTCTAGAGAGCATTTGGATGATCCAGAAGAGGATTGGGAGAATGTCATATGGTCAGATGAAACCAAAATAGAACTTTTTGGTAAAAACTCAACTCATCGTGTTTGGAGGAGAAAGAATGCTGAGTTGCATCCAAAGAACACCATACCTACTGTGAAGCATGGGGGTGGAAACCTCATGCTTTGGGGCTGTTTTTCTGCAAAGGGACCAGGACGACTGATCCGTGTAAAGGAAAGAATGAATGGGGCCATGTATCGTGTGATTTTGAGTGAAAACCTCCTTCCATCAGCAAAGGCATTGAAGATGAAACGTGGCTGGGTTTTTCAGCATGACAATGATCCCAAACACACCGCCCGGGCAACGAAGGAGTGGCTTCGTAAGAAGCATTTCAAGGTCCTGGAGTGGCCTAGCCAGTCTCCAGATCTCAACCCCATAGAAAATCTTTGGAGGGAGTTGAAAGTCCGTGTTGCCCAGCGACAGCCCCAAAACATCACTGCTCTAGAGGAGAGCTGCATGGAGGAATGGGCCAAAATACCAGCAACAGTGTGTGAAAACCTTGTGAAGACTTACAGAAAACATTTGACCTCTGTCATTGCCAACAAAGGGTATATAACAAAGTATTGAGATAAACTTTTGTTATTGACCAAATACTTATTTTCCACCATAATTTGCAAATAAATTCATTAAAAATCCTACAATGTGATTTTCTGGATTTTCTTTCCTCATTTTGTCTCTCATAGTTGAAGTGTACCTATGATGATACATCAGAAAAGCAGAACTTAATATTTGGTACAGAAACCTTTGTTTGCAATTACAGAGATCATACATTTCCTGTAGTTCTTGACCAGGTTTGCACACACTGCAGCAGGGATTTTGGCCCACTCCTCCATACAGATCCTTCAGGTTTCGGGGCTGTCGCTGGGCAATACGGACTTTCAGCTCCCTCCAAAGATTTTCTATTGGGTTCAGGTCTGGAGACTGGCTAGGCCACTCCAGGACCTTGAGATGCTTCTTACGGAGCCACTCCTTAGTTGCCCTGGCTGTGTGTTTCGGGTCATTGTCATACTGGAAGACCCAGCCACGACCCATCTTCAATGCTCTTACTGAGGGAAGGAGGTTGTTGGCCAAGATCTCGCGATACATGGCCCCATCCATCCTCCCCTCAATACGGTGCAGTCGTCCTGTCCCCTTTGCAGAAAAGCATCCCCAAAGAATGATGTTTCCACCTCCATGCTTCACAGTTGGGATGGTGTTCTTGGGGTTGTACTCATCCTTCTTTTTCCTCCAAACACGGCGAGTGGAGTTTAGACCAAAAAGCTCTATTTTTGTCTCATCAGACCACATGACCTTCTCCCATTCCTCCTCTGGATCATCCAGATGGTCATTGGCAAACTTCAGACAGGCCTGGACATGCGCTGGCTTGAGCAGGGGGACCTTGCGTGCGCTGCAAGATTTTAATCCATGACGGCGTAGTGTGTTACTAATGGTTTTCTTTGAGACTGTGGTCCCAGCTCTCTTCAGGTCATTGACCAGGTCCTGCCGTGTAGTTCTGGGCTGATCCCTCACCTTCCTCATGATCCACGATGCCCCACGAGGTGAGATCTTGCATGGTGCCCCAGACCGAGGGAGATTGACCGTCATCTTGAACTTCTTCCATTTTCTAATAATTGCGCCAAGAGTTGTTGCCTTCTCACCAAGCTGCTTGCCTATTGTCCTGTAGCCAATCCCAGCCTTGTGCAGGTCTACAATTTTATCCCTGATGTCCTTACACAGCTCTCTGGCCTTGGCCATTGTGGAGAGGTTAGAGTCTGTTTGATTGAGTGTGTGGACAGGTGTCTTTTATACAGGTAACGAGTTCAAACAGGTGCAGTTAATACAGGTAATGAGTGGAGAACAGGAGGGCTTCTTAAAGAAAAACTAACAGGTCTGTGAGAGCCGGAATTCTTACTGGTTGGTAGGTGATCAAATATTTATGTCATGCAATAAAATGCAAATTAATTATTTAAAAATCATACAATGTGATTTTCTGGATTTTTTGTTTAAGATTCCGTCTCTCACAGTTGAAGTGTACCTATGATAAAAATTACAGACCTCTACATGCTTTGTAAGTAGGAAAACCTGCAAAATCGGCAGTGTATCAAATACTTGTTCTCCCCACTGTACATACATACATACATACATACATACATACATACATACATACATACATACATGGTTGGGGAGTATGTATGTATGTATGTATGTATGTATGTATATCCCCAACCCAGCCATATATAAAATTCCTTCTCCCAACTATCTCCTCCTCTCACCTTTTCCTTTCGCTTGTGGACTTCAGTGCACAACACATCAGCTGTCTGTGACCAGGTGAAAAAACCTCTCCAAGCCAAACCTTCATATCATGACAGCTAACTGCTACACACAGCCTACATCGTTGTCCCGTCATAGTCAACATAGCTACTAGAACTAAAGTGTTAGTAAAGCTGCTACAATCATGCAGTACAGTGTAGTCAGTAAGCAGTTTAGCAGTTACACCGGCGGACCCTGGTGGCAATACATTTATAAAACCAAAAGCTTACCTTGACTTGGGAGTTCCAGTGTTGGATAGACAGCTAGCTAGCTAACATAGCACCCCTCTCTATTTGAGCCTTGTGTTTAATTCAGCTAGCTAACATAGCACCCCTCTCTATTTGAGCCTTGGGTTTAATTCAGCTAGCTAAGTGAAAGTAAAAAAACAAATATATATATATATATAGCTAGCTCTCCCTCTCTCGCTTCTCCTTAATTTTGGAAGAAATTACACTGTTCATCTATTGTCTAACTCCCTCTTTGAGTCACTACTCACCACATGTTATGCTGCTGTGCTAGCTAGCTGTAGATTATGCTTTCAGTACTAGATGCATTCTCTGA
Organism: Thymallus thymallus; assembly: GCA_023634145.1. Lineage (NCBI taxonomy): Eukaryota > Metazoa > Chordata > Actinopteri > Salmoniformes > Salmonidae > Thymallus > Thymallus thymallus. Next base: position 32,656,412 of record CM042398.1, on the reverse strand, counting down.
TATTTTCATTGATTGGCTGGACAACATGTCAGTTCATGCTGCAAGAGCTCTGATAGGTTGGAGGACATCCTCCGGAAGTTGTCATACTTACTGTGTAAGTCTATGGAAAGGGGTGAGAATCAAGAGCCTCCTAGGTATTGTACTGAAGTCAATGTACCCAGAGGAGGACTGAAGCTAGCTGTCCTCCAGCTACACCATGGCGCTACCCTAGAATGCTGCTGAGGCTATTGCCCGTGTGTTTTAATCATTTGGTGACATGTGAATATGTTAAAGACAAATATAATATTTAGTATAGTTTCACTATTTTTATTTTATTCACTGAGGATGGTCCTCCCCTTCTTCCTCCACAGGTGCAGCTCCATTGGTTCTGTCCTGGTTTTATGAAGCAGTGTCGCTGTTAAAGAACGCAGCACCCTCTGGTGGTCGAAGTTGGAAGTAAATCCTCCTTGTGGCTAGTCTGTTTGCGCCATAATGCCAAACATGTACAATGGTACTGACAGTGAACAGAAATATGTTGTAAACTATCTCAATTGACCTTGAAAGCAGACTAAATTCCAAAAGCCAGGCAGATTAAGACTACCTCTATGAGTTTGGCTGGAATAGCTCTACGAGAGACATTTGTGTCATGTGAGAGGAGCCGTCTTACTCCCAACAGAAGTCAAAGGCCATGAGCAGAGCCACACAAAAGCATCACTAAGTGTGGGTCAAAAATAGATGTGATTATATTAGTGATAAAGGTCTGGTTTGTGTTTAGAATATTCAAGCATGCCCTGACACTACACAAGGGTAAATCAGACTTTAGTAACAACCAAAAAGGGGAAATTAGCATATAGCAGCCATAAACACAGCAATAAAAACCATCACATGTAAACCGTTAAATCACTTTAATTTTAAAGTTGTTCAAGGTTGATTGAACATATCAACTGTAAAGAATCAGTGACTGGAATTTGAATCATGACATTTCTTGCATTGACAACACCTACAATATAAGGGGTGAGCCAGGTGTCCTATTTCAAAAAGATAAGAGGATGAACCCTCCCAACGAATTCATCTGGGTTGTATTCACTAAACACCAAAATGAAAAATGGGGAGAGCATACCTGAACTTAACCAATAAACTATCGTCTTTCGCTGCAAAACCTTTGCTAGTGTGCACTAATAAATACAACCGAGGCTGAAATTGCAACGATTCATGATTCCATTATTTAATCAATATAGTGACACGGCCAATACGTAATTCCTGAAAACAAACAGCAAAATAGACAAAAGACATCAGTCTGAAAATAAGTTTTATTGCAATACACAGGTTATTTTAGCTTTTCCTCTGCTGTGAACGTTGCCTGCCAGGCACTCCAACACTCAGGGGTTAAGATGGCACCAGGAGACCTTGAACAGGGGCGCGTTCCAGACTGCCTGCAAACAGGCCACACTGCACAAATCAACGAATGATTGAATACCGCGCAGGTTGACGCAGTTACTAAACAGGTTTCCATCCAGCCTTTATGTGAGTAAAGTAGGTCCCATTTAACTTGTATTTTTTATTCAGCACATGGGAATTTAATAGCTAAATGCATTTATGTGCACTACATCAACAAGTCAATTTGATGGAAACGTCTCTGGTGGGAAAATGCTAATATTGTTTTTATGCAGATTTTAAACATTTGCATGAAAATCTGTTGACAATTGGAGGGTAGCTCCAATTGTTCTGGGCAAAGACCCTCCAAAAATATGCTGAACTCAGACTTCCAAAGTCTTAAAAGGTTTATACGTTATTGACGAGAAACTAGTCATGCTGGTTACTGACGTGTTAAAATGCTTATACAGGCGTTGTAAGATTTGGTGCACAACTGCTACGTAGGCAGCCTGGAACGTGGTGCGGTGTGTGGGTGGCTAGGGGTTCCTTAGGGTCTCCCAAGTACCATATTTTGCCCGGTCATGTACTATTCCAGCGTTCACTTGTGTACAGCAGTCGTTTTAATTTAAAACATAGGAGGCCTACCCGAGTGGATACCATCCTCTGATAACAGCAAGCAATGGTAACAGAGCAGGGAACAACCACAACATACAATACATTCGGCCACCTGCATGGGCAATATATAAATGCATAATGGAATTTCAAATTTCTTACGGAGAAGAACAAGAACTTTGAGGGTGGGCAATGCATCATGGGTACTCCCCGTAGCTCTCCGCATTGCATTCATTAGTTAGATGATTTTTTTTTCTCCATGAACAAGAGTTTTTGTTTCTGGATGCAGACAAAAACTTAAGACAGGTTTGATTATTAGTGGAGAGAGAGAGAGGAGGAGTGGGACGAAATGGAGGACAGGATGAGTATGATACAGGGATGTGTGTTACTGTCAACAAACTGACAGTAAAGAGTGATTGTGATCACTTAAGGGCTTACCATGACAACAGAACTTCCATCTGGACCCTTGACGCCAGTGACTCCGTTTTTGGTCTAACTGACTAAATTAACTCACCCTGCCTTTGTAACACAGTAACATTCAAAACCATGTATTGAAATTACATTTACAGCAAGAAATAGAAGACTTGAAATGAATCAGGAATTTAACCATTTCAAATGATTGGACAGGAATTTAGCCTGTAAAAATGATTGAGATTATCGTCTTCCAGCTTGATAGCAACAGACCCTAAAACCAACAGGGAGAGGTGAGGTCAAGAATGGGTCAGATTAGAAAGTGCAAGAGAGGGAAGGACAGAGAGTGAATAGGGAAAATGAACAGAACAGAGAAAAATGGTGGGCATGGGTTGTGCCCCAAATGGCACCATTCCCTATACAGTCCACAAATGTTGACCAGGGCCCATATACAAGCGTCCTGTCCAGGGGGTGTACTGGTACATCAAGCAGACCCACTCTACAGAAACTGGAGATGGGCTCCTGCCCTATGCGCCGTTCTGGCTCGGACAAGGGTTACTTCCTTATATAGGGAATAGGGTGCCATTTGGGATGCTACCATGAATAGAGATGCTGATGGGAGGGAAGAACTGGATCAGTAGAAGACCACGCTAGACTTCCCTCCTGGGGGATTAAGGACCTTGTTGTGGGAGCGGGGGCGAGGGCCGAGGTGGGGCTCGTGGTCCTTCAGTGAGAGCTCACTAAGGGAGGCCTCTGGCTCTGGCTTCTTGGCCAAGGGAGCAGGTGCAGGCTCCACCGGTGCTTTGGTGGGTGTGGGGGGTGGGGAGGCGACATTCTCTTCCTTCACCTCCTTGGCTGGGCTCTCCTTCAGCTGAGGAGCTGAGAGAGAGAGAGAGAAAGCGATGAGAGAGAGGAGAGAAGCAATATTTACCTGGTACCAAATGGTAAATAAGACTTGGTGTCAATGAATCTTAAAGAAATCGGTGTAATTAATTACTATGCATTTATTAGATCATTATTATCAGCTTGGTCAACAAGTAATTTCTAGTAGCTTCCTGGTAGACAGCAGGCTGTAAAGTGCTATCCATTATCAGTGTCAAACTCACCTGGGGGCTCAGGTATGGGCATGGCACCTTCACCCACTGAAATGTTGTCCTGGGAATAACAGGGATAACATGTCAATATAGCCTACACATGTAAATGAGCAATTCATAACCATTAGTCATTTGGAATGGGAGAGACTGGGGGTCAGGGGTTGTCTGGATTACCTTTGGCTTGTTGGAATGGGCTTTGACCGAGGGAGGGGCACTCTCTAGCCCCCCGAAGATGTTGCTGGTGTTGCCGCCTGGGGGTACAGGTCTCCGTTGCTCGGCTGTGGCCTCTGGAGAACCAAATATCCCACTGCTTTTACCCCCTGCATCGAGGAAGGACAGCGAGTCAAATATTTTTGGGAATTTGACCTCGTGAAATATGGTGCTAACAACGCCCTACAATACAGAAAGAAAATAACGTACACAAGGCAATAATGGTGAACATTATTGAAGACACTCAAACCTCTACACACACAGCTCAGTCCTACCCTCACTACAGCTACCACACACACACACAGCTCAGTCCTACCCTCACTACAGCTACCACACACACACACAGCTCAGTCCTACCCTCACTACAGCTACCACACACACACACAGCTCAGTCCTACCCTCACTACAGCTACCACACACACACACAGCTCAGTCCTACCCTCACTACAGCTACCACACACACACACAGCTCAGTCCTACCCTCACTACAGCTACCACACACACAGCTCAGTCCTACCCTCACTACAGCTACCACACACACACACAGCTCAGTCCTACCCTCACTACAGCTACCACACACACACACAGCTCAGTCCTACCCTCACTACAGCTACCACACACACACACAGCTCAGTCCTACCCTCACTACAGCTACCACACACACACACAGCTCAGTCCTACCCTCACTACAGCTACCACACACACACACAGCTCAGTCCTACCCTCACTACGCTACAGCTACCACACACACAGCCCAGTCCTACCCTCACTACGCTACAGCTACCACACACACAGCTCAGTCCTACCCTCACTACAGCTACAGCTACCACACACAGCTCAGTCCTACTCTCACTACGCTACAGCTACCACACACAGCTCAGTCCTACCCTCACTACGCTACAGCTACCACACACAGCTCAGTCCTACCCTCACTACGCTACAGCTACCACACACACAGCTCAGTCCTACCCTCACTACGCTACAGCTACCACACACACAGCCCAGTCCTACCCTCACTACGCTACAGCTACCACACACACAGCTCAGTCCTACCCTCACTACGCTACAGCTACCACACACACAGCTCAGTCCTACCCTCACTACAGCTACAGCTACCACACACAGCTCAGTCCTACTCTCACTACGCTACAGCTACCACACACACACAGCTCAGTCCTACCCTCACTACGCTACAGCTACCACACACACACAGCTCAGTCCTACCCTCACTACGCTACAGCTACCACACACACAGCTCAGTCCTACCCTCACTACAGCTACCACACACACAGCTCAGTCCTACCCTCACTACAGCTACCACACACACAGCTCAGTCCTACCCTCACTACAGCTACCACACACACAGCTCAGTCCTACCCTCACTACAGCTACCACACACACAGCTCAGTCCTACCCTCACTACAGCTACCACACACACAGCTCAGTCCTACCCTCACTACAGCTACCACACACACAGCTCAGTCCTACCCTCACTACAGCTACCACACACACAGCTCATCCCTACCCTCACTACAGCTACCACACACACAGCTCATCCTACCCTCACTACAGCTACCACACACACAGCTCAGTCCTACCCTCACTACAGCTACCACACACACAGCTCAGTCCTACCCTCACTACGCTACAGCTACCACACACACAGCCCAGTCCTACCCTCACTACGCTACAGCTACCACACACACAGCTCAGTCCTACCCTCACTACAGCTACAGCTACCACACACAGCTCAGTCCTACCCTCACTACGCTACAGCTACCACACACAGCTCAGTCCTACCCTCACTACGCTACAGCTACCACACACAGCTCAGTCCTACCCTCACTACGCTACAGCTACCACACACACAGCTCAGTCCTACCCTCACTACGCTACAGCTACCACACACACAGCCCAGTCCTACCCTCACTACGCTACAGCTACCACACACACAGCTCAGTCCTACCCTCACTACAGCTACCACACACAGCTCAGTCCTACTCTCACTACGCTACAGCTACCACACACAGCTCAGTCCTACCCTCACTACGCTACAGCTACCACACACAGCTCAGTCCTACCCTCACTACGCTACAGCTACCACACACACAGCTCAGTCCTACCCTCACTACAGCTACCACACACACAGCTCAGTCCTACCCTCACTACAGCTACCACACACACAGCTCAGTCCTACCCTCACTACAGCTACCACACACACACAGCTCAGTCCTACCCTCACTACAGCTACCACACACACACAGCTCAGTCCTACCCTCACTACAGCTACCACACACACACAGCTCAGTCCTACCCTCACTACAGCTACCACACACACACAGCTCAGTCCTACCCTCACTACAGCTACCACACACACACAGCTCAGTCCTACCCTCACTACAGCTACCACACACACACAGCTCAGTCCTACCCTCACTACAGCTACCACACACACACACAGCTCAGTCCTACCCTCACTACAGCTACCACACACACACAGCTCAGTCCTACCCTCACTACAGCTACCACACACACACAGCTCAGTCCTACCCTCACTACAGCTACCACACACACACACAGCTCAGTCCTACCCTCACTACAGCTACCACACACACACACAGCTCAGTCCTACCCTCACTACAGCTACCACACACACACAGCTCAGTCCTACCCTCACTACGCTACAGCTATTGGTGAAGAGCTTACTGCACAGCCTGGACTGACAATGAGGCATTACATTTTGCAGCAAGATAACATTTGAATATCTGGGTGTGTGCAGTACATTTTTTTGTACATTCTACCACAGAGGCAGAAGGGCTGAAAGCTGGTAGCCAACCAGCGCCATGTGCAGAGAGACAATAGAAACTCATAACATATTTAAAAATTTTACCATCTGACCCTTGGCCTCAAAATAGACATTTTGATCCAGTCATGTGATGTCATCAGATTACATGTGGCCATGGAAGAACTGGGACATTTTTAGCTTCCAGGAATTGTGTACAGATCCTTGCGTTATGGGGTCTTGCATTATCATGCATGAGGTGATGTCAGCGGATGGATGGCATGACAACGGGCCTCAGGATCTCATCACGATATCTCTGTGCATTAAAATTGCCATCGATAAAATGCAATTGTGTTCATTGTTCGTAGCTTATGACTGCCGATACCATAACCCTACCGCCACCATGGGGCACTCCGTTCATAACACTGACATCAGCAAACCACTCACGCACACGATGCCATGCTGTCTGCCATCTGCCAGGTACAGTTGAAACAGGGATTATTCTGTGAAGAGCACACTTCTCCAGCGTGCCAGTGGCCATTGAAGGTTAGCATTTGTCCACTGGTCACGGCGCCAAACTGCAGTCAGGTCAAGACCCTGGTGAGGACGACGTGTTTGTACAAACCCACAGTTTCATCAGCTGTCCGGGTGGCTGGCGTTAAGACAATCCCGCAGGTGAAGAAGCCAGATGGAGGTCCTGGGCTGGCGTGGTTACACTTGGGTCTGCTGTTGCGAGGCCGATTGGACATACTGACAAATTCTCTAAAACGGTAAATTAACAAATTCTCTGGCTACAGCTCTGGTGGACATTCTTGTGGTCAGCATGCCAACTGTACACTGACAACTTTTACATTTTAGAGTTTAATCAGCTTATTGATATGCCACACCTGTCAGGTGGGTAGACTAGCTTGGCTAGGGTTGCAAAGGGTCGGAAACATTCCGGTAAATTTCAGGAATTTTTCCATAAATTTTCCATGGGAAGATAAGCCCTGGAATTTTGTTTAAATTAATCAAAAAAGTGAGCTTATAACAGAGAACCTTTTATGTGGGATACACAAGGCAATTCTAGGTCTTATGGCATATTTTGGTTAAACTTTCCCCAATTAAACGGAATTGCAACCCTCTGCATGCACAGTGCACTCTTCCATCACATGTACAGCTGATTCTCTAGATCTTGCACACTAATGAGATGCTATTGAGCCCACACTACTACAGTCTGAGCCAAGGACTACATGCTTTCTGGTAAGTTTTGATTACAATACTGGGTGGGGTGAATATATTTTATATGACATACATGATTTTTTGTTAACTAGTAAATAGACTACAGCAAAGTGTGTTTAAATCATTTCTAACTTGTTAACAATTTCTGCTAGTTAGCGTTTGCTACCATGTGGGTTTTAGCTTGCTTGAGCCTGCTAACTGAGTGTTATCTTATATTATCTTACAAGTTGTTTAATCTAACTATTTATCTGTACATGGAATTGTATTTGTTTGTTTTTTTACTCATTTTTTCCCCTAATCTTTACAGTAAAATGCCACCGGCACCATCTGATGTGTGGAGACATTTCACTGCAGCTGATGTAGAAGGAAAAGCTGTGTACATTTGCAAATACTGTGTCAAATCATATGTGAAGAATGCAACAAAGATGCAGAATAATCTGGCCAAGTGCAAGTAAAGCAACCTCTGACAAAAGTCCCTCTACTTCTATTTGAGGTGAAAATGATGAATCAGACACCTTATCGACAGGAACAGCTCATGATCCTCCTGGAATCAGATGTTTTTTTGACTCAATGGAGGAACGTAGTCAGAGAAATGCTGATGAATGTCTTGCTCGAGCTGTGTATGCAACTGGTTCACCTCTGATGCTCACAGGCAATGTGTATTGGAAGAGATTTCTGAATGTTCTTCGCCCAGCATACACTGCTCCAACCAGACATGCTTTATCTACTCATTTGCTGGATGCAGAGTTCAACAGAAGGTCAACCAAATCATAGAGAAAGACTATTGCAATCATCTCTGATGGGTGGTCAAATGTTTGTGGGCAAGGAATAATTAACTACATCTCCACCCCTCAACCAGTATTCTACAAGAGCACAGACACAAGGGACAACAGACACACCGGTCTCCACATTGCAGATGAGCTGAAGGCAGTCATCAAGACCTTGGACCACAGAAGGTATCTGCACTGGTGACAGACATCACACCCATTAGCTGTGCTGCTCATGCATTGAATCTGCTCCTCAAGGACATCATGGCACTGAAAACAATGGATACACTCCACAAGAGAGCCAAGGAAATGGTTAGGTATGTGAGTAATAGCAGCAATCTACCTCACCAAGTAAGAAGAATAAGTGCATTACATTGAAGCTGCCCAGCAACACCCTTGGGGTGGTTTTGTCATCATGTTTGACAGTCTCCTGGAAGGGAAGGAGTCTCTCCAAGAAATGGCCATATCAGTCTGCCGATATGGACAACCCCATCAAGAGATTCCTCCTGGATGATGTATTTTGGGAGAGAGTGGTAAGCAGCCTGAAACCTATAGCAGTAGCCATTGCACGGATTGAGGGAGACAATGCCATCCTGTCTGATGTTCAGATTCTGCTTGCAGATGTAAGAAGAAATCTGTACTGCCCTGCCCACTTCACTGTTGCTCCAAGCAGAGGATCTCTGTCTGGTGCAGAGATCAACAAGGCCTATGGTGTCATCACTACCGTGTCTCGCCACCTTGGCCTGGATGAGGGCAAGGTTCTTGGCAGTTTGGCAAAGTACACTTCCAAGTAAGGGCTTTGGGATGGAGATGCGATATAGAATTCGTGCCAACATCTCATCAGCCTTTGTAAGGGACTTTGTGGATCTGAGGCTCTTTCCCCTGTTGCCTCAATTATCTCCAAATCCCACCAACATCAGCCGCCTCAGAGCACAACTGGTCTTTGTTTGGGAACACACACACACACACACAACAGGCTGACCAATACAAGGGTTGAAAAGTTGGTGGCCATCCGGACAGATTTTTAGGCTTTTTGAGCCTGACAACGAGCCATCCTCAACAAGGTTGGAAAGTGACAGTGAAGATGAGGCCTCAGAGTCTGATGTTCAAGAGGAGGACATTGAGGTCCAGGGAGAAGTCATGGAAGCCTGAGAGGAAGACAACCAAAGCTTAAATTTCTATCATTTGACAGATGCATGTTGAAAACGTTTTTGGGAGATGCGATGGATCATTCAATATTCCCTTTCTTTTGTTGGTCAGTGAAATCATCCCATGTGAAGAGTCAACTCAATTAAAGTTCAATTCATAACTAAATTGTTTTTTTTATTTCTATTGGAAGGATTTAATCATTTGCAATTGTCTACTTATGATAAGGTAAAAGGTTTATGTTTGTCTCCATATGATATGGTAAATATATCCAATGCAAAAAACATTACATTTAAATGGTATTAATATTCATTAGCATATATTCCCGTTAATTCCCACAGAAAGTTTCCACCTCTGAATATTCCCCAAAATGTGCAACCCTAATCTTGGCAAAGGAGAAATGCTCACTAACAGGGATGTAAACTAATTTGTGCACAACATTTTAGAGAAATTAGCTTTTTGTGCGTATGGAACATTTCTGGGATCTTTTATTTCAGCTCATGAAACATGGGACCAACACTTTACATGTTGTGTAATTTGCGAATGGCCTGTCCTATAGGCTAATTGTATGAACATTCTAATAAACAACAAAACAGCTGTTTTCAAATACAATTTGGGCCTATTAATTTACCTTAGGCATTAACATTTTAATTAGACCTAATAAATATCAAAACATGGCCGTATACGAACCAGGGACACTCCCGCTGTGATTAAGCACCAGAGCAGAGGAGAGGCCACAAAACCATTAAATTATAGAACTGATATTGGCCAATCAAATTCAATTTATAAATAAACTAAATGCGTTAAGACTGGCTCATTGAGAGAAAGCTTATTTATTTTGCTCCATGCATGAAAGCACTGGTTTCCAAAGCGCTAATGATATTGCACTCTTTACAGTTCTACTGGATTATGTTAATAAACTGTGTTTATTTTAACTATTGTGGGTTGTGACTAGTCATGTGACATACAGTGCATTCAGAAAGTATTCAGACCCCTTCCATTTTTCCACTGTGTTACGTTTCAGCCTTATTCTAAAATTGATTAAATATATATTTTTATCAAATCTACACACAACACCCCATAATGACAAAGCAAAAATATATGTTTAGAAATGTTTGCAAATGTATTAAAAATAAAAACCTTATTTACATAAGTATTCAGACTCTTTGCTATGAGACTTGAAATTGATCTCAGGTGCATCCGGTTTCCATTGATCATCCTTGAGATGTTTGTACAACTTGATTAGAGTCCCCCCTGAGGTCAATTCAATTGATTGGACATGATTTGGAAAGGCACACACCTGTCTATATAAGGTCCCACAGTTGACAGTGCATGTCAGCGCAATAACCAAGCCATGAGGTCAAAGGAATTGTCCATAGAACTCCGAGACAGGATTTTGTCTAGGCACAGATCTGGGGAAGGGCACCAAACAATTTCTGCAACATTGAAGGTTCCCAAGAACACATTGTCCTCAATCATTCTTAAAATGGAAGAAGTTTGGAATCACCAAGACTCACCTAGAGCTGGCAGCCCAGCCAAACTGAGCAATTGGTGACCAATAACCCAATGGTAACTGACAGAGCTCCAGAGTTCCTCTGTGGAGATGGGAGAACCTTCCAGAAGGGCAACCATCCCTGCAGCACTCCAACAATCAGGCTTTTATGGTAGTGGCCAAACGGAAGACACTCGTCAGTAAAAGGCACATGACAGCCCGCTTGGAGTTTGCCAAAAGGCACCTAAAGGACTCAGACCATGACAAACAAGATTCTCTGCTCTGATGAAACTAAGATTGAACTCTTTGGCCTGAATGCCAAGCTTCACGTCTGGAGGAAACCTGGCACCATCTCTACAGTGAAGCATGGTGCTGGCAGCATCATGCTGTGAGGATGTTTTTCAGCAGCAGGGACTGAAAGACTAGTCAGGATTGAGGCAAAGATGAACGGCGCAAAGTACAGAGAGATGCTTGATGTAAACCAGCTCCAGAGCACTCAGGACCTCAGACTGGGGTGAAGGTTAACCTTCCAACAGGACAACGATCCTAAGCACACAGCAAAAACGCAGGAGGCCCTCCCGAGTGGTGCAGTGGTCTAAGGTACTGCATCGCAGTGCAAGCTGCATTACTACAGATGCGGGTTCGAGCCCCGTCTGTGTCGCAGCTGGCCGCGACCGGGAGACCCATGAGGCGACGCACAATTGGCCCAGCGTCGTCCGGGTTAGGGAGGGTTTGGCCGGCCGGGTTGTCCTTGTCCCATCGCGCTCTAGCATCTCCTGTGGCGGCCCGGGCGCATGCACGTTGACTCAGTCGCCAGGTGGACGGTGGTTCCTCTGACACATTGGTGCGGCTGGCTTCCGGGTTAAGCGTTCATTGTGTCAAGAAGCAGTGCGGCTTGGTGGGTTGTGTTTCGGAAGACGCACGGCTCTCAACCTTCGCCTCTCCCGAGTCCGTACGGGAGTTGTAGCGATGGGACAAGACTGTAACTACCAATTGGATATGACGAAATTGGGAATAAAATAAAAACACATCGCAGGAATGGCTTTGGGACAAGTCTCTGAACGTCCTTGAGTGGGCAGAGGCAGGACTTTAACATCTCTGGAGACACCTGAAAAAAAAGCTGTGCAGCGATGCTCCCCATCCAGCCTAAAAGAGCTTGAGAGGATCTGCAGAGAAGAATGGGAGAATCTCCCCAAATACAGGTATGCCAAGCTTGTAGTGTCATACCCAAGAAGACTCAAGGCTGTAAACGCTGCTTCAACAAAGTACTGAGTAAAGGGTCTGAATACTTATGTAAATGTGATACTTCCCTTTTTTTGGGGCTAAAATGTCTAATAACCCGTTTTTGCTTTGTCATGATGGTTGTGTGTAGATTGATGAGGGGAAAAAAACTATTTAATCCATTTTAGAATAAGGATGTAACGTAACAAAATGTGGAAAAAGTAAAGGGGTCTGAATATTTCTGAATGCACTGTATGTGGCTTATTGATAACTCTGTTTCCCACTATAGGCAGTTGGCTGTTACTCTCGGATGTGACTAGTTGGCAACCATGTTTCGTTTCCATCTGCTACATCATTACTCTAGTCATTCCACATCTTTATACTGTACATAACACGGACAGGTATATGTTGATCTTGCCTAGGGCGGCAGAAGAACTGCTAGGACCGTGACAAACAATTTGCCTCTAGTTTACTTGCGTTTGCGGCGGACATTGGCCTGGTTAGCCGCTGCTGTTGGTCAAAGTCAAAACTGACTAACTCCTTGGAAAAGCTTGCGATGTGCATCATAAAAAAAAGTAACCTTTATTTAACTAGGCAAGTCAGTTAAGAACAAATTCTTATTTACAATGACGGCCTACACCGGCCAAACTCGGACGACGCTGGGCCAATTGTGCACCACCTTATGGGACTACCAATCATGGCCGGTTGTGATACAGTCTGGATTCTAACCAGGTTGTCTGTAGTGACTGAGAAGCAGTGTCTTATACAAATGCACCACTTGGGAGCCACAGGCATCAACCTTGTTACTTTGTCCTCAAGGTGACGTGATCTTGAGGCCATCTATGCTGTTTTGGAAATATAATCCCCTCTCGGTTGGAACACCGGAAACAGGGATAATCAACATTGTTTTGCAATGGATTTTCACCCAGAACATTTGGCAGGCAACCATTGTATTTATCGCCTTTTCACTTTTTTGCAAAAGGTTGGCATTAACCGGCTAACGGAAACCCTGGCCAGGGTGTAATTTTACACTGGACTCAACAATGAATAGGCTGGGTTGTGAATCTTAAGCTGTTATTTCACTGCATGGAAAAGCCCCCCCAAAAAAATATATATACACATATATACAGCGGGTGAAATAAGTATTGAACAAGTCACCATTTCTCAGTAAATATATTTCCAAAGGTGCTATTGACATGAAATTTTCACCAATGTTGGTAACAACCCAAGTAATCCATACATACAAAGAAACCAAAACAAATGCGTTCAGAAATTAAGTTGTGTAATAATGTGAAATGACACAGGGAAAAAGTATTTAACACACTTACTGATATTTATTTAATACTTTGTACAAAAGCCTTTGTTGGTAATGACAGCTTCAAGACGCCTCCTGTATGGAGAAACTAGTCGCATGCATTGCTCTGGTGTGATTTTGGCCCATTCTTCCACACAAACAGTCTTCAAATCTTGAAGGTTCCGTGGGCCTCTTCTATGAATCTTGATCTTCAGTTCTTTCCATAGATTTTCAATGGGATTTAAGTCAGGTGATTGGCTGGGCCATTCTAGCAGCTTTATTTTCTTTCTTTGAAACCAATTGAGAGTTTCCTTGGCTGTGTGTTTGGGATCATTGTCTTGCTGAAATGTCCACCCTCATTTCATCTTCATCATCCTGGTAGATGGCAGCAGATTTTTGTCAAGAATGTCTCGGTAAATTTGCCCATTCATCTTTCCTTCAATTATGTGAAGTTTGCCAGTACCATTTGCTGAAAAGCAGCCCCACACCATGATGTTCCAAACTTCACTGTTGGTATGGTGTTTTTAGGGTGATGTGCAGTGCCATTTCTCCTCCAATCATGGTGTGTATTATGACATCCAAACAGTTCAATTTTGCTCTCATCTGACCACACTATATTCTCCCAGTATTTCACTGGCTTTTCCAAATGTTGTGCAGCAAACTTTAAACGAGCTTCAACATGCTTTTTTTTCAGCAATGGAGTCTTGCGTGGTGAGCGTGCATACAGGCCATGGCGGTGGAGTGCATTACTTACTGTTTTCTTTGAGACAACAGTACCTGCTAATTGCAGGTCTTTTTGAAGCTCTCCACAAGTGGTTCTTGGCTCTTCTGATTATTCTTTTCACTCTGTCAGAAATCTAGCGAGGAGCACCTGGTCGAGGCAAATTTATGGTGAAATTATTGTCTTTCCACTTCCGTATTATGGCCCCAACAGTGCTCACTGGAACATTCAGAAGCTTAGAAATGCACCTATAACCAATGCCATCATTATGTTTTGCAACAATTAGGTTGCGAAGGTCTTGAGACAGCTCTTTGCTTTTACCCATCATGAGATGTGTCTTGTGTGACATCTTGGCAATGAGACCTTTTTGTAGGCCATCAGTTGGGACTGAACCAGCTGATATTAATTTGCACTGACAGGGGGCTGGATTGCTTTTTAATTACTGATAGTTTTCAGCTGTTGTCTTGGCTTTCCATGCCTTTTTGCACCTCCCTTTCTTCATGTGTTCAATACGTTTTCCCTGTGTCATTTCACATTGTTACACAACTTCATTTCTGAACTTATTTGTATGTATGGATTACTGGGTTGTTACCAACATATGGTGAAAATGTCATGTCAATAGCACCTTTGGAAATATATTAACTGAGAAAAAAGGTGACGAGTTCAATACTTTTTATATGTATACAGCGGGTGAAATCATTCCAGTGTTAATGCTAATTTGTAATTATTTAGCCACTATGGCCTATTTATTGCCCTACCTTCCTAATCTTACTACATTTGCACACTGTACATATATTCTCTACTGTTGACTGTACGTTTGTTCATCCCATGTGTAACTGTTTTGTCGCACTGCTTTCCTTTGTCTTATCCAGGTCGCAGTTGTAAATGAGAACTTGTTCTTAACTGGCCTACCTGGTTAAACACAGAGTTACACATGGGATAAACAAACGTACAGTCAATTACAGTAGAGAATAGATGTACAGTGTGCAAATGTAGTAAGACTAGGAAGGTAGGGCAATAAATAGGCCATAGTGGCTAAATAATTACAAATTAGCATTAACACTGGACTGATAGATGTGCAGATGATGTGCCAATAGAAGATACTGGGGTGCAAATTAGCAAAAATAATAATATGGGGAAGGGGTAGTAGGGTGGGCTATTTACAGAAGGGCTATATACAGGTGCAGTGATTGATAAGCAGCTTTGACAGCTGATGCTTAAAGTTATTGAGGGAGATGGTAGTCTCCAGATTCAATGAATTTTGCAATTTGTTCCAGTCATTGGCAGCAGAGAACTGGAAGGACTGGTGGCCAAAGGAGGTGTTGGCTTTGGGGATGACCATTGAAATATATCTTCTGGATCGCATGCTATGGGTGGGTGTTACTATGGTGACCAGCAAGCTGAGATAAGGCGGGGATTTACCTAATAAAGACTTATAGATGACTGGAGCCAGTGTGTTTGGCGACGAATATGTAGTGAAGGCCAGCCAACGAGAGCATACAGGTTGCAGTGGTGGGTAGTATATGGGGCTTCGGTAACAAAACGGATGGCACTGTGATAGAGTACATCCAATTTGCTGAGTAGAGTGTTGGAGGCTATTTTGTAAATTACATCGTTGAAGTCAAGGGTCGGTAGGATAGTCAGTTTTACGAGGGCATGTTTGGCAGCATGAGTGAAGGAGGCTTTGTTGAGAAATAGGATGCCGATTCTAGATTTAATTTTGGATTGGAGATGATTAATGTGAGTCTGGAAGAAGAGTTTACAGTCTAACCAGATGCCTAGGTATTTGTAGTTGTCCACGTTTTCTAAGTCAGACCAGTCGAGAGAAGTGATGTCATACAAGTTCCTGGGAGTCCATACGGACAACAGGCTGGAATGGGCTGGTAACACCGGGGCTCTGTACAAAAAGGGCCAGAGCCGACCACTTTCTGAAAAGGCTCAGGTCCTTCAACGTGTGCTATTTAATGCCTCACCGGGATGCCGTGCCGTCGGCAACATAGACCTGGAACTGTTGGGGCGTTAGGACCTAGTTTAACAATTATGCATCCATCTGTGAGTAACTCTGGTCCGTAATCACTCATTACTCAGGACTTATTTATTCATTCAGGTCTGTATATACATATTAATGTACAGTTGTTATATCATATCAACTGCAATATTGTAAGTAATTATTGGACTGAACTTACGTAGTCATTCACTCAGGAATGCATATTAGTATCCTGTCAGTTGTATCTTTTTTTCATTGCTTTTTAGTATATCGAATGTGCATTTATCTGTAATTAAACCCTGCGCACTAAGGACTGTATTTTAAGGGAATTACTATTATTTCCCTAAATTATATCATACACACATTTAGCTATTTAAGTATCTCTTCCTGTCATTTACCTGTACAGTTAATGTAACCATGCTAATATTCACTTACCTGTTCATTTAACCAGACAGTATATTAAGTAAACTATTATTACCCTCATCTCATATCATACGCACTTTTAGCTATTTAAGTATTTCTCTGCCATCAACCTGTATAGTATAGTTAACCATGCAAATATTATTTTTTTCACCTAACACTCTAACAATGTATAGTGTACATATTCAACGTTTTTTTATAGCTTTTTTGCACTCCAGACTTCTTGTATTTTTATACTTTTTCCATACTGCCGCTCTATGTACCGGTCTTTTGTGTATTTTCATTCTGGCATTTTGCACCTGCCCTGTGTTTTTTCGTAGCTGCTTGACAAAGAAATTTCCCCTCGGGGATCTATCGACTGACTGAAGCGTTTGGCATTGAAGCTCGTTTGGAGGTTGGATGTCCAAAGAGGGGCCAGATGTATACAGAATGGTGTCATCTGCGTAGATATGGATCAGAGAGTCACCAGCAGCGAGAGCGACATCTTTTTTTATATATATATATATATATGAGAGAATAGAGTCGGCCCAAGAATTGAACCCTGTGGCACCCCCATAGAGACTGCCAGAGGACCTGACAACAGGCCCTCCGATTTGACACACTGAACTCTATCTGAGAAGTAGTTGGAGAACCAGGCGAGGCAGTCATTTGAGAAACCAAGGCCTACTACGGATTGTTACTTGGCTAGAATAGTAGCCTGGCTGGTTGAGTCGTGACACTCGAGTGACCAGATAAGGAAGACATGACCTTTTCAAAAGTGTGTCACATCACATTTTCAGTACACACACGCGCACTGCAGCACTCCATGCAATCCAAACAGGATTTGGGAAAGAGATAGTGACTATGTTCACACTCATCAATGGCTCCTGTTCTGAACTTAAACGCTAACGTAGCACCGTAGTTGCAGATTTCACACAACACAGACCTGAAAAGGCTCTGACAGCTCCAGGACCAGGGTCCCTCTCACCTGGTAAGAAGACCTAGGAAGCATCTTCCCTTTCCACACTATTGTGCAGACCTGAACTGTCACCCATTGTTTGGATGCATAACCAGGCCAGTGCAAAGCAGCTTGGATCAATTCAGCCCAGTAGTGTGAAAAGAGAATTTGTATGGCCATTAAGAGGACTTCTCGCCCTCACCTGGGGGGTTGGTTCGCCTGATGACACCCTGGGGCTCTGGCGGGGCGAAAAGGTTGGAGGCCATCTTGTGGGGACGTCTCGACGCAGCTGCTTCTTCCTCGTAGCCACCGAACAGGTCGCTAGAGCCACCTCCGGGGGGACGCAGGACTCTGTGAAAACAAAACCTTAGAATCATGTTGGTTCGCAATTTCGCTCTGCCCGGAGTACCCCCTCATGTTCATTTTACCCATAGGCCTATGGTCTCATGAGTCTTCTCAAGCACCCCGTGGATAGGCCAAATACACCTGGGCTTCCTTGTATCCCTGGTTGGAACCACTGATATAGTATATAGCCTGTAGACCAAACTCTACTGTCAGCATTCATCATACACAAAGGAAGGCAGTGCCTGGGATAATATGACTAATAAAGAATGGTCCATAATGAAACTAAATGTAGGAATCGAATATGCTGCATGCACAACTTCTCCTTGAAGACAGGCCACAAATAGCTGTGGCTAAAGACCAAATAATCGCGTTATCTGCTGACCTTATCTGGCTGTTCTTGTTATGTTGGGGGGGGGTTAGACAACCATAGTTAATAGAGTTCTAAAAAAAACAGTGAAATATACCCAATTACCCTTACTTAAACGGGTTGTGGGTGATAGTGCCCGTTTTGAAAATGAAAAGAGAACAATGGCTACACTGTCAAATAAAATATATATTCCACAAGCTTCCATTTCCGCAGCCCCCAAAAAACCCGCCCTGCTGCTTCGGCCCAAAGCCCATAGCTAACTAGTTGTTACCAAACAAACAAAACTTTACTGACAAACCTGTATACATATTTTAATCTCTAACTTGTCTTATATGATTGATACAGAATTTGGATAAGGTAACAAAGAGGAGAGGTTTAGTCGTTGTGCTAAGTTTTGGTAGCGAGCTAGGTAACTAGTTAACTAGTTAGCTAACTAGCTACATTGCTTGCATATGGTAGCTTTCAGGACATTAGCTAGGTAGTTGCTTGAATTTTGCCTGCTCCAAAATACACGCAATTTTCGTGTTACCTTGAACTTGGCTTTGCGCCATTATCGAGTCCTGAAAACATGTTCGTCGAAGTCATTTTGATGTCTGTCTTCGTGTAAAGGGAGATTGATGTCGTAGCTAGCTCAATTTTGTAAAGTTTTCCTGGTTGCCTTTACGAAACCGGGGAAATCCCCGCCCACTGTACAGAACGAGCCAGCCATTGGAAGAGCCTCAGTGGTCAAAAGCCGTGTCAGTCGATAGGTGTGACTAATTTCATTGGTTGAATTACTAAAGGATAACGCCCTATTTACATTTTGATTTGGCATTCCGCCTGTCAGTCATATAGGGTGCACGCGGTTTACTTTGAGCGGTATTTCCATAACTGGGAAACGAACCAACATTAAAACAGTAAACGGTTCCAGGTATGTAGCAGTATTTAATGGTAGTGAAATAAGTTAAAATAGTAGGAACTTTTTGTGAGTCTAATGTTTACTGTTCATGTTTTGTTTATTATCTATTTCACTTGCTTTGGCAATGTAAACATATGCCATGCCAATAAAGCCCATTGAATTGATAGTGGTGGCGCGTGTATTGTTGGGTCTAGGCGGGGAACATACTATAAAAATCTATCTATCTAGACTAGATTATATTTATATGCCCCATTTCTATACCTCACCCGGGCAGGTATATTATGCACTGGCTAAAAGTTGATTGCATTGGATTTGGAACCGTGAAGTCGGCTTAAAACACAAGTGACACAATTAAGCACGTGTAGTAAATTGTATAGCGTTTTTAATTAAAGCAAGAAGCTCAAAGTAGCTCTTAAAACAACAAAACATAACAGGTTCAGTCCTGTGTCCAATCCACTCTCCATGCGCACCTTTCTCACCCACTAGGTCCACGTCTCTTCTGACTGAGGCCCAGGTGAAGGGTTGAGCAGGGGGGAACAAGTCAGAAGCCAGGACACCTTGCCATCCCCAGTCGTAGACTCCTTGGTAAATCCTCCGAAAAACATGTAGCACCCACCTGGGTGAAGACATGCAGCCACTAGTTTAGGGTGCATGAAGCTCAACAGGAATAGTCCTTGAAATAAGCCATTGTGGAGGAAAACAACTTTTGTGATCCTCTGCCATATTCAACAGTCTACAGGCCTCTGCCATCTCATTGTTTCAAATACAAATACAAACAAGCTACAGTAGCTAGCTAAACAGATAGCTTCTCAGTTCAGTTGGTAAAATAACTGTCTTGTACTGCTGTGGATCAATATATATACAATCAAAACTTAATTAGCTAACAAAATAAACATTTGATTAAAAACGATTGTCCAAAAACTATTAGAATATGTACAATATTTAGAGTTTTATGCCTATGTGACTTTACAGCTCCATGGCAACCACGGATTATGTGCTTTCCCAGTGATTGCTTTTCTGCCTTCCCAATGAAAACTAGCTAGAAAATAAAATAAAAAATGTTTCGACGATGCAGCATGCTGCCTTGTTGTCAAAATGACCGAGTGGTGCAGATTACTGTCCGATTTGAGAAGGGCACTCCTCCCTCCCCGCTTTCGCCTGATGACCCGGTTCAACCCGGGCCAGTGTAAAATAACTCCCTGCGCACTCAATGACGTGTGCCGATTGATATATCCAATTGGTACGTTGGCATCCTCTTTCTCATCAACAATTGGAGCTCTTGGATGTCAATCATATGTCTTCCTCCCTCGACTGACCAATCACGAGATTTGTTTTTGACTCGCGCACGAGAGGGACTGTCAACCGGAGTTAGTTTAGCTTGCGACGTTCTCATCGAGACAGGGTAATTTATGAATCGCTTAAACTCAATATCGCACTACAACGGAATACAATACTGTTTCATAATGTAGTGTGGAATGTGTCGTTTGCTAGCAAGTAACCATAATTGACTGGGTTTTGGCCGCACATCGCTGGCAAAAGCAAAGTTAGCTATCTAACGTTAGCTAGTAGTTAGCAGCCGCCTTTTGGAGTGTGTGTAACCCGCTCCTCCTAAAATGTACTATAGAAATGACACGGGTTACAAGAGGAGAGATAACAGCTGATTATGTCTACTGATCTATCAGCTGAGGAGGTGAGGATAGCAACCACAGAATAAAGCAATCAGTCAAACACAATAGATCAATCAAGTAGCTACTGCTATACCTCTGCAGGAGAATAGATACTTTTAAACATTAGTTTGTAAAGAGTTTGATCTCATTAGGTTGGACAATCGTGATTAGAGAACACATACATCTGACACAGTAACACCACATTGTTGTTTAGGACTTGTTTCCCTGCATGGGAATAAATGAGGCGTGCAAGTTGTTTTAAAGTTGTAGTAGTAATGTTTCTGCGCTCAGGATATTTGGAGATGGGTGAAGCATAAAAAGGATGAAACAGCTGTACAAGTGCGTGTCATTATGTTAGAAGTAATCTGTTACATGCAAATGATAGAGAAGTTAAATGCAGTGTCTAAGTGTCTAAGCCTGAGATATTATTGTAGAGTTCCAGTGGTTAGTTTCTCCGTCAAGTGTACTTTACTATGATGTATAAGGGCATCCACTGATACTTTCTGAAGCTTAAAGTCAACATCAGAAGCAACTTGTTTTGGGGGGGGGGTTTTGTTTGTTTAACACGTCGTCAAACATTTTAATGACGAAAACAAATCTGGCGACGATGACGTAGCGATAAGCAAAAGTCGGGACCGCGAGCGTCCCTGTACTCGTTTTTGTGGCTGTAGTTAAAACAAGACGACGACTTATCATCCCGTTTCTGTCGAGCGTTTAAAGCACGTCACATCGTCAAGTGTCTGGTCGGATATCGCAGCCTGCAGCGTTAATATTCACCCGGTTTTAAGGCAGTACATTCTGGTAGAGTAATATCGTGACAGTCCGACGGGGAACAGCCGAGCTGCGCAGAGAGTTCAATCCCAGTCGGAGCTGGAGCGAGGCGGAGACAGTCGCGGCTACACCGGTTATGAATATGCCCCATTTGATCCACTGTTGCTTACCAAAACCGTCGGGCCGATGGTGAAAAGAAGGAAGACACCATCTGCTGTCGAAGAGCATGGAAATGGGTAACCTTGTCTGATAACGAAGCACTTTAAATAGAGGTCGAAATGCACCGACGGGGTTTTTTTTTACGGTGTCGTTTCAGCGGGCGCTAAACGCAGGGGCGCTCGTATTTGAAATTCGGATAAAGATACAAACCCCATGTAAACTGTTAGAAGTTTAAGATAACTGACCCCCAAAAAACCACACGAGCAAGGTATAGTAATATGTTGGCTTTTAAAAACTGTAAATGAAAACGCGTATATATAGACAGCATGTTCGTGTTTGGTGGGGATTTGAAACACAACAGCGGCGGCCATGTTGAGAGAGAGAGAACGTCGTCTTTTCTTTAAAGTTGATTCTCGTTGACTTGTCTTTTTAAATGTCCAACATGTGCATTGCTTGTGTTTTGCCAGGATGACAGTTGGGCTGAGAGTCGCCGTCGATGGCCCGAATAATTCGGCCAGAAAGCTCGAAGGTTGTGACGTTGAGGAGGAGGAGAGCGGAGACCAGGGGAGCGAGGAGCGCAGTACAAAGAGAGACGGAGTGGACATTGTTACTCCATCAACTACGGGCTGCTCCGGATCACCACCGAACCCGTTTGGACCTTGCTCGAGCCAACCGCCGCCGTCCTCGACAGCACCCACCCGACCGAGTCACGACCAGCATCATTTTCTGAGATCCAGCGTTCGACCCCCGAGCAAACGGATCCGGAAGGATTCCATCGCCCCGGCTCTCAGTGGTCACGGCGGGGCGAAACCGAAAGGTATGCCGTGGGAGTGTTTGTGCCTGGGCTCACCTGTGTGTCTGTTATGGGAGAGGCCCATCCCTCTGATCCCCGATGGTAGTGGACCTAGCTACGTTGAATGTGGTCAATGTTCTGCATCTATGCCGGCCCTATCTATACAAAATAACGACCCGTTCAAGTAGTGTATGATTTACTACTATGCATCGTGCATTTTTCTTTTGAGATCTATCACATCATTGTACCATTATTACAATTACTATACCGGTATTAATATTTTCTTAAATGCACATTTTGCGGTATTGTTAAAATAATGATCTGTTGTTGAGGATTGGGTTGTGTGTCTGTCCCTCCTGACCTGCACATTGTGAGGTGGGGGCCAGTGTTGCTCCAAGCCAGCCTTGCTTGTTGTTTCTGGAACTTCGCTCCGCTCCTCGTTGCAGGCCTGGCAAATGGAACCGACTTCCTTTCCTGTTGCCTGCACTTCAGCCGCAGAAGGGGAGGGTCTCTGTAGTGTGTGTTGTGTTTTGGAGGACGATGATGTTGTATGTGACACACTGGCCTCAGTCTGACTGTTTGTGCTAAAACTGGCATTATAACCAGTTGTTTTTGAAAAGCTATTGGTCTCTAGATGGAGTAAAGTACCTATATCTATCTATCTGTTACTGTAGGTGTAGGGACAAGTTCTTTAAAGATGGTGCAAAGTAAACCCCCCGCCTTGTGCTTCTTTTGCCCTCTTCTCAACGTGAGCTTGTTGTGACACTTGCTTTTCTCTTGCTCACTCCTACTTTCTCACACTCACTAATTGTCTCACTCGCACACAACTCACTCGCGCATGTACACTCAATCACTCACTCACTGTCTCACAAAACACTCATACATTGAACAAAAATATTAACGGCATGGTCTTGACCTGACTGAAGTTTGGCGTCGTAACCGACTTCAGTGGGCAAATGCTCACCTTCGATGGCCACTGGCACGCTGGAGAAGTGTGATCTTCACGGAAGAATCCTGGTTTCAACTGTACCGGGCAGTTGGCAGACGGTGTGTATGGCGTCGTGTGGGCGAGAGGTTTTCTGATGTCAACGTTGTGAACAGAGTGCCCCATGGTGGAGGTGGGGCTACGATATGGGCAGGCAAAAGCTACGAACAACTAACACAATTGCATTTTATCGATGACAAAATCCTGAGGCCCTGCTGCCACATCACTTAATGTTTCAGCATGATAATCCAAGGCCCCATGACGTGAGGATCTGTACATAATTCCTGAAAGCTGAAAATGTCCCAGTTCTTCCATGGCCTGCATACTCACCAGACATGTCACCCATTGAACATGTTTGGGATGCTCTCGATCGACGTGTACGACAGCGTGTTCCAGTTCCCGCCAATATCCAGCAACTTCGCTCGGCCGTTTGAAGAGGAGTGGGACAACATTCCACAGGCCACAATCAACAGCCTGTTCAACTCTATGCAAAGGAGATGTCGCGCTGCATGAGGCAAAGTGTGGTCACACCAGATACTGACTGGTTTTCTGATCCACACCCTACCTTTTTTATTTTATTTTTTAAGGTATTTGTGACCAACACACATCTGTGTTCCCAGTCATGTGAAATCCGTAGATTAGGGCCTAATTTATTTATTTCAATTGACTGATTTCCTTATTATTATTATTATTTGGGCGGCAGGTCAGAAAGGTTGCTGCATCAAATCCCCGAGCCGACAAGGTGAAAACCTGTCTGTGTCCTTGAGCAAGGCACTTAACCCTAATTTGCTCCAGGGGCTGACCCTGTAGGTAGGCCGTCATTGTAAATAAGAATTAGTTCTTAATTGACTTGCCTAGTTAACATGCATCAATTTCAAAGATTTTTATTTATCATTTTATTGTTGCTCTTATTTTTACTTTAGTTTATTTATTAAATATATTTTCTTAACTCTTATTTTTCTTAACTGAATTGTTGGTTAAAGGCTTGTTAGTTAGCATTTCACTGTAATATCTACACCTGTTGTATTCGGCGCATGTGACAAAGAAAATGTTGATTTGATGTTGCGTTTATATTTTTGTTCAGTGTACTTTTCCTCACCTTCTCTCCCTCTCTCACACAGGGTCAGAGAATGGTCCCTCTCACCAGGTGTCGGCTGGTCAGTCTGGCGCCACGTCAGGCTCTACGGGGCCCTCGGGCAAGGCGGCCTCTAGAGGCCAAGGGCCCGGGGACAAGGAGGAGCCGGGGGGCATCCAGAAGAGACCCCGGAGACAGTGGGAGTCCTGGAGTGCAGAGGACAAGAACAGCTTTTTCGAAGGGCTCTACGAGGTAAGTGCACTTTGAGTAGTATGAAATATAAATATATGTGCAGTGAAAGCTAATTTATTGCGACGGCGGAGGAGACCGTCTGTGCCTCTTATTACATCGTCCCAACTGGAAGCCCCCCTCTAGAGCTAGCTAGGGGTCCTTTCACCAGTGTTTCCACCCTGGGTCAGGGAGTTTTTCCGGGATATTAGGCTGCTTTCTTTCAAACCGCTGAAAACAATGTCTGAAAAAAAAGTATAAGCAGCCTAGTATAGATGATTGTTTTACCTGAGCATGACCCCAAAACTAAGGACTTATTATCCAGCCCTACTCTGTTGTTTATGATGTTGTCATGGAGGACTGATTGGCATCATTGATTCCAGTTGAAAAATAAATGCTGAACTCATGAAATGGCATGCTTTGTCAAGAGTGTGCAAAACTATCATCAAGGCGAAGGGTGGCTACTTTTGAAGTATCTCAAATATAGAATATATTTTGATTTAACTTTTTTTTTATTACTACATGATTCCATGTGTGTTATTTCATAGTTTTGATATCTTCACTATTATTCTAGTGGCCTGAATTTTTCGTCTTCATCTGTACTGTTTGTTAGGGTTGCACTACCAGTAGCTAGATAGCTTGCTTTGGCTAACGTTAGCCATTAGCTGTGTAACATTACAAGGCCAGTGGATTGTATCTCTCTACTACTATGAGAGATGGTACTCCCTTATTGCTGCTCATCACTTGTTATAAAATGATAACAATGCCTTGCTAGTTGACTGACTTTTCGACTTTCGAAGCACTGTTTCCAGAAGCATTTGGCCTTTTTCTGAAAGTACTCCCTGGGTTTACCGTCATGCGGATGTTTGGTCATTTTTTAAATTAGTTCGTTTTGAGAGATTCATTACTAAGCCCTTCCCCGCACAAAACACATTGTGGGCGCTCCTCGTTATTTCTCACAGTTTGTACGAAAGAGACAAGTCATCACTGTATTTGTGTTTCATGACGATTGAGGTCAGTCAGAACTTGTGGCTTGCATGAGTCCATTTCATGACGATTGAGGTCAGTCAGAACTTGTGGCTTGCATGAGTCCATTTCATGACGATTGAGGTCAGTCAGAACTTGTGGCTTGCATGAGTCCATTTCATGACAGCTGTGAGTGATGGGGAGTGGGAATGACAAGTCAGTGGCTGACAGAGCATCAGCGCTGCAGAGCGTGGGTCGCGGAGTGATCTTCAAGAAAACTGCAGAAAAAAGATCTGGTAAACCGTGAAGCACACGGGCATCTCCCTCCACCTCTCCCACTCGCGGAGCTGCCAAACCAATCAGAGACCGCAGTTGCCAAATCAATTCCAGTAATTTAATGAAATAATTATACTTTTACGTTGCGACCCACCATTAACAGGTCCACGACCCACCCTTTAAAAAAACAAGGTTCTAAAAAGTTCCATGGCAGTGTTGGGCTTAGCTTATGGTTTGTCATGTTTACTATGTGCAGATACTCATAGGCTATACATGGCCTTGTTTTCTTGTTTATTTAGCTGTCGTGTGTTAGGGTAGTAGATGCCTGCGCAGTGGAGCTCATATGATTTGGATATTTGTTTTACATATCCAACTAACAAGTTATTTGTTCTGTCCTGTTTCTACTGATGCAATTCATTTTAGAAACTGTCCCAGCTTTGCAACTGATCAACTAATATTGGCCAACTCTGTAGTTACTGTCAGGCAAGAGTTGATTGGAGGGGAGAGAGAGAGAGAGAGAGAGAGAGAGAGAGAGAGAGAGAGAGAGAGAGAGGAATGGGAAGCGTGTAACTGTATCACACAATTTATTATGGAAACCCCTTATTAGGAAGAGCGTATGTGTATGGCTGAGAAAAAGAAAGAGGAAGGGAGAGAGACAGGGAGAGAGAAAGATTGTTCCTGACCACAATTGTATTAATTGTTGTTCCTCTAGGTCAGTGAAAGAGAAGGAAGTGATGTGGAGAGTCGGGGCTCAGCAGACAAATGCAGGGAGGAATAGGATTTACAGATGATTGGAGGGATAGAGATGAGGAGTTGATTTAGAGACGAAGAGGGAGAGTGGAGGAATTGGAACACGGGGACCCAGAGGGGAGGGGAGGACCCGGAGGGGAGGGGAGGACCCGGAGGGGAGGGGAGGACCCGGAGGGGAGGGGAGGACCCGGAGGGGAGGGGAGGACCCGGAGGGGAGGGGGAAGAGGGAGAGCACACCTGAGAGGGTAGCCTACATTTCAATGCTGTGTTTCCCATCATTCACCCTTATACAACACAGCCTGATGTTTTTTGCATTGGATATATTTACCATAATTATAATGGAGACAGAAACATAAACATTTTACCTTATAAGTAGACATACTTGCAATCCTTCCCATAGAAATATATTTTTTAAACGATTTAGTTATGAATTGAACTTTAATTAAATGAGTTGACTCAGCATGCGTCTGTAAAATGATAATAAAGCTTTGGTTGTCTTCAGGCTTCCATGTCTTCTCCCTGGACCTCCTCAATGTCCACCTCGTGAACATCAGACTCTGAGGCCTCATCTTCACTGTCACTTTCCAACCTTGTTGAGGAAGGCTCATTGTCAGGCTCAAAAAGCCTCAAATTATCCAGTTGGCCACCAATTTTTCAACCCTTGTATTGGTCAGCCTGTTGAGTGCTTTGGTGTGTGTGTGTGTGTGTGTGTGTGTGTGTGTTCCCAAACAAGGACCAGTTGCGCTCTGAGGCGGCTGATGTTGGTGGGATTTGGAGATAATTGAGGCAACAGGGGAAAGAGCCTCAGATCCATAAAGTCCCTTCCACCAGGTGGCTGATGAGATACAGTGGGGAGAACAAGTATTTGATACACTGCCGATTTTGCTGTCGCTGGGCAATACGGACTTTCAGCTCCCTCCAAAGATTTTCTATTGGGTTCAGGTCTGGAGACTGGCTAGGCCACTCCAGGACCTTGAGATGCTTCTTACGGAACCACTCCTTAGTTGCCCTGGCTGTGTGTTTCGGGTCGTTGTCATGCTGGAAGACCCAGCCACGACCCATCTTCAATGCTCTTACTGAGGGAAGGAGGTTGTTGGCCAAGATCTCGCGATACATGGCCCCATCCATCCTCCCCTCAATACGGTGCAGTCGTCCTGTCCCCTTTGCAAAAAAGCATCCCCATAGAATGATGTTTCCACCTCCATGCTTCACGGTTGGGATGGTGTTCTTGGTGTTGTACTCATCCTTCTTCTTCCTCCAAACACGGCAAGTGGAGTTAAGACCAAAAAGCTCTATTTTTGTCTCATCAGACCACATGACCTTCTCCCATTCCTCCTCTGGATCATCCAGATGGTCATTGGCAAACTTCAGACGGGCCTGGACATGCACTGGCTTGAGCAGTGGGACCTTGCATACGCTGCAGGATTTTAATCCATGACGGCGTAGTGTGTTACTAATGGTTTTCTTTGAGACTGTGGTCCCAGCTCTCTTCAGGTCATTGACCAGGTCCTGCCATGTAGTTCTGGGCTGATCCCTCACCTTCTTCATGATCATTGATGCCCCACAAGGTGAGATCTTGCATGGTGCCCCAGACGGAGGGAGATTGATCGTCATCTTGAACTTCTTCCATTTTCTAATAATTGCGCCAACAGTTGTTGCCTTCTCACCAAGCTGCTTGCCTATTGTCCTGTAGCCCATCCCAGCCTTGTGCAGGTCTACAATTTTATCCCTGATGTCCTTACACAGCTCTCTGGTCTTAGCCATTGTGGAGAGGTTGGAGTCTGTTTGATTGAGTGTGTGGACAGGTGTCTTTTATACAGGTAACGAGTTCAAACAGGTGCAGTAATGAGTGGAGAACAGGAGGGCTTCTTAAAGAAAAACTAACAAGTCTGTGAGAGCCGGAATTCTTACTGGTTGGTAGGTGATCAAATACTTATGTCATGCAATATAATGCAAATGAATTATTTAAAAATCATACAATGTGAGTTTCTGGATTTTTGTTTTAGATTCCGTCTCTCACAGTTGAAGTGTACCTATGATAAAAATTACAGACCTCTACATGCTTTGTAAGTAGGAAAACCTGCAAAATCGGCAGTGTATCAAATACTTGTTCTCCCCACTGTATGTTGGCACGACTTCCATATTGCATCTCCATCCCAAAGCCCTTGCTTGGAAATGTACTTAGCCAGACTGCCAAGAATCTTGCCCTCATCCAGGCTAAGGTGGTGAGACACGGTAGTGGTGATACCATAGGCCTTGTTGATCTCTGCACCAGACAGGATGCTCTTGCCAGCATACTTGGGGTCCAACATGTAGCTGAGGCGTGTATGGGCTTCAGGCAGAAGTCTTCATGCTTTTTGATGTATTTCAGAACTGCAGTTTCCTCTGCTTGGAGCAACAGTGAAGTGGGCAGGGCAGTACGGATTTCTTCTTACATCTGCAAGCAGAGTCTGAACATCAGACAGGATGGCATTGTCTCCCTCAAGCCGTGCAATGGCTACTGCTATAGGTTTCAGGAGTTTCAGGCTGCTTACCACTATCTCCCAAAATACATAATCTAGGAGGATCCTCTTGATGGGGTTGTCCATATCGGCAGACTGATATGGCCATTTCTTGGAGAGACTCCTTCCCCTCCAGGAGACTGTCAAACATGATGACAAAACCACCCCAAGGGTGTTGCTGGGCAGCTTCAATGTAATGCACTTATTCTTCTCACTTTGCTTGGTGAGGTAGATTGCTGCTATTACTCACATACCTAACCATTTCCTTGGCTCTCTTGTAGAGTGCATCCATTGTTTTCAGTGCCATGATGTCCTTGAGGAGCAGATTCAATGCATGAGCAGCACAGCTAATGGGTGTGATGTGAGGGTAGGACTCCTCCACTTTAGACCAAGCAGCCTTCATGTTCACAGCATTGTCTGTCACCAGTGCAGATACCTTCTGTGGTCCAAGGTCTTGATGACTGCCTTCAGCTCATCTGCAATGTAGAGACCGGTGTGTCTGTTGTCCCTTGTGTCTGTGCTCTTGTAGAATACTGGTTGAGGGGTGGAGATGATGTAGTTAATTATTCCTTGCCCACAAACATTCGACCACCCAACAGAGATGATTGTAATAGTCTTTCTCTATGATTTGGTTGACCTTCACTTGAACTCTGAACTCTGCATCCAGCAAATGAGTAGATAAAACATGTCTGGTTGGAGCAGTGTATGCTGGGCGAAGAACATTCAGAAATCTCTTCCAATACACATTGCCTGTGAGCATCAGAGGTGAACCAGTTGCATACACAGCTCAAGCAAGACATTCATCAGCATTTCTCTGACTACGTTCCTCCATTGAGTCAAAAAAACATCTGATTCCAGGAGGACCATGAGCTGTTCCTGTCGATAAGGTGTCTGATTCATCATTTTCACCTCGAATAGAAGTAGAGGGACTTTTGTCAGAGGTTGCTTGTTGTGAGCGCTGAGGGAACTTTATGCACTTGGCCAGATGATTCTGCATCTTTGTTGCATTCTTCACATATGATTTGGCACAGTATTAGCTGCAGTGAAATGTCTCCACACATCAGATAGTGCCGGTGGCTTTTTACTGTAAAGATTAGAAAAAAAACAAATACAATTCCTTGTACAGATAAATAGTTAAGCCGTTAGATTAAACAACTCCTTTGTAAGATAAATGTTTTAAAATTAAACATGTATCAAAACAGGTGAATTAACACTCCTCAGTTAGCAGGCTCAAGCAAGCTAAAACCCACATGGTAGCAAAAACTAACTAGCAGAAATTGTTAACAAGTTAGAAATGATTTAAACACACTTTGCTGTAGGCTACTATTTACTAGTTAACATCATGTATGTCATATAAAATATATTCACCCCACCCAGTATTATAATCAAAACTTACCAGAAAGCATGTAGTCCTTGGCTCAGACAGTGTAGTAGTGTGGGCTCAAGATCTTGAGAATCAGCTGCACATGTGATGGAGGGTTGCATTTCCATTTAATTGGGGATCGTTTCACCAAAATATGCCACAAGACCTAGAATTGCCTTATGTGTTTCCCACTGTTTCTAAGCTAAATTCCCCAAATTCCTGGGCTTAACTTCCCATTTAAAACATCCGGAAACATTCTGGAAATTTACTGGAAATTTTCCAACCTCTACAAGTCTGGTTCATCCTTGGGAGCAATTTCCAAACACCTGAAGGTACCACGTTCATCTGTACAAACAATAGTAAGCAAGTATAAACACCATGGGACCACCCAGCAGTCATACCGCTCAGGAAGGAGACGCGTTCCGTCTCCTAGAGATTAACATACTTTGGTGCGAAAAGTGCAAATCACTCCCAGAACAACAGCAAAGGACCTTGTGAAGATGCTGGAGGAAACAGGTACAAACGTATCTATATCCACAGTAAAACGAGTCCTATATCGACATAACCTGAAAGGCTGCTCAGCAAGGAAGAAGCCACTGCTCTAAAACCACCATAAAAAAGCCAGACTACGGTTTGCAACTGCACATGGGGACAAAGGTTGTACTTTTTGGAAAAATGTCCTCTGGTCTGATGAAACAAAAATAGAACTCTTTGGCCATAATGACCATCGTTATATTTGGAGGAAAAAGGGGGAGGCTTGCAAGCCGAAGAACACCATCCCAACCGTGAAGCACGGGGGTGGCAGCATCATGTTGTGGGGGTGCTTTGCACCAGGAGGGACTGGTGCACTTCACAAAATAGATGGCATCATGAGGAAGGAAAATTATGTGGATATATTGAAGCAACATCTCAAGACATCAGTCAGGAAGTTAAAGCTTGGTTGCAAATGGGTCTTCCAAATGGACAATGACCCCAAGCATACTTCCAACATTGTGGCAAAATGGCTTAAGGACAACAAAGTCAAGGTAAAGACTTCACCTCAATCATATATAAAATGTCTGGACAGAACTGTGTAATGAGCAAGGAGGCCTACAAACCTTACTCAGTTACACCAGTTCTGTCAGGAGGAATGGGCCAAAATTCACCCAACTTATTGTAGGAAGCTTGTGGAAGGCTACCTGAAACCTTGACCCAAGTTAAACAATTTAAAGGCAATGCTACCAAATACTAATTGAGTGTATGTAAACTTCTGACCCACATTCATAAAATAACATTCATAAAATAAAGTGGTGATCCTAACTGACAAGACAGGGACATTGTTACTAGGATTAAATGTCAGGAATTGTGAAAAACGTCCGACTTCAACTGTAAATGCTATCAGAGTCCCCACTTTAAATCCTCAACATACTTCTGACTTATTAATATGGCAGCGACAGCAGACACACTTTAGATAGTAAGAATCTTTTCTGACTTATAGCTTTTACAACGCTACTCCTCTTACACTTTTTATTTATTTTATTTTAGAAACGCTGTTCAAACTTCAAAAAGCACTATTCTAGACTAGTCTGCATATTTTAATCTCTTTTTAAAAGATTAAACTTTCATGGGATTTCCTTAGCATTCTAAAGGTCCCATTGTGACCACTCCCAACATTGCATTCTATTCACTGCAAACAATGTTTATTTTGACAAAAATCAGTTACTTTGACCACTTTCCCAACAATTTAGACAAAAGTTTGAGCTTCCTCTTCTCTGCTATTCTAATCTGAAATCAGAACAGATTTATCTGGCACCAATCAAGCGTTACAGCTGTAAAAATCTTGAAGTATCCCTTAAAACAATGAGGCCCTTTTATCTACTTCTCGGATGAACTTGTGGATACCATTTTTATATATGTCTCTGCGTGAAATTTAAAGCGTTAGCACAATGATTGGAAGTCTATGGGTATCCACATTTGGTTGTGAAACTACCTCCAACTTCCTTCATTACCTAGTTTAACAATTAAGCATCAGTCCGTAATCACTCATTCACTCAAGACTTATTTATTAATTCAGGTCTGTATATACAGTCGTGGCCAAAAGTTTTGAGAAGGACACAAGTATTGGTCTCCACAAAGTTTGCTGCCTCAGTGTTGATGATGGCAATTTGCATATACTCCAGAATGTCATGAAGAGTGATCAGATGAATTGCAATTAATGGCAAAGTCCCTCAAACACGTGCCGTCATCATTGCTTTGCACAAAAAGGGCTTCACAGGCAAGGATATTGCTGCTGGTAAGATTGCACCTAAATCAACCATTTATTGGATCATCAAGAACTTCAAGGTGAGAGGTTCAATTGTAATGAAGAAGGCGTCAGGGCGCCCAAGAAAGTCCAGCAAGCGCCAGGACCGTCTCCTAAAGTTGATTCAGCTGCGGGATCGGGGCACCACCAGTGCAGAGCTTGCTCAGGAATGGCAGCAGGCAGATGTGAGTGCATCTGCACGCACAGTGAGGCGAAGACTTTTGGAGGATGGCCTGGTGTCACGAAGGGCAGCAAAGAAGTCACTTCTCTCCAGGAAAAACATCAGGAACAGATTGATATTCTGCAAAAGGTACAGGGATTGGACTGCTGAGGACTGGGGTAGTCATTTTCTCTGATGAATCAATCAATATCAGTCAATCAAATTTATTTATAAAGCGCTTTTTACATCAGCCGATGTCACAAAGTGCTATACAGATACGCAGCCTAAAACCCCAAACAGCAAGCAATGCAGATGTAGAAGCACGGTGGCTAGGAAAAACTCCCTAGAAAGGCAAAACCTAGGAAGAAACCTAGAGAGAATCCCCTTTCCGATTGTTTGGGCCATCCTAAAACACCTTGTCCGGAGAAGACAAGGTGAGCGCTACCATCAGTCCTGTGTCATGCCAACAGTAAAGCATCCTCAGACCATTCATGTGTGTGGTTGCTTCTCAGCCAAGGGAGTGGGCTCACTCACAATTTTGCCTAAGAACACAGCCATGAATAAAGAATGGTACCAACACATCCTCCGAGAGCAACTTCTCCCAACCATCCAAGAACAGTTTGGTGACGATGAATCCCTTTTCCAGCATGATGGAGCACCTTGCCATAAGGCAAAAGTGATAGCTAAGTGGCTCGGGGAACAGAACATCGACATTTTGGGTCCATGACCAGGAAACTCCCCAGACCTTAATCCCATTGAGAACTTGTGGTCGATTCTCAAGAGGCGGGTGGACAAACAAAAACCCACAACTTCTGACAAACTCCAAGCATTGATTATGCAAGAATTGCCTGCTATCAGTCAGGATGTAGCCCAGAAGTTAATTGACAGCATGCCAGGGCGGATTGCAGAGGTCTTGAAAAAGAAGGGTCAACACTGCAAATATTGACACTTTGCATAAACTCAATGTCATTGTCAATGAAAGCCTTTGACACTTACGGAAAACTTGTAATTATACTTCAGTGTACCATAGTAACTACTGACATAAAGATCTAAGAACACTGAAGCAGCAAACTTTGTGGAGACCAGTACTTGTGTCATTCTCATGTACAGTTGTTATATCATATCACGTGCAATATTGTAAGTAATTCTTGGACTTAACTTACGTAGTCATTCACTCAGGAATGCATTTTAGTATCCTGTCAGTTGTATCTTTTTTTTTTCTCATTGCGTTTAGTATATCGCGGACTGTATTCTAAGGGAATTACTATTATTACCCCAAATTATATCATACACATATTTAGCTATTTAAGTATCTCTTCCTGTAATTTACCTGTACAGTTAATTTAACCATGCAAAATATTCACTTACCTGTTCATTTAACCAGTATGTCTATTAAGTAAACTATTATTACCCTCACTCATATCATACACATTTTTAGCTATTGAAGTATTTCTCTGCCATCGACCTGTATAGTATAGTTAACCATCCAACATCCACCAATGTATAGTGTACATATTCAGCCAACCACTCATACTATGCAATGTCTTTTTATAGCTTTTTTGCACTCCAGATATCTTGTATTTCTATACTTTTTCATACTGATGCTTCATGTATCGTGTATCTGTCTTTTGTGCATTTTGCACCTACCCTATGTTTTGTTGTAGCTGCTTGACAAAGAAATGCCCCCCCGGATCAATAAAGTACCTATCTATCTATCTAGACATAAAAATGGTATCCACGAGTTCATCCCTAAGTAACCGCATCATATTCTCAAACCTTTTCTAAACAAATGTTGACCACTTACTCAACACTTTAGACAAACTTTATTTTTTTTAAAGGGTATGACAACTTGGTCTACTTCTCTGCTACATCTGGAATCAGAACACTGAGAATCTACTACTAATGAAGAGGTAGTCTGTTTAGTAACCACATCTCTTAGATGATCTAACTGTTGAATTCTCCCTTTAGACTCCAACATGATTCTAGAATGCTGCTGTAGATTAGTGAGAATTCTCTAAATGAAGCGCATTCTTCCATTCCAAACAGACAGCTGAAAAACAAAGAACAGAAGTGAACTTAGTTTTACAGACAACTTTGACACCACATTCATGCCAACAGGAAATAACAAATTCACTATCAACAAAACATTTAACACTCAACACAACAAAGTATTTAAAATGTTACATTTGACTAAATTGAGGTATATTATACTTATAAATATTTACATATAAAACATTTATCCAAAATGTGACCAGAGGATAATATTAAGAAAGCATTTCAAACCCCACACAAAGTAGGATATTTGTTTGACTGTAAAAATGAAAACAACTATTCAGAGACTACAACATATAGTTAACCTCTCTCAATAAGATTTAGTACAGACCAGGCCTGAGACAAAATGTGGAAATAGTAGCCTACTTTGACGACAATTCAGTGAATGCAACAAGTATTACATAAAGAGAGAAGATACAAAACACAACAACTGTTCCGAGACAAAAGACCTGTAGGATTAATTAAAATTTAGCCCTCTAATACATGTCATGGACCTTGTGGAAGCACAGCCCTGTAAAGTGGCACCGAACACGTAGCGCACGGAAAGGAAGTTTCTACACATCTCCCACTCTTTGCCATGAGGCCACTCCGGATGCACACCCTCTCCTGTGCCCTTCAAACTTCCCCCGCTTTCAAATGAGTTACAACTCGGCCCACACGCCCTGGTACGACACTCTTGGCTCCCCTCTTCCTGCCACTGTAGCCATATCACAAAGTGAATACACAAGCTGCATTCTGAATGCCTTCAGGGACCAGCGCCTGCGGTTTCTGGGAAGGAGCCTGTGCAGGGTCCTCCACACAATGTATGCATTTATGATAGAAATGTTGAGCATTCCCAAAACGCATACAGTTGGAGTCAGAAGTTTATATACACCTTAGCCAAATACATTTAAACTCAGTTTTTCACAATTCCTGACATTTAATCCTAGTAAAAATTCCCTGTCTTATGTCAGTCCGAAATGTGAAATGTCAGAATAATAGTAGTGATTTATTTCATATTTTATTTCTTTCATCACATTCCCAGTGGGTCAGAAGTTTACATACACTCAATTAGTATTTGGTAGCATTGCCTTTAAATTATTTAACTTGGGTCAAATGTTTCGGGTAGCCTTCCACAAGCTTCCCACAATAAGTTGGGTGAATTTTGGCCCATTCCACCTGACAGAACTGGTGTAACTGAGTCTTTAGGCCTCCTTGCTCGCACACGCTTTTTCAGTTCAGCCCACAAAGTTTCAATAGGATTGAGGTGAGGGCTTTGATGGCCACTCCAATACCTTGACTTTGTTGTCCTTAAGCCATTTTGCCACAACTTTGGAAGTATGCTTGGGGTCATTGTCCATTTGGAAGACCCATTTGCGACTAAGCTTTAACTTCCTGACTGATGTCTTGAGATGTTGCTTCAATATATCCACATAATTTTCCTTCCTCATGATGACATCTATTTTGTGAAGTGCACCAGTCCCTCCTGCAGCAAAGCACCCCCACAACATGATGCTGCCACCCCCGTGCTTCACGGTTGGGATGATGTTCTTCAGCTTGCAAGCCTCCCCCTTTATCCTCCTAACATAACGATGGTCATTATGGCCAAACAGTT
This sequence comes from Thymallus thymallus, assembly GCA_023634145.1. Classification (NCBI taxonomy): domain Eukaryota; kingdom Metazoa; phylum Chordata; class Actinopteri; order Salmoniformes; family Salmonidae; genus Thymallus; species Thymallus thymallus. The sequence continues at coordinate 32,619,513 of CM042398.1, read as the reverse complement.
CTATTTTTGTTTCATCAGACCAGAGGACATTTCTCCAAAAAGTACAATCTTTGTCCCCAGGTGCAGTTGCAAACCGTAGTCTGTCTTTTTTATGGCGGTTGTGGAGCAGTGACTTCTTCCTTGCTGAGCGGCCTTTCAGGTTATGTCGGTATAGGGCTAATTTTACTGTGGATATAGATACTTTTGTACCTGTTTCCTACAGCATCTTCACAAGGTCATTTGCTGTTGTTCTGGGAGTGATTTGCACTTTTTCGCACAAAAGTACGTTAATCTCTAGGAGACAGAACGAGTCTTCTTCCTGAGCGGTATGATGGCTGCGTGGTCCCATGGTGTTTATACTTGCTTACTATTGTTTGTACAGATGAACGTGGTACCTTCAGGCGTTTGGAAATTTCTCACAAGGATGAACCAGACTTGTGGAGGTCTACAATTCTTTTTCTAAGGTCTTGGCTGATTTTCTTTAGATTTTCCCATGATGTCGAGCAAAGAGGCACTGAGTTTGAAGGTAGGCCTTGAAATACATCCACAGGTACACCTCCTATTGACTAAAATGATGTCAGTTAGCCTATCAGAAGCGTCTAAAGCCATTACATAACTTTCTGGAATTTTCCAAGTTAAAGGCACAGTCTACGTAAACGTCTGACCCACTGGAATTGTGATATAGTGAATTATAAGTGAAATAATCTCTTTAAACAATTGTTGAAAAAATTCCACAAAGTAGATGTCCTAACCAACTATAGTTTGTTAACATGAAATCTGTGGATGACACAAGGGAAGAGTGCCCCGTACTCCAACACAACTTCCATATCTCTAGTGGTGTCTCTCTCGCTCTCTCTCTTTAGCATGGGAAGGACTTTGAGGCGATCCAGACAAACATTGCGTTGAAGCATAAGAAGAAGGGGAAGCCAGCCAGCATGGTGAAGAACAAGGAGCAAGTCCGACACTTCTACTACCGTACCTGGCACAAGATCTCCAAGCACATCGACTTCGCCAACGGTAAGCTAGCTTATCTCTCTCTCTGTCTCGCTCTCGTCTCTCTCGTTACTTCTCAAATAGAAATCTCCACTCACGTCTGAGATCACTGCTGTGCTGTTTTTTTCTTTTCATTTTTATCCCATAACATGCCAGTTCCTCCTGTCCTACAGTGTACTCCCGTGTGCTGAAGAAGTCCTCTCAGGAGCTGTACGGTCTCATCTGCTACGCCGAGCTCAGGAAGAAGGTCGGAGGATGTAAGTCAAGCAGGGTCTGTGTGTGTCTGTTTCTGCAGCTGGGATGGGCCGGGCCGAGGTCATGGGCCGGGCCGTTGTTCCCAAAGATGGCTAGCTTTTTTTACCTCTATTGCAGGTCATTGCAGATGTTGTTATGTTAATGTCTGTGTTGTCTTCACGAAGCAAGAGCAAGGAGATGCCACCCTAGCTTTTCTAACTCTGTCGTTGTTGTCGTTGTTCGTAGTGATGGACGATAAGAACGTGGCCAAGCTTAACGAACTCATCCAACAGGGGTAAGGCTGAGAACAAAAACGATACCAATGTGTAGCTACAGCTTTTCAAAATATACCACCTCTGTTCTCCAAGAGTTTAGGGTTATAAGTAGTTGATTTGTTTATACATTTGAAATAAACCGTTATATACACTAACCGGACAGTTTATTATGTACACCCATCTTGTACCTGGTCGGTACCCCCTTTGCTTCTAGAACAGCCCGAATTCTTTGGGACATGGATTCTACATGTCATAAATGTTCCACAGGGATGTTGGTCCATGCTGACGCGATGGCATCACGCAGTTGCTGCAGACTGGACGGCGGTACACCGATGCCACCAACCTGTACCATTGACACCAGGCAGGATGGGTCCACAGCCTCATGTTGCTTACGCCCAATCCTTACTGTGCCATCAGCATGACACAACAAGAACCGGGATTCGTCGGACCAGTCAATGTTTTTCCACTCCTCAACTGTCCAGTGTTTGTGATGGCGTGCCCACTGGAGCCACTTCTTGTTTTTAGCTGATAGGAGTGGAACCCGGTGTGGTCGTCTGCTGCAACAGCCCATCCATGACAAGGATCGATGAGTTGTGCGTTCCAAGATGCAGTTCTGCACACCACTGTTGTACTGCGCTGTTATTTGTCTTTGTGGCCCGCCTGTTAGCTTGCCATTCTCCTTCAACCTCTCTCATCAACGAGCTATTTTCGCCCACAGGACTGCCGCTGACAATGTTTTTTGTTGCACGCTTCTCGGGAAAACCTAGACACTGTCGTGCATGAAAAGCCCAGGGGGGGCTGCCCTTTCTGAGTTACTGAATCCGGCGTGCCTGGGACAGACTATCATACCATTCTGTCTCTTATGTCACTTGCTTTGCCCATTCTAATGTTCAGTCAAACAGTAACTGGATGCCTGTCTGCCTGCTTTATTCAGCAAGCCACTCAGTCTGTCTGTAGGAGTGAGCCATTTTCGTGAACAGGGTGGTGTACCTGATAAACTGGCCAGTGTGTGTGGACTGAACACAAATAGAAACACAACATGTAAAGCATTAGTTTCATGAGCTGAAATAAAAGATCAGAGAAATGTTCCATATGCAAGAAAAGCGTATTTCTCTTTCTTTTGAATAACAGGGGATGTAAATTTGTTTACATCCCCTGTTAGTCAACATTTCTCATTTGCCAAGATAATACATCCACAGCATGATCATTACACATGTGCAACTTGTGCAGTGGGGTCAATAAAAGGCCACGTCAAAATGTGCAGATTTGTAACACAACACAATGCCACAGATGTTTTGAGGGAGTTTGCAATTGGCATGCTGACTGCAGGAATGTCCACCAGAGTTGTTGGCAGATAATTGAATGTTAATTTCTCTACCATAAGCCGCCTCCGACTTTGTTTTAGAGAATTTGGCAGTACGTCCAACCGGCCTCACAATCGCAGACTACGTGTAATCAGGACAGGCCAGAATCTCCACATCCTGCTTCTTCACCTGCGTGATCGTCTGAGACCAACCAACCAGACAGAGGAGCATTTCTGTCTGTAATAAAGCGCTTTTTGTGAGGAAAAACTAATTCTGATTGGCTGTGCCCATGCCCAGTCATGTGAAATCCATCGATTAGGGCCTAAGGAATTTATTTCAGTTTTTCCTTACTGTCAAATTCTTTAAAATGACTTTGGAGGCATGGTAAAGAAATGAACTTTCCTGTTTCCGGCAACAGCTCTGGTGGACATTCCTGCAGTCAGCATGCCAATTGCAAGCTCCCTCAAAACATCTGTGGCATTGTGTTGTGTGACAAAACGGCACATTTTAAAGTGTCTTTTTATTGTCCCCAGCACAAGGTGCACCTGTGTAATGATCATGCTGTTTAATCAGCTTCTTGATATTCCACACCTGTCAGGTGGATGGATTATCTTGGTATGGGGAAATGCTCACAAAATTTGAGATAGATAAGCTCTTTGTGCATATGGAACATTTCAGCTCATGAAACATTTTTTACATGTTGAGTTTATATTTTTCTTCAGTGTAGATAGTTGAAATTGTTTAGTTTTTGTGTTTTGGGTGTAGTTTGTGTTTTGCGGTTCTCATGGTTCTGCTGTATTCTCCCAGGGCCACCACGGTGCGTTCTAAAGGCAGGAACCTGCGTATCAAAGCTCCCATGTGCCGTGCGCTCAAGAGGCTGTGTGACCCAGATGGTGAGTGTACACACAGTCAAACTCACTCAGTCAGACACAGTGACAACACTCACACAGCAGGAAGAGGGTGGAAGAGTATGGATGTGGGCAGGAGGGGATGGATTTCCATGGCAATACTCAGGAAGGGGGTGGTATGAAGTGGTGATGATGATCTCAGGACCGGAGAGAACAAATCTTATCCCTCTTTCCTTTTACACCCCTCTCTCTCTCTCCCTCTCTCTCTCTCTCTCTCGTGCTTTCTCTTGCGCTCTCTCTCTCTCTAGGAGTGAGTGATGAAGAGGACCAGAAGCCTGTGCGTCTACCTCTGAAGGTCGCTGTGGAGCTGCAGCCGCGTAGCAACCACTCCTGGGCCCGTGTCCAGAGTCTGGCCCATAATCCCCGCCTCAGGTCAGTGTCAACTGACTATAAAGACCATGTCCTTTCCCAAGGCTTTTGACACTGTTGAAAATCACATTCTCATTCAAAGGTTGACTGAAATAGGCCTGGATCAGGCTTCTTGCAAGTGGTTTTAGAATGATGTCAGACAGGACACAATGTGTGATTTCTGATGGTGTTAAGTCTAGCTTCCTGGATATTACGAAATGGTGGTACCGCAGGGTCCGTATTGGGACCTGTTCTCTTTACTATTTATATCCAGTACCAGTCAGAAGTTTGGACACCTACTCATTCCAGGGTTTTTCTTTGTTACAGTTTTCTACATTGTAGACTAATAGTGAAGACACAAACTATGAAATAACACATATCTAACCATGTAGTCACCAAAAAAGTGTTAAACAAATCAACATATCTTTTATATTTGAGATTCTTCAAAGTAGCCTTGATGACAGCTTTGCACACTCTTGGCATTCTCTCAACCAGCTTGATGAGGTAGTCACCTGGAATGCATTTCAATTGACAGGTGTGCATTTGTGGAATTTCTTTCCTTAATGTGTTTGAGCCAATCAGTTGTGTTGTGACAAGGTAGGGGTGGTATACAGAAGACAGTCGTATTCATATTTGGTAAAAGACCAAGTCCATATAATGGCAAGAACAGCTCAAATAAGCAAAGAGAATCGACAGTCCATCATTACTTTAAGACATGATGGTCAGTCAATCCGGAACATTTTCAAAAATGGAAAGTTTCTTCAAGTGCAGTCGCAAAAACGATCCATCGCTATGATGAAACTGGCTCTCATGAGGACCGCCACAAGTGTGTGTTGTCTACAGGAGCTGTGTGTTGTCTACAGGAGCTGTCTTTGCTGAGAAATTCAATATTTTCTAACATTGTACGTTCTTCTGTGTGGTGATGAAGGATGGTGGTGGAGCTGCATAGAAAGGTGTCCAGCCTGATTGAGTTCCTGAAACAGAAGTGGGCCGTCCAGGACCAGCGCATCGTATCCTTCCACATCACAACAGTCATGTCCATCTTATAGCACTTAGACCACAACCTAGCTGATAAAAAAACCAAAAACATAATATGGTCCAGTATAGAATCGCATGAAATTAGCACCAGACAACCAGCTGGTAAAAAGTCTCTAAAATGAGCTGATCCATAGTACTTCAAGAGATCAACAGATAATATTAAAGCCTAGTTGAACCTCAATTCCTTGGTCTGATCTTGTTTTGGACTTTGAATCTAGCCCTTCTCTGCTGATCCTCCTTGACCGTACTGTGTTCAGCTGAAGAGCCTGCAGGAGCGCGAGGCGTTAGAGGGAACCCAGCAGCACAGTGGCAGCCCTGCTCTCCCCTGCAGAGCAGACCGGGAGGACCTGTTCCTGTACCCAGCTGAGACCAGCACCCTGACCGCCCTGCCCAGCGTAGCCCGTGTGGTCCACTCCAAGGCCTCCTGCACCGTCCACTGGCAGGAGAGTGGCAAGCCCCGGCCCGGCCCCAAGGAGCTGATCCCCACCGCCCAGATTCTGGGCATACAGGGCACCCCTCTCCTCCTCCCCCGGGGGGGCGTGGCCAAACCTGGACGGGGTGGTGGTGGGGACGCTCGACGGGTAGGAGAAGAGACCCCCGTATCTACACCTGAAGGAGGAACGGCGGGGCCAGAGGACAAGAATCCGAATCAGATAACATTTCCTCCTCCTGTACCTCCTCTTCCATCTTCACTGCGGTTGTCTACGGCTCAGAAACAGGAGGCTGGTGCAGCTGCGGGGCAGGTGGAAGGGGAGAAGGGGCTGGGTGGAGGATCCAAGGTAAGGGAGGCCTTGGCGGCCAAGGAAGGAGAGAGGGACTCCAAGTGTCAGGGCCAGGGTGGCGGTTCTTGCGATGCTACTGATCCGTGGAGGTATGAAGAGCGGACCTCAGGGCTTAACGGCAGTGACGTTGCCTCTCCAGAGAGGAACTCCCTCCCCCTGTTGGACCCCCTGGTTCCCACCACACCTCCACCGGCAACAGTATCACGACAGGTGGAGGACGTCCCTCCAGACCAGGGACAGGGGAGGGCAGCAGCCCCAGGAAAGGAGGAGTCTGGTGGGGTTGGTGGAGGAAGAGGCAGCACCCCAGCCCCGGTGTCCGGCGGTCGTTCGGCCCAGCGGATCTGTAAGGAGGGCTGGAGCTCACGGGGTTCAGACAGCAACGTGACTCTGGCAGAGCTGTACCTGATGCTGGGGAAACCTGGGAAACTGCAGCTGGAGTACGAGTGGCAGCCGGCTGCTGTTTCAGCCCCGGAGCTGGAGGAAGAGGGCCTACAGGGACCAGGGCAGACATGCCCACAGCTACAGTCACCACGCCCCCTGCCCCCACCCTCCACCCACCGCGTCCTGCGCTGTCTGCTCCGACTGGTGTCATCAGAGGTCAACCCCAAACCTGTGAGTCAACACCGCCTAGTGGGGCAAATTCTTCATAGCTACTGGCCACATTCAAATTCTCTACACTTCGCCCAAAGTGTGCACTCCTGCACTCTCCTTCATGGATTTCAAAGTAATAGACTGGTGTGAGGATTACGGTGGAAACTCCCTCTAGCCATGCTTACACCAAACTTTTAAATGCACAAGGTGGAGGGAACGAATGCACACTTCTGGAGAAGGGTAGAGAATGGGAAGACTCTTTGTAGGAGACTCTTTGTAGGAGACTCTTTGTAGGAGACTCTTTGTAGGAGACTCTTTGTAGGAGACTCTTTGTAGGAGACTCTGTAAACAGTGATTTTTCTAGCCTTAAGTAATGTAGTTTTCTTCTACTGCTCTCTCTCCTCTCCTCCAGGCCCCAGAGCTGTGCTCCACAGCCACGTCTCCGGTAAAGCCATCCCAGGAGGAACAGTCCCTCACCCCCCCAGGCAAGGCCCTGGCTGTGGGGGTACGGAGCCCCAACTGTGGACGACCGCAGTCCCTGGGGGTCCGAGCGGCAAAGCTGATGTTACCAAACACTGGATCCTCCGGTAGCTTACACACACACACACACACACACACAAACCCCCCCCCTACGGAACTTCTCCAAGTAACTCCAAAGTTCTAGGTCAGAGGACCAATACTTGAAGTAGTGTTCTTCTTTTACCTGTATCTCTGTAAGACATCTCATGTACAACTATACTAATTAACTGTACCCTTGTCTTTGAACCCCTCCTCAGGTCGTAACCTCCCGCGGTCTCTGCTGGTGTCCGGGGGGGATTCAGATGGCGGGGTGTTTGCCGTCCCCACCACCCTGCCCCCCAACAGCTCCCGACACTCCCGCAACATGTTCTCCCCCAACAAGGAGGCCGAACTCGCCTTCAGACAACAGCTCGACTCCATCAGCGTAAGGACATGTTGCATACTCTCTCCTTCCCCTTTCTCCTCTCTCTCTCTCTCTCTCTCCATCCCCCATTTCATATCACTCTCCTCCTAGGACCTTATACATACACCATCCCAAAGATTATTTTGTCTGTCTCAGAAAAATAAACTTGTTGGACTCTCCATCTCTTTCCATCCCTTCTAATAATTGTATTTTCCCTCTTCAGGGATGCAAACTCGTCACTTTTCAGTGATATTCGATATACAGTGTATTCGGAAGGTATTCACTTTTTCCAAATGTTACGTTACAGCCTTATTCTGAAAAATATTAAATTATTATTATAATTGTTTTTCATCAATCTACACACACTGCCCCGTAATGACAAATTAAAAACAGGCTTTTGGAACATTTTGCACATTTATTACAAATAAAAAAACATACCTTATTTAGTATTCAGACCCTTTGCTATGAGACTCGAAATTGAGCTCAGGTGCTTCCTGTTTCCCCAAATTGGAGTCATCCTGTGGTAAATTCAATTGATTGGACTTGATTTGGAAATACCACTGTCATTTAATAATGTTTACATATCTTGCGTTCCCCATCTCATTTGTATATACTGTATTCTATACTATCCTTCGGTATCACAGTGATTTAAACAATGTTACATATTGAATAATGGTTGTATATACTGTATTCAATACTCTTCTACTGTATCTTAGTCCATGCCGCTAGTCCTTATGTATAAAGGCCTAATTCATTCCTACTGTTAGATATACTGCTCTGTCGGAACTAGAAGAACCCGCATTAACATCTGCTAAACATGTGTACGTGACCAATAACATTAGATTTGATTTGATAAGCTCCCACAGTTGACAGTGCATGTACCTGTGGATGTATTTCAAGGCCTACCTTCAAACTCAGTGCCTCTTTGCTCGACAACATGGGAAAATCAAACAAAATCAAGCAAAACCAAAATCATCCTTGGTAGCAATTTCCAAACGCCTGAAGGAACCACATTCATCTAAACAATAGTACGCAAAAAAAAAAAAGGTCCCTGCATCAAAACCAGTATAGAAGGTACAGTAAAAACCCAAACCGGTCCCTGCATCAATACCAGTATAGAAGGTACAGTAAAAACCCAAACCGGTCCCTGCATCAATACCAGTATAGAAGGTACAGTAAAAACCCAAACCGGTCCCTGCATCAATACCAGTATAGAAGGTAAAGTAAAAACCCAAACCGGTCCCTGCATCAATACCAGTATAGAAGGTACAGTAAAAACCCAAACCGGTCCCTGCAACAATACCAGTATAGAAGGTACAGTAAAAACCCAAACCGGTCCCTGCATCAATACCAGTATATAGTACAATACTGCCCAGCCCTAGGAGAGACCCCTTGCTTTCTCATCCAATGGGTTTTGAGAAGGAGAGATGACGTGAGGAGTGCAATTTGAGATCCAGTATCATGTGTGACATCTCTGAGCAGCCAGCCGCATCCCCTAACCAGCCATTATAACCAGCCATTATAACCAGCCATTATAACCAGCCATTATCCTACTCAGCTGCTTCTCTATCACTTCTTTCTGTGCATCTCCATCAGTTTTCAAATGTTATTTACCGCCATGGCGAGCTGGGATTTGTAAACAGCGATGGGGTTTCTATAGTTACATTTGTTTTAACTATTGGAGCAGCTCACAGCGTGAGAAAAGAGGATAGGTATCTTGTTTATTTGGCCTGTAAGAACAAGCAGGCCAGTCTTTGCCGTCGCGCAGCCTCTGAGTGCCACTGCCGTAGAGGAAAAATGTAGTACAGTGACAGTCGTGCTTGTGTCTTTACAACAGTTAAAACCAAGTTTCTAGCCCGAATCCATTTCTGCCACGTTCCGGAATCGTATAAGCCATGTCGCGTGTCGTTTTAAACTACTTGTGGACTGCAAGTGTTTGGTTTGATAACAAAGGACCTTGTTTAGTAATGTTACCTGGCTAGCTAGATAACAACACATTTGGATGGCACGGTAAAGGGATAGATCGCTTACTCAGAGAGATGCTTTTGAAGGTAGGATGCCTATTATTCTATGCTAAATCTGAATCAAGAATCTTCTTTTTCTTGTGTTTCTTGAATTATTTTTGGGAGCTGTGTGTGTGGGAGGGAGAAAAGGGGAGTGAGTGAGGTGTGTGTGTGTGTGTGTGTGTGAGGGGAGGGAGGGAGGGAGCGAGCGAGAGGTGTGTGTGTGGGGGAGGGAAGGAGGGCGAGTGTAGGCGATGTGTGGAAAGTTGTCTGAAGAGTAGGCTAAAGATGGTTTAATGTAGGTTTAACCCTAGTGTAACCCTAAGGGATCGTTTTTTGTTTAGCGCCGGTGCAGAACATATAGGAAATGGGAACAGGCTTCCTGGTGCGTGGCAAACCTCGTGGCATCACGATTCTTCTCATTATCGTGATACTTGGCCTGGCGTTGTGGTGTTGTGACAACATTCTGAAAAGGGCACATTTTTCTTGCAGTTCACAGATTTTTCTTCACCTTTTTGGGTCCTCACCAGTTTGTATCTCTGCCTCTTACAGATGCAGTCAGACATCTTCCTGCCGAAACAAAGAAAGAACCGGAGCCGGCCACTTCGAAAGCCCCTCGTGGTCCAGGTAAGTCTTTAATCTTGTACCTGTTTAATTTGACAGTTCTTCTTCGAACTTGTTGAAATGTGAACAGATTTGTTGTTCCTCCTCAGAGAACACTTCTCCCCCGCACCACCGGAGACACTCCTCAACACGTCTGCTCCTTCTCCATCCTCTCCAACTCATCTGCCACAGGTACGCCACCGGTCAACATAAACCATACACCTAGTTAAAAAATATATATAAATTATTTAGAAAACATGCTTTTACTTATCTAATCACAGGAAGGATGTAGGCATGTTTGAAGTATGCTGCAGGAATAAAAAGCACTGGGGAGCAGTGATATTCTGTGTTTGGCCCAAATGTTACTATCTGAACAGGGCTAGAAATACTCAACCACACTCACCTCTATAGTTTGGACTTTGGACTAACCTTTTCTTTTCTTACTGTCTCCCCCTCAGGAACAGGCTCCTTCCGGCCAATCCAGCCCCGTCTCTCTCCCTCCACCCGTCCCCTCCTCCCCAGGACTCCGCCCATCACCTCTGGCCCTGGGATGTCCAGTCAGCTCTCCAGTACGTCTACTTGTTCAGGGCCTCTCTACCGCATAGTCTTCTCTTGATCTGTCGGGACCAGCAGCTCTCTATCGCGTTGTCTCCCCTTGATACCAGTTGAAACTCTAACATTGAAAAACAACTTAGCTTGTGAACAAAACAATGCAAATAGCCAGAAACACGAGGACGTCTCACTTAAGTAGACTTTAGTTTCAAGTCAATTAGACTAACTTTTATACAGGATTTGTATTTCTTTGACTTTGCGATTTAATTTACCAGCTAAGAAACAAAACGCCAGAAATACTTTGAAAACAGCTACTACAGCGTTTACACTATATATACAAAAGTATGTGGACACCCCTTCAAATTGGTGGATTTGGCTATTTCAGTAACACCCATTGCTGACAGGTGTATAAAATCGAGCACACAATCATGCAATCTCCATAGACAAACATTTGTATTAGAATAGCCTTACTGAAGAGCTCAGTGACTTTCAACGTGGCAGCCACCTTTTCCAACAAGACCGTTTGTCAAATGTCTGCCCTTCTATAGCTGCCCCGGTCAACTGGAACGTCTAATGGCAACAACGGCTCAGCCACGAAGTGGTAGGCCACACAGGCTCACAGAATAGGACTGCCGAGTGCTGAAGCGCGTAGTGTGTAAAAATCGTCTGTCCTCTTTTGCAACACTCCCTACCGAGTTCCAAACTGCCTCTGAAAGCAACATCAGCACAAGGAACTGTTTGTTGGGAGCTTCATGAAATGGGTTTCCATGGCCGAGCCGAAGATCATATGAAATGCCAGCGTTGGCTGGAGTGGTGTAAAGCTCGCTGCCATTGGACTATGGAGCAGTGGAAATGCATTTTCTGGAGTGATGAATCACACTTCTGGCTTTGGCAGATGCCAGGAGAATGCTACCTGCCCGAATGCATAGTGCCAACTGTAAAGTTTGGTGGAGAAGGAATAATAGTCTGGGGCTGTTTTTCATGGTTCAGGCTAGGCCCCTTAGTTCCAGTGAAGGGAAATCAATTCTGTGCTTCCAACTTTGTGGCAACAGTTTGGGGAAGGCCCTTTCCTGTTTCAGCATGACAATGCTCCCTTGCACAAAGCGAGGTCCATACAGAAATGGTTTGTCGAGATCGGTGTAGAGGAACATGACTGGTCTGCACAGAGCCCTGACATCAACCCCATCGAACACCTTTGGGATTTGACTCCGAGCCAGGCCATGTAGTGTATATTGCTATAAATGTGATCATACTTGGTTATTTGTATTCACAAATGCGAGTTAATTTCTCGCACTGTGGAGCCCTGATCACCCACCAATGTGGCTGGTGAAGTAGACGTCTTTCCCGCCAATGCCAAAATCTACTCAAATGTGGCGGGTTTAGGCCCTGGGCATGTTTTGGTTGGTGTTTCTCTCCGTGTTTTGGTTTGTTTCTCTTCTTTCACCTTTTTAGACAGGTTTCTTATTTTAAGGCCCTCCTAGGCCAGGCCTTGATGTTGGAAATTAGCGCAAGCTAAAGCATGAGGGTGAATTAATCTAGAATCGGACTCTTGACGATTCAATGTCTGATGATTCTATATTTTTCCGTCCAGGTGCCATTGACCTGGCAGCCAAGTCAGCAGGCATCATCCCAGGCAGCCCCTGTCGGGAGCTGGAGGCCCCCAGTCCAGACGGAAGACCCCACCTCTCGACCTCTCATCATGGAGTGGTGCATGCTGGTCCTGGTCCTCCCCAGACACAGCTCCTCCAGCAGGCCTCCTCTGAGGTGAGTGGAACACTAAAAGAAGAAGGGAAAGAGAAACGGTGATGGGGGGAGAGAGAGAGCGAGAGAGAGATCTCAAAAAAAAAAAAAAAAAAAAATCCTTTGTATACCTGGCTCGTGTTCAAAAGGACGGACACTGTTTTCAAAGAGGGAAGTGCTACAGGAACTTGTCCAATAAGAGCACAGATTTATTATATATATATTTTTACATAAATTCTAACCCTGTATCATTCTTTCACTAACCCTCCACCAGGTTTCACTGCAGAACGGCCTCCCCCCTCCGTCTCCAGGCGTGGCAGGTGACTCTCCCCTCTCCCCGCCCAGCGTGGCCTCTCTGCTGGACATCTCTCTCCCAGGACCCCCGGAGGAAGCCATGGCTCCCGGAGGCCCACAAACACACATCAGTGACTCCATCATTGAGCTGGCCATCAACTCGGCACACTACGGTAAGGGAAGGGGTCGTTGGTGGGTTTTGTACTGTTGTTTCTGTACTGTAACCTGATTCTGTTTACATCTGTCTCTCAGGTGATGAGGCATCCCTCTCTCCTGCCAAGCTGAATGGTAGTGAGTGCTCTAAGCTCCTACCCTGTAGCTCAGTCAGTCCCTCCAGAGGCTGGATCCCTTCCCCCAGCCACGACCCTCAGTGGTACCCCAACGACTCCACTGACTCTTCATTTGGCTGCCTGCTATGTAAGACACACAGTATATATGCACACGCAGCCACTATCACCAGTCTCTGGCAGTGATGATTTTCAATTGAACTGAACCTGATGATGAAGCCAATTGAAGCAGGATTATTCTGAGCCCAGAAGCATTCGCTCAACTGAGATTTAGTTTTGAATTTTGTTGTCTCAATTTCAAACAACTTTCTCACCCCCCTCCCCCCCACAGCGAGCCTGGTGTCCCCCGATAAGGGCAGACGAAGCTCCCTGACCCCTTCCGGCCCTTCCAGTGGAACAGCCCTCCTCGGGCCCAGATTTCTGGACTGCAACTCCCATGATTCATTTCAGTCCCGCGGCCTGCCAGACGTAGCAGAGGTAATACCACCCCAGTAGGAAGCATATTGCTACACCCCTCCCATGGTCAATTTTCTGCTTTTTTGTTTCTTTACAGTTTAAATCAAATAAATTGTATTTTTCACATGCGCCGAATACAACAGGTTTAGACCTTACAGTGAAATGCCTACTAACAAGCCCTTAACCAACAATACAACAGGTGTAGACCTTACAGTGAAATGCTTACTAACAAGCCCTCAACCAACTATACAACAGGTGTAGACCTTACAGTGAAATGCTTACTAACAAGCCCTTAACCAACAATACAACAGGTGTAGACCTTACAGTGAAATGCTTACGTACAATCCCTTAACCAACAATACAACAGGTTTAGACCTTACCGTGAAATGCTTACTAACAAGCCCTTAACCAACAATACAACCGGTGTAGACCTTACCGTGAAATGCTTACTAACAAGCCCTTAACCAACAACCGGTGTAGACCTTACAGTGAAATGCTTACTAACAAGCCCTTAACCAACAATACAACAGGTTTAGACCTTACCCTGAAAAGCTTACTAACAAGCCCTTAACCAACAATACAACAGGTTTAGACCTTACAGTGAAATGCTTACTAACAACCCTTAACCAACAATACAACAGGTGTAGACCTTACAGTGAAATGCTTACTAACAAGCCCTTAACCAACAATACAACAGGTGTAGACCTTACAGTGAAATACTTACTAACAAGACCTTAACCAACAATACAACAGGTGTAGACCTTACAGTGAAATGCTTACTAACAAGCCCTTAACCAACAATACAACAGGTGTAGACCTTACAGTGAAATGCTTACTAACAAGCCCTTAACCAACAATACAACAGGTGTGGACCTTACAGTGAAATGCTTACTAACAAGCCCTTAACCAACAATGCAGTTTTAAGCAAAATAAGAGTTTACAAATATTTATTAAAGTTAAAAGAGCAACAATAAAATTACAATAATGAGGCTATATACAGTAATGAGGCTATATACAGTAATGAGGCTATATACAGGGGTACCAGTACAGAGTCAATGTGAGGAGGCTATATACAGGGGTACCAGTACAGAGTCAATGTGCGGGGGTTCAGGTTAGTAATGAGGCTATATACAGGGGGTACCGGTACAGAGTCAATGTGCGGGGCTACAGGTTAGTCGAGGTAATATGTACATGTAGGTAGGGGTAAAGGGACTGCATAGACAATAGATAATAAACAGAGCGTAGCAGGGGCGGGGGGTGGTAGAAGCAGAAGCTTGTTCAGCATTCTCATGGCTTGGGCGTAGAAGCTGTTAAAGAGCCTTTTTGGACTCCGGTACCGCTTGCCCTGTGGTCGCAGAGTGAACAGTCAATAACTAGGGTGGCTGGAGTCTTTGACAATTTTTAGGACCTTCCTCTGACACCGCCAGGTATAGAGGTCCTGGAGGGCAGGAAGCTTGGCCCCAGTGATGTACTGGGCCGTACGCATGCTGTGATGCAACCGGTCAGGATGTTCTCAATGGTGCAGCTGTATAACTTTGAGGATCTGAGGACCCACGCAAAATCTTTTCAGTCTCATGAGGGAGAATAGGCGTTGTCGTGCCCTCTTCACGACGGTCTTGGTGTGTTTGGACCATGATAGTTTGTTGGTGATGTGGACACCAAGGAACTTTATGCTCTCAACCTGAACCACAACAGGGAGTACATGAGGGGACTAAGCACGCACCCCTGAGGGGCCCCCGTGTTGGGGATCAGCGTGGCAGATGTGTTGTTGCCTACCTTCACCACCTGGCGGCGGCCCGTCAGAAAGTCAGGGATCCAGTTGCAGAGGGAGGTGTTTAGTCCCAGGGTCCTTAGTTCAGTGATGCGCTTTGAGGGCACTATGGTGTTGAACGCTGAGCTGTAGTCAATGAACAACATTCTCACATAGGTGTTCCTTTTGTCCAGGTGGGAAAGGGCAGTGTGAAGTGCGAATTGGAGTGGGTCTAGTGTTTTCGGGATGATTGTGTTGATGTGAGCCATGACCAGCCTTTACATGGAAGTACTTGTCCTGATAATCCATCTGAAAGGACCAAATCTGAGAGATAAGTAGGAGCAAGCCCATGTAATGCTTTGTAGGTTAGCAGTGAAACCTTGAAATCAGCCCTAGCCTTAACAGGAAGCCAGTGTAGAGAGGCTAGCACGGGAGTAATATGATCACATTCTTTGGTTCTAGTCAAGATTCTAGCAGCCGTGTTTAGCACTAATTGAAGTTTATTTAGTGCTTTATCCGGGTAGCCGGAGAGTAGAGCATTGCAGTAATCTAATCTAGAAGTGACAAAATTAGCTTTTCTGCATCATTTTTTGACAAAAATGTCAGATTTTTGCAATGTTACGAAGATGGAAAAAAGCTGTCCTTGAAATATTCTTGATATGTTCGTTAAAAGATAGATCAGGGTCCAGAGTAACGCCGAGGTCCTTCACATTTTTGGGGACGACGACTGTACATCCAGAAAGATTCATTGTCAGATCCAAAAGCAGATCTTTGTTTCTTGGGACCTAGACCTAGCATCTCTGTTTTGTCAGAATTTAAAAGGAAAACATTTGCCGCCATCCACTTCCTTATGTCTGAAACACAGGCTTCCAGGGCAGGCAATTTTGGGGCATCACCATGTTTCATCAATGTACAGCTGTGTGTCGTCCGCATAGCAATGGAAGTTAACATTATGTTTCCGAATGACATCACCAAGAGGTAAAATATACAGTGAAAACAATAGTGGCCCTAAAACGGAACCTTGAGGAACACCAAAACTTACAACTGATTTGTCAGAGGACAAACCATCCACGGAGACGAACTGATATCTCTCCGACAGATAAGATCTAAACCAGGCAATAACTTGTCCGTGTAGACCAATTAAGGTTTCCAATCTCTCCAAAAGAATATGGTGGTCGATGGTGTCAAAAGCAGCACTAAGGTCTAAGAGCACGAGGACAGATGCAGAGCCTTGGTCTGACGCCATTAAAAGGTAATTTACCACTTTCACGAGTGCAGTCTCTGTGCTATGATAGGGTCTAAAACCAGACTGAAGTGTTTTGAATACATTATTTGTCTTCAGGAAGGAAGTGAGTTGCTGTGCAACAGCTTTTTCTAAGATTTTTGAGAGAAATGGGAGATTCGATATAGGCTGATTTTTTTTAAAAATATTTTTTTTACATTTTCTGGGTCAAGGCGTGGCTTTTTCAAGAGGGGCTTTATTACTGCCACTTTTAGAGAGTTTGGTACACATCCGGTGGAGAGGGAGCCATTTATTATGTTCAGCATAGGAGGGCCAAGCACAGGAAGTAGCTCTTTCAGTAGTTTAGTTGGAATAGGGTCCAGTATGCAGGTTTAGAGGCCATGACAATTTTCATGAATGTGTCAAGAGATATAGGATTAAAACACTTGAGTGTCTCCATTGATCCGAGGTCCTGGCAGTTCTGTCAGACTCAGGACAGCTGAGCTTTGGGGAAATACACAGATTCAAAAGAGGAGTCCTTAATTTGCTTTCTAATGATAATTATCTTTTCGTTGAAGAAGTTCATGAATTCATCACTGCTGAAGTGAAAGGCATCCTCTCTTGGGGAATGCTGCTTTTTCAAATAGAAATTTAGGATTATTCTCCTCAATTAGGTTGGAAAAATAGGATGATCGAGCAGCAGTGAGGACTCTTCGATATTGCACTGTACTTTCTTTCCAAGCTAGTAGGAAGACTTCCAGTTTGGTGGAGCGCCATTTCTGTTCCAGTTTTCTGGAAGCTTGCTTCACAGCTCGGGTATTTTCTGTGTACCAGGGAGCTAGTTTCTTTTGGCGAATGTTTTTTGTTTTTAGGGGTGCGACTACATCTAGGTTATATTTAGATCCTCAGTTTGATTGTTAATTGATTTTTGTACTCTGACGTCCTTGGATAGGTGGAGGGAGTCTGGAAGGGCATCTAGGAAACTTTGGGTTGTCCGAGAATTTATAGCACAGCTTTTGATGATCCTTGATTGGGGTCTAAGCAAATTATTTGTTGCGATTGCAAACAAAATAAAATAGTGGTCTGATAGTCCAGGATTATGAGGAAGAACATTTAGATCCACAATATTTATTCCACAGAACTAGATCCAGGGAATGACTTTGGCAATGAGTAGGTCCGGAGACATATTGGTCAAAACCCACTGAGTCGATGATGGCGCCAAAAGCCTTTTGTAGTGGATCTGTGGACTTTACCATGTGAATGTTAGTCGCCAAAAATTTGAATATTATCTGCCATGACTACAAGCTCTGATAGAAATTTAGAGAACTCAGTAAGGAACTCTGTATAAGGCCCAGGAGGCCTGTAAACAGTAGCTATAAAAAGTGATTGAGTAGGCTGCATAGATTTCATGACTAGAAGCTCAAAAGATGAAAACGCTGTCCTTTTTGGGGGGTCAATTTAAATTTGCAATCATAAATGTTAGCAACACCTCTGCTTTTGCGGGATGCGCAGGGGATATAGTCATTAGTGTAACCAGGAGGAGAGGCCTCATTTAACACAGTAAATTCATCAGACTTAAGCCATGTTTCAGTCAGGCCTATTTTAAGAAGTGAGATATCACAACCTCTTTCAATAATGACAGGAATGGAAGAGGGCTTTATTCCAGTGAGATTACTAAGGCGAACACCGCCATGTTTAGGTTTGCTTAACCTAGATCGAGGCAGAGACACGGTCTCAATGGGGGTAACTGAGTTGACTATGCTAGTGGCTAGACTCCACTAAACTGGCCTGCACCCTATCTCATAGTGGAGCTAGAGGAGTTAGAGCCTTGTCTATGTTCATAGATAAAATAAGAGCACCCCTCCAGCTAGGATGGAGTCGTCACTCCTCAGCAGGCCAGGCTTGGTCCTGTTCGTGGGGGAGTCCCAGAAAGAGGGCCAATTGTCTACAAATTCAATCCTTCGGGAGGGGCAGAAAACTGTTTTCAACCAGCGATTGAGATGTGAGACTCTGCTGTAGAGCTCATCACTCCCCCTAACTGGGAGGGGGCCAGAGACAATTACTCGATGCCGACACATCTTTCTAGCTAATTTACACGATGAAGCTATGTTGCTCTTGGTGACCTCTGACTGTTTCATCCTAACATCGTTGGTGCCGACGTGGATAACAATATCCCTATACTCTCTACACTCGCCAGATTTTGTTTTAGCCAACACCATCTTCAGATTAGCCTTAACGTCAGTAGCCCTGCCCCCTGGTAAACAATGTATAATCGCTGGATGATTCTTAAGTCTAGTATTGTGGGTAATGGAGTCCCGAACGACTAGGGTTTTCAATTTGTCAGAGCTAATGGTGGGAGGCTTCAGTGGCTCAGATCCCGTAACGGGTGGAGGAGAGACCTGAGAAGCCTCTGGCTCCGACTCGTTGCTTAATGGGGAGAACCGATTGAAAGTTTCTGTTGGCTGAATGAGCAACACCGGTTGAACATGCCGACTGCATTTCTTTCCAGAAGCCCTGAGAAAATTGTCCTGCTGCGGGGACTGAGTAGAATAAATCCCCTCCAATCTCTACTTACTGGTGGCACAGACGCTGTTTCATCCTTTCCTACACTTAAATTGCCCTTGCCTAACGATTGCGTCTGAAGCTGGGTTTGCAGCGAGGCTATCTTCGCCATAAGGCGATAGTTTTCCTGTATGTTATGAATACAGTGACTGCAGTTAACGTCAGATGGCATAGTGTTAATAATGTTACTACTTAGCTTCGGCTGGTGGAAGTCCTGTAGAACCATGTCCAGATAAAGCGTCCGGGGCAAAAAAGTTGAATGGAAGAAAAAAAATATATATAAACAAAAAAATGTAGACCGAGGGGGGGAAAAAAATCAAAAGAACTAAGACGTTGGTAAATGTGTTAAATGAAGATTGATTAAACGGTTGTGCATGCTTCAGTGTTGCTTGCCTCGAAGCGCTCATATGTCATTGAGCTTGTCTGGTAGGCTTGTCACTGGGCAGCTTGTTTAGAGTTTGAATGTGTTATATTGTAGTATTTTTTTTTTTTTTTAAAGCAACAACTGATTCATAGTTTTTTAGCAAATGTATCAAAAACAAGATTGGAAGCATGTTCTGCAGTCATTCCGTGACAATCTAATATGTGGTTCTTTGTCCCTGCAGGTAGACACCCAGCTGGCCTGCATGATGAGTGAGAGCAGCGTGGATTACATCGCCCGCTTCAACGATTTGGCACAGGAGCTGGCCGTCACAGAGCCGCACCTCCCACCACCTTGAGTTTGAATAGACTGGGGGCGGGTTTAAGAAATGCCTCTCACAGAGCTGCCCCTCCCACTCCTTCAGAAGTGCAAGGACTAAGGGGGTGGAGAAACACTCCTTCCTCTATATAGTTTGTGAAAAAGTGCAATAACCATGGCCGTTGGCCTGAACAGAAGAAGCACTCAGATCTACCTTGGTACTGTCCAACTGGAACAGGTTTAAACTGGTTCTGATGGTTTCAACTGGTTCTGAAATGGTTTCCTCTGGTTCTGTGGTCCAGTTTCAACTGGTTCTGAACGAACGTGGACTAGTTTCAACTGGTCCTGATTGGCTCGGAACCGGTTTCAGATTTTTCTGATCGGTTTCAACTTGTTCTGACGGGTTCCAGCTGGCTGGCTTGTTTGGACCATTATGTCTGTTCTGCCTAGCGAGCCGCCCTAATACAATAAAAAAATAAATCCCGTTTACAAAACACAACCTCACGTAAAGAAAAAAACCAATGCCATATCTGAACAAAAGACTGGGTCTCTGTCTGTATCTTTCTATTTCTCTGTCCTTGTCTTCTTGTCTCCCTCTTCTTCCCTCTGAGAAATATCAAACCGAAGACATTTGAGTGCAAAATGTAAATGTGAGACAAACTTTAAAATAACTACTGATGAACTTCTGAACTGCAGGTAGCGTGTCCTCCTCCGTCTTGTCAGTTTAAGTTGTCTGCGTGAACGAACACAGCACTTAATCATTTAATCTGTTGAAAACTGAATAAGCCATATGAGTGGAACTGATGTAAATTTCTATCCCAGGCCAAACATACGTGTGTCTGAGCAAAAAGGTTTGACACTCCACTTGAACATCTATTCCAACTAACCCAGCTACATCTCTGTGTCAGTCTCTGGTTTTTCCTCTCAACCAATGCTTTGAAACTACCTGAAATCTCATTTCAGTTTTTTGTAGTGAAGCGTTTTGTAACGTTGTCATACTGAACGCAACCCTTGTGTGCTTTTGTGTAACACCACACCAGGTGCTCCATCCTATGACGCCTGGTTGGTTGTCAGTTGAGGGGTGTGTTTTAGAGGTCCCCAGCTGACTAGAGGACCAATCATATTATGAGGGGTTTTGAGAGACAGAAATATGGTCACGTTCCAGGATGACTACGTTGGAGATGTTGCATCAACAAATGTTTGTGTGCCACGGCATCGACTATGCAGTCCGGCATCAGATTACTACGGTCGACTTACTGCCTGACTACATTGCAGCAAATGGCAGGAATGAAGAAGTATGTTTCCAGGAGAACGGTGTGTCCAAAATGGCGTCCTATTTCCTATATAGTGCACTGCTTTTGGCCAGAGCCCATAGGACCCAGGTCAAAAGGAGCAGGCTATGTAGGGATAGGTTGCCTAGATGTCAGCTAAGGATTTTGATATGAGAAATCACATTGACGCAATGTTCAAATAGTAAATGTCAGATTTGTATTTTATTTTTTAACACACTAAAATAAATGTTAAAAGCTACAAATGTGGATTATGTCTAAAGACTTGTATAGCGAATGTCTTTACATTGGGGCATGAAGTCCTTTGTCTTTGTGTGTAACTTTAATCTATAACAATTAATGACAGTATTCACTGCTCTTTTGTAACATAATACTGTAAATTATTCTTATTTGGACTATTTATTGTTAACAGGTTGATATAAAAGGTGTTTGTTTTAAAAGGACCTATATGTAATATTTTTGCAATGTAATTTTGGAAACATACCTTAATATATCAGCAGTAATAATGGAGTGTTTTAACAATGTTTCATAAAAACTTTGGTCGCCACTAATTACTTTAGCCACAAAGTCATAAGACCCGCCTACTCGACCAATCGGCTGAGTGAGTGTCATATGAGGGGGTGTGTATGCCGACCGGCTTGCAGGGGAGACGAGACATGCATTTATTTTATCTAGTGTTCCATCCATTTAAATTATTTTTATTAGCTTTAATAAAACCAACCGTTCTAAATGCAAAGGAGTAATCAGATGCCTTTTTCAAAGTCAGCTTGCAAGCTTATGTTTTCTCTTACTCATAGTTACTTGTCTTAACCCAAAATAGGTTTAGTCCAATATCTGCATTGTTTCTAAAATGGCATGTAGATTAGATAGATAGGTACTTTATTGATCCCTGAGGGGACATTTCTTTGTCAAGCAGCTACAACAAAACACAGGGCAGGTGCAAAATGCCAGAACGAAAATACACGAAAGACAGATACACGATACATGATACATAGAGCGTCAGTATGAAAAAGTATAGAAATACAAGAAGTCTGGAGTGCAAAAAGCTATAAAAAGACGTTAGTGTGGGTGGATGGCTGAATATGTACACTATACATTGTTACAGAGTGTAAAACATACAAATATTGCGAGTTGATATAGATAAATAAGGAGTATTTGCATGGTTAACTATTCTATACAGGTCAATGGCAGAGAAATACTTAAATAGCTAAAGGTGCGTATGATATAAGTGAGGGTAATAATAGTTTACTTTATACAGTCTGGTTAAATGAATAAGTAAGTGAATATTTTGCATGGTTACATTAACTGTACAGGTAAATGACAGGAAGAGATACTTAAATAGCTAAATGTATGATATAATTTAGGGTATTAATAATTCCCTTAAAATACAGTCCTTAGTGCAGGGTTTAATTACAGATAAATGCACGTATTGCACATTCGATATACTAAAAGCAATGAAAAAAGATGCAACTGACAGGAAACTAATATGCATTCCTGAGTGAATGACAACCTAAGTTAAGTCCAAGAATTACTTACAATATTGCACGTGATATGATATCAGGAGATGGTGGTGGACTTCAGGAGAACCAAGGCCCAACTGACTGCAGTCCCTATACAGGGGATGGATGTGGAAATGGTTGGGTCATACAAGTTCCTGGGAGTTCATATGGACAACAGGCCGGAATGGGCTGGTAACACCGGAGCTCTGTACAAAAAGGGCCAGAGCCGACTTTCTGAGTAAACTACTGCATACCTTCTACCAGTCTGTGGTGGCCAGTGCCAACTTTTTTGCAGTGGTGTGCTGGGGCGCCAACATAAAAGCCGGTGATGCTTCTCGGGTAAATAAGCTGATCAGGAAGGCTAGCTCTGTTCTGGGGATTAGCCATGACACTAGAGACGGATCCTGGCCAAACTGCTGGCCATCATGGACAACGTCACCCACCCTCTGCATGCCATGGTAATGACGCAGAGGAGCACCTTCAGTCACAGACTGATCCCACCACGGTGTGCCAGAGAGCGCAACAGGAGGTCCTTCCTGCCGGCTGCTATTAGACTATTTAATGCCTCACCGAGGTGCCGTGCCGTCGGCAACATAGACCTGGAACTGTTGGGGTGTTAGGACCTAGTTTAACAATTATGCATCCATCCATGACTAACTCTGGTCTGCAATCACTCATTCACTCAGGACTTATTTATTCATTCAGGTCTGTATATACATATTCATGTACAGTTGTTATATCATATCACGTGCAATATTGTAAGTAATTCTTGGACTTAACTTACATAGTCATTCACTCAGGAATGCATATTAGTATCCTGTCAGTTGTATCTTTTTTAATTGGTTTTAGTATATGAAATGTGCAATACGTGCATTTATCTGTAATTAGTATATTAAGTAAACTATTATTACCCTCACTCATATCATACGCATTTTTAGCTATTGAGGTATTTCTCTGCCATCGACCTGTATAGTATACAAAAGTTGAGAATGACAAGTATTGGTCTCCACAAAGTTTGCTGCTTCAGTGTTCTTAGATCTTTATGTCAGTAGTTACTATGGTAACACTGAAGTATAATTACAAGTATTCCATAAGTGTCAAAGGCTTTCATTGACAATGACATTCAGTCAATATTTGCAGTCAAGTTTTGACCCTTCTTTTTCAAGAC
Source organism: Thymallus thymallus (assembly GCA_023634145.1). NCBI lineage: Eukaryota > Metazoa > Chordata > Actinopteri > Salmoniformes > Salmonidae > Thymallus > Thymallus thymallus. The sequence continues at coordinate 32,596,035 of CM042398.1, read as the reverse complement.
CTCTGCAATCCGCCCTGGCATGCTGTCAATTAACTTCTGGGCCACATCCTGACCGATGGCAGGCCATTCTTGCATAATAAATGCTTGGAGTTTGTCAGAAGTTGTGGGTTTTTGTTTGTCCACCTGCCTCTTGAGAATCGACCACAAGTTCTAAATGGGATTAAGGTCTGGGGAGTTTCCTTGCCATGGACAAGGTGGTTTCCGGATGGTCCAAACAATCGGAAAGGGGATTCATCAGAGAAAATTACTCTACCCCAGTCCTCAGCAGTCCAAACCCTGTACCTTTTACAGAATACCAGTCTGTCCCTGATGTTTTTCCTGGAGAGAAGTGGCTTCTTTACTGCCCTTGACACCAGGCCATCCTCCAAAAGTCTTCGCCTCACTGTGCGTGCAGATGCACACTGCCTGCTGCCATTCCTGAGCAAGCTCTGCACTGGTGGTGCCCCGATACCGCAGCTGAATCAACTTTAGGAAACGGTCCTGGCGCTTGCTGGACTTTCTTGGGTGCCCTGACGCCTTCTTCACAACAATTGAACCTCTCTCCTTGACGTTCTTGATGATCCGATAAATGGTTGATTTAGGTGAAATCTTACCAGCAGCAATATCCTTGCCTGTGAAGGCCTTTTTGTGCAAAGCAATGATGACGGCACGTGTTTCCTTGCAGGTAACCATGGTTGACAGAGGAAGAACAATGATTTCAAGCACCACCCTCCTTTTAAAGCTTCCAGTCTGTTATTCTGACAATCAACATGACAGAGTGATCTCCAGCCTTGTCCTCGTCAACACTCTGTGTTAACGAGACAATCACTGACATGATGGCAGCTGGTCCTTTTGTGGCAGGGCTGAAATGCAGTGTAAATATTTTTGGGGGATTAAGTTCATTTTCATGGCGAAGAGGGACTTTGCAATCAATTGCAATTCATCTGATCACTCTTCATGACATTCTGGAGTGTATGCAAATTGCCATCATCAACACTGAGGCAGCAAACTTTGTGGAGACCAATACTTGTCATTCTCAAAACTTTTGGCCACGACTGTACATACACCTTAAATCAAACTTTTATGTTATATATATATACAGTTGAAGTCGGAAGTTTACATACACCTTAGCCAAATACATTTAAACTCAGTTTTCACAATTCCTGGCATTTAATCCTAGTAAAACTTCCCTGTTTTAGGTCAGTTAGGATCACCACTTTATTTTAAGAATGTAAAATGTCAGAATAATAGTAGAGAGAATGATTTATTTCAGCTTTTATTTCTTTCATCACATTCACAGTGGGTCAGAAGTTTACATACACTCAATTAGTATTTGGTAGCATTGCCTTTAAATTGTTTAACTTGGGTCAAACATTTTGGGTAGCCTTCCACAAGCTTCCCACAATAAGTTGGGTGAATTTTGGCCCATTCCTCCTGACAGAACTGGTGTAACTGAGTCAGGGTTGTAGGCCTCCTTGCTCGCACACGCTTTTTCAGTTCTCCTCCAAACATAACGATGGTCATTATGGCCAAACAGTTCTATTTTTGTTTGATCAGACCAGATAACATTTCTCCAAAAAGTACAATCTTTGTCCCCATTTGCAGTTGCAAACCGTAGTCTGGCTTTTTTATGCCGGTTTTGGAGCAGTGGCTTCTTCCTTGCTGAGCGGCCTTTCGGGTTATGTCGATATAGGACTCATTTTACTGTGTATATAGATACTTTTTGTACCTGTTTCCTCCAGCATCTTCACAAGGTCCTTTGCTGTTGTTCTGGGATTGATTTGCACTTTTCGCACAAAAGTACGTTCATCTCTAGGAGACAGAACGCGTCTCCTTCCTGAGCGTTATGATGGCTGCGTGGTCCCATGGTGTTTATACATGCATACTATTGTTTGTACAGATGAACATGGTACCTTCAGGCATTTTGGAAATTGCTCCCAAGAATGAACCAGACTTGTGGAAGTCTACAATGTTTTTACTGAGGTCTTGGCTGATTTCTTTAGATTTTCCCATGATGTCGAGCAAAGAGGCACTGAGTTTGAAGGTAGGCCTTGAAATACATCCACAGGTACACCTCCAATTGACTCAAATTATGTCAATTAGCCTATCAGAAGCTTCTAAAGCCATGACATCATTTTATGGAATTTTCCAAGCTGTTTAAAGGCACAGTCAACTTAGTGTATGTAAACTTCTGACCCACTGGAATTGTGATATAGTGAATTATAAGTGAAATAATCTGTCTGTAAACAATTGTTGGAAGAATTACTTGTGTCATGCACAAAGTAGATGTCCTAACAGACTTGCCAAAACTATAGTTTGTTAACATGAAATCTGTGGAGTGGCTGAAAAATGAGTTTTAATGACTTCAACCTAAGTAAACTTCCGACCTCAACTGTACATATTGCAGCTTTAATGTAAAATAGAACTTCTAGAAACATTTCATGGGAACAGTGCAAGAACATTCGGAGAAAACCGCTGGACTGACACTCCATGCTGGTGGGAAAATCCCATCATATGCATCCAGAAAACTAGGATTTTTTTTGGAGCTGCTTTTGATCACAACGTTCACTTAAATTGTTCTATATTCATGTACATTGTGATTCTCAGTCAGCATGAGTTACCATGCAGTACATGATATTGTATTAGGCTGCTGTACACGTTTTCACCCTGTCCTGCTTTTACTGTTTTTGATTTAATGTGCTTGTATACCTGACGCCACAAATGAATATCCTTTGAGAGAAATAAGGTTATTGGAAAAAAATCACTGAACGTAATACCTTTTAGTTAACCTGAAACTCTATTCTATATCTGCACCTTCACCTAATACAGTATTCACTAATGAAGAACTCACAGATGACAGAGCAACTGAGTTCTAACAGTCTATTAGCTAAACCAGTAATAGTGGTATAGCTCAGTCTATTAGCTAAACCAGTAATAGTGGTATAGCTCAGTCTATTAGCTAAACCAGTAATAGTGGTATAGCTCAGTCTATTAGCTAAACCAGTAATAGTGGTATAGCTCAGTCTATTAGCTAAACCAGTAATAGTGGTATAGCTCAGTCTATTAGCTACATGCAAAATGTTCACTTACCTGTTCATTTACCCAGTCTGTCTATTAAGTAAACTATTATTACCCTCGCTCATATCATACACATTTTTAGCTACTGAAGTATTTCTCTGCCATCAACCTGTATAGTATAGTTAACCATCCAACATCCACCAATGTATAGTGTACATATTCAGCCAACCACTCATACTATGCAATGTCTTTTTATAGCTTTTATTTTTTTGGCACTCCAGATATCTTGTATTTCTATACTTTTTCATACTGCCGCTCTATGTATCATGTACCGTGTATCTGTCTTTTGTGTACTTTCGTTGTGGCATTTTGCACCTGCCCTGTGTTTTGTTGTAGCTGCTTGACAATGAAATTTCCCCCCCGGGGGATCAATAAAGTACCTATCCATCTATCTATATATCTAAACCAGCTCAGCGGCACAATAACACAGAGACATCAAATTGATAATCTGTTATTTGTGTTTAATTCACAAATGATCGTGAAAACAAACTCCAAAGCCAATAATTTCAACAAATGAAATGTGCTCAACTATGTTTGGGTTGCTATGAAATTTTATTACACATCAATATCATAATTGTTAATGTGATCTACCATGAATACTTTGCAAGATGTTAACCTTGAAGTTGAAACCACAGTTTGTAAGATTTCCAGTTATTTCAACTAATGAAACACTACACATCTCACATTGTGGCTTTAAAACAAAACAACTTTTCCATTTGCAGAGTTATTAGTACGCAATAATCAATTTATCCATTCCCATAGTTGCCACATCCCCTCTCCCTCTCCAACTTCTCACTCATCTTTGGATTTGCGAGCACGAGAGGCCATGAGTTTGAAGAAGAGGGCGGGCCACAGGGTGCGAATGTAGACAGCCAGAGTGGGCAGGGGCCCAGCCAATAGGATCTCTTTACTCCTGTGATGGACAGCTTTCAGGACCACTTGGGCCACATCTTTCGGTTCCCGCCCCAATGCTGTCGTTTTGTCCAGGACTTCACCAGAGTAGAAAGGAGATAAACAGATATATTACTAACGTAATTACAGAGAGGGAGGGAGAGAGAGAGAGGGAGAGAGCCTTACCTCCATATTTGGAGCCATCTCCCGTGACAGCGTTAAGAGACAGGTTGGTTCTGATGTAGCCAGGGCTGACCACTGTCACCTGGATACTGTAGCGCTCCATCTCAGCCCTCAGACAGTCAAAGTAGGCCTGGGTGGCGTGTTTGGAAGCTGCATCTGCTCAAAACACACCATGTTTTTATTCCATTTTATTCCTTCACTACTACAGATATCACCTTCCTCTGGAAATGGCTGTATTACCGTTTGTAGATTTGTGTTTTACATTTTACAAAAGATCAAAATATGTTGTAATTTCATGGATAATTATTTAACCTCATTTATAGGTTTGGCATCGCTACATTACTCACATGCTGATCTGTAGGGGATGGCAATCTTCCCCTGGACACTGCTGATGACTACTACGTGTCCACTGCGCCGGCGAACCATGGACGGCAGGAGGGCTACAGTTGGAGGGGGGGGGGGGGGGGGGGGGGAGAGAACAAAAAGTGGAGAGTGGAGAGAAGAATCAAGAGACTACATGAGCTCAAGACATGAATGTCATTTGACCACAGAGAGTACATTTGTATATCGGGTGATCATAACCTTTTACCTTGAGTTAAAGCTATGGGCCCAAAGTAGTTGGTATCCATGACGTCCCTCTGTACGGAGATGTGCGTCTCCAGGATGTTGCCGCGGTGACTGATGCCGGCGTTGTTGATGAGGACGTCCACGTGGCCGTAGCACCTCAGGATCTCCTCCGCTGCCATGGCAACCATCTCCGCTGTGTCGGACAGGTCAAAGATCACCATACAGGGGGTGTACGTCTGCGGGTGATGACATCATAGACATGTCATAAGAATTCAAGGGGTGCATCTCGATAGTCTAATGTTGCACTCTCCTCTCCTCTCCTCTCCTCTCCTCTCCTTTCCTTCATCTGACATGATGTAAAAAAAAGCTGTTGTAGACACATTTCAGATCAGCCCAGTGCAGGAAGAGGAGATGAGAAGTGAGTGAGTTTGTGTGTCTCCATACCTGCTGCTGGCTGTCTGCTGCGGTGAGCTCCTGAACTACATCCTGTAGCCTAGCTCTGTCCCGGCCACACAGAACCAGCCTTGCTTTGGCAGCATGGAACACCCGGGCACACTCTGCAACACAACACACACTATTTTAAAGGGCATAGTTCACTTAGAACTAGTACCTAGAACCTTTGAGTATGTTTTTTATCTATTTATTTTTGTGATTCCATCTTCATGTAGCCTACATTTTGTATGCTGCGAAATTGCCTCATTGAGGACATTTACTTTCTCATTTAAAGTAACACTCACCTCTCCCCAGGCCAGAGCTGGCTCCAGTGATGACCACCACAGTGTCCTGGATGGTAGCCCCCTGTTGGAGCCTCTGGAGCAGCCGGTAGAGCAGCACCAGCCCCAGCCCCAGCCCACCCAGGACCAGCGGCACCGATCCCCCCATTACACGCTCCATGGCTGGGAAGATTGGACCGGACCACCTGACCCTATCAGTTTACCCCGCCTGGACAACACACAACCACTTCTCTTCAGGATTTCCAAGCTGCTTCCCAAATGACACCCGATTGTCTATATAGTGCACTACTTTTGATAGGAATCTGGCCAAGTAGTGCACAATGTAGAAAATAGCATCCTTTCAGAGACAAGTTAGAGGCTGACAACTTCTGAAGAGCAACAGAAATACCGTAAAACTTCAATTAATAGCTTAGGTGTTCATTTGCTTAAATCACTGAACACAACAGTCAAATTCGACACTCATTGACCTCCTTACAAAAACTAATTGCTTGGTGTGCGAAACAACGTAAATACCACCGACTTGGGTCTCTCTTGTCTAGAGACAGACTTCTATCTGAGCCAGGTGTCCGTTTCCTTAAACCAGGTGTCCATTTCCTTAAACCAGGCGTCCATTTCCTTAAGCCAGGTGTCTGTTTCCTTAATCAACACATCTTTAGCTAATTTGCATAGTTAATTGTTTACTTCCAGTATTTTAATCCATTTCTAAATGTCATGCACTAAAATGTTATCATGTACACACTGTCACGTTTCTTTTGTCTAAGTACCCTTCTATGCTAAAAATACCAAAAAATGACTTTTCCTTGCTACTTTTTTTTAAGCTACTAGCCTGATCTCCTGCATAGGAGTTGCGTAGCCATCTCAAGACAACCCCGATATAAGGTGTTTTTTCTCTCGTAACAACTTAAGCATTACGAAACTTATATTTTATCAAACAAACCATTAATTGTTGTTGATCAAATTTGACACTCATTGACCTCCTTACAAAAACTAATTGCTTGGTGTGCGAAACAACGTAAATACCACCGACTTGGGTCTCTCTTGTCTAGAGACAGACTTCTATCTGAGCCAGGTGTCCGTTTCCTTAAACCAGGCGTCCATTTCCTTAAGCCAGGTGTCTGTTTCCTTAATCAACACATCTTTTGCTAATTTGCATAGTTAATTGTTTACTTCCAGTATTTTAATCCATTTCTAAATGTCATGCACTAAAATGTTATCATGTACACACTGTCACGTTTCTTTTGTCTAAGTACCCTTCTATGCTAAAAATACCAAAAAATGACTTTTCCTTGCTACTGTAGAACTTAATTGTAAAACAGTGTGTTTTAATCAATTATTTGGTGACATTTAGTATAGTTTTATCTAAAAATTATAACTTTTGTAATGTTTCACTATTTTTCTGAAATTCACTGAGGATGGTCCTCCCCTTCATCTTCTGAAGAGCCTCCACTGATTCGGAGTACAACGTATTTCTAATACATAGATTGATGTACGTTTTCCGCCATGTCGTTTTCACATATTAAATGTGTACCCTGGTTCGGTCTCCTGGAGCATTTGTGAAAATTCTACAGAATATGTTTTGCTTTCACAAGACCTGAAAAACAGTTTCTGGACGCGATTATCAAAACACACATTCTACATCATATCAGGGCGCAAACGTTAGTTTGTTTTACATGGTCCTGAATCTGGCACCGGCTACTCACCCAGGTCCAGCGGATCTGCTGGCTAAATAGAAACAAGTACACTAACAAAAGTGACAGCTGCTGTTGTGCTCCGTATACCATAACACACCGTTTGGTATTCGAGCTAGTTAACTTTGCTACAAGGCAGAACCCTCACATTAAATACAGGACAATCAGTCACTATATCTGAAAGTAATCTTTGTTGAGCTCCAAACACCAACTGTAGAACGTAAATCGGAAGCAGCTAGAAAAGTGTAATTTCAGCCAATCGGTTGTATGTGACGTAGGAAGGGTTTCTGCCAATCACGTCGTTTCCTGGGTGCGCATTGTTTCTTAACCCGGAAGCAGCTAGGTTAGTTTAATTCCAGCTAGTCAGTTGTATGTGACGTGAGAAGGGTTTCTGCCAATCACGTGTAGGCAATCAATTCGTGGGTGCGCTTTATTTCTAACCCGGGGTATCCCGTTTTTTAACCAGTAGAAACAGGTTGTATTTCTTTAGTTAACAATAGTTTCAACTCTACACATTGTATTTACATTTGTCACAGCCACACCAAAGCGTCACCAAAGATTTTGGATATACTAACAAGATACGTCTCTCCGCCCTAACAATGTTAGTCGTTGTCCACGAAGCAGAACAGCGGGCTGTTTTAGCTCCCGCCTATCCTTTCTTTGGATTGGTGGATACATCTAATTATTATAATATTTTATGAATATTCGATGAGTGTTGTCAACAGTCTGTGAGCTACTAGCCTGATCTCCTGCATAGGAGTTGCGTAGCCATCTCAAGACAACCCCGATATAAGGTGTTTTTTCTCTCGTAACAACTTAAGCATTACGAAACTTCTATTTTACCATTAATTTTGTTGTTGATCAAATTCGACACTCATTGACCTCCTTACAAAAACGAATTGCTTGGTGTGCGAAACAACGTAAATACCACCGACTTGGGTCTCTCTTGTCTGGTATCACACGATTCTCAATTGATGTCGACTCTCAAATTCATATCAAGATGATCCAAAGATAGAGCTGGAGGTAAAAAGCTAGCACAATTACTACAAAAAAACATTGTACATTTTAACTGCAGTCCCAACAAAGACTTTCAGGGGAGACTCTCCAGGTTGTTTATGGATGGGCATTGTTAAGTTTGTATAATATTTAGCAAAGCAGCAATGTGAAAGAAAACACAGGTAAATTGGGTATGTTTCCCTGTATTAATTATAGCCAAATACTTGGTTGGCTGGTTACATTTCCAATGCAGTCGTAATCAACACTTGCAAACCATTTCATGGGTTGCAATGAATGACAATCATGCCCCCATCAAGCTGCAAAGCCTGAATTTCAAATAATATTCAAAATAAAACTAAATACAATTGAAAACCATAATGGTTAGAAACAAATGCTAAAATTCATATTGTTCCCTCCCTGAAAATGCCAAAGCCCTACAACAGCTTATTAATTTACTAGTGAGAAATGTACGTTTTTTTTTTAAACTATGAATGACCACTTTCTTGTAACCTGGCCAAGTCGTGTGTACATGAGGTTGTCATGTTGTATTTTACATAAACAGCATGTTTTCTATTTTACATTAGATACACATGGGAAACCCCAGCAGCGTTGCAGTTCTTGACACAAATCAGTGTGCCAGGATCCTACTACCATACCCCATTCAAAGGCATTGAAATAGTTTGTCTTGCCCATTCACCCTCTGAATGGCACAATCACAATCCATGTCTCAATTGTCACAAGGCTTAAACACCCTTCTTTAACCTGTCTCCTCCCCTTCATCTACATTGATTGAAGTGGATTTAACAAGTGACATCAATAAGGGATCATAGCTTTCACCTGGTCAGTCTATGTCATGGAAAGAGCAGGCGTTCTTGCATACACAACCCACTCCTACACTCAGCAAGTCCCCATCAAGTGTCTAACAATCCCACAAAGAGCTCCATTTGGACAGGCTTTTTACCCATGACTGCATGTGTGTAAAGGACAAGACAGACCAACATGATGGTGGCCATTCAACATGTAGAATAGTCAGGAAATGAACAGAAAGGCAATAGGGCCGACGTTCGTGTTGGTCTGTCTTTAACAACTTTGACTGGTGAAGGAAGACCAAACAAGTACGTTTAAGGGTCTTGGCTTGAGTAAACCTAGAAATCTGAAAACAAAGGTTTGTGATTCAGTTTGTATTGCCTTTGTGATTCAAGACATAGTGTAGAATTTGTTTAATGAAAAAGAAAATGCAGAAAGGAGAGTTTGAAATATCCTATTGTTTAATGAAAGGGTGACGTACTGATCAGCAAGAAAGGATTACAGTAAAACTACAAGGAATAGACAAATGTTGGTAATACTTAAGTCTGTCCATTTCAACTGCAACACCATTCAGTATTTATTTATTTTTTACTTAGCTACCCTTGTGCACCACTAACTTAGTGTATTGAGAAGGGGGCAGGGACAAGGGTACCATATGGATAAGTGCACTGGTGATGTCACTTACAAGTAAAGAAAATGAGAAGGGAAAAATAATTCCTTCTAGTTTTAACTATATCCCTCTGATCCATCAAACAGCCCAAAAGTAAGCATCTGCGCAAGTGGGGTGGGGGTGGTTAGGGGAAACCCCTTGACTCTGCGCATGACTTCCACTCGGCTTACTACTGGGTGGAATCTCTTTTCCCGTTATATTTGTAATTTTTTTTAGTATTTTTATTTTTTTACTTCTTCAGTGTGCTCATACCGCGTAGAGTTCGTAGATCTTCTTGGCGCAGTAGGCCAGGGCGGCCAACGCTATCGTGTTGTGGAGTCTCTTTCTGTGGATGTCGTCCCTGCGCACCAGCACCACTGGCGTGGAGGAGGTGAGTGTGTGCAGGGGCAGCCGCGAGAGTTTTTGGCTGTCGTACTCCACCTGGTACTTGCAGCAGGGATCGAACTGCCAGGAGATTCCGTAGAGGGCGGAGCAAGCCACGCTGAGGGCGCCAGCGGGCAGTGCCACGTAGCGCGAGTACTCGGGCGGCAACGAGAGCGGCGTCAGGAGGCAGGCGGTGCCCGATAGCACGGCCGTCTTGTGCAGGCAGTTGCCCACGGCGATCCAGCGGGCCGTCTCGTCGCCGATGCGCGTGGGCTCGATCACAATGTACTTGTACTGGGCCTCCAACGCCTGCTCCAGCTCGTACTCAAACTGGTCCTGCGCATACTCCCCGTTGTAGATCTCGTGAACGATGTAGCAGTCCGTTGCCGCCATCACTCCCCTGTGCATAGAGAGAGGAGATAAAGAGGGAGAGAGAGGATTGGGTGAGGATCAGAAATAGTAAGTAGTTGGAAAAGGAATTTAATCACAATAGTACGTTCCTAATTATTTTCCAAGCTTCGTAGCAATTGTGCAGCTTCAGGCCCAAGGCAAGTGGTTGCATCGTTTTTTTTGTGATGATGTACAGATGAATACCACTTGTCATGAAATAAGGGGAACTACTACTTCTTCTTTTTTTTTTTTTTTACATAGTCCATGACCTTGATATCAGATTAGTGCACAACCTGTTTTTTCAGCACACTGCTAGTTCACTAACTAGTCGTCAGTCACTGTCAAGTTGCCTGTTAGTAATAAGCTATGGCGATAACGTTAACTACGGACAATATAAACAACATGCGGGATAAAATAAATGTCGCTGTATCAAGTGGAAATAATTCACACGTGTAAAACTCGAATCACTCACTTTTGCAAACATTGTGCAAGAGTGCGTTCGAGTCAGACACTCCAGAGCGAATTTACGAACGCACCCGTCGGGTAGCGAACTATTGTTAAGCTAGCTAACGTAAACAACTCTTGGGTTAGCGAGCATGTTGATCAAATCCCAACTGTTTTAACATGTGCATTAGCTACGTATAACACGGGAGATGCTGTTGTTCCTCACTGGACGCAGCTTTGCATAATGTCAGGTCATAAAGTTACACTGCTGGTTAGCTAGCTGCTCTGGAAACGAGCTAGTACGTCAACTACAAGCGGCGAGTAAAACGTTCGTATTGTGTTATACGACCGATATGTGCTAGTTTATCTACTTTGTAACGTCACGGTATGTTTACACACTAGTTTTGTTGTGTGGCTAACCTATCCAGAACTTGATTGTGAATCTTTGATATACAGGCTTGGGAATTAGTGACGCTAGCAAACATGCTAATCAAAACATCACATGAGCATGTATGGAGGAAGGTATTCGGGGAAGTGACAGCTGCATTTCACTTTTTTTTTTTAAGTGTGAATGTGTGGCGTATCCTAAAATAGACATTGTACACTAAAAAGGAGTCGTGGTATGGCAATGATTGAGTATAACTGACCTCTCCCTGTGGACTGGGACACCGCGCCTCCTTCCCAACGACGCCATCTTGGAGAACCAACACACGACTTGCTGCCGGCGCAGTGCACGCTAGGAAGTGTAGTGTATGCTATACTTGCAATGCACTGCGAGGACGACTTCGTGTACTTGGTTGTACTACATTTCCCACAATTAATTTAATGCACGTAGGATGTACCGCTCAAACTATGTATACCATTGAAATGTAGAGGTCAGTTTAATTCACTACACGAGTACCTTTTATTGACGTAAAATTTCATCCAAAATGTGCTCAACTCAAATGCGGAAAATGCTGCCTACACAAATCATGTTTGTTTTGTGACAGTTGGGAGATGACCAATCGCAAGCAAGGACAACACTATGGGACTCGAGTAGGACAAACCATTCTATCCATTCTATAGACAGGTTGCGCAGCAGGTACAATGTTCCACTTGCTATCTCCCCTTATGGGCTACACTCACTCTTCAATGCAACCGACTGTCACACTAGTGGGGGTGATATTTACCTGCCCTGGGATGCTATACTCACCCATATTGTGTCGTCCTATCCAAGCTTCTCTAGTGAGTTGATCCCTGGCTTATCGCACGTACGGTGTAGAACTCTACACTGGAAGTGTGTTGTAACCCTGTAACAACAAGCCAGTGCCAACCAAGGTAACATGTGCAATCCTTTAGCCCACTCCCTGCCTTCCTCTCCAATATATTGATTGCTTAAAGTGCACCTTTAAAATGTTATCGTCTTGGTATTCTAAGAATACTAGGAAACCTAAACTACTTTACATGTATAAGGTACTTCTAAATTATTGTAAGCTAGTCAATTAGTTAAATACAGTATTATTTCATTTAAAACAAGATATACATGGAAAATAAGACAGTCTGCAGACTTTATACCCATCTCTGTCAGACAGTAGGCCTACAGAGCCATTCCCTGAAGACTCATCAGTTTTACTGCCTACTTGACCAGTATGCGTTGTCACCTAGCAAACAGTACATCAGGTCAAAGCCAGAGAGAATCACTACTGCAGTTTACGATACTCAGCAAATACAAAATAAAGGGTCAAACCTGTCACTTGATATTTGACTTTTGTTTTCTTAAGCCATGCTTGTCAACGGTATAGAGAAAATGTCACAAGATTTGAACTGTAGAAGAACAGCCCTGAATTAGTGCTTTTTACAGACAGTAGAAGATCACCTCCACTGTCGATGAAGGTCCTATGGCAATGTCTCGTGTCAGATAGCGCAACAGCTTTCTGTACAGTAACATTTAAGGTGAAGGGTAGGCCTACTGAAGAGTGGTTGTCCCACAGTCTTGGGCAGCATAGCAGGAATAAATGGAAGCTCCTCACTAACCCACGACAGGCTGACTGCATGTAGGAGGATATAGCTCACTAGTTGATGGTCTAAAGTAAACCAGGTGTGGCCAACCCTCTACCCTCCACCTGGAGAGCTATGGGATGTGAACACTATTGCGCCAACCCTGCTCTAACACACCTGATTCAGCTAATCAAGGTCCTGATGAACAGCTGGTTTTTGTCCTGCTGGTTTTGACGAGAGGACAAACATTGAAACTAAAAAGACCTGACCTGAATGATCAGGGTTGCACTCCACTCCAGAAAGCTGTTCCCTTCCTCCTGCCCTTGTTCACTCCTCTTCAAGGACCAGCCAGGACAGGACAGGTGAAAACAATATGGCCGAAGCGTGATGAGACCGCTTCTTATAGTACAAAAAGGAATCCTGCAAACAGTTTTGCCACTGTATAGATAATAGTACAGCCTTCGGGGCAGCAAGACTCTGCAACATTCCTTTGTTTTAACACACACACAAACAAACAAACACACAGTGGTGTCCATGCCCATGGAGGACAGGCCGTGAGTAATGACAATGGTACTCGGACAGTTCCTCTACCACGGCTAGTCTTTATGTCCGTAGAGATCTAATATGGTTGCCCCCTTACCCCCCCCCCCCCCCACCCCAAAAAAACTGAGAACTGAAAGCATGAGGCCATGTTTTCTACACCAGTCCCTCTCCCTCTCTGCTCCTCTCTGTCATGGGGTCACATGGGTTGGATATGCTCCAGGTATTGAGGTTGGGGATTCTCTTTGACGTATTTCTGGATGTACCAGCAGGTCAGGTGAGCCTTCAGATCCTCTTCCACCACAAAATCCATGGCCGCCTGCAATCAACAGAACATTGCCATTTAATTCTGATGTCGTTTTGAAGCTCGAGTTCAAAGTAATTGTCTGTCATCCTGGTTTTATTTTAATACATGCAGTAACCAGGGAATGCAGATTAAAGGTGAGACACTTTCTATATTATATTTTATTTGATATAATGATTGAAAAACAGGAATGCTCCGGTCTGCACAGATCTTCAAACTAACAATGTTCTAATTTTCTTCCACCTGTTATCTCTACCATAAGCGCTCCCTTGATATTACCCACCAGCGCTCTGAGCTCAGCTCATCTGGCAAAGCTCTGCCTAGACTGAATAAACAGGCTGATGCTTGAATTTCCAGAATTACAAGCAACGTTCATATTGCCAGGCAGCTGTTATAAAGAGAACTAGACAGGAAAGAGTCCAAACTGTCCCATGAAGGCAGTTTATCAGCTGCAAGCTTAGGAAACTATTTACTCTCTCTTACTGGGTTAAAGATGTACAAACATCCAGCTCTAGATTGCAAGAAGGTCCTCCTGCAGAACTGTTGTGATATTGTAAATGATGGGTAACATTAGGGGTGGTTTCTGGACAAGGCCATGGGCTCAAATGCCTAACTAATAATACTGATACCTATGGACTCCAATCATTTATCTGAAAGGCCCAGATAAGTTTAAGCCCTAAGCAACAAGGCCCACACGTTTCTGTAATACTGCTTACACCTATCCAGGACTTTCAGATCTGGAAGGGGGTGTCAAAAAGATCTAGGGATATAATAAGGGTGTAGAGTCTATATTGGCATTGGGCCATGGTTCCATTCCATATTGTCAGACAGTCAAACCTTGGCCAGGTGCTTGGCAATGCCTCTTCCTCTGTAGGCGTCTGGAACCTCTGTATGCTGCAGGTCCACAGTCTTCTTCCCGACATACTCGTACAAGAGGACTGCACGGTCGTGAGAGCCTGGGACCAAAGAGAGAAGGGTTTATTTAGAAGGGTGCCATTTTAAGAGAATAGAAACTTTAAAAATATATAATGTAACACACAGATTATTTATAGGCTAAATAAGTAATGGAGCGGTGTTCGCTCTAGGGCTACACCATGGACAACTATTAAAAGGTCTGTACACATCAGTCCCACCACATCATCGTTGGCTGGCCCTCACTACATATTCGTTGCCAAACCCACTGGCTCCAGGTCATCTATAAGTCTTTACTAGGTAAATCTCCGCCTTATCTCAGCTCACTGGTCACCATAGCAACACCCACCCGTAGCATGCGCTCCAGCAGGTATATCTCACTGGTCACCCCCAAAGCCAACACCTCCTTTGGCCACCAATCCTTCCAGTTCTCTGCTGCCAATGACTGGAACAAATTGCAAAATTCATTGAAGCTGGAGGTTCCTATCTCCCTCACTAACTTTAAGCATCAGCTGTCAAAGCTGCTTATTGATCAATGCACCTGTATATAGCCCTTCTGTAAATAACCCATCCCCATATTTATTATTTTTGCTCATTTTGCACTCCAGTATCTCTATTTGCACATCATCATTTGCACATCCATCACTCCAGTGTTAATTCTACTTATTAATAGTTAATTTGTAACTTATTTCGCCACTATGGCCTATTTATTGTCCTACCTTCCTAACCTTACTGCATTTTGCACTACATTTGCACTCTGTATATAGATTCTCTATTGTGTTATTGACTGACTTCTCATGTTTAACTCTGTGTTGTTGTTTTTGTCGCACTGCTTTGCTTTGTCTTGGCCAGGTCACAGTTGTAAACGAGAACTTGTTCTCAACTGACCTACCTGGTTAAATAAAGGTGAAAAAAAATAAAAGTCTCCATCAGACCTCAATGAAAGATCTATCAAAGATAGGGATGCGTGAAGATCAATAAGGAATTGGGTTTTTAGAGAAAGCTAAGCAGATTCTCTCAAATCACCAGTATTTTTGTGTGAATGTGCATGCACATTAAACTAGTAAACACTAACTGAGATGAACAACAACATTTTAGATGCGTGACAGCAACAGCATCCCGTTCAACCATTCACTGCCAGGAAGCTAACAGTTAGCCTTCGGCTAAAGCCACCTGAGTTCTAGCTAGTAGTTTTTTGTCCGTTTGTTTACGAACAATGACCATTAAAGAAAAAAAAGGTACGCTCCTTTTCTAGCTAAATTACAGTTCGACTACAACGAGGTAATCTAGCTCAAAATATTATGAAAAACTTGGTTAGCAAGATAGCTTAACCACATTATTTGGTAAACTGTTGTTAAAGTTACATTACCGTTTAGTCGTATGGTAAACTGTCGCTTCTTTTTATCGTGTTCTACTGTTATCGGACTGTTGATTTCGGGGACATTCATCTGTGTAGCCTGGGCCATGGTCTTTCGTCGTCCTTTCGGCAAAACGTATTTCATTGAGGTGAAATTGATCTGAAAGTGATCAAATCATAGCCACCTGAAACTCAGAAGAATCAATATCCAGCAAACAAAACAACAACAACAACAAACCCCATCAACCTCCTAGGAGCAGGAAGTCAACTGTAGATCACATGGTCTGAGCGGACCAATGACTGCTGCGATTCTTCATTTGACAATGGCCGCGTTCCAGGCCGCCAACATTGTGGTTGAGTTGCGCATATTAATACAGTTTATATTGTCATCATTTATCAAGTTAATGTATCAAATATTCATGGGGTTCATTCAATCAAGGTCAAACACTTGGTCTACTTCCACGTTTGCAGAGATCTGACACAGACACACACACACACACATGAGAAGAGTTTACCAAGAAAAACTTCAGAAAGGACTAATTCGAGGCAGAAAGGAATTGGAGCGCTCAACACAAAAATGCCAACTGTTGCGAAGATTTATTTATTTTAGCATACTTAAAGTGGAACTGCAGGGTTTTACCACCTTTGCAGATATGAAACAGACAATCCTAATATCAGTAAAACATATATACAATTCACTGTTTATGCTTCAAAACCAACTTTATAAGAGGTTTTAAAAATAGGTTCTATTTGACTCCAAATTCCATGAGGTAAAGTAAGGTATTGTTGGCAGAATAGATGGATACAGTTCAATGCATGTTTCATATAATTCACCAATACATGTCTTGCTAGTCCCTAAAATATTTCTGTCAGGTTATAAATCACAGCTGGCCTGGTACATTATTTGCTGCCGCCACCCATTCAGGATGCACTGTTTCAGTTTCAATGACTCAATATTTTGAACAAAAACAGATTACTGTAACTAAGGCTGGTAATGTCAATACAATCAAACTAGCAAGAGAAATGATCACTAGTCAGTCATAACGTGGCTACTAGTCTAGCATACGTGTCAAACACAAGGCCCGTCGGCCGAATAGGACACATTAACAAGTATAAATTAGTCAACAGCTGAGTCATCAACTTTAATTAATTACAGCCTGATGCACTTGAACAGTCAATTCAACTTCAACTGTGCTGCTTTTGTGTGTCCTGTTTACAGCGCTGCAGTGGAGGGAAAGTGTTCAGACACATGCCACAGTGGAGGGAAAGTGTTCAGACATGCCACAGTGGAGGGAAAGTGTTCAGACACGTGCTACAGTGGAGGGAAAGTGTTCAGACACATGTCACAGTCCTAGCTAGGCTACTAAAGTGTTGCAGCCTGGCTTTGGGAAAACAATGGGGGATATATGTCAGCAAAGCCACTACACAACACTAAACAATACATTAATTGCACTATAATGGTGACAAACGAAGCCCACAAACTGTCAGGCCGACATAAAGCTGTCCCAACAGCTGTCCTAACACCTTACGGGCCGTGCACACTATCAACATTTGCAGCGTGGTGAGAGAACGCTTCCCATTCATTTCAATGGAAGGAACGTGGGGAGAAGCGTAGAGGGCGTCGTTCCAGGGGGCGGTGCGAACGTGGCGTGGGAGGCGGTGAAAAATGTCAACTTTATGCAAATCACCAGCGGCGACCGCTGGGCGATGACCAATCATATTGAGTGGTTTCCATGGCGAATTTGACGCTATGCGACCCAAGGCTGGAGTCTTTCTTTAGCAAAGATGGCTGACAAAAATACTAGGATGGAAGCAAATGTAAGTGATTATAACGTCATAAGGAATCATGCAAAAAATGTACAGTTGATAGGAATATGTTAGTTAATGTAGAGACAAACAATTATTTTTATGCCATAACGTTAATTTACGAAAATCGCGATTTGCTGCAAGCAGCAAACCAGGCTGTCTTGCTGTGAAACTGTGGATGTAAAGAATCTAGTTAATGCTGGGCGATGACCATCCACAGTGGCAGGTGTAGAGGTCCTGCTAGAATGTATTCCATTATGACAAAAATATAAAGTTTAATTCCATCAATCAATGTTCCGTTGTTTCCACGTGTGTACATCAACAGATTATTGCTGTGATGTGTTTCCCAGAACTCTATGATGTCACCCTTTTTATGTATAGAGACATAAACAAAAAACATGCAGCGTGTAGGAATGTGGCAGAAGTTGGTGTCCCTGGTGGTTTTCATAAAATAACAACGTTTATGTCAATATGAAATATAATGTCAATATTAGCTAGCTAGATGGCTGCCTGGCTAGCTATAAACCTCAGCTAGCATAGACAGTTTTATTTACTTCAAGACACTCTGAATGGCATCAATGAAGCCTATGGATTGAGTAAAATATCATCTAACTTTGTGGTTCAAAGGATGCAAGTCATATATAGCTACATGTAGTTGTTACCAAGCATGACTTCCCCACATTGTAGTCTATTTACTGATCATGTAGTATATTTTCTGTGTTACATGCCATTAATGAGTTTCAGATATCACCTTGCATTTACATTACATTCTTCTCTGAGGACATATGCTCAATCTATTACCATAATAAAAATAATTTAGATCATATAATACATCTGGTAAAATATACAGTTTGATAATGTTATAATTTCATTTAATTAATTTCATTTTTCACCTGTTTTCATTAGAGGAACTTTGCAGGAGAAAGTGGAAAATTATACACTTCAACAGTGTTTACCAATCCTGGTCCTGGGACATCAATGGTTACACATTGTAACTCTGTAGTAGACTAAAACACATGATTTAACTAGTAAAATGATGATTTGTAATTCAAATATATAGGGCACAGAAACAGATGGATAGGTCTAGCTTATTGCTTAGCAGCTAATGGTGATTTGTAGATCTGACACATTTGCTACACTATATTTACAAAAGTATATGGACACCTCTTCAAATTAGTGGATTCGGCTATTTCAGCCACACCCGTTGCTGACTGTTGTATAAAATCAGGCACACAGCCATGCAGCCTCCATAGACAAACATTGACAGTAGAATGGCCTTACTGAAGAGCTCAGTGAGTTTCAACGTGGCACCGTCATAGGATGCCAACTTTACAACAAGTCAGTTCGTCCAATTTCTGCCCTGCTAGAGCTGCCCCGGAAACGTGAAGTGGAAACGTCTAGGCGCAATAACGGCTCAGTCGCGAAGTGGTAGACCACACAAGCTCAAAGAACTGGACCGCCGAGTGCAGAAGCGCGTAGCGAGTAAAAATCGTCTGTCCTCGGTTGCAACTCTCACTAACCAGTTCCAAACTGCTTCTGGAAGCAATGTCAGCACAAGAACTGTTAGTCAGAAGCTTAATTAAATGGTTTCAATGGCCGAGCAGCCGCACACAAGCCTAATATCACCATGCACAATGCCAAGCGTCGGCTGGAGTGGTGTAAAGCACGTAGCCATTGGACTCTGGAGCAGTGGAAACGCATTCTCTGGAGTGATGAATCACGCTTCACCATCTGGCAGTCCGACAAATTAATCCGGGTTTGGCGGATGCCAGGAGAACACTACCTGCCCCAATGCATAGTGCCAACTATAACGTTTGGTGGTGGAGGAATAATGGTCTAGGGCTGTTTTTCACAGTTTGGGCTAGGCCTCTTAGTTCCAGTCAAGAAAAATCTTAACGCTACAGCATGCAATGACATTCTAGACAATTCTGTGCTTCACACTTTGTTGCAACAGTTTGGGGAAGGTCCTATCCTGTTTCAGAATGACAATGCCCCCGTGCACAAAGGGAGATCCATACAGAAATTGTTGGTCGAGATTTGTGTGGCCTGCACAGAGACCTGACCTCAACCCCACCAAACACCTTTTGGATGAATTGGTACTCCAACTCTGAGCCAGTCCTAATCGCCCAACATCAGTGCCCGACCTCACTAATGCTCTTGTGGCTGAACGGAAGCAAGTCCCTGCAGCAATGTTCCAACATCTAGTGGAAAGCCTTCCCAGAAGAGTGGAGGCTGTTATAGCAGCAAAGGGGAGACCAACTCCATATTAATGCCCATGATTTTGGAATGAGATGTTCGACGAGCAGGTGTCCTCATACTTTTAGTCATGTAGTGTATATTTAGCACTGAATCCACCGATAAGAACATCGCTGAAAGACGTCCAATGGCTCTATCAAACAAGGACAACAATATCTACATTCACATCTATCATATCTATATCTATCTGCGATCAGTATCACATAGAGATTTCATTTTCAGGCCTGGCTCGCAGCCAGCGTTCCAATTCATCCCAAAGCTGTTCGATGGGATTCAGGTCAGAGCTCTGTGCAGGCCAGTCAAGTTCTTCCACACTAATCTCGAAAAACAATTTCGGTATGGACCTCGCTTTGTGCATGTGGGCATTGTCATGCTGAAACAGGAAAGGGCCTTCCCCAAACTGTTGTTGCAAAGTTGGAAGCACAGAATCGTCTAGATTATAATGTAATTGTATGCTGTAGCGTTAACATTTATATTCACTAGAACTAAGGGGCCTAGAACCATGACAAACAGTCCCAGACCATTATACTGTCCAGGTCTGTGCCCAAACAGTTTGAGCTTCTACTCTTAAAAATCCACCTATCCAGAAATAAGTCTCTCACTGTTGCCGCCTGTTACAGACCCCCCTCAGCCCCCAGCTGTGCCCTGGACTCCATATGTGAATCGATTGCCCCCCATCTATCTTCAGAGTTTGTACTGTTAGGTGACTTAAACTGGGATATGCTTAACACCCCGGCTGTCTTTCAATCTAAGATAGATGCCCTCAATCTCACACAAATTATCAAGGAACCCACCAGGTACAACCCAAAATCCGTAAACATGGGTACCATTATTGATATCATCCTGACTAACTTGCCCTCCAAATACACCTCCTCTGTTTTCAACCAGGATCTCAGCGATCACTGCCTCATCGCCTGTGTTCGCAATGGGTCAGCGGCCAAACGACCACCCCTTATCACTGTCAAACGCTCCCTAAAACACTTTTGCGAGCAGGCCTTTCTATTCGATCTGGCCCAAGTATCCTGGAAGGATATTGACCTCATCCCGTCAGTAGAGGACGCCTGGTTGTTCTTTAAAAGTGCTTTCCTCACCATCCTAAATAAGCATGCCCCTTTCAAAAAACGTAGAACTAAGAATAGATATAGCCCTTGGTTCACCCCAGACTTGACACTAGACCAACACAAAAACATCCTGTGGCGCACTGCATTAGCATCGAATTGCCCCCGCGATATGCAGCTATTCAGGGAAGTCAGGAACAAGTACACACAGTCAGTTAGAAAAGCAAAGGCCAGCTTTTTCAAACAGAAATTTGCTTCCTGTAGTACTAACTCCAAAAAGTTCTGGGACACTGTAAAGTCCATGGAGAATAAGAGCACCTCCTCCCAGTTGCCCACTGCATTGAGGCTCGGAAACACTGTTACCACCGATAAATCCACGATTATTGAAAATTTCAATAAGCATTTTGCTACGGCTGGCCATGCTTTCCATCTGACTACCCCTACCCCGGTCAACAGCTCTGCACCCCCGGCAGCTACTTGCCCAAGCCCCCCCCGCTTCTCCTTCACCCAAATCCTGACAGCTGATGTTCTGAAAGAGCTGCTAAGTCTGGACCCCTACAAATCTGCTGGGCTAGATAATCTGGACCCTCTCTTTCTGAAATTATCAGCCAAAATTGTTGCAACACCTATCACTAGCTTGTTCAACCTCTCTTTCGTATCGTCTGAGATCCCTAGAGATTGGAAAGCTGCCGCGGTCATCCCCCTCTTCAAAGGAGGAGACACTCTAGACCCAAACTGTTATAGACCAATATCCATCCTGCCCTGCCTTTCTAAAGTTTTCGAAAGCCAAGTTAACAAACAGATAACTGACCACTTCGAATCCCACCGTACCTTCTCTGCCATGCAATCTGGTTTCCGAGCTGGTCATGGGTGCACCTCAGCTACGCTCAAGGTACTGAACGATATCATAACCGCCATCGATAAAAGACAGTACTGTGCAGCCGTTTTCATCGACCTGGCCAAGGCTTTCGACTCTGTCAATCACCGCATTCTTATTGGCAGACTCAACAGCCTTGGTTTCTCAAGTGACTGCCTTGCTTGGTTCTCTAACTACTTTGCAGACAGAGTTCAGTGTGTCAAATCGGAGGGCCTATTGTCCGATCCTCTGGCAGTCTCTATGGGGGTGCCACAGGGTTCAATTCTTGGGCCAACCCTTTTCTCTATATACATCAACGATGTCGCTCTCGCTGCTGGTGACTCTCTGATCCATCTCTATGCAGATGACACCATTCTGTATACATCTGGCCCCTCTTTGGATACTGTGTTTACTAACCTTCAATCAAGCTTCAATGCCATACAACACTCCTTCCGTGGCCTACAACTGCTCTTAAACGCTAGTAAAACTAAGTGCATGCTTTTCTATCGAACGCTGCCAGCACCCGCCCACCGGACTATCATCACTACTCTCGACGGATCCGAATTAGAATATGTGGACACCTACAAATACCTAGGCATCTGGTTAGACTATAAACTCAACTTCCAGACTCACATCAACCATCTCCAATCCAAAATTAAATCCAGAATTGGCTTCCTATTTCGCAACAGAGCCTCCTTCACTCATGCTGCCAAACATGCCCTTGTAAAACTGACTATCCTACCGATCCTTGATTTCGGCGATGTCATTTACAAACTAGCCTCCAACACTCTACTTAGCAAATTGGATGTAGTCTATCATAGTGCCATCCGTTTTGTCACCAAAGCCCCATACACTACCCACCACTGCGACCTGTATGCTCTCGTTGGCTGGCCTTCACTATATATTCGTCGCCATACCCACTGGCTCCAGGTCATCTATAAGTCTTTATTAGGTAAATCCCCGCCCTATCTCAGCTCACTGGTCACCATAGCAACACCCACCCGTAGCATGCGCTCCAGCAGGTATATCTCACTGGTCACCCCCAAAGCCAACACCTCCTTTGGCCGCCATTCCTTCCAGTTCGCTGCTGCCAATGACTGGAACGAATTGCAAAAATCATTGAAGCTAGAGGTTCCTATCTCCCTCACTAACTTTAAGCGTCAGCTGTCAAAGCTGCTTATCGATCACTGCACCTGTATATAGCCCTTCTGTAAATAGCCCACCCTACTACCTCATCCCCATATTTATTTTTGTTTATTTTCACTAATCTTGCACTCCAGTATCTCTATTTGCACATCATAATTTGCACATCCTTCATTCCTGTGTTAATGATGATAATTTTCTGTAATTTATTTCTACTCTATAGTCTATTTATTGTCCTACCTCCCAACCTTACTGCATTTTTGCACTACATTTTGCACTCTGTTTATAGATTTTCTATTGTGTTTTTGACTGTTTGTTTAATGTGTAACTCTGTGTTGTTGTTTTTTGTCGCACTGCTTTGCTTTGTCTTGGCCAGGTCGCAGTTGCAAATGAGAACTTGTTCTCAACTGACCTACCTGGTTAAATAAAGGTGAAATAAAAAAAATAAAAAAAAATAAAATCCCTCCTCCACCAAACTGTACAGTTGGCACTCTGCATTGGGGCAGGTAGCGGTCTCCTGGCATCCGCCAAACCCAGATTTGCCCGTCGGACTGCCAGGTGGTGAAACGAGATTCATCAATCCACTGCTCCAGAGTCCAATGGCGGTGAGCTTTACACCACTCCAGCCAGTAGCGGATTTAGGCACCATACAAGCTAGAACCGCTACTGACTGCATGGTGATCTTAGGCTTGTGTGCGGCTGTTCGGCCATGAAAACCCTTTTCTTGAAGCTCCCAACTAACAGTTATTGTGCCGACGATGCTTCCAGAGGCAGTTTGGAACTCGGTAGGGAGTGTTGCCTAACAGTTCGCGGCTGAGCCGTTGTTGCTCCTAGGCGTTTCCACTTCACAATAACAGCACTTACGGTTGACCAGGGCAGCTCTAGCAGGGCAGAAATTTGACGAACTGACTTGTTGGAAAGGTGGCATCTTATGACGGTGCCACATTGAAAGTCACTGAGCTCTTCAGTAAGGCAATTCTACCGCCAATGTTTGTCTATGGAGATTGCATGGCTGTGTGCTCTATTTTACACACCTGTCAGCAACGGGTGTGGCTGAAATAGACTAATCCGATAATTTGAAAGGGTGTCCACATACTTTTGTGTATATATAGTGTTTCATCCAGAGTAATGAAAGCGAATTACTTTGTACCAAAGCATGTTGCTATACACAGATAGATAGATAGATAGACAGGTAGGTACTTTATTGATCCCCATGGAGAAATTACTTTGTCAAGCAGCTACGAAAAACACAGGACGGGTGCAAAATGCCAGAACGAAAATACAGATACACGATACATAGAGCGGCAGTATGAAAAAGTAGAAAAATAGAGCAAAAAGCTATAGAATCGCATAGTTTGAGTGAATAATACTACAACAACAATTAAAGCACGAACACGGGAGCTGCTTAACAGGCGACCAGCAGGGCGGCGCCAAACACAATGTAACAATGTAACATAACATAAGACACCATAACATATGTACAATGCATTTATTCGAAAATTATAACACCAATTCAAACTGCAATAACATTTTGTTGGTTATAAACTGAAGCCAAAAACGTAACTAAACCATGGTTAATTAATAAACAATATACATTTGATGCAAATCTTTCAGAATTTCATAAATCGATGGATCAAATCCAGTTTCCCTGCATATACTGATCGAATAGACAATCACTGAACAAAATAAAAAATCTATGTTTATTTTAAAACAAAATTATTTCATAAGACAATTATTTCAGATTATTGACCCAACCACTTCTGGGTTCTACCTACATAAATGATGAAGAAGGCTTTTTGCATGTGATTAGATATTTAGGTAGGGCCTGGTGACCATTGAAAATGACAAAGGTAGCTAGACCGTCTTCAACGCTGTCATACAGGGTGAGTGGGTCTCTGCCAAAGGGAGGTGCTACAATAAGATCAGGTGAGCCACCCGTTGACTTCCCAGTCAGCACCTCCGCCTCAACGAAGTACATGTACTCTTCATCAGCCAAGCTCTTCAGCCACAGCTTCTCTGCTCCAGACACACTGCTACTGAAGTAGATGCCCTCTCCAAGCTTTTGTTCTATGGATGAAAGTAACACTATTACAACATGTAATAGAAATCGGACTCCATTACAATATGAAACCATGTTGTAACGGTTGTGTTATGTATCTTTTACCCACCAGGGATAGGTATGTGCTTTCACTCAAAAGGCCTAGTTGAAAGTTTAAAAACGTGCATATTATGATTTCTGAAGTAATTGTTACTTGACAACTACCTTGGAGCTATTCTTTAGTGTATACAGAGTGGTGAATAAATATGTCATTCCAATTCATAGAATGAATGTCATTAGAACTAATAGAATGTCATTCAATGTATTTTTCTGGCTTCTGTCTTACCGTCAGGTGGTGCGAACTCCCTCTGGAAACCCACTCGGCTGAGCAGGTCACAGAATTGCACTGGCAGACGCTGGTACATCCGCTGAGGAGAGGTAGACACCTGCAACTGCTTCTTCTTAAGGTCAAAGAGCTGCCTCAGGGCGCGGTTCTCCACCTTCTCAACCTGTAACACATCAGCCATAACCATATTTAAATCAGTTGTCACAGATACCTTTTAATGTTAAATATATTGTTTCTTGTGTTGACACTCACCCTGACAATTTGAAACCCAGAAAATGTTTGTTTTATTTCTTTACATTCCAAACTGTTGTCGTCTACAGGCTTCCTTGGGGAACGGGTGGGAGATGTCAGGCCCATCATATTCTCCAGTTCTTTTGCAAAATCCTCTTGGACTTTGCAGCACATGGCTTCCACCTCTAACACAGCAGCTCTTACACCTCTATAAGCCCCCTGGATGGTGACACTGGCACAGCCATCTTTTAAGTTCTCCTGGATGGAAACCTTCCACTTGGTCTGCAAGGACAGCAACTCATCAAACTCTGTCTGGCCAAAGCACTGGATGAAATTGTTGTGAATGGTGAAGTTATTAGAAGGCAAAAAAAAAGCACGAGTGAGCCAAAATGTAGCCTCCCTCAATGTGTCACTGTGGGCACTGCTGAGCTCGATATGTGGCGTTGGAGATCTGGACCGATCAGTTGCGTGGCCAAATCCTTGCAGACGAGACGTGAAAGCATAAGTCAGTTAAAAATCCAAAATGCTGCATGAGCTGCTTTATTAAACTGTTGTAAGAAATATGTTGTATCAAGTACAACAAATATGTTGATATAAAAAAATACTGTATGTTGTATCAATATAATTTATTATCACATTATAGAACATTGTACCATACTGTGTGTTGTATAGTGTGTTGTGTCAACCACTTGGCCTACTTCTTTTAAATGGGACCTCACCTTGAGAGGAGGCACTGTTGGAGGAGCTAGGATATTTCATTGGGTATTGGTGAGATTTCAGTTGTCGTTCAAAAGCCTGTGGAAAAGTGCAGAATCATGAATTGTAGTTTGACGGCATGATTGCAAAGAGCAGAACTTTTGTTGTTTGTTAAAGTTACATCACCTGAAATGTATCCTTGTCAGATGGGTAAACGACAACATAGATATCCATCCTCATCTCTTGGAGGTTCTGGGCAGCCACCACCACAGCATCGGTCATGATCTTGGCAACTTCCTGTTTTTGGAATCTCAGGTTCCCTGTACCAATAGCAGGGAAAGCGATTGACCTTCTTCCACTTGCAGCTGCCTTTCTTAAACATTTGAAGACCACATCGTAGAGGATCTGGAAAACACAAAACGA
Organism: Thymallus thymallus; assembly: GCA_023634145.1. Taxonomy (NCBI): domain Eukaryota; kingdom Metazoa; phylum Chordata; class Actinopteri; order Salmoniformes; family Salmonidae; genus Thymallus; species Thymallus thymallus. The sequence goes on along the minus strand of CM042398.1, from coordinate 32,569,302 downwards.
GAGAGAGCAGTTCAGTAGTTATCTGACTTCTAAAGGTGTCTCAGAAAAATAAATCAATATATATGCCAACATATAAACTTTCGTACCTCATCAGCTGAAGGTTCATCTCTTCGTGCACAGACAGTGTGGTACACAGAGGAGCAGTTTAGTTTATATCCTTTGGTTTCAATAACATCTCCAGTACAAACAATATCATTATCTTTTACTATTTCAATTTGCATTTCGTGGCCTGCCTTCTGTGATATAGCTTTTGAGATTTCCCCGACGGCTAACTTGAGATCTTGTTGTGTTGTATTCACAATGACGTCGACCTGTTTAGAGAAAGAATGGGTACATTTGTAAGAGGGCCCTCTCTTCACAGCAGCTGACACACTTTTATATTTTATTACTGTATAGAATTCTTTGAAGTTTAACATTTTGTGTTTCATTTATTTCAGGAGAGAACATTTTCTAATAATTTCAAATGTCTTACCTTCTCTTCTTCAATGTGCCCCTTTTTAATGTTCAGACTGACATTCCCAAGCTGAACTGTGGGTGTTAAGGGTTTAGTGGAGCCTTTTCCGTAGCTTGTCACATTCTGACTGTATGGAGCTTGCCTCTGAGCCGCCGCTGCTTGACTGTGTGAACCCGAGAACCCCAGAAACTGACTGCATGCTCTCTCCATCTCCCTAACTGTCAGCTCATCGTGATTAACCAGGCGAACCTCTAAAGGAGCTCCGGAGTAATATCTATCATGGTAATTTTTCAGGGTTTGAACAATGACGTTTGCACAGAGAGGCAAGGGGAAGTTGAACAGGCCAGAACTTATGGCCGGAATGGCGACAGACTGCAGCGTCTCTTGTTCTACCATCTTTAGAACGCTCATAACAGTCTTTGAGAGTTCTGGAATGGCAGCGTCAACTTCATATCGCGTTGGTTTGTATGGAAGGCATGGGCCCACAGCATGAATTATCTTTTTGCATGGTAAGCGTCCAGGTTTGGCAACAATGGCATTTCCTGTTAACAACTTTCCGTGAAGCTTTGTGTACTGGTCACTCTCTCGCTGGATATCTGGGCCACCGGCATCACACAGCGCCCCTGCAAGGCCTCCCCCATGACTGAGGTTCACATTGGCTGCGTTGACCACAGCATCTACTTTATGAGTGGTGAGGTCATCTTTCCATACCGATACTTTGAGGCCCTTGGACAGCTGGGTAGAAAACCTTTCCTCACCTGGCTTCTTGAACTTCCCTGCACCGGTAGCCACACCATGGAGCACGGCAGTGCATCCAAACTTGCTATACAGAACGTTAGTCAGAGCTGGTCCACATTGTTCCAGAATGCTCACCATCTCCTCCTCCAGAAAGATCTTCTCTAACTTGGCCATGGCTCACACAGTACAGGGAATCCAATGTTGTTCTGAGAAATGAGGAGAATGTTTAAGTGTAAGATAATTTTACATGACTCAACAATTAAGTATACATTACACTACATCAGTCCAATGAGCATTGGTGTAAAATAAATTAAGCAAACATACTTTAAAGTTCTACGTAGTTTTGGGGGGTACGTTACTTTACTATTTATATTTTTGAAAACTTTTACTTCACTACATTCCTAAAGAAAAGTATGTACTTTTTACTCCATACATTTTCCCTGACACCCAAAAGTACTAGTTACATTTTGAACTCTTAGCAGGACACGAAAATGGTCAAATTCACACACTACTGCCTCTGATCTGGTGGACTCACTAAACACAAATGCTTCGTTTGTAATTGTGAGAGTGTTGGAGTGTGCCCCTGGCGAGCAGTAAATAAAACAAATGTGTGTAATCTGGTTTGATTACTATAAGGAATTTGTTTATACGTTTTGATACTACAGTATATTTTAGCAATTACATGTAATTTTGATAGAGGTCAGGTTTGCAGATCAAGCTGTTTTCGTAGGAACATTGTTTCCTTGATCCTAGGTTATAATCAAAACTGAAAGTAAACTGATATGACTTGCCTGGTTAAACTAAGTTACAGTAGTCAATAATATCGCTCACAAGTTCACAATAATAATACAATTTGGATCGGATCATTATATTACCCGTTCAATCGATAGCCGAACTTAAACAACTAAAACGAATAATAATGTCGACTGCATTAATTATTTTTTCCTTACGTCGTCCACAAGATTGGATTCATGAACTGGTCTTCTTCTTCTTTGGATTAATGGCGGATCGCAAACAACTGAAAGGTGCATACACCGCCACCTACTGTATCGGAGTGTATCCGTGATAAATTGCAACAGCTCCCTGGACACTATCCCGTCACCACTTCCTCCTCCCAGCACCCCACCCATTCCCCAACTCCTCCCTTCCCTCCTGACCCGGTCGTACAACCTTTCCCTTTCCTCATCATATCGCTCGCAATACAGCAATACATGTTCCACTGTTTCCTCCACCATACATCCCTCACACAATCCGGTCTCATGTCTCCCTATCATCTTCAGCGTCGCATTCAGACCTGCATGACCAAACCTCAACCTACTCCATATTACTTCATCCCTCCTACAGCCCCTATTCCCAAATTCCACCCTTACTGTTTTCTGTACACCATAATATCCCCTCCCTGTTCTGCACTCATCCCACTGTTTCTGCCATACTTCCAACCCCACCCTCTTTATCATCGCTTTCACCTCCCCCCGTCCATACTGTATCCTCACATCCACGCCTCCTTCCGTGACGCACACTTTGCCACCCTATACACCTCTTCATTACCATCAACCCCTACATGCGCTGGAAGCCAACAGAACCAGACCACCACCCCCATCCTCTCCAACCCCAACATCTGCTCCATCAACTCCACTAACAAATCCCCCCTATCTGACCTACCCGACGTTATACTACTCAGCACAGCAGCTGAATCCGTACACACCACCACTCTGAGCGGCCTAACCTCGACCCAACACAGCCCCAAAATCACTGCCATCATCTCAGCAGTATATACTGACACATGATCAGTCACCCTCTTACCGATCCTTACTCCAAACTCTGGGACAAACACCCCTGCTCCTACCTTCCCACTAACTGGATCCTTCGACCCATAAGTAAATATCCTCAGAAATTCACTGTACCCTTCACTCACAAACCTCTCCACACAACTACTGATGCATTTTGCATCCCACTCTTTCTTCCTCTCCAACATCCTCACGTCAACATTCGGCACAGGAAACAACCAAGGTGGTACCCTCCCTATCGCGACCACCGGTCCAACATCCTTCCCTGTTAGTCCATATTCCTCTTCTTCTCTATCACCCACCCAAACGCTCTCATCTTTCCCCCTTCTCTCTCCCAGCACCTTCCCACCACCTCAACAGCAGGATGCCTCACCGAGCTCCCCTTCAGCCTCACCCAATACGCTAAAGCCAGCTTATCCCGCCTCAAAGCCAATGGCATCTCACCCGTCTCCACCTGCACCGCTGCTGTTGGCGTCGACCTACATGCGCCTAAGCACAACCTCAGCGCACGCGCCTGAATCCTATCCAACGCCTCTAACACAGTCCTGGCTGCTGACCCATAGACAAAGCACCCATAATCCAGCACCGACCTGATCAGCGCCTGATACACACTCAGCAATGCCTGCCTTTCAGCCCCCCAATTAACTCCCACCACCGCTCTCATAAGGTTCAACGGCCTTCTACACTTTACCTCCACAGCCGCCACATGATTCCTCCACGTCAACCTCTCGTCAAACCACAGACCCCACAGACACAGACTCGTCAAACCACAGACCCCACAGACACAGACTCGTCAAACCAAGGCCGTCACCCTGCCTATATCCTGTCCATATATCTGCAATCTCACATCCTTAACTTTTCTATTCGAATATATCATGAAGCACGATTTAGCCACCGACATCCGAAAGCCCCATTTCATTGACCATTCTTCCACAGCCGTCACCGCACACTGCATTTTCTTCATCACATACTTCACATTCCTTCCTCTTTTCCATATAGCCCCATCATCTGCATACAATGCTACCCCTATTCCCTGCCCCACCTCTCTAAAGACACCATCTATCATCATGGTAAACAAAACCGGGCTTACCACACTGCCCTGAGGCGTCCCATTCTCCACCTCAAATTCCCCCGACAAGTCTGCCTCTACCTTCACCCAAAACACTCTCCCAAATAGAAAATCCACACTCCAATTATACATCCTACCACCAATACCTATCGCGCCTAACTTAATCAACAAGCCCTCCCTCTACATTGTATCATAAGCTTTCTCCACATCAAAATACGTCACAAACATAATATCCTTCCTTGCCAATGCACTGGCTATCTCCGTGCTAACCGTAATCAGGGAATCCGCAGATGACCGGCCTCTCCTGAACCCACTCTGATCTTCACTCACCAAACCCCTACTGTCCAAATAATACATCAACCTACTCACAATCACCTTCTCCATTAACTTACACAAATTCAACGTGAGTGCTATGGGTCTATAACTAGCGGCTTTTGTAGGATCTTTCCCCGGTTTCACAAACGGCAGCACCACTGCCCTCTTCCACCCTCTTGGCAGGACCCCACTCCTCCACACCATATTAAACAGTTCCAGTACCGCCTTCTTCCACACTTTCAGATGCATTCCTCACCATCACATAACACACCCTATCTTCACCTGGGGCCGTCCTTCCACACCCCTCTAGAGCTTTAGCCAGTTGGTACAGTAAACTCTGCATCCATGGAATCACCTCCTTCCTCTCTCCTTCTCAATCTCTGGCCTCCTCACATAAATGATTGCACCTGTGAACAGCGGCAAACGCCGATTCATGAACTGTGACAGAGTAGAGGTTTATGTAAGTCATTGGCTGCAACAGGATATGTTTGATAGCTGTTTTATTTTCAAAGTAAAAGTTTTCTGACTATAGCTGTTTTCAAAGTAAAAGTTGTCTGACTATCTGACCATCGCTCCAGCTTGCTAGCTAATTGCCAGGTTTGTTATAAATAAGGGCCACCACCAAGTAACGTTAGTTAGCGAACTAGATTACTGCCTTCCTTCAATGCTGGGAGCTTATATTAAAAGCCACCGAGCATCGAGTTAAAGCTAGCGTTAATTGTCAAACAGGTGTGTTGTGTTTACATTACTGTACAAGGACCGTTCCAAGACTATCCAGTCCCAGCTAACATGGCTTGACATACCAACTTTTGACCATCACCCTCTCTCTGCCATCAAGTGAGTACTGTATGAATGAATTATCTATATGGTGTCGGTAGCTAGCTATAGCTCAGGGGTGTCAAACTTCTTCCTGGAGGGCCTGCCGGCTAGTGTCTTCTTCGATGAGGTTTAACGGCGGTTGGCATCCAATAAATGTTGCATTACCCCCACCTACTGGACTGGAGTATAACTCCCTTACCCTACCATCTAACTAACCCTACACTCACACATGTTTTAAAAATAATAATATCATACTCCACTATTTAAATCTATGTAGTCCTACTTTAGGCCGACAGCCTGAAAGGATGGGACATCACCACTTAACACACTGTAACTCTTCTGATGTCAAGTCTCACACACTCAAATACCTCTCTACAGCTGAATACCTCTCTGAAGCTGAATACCTCTCTACAGCTGAATACCTCTCTGAAGCTGAATACCTCTCTACAGCTGAATACCTCTCTACAGCTGAATACCTCTCTACAGCTGAATACCTCTCTGAAGCTGAATACCTCTCTACAGCTGAATACCTCTCTGAAGCTGAATACCTCTCTGAAGCTGAATACCTCTCTACAGCTGAATACCTCTCTGAAGCTGAATACCTCTCTACAGCTGAATACCTCTCTGAAGCTGAATACCTCTCTGAAGCTGAATACCTCTCTGAAGCTGAATACCTCTCTACAGCTGAATACCTCTCTGAAGCTGAATACCTCTCTGAAGCTGAATATCTCTCTGCAGCTGAGTACCTCTCTGCAGCTGTCGCCACAACCTCTATTTTCGCAGACTTATGTTCCATCCCTGCAGTACAGTAACCATTGCTATAAATATCAAAAATCCAATCTTACTGAAACATACTTCACTTGTTGGTTTATCCCTCTGTTACTGGTCCATATCTACTACTCACACCCCTCCTCTCAGGATCCCTCCCCCTTGACCCATCTTCCTCTAGCATCTTCACTGCCTCAGCATATGACACCTTCTGCTCTACTCTAACCCTGGAAACCTCAACCTGCCTCTTCGCCTTCATTCACGTCCATTTCTCCTCCTGTCTTCAGATCCCTCTCCTTACACGTTCTACCATTCTTCTTTAACTAACCATCTCCCTTTTTCCTCCCTCTCACCCTCTTCCTCCCTCTCTCCCTCTTCCTCCCTCTCACCCTCTTCCTCCCTCTCTCCCTCTTCCTCCCTCTCACCCTCTTCCTCCCTCTCTCTCTCTCTCCGACCTCCTCTGCCTCTCTTGTTCCCTTCATTCCTCCTCCATATTCCAATTATAACTCTCCTTATGATAATATTGCAAATCTCCGGACATACATCTAGTGCTTGCCTTGTCTAGGGACGCCATTTAACCGGCTGTCACAATCTCCGTACAATCAGCACCAACGCCTCGAGGTGTAACCCTCAACAGCCTCGCCTAGTGTCTGCTGTGTTTTCCTTTAAAGGAAGACCGAGACGACCAGGTGAGGGGACACAAACTAATCACACAAATCACGTAAACTCAATGTTTATTTACTTAGAAGAAAATAAAGCATGTCACACCAGAGAGAAAGTAACTATGTGAGTGCTTTGCAATAAGGATGGCGGGTCAACTGCAACATTTGACTGTTGGTTGAGCGCCCCTGACCCATCATGACACAGACCTTTTTATAGCAAGGACACCCTTTGAATGTTCATGACAAACAGATGTATGGAAAGGTCCACAAGGTTAACACTTGATAAATGAGAGAGGAATGTCCCACACTATCTATCATTTTCCACCGATGGTCCAGAGTTCACCTCGGGGGCTAGACTCCACTCCGTGCCTGGTACCTCGTCTCAACACAAACACACTCATTCCATGGCAATCACTTGTCAGTTCCAGATACCCCTGGGCGAAGGAGGTAGTGATTAGCGCCCTGATCTGTGGAGCCAAGGAATTAACCCCTGTCGTCCAGACATTGTGGAGCCTCACCAATTCCCCCAGCAACAAAGAGATGCGAGTTACAAACCTGAGTCCCAACCCCAGAGTCCAAAACAATACATTCTACATATAAGCATATTCTGCAAAATAAGACATCTTAATTATCTATGTTACCAATCTAATTCTGATTTTTCCCCCAAAAGTTCCTAACTAATCAGCGGCCTTAATTCATTAATTAAGTTCAAGGGAGGAGCCATTGTCTATATGGTGTAGGTAGATACAGTGGCAAGAACAAGTATGTGAACCATTTTACCTGGATTTCTGCATAAATTGGTCATAACATTTGATCTAATCTTTATAGTCACAAAAATAGACAAACAGTGTGCTTAAACTAATACACAAATTATTGTATTTTTCTTGTCTTCATTGAATACATATTTTAAACATTCACAGTGTAGGTTGGAAAAAGTATGTGAACCCCTAGGCTAATGACTTCTCCAAAAGCTAATTGGAGTCAGGAGTCAGCTAACCTGGAGTCGAGATTGGAGATGTTGGTTAGAGCTGCCCTGCCCTATAAAAAACACTCACAATGATATATTGTTGTCTCTACCTTCTTGCCCTTTGTGCTGTTGTCTGTGTCCAATAATGTTTGTACCATGTTTTGTGCTGCTACCATGTTGTGCTGCTGCCATGTTCTGCTGCTGCCATGTTCTGCTGCTGCCATGTTGTGTTTCTGCCATGTTGTGTTGCTGCCATGTTGTTGTCATGTTGTGTTGCTACCATGTTGTTGTCATGTTGTGTTGCTGACATGCTGTGTTGTTGTCTTAGGTCTCTCTTTATGTTGTGTTGTGTTGTCTCTCTTGTCGTGATGTGGGGTTTGCCCTATATTTTGATTTAATTAATTTATATTTTTAATCCCAGCCCCGTCCCTCCAGGAGGCCTTTTGCCTTTTAGTAGGCCGTCATTGTAAATAAGAATTTGTTCTTAACTGACTTACCTAGTTAAATAAAGGTTCAATAAATAGTGTGTGAGAGCTCAGGATGCAACTCGGATTTAATCTACCCTACTCATAATACTCATAATACTCTTGTTTTTTTTTTGTGTGTGTGGGAAAATAATGAAGTTAATGTGGGTTCTAAGTTTTGTTTGATTTAATCTCATTCCCAGACACATCTTCCCAAATGCGTGAAGAGTCTGGTGGGTCAACGCGTCAAACGGTGGTCAGAGGGAGCTGGGGTGCAGACGGCAGACGGTGGAGAGGACTGTGGACTCCCTACACCCTACCATTACCCCCTACTCTTACTCAGCCCCTTACTCTTAAACCACTAACTCCTAAGTTTCTAACATGACCTGACCTGTGTGTGTGTTACAGGTGGAGTTGAAGGCAGAGGCCGACTTGATGGCCGACTTCTTGCAGTTCCTGTTACTACAAAAACCGAGCAACGTCTTCGTATTTGCCCGCGAGGACTACTCTCCCGCTGAACCCCGGAGGGCACCTTTAGCACCTCACCTTGGGGACACACACTGTGGCTGCGTCTCAATAGTCTAGTGGCTTCCTCTCACAGGCACTTTAGTGAGGACAATACTCTTCTGGTTAGCACTTGTCACTAGTATGTAGAGGCCCTCAAATGTGAATGCTTTTATGTATGGGGCTGATAACCCTGTGTAACACGTCCTGTTGGATGTGCAAGGACTTGGTAGTACATGAAGGGGTTGAATTGATCAGTTGGAGATTATAATGCAAATCCAATTGTAATGTATTGCAGACCTTAATGATTGCAGCTGTTTGATGTGTTGTTGACTTGGTGATTTGTTACACTTGTACATATTCAACGATAAGTTGGTGCCAATGCTGCATGGAGTTGTTATTTGAGTTTGTCCCGTTTTTGAAAGATGCATGTTTTGCAGAAAGGGAAAGGTAAACGGGTTACCCAGGTTACCCAGGTTACCCAGGTTACCCGTTTATACCTGGTTCTAACAGGCATCCTCTTCCCCGAAATGATTACTTGTTAAATAAAATCTCTTTCTCTGAGCAATTGTATTTTTCTAAAATAATAATATATCTCTGTACTTGTGTCCTAATCCAGGCACTTGTCATCTCCCGTCTGGATTGCTGCAACTCTCTGTTGGCTGGGCTCCCTGCCGGCACCATTAAACCCTACAACTTATCCAGAACGCTGCAGCCCGTCTGGTGTTCAACCTTCCCAAGTTCTCTCATGTCACCCCGCTCCTCCACACACTCCACTGGCTTCCAGATGAATCTTGCATCTACTATAAAACCATGGTTCTTGCCTACGGAGCTGTGAGGGGAAGGCACCTCCTTACCTCCAGGCTCTGATCAGACCCTAGACCTAAACGAGGACACTACGTTCATCCACTTCTGGCCTGCTAGCCCCGCTACCTCATCCCAGTCAAAGCTATTCGCTGCTTTGACACCCCAATGGTGGAACAAGCTCCCCCTAGGACGCTAGGACAGCGGAGTCACTGACCACCTTCCGGAAACACTTGAAACCCGACCTCTTTAAGGAATACCTGGAATAGTATAACAGTAATCCTTCTACCCGCCCCAATTAACAAAATAAAAATACTACCACTTTTGTCTAAACTAACACCTGACTTATTTCCCTGCTAGCGCTGACTTTCCTCACCGCTTGTTTAAAGAAATGGACATATTGTGATGGAGATGTGGTTGTCCCACTGGCTAAGATGAATGCACCAATTAGTAAGTTGCTCTGGATAAGAGCGTCAGCTAAATTACTACAATGTAAATGCAATCAATTATTTAGTTTTTCAATGTTTTACCATTTTTATTTTTATGAAATTCACTGAGGAGGATGATCCTCCCTTTCCTCCTCTGAGGAGCCTCCACTCTTACACAGGTGCACCTTGTGCTGGGGACAGTAAAAGGCCACTCTAAAATCTGCAGTTCTATCACACAACGCAATGCCACAGATGTTTCAAGTTTTGAGGGAGCGTGTGATTGGCCTGCTGACTGTGCAGGAATGCCCTAAACCCCAACTATATCTTGTAATGCATAATGTGGTAATTGAGCAAGTTGAGCTGACTAAACTGCTTGGAGTAACCCTGGAATATAAACTGTCATGGTCTAAACATATTGATACAACAGTAGCTAAGATGGGGAGAAGTCTGTCCTTAATAAAGTGCTGGTCTACCTTCTTAACAACATTATCAACAATGCAGGTCCTACAGGCTCTAGTTCTGTCACACCTGGACTACTGTTCAGTCGTCAGGTGCCACAAAGAGGGACTTAGGAAAATTCCAACTGGCTCAGAACAGGGCAGCACGGCTGGCCCTTGGATGTACACAGAGAGCTAGCAACTTAGCAATTTAGCAACTAGGAAATGTTGAGGTAATTTTTTAAAACTATGATTTAAAACGTGTTTTTACTCCGGGATAGGCCGCTAATATGACCCATTGTGCGGAAGAACATATCCTGAGTGCAATTCGATTTGAATATATAATCAATTTAAAAGGATTTGCAATTTTGCATTAGCAGTCTGTTCGCCTTAAATTTCCCGGGAACCATGGCATGGTGTCATTTCCTGTTTTCGGTGCTAGTCTGGGTATCCTGTCTCTCTATTAAATATCCATATTCTACCCGAAGTGTGCAATAGTACACTTTCTCGCATGGATTTAAACTCTCTCTAGCCCTACTCACCGCACCCGACCTCCAGCGACGGTCCGCAGCCCGGAACCTCCAGCGAAGATCTGCAGCCCGGAACCTCCAGCGAAGATCCGCAGCCCGGAACCTCCAGCAAAGGTCCGTAGCCCGAAGCCTACAGCGAATGTCTGTAGCCCGGAACCTCCAGCAAAGGTCCGTAGCCCGGAACCTCCAGCGAAGGTCCGTAGCCCGGAACCTCCAGCGAAGGTCCGCAGCCCGAAGCCTATAGCGAAGGTCCGCAGCCCGAAGCCTATAGCGAAGGTCCGCAGCCCGAAACCTCACAAAGTCTGCTCCGCTCCTGAGCCAGAGCAGTCCTCTCCACCGGTGCCCAATCCGTGTCCAGCCGTCTGCTCCATTCCTGAGCCAGAGCAGTCCGCTCTACCGGTGCCCAGTCCAGGTCCAGCCGTCTGCTCCGCTCCAGTGCCTGAGCAGTCCGCTCTACCGGTGCCCATTCCGGGTCCAGCCGTCTGCTCCGCTCCTGAGCCAGAGCAGTCCGCTCCACCGGTGCCCAGTCTGGGTCCAGCCGTCTGCTCCGCTCCAGTGCCTGAGCAGTCCGCTCCAGAGCCAGAGCAGTCCGCTCCCCCAGTGCCCAATCCGGGTCTAGTCGTCTGCTCCTCTCCAGTGCCAGAGCAGTCCGCTTCACCGGTGCCTATTCCGGGTCCGGCCGTCTGCTCCGCTCCTGAGCCAGAGCAGTCCGCTCCCCCGGTGCCCAGTCCGGGTCTAGTCGTCTGCTCCTCTCCAGTGCCAGAGCAGTCCGCTCCCCCGGTGCCCAGTCCGGGCCCGGTTGTTTTCCCCGCTCCATGGCCGGAGCCGTTTGCCCCACCGGTGCCCAGTCCGGGCCCGGTTAATGGTCCCACTCCATGGCCGGAGCCGTTGGCCCTACCGGCCCGGTTGTTTTCCCCACTAGTCATGCATTATGATACAGTAGATAATTATGTGTCCTATGTATGAGAACATTGACATTGAATTAATATTATATCTTCATTTAGAATAAAAAGAGCCATGCTGGTTTACAGAGACCTGACTAGAGGCCTGATGATAAAGAGCCATGCTGGTTTACAGAGACCTGACTAGAGGCCTGATGATAAAGAGCATTGCTGGTTTACAGAGACCTGACTAGAGGCCTGATGATAAAGAGCCATGCTGATTGACAGAGACCTGACTAGAGGCCTGATGATAAAGAGCCATGCTGGTTTACAGAGACCTGACTAGAGGTGTGATGATAAAGAGCCATGCTGGTTGACAGATACCTGACTAGAGGTGTGATGATAAAGAGCCATGCTGGTTGACAGAGACCTGACTAGAGGCCTGATGATAAAGAGCCATGCTGGTTGACAGAGACCTGACTAGAGGCCTGATGATAAAGAGCCATGCTGGTTTACAGAGACCTGACTAGAGGTGTGATGATAAAGAGCCATGCTGGTTGACAGAGACCTGACTAGAGGTGTGATAGCACGTACACCCCTGCCATCAACTTGATGGTTCTCCCTCCAAGCCATATGACTGTTGATAAAAACTGAACTGACTCTTTGCTGCTGTGGCAGCTACTGTACTGTACTTAATATACTGTAGTATCTACTTATTTCATTGTATTATGCACACTACGCTGTATTCCTGCACAAATTATAACTTTGACTTTGATTTAATTTGATCTAGTTTACCATAACCCAGTTCTCTGTTGTTATGATGAAAATGTATGCTGTATGGTACAGTAGTTATTGTATTTTAAATTAGAAATAAAACCAAACGGGGCGCTGGTGAGCAGCAACGTGAAGACATGTTTTCATGAGCGAACAATTTACTATTAATACTTGACCAACATCTCCCCCACCGAGTTCATTTTGTAACATTTAATTTGGAATCAAAACCAATTTACTCATCTGGCATTTTTTTTCAGAAACTTTGGGCCTTTTAATGGTAAAATGTCAAGACGACTGTGCTGGTTAAGGTGGAGTCACTATCCACTATCCACAAATAGCCATTCTCTCCACCGAGGTTAACACAAAGATGGACTCTGTTAAAGAAGACTTAGTGAAACATGAGCAAATACTTCCTCCAACAAAGTGGTGACACTTTAGGATACCCTACTAACACGTTTAATACATACACATATATACTCCCAAAGGACCATGTCTATTATTTTTTACAGTTTGACTGGTTGGTCCGCATTGGTGATAGGTGGCAGATAGCACGGGATTGCAGGTTGTAGCGAACACTGCAGGACGGGTATTAATTACAGAGTGTTTGCCAGTCATTTTTCGGTGTTCTGGCTTGTTAGAATGTTAAACAGATGTTGAATTTTACTGGTTTTGTTTTCCTATTTAATTAAATGTTTTTAAAATATATATAAACATTTTCTATAGGATTGAGGTCAGGGCTTTGTGATGGCCACTCCAATACCTTGACTTTGTTGTCCTTAAGCCATTTTGCCACAACTTTGGAAGTATGCTTGGGGTCATTGTCCATTTGGAAGACCCATTTTTGACCAAGCTTTAACTTCCTGACTGATGTCTTGAGATGTTGCTTCAATATAGCCACATAATTTTTCTTCCTCATGATGCCATCTATTTTGTGAATCGCACCAGTCCCTCCTGCAGCAAAGCACCCCCACAACATGATGCTGCCACCTCCGTGCTTCACTGTTGGGATGGTGTTCTTCGGCTTACAAGCATCCGCCTTTTTCCTCCAAACATAACGATGGTCACTATGGCCAAACAGTTCTATTTTTGTTTCATCAGACCAGAGGACATTTCTCCAAAAAGTACGATCTTTGTCCCCATGTGCAGTTGCAAACCATAGTCTGGCTTTTTCATGGCGCTTTTGGAGCAGTGGCTTCTTCCTTGCTGAGCAGCCTTTCAGGTTATGTCGATATAGGACTCGTTTTACTGTGGATATTGTCAGGTTATAGGGTTAGGACTAGGGTGAAAACTTGAATAGTCAGAAAGGTGGACCCAATTGCAGAAAACCAGATAACAGTCCTGGGAAATGTCTTCAAATCTTTTATTTTGAAGAAAAGGAACGTCCAAACTTTCCTAGTGTATATACAAAAGGTAAATTCCAAAAAAAAAGAAAAAAAAATAGTTTGACAATAGTTCCAAAAAGTGAATCCAAAAAATCCACAAGGTAAATCCAGAAGGAATTTGAAAAAGATCAAAGATCTGTGAGTACTCCAAAAAATGTCTGAGAGCAAAAGTTAATAAATCAAAAACAAAGGAGACATACCAGGTACACGAATAGAATAAGATCAGTCCAAAAGAGGCACAGCAAGAGAATGACCTAGACACGGTCATGGCACTGGAAACACTGAGCAAAGTACTCAGGAGAAGGGTGACTTAAATACACAAACAGGGAACAAGGCACAGGTGACAACAATAAGACCTAATGACAGAGACTGACAACCAACAAGAGACACAATGGGGACCTCTAGTGGCCAAACATACGTCTAAAACCCTGACAGATATAGATACTTTTGTACCTGTTTCCTCCAGCATCTTCACAAGGTCCTTTGCTGTTGTTCTGGGATTGATTTGCCCTTTTCGCACCAAAGTACGTTAATCTCTAGGAGACAGAACGCATCTCCTTCCTGAGCGGTATGACCACTGCGTGGTCCCATGGTGTTTATATTTGAGACTATTGTTTGTATAGATTAACTTGGTGCCTCCAACTGTATATATATATAATTTACATTCTGGACTGAGAAACTGTCTAGCCTTGATGCAAAAACAGGTTTATATAATTTTTGGGGGGAGTCTCCCAGTCCCTGCCGCTGAAAGATATCCCCACTGCATGATGCTGCCATCACCATGCTTCACCGTAGTGATGGTGCCAGGTTTACTCCAGACGTGACGCTTGGCATTCAGGCCCAAGAGTTCAATCTTGGTTTCATCTGACCAGAGAATCTTGTTTCTCATGATCTGAGAGTCCTTTAGGTGCCTTTGGCAAACTCCAATGTCATGTGCCTTTTACTGATGTGTGCCTTCCGTCTGGCCACTCTACCGTAAAGGCTTTATTGGTGGAGTGCTACAGAGATGGTTTTCCTTCTGGAAGGTTATCCCGTCTCCACATAGGAACTCTGGAGTTCTGTCAGAGTGACCATCAGGTTCTTGGTTACCTCCCTGACCAAGGCCCTTCTCCCCTGATTGCTCTATTTGGCGAACGGCCACCTTTTAGAACGATGGAGGTCACTGTGTTCTTGGGGACCATCAATGCTGCAGAAACGTTTTGGTACCCTTCCCCAGATCTGTGCCTCGACACAATCCTGTCTTGGAGCTCTACGGACAATTCCTTCAACGTCATCGCTTGCTTTTTTCTCTTAAATGCACTGCCTTTTTTGAAATCTTGTCCAATCAATTGAATGAAGTTGTAGAAACATCTCAAGGATGATCAATGGAAACAGGATGCACATGAGCTCGGTTTCGAGTCTCATAGCATAGGGTCTGAATACTTATGTAAATAACGTAACAAAAGTCTCTATATCCACTGTGGATAAATGTGGAAAAAGCTAAAGGGTCTGAATGTTTTCTGAACGCACTGTAAGTAATCTTAAATTTATACCCAGTTCAGCCAGAGGGGGCAGTCTGGTTCCAGTTTCTTACTTCTGCGCTGTGAGATGTTTTCCTTCCCTCTGTGCTTCTTTCTCTTTCAGGTCTAGGCCAGTTTAATCTAAAGCACTTTGTGACAACTGTCTTTATAAATACATTTTATTCATTGACTATTATTATTATTATTGTATTGTATTGAACAATTTCTATGACTTGTCCTTCTCCTAAGCAGATAATCAACCCTCTTTCTCTCCTTTCCAACATTCCACCATTGCCAGGTGAGCCTCCAGAATCTTGAGCTGTATATGGCTATTGTAATTTAATATCCTATTTCTACACGTTTCAGCATGATGACGACAAAACATACCTTTAGCTACACAGGATGGAAAAGTTGTAATTTAAAGTTGTGGTAATACTTTAAGGCATACAGGTACATTACATTATGCATTAATACTAAAGCGTTATAGATTCGGAGATAGATATGTAAAGATAGACAGCAGTGTTTAACCATGAACATTGAATTTAAATGTTATTTGGGCTTTAGAGCTGAACTTCCACGATCCAGATAGAATAGAGTCCTTGGCCATTTTGAGCTGGTAGAAAATCTGCCACATAACATATTATAAGTTAATATATAAAACAAGGGCTCATAGATAGATAGGTACTGTAATGATCCCCGAGGGGAAATTTCTTGGTTTCATACATGCTTTTAAAACATCATCAACTCAACAAGGCTGAGTTTACAGTTTTTTTACAATCACTTTGCTACTATTTTCAGAACCTTGATGTAATTTTTCAAAACTCTAGACACAAAACTCAAAACGGTTATCACTTGTAACACAGGCTGTCTAATGTTCAAAACATTGCATTGTTTATTCACATCTTTAAAGACATCTTGCACTTGCAAAATCATTGGTTCAAAAAACAAATCTACTGTGAAATACCATTGAAACATAACTACAGATCACCCACACACAAGCAACCCATAGTTTCACTGTGTCATTGTTCGTACAATCATTAAATATTGTAGAACAAAATAGGTGATACAGGTTTCATTATGGTACTACATGTACAGTAAATACATCTCTGTAAAAGTACTGCAGTAGTAGAGAGAATACTACAGACACAGTGGAATCATTGAACAAAGTTTGTAATATATTGATGCAAAACACTACAGTACAATCACAACATAGGTTTATTTGAATCAAAGCAAAAATAATTAGCTATGAAATAGAAAAGAAAAGACAGTACTGTAAAACATCAAATGCAGTGTTCCTCAACTTGCTTGCTTGTACTGTAAGAAACAAAACAGGAGTGATTACTGTACTTCCACATTGTCATCAACTCTGTGTTGTGGATTTGGCCACAGGTTCTCATCTACATCACAATGGATGTTTTCATTAGCCAAACATCTTGGAAAAAACCTTCGGGCATGGCGAATCCAGGCCTGACACTGGTCTGCTGTGATGTCATTGCAGGCGTCATCCATGGCCTGGAGAAGAGTGACTTGTTCATGAGGGTGCCTATCATGAACCTTCCATCTCCATGCGGAGAAAAATTCCTCAATCGGGTTAAGGAAGGGAGAGTATGGGGGTAAATACAGGGTGGCAAATTGTGCATGGGCCTGAAACCTTGCTTGCACCACATGAGCATGATGGAACCTGATATTGTCCCACACAATGACATAGGTCACACCTTCAGCTCTACAAACCTGATCGAGCTCATCAAGAAAGGTGACAAGGAGAGCTGCATTATATGGTCAAATATGAGGTCTGCGTCCCACCACACCATCTTCTGATATAGCCGCACACATGGTAATGTTGGCCCCACGTTGTCCAGGTACTTGGATGGTTGCCCGCTGGCCAATGAAATTCCGACCTCTCCTCCTTGTCTTGGCCAGATTAAAACCTGCCTCATACAAATATATGAATTTGTGATGGTCGTCATCAGTATCCAGATCCATCACCCTCTAAAAATACATTTTGGAAAGAGATTTAGAGATTATCTAAGCCATCTTGAAACTGAACTTACCTGAACATACTCAGTCCTCATTTGCTTCACTCTGTCTGCATTTCTTTCGAAAGGCACACGGTATAGTTGTTTTATAGATACCTGGTGCCTTTTCAGTATGCGTGCAATAGTCGGCAAACTTATGGAGCCCACATTGTTGAACATGTCTTCATTGTCCAAGATATGCTGGCGAATTTCTGTAAGGCGAATATCATTTCTGGCCCGAACCAAATCGACCACAGCCTGCTCTTGTTGGTCAGTTAGAGTTTTGCCTCTGCCTCCACTATTTGGCCTGGTCACAATTCTACAGGGAACATTAGAGTAAGAAGACACTTGGTCACATCACCTATTCTGTGATACACATTGGTATGCAGTCATTTGACTATTGAGAGTAGCATAATGTTTAGTGCATGCTGATAACTTACCGGTTCTCATTGCGGAAAGTTCTGATTATTGAGGCCACGGTTGACCTTCTGAGGTTTGGTTGTATCATTGTAGCCGCCTCAGTCATTGTCATGCCATGATTTATGACATGGTCTACAACTATTGCCCGAATTTCATTGGACACTCTATGCTGTTGCTGCCGCTGTCTTGGTCCGTGGCCTTGTCCTCTACCACGTTCCCCCACACCTCTCAAACGAGGCCCACGACCACCTCTCAGAAGGGGTGCCTGTCCTCTACCACGTTCCCCCACACCTCTCAAACGAGGCCCACGACCACCTCTCAGAAGGGGTGCCTGTCCCCTGCCATTCCTTTGACCAACACGTCTTCCTCGTCTTCCTCGTCTTCCTCCCACCACTGCTTGACCTCCATTGTGACCTGGATCACCTGCTGGCTCCATGTTACGTATCACTATGCTCTTGCAATTGGATCCCAATCAACTCTTTATATACTCATTCCACAATGTGCACTCAATCATCAGTAACGAGTTGGCAGAATTGGACAAGCAATTACAAGGGCCTGCATCTATACAGTGCAGTACTGTCAATACTGTAAATAGTCTGAAAAGGTGGTACAGTATTTGGGACCATAGACACCGGTCTGATGAAGCATTATGATAAAATATTAGGCTACATCCATGGATATTGTAGTCTAATTGGGTCATGCTCCACGCTAATTGGTGACAATGAATCTCGTTATCTTGAAACTTTCATGATTTACTGTAAACATGGAAGATTGTTTGTCTGTTTCCATACAACTATGCATTAAGAGTAATGCAACAGTTACTTATCATTTTGAGCAGTTGTATCAATTGATAGTTAGATCATTGTAAGGAAATGAATAGACACTCATTTGAAATGTAATGTGTGAATTGCCTTTTGAAATAGTAGTACTTTGATGTTAAGTTGTGTCATATTGAACAGGTGATTTTTGTTGAATGAATAAATGATCTAAGTTTTATGTGTATTGTATCCAAGCAATTGAGAAAAGGGTTAGAGTTTTGAAAAATGTGCATTTTGATCATTGGTTGTGAGTTTTGTGTCTAGAGTTGTGAAAAATGACATCAAGGTTCTGAAAATAGTAACAAAGTGATTGTAAAAAACTGTAATACACTGTGCCAGAGGGCTCCCAAGCGGAAGACAGGGTTGCAGTTGTAATCCACAAGGCGGGACATACTAAATACTTGATATCTCATTGGTGTCAAAAAGCTGTCTCCACATATAAAAATTAACCCCAATTTTCTTTAGAAATTGCTGTTTAGCGCTATTCCCCACTCTGCCTCTCCAAATATCCCCTAAATACCCCTTAGACTTCCTTTGAAAAAGTATTGCATGGGTTGACTTCAGCACTAGTGCCACTGGTTTCATTCTTGATGCAACAGTCCCATCTACTTTCAGTGAGGAGTACTGTGCGCTACAGTGTGTGTGTGTGTGTGTGTGTGTGAGAGAGTACTGTCTCCCTGTTCATACTAGTGTGTTTCTCTTCACAGACACACCAACGGTGAGAGAAGCAGATACACATAGTTCTTTAAATACAGACACACCGACTGAGAGAGAAGCAGACACAGTTGTCTACAGAGGGACATAGTATAGAGACACACATAGTGGAAAGATGTTCTGTCTTTCCACTATGTGTGTCTCTATACTATGTCCCTCTGTAGACAACTGTGTCTTTCTCATAAAATGTGTATCTGCTTCTCTCGCCGTCGGTGTGTCTGTATTTACAGTACTATGTGTATCTGCTTCTCTCTCCGTCGGTGTGTCTGTATTTACAGTACTATGTGTATCTGCTTCTCTCTCCGTCGGTGTGTCTGTATTTACAGTACTATGTGTATCTGCTTCTCTCTCCGTCGGTGTGTCTGTATTTACAGTACTATGTGTATCTGCTTCTCTCTCCGTCGGTGTGTCTGTATTTACAGTACTATGTGTATCTGCTTCTCTCTCCGTCGGTGGGTCTGTATTTACAGTACTATTTGTATCTCAACCACGTTGTATATGTACACTACTGTGTGTATCCCTCTCATCTATAAATTTATACACTGTGTCAGTCCCTGCTACGCTGTGTGTGTGTATACCTTTCTACTGTGTGTGTGTGTGTGTGTGTGTGACTCACCGACACCTTCCCTAGTCAGAGTAAAAATAAGACAACTTCTGTCCACGTACTCCATCACACAGTCCACTTTGAGAGAGACAGAGGAGGGTCTGACCTGAGCAGGCAAGAGGAGTGTCAGTTGTCCCGGACCCTAATAACCTGTCACCTAGCAACCAATTAGTGGCCTGTTCTATTGTCTACCTTGATTCCATATGTATCTTGTTTATATTGTATTTTTAACTTAGGTAGAGCTTTGAGATAACTCTGTGATGAAAAACTCTTTACAAATTAAATCTATGACTATCTACTATCTATCTCGTGTCTGTTTTACAATGTCCTGTTTCAGTGACTATACATTTCACTTGAGAATTAGAGAAGTATTATCTTTACAGTGCTCTGTATATATCTTATCTACAGCACGCCACATCTTACTACACTGGGAGCGCTTTTATTTTAACAATACACATGTAATACTAGTCTTCGATAAGTAATCAAATATTCAGTTTTACGGTTTTCCAATATAATTTCAAGATTTCTCCTGACAGGAATGAAGCAAAACTGGTTCTGGCTGGCAAGAAAAGTGTTGTGGTTACTGTTTTGCTTAAATGAATTACAGGCCCAGTCCTACACAAGCACACATACGATGATGACATTGGCAAGAAAAATCTTAAATTACCAGCTCTTGTTTAGTTAAGAAACAGACCAAACTTTGAGCAAGTACTTAACTTTTGTTACTCAATATCTTACACATTATTTTTGTAAGAGATAAACACTGATGTTCTGTACATTACTTTGGAAATAGCGGATGATGCAGTGGGCTGAGGCGGAGACTGTCCCGAATAAACAAAACTCCACCGTGCACTACTACGTGTTGTGTAAAATCACCACCAAAATACAATTTATACACTACAACCAGGTTCGATTCCAGGTTGTGTCACAGCAGGCCGTGACCGGGATTTCACAATTGGACAATTGGATTAGCACCTTCCTGGTGAGGGGAAGGTAGGGTCGGCAGGGGATTCCTTTTCTCATCACGCTCTAGCGACTCCTTGTGGTGGGCTGGGCACCTGCAAGCTGACTAGGGTCTTCGGTCAGAATGGTGTTGCTTCGTACACACTGGTTTGGTTGACTTCCAGGTTAGTGAGCAGTGTGGATAGAAACCAGCACACAATGAAAATTGGGAGACAAAATTGGCTAAAATTTGATAAACAAATAAACCGCTTACATCTAAAGTAGAGGACACACACCAATGATAGGCTCGCTATACAGTTTGGTTCTTCATCACTTGGCTAGCTGAGGAATTATTTGGCAAGTACCACAAAGCTACCTTTATCTAAACCATTCCATTTCTTCAAGAGGTTCAGATAATATTTTCTATTTTTCCAACCCTGAATATCACTACTGAAAAGTCTTCAAAATAAATCTCTTCTTTTTTTTCTCAAAGATCTGAATCGCCTTAAAAGTTTGGGCCGCCTGCCTGCCCACCGGTGCCTTGGAGTCTCCGGAGCTTAATCTGGCATCAGATAGTGGTGTTGAAAGTTTAGCCAATGAGTGGCTTCTCTATGGTTGTAATTTTCCAAACCAATTATCCCGATAGGATCTAGAACGCACGTTCAAAGACATCTTTAACCCTGGCTGGTGCTTGTCTGTTCGCAAGCTGCTATGTTCCTCCATCAACTGTGTGTAGCAACAGCATGTTGTGATGTAGCCTGATGTAGCCATTTTGTTGCTACTTTTATTGTGTAATTTGTAGTGTTTTTATCGCATGTGGAAATCGGACACAAACTCTCTCTCGCTCTCTCTCATACAAGTTTATACTTAAAGTGAGTGCAATTAAACAAATATTAAGCCTAAATTAGCATATGACACACTGGGATCACATTACAGTGATAAAAACAAAACATCACAAAACACTAACCACGTTTCCATGTACAGGTTTTTAGGTGAGTAAATTATATTAAAAAATCATGACAGCTGTGATGGAAACAGGAAGTCCCACTACGACTCAGGAAAACATGCAGTTTATTAGGCTACAGAGGTCATGGCTAGAAGCGATCCAGCTTTTGGTCAAATTAACGTCAAAATTTGAAATGTTTTGCTAACACTAATTCAACCCTAATTCAACCCTTTTCCTAACGTTAACCTAATTCTCCTAACCTGCACCACCCTATGTCTGTAGTGACGCCTCTAGCACTGAGATGCAGTGCCTTAGACCCGCTGCGCCACTCGGGAGCCCACCAATAATCCTATCCTGCTGTTCCCCTAACCTTCTACGAAACATCAAATCTGACGTTAATTTGACAAAAGCTGTGCATTTTGTGTGCACTACGTCAGTACGCACTGATTTGTATCTGCAACGTCAGTTTGTTGGAAACACATGGTTAGTAAAATATCATTGTGGTTGGGGTTGATGCTTAAAGTATAGTGATCTCATCTCATTGGGAACAATAGCAAGGTACGTTTATGATGGAACTTGCCAGTGTTTTGATTTAGTTGATCACAGTCCTCAGTCACACAATTGTTAATAATGGGATTTTCTCTGAATGTCTTTTTTTGGCATAGCCTGCACAGATGATCAGCAACGATGGAACGCAGGGACTCTGGAGGAACCTTGAGCCAAAGCGGTTCAACAGCATTGACTTCACCACACCATAAGGCTAGTGACCGATATGCAGAGAAGCGTCCAGAATGTCCACCCCTGCCTCCCACTCACAGGAGGAATTGAATAGCAGCCTGAATCTGCTCCATAAGTGTGTTAATGTTGAACCGACAATAATATCACAGCCAGTAGCATCCCAGGTCAAATTGAACTTAAAGCTATATTTATTTGTGTCTGTACCATTTTAATGTATTTGAACTGACGTGTGTCTCTTATGTTCAATGCTTTCTAACGCCATATAATAACTTAATATAGATTCTCTACTCTTTCCACATGGAGAGCATGTCAATTACAACCGCCAGAAGTGCCTGTCCTTCAACAATACATTTGTGAAACTGGACCCAGCCTAGTCGACTGCTTTGGAATAGATCACAAAGGAGCAGAGTGCCTCACACTTATGACATGACTCAGGGAATGCAGCCACACGCTACGGAAAAGATAACGAGGTCACGGTCTCCCGGTGGCTGGAAGACATGGGTAAGGGCTGTGATTTTTTGGATGATGTCTTCAATGGGAAAGCATGTGATGTGGAGGACACACCCCAACTGCAACCACACGGGCTACGTGGCTACCACACGCAGGTGCAAATTGGTATGTTTTTCACTGAGAGAAAGTAAGGTGCTCATCTGGACTCCGTCCCAGCAAGTTGTCATCCCTGTTCCGTGCGATGCACAGTTCTGTGCAGAGGCTGTCCTGAGGTTGAAGGCGTTCTACTTTACACACAAGCTGACATTTATTGTGGAGGAACATCAGGCAGACAGATTGTCACTGAGTGATAAATATATGCAGCTCTGTAGAAGTATGGAGTCAGATGTCTCTCCTGTTTGCAGTTGTTTGCAGTCTGACTTAATGCATCAACAGTCACAGTATTGTGGAAATTGTGGTTTCAAATAATTAAGTAGCCTTGCTGTAGAATGAATTGAAATGTATTTAACACAACTTAACTTTAATTAATATAGGTAAATATGGCATTTGACTGGTCAGTTCATTCAACATCTTCATGAATGATATCACCACGCAGGTTACACAGGGCAGCACAGATTAAAAGTATTTTGTCCATTTTAGATGAGAGGTTGATTGGCATTGTGAGATGATTCTAAACAGTTTGAGCCTTTGAATTTCGCATTCCACATGAAGGCTGGAATTGTTCATTTGACCTTCCTCTCGTGTAGCAGATCACGGATTGTGAAGCCCCGGTCAGCCATGACCTCATCACCTGGACAGAGGTACTCCAGGAACCCATAATCCGATGTTATATATTTGCTGCCTTTGTTGAGGGGTTAAAGATATTCCACCAGGGTAGAAAAGGCAGCAAGAGACAAGTCTGTACGCAGTCGACAGAGGGCTTCGTTCACCAGCAGGGTTTTGTAGAGAGGTTCTGCTGGACACTGTGTCCCTGCCTCACAGGTACTTGGCTTTACACGATCACCTGAGCTGTAGTTGTGATCACTTAGAGATGGGTCTTCCCATTGGGTTTGGGCATCCTTCTCTGAAGGCATATCCAGCCTGATGTGTCATCTGTTAAGAAATCAGTACATCTTGTTAAACAAGTCAATGGACAATTAATACCAATACCGTACAATAAAACACCATACTGCATGGACGCTCCTAATAATATTTAATAAACATAATTAGGTATATGTAAAACGGGAATTGTTAGAGCTGTAGAGGAAATAAATTGTGCTATTATGAGACTGTTGCTTAGATACAAGAGGGAGAGACATAATCAGAGCAGTCAAACTGCTCAAGCGTTTGGCTTCCCTGTCACCTGACCAACACCCGACGCTTCTTCACGAGTGGAGCATCGTAGACAAGCCATTTGTGTGGGTAAGACTAACAACTAAAAGTTCCCCTTCTGCATGCGCTAGTGTCACGCGAATGTTGCCGGAAATAGAAACACAATTGCAATGATCTCGCTGCGACCACTGACGTTCCAGAATAAGGAGAATAGTTTCAGCAGGTCATCTAACTCAGGTGCTTCAACAGTGGCGCCAGGGAGGCATGCAATTAACAAAACCCCTTACTTTAATCTTGAAATATAACTTTATTCTCAATGTTGACTTTACTCTCAGAATGTTTACTTTCAATTTTATTCTAGAAATATTTAAACTTAATTTAGACTATTTTTTCAAAATAATGCAACTTTATTCACTACATTTGGACTTTTCTTGAAAATTCCAATATTTATTTAACCTTTATTTATACAGGTTTATCAAAATTTTCAAGATATAATCATTGTTCTAGATGGCAATAACAAAAGCACATTTTCGTTTTCTGTTGCAAAACGCTTTAAAAATGTTTTTCCGTTGCTCACCCTAACTAAGATGATCCAGCTGTGTCCAGAGCTGTGAGGCGCCCTCCACCATGAGAGAGGATGAAGCAGCAGGTTCACGGAACAGTGAGACCAATGGGGTTTCCAATCCAGACAGGTAGTGAGACATGGGTTGTGTTTTAATATCCACTCTAGAAAACTTTCTGAATGGTGCAGATATAAATCAAATGAATAGAGCTGACTTGATTCTCTATTTTATCTGACAAAAAATCATATCTGTTCAATCTACAAATACATTTCTATCTGAAAGTTAATTCATCTTATATACTCCTGAACGGGATGTCGGGTGTGTGTGTGACAGCCTGATGCCCCTACTTCTAAGGTGTGTGTGTGTGACAGCCTGAGGCCCCTACTTCTAAGGTGTGTGACAGCCTGAGGCCCCTACTTCTGAGGTGTGTGACAGCCTGAGGCCCCTACTTCTGAGGTGTGTGACAGCTTGATGCCCCCATTTCTGAGGTGTGTGTGTGTGACAGCTTGCGGCCCCCGTTTCTGAGGTGTGTGTGTGTGACAGCTTGCGGCCCCCGTTTCTGAGGTGTGTGTGTGTGACAACTTGCGGCCCCCGTTTCTGAGGTGTGTGTGTGTGACAGCTTGCGGCCCCCATTTCTGAGGTGTGTGTGTGTGACAGCTTGCGGCCCCCCGTTTCTGAGGTGTGTGTGTGTGACAGCTTGCGGCCCCCTGTTTCTGAGGTGTGTGTGCACGACTGTCTCTGAGCTGCAGGTGTCTGCCTGTGCCTCGTTGATTTGATTAAACTGATGAATAATAATGTATAAATAATGCATGGTTCTGTGAGCCGACAGCGAGCCCTTCATTAAGTTAAACAGACACAACACCTAATCATTCCTCTGCGTCCCAAATGGCAGCCTATTCCCCACTTAGTGCACTACTTTTGTCTGGTGTGTGTTTATGTAACGGTTTGTGTCAAAAGTGGTGCACTATATAGGGATTAGTGTACCATATGGGACGCACCCAGAGTGTACAAGTGGATCCCTCCTAAAACATCACCAAACAAAGTGAGACGGTCCAAACAGGACACAGATGTTCCAGGCTCTGTGTTCCATGGCAGGGTGCTTGTGGATGGCTTAAACCCAGGAGAGAAAGGCCTTGTTTGGGAAAAGGTGCCAGATGTGGATAGGTTACCGTTCAGAAACCCACTCTCCAGACATCATGGTCATCCATTACATTTGAATTTGATTTCTTTGTAAGATGAAAAGATCATGGTTGTCTTTCTTTTTTACAGAAACCAGGTTTCCATCCAACCTTTTTATGCGAGTTAAAAACATTTCACGACAGGTCTGATGGAAAAAGCTCATTTGTCAGTAAACTTTCCAAATGCCAACAAAACGGTAGACAAGGTGAGATCTTTTTGCCTGTAAAATGTATTATGCGAGAAATGGTGGTGAAAACGCCTTTATGTGCAAATATAATATTGATCTTATACCCTTCATATTGAAGTAAACTTGGAGTCACGCGATGATATGGTGTTTGGTCCTCCCACTACGACTCAGGAAAGCATGCATATAGGCTACAGGTTAAATAAGTTATGTTGAACTTCACAGGGTTGTGAATGTGCTGGGTCATGAAATATCGAGGGTCTTATTTTGGTGACATGATTTACTAAAGCTTGGCTACCGTTTCACAAATACAAATAATCTCATCATGTAGGCTCGCCTACCGACACTGTATCTGCAAACTGTTGGCTAGACCGCCGCTGGTGCCGAGACAAAAGTGGGCACAATCGCTATATAACGCAATATTTTTTGTGACAAAACTATCAGTAGAGTTGAAAATGCGGTGGGAACCATTTATCTTGTATTTTCTATTCGATACATGGAAATGTAACCAGAAAGGTTATTTTTATGTACACTACGTCATCACACACAGCCTTTTATCCACAACAAGTCAATTTCAATTTTATATATGCATGAAAATCTGTTGCCAATTGGATGGAAACCTAGCAAATAATTAATTAGTAGATATAGAATTTTGCCATCAACGCCCCATTTAATTATATTAGCTCCGTGACACCCCTGGAATGTATCACCTGTGGCTTCCTTTTCTAATGCACTAATGTTGACAAGGGCTCTGGTCAAAAGTAGTGCATTATTTGATGTATTTATGTTTTTGAAATTTAAACAGGGGACAATGAGGAAGATGGGAGACACCTGGAGGGAGGTGGAGACAAGCACACAGACAGGTGAAACAGATCAGGGTGTGACAATATTGTGGTGATATGGGGTCGTTTTTGTAAATTGTAGCTTTTCTCCAAATAGCATTTTAGAGTGAAGCACAGGGGTGGCAGTATCATGTTGTGGGGGTGCTTTGCTGCAGGAGTGAAAAATAGATGGCATCATGAGGAAGGAAAATTATGTGGATATATTGAAGCAACATCTCAAGACATCAGTCAGGAAGTTAAAGCTTGGTCGCAAATGGGTCTTCCAAATGGACAATGACCCCAAGCATACTTCCAGTTGTGGCAAAATGGCTTAAGGACAACAAAGTGGGCCGAACATTTGTGGGCCGAACTGAAAAAGTGTGTGCGAGCAAGGAGGCCTACAAATCTGACTCAGTTACACCAGTTCTGTCAGGAGGAATGGGCCAAAATTCACCCAACATATTGTGGGAAGCTTGTGGAAGGCTACCCGAAACATTTGACCCAAGTTAAACAATTTAAAGGCAATGCTACCAAATACTAATTGAGTGTATGTAAACTTCTGACCCACTGGGAATGTGATGAAAGAAATACAAGCTGAAATAAATAATTCTCTCTACTATTATTCTGACATTTCACATTCTTAAAATAAAGTGGTGATCCTAACTGACCTAAGACAGGGAATCTTTACTAGGATTAAATGTCAGGAATTCTGAAAAACTGAGTTTAATCGTATTTGACTAAGGTGTATGTAAACTTCCAACTTCAACTGTATGTGTATGTGTGTGTGCCTCATTTCTCAGGTGTGTGTTTGTCTGCCTGGTATGTGTTCGATGTGAAAAGATGTGTGTGTAAAGGCTTGTGTGTCTGTGTGAAGGTGTGTGTGTATGGCCCCCGTCAGCACGTCTGATAATTTAATTGGCTGTTGGTGTAATTTAATATTTCTGCCGGGCTGGAGGCAGAGGAGGCTTTCATTAATGTATGAGTGATGAGCTCAGCCCAAAGGAATACATGAACATATATTAATGGACGACACAGACAAGGACAAGACAGGGTCAGCCTCCCTCAACAGTCTCGGTCACTCACCTACCTACAGATACAGTGCATTCGGAAAGTATTCAGACCCCTTGACTTTTTCCACATTTTGTTACGTTACAGACTTATTTCAAAAGGGATTCAATTAAGAAAAATCGAAGGTAATCTACACAAAATACCCCATAATGCCAAAGCAAAAACAGACCCTTTGCTATGAGACTTGAAATTGAGCTCAGGTGCTTCCTGTTTCCATTCATCAACCTTGAGATGTTTCTACAACTTGATTGGAGTCCACCTGTGGTAAATTCAATTGATTGGACATGATTTGGAAAGGTACACACCTGTCTATATAAGGTCCCACAGTTGACAGTGCATGTCAGAGCAAAAACCAAGCCATGAGGTGGAAGGAATTGTCATAGAGCTCCGAGACAAGATTGTGTCGAGGCACAGATCTGGGGAAGGGTACCAAAACATTTCTGCAGTATTGAAGGTCCCCAAGAACACAGTGGCCTCCATCATTCTTAAATGGAGGAAGTTTGGAACCGCCGAAAGACTCTCAGACCATGAGAAACAAGATTATCTGGTCTGATGAAACCTGAATGCCAAGCGTCACGTCTGGAGGAAACCTGGCATGGTGGTGACAGCATAATGCTGTGGGGATGTTTTTCAGCGGCAGGGACTGGGAGACTAGTCAGGATCGAGGGAAAGATAAACAGAAAAATACAGAGAAATCCTTGATGAAAACCTGCTCCAGAATGCTCAGGACCTCAGACTGGGGCGAGGGCGAAGCACACAGCCAAGACAGCCTTCCAACAGGACAATGACCCCAAGCACACAGCCAAGACAATGCAGGAGTGGCTTTGGGACAAGTCTCTGAATGTCCTTGAGTGGCCCAGCCAGAACCCGGACTTGAACCCGATCTAACATCTCTGGAGAGACCTGAAAATAGCTGTGCAGCGAGGGTCTGAGTACTTATGTAAATGTGATGATTCAATTTTTTATTTGTAATAAATTTGCTAAAATAAATGTAAACCTGTTTTTGCTTTGTCATTATGGGGTATTGTGTCATTATGGGGTATTGTGTCATTATGGGGTATTATGTCATTATGGGGTATTGTATCATTATGGGGTATTATGTCATTATGGGTATTGTGTCATTATGGGGTATTGTGTCATTATGGGGTATTGTGTCATTATGGGGTATTGTGTCATTATGGGGTATTGTATCATTATGGGGTATTGTGTCATTATGGGGTATTGTATCATTATGGGGTATTGTATCATTATGGGGTATTGTGTCATTAGGGGGTATTGTGTCATTATGAGGTATTGTGTCATTATGGGGTATTGTGTCATTATGGGGTATTGTGTCATTAGGGGGTATTGTGTCATTATGAGGTATTGTGTCATTATGGGGTATTGTGTCATTATGGGGTATTGTGTCATTATGGGGTATTGTGTCATTATGGGGTATTGTGTCATTATGGGGTATTGTATCATTATGGGGTATTATGTCATTATGGGGTATTGTATCATTATGGGGTATTGTGTCATTATGGGGTATTGTATCATTATGGGGTATTGTATCATTATGGGGTATTATGTCATTATGGGGTATTGTGTCATTATGGGGTATTATGTCATTATGAGGTATTGTGTCATTATGAGGTATTGTGTCATTATGGGGTATTGTGTCATTATGAGGTATTGTGTCATTATGGGGTATTGTGCCATTATGGGGTATTGTATCATTATGGGGTATTGTGTCATTATGGGGTATTGTGTCATTATGGGGTATTGTGTCATTATGGGGTATTGTATCATTATGGGGTATTATGTCATTATGGGGTATTGTGTCATTATGAGGTATTATGTCATTATGGGGTATTGTGTCATTATGAGGTATTGTGT